>JARGCV010000023.1:29062500-30488750 GCA_034064705.1 Bothrops alternatus | reverse complement strand
GCAATAGTCTACAGACACTATCAGGTGTTGAGGTCTTCATCAACAATAATGGATGACCAACTAAATCTTGCTGCCAAATGTCAGTGACAGCCAACCAAGGAATGACACAATTTAGTGTTGCTTTGATGAAAGTAATGCTTTTAAAAATAAATATATGTGGTTTCTTTTTTAAGATTTAACATATTCAAGAGAAACTTCAAACTTCCCCTAAACATTTTTCTCACTTCAAAGCTCAGTGCCCATTTACATGGTGTCTCTGTTTAATTAGTTATCACTGCAGTCTTTTACTCCGAAATAATTTTGATTGCTCATTCTTATAGATGATACTGATACACAGATAATACTTCTTACAGAGTAACATAAGCTTTACAGGTATATTCTGTCAAAACCAGTATAATTCTGGTAGATCAAAAACCAGTATTATATACTATAAGAGTTTGATTAGAAGATGAAAGAAAGGAAAATACAGATGACTGATTTCAACATGAGTAGGCTATCTTAGACATAAATCAACATATGAACATTATAACATTTACTGTATTTACAATAAAATATAAATAAATGCACTAGCCTTATTTTTTAGTTTTTTGCCATTTAAAATGACATATTAGACTAGAGGTCTTCAAACCTGGCCCTTTTATGACTTGTGGACTTCAACTCCCAGAGTCCCTCAGCCAGTGTGCCTGGCTGAGGAATTCTGGTAGTTAAAGACCACAAATCATAAAAGGGCCAAGTTTGAAGACCCCTGTATTAGACAGTTTTTCTTAATTTGTACGTGGCATATTTTGTTCTATTACATAATACATATATTTTAAAGTTCTGGTCTTAAATGCCAATCTGACTTTGTCTTGGCTCTGAAATTCAGCAGTGATGGGGCCTGTTTAATATGGGAAGAGATGGGAGGCACCCAGAGAATTCCAGGACTGTCAATTAGATGAGGAATATAAACCACATCCCAAAGCAAGCTAATATCAAACTACTTCCCAACTGTTGTCAGGTGATTTCATGGAGGAGTCCATGTCACCATCAGATAATGAGGTGATACAACTTGAGGCATCATTACCTTATTTACAATGAATCAAATAAAAGTAAAACATCTAGAAGGTAGAAAAGGTTGTCCTGCCAGCTCAATTATGATCACCACCAGCAGCAATCCATTGCCAGTAATATTACATTTGCTCTCAGTTTTCATAAACAGATTTTGGCCAGCAAGGACTGTTTTTACATTCTGATAAACATGCAAATTGGTGGGAATTGTTTTATCATAAATCTAAAGATTCCTTTAAATAATTAAAAGAACTTATTAACCTTTTGAGAACTTCACCTTAGACAGCAAGCCAGGGTGCAGCTTTTGTTCTTTCTTCCCTTGATTACCATACAATAATTGTTTGAAGATCTTTACATAATACATTTTATTTCTGAACCCTAGAGAGAAATTACTAAACATATAAAGACTTATATGTCATTTCCCATAAATGGCTTTTCAAAGCAAACCTCCAGGGTCAGTAAGTTTCCACTGAAAGATCACAGAGGAATTCCAGAATTTAACAGCCTTTTCTTATGCTAATAATTTGAGGCTGGTTCTTGCTGGCATGTACTTCTCCCTAAGGCACACATTAAACTGCACTTATGCATGAAGCCAGAACATTTAGAAAAAGACTTTCTGCGTGTAATAACTATTTTACTGAATAAATATTGTAAGGTAACAATAGATGAATTGCCATAATTGATATATGGATTTCTAAGACAAATTTCAGAAACCTATCAGGAGCATTGCAGGACAAACACCATGAAAATTACTTCATGGTTCTTAACAAACTTCAGTAAATAAACTAATAAACCACTATTGCTATTTCTGATTGTCCTGATAGAACTTTTAGAAATAAGAAGTAAATCCATGGCAGCATGTTTCGAGTATTTTAGATATCCAAACTGATAAAAAGCCAGCTATCAGAGGATATATGCAGATTCAATTTTGTTGGTGCACTGTAGCTTTTGTAAAGTTCTTGTAAAGCTCTGATAATTATCTCATAAACTTATGTTGGTATGTGATAAATGCTTCTGATTTGCTACATGTTAGTCTTCATTATGGGCAGTATATTAATACTGTGTTCTGTTCCAGGTATAAGTTCATTTTATTATTTCCTGTTCTTATTCAAAGTAGGAAAATTAGCTGCTATCTTCCACTTAGTCATTCTGTTTAGTTTTTGCTCAGAAAGGAACTAAGAGACTTAGAAGCTTATGTAAAACACCCAGGAAGATTTTAAAAAAGAACTCAGCCTAGACTGACAATTAGCAGAACTGGTACAATCCCTATATTCAACAAGTATAAAATAACAACTATTACAATCAAAATATTAATATTATAATAAATAATATAATAAATTAATATTTATAAGCAATGTTCTATAATAAGCATCATTTAATAGCAACAGTTAGACCTAAAAGAGTAGCATGGATCAAAGGATCAACTTTTGCAATGAAGCCCTACACCATCTCTTCATTTCCTCCAGCATCAATGTTTCTATCTTAAAAACCCAGTAATGAAATCTTGGGATATTTTTCACACAAATCAAATTCTGTATCCTGCATTGTTAAACCCTACAAGATGAATGAGCTTAATATCATCAATAGCACTACAATGGGTTATTTTCCTAACCTACACACTGCTTTTTATTATGTACAACATCATTTCCCTGTAACATTTTGCAGCTGTTGAGAGTGAATGGACACAAATGGAATTTTATAAACCAGAGCATGCAAAGCAGATATTTTCATCCTCTTGGACATTCTGTCTTCAGCCTTGAGATCAAAGTAAGACGTAGAACAACAGCAGAATGCGAAACCAATTTAAAGGGCACATAGGAGCAAAAGCAGAGTTATTCTTTTTTGGTATTAAGAGGCATGTGGCCTCTAAACATGGAAGTTATATATGCTACCCATCACAATTCATAATTATTGTTAGAATTATGCTTTATAAATTTGTCCAATTCTCTTCTAAATCTGCTTAATGTTTATTCTGCCTGTTATGGTAAATTCCACACTATAACTATATGCAGTGGAAAGACTTTCTTTTATCTGTTCTGAATCTTCCATCATTTAACTTCACAGGATGAATTTAATATGGAAAGAGAAGGATGGAAACATCTGTCTCTCAGTCCTTCTATTATAGTTTTTTCCCCTGTCTAAACCAGATAGCCAAAAATATGATAACTTTATTTTTAGAAGATGTCTTTGGGCACCATGATAATCTTGGTTCCTTTTCTTCCTTGATATCCTTCTTGATATGCAAAAAAATTGATTTATACCTGCCATTCAGAATTTAATCAATCCACAGATGCGTATGAAGATGTTATAATATTGATCTTATTTATCACCTTTCCAACAGTCCATGAATTAGATTTTTGTTGTGGTCTCACACTGTGGAATATTTCTTTCAGGTAATCTACCAATCTCTGTCAAAATAAGCACCAACCTGTACAAGCTAAAAAGAAGTTAAGTTTGCTACAACTTTAGATCAGCATATATTTAAGACATTATATAAATAGCATTTAAAGAAAGTGTAGACTTGAAAGCTTGTGTTAAATGCATATATCAGGGAAAGCCATATACTAATATGTGCATAAGGATAGCTACACAAAAATATGTGTAAATTGAGTAATAACAACTCTGGTTTCATTCTTAGGAGGAAAGTAATAGTATGCAAACAATATTTTTTCTGGATTAAAATATTGACATTATCTGATCTAAAGTAGAGGATTTGTAGAGGGATAAATATATATTAATTTTGTCTGTTTTAAAATCTATTTGTGTTTAGTTTAAACACAAGAGCAGCGGCATGAGGGACACTTCAATTCACCTTGTTCAGCAATTTTTCCTCACTAAATGGTTACTATCTACTTCCCCTTTTCATTGTGAAACAGCTTAGTTCTTTCCCCCCCTTTTCTTAATTAGAATCACATTAATTTAAAAAAACACCTTTCTGGTGATGTGTAATATGTAGTTTGACCCAAAGCCTCATGCTACATGTAAAGTCTCTACTTGTAACTCGGTGACCTCTACTGGGTTACTGAGTAATTGCAAGACTTTTTAGATAATTTCACACAATCAAAATTCAACATGAGGAGTAAGTAAGACATCATAATTATCCTGGATCACTTTCAATTTTAATGTATAAGATTCAGATACTGTATAGCCTAGGTTGTAAGCTGAAAAACAGTTTCTAAGAATCCAGTGAAGGGTAGTTGGCTGCAGTTTCACCAGGCCTACTGTCTAAGTTGTGGAAAACATTCAAAAGATGCACTATATGTGCTGAAATGCTCTTTGAAGCCCTAATGCATCAGTGTCCTTAGAAGATTGTGTGCATGTGAACAGATCCAGCAGAAATACATCCGTAGCAGCTGGAGACAGACTTTGAAGCAACTTGACAAGATTTTCAAAATATGCAGCTACTTTAACAGGCTGAGAAAGGGCATCTTGACTGCTTTAACTCTCTTTGTGAAGTGCTCTTGTGAATGCTTTGCAACTACCTATTTATCAGAAGACAATGTGAATTACATATGATTCCATACAAGTATTATTATTATAATGTGCAGATGGCCACATTATCTTTTCTTCATAAAAAATGTTATCTTGTTGATTACAATTCTTTTAGAAGTTATACCATAGCAAAATAAACTGAATATTGACTCTTCAGGGCAATTTGGCACCCATGTATGAGTCAAACAAATAAGAAGATGGTAATCGTCTTACTATCATCTCTAATTACGGTTTCATGGCACGCAAAGAAATACAATGATTACTATTATACTCATTCAATTTGTATTTTGTGGGCTGGCCCAAAAAAAGATCCTGTGCTTGCAGGAAAATGTTAGAAAGGAAAAAAATGCATTTTGTCTAAGATATCACTTAGTCATGTTAACAATATACAATACAATATATATAATCAAAAGATTATTCATTAATCAATTCCCTTAAAAGGGGGCTACATTTTACCAAATTCTTCTTCTATTCCTCCAGCAGTTTTGAACTACTTCTTCTTAGACTACTTTCTTCTTAGACTATCTGACAAAGCTCAGCTATTTTATTTGATTTCAAACAACTAAATATGCCTTTGTGGGGCTTGACCCAAGGGCTTGAGCCTGCAGTAATTCATCATCCTTAGAACCTGGAAAATATATATATTTAAAAATAAGAACTTGCTTCTCAGCCTTCATTCCACTTTTTGCTTATGAAAACATTACACCTGAATTCAAAGCATACTTATGTGCTCTTTCATTGCAACCTTTTAAAAATGCTGAACTATTCATTTAAAAATGCATCTGACCTCCTTTATTAAAAAGGGGAGATCTTTCCATGTATTATGCTGAGTTAGCCTCCATATATCTATCTATATATGTATATATCTACCTACAGACATATGTTTTTGTTTAAGAATACAGGACATGGAAGTTTCAAAGTGGCAGTGGAAGTAGAGAAAGTGTTTGGTGAGAGGACTTGGACAGACTCTAAAAATATCTCCTTGAGGGCATTATACAGTACTTATGGGAACTATGGGTAATTGTTCCAGTCTGTCCCGTAATAACAAAAAAATACATTTCCAGTTAAAAAGATACTTTTATAAGTCTTAGTTTTTTTTACTAGATCATAATGTTTTCATAATTTGTGATCTTTAGTTAATAGTTCTATTGAATCAATTCAAGAAGAGCATCCTATGTTCACAAGAATGGAGTTTGTGTTCCTTTTCATATCTTTTAACTACATTGGCCTTGAAAAATAACTACATATGTATAAAATGCATTGGATAATATCATAAGCCTTTCAGTACCTATTCTTTCTGTTTGCATATGATTTTTATTTTGAACATCTTAATGGCTGTCATAACTATTTATTATGCTCCACTCAATAGTCAAAGTCCTCCAGTTAGATTGCAAAATTACTTCAAAATGTTAAACAGAAGAGCTATAAAACAATAAAAACAGAAAAGTAAATTAATAAATAGCACCAGAAGATATTATAGAAGTCTTAGAAGGATATTTTTGGTCACACTCTTCAATTCAACTGCTGGTTTAGTTACTTTTCTGCTTCTGATCTATATTTTTTATTGTATTGTCTTAATAATGATGTGCATCTCAAAGCATTTTTTAGTATTCAGCGCAATTACTTTGCATTTCTCTTATATACTTTTATCTTTGTGTTTGTCTTCTCATTGCTTCTTAGTACAATGCTTCTTAATGTAATAATTCCACGGTATCTCAAGGAAGCTTTCGTTTCTATCATGGGTGCACGGCCACAGTTTGTTTTAGCTACCCTCTTTGCCTTTATTAAATCATTTTTTATTTGCAGTGTATAATCTACATGAAGGCATATTATTGTGGTGTTGAGTTAACTTCAAGTATTTTGGGGATATTTCATCTCCTTTATCTTCCCTTTCAACTTTCCTTTTACCAATCCACTTGTATTTTAAAAGATTTGTTTCCCCAAAGTCCAGTGTAACCTCCAGTTATCCTTGGGAAGTTTTCACTTACAGTAAATTAAATTTGATAGCATTGAGTTGGCTGTTTCCAGTTTTTCAGCAGCATTTCCATCTAACACTTGGATCTACTACACTAGTTCAATAAAACCAGAAGCTCAATCAAACAAAGAACCATAATTTCCTCAATGCAAGAAAAAAGTATAGCAGAATTTTATTAGCTTCTGTAGATCTGCAGCCTTTCTGACTTTAGCATTTTTAGTGCATTTTTTAAACCTGGAAAGTGAAAGTATGTATAAGGAGATAGTCGGAGTGTTCCTTGTCCTGTTGTTAAATGTACATGCATTTGCTTAATATTTCATTACCAAAGAGATTTTGGACTGAGATACTTTATCAAAAATTCCCACATGATAAGACATTTCTTTTAAAAATACACATACATAAACTGAGCAGCACATATTTGTTCTAAGTATTTCAGTATAGTATAAGACTAATCCCAAATAATGCATCTGCTACTCATTGTGGTTTCACCCATACTGAGAGCATCACACTTCTTTGGGTGCAAACATGCATTCATATATCAGCATTTTTGGAATATTTCTTTCCTACAGATGGGCAAAATAAACTCATCAGTTTTTTTGGATCTACTTTTGCTGACAGCAAGTCCTATGTCATACACCAGGGTGGGGAACTATGGCAACATTACAACCTGTGGACTACAACTTCCAGAATTCCTGAGCCAACCATGGCATACGTTCTCACTTGCAAACCTAACCGCAAAAAAAGAGAGCTTTTTTTCTGCCTTCCCAATTAGATCACATTATTTTCAAATTGTATATACACATGCATATGCAGACACATGCAGGTATCAGCTGTCATATTTGCTTGAGAGAGGTATTTCACTCCGAAGTCTAAAAATGCAGTTGGTAATAAATAATGGATTTCTAGAGCATTTGTGCTACTTTCAATCTAATGCATTTTCAGTCACATCTAAGGTGCTAACAAGGAAGTCTTGTAGTGATTTTTAATGAAAGCCTTGTATAGAAATAAATAATATCCTCTAGCTAAGCTAAGCAATTAGGTGCCTATTATCCTGTTATACTTATTGATTTGTTAGAAGGTGAAATTATTCTGTACCTCTGGAAGTCTTTTTAAAACAGCCCAATTATAAACCTTTTAACAGAAGGCAACAAATAACCCAATATATGAGTGATTCAACTTTTCCAAGTCCTTCCTCACATCCTAGGCTGGTAATTTGCAGAGAAATATTCTACTCTGAGAAGGGCTAATTCATGAGGTAATATATTGTGGGAGGAATCCAGAGAAAGAAATATTTTGGGAAATATTAAAAAGGCAGAATATATTTCCCCAAAGGAATAATGGAGAAGATCTTAAAAAAAGACAGAAAGCCATCTTTCTGTCTGGCTCTTCTCTTCAATAAACTACAACTTTCTTTCTAAAGCAGTCTCCATGTTGTTTATTCCCAGCTTGGACTGGACTCTGATCAAGATTTTTCCTTCAACACAAAAGCATTTTAAAAAATTTTTTTCTAGGAAAGTATTTTCAGTTTGGTGCCTGTGCATTATGGAAATAATAAAACTGTATGTGTGTTCCTATGTGTCATACAGTGAGACCATCTCTTCCAGAAGATATCTGCCTGTTCCACTAGATTGGATAGAATGGGCATGTTTCAGGTCCCTTCTTTAAAATATTGTCATTGGGTGGGACCTAGGAGATGCACCTTCTCCATAGTCACCCAACCCTCTAAAATATCGCTTACCCCAAAATCCAGCAACTGCTTCACTTTTAGCCTTTTAGGCCCTGAAAGGCTGGAGGCCTTCCTTCCCATGAATCCTAGACTAGGGTGAGGCTGAAGACTATTAAATACAAATACTGAATGGACGATGTTGGTTTTATTGTTCTTTGTGCAAGCCACCCAGGGTTATGTATCTAATATGGGCAGTCATATAAGTCTTTCCAGGGAAGGATGGTGTTATGATCCAGGTGGTCAAGGCAATGTAGGCCTCTAAAGAGTTCTTTATTTCTCTTAATGTTCCAGGCAATGGCCCTCCAACAACCGGTAAGGGTCCTCCCTCACGCTACCCTGAAGGCAGCCACACTCAGTCCCCCAAACAACAGCCCCCAAGAAAGCCCCCAGAGTAGGAGCAATGTCCAAGATTCCAAGTCCAATCCATCAGGCAGGGTCCAGGCATAAGACAAGGGCAGCTCTCAGGAAAAGAAACAGGTCCCAGAAAAGAAGCAGTACCAAAGTCCCTGTGAAGCAAAGGCCCAATTAGCCACCAGAGAAGGACATAGTCCAAAACAAAATGCAAAGGGCAATCTTCCAAGTGAGGAAAGGCAAACAGCAACAGGCACGAGTAAAAGCTAGGGAGTGTAAACCAAAGCAAACAATTGTTCCTGGCAAAGACTAGCTCCCAATGGCTTCTCCTTAGGTTACTCTCCTCCAGGTGTTCCTTGTGAGGAGGTGTGGGGTGACCTCCTCCCAAGTAGCCTTGCAGCCCTTCACTGGGTTTGCCTATGCTCCACTCTCCTTGCCCTTGGATCGAGTGGAGCAGGCAGCTGTTCTTCCTCAGAGGAGATTGGCTACCTATCAGCAACACTGCTGGTCATTAGCCGATCCTCCCCTGTCTGTGCAGGCAGGCAGCTCTCCGTCTGGTTGACCCCCCAATACCTGAGGGGCCTAGGACAGTATCTACCTCAGGTCCTGGCCTGTAGATGGTCCCAGCTCCAACTCTACTCCTCCTCTGAATTGGCTCTGAGGGGACCATGACAGATGGAAGGAAAGAGACAAAACCCATCTGTATAGCAGGAGGAGGAAGAACGACACCCATGGAAGAAATGGGGACATGTTAAAGTGTCTGAGAAAGGACCCCTGCCCCAGTTCCTTGGAATTCAAAGGCAAGGGGAGAGAGAGGCTTTCAGAGTTGCAAATTTGGTGTTAGTCCTTCAAGGTCATCTGGGAAAAGCTTCTTCCTTCTGTCTCTCTAGGACAGTGGTGGCGAACCTATGGCATGCATGCCAGGGGTGGCACTCAGAGCCTTCTCTGTGGGCATGTTCGCCATTGCCCAGCCCTACCTCACCCCGCAGCCCACTCACCAGTAGCCCCCCTGTAGAGTCACCCCCAGGTGCGGCCCACATGGAGCAGCGCAGCCAAGAACATGGCAGCCAGGTAGCAGGGACAAGACTCTGCCTTCGTGCCCCGATGTGCACAGATGCTACTGGGTGCGGGTGGAGGCCGTGATTGCCATGGCGTTGCAGGGCTGCCTGGGTGATCTGCGGTGGGCCGTGGAGGCGGTGGGTGGCCCTGCGAGTGGACCGGGGGCAGAGCAGGGGGTGGAGCGGGGCTGGAGCAGGGTCAGGCAGCGGAGCAGGCGGGCAGGGTGGTTTTTGGGCACTCGATCTTTAAAAGGTTTGCCATCACTGCTCTAGGATATTCCCATTGATCATTACACTATCTTAAGCCATAGGTTCAACTTTAGCTGTACGCAGAATTTTTTTAAGGGTTTTTTTTTTTAAAAAAATTCCCCAAAATTTTTAGAAGCTGCAGATAGATAAAGCCCTACATGGCATAAGACCAGGTTATTTGTGGGAATGCCTGTCCCCCATTGCTTTTGCTCATTTGACCAGACCTAGCAAAGAAGGCATGCTCTGAATCCTACATCAAACAATGTCATCTTGTTGGACCTTGGAGTTATGCCTTTCTACACAAAGAGGAGAAGGAAGAGAATATTAAAAGAAAATAAGCCATGTGAAATGGAAGGCTTTTGTGGATTTCACTTACCAGTTCTCTCTCTCTCCCCCTCTCCCTCCCTCTCTCTCTCTCTCTCACACACACAAAATACCTGCCCAACCTTTTAATGACCATTTGCTTGGTTCCTGGAGCAACCAAGACATGATCTTCAAGTAAAGACTTGATTGCTTCCCTTATCCTGATTCTTTATTATTCTTTTCCAGCCAAAAGCTGAACTCTACTAGATCAGCAAGATCGAGTTCTGTAACTGAAAATTCAATTTCTACCTTCTATAATTATTATCAGTCTGATCTGAATTACAAATTTTAGGATTTCCTAGTGGTATCCCATCCAAATGTATAAGAACCAATCCTCTTGAGATCAACCAAGTCCTGGCTAAGTGCTGTTATCCTGCAGTATAATGTTCTATATTCAACAGAATCTGTGTGGGCTGGATCATAAACCACCCAGCTAGGATGTGGAAACCTCTGTTCACATTACCACAAAGTTAAAATCAATGACTTTGGGACAATCACTGTCTTGCAGATGAACATATTTCCCAGAGCTGTTTGGGTTAGAAAAGTGCCATGTCATCCCAACCTTTTTTTTTACTGTAAGTGCATTATAAATATACCTAATAATTATTCACCCCCTTTTATTTGCAGTGAAACAAGAAAAGGAAGCAAACAACATAAAAATATAACATACACAAAAATTTGATAAGTCATTCTACCAATACTATATTTACTTTTGTGCATTTCTGCATAAGAAAATGCCACTGAATTCTTAGTAGCATATTTAGGGCGATAATCTTCATATAGAAAATGAAATTAGGAGTGTTTAGTGAGGCCAGAAAAAAACCCTGATGCAATACATTCAGTACAGGAAACCAGCTAGTTATACCTTTTTGCAAAATATGCCATTCTCTTCTTTTCCCCAATTTTCTGTCCCTTCTTCCAGCAGCCAATCCTTCAAGTCCAGTGAGCACGTTTTGCCATTATTCAAATTGTTTATATGGTTCCTCATTCTTAAGAGATTTTTTTTCTATAAGTTTCAGGACTTTTCTAAATTTGTTGCTCTTTCTATTTGATTGCAAAGTTGGCACTATTTTTAGCATCTTTGAACACCTTAAGTTTACAATTCCTGTTTGATTTGGATTCATGGTGCTTAACTGAGCATTGCTAATAAACAGAGTAAGGTGCATGCAATAAACTTGCAATTAACTGAAGTGGGTTTGAGATATTCCCAATTTTATTAGTTATCAGACTGTAAGATTTGGAATTCAGATTCAGGCTTGGCTGCCTACTGCTAATTTTGGGAAGACCAGGACTTCCTGGACCAGGCCCAAAGTCAACCGATCAATCAGTCATCATGCCATCAGAGTATAGGTCTGCTATGCCCAAACATGATTAGATCCTTGAAGCCAATTGTTTGTTCTTAATGGAGAACCCAGTACTAGAAAAGAAGCTGAGTCTAGCTCTGCTTCCTCAGAATGAATTCAGCCCTATGCCTAACACTTTATCCAATAAGTCGTAATAGATGAAGACATTAAAAAAGATGTAACAAGTGATCTGTCCAAATCATATCAAACTCCTTTTGACCAGGATCAACAATTAAAATCAGTCCTCAATCTTGTCAGTCAGTGACAGTCACTACTTTTTTTCTTTATATTTTTTTTACTAGTTTTCCATATTGTAGGGCACCCAGAGCCATAATGAATAATAAACACAATAGCTGAATTGTACTTATGAGTATGGATATGTACACATGTGTGTTTTAGTGTAAACTGCTCAGAGAACTTGGTCTATTAGGCAATTAATTAAATAAATAAAACAATTAAAACCAAATTAACTAAAATTAAGTAATATTAGTCCATTGCAATTGTTATCTAAACTATACTTTAATTGTAAGTAAGTGACTCTAAATGCACATGGAGCTAATCAGAAGATGCCCATTTCTCCTTGTAATCATATTGCTGATTAATTCCGTAGACTTCCAATAGTAAGAATTTCTACATTATTTATTTACAAATAGAGTGCCTGCCAAAATTTCACCAGCTAACATGAATATAAGAATATGGAGGAAACTACATATTTTAAAAAGTGGCCAAAAACAGAGAATGGAAAGAAAACGTTATTGCACAATGTTTTAAAAGTGAGTTGAGCACAAATAATTAGATGAATGAGAGATACTGAAGAAAATATTTTTGCTCACATACTTTTAAGGAAAAGATAAACTTGTGAAACCATAAATATTTGCTTTCATATAAAGCTTAGAATAATGTGCATTCTACCTATAATTTTTTTTTAAGAAAAGATTTTCTTTTCTTTTCTGGAGACAAGTTAATTGTATCAAACTTAACAAAACTAAAAGGAGAAAAACTAAAAGGAGAACAACCCAACCCAACTGTGAATCATCTTCCTGTAAAAGATCTTAAGAGTTTGAAGAAATTACTTTATATACATTCGTATGAATGTGCCAAGTGGCTGTGCACATACATGCATGCATAGACAGCTTCAAGTCTGGAAGTAGACATGGCTGCTTTAATGATTCAAAGACAGATGTTTCTTTCACATTGCAAAGCACTTGTTTTAAGGAACTTTTACAGCTCTATTTTTACAGCCCTATTAAAATATGATGCCAATCATTCCCTTTTGTCTTTATTTGAATGAAAAAATGATAAAACACTGCTCCACTGGGCTTTTAAAAAGCAACATGAAAAGTAACAAGTTTTAGGAAAGAAAAAAAATCAATAAAATATTCTGCTGGATTTCAAACCAACAAGTTTCTATTAACAAGGCATATGTTGTGAACATTGTGCTATTAGAGAACTAATGGTAAAAGGCAGCTTTCAAACTATTAGAGAACCTGGTAAATATTATGTTCAGTCAATGATCTGCCGGATTAGTCTCCAATATCCCAAAGGGACAGTAGCACTTGAAGCAAACCACTATAGAAAAGTGTATTTTGGAAAACAAGCCTTTAGTCTCTTTGATGGTGATAACCATCATTTCTGATAACCATTAATTTCTGCTCTCTATAAATTGATCCCAGCCCTTTAGACATGCCTTAAAGAATGGTTAAAATACTTTGTGCAGATTTTCTCAGCTTGTGTTGGATTTTAGTTCTGATTTTCTCCAGTTCATTATAGTCATTAGTCACATTAATTGTTGTGAAATATATCTGCAGGATGTCACCGTGAGGAAGTCTGCATAATCAGTTATTACATAAACAACTCACTAATGATTTAATATGTATGAAAAGGATGATGTAGTGAAGACAGAGATTCAGGCAATATTGTGATACCCACTAAAAAAAGCTAGTGCTAGCACAACATAGACATCTATCAGTGCTAAACTCAGAGAAGAATCATTATTTTAAATGGAAAATTATAGCATTTAATCTATAGGCAGACAAAAAAAAATTCCTCAAATGAGGAACCTGTGAAGGGGCTGGGATTATCTCATATTTACTGGTAAGAATAAGTAGTACAAATGACTCAGACATTTGGCAACAAAACCTGAATCTTTTGACATGGAGGCATAGGAGTTCATTTTCTGGTAAATTTTTGTAAAACGCAACCAGGACTTTCTCTCTTCTTTTTTCCTCTAATTATCTTTTCCTTTTGCCTCATCTCCATCCAGTTTTTCACACAGAGACCTCTTTGCTTTGCTTTTTCAGGGAACGTCGACCCCATCTCCATTGGAAGGAGAATTGTGTTGAGTGTCTTATATGTTTCTTTTGAAGGGAACACAAATAGGGTTTATGAAAGAAAATGCCTGGTATATGTGTTTATAATTATTTTTTGTATACCGGATGAGGGTCAGTTAAATTTCAGAATCAATTCCAGATTATAAAAACTACTGAGGGATATAATGAGGTAATGAGGCTGATAGAAATACACATTCATCAATAAAAGCCTAGCTTTTATTCACAACACACTTGGCCTGCAAACTGCTCTGTTCTTGTCAGTTCTAAGCATTCATTTATTTCAGACAGTGTTAACTCTTGCAAAGCTTATCTTGCATTGCAGAGTTCAATCATACCCATGTTTATGCAGAAGTAAAAACAGCCCTATTACCATTCTCAGGCATTTTCCAAATGCCAGATGTGTTTTGCTCTCCTTGTAAATTCCCAGAAAACTGTATTACTTCAATATTCTTGCAATGACGTATATTTCTAACAATATGCATTGTAGATATTTTAGACAAAGATAGGATAAAATTCACATAGATTTGTCAACAGTTGGTGGCCATGTTAGTTAACTAGAATATACATGGTCATAGGCAAGATATCTGAAAGAAAGTAAGTGAAAAAAACAAAATGGCCTAAGTTAAGCATGCATAGTGAGAGGAGCTGATGAGCCACAAACAGGTGGAAAGCAGTGATAGGAAAATCTATCTCCCTCCCTCCCTCTCTCCCTTCTGCACTGACTTGGTATGGACAATGTTGGGTAGCAATGGGCTCACCCATTCCTTTCAACCATGGACTTAGGAAAAATATATCCCTACATTTGCATCATCATCATCATCATTCTAGCCACTGTCTATCCACTGCAGGATGAAGGCCTCTTCCTCATGTTTCCAACAGTCTGGAACTTTCTTTTGTCAACTGGGCCTGCAATACTTGCTGATGTCATCGAGCCATCTAGTTTTAGGTCTCTTTCGTGGGCAGTTTTTATCAAGTGGGATTCATTCTACGACTGCCTTGGTCCACCTGCCATTTCCATTTCAATTCTTATGCTAAATGTGTATCTTTCCATGGCTCTTTGCGCTACTCATAGCTTTTGTATTGATTGTGAGGTTAGTGTCCATGTTTTACCGGCATGGCTTACAGCAGGTAGCACACACTGAAAGAAAACTTTTCTTTTCAGGCATAGAGGGAGACTGTTCTTGAAAATTATGCTTAGCTTGCTGAACATTTCCATATACCAATGTATATCTAGAGTTTTAAAGTTAAAAAAAAAGAATTAGAAGCAATAGGAATGATGACAGCAATAATAGCTGTTTCTGAGGTCTCTGATTTCAAGATTTTTATGCCAAATAACAGTCTCTGCCTATTTATGCAAATTCCCTGATAATCAGTGGGATTGTCTAATCAGAAAATCATGGTAAAAAAAAAACTAGGCCTGTTTGTGACAAGGACTCTAGGGACAGGTCTCGGCCTTCAGAAATTTTTATTATTATTGTTGTTGTTGCTGCTGCTGTTGTTATTGTCATTTGCACCAATTTCACATTCCTTTTTCATGACACAACTGCAATTCATCAGCAAAAACAACAATCAACTGATCACTTGTAAGAGAAAACTTTTTTCCCTTTTCCATATTAGTAAGTAACACAAGAAGGATTTCTTATGCTACAGAAGTAGCCTCAGGTATTCTTCTCTTGGGCAGAGATGCCCAAAACAAAGCACAGAAAGGAAGAAAGCAAGCACATTATTTGGTAGCTAAGCCTAAAGGCAGGGCTGGAATTTAATCAAACTCACAGGCAGGAATGTGGATCCAAAGTCTGTCCTAGACTCAAACTACCGGTAGTAGAAAAGGCTTTTATTGGCCAGCCTTGGGCATGTTCTGTCCTCCTCCTGTATCTGAGCTTCATCCACTGAAGATGAATCTACCAGAGATTTTCCCAAAGAAAAAGGCAGCTGGACTTTCTTGTTTTTTTCCTTGAAGATGTTTCACTTCTCATTTAAGATGCTTCTTTAGTTCCGACTGAATCTTGGAGAATGGATTTATCATTTTTGTAGTTATCTGATGGTCAATTGGTTTGAAAGACGGGTCAAAGAGGCCATCTATATTAAGACTGAACAGCCTTTTCTCAACAGAGGGGGAAGGATATGACATCACCTATCTCCTGTTTACAACAGAACTCCTTTCAGCAGTTCCAAGATTTCACACCCATTTGCATTATTCAGGTGGCCCTAAGGGCACAGATAAACCTCCAAGTGACCTCAATGCCTCTCAGAGAGAGTGCTAACAACCAGATATTTGCAAGGAAAATAAATCCTTCCATACCCCATCATTCAGTCAGAACTTTCTTCTTGGATGAGAAGTAAAATGTCTTCAAGGAAGAGAAAAAGAAAAAAAAACCAAGGAAGTCCAGTTGCCTTTTGAAAAATCACCTGGATAACTTGGTTGACTGAGAATCTCCATAGACATCCACTTGAGATTTGTGCTAATCAGGAACATCTTGGGAGAGAGGGTTAAAAAGAAAAAGCCAAACTGTCAACTGCAACTACAAGATCAAAGCTCTGTGCCATTTCAACATGCAACATGATATTTTTGGCACACACCTCCCTCCACCACAGATGCCCATTTGGCTAACTAAAAGGTTTGTAGTTGTTGACTTTGGCCTCTGCCCTGGTGAGACCTTATAAAACTCTGCCTTTGCTGTTCATTGTAACAATTAAGCTCTCTTTACAAAACAGATACTAACTGTCCTTACTAAAGCCTATAAACAGCCTCAGTTCAGCATGTTTCTACTGTCCCTCATTCTTTTTCTGCCACAGCAATCATGCATTTGCTAGGGAGGAAGTTAGACGGGCCCTTGACTAACCAAATGTTTGTATGATTCCAAATTCCAAATTCCAACTTTTTCCTACACTCACGCAATTGGGCATCTCTTTTAACATGCATTCATTGTATGTGCAGGCAGAGAGCTTCAGAACAAAATGGCTTACAGTCTATCAGCAACTTTGCCTCCCTTGAGGATTCAATTGCCTGAATATTATTTCCTGATATTGTGCTTATCTCTCTGGTTCTAGAGATGTTTTTTGGTTTTTTTTCTCTTCCTTTGTTGAAAGAAGAACAGGCTCTTGGGAAGCAGTTTGCTGATTTTCTCTCATCTGCAAGAGAACAAGGTGTGACAATGTGCATTTAGCTGATGGGATTTTCATTCATGGCAAAAAAAATGTTCTTTTTCTGAGACTAGCTTTATACTTTTTCCTAAACCTTCTAAGCAAAATTCCTCCAAGAAAGCACTTTCAGCTTTCCTGTGGCATTAAGAAAGTCCAGTTGAATTGAATATCTGAAACAAGTCTCATTCAGACCCCGATTACTAGTTTGTAAATTCATATTAAGTGCAATATCAGATTCTCCAGAGTTCTTATCCACTCTATGCATACAGCACAGTCAGTCCTAAGATTATTATTATTATTATTATTATTATTATTATTATTATTATTATTATTATTATTATTATTATTATTATTATTATTATTAATTTAATTTCTATGCCGCCCTATTCCGGAGAACTCAGGGCGGCTCACAGCATAATAGAAATTACATACATATAAAAAAAACCCTTAAGTTAAAAAAAACAAAAAACAAAAAAACAAAAAACCAATCATTCCACGAACATACACTGGCTAGGGGCAAGATGTTAGCTGCCCCAGGCCTGCCGGCAAAAGTGTGTTTTAAGCAATTTACGAAAGGCGGAGAGGGTGGGGGCGACACGGATCTCCGGGGGAAGTTGGTTCCAGAGGGCCGGGGCCGCAACAGAGAAGGCTCTTCCCCTAGGCCCCGCCAGGTGACACTGTCTGGCTGACGGGACCTGGAGAAGGCCCACTCTGTGGGCCCTAATATACATTACACCAGGGGTGTCAAACTCGCAACGTCATGTGATGTGTCGTGACGTATCGCAACTTTTTTCCATTGCCGGCAATGGGATGGATGCGGTTTCAGCATGATGTACCTGGCCTGCGGGCTGGCAGTTTGACACCCTTGCATTAGACCATGCATGGATTTCAACTCCCAGAATTCCCCAGCATAGACTAGCTAGGGAATTCTGGGAGTTGAAGTCCACACATCTTAAAGTTCCCAGGTTGAGAAGCACTGCACTAGACATACAAACAATATATACTTTTTCACAAGTTGCTGCCTTCCCTGAGAACTCCTGAAATCATGGCCTACTCTTCTATTATCAGCATAACAGAATTTGGAAGGGACCTTGGAGGTTTTCTAGTTCAATCCTCTGCTCTGGCAGGAAAACCTATACCATTTTAGGCAAATGGCCATCCCATCTCTTCTTAAAAATATCTAGTGTTAGAGCACCCTCCATATCTGGAGAATACTGGTGTGAAAAAGAATACTATCATGCAAATAATCACATAAATAATCTAGATCATCTCTTCAGTGAGGAAGAACTTCAGTATCTGGGGCTGCTTGTCTTAAAAATAATTGGATAATGGAGGACCTGACCACGAGGTGCATATATGTCATAATAAGCAATATGGAGCACATCAACCCTGAATCAATATTCCTTTTATACAAGTGTTGATATTATGTGCATGATGAAAAGGATGGAGCTTACATTACAATCTTCTTGCCAATTTTGTTTCCTTCTTTCATGCATGTCATTGGAACTCACAATTGTTTTAATACACTCACGTAAAGATTGAAAATACAGATGTAGAGCTTTTTTTTTTACCTTTCTCATACTATTACAACTTTGAGTTATCTCTTGAAGCTAAATGTGGGGAAATTCAGGACCAATAAAAGGAAGTACTGTATATATTTACACAATATGCAATTAAGCTATGAAATATGCTGCCTACAGCTAAAATTAAAGTTAAACCAATTCAGATGGTTTAAAACATACAAATTAATAGAGAATTATCCGTCATAGCTAATCTTGATTATAGTATATTATTTCAAATTCAAAGGCAGAGGTGCCTTTCAATAGCAACCCTCAAGGATCAAGAATAGAAGAATATTGTGTCTCACTTATGAGTTTCCTGGATATTCACTGTATGACAGTGAATGTTGAATTAATGAGCCATTGGTTTAATCATTCAGGGTTTTTCTGTGCCTACTATCAAGTCTCTGACAGTTACAACTCATGGCCTGGTTATACCCATTCTTAATTACATATAGATCACTACAACATAGTTAATATATACCATACATGTTATCTCTGTTAACATTAGCATAGCTTGGGTTCCAGGTGATTCTTGATAGACACATAATACGAATGGCAAATAGATTGGTTGGCAGATACTTGCCTTTAGTGAGTTGTAATGTAGCTTCAAAGTTTGATTCTCATAAGATGTTCTGGAAACTGCAGCTAACCCAGATGGTAAGCAGTACTTCACATAATTCCTTGCTGAAAGATCTTCTCTGGTTGCTAGTTGCCCTTTGAGACCAATTCAAAACACTCATCATAAGGTATAAGCCTTACATGACCTAAGCCCAAGTAACATCTACTGTAGTCTGCCTTGCACTGTTAGAACATCAGTAAGATGTGGTCGGTTCCTCTGTGATTATGACTATGTTGATATCAACAATTAATTCTGATTTGCTTATGGAACAAATCAGCTCATTGAAATAATTTACAACAGTGATAAAAACATACTCCCCCCATTTTTTTTGAAGTTTTCATATATTAATGTTTATTTTTTCTATTTTGAATGTTTTAGGCATCTTGTTTTTAATTATGTTTTAATTACAGTTTTAAATGACATTATTTCATGGAAGGACCTTCAAAGTACTCTTTCTGCTGAACCTGATAGGACTAGTAGATGTGATTACAGAGAAAAATATTTGGAATATTTCTGATAATAAATTTAGAGTTATCTTCTTTTGAGGCCATTGTAAATCATTGTATAATTTCCTAGCATGATGATTTCCAGGTGCCACCCAATCATAGAATATGAGGTGTCATGGTTCCGATAGATGAAACCCATCAAAAGAACTTCAAGGCAAGAATTCTTCCTCAAAGAACATTTTATTCATTTTATTTGGCCAAAAATTAAGAGGGGGTTTGGGCCCTATGGATAATCTCACAATCCTCATCCCCTTTTCCCATCAAATAAAAGGTTTCCATTTGTCTAACCAGGCTAGACCTAAAATCACAGCCTCAGTCATCTTCAGAGCCACCATGAAATGAATGAACTCCCAATGTTCACCTATTTCTAAGCGTATAGGCTCTGTCAGTTGTGTGACTAAAGTTCCTCCCATTAGAAAGCCATTTGCTTGTTCAAATCTCATGGGCTTGCAGAGCAATCTTGCCCGTATACCCATGTTAAGGACAAGTGGCAAGCTGATAATGCACCGGGAACACCCCGAGTCCACTAGCACTCTCAAATCCACTTGTACCCCCGTCTTAGGGACTATGAGTTTGGCTGTGAGAGAAAAAGGTTGAACGGGTCGACTCACCATCAGGACATTCTTTCCTTTGTCATTGCTGCCTTAGGAGGGCAGAGCAATGGCAGGTTCAGCTTGAGCTTCAGCGCTTTCCTGCATGGTCGATGTGACTTGACAACGTTGACCATAGCAGCTGGATTTGGGTAGAAATTGGCATTGCGATTCATATTCATACTTGCTTGAGAAAGAAGATCAGCTTCTCCAGGTCACATCAAAAGTAGCTCTAAGGGGAAGTGCCATCATGGGCTGCTGCCCCCCATTGCGGCTGCATTCCCATCAGCGGTTGGTCTCCCTGCTAGGGTTGCTGCACTCCCAGTGACTGCTGACTTCCCAACGGTGGCTGCAGCATCCCCAATTGCTGCAGACCCCCCAGTGGTTGTTGCACATTCAGGGGTTATTGCTACCCCCACTTCTGGTGCATTCCCAACGGTTGCTGCAGTCCTCCCATTGGCTGTTGTGTATTCATGGGATGCTGCCCACCCCATTGCTGCTGCATCCCAAACAGTTGTGGATCCCCCAGCAGTGGCTGTGGCACCCCCAAGTGCTGCAGGCCCCCCAATGGCTGTGGCGCCCCGGCCTGTTGCTGCCCGGCCAACAGGTCATGCAGCTATTAAATTAAATCTCATTGAATGCTCACATTTGGGTCTTCTCCCTGAGCAGGCCTCAGACTCAGTGATGCATAAGGCTGTGTGACTGATAGTAGCGACGGTCAGGGCTCTCACGGTACCTGTGACAATCTGGACTCTGGCTGCCCTGGTGGTGGCTCGGGCTTTGGTAATGGGACCATCCATCGGGGCTGTCATCATAATCCCACTGCCTGGAGCCATCATAACGGCAGTGCTTGTCGAGGGATCGCAATAACTGATGCCATCCGGGACTTCTCCAGTGGCTGAGGCTCTTGTGTCGTGAGCAGCACTCCAGAGGCTTCGAGGAGCGGTGACGACTCGGACTGCCATGTCTAGAGTGGCAGCCAGGACACTCCTTTCTCGCAGGGCTGGAGGTCAACACTGGTGGCTTTGAAGACAGGGAATCCACCTGCACTCCATCAGTGGGGCTGGAGCTTCTCTTAGGCACAGATTGACGTCGGCTCCGCTGGTCATCATGTTCACTTGCATGCGAAGAGTGAGAAAGTTGTTCCCTGCTCCTCACCTCCAGCCCTTCGAATCTCTCTACCAACTTTTCCACCAATTGGCTATGGGCTGCAGACAGGTATTTCAATTCTCCAGAGTCCTCGCGATCCTCGAGGGACTCCTGCTTGCAAGTCGGCTTTGGACGCTTTCGAAGAACTCGCCTTCAGCAGGGTTGCCTGGAGGTGATCGGAGTCTCCACTGGGCAGGTCCACTCCAATGACCAGATCAGGTCTCGCGTCTTCGGCCTTGCCCCTTGCTATAAGGCATCAAAAGTTAGTTTCTCCTCCGGTGCATTGTCTTGCGCTCCCTCTGCTGAGGCAGCAGCCATAGCCAGGGTGCTGGTTACAGGTGTTTCTTCCTTCTCCATGCTGAGATCTTTCCTGAGTCTTTGTCAGCCTATCCCTCAACTTAGGGAAGATGACTGGAGCTCAGGATCCCAGGGTGGTCAGGATAGAACTGAGTTTTGGGTTAATGTCACGGTTCTGATAGATGAAACCTATCAAAAGAACTTCAAGGAACAAGATACAAACAGATCTGGTCAGGTGGAAAAGATTACAACTGTCTCTGCTGGGCAGGATAGCAGCAATAAAAATGAATGTATTGCCAAAATTTCTATTTCTCTTTCAAATGCTACCTATACTCAAAAAGGATTTGGACTTGGACGAATGGCAGAAGGGCATTAACAGATTTATTTGGGATGGCAAGAAACCGAGGTTTAAATTAAAAATCATCCAGGATACAAGGAAGAGAGGTGGTTTAAAAATGCCCAATCTGAAGTTATATTACTACGCTGCGGCGCTGGTAGCGCTGAGCGATTGGATTAATACAACGAACAACAGAATACTGAATATTGAAGGGCATGGTTTACTATATGGCTGGCACGCATACCTTGTGTATGACAAGAAGGTTGACAAGAGCTTCAGGGAGAACCCACTGAGAACCCCGCTGTTGTGGGTCTGGAAGAAATATCAGTACCTACTACACGAAAAGATTCCCATCTGGACGATCCCCGGACACGCAATAGGGGACATAAATATAATACAAGGTCAGGATGTGGTGCCCTATAGTAAACTTGTAATGGAAGAAGGAAATGTGTTTTCGTTAAAGCCATCAAATACGCTAGCAGATGAAGGAATAGTGTGTACCTGGCTTTCATATTTGCAACTGCAGTCCAGATGGCAAAAAGACCTGAAGAAGGGTATATCCAGAACAGATGAGAACTTAATTGAACAGGTTAGAGTGCAGGGGCCCATGCATATCAAACGAGTGTACAGTGTACTGATAGAAATGGACTCTGAAACTGTACTAGTTAAGGACTGTATGGTAAAGTGGGAACAAGATTTTGGTCAACATATCACGATTGAAACATGGGAGGGAATCTGGGTGAGAAATGTAAAATTTACACAAGCGCAACACTTAAGGGAGAACTTTTATAAAATGTTCTATAGGTGGCACCTAGACCCGAAAAAATTATCGCATATCTATCCAGACATCCAACCTAAATGTTGGAGGTGTGATAGTATGGAGGCTACATATTTTCATGTATGGTGGACATGTAGAAAAATTAAAGCCTTCTGGAGAAAAATATGGTGGACACTCCAAACCATTTTGAAAAAGCGTATTGAATTTCTACCTCAGGTGTTTTTGTTAGGGATCATAAAAGACTGCACTACCACAGAGACGAACTTAATTCTGAACTTGATCACAGCAGCGAGACTGTTGGTGGGACAATACTGGAAGAAGCCAGAAATACCACCTATAGAAGAATGGACTTTGAAAGTAATAAATTTGGCAGAAATGGTTAAAATATCGGCATACTTGAAGGATCGCTCAAATGAACAATATATGATAGACTGGAAACAGTGGATAGACTACATACAAGAGAAACACCAATAAAAGAAAATGTACCTGGCTTATAGTTAAATCTTGACACAGGGAGTGAAGAATGTTTACAAATTTAAATTTAAATCGATTGTATTAAGTTGGATAGCAGTTAGCTTGAATCTTTCCCTGGTTTACATATACAAATATTTATCTATTGATTATTGGAAGGTATATATCAAATAGACTAAGAATGTAATTGATAGAGGGAAGGGCGTATCGACATGAAAATTATTAATTTTAATAAGATGACTTGTTTGTTTGATATCCAATGGACTGATCTGAAAAGAAGTGAAAGTTACAATTTTTAAAATGTAGTTGGTTTATAGTTAAACTTGGACACACGGAGTGAAGAAGGTCAACAATTAAGTTGAATGGCATTTAACTTGAATTTTATCTTTGTTTACATGGACAAATGTTTATCTAATAATAAATATTTTTAATAATAATAATAATAATAATAATAAAGAACTTCAAGGCAAGAATTCTTCCTCAAAGAACATTTTATTCAGGAAACAATGTATCGGCGCTACATAATTGAACCCAAAACTAGTTTTCCTTTCCCCGGATACAAAGTAACAAATTGCAATTCCCACCCCCAATAAGCAGTCATAAATCACGTTCTCCAATTAGCCTGAAACACGGGCTTTCTCCCCAGCTCCTCAGCCCACCAAAACGTTATCAATTCATCCGTGGGTTCCCACAAAGCAATGTTTATTATTATGGCTAACTGAGCTCAAACATTCATCCCAAACCCCCTTCTGCACCTGATTTCTAAATAGAAGAAAAAGCATGTTAAAAGCAAATAGAAAATGGCTGCGATTTTCATCAGTTGTCAGGGTGGAAACATCCAATGTTTACAGCATTGACATAAGGGTTGGATGGGATCTTTAAGTAAATTGTATATAATCCCCTATTGAGTGCAGAAATCAGCTCCTACAGTGTCCTTGACAGATGGCCTTTCTGCCTCTTTGTTGGGTTGCAACTTCCATTGACTTTTATTGGACTTCAGTGAGAGACAAGGGTCTCCTTTAAATATGACCATCAGTGCATTCTGCAATAAAGTATCTCTACGTTTGAAGTAAAAACGCAGAGTTTTAATCCTGCTATCAATGATGAGATAAATTAAATGCATTATTGCTTCCATACCTACTTTTTCCACTACTGGGGTGAGATTTTCCTGCCTTGTGGAAAAAAATGGTCAAACCCTGGAAGAAAATTATATCAAGGTAAACTATTTAAACAAGTTACTTGATTCAGCGGATCATGCTGTCTTTCAAGACACCATTTTTTGTACATCTCTTTTAGAACTCACATTGTCATCTGTGTGTATAATAATCCAACTCATAAAGAAATATTTATTTTGGCCATTCTGATTGCTATAGCTCAGTATGCCCAAAAGCTGTCCTGAGCCATTATTTTCTGTAGACACAAATAAGATTTGCTGTGTGTGAAGCCCTGCACATCCATTTTGTTATTTGATATCTCTTCCAATAATACAGTTATGACCCATGACACTGATATATTCTAGGCCTTTATCTCAGTGAATTGGAGTCCAGTTTATGCTTTGCATTTAAACAGCTTTGGTCCCTCTTTATATGTATCTTACTAAACAAATATGTCTTCTATCAAGCATATGTTAGTTTCCATAATTAAATGTGCCACTGAAAGATGCTATGCCATTTGAATGAACAACTCTCTGGAAGTATTACCTAGGCTGGGGTAAGGTAGCTGGCTTTGGTGGATCTAATCTGAATTTGTGATTCATGGCTTTCACTGGTTGACTTGTTTAAATGTCCTGGCTCCTCCTGGGGCAGACATTTCAAATGAACATCCAGAGTTTATAAAGCTGAACTTTAGGACAGGATGGGAAGCAAAATATCACCAGAATCTCAGCAACAGTAAACATTCCACTGGCCTGTTTTCCACTGAGGTTAACTGTGCCGTAAGGGTGGGATGCCTTCTGTTTGTTCCACAGTGCCTGCTTCTTTGAAGAAATTGTCAGTGTCTGTAGTGTTTATGGTAAATCTAAAATATGACAGTTCAGAAAGCCTTGATGATGCAACTCTAAAGGAATGCATGGAAAATTGTTTAAATGTTGCATGTACATTTGAACTGCTTAGGCTTAGAGACAGTATAACTCCCTTTCTCTGCTTATTTGGCCAAGATCAATGGATGGCTGGGAGACAAGGACCTTCACAATATCTTTATTCTGAGACTGCACATGTTTGTCATCCAGATGCTAACAGAAAAGAAGTCCTGGTACTGCATCAATTTGCATCATCTCTCCCTAGTTTCTCTTAAGACTCAGCAATTAAAAATATATATATATATAATTTTGTACATACATACATACATATATAGATTCTCTAATGCACAGCAGTGTAATGAATTAAAATTGATGGTAAATTATTCAGATTCTGTATGTGTTGGAGCAATCAAAACAATTTGTTCTAACTCTATCTGCAGCTTGAAATCATTAGATTTTAAAGATAAATTATGTGTATAAAAGTGAAAGTATAGCTCAAATTATGAATGAAGGGGCTAGGTGTATGTCAGAAGTATGAATTGGTGTTATTCATATTTACTCTAAGCTGGATACCAGATGGCCAAGTCTCTTGCAATATTATGTGTGATTCCTTTGAGCAATCAGCTGAAATAAATAGGATGGAATTTAACAAGGAGAAATCTATGAAAAATGAAAAGCACAAGTATAGAATGGTAAAGATGTGATCTAACAGTAATATATATGAAAAGAATTTGGTGTCTCTATCAAACACAAATTAAACCTGAGCCAGTAGTGTGGCGCAGCTACTATCTTGGAAAACATTAAGAGGAGCACAAATTTCAAATCATAAGAAATAATAACCTCCATTGTACTCAATACTGATCACACTATATTAGAATATTGGGCCCACTATTGGAAACTATAGGTAAAAAAGGACAACATAAAGTGAGTTCAAAGGATAATTACTAAGATAATAAAGAGTCTAGAAAGCAAGCCCTATGGTGAGTGGTTAAAGGATCTATGTATGTTTACCCTATAGGAAACATGACTATGATAATAGTCATCAGATATTTGAGGGGCTGTCTCACTAAAGAGGGAATGGGCTTACTCTCTGATTCCAGAATATAAGTCTGGAACCAATGGGTTAAAAAGTAGAAGGCCATAGATTTGAGGTAGATGTCAAGAGGAATCTCCTGTCCTTAAAACCAATTGTCCAATGGAATAAGAAAGTAAGAAAGAATGACATAATAATCAGATACAATTTTTAAAAATCTTTAATTAGATGATAAATTCAAAAATTGGAAAAATGTATTTGCACCATGTTTCCAGGCAGCTGGTGCCCATAATATAGCTCTGTGGGGGATATAATCATCCTTTTATTAGAAAATAACAAATCTTCCTAGATCAAATACATAGGACCGAACCTTTCTGGAGAAGTAATATACAAATATAAATGCAGAGCATGGCAAAGAATGTTCTCCTTGGCAATAAATATAAATATAAATGCTTGAATTTATGGCTTTTTAGGCCTAGCTTGGTTTAATATGATGTTTCCAAAAATTCTCTCATAGGTATTCTATGCACCCACTGAGTATAATGCCTATGATATAATTTTAGTAAAACCTTATTATACTTAAGTATCCTCCATCCTATACACATTGTGACAATTGGGTAGAATGAAAGAAGCTGAAATTAAATCCTAGTAAGATGTTGGTGCTACTATCAAAAACAATTCTGTCCGCTCTGGCTTTGACTCTGGAAAGGGTGGCAGATCCCACTGAATGAATAGCCTTTACTGTAGTCATTGACAAGTACAACATACAGTTTATAACCAAATTTTAAAATCCTACATAAAATACATCTCTCAAGTGACACAAAATATAAAATACATGTTAATAATGAGAAATGGCACTTCCACTGAAGGATAGGTCTATATAAATGAATTTGTATAGATGTTGATTAAAGGCATACAAATAGTGTCAGGAAATAGAATAACAGTGTTGGAAGGGACCTAGTCCACGCGCGCGCGCATGCACACACACACACAAACACACACCTTTGGAGTTCTTCTGGAGTTGTAGCTACTATTGGACCTATTTGAAGCAGGACAGGAGATGCCTTATGTCCTTATCACCTCAATTAGATATTGCATTGGGAGTTTCATGGAGCTGTCTTTAAAAGGTAGCTTGGAAGCTTTTGTCAGTGCAGCATGCCCACCATCTTTATGGGTATTAACATTTGCTTCTAATACGTTTCTGAATCTAGTAACATATAAAGCCCTACATAGCTTGGTTCCCATATATCTTCCTGACTGCTTCTTGGAAATAGAACAACTCATCCTAGAGTCCTTCAGCCCCATCCACAAACCTCAGGAAATAGACGTCATTCCAACTTCAAGGAAATCCTCCCCCCAGAAAATCCTAACATTGTCCAGCTTTATGTGACAAGGTGAATAAGTTTACATCATTGCTAGTTGGCCATTCTCCTCCGAAGGTGAAGTGTGATTCTTGGCCAGGAAAAAAATGCCACTCTTGTAGTAATGAGATTCATTCTTACAGCACAAGACATCTCCAAATATGAAAGGTTTATGTGTGAGCAGATATCAGAGAAGATATTTAACTCCCATTTTGCAAGGCATCCTCCTTGGTGGGGAAAAAAATGGTGTAACTGCCACAACTTTCCTCTAGTGATAAATTTTCTTGGGAAAAAATAATATTAAGCTGAAAGAGAAAGCAAGGAATTAATCAGCTGGGCCAATGTGCTCTTCCTTGACACTCATTTGCAGCCTGCCCAAAAGGCTTTGGATGAAAAGAAAGCCACCAAAGAAAAAATTCATGGAATGCCACATGATATGTAGTTTGAACTTCAGACATAACATAACATAGCAATCAGATTTAAAAGTTCAGCTCCTGACCAGGTAATTGAGTGCCAACACGTCATCTTCAAGGTTGCACAGGCTCTGCATTGCTTTCTGTTTATTTTTCTTGTGAAAGTTCAGTTGGTGCAGTGATAACTCTTTGCTCCTTGGCCTTGTCCTGGAAAAGTTTCCATGACTGAGCTGAAAGATAACACCAATCAGGCAGGCATGTTCTAAACAGCGTTTGTTCTGAAACCCACTTTTGGAGATGGAAGAAAAAGGGAAGATTGCACAGAAGCTCAGCTTCCCATAAGTCTTCATATAGCCTTAAATATTTAAAAAGCCTGGTATATATAGAGAGAAGGTGGGGAGGCTGGGGGAGTAAGAGGGACAAATAATTATGATGCGAGATATGCAAGGGCCTCTGATACAAAAAACCAGACAGCATATTCCAACCTTTTTCTAAGGCTAGAAAGTTCCATGACATTTTAAAAAGCCTGTTCAAGATCAGCCTTGACCTCCCCCTTAACTATAATTTCTCTTCCATTGCAGACTTAGTGAATTAAGGATAAAATCCTGCAAGTACTTGAATAATGCAGAACAATGATTTGGTTATCACCAATCTGATTATCACTTTCAATGAGACAGGTTGATGTTAAATTGTACCACAATAGTATTTTGAGGGGAATGTTTTGCTAGATTTTATCTAAATGAAGAAGGAGAGTGCAAAAGTTGGCTTGAAGCTCAACATTAAGAAAACCAAGACCATGGCAATTCCTGGCAAATAGATGGGGAAGAAATGGAGGTAGTGACAGATTTTATCTTCCTGGGCTCCAAGATCACCACAGATGGGGACTGCAGCCAAGAAATTAAAAGACACTTGCTCCTCAGGAGGAAAGCTATAGCAAATCTAGACAGCATACTAAAAAGCAGAGACCAACAAAAGTACGTATAGTCAAGGCCATGGTTTTCCCAGTTGCAGTGTATGGCTGTGAAAGTTAGATCATAAGAAAGGCTGAGTGCCAAAGAATTGAGGCCTTTGAACTATGGTGCTGGAGAAGACTCCTGCGAGTCCCCTGGACTGCAAGGCAATCAAACTGGTCAGTCCACTCTGACTGCTCTTTAGAAGGCCAGATCTTGAAGTTAAAACTCAAATACTTTGGCCACCTAATGAGAAGGACTCTCTGGAGAAGAGCCTAATGCTGGGAAAGATTGAGGGCAATAGAAGAATGGGATGACAGAGAATGAGGTGGCTGGATAGAGTCACTGAAGCAGTAAGCGTGAGCTTAAATGGACTCCAGAAGATGGTAGAGGACAGGAAGGCCTCGAGGAACGTTGTCCATGGAGTCGCGATGGGTTGGACACGACTTCGCAACTAACAACAACAACAACTTTGGTCTAATGATTTAAAATTGCTTAATTGACTAAAATGTCATATTAAAACTAGAAAACACTCCTCTTTCACTGGACTGTTTATTTCCTGTGTACGTAAAAGGAAGGAAAGTTCATAAACTTTTGGGCACAGATGAGTTTTAAGAATCCTCAAGAACTGTTCTCATCTTACAGTGTAATATATCATTCCCAGGGGCATTTGAAAAGACAGCCACTTGGTCACATTGTTGTGCTATATGAGCATTCCCAACTGCTTCAGCTGTAACCAAGCTTGCAAGCAAGGCAAGAGAAAAAAATAATAAAGGGGGAATGTTAGGCAATTCAACTGTCAGACACCTCTTCTTTAAAAAGCCAAATAGTCCTAATGCAAAACCATTATAATTCAGCCATTCTGAAGACTAAAAACCAATCTGCAAAGTTATGAATAGTGTAAGATCAAATATTCTACAAACCCAACAATTGAAGTAAAACAACAAAGATTAATGTATAATTAACTCTCCACTGTTTGCACACTATAGTTTGAACACTATATTGCTTCAGCAGGTAATTAATCTTGGCTACCCTCTGAAGCTAAGTAAGGTTGGCCCTGGGAAGCATCTGAATGGAAGGCCATCAAGGAATTTCAGGACTGTGTGCCAGATTGGGAGAAACTGCTGGAAGAAGATACAGGTAATTCTTGCTTAACAATTCAGTGAACATTCAAAGTTGTGACTGTGTTGAATAAGGAGACTTATATTGGTCCTCATAATTGTGGCTGTTGCAGCATCCCCACTGTCATGTGATTGTCATTTATAACCTTCATTGCCAGCTTCCAACAAGCCAAGTCAATGGGGAAGCTGGAAGGAGGTTGCAAATGGTGATCACATGACATTGTGCCTAATGACCATGCAGGATTTGCTTAAGGACAGAAACTGGAATTACTGTAACTACCATTGCAAGTTGGTGCAGTCATGTGAAGTTGTGCTTTATGACTGCATCACTTAGCAACTAAGTAACAAGTCCCAATTACTGTTGTTCAGCAAGGACTACCTATAATAGCAAGCCACTTTCCAAGAAAGGATGGATATGGTCTTCAGGATTTGTGTTTGACTCATGTGTGTTTGTATTTTTTTTATCCATTGCATAATTCCACGTGCATTTTCATTGTGTCTTTTTAACCATGTAGAGTTACTGTTGCATCAGCCCAGCTCTGAGGAGAGAAATGTCAGGAAATGTCCCTGCAGCAGCTACCATCTTGATTATCCCAGAATAGCTCTGACTCATGGGAGTCCAGAACTACTGGGAGTAAACATAATTTTGAAAAAAATTAAGCAAAAACCAATAGGAAAATAACCAAAATAATGATGGACAACTTATCCTACTGTGTTGGAATGAGATGGTGAAAATCTAGCACTGATCACTTTAAAAATTCTCAGTGAATAACCTGGTTATCCTTTGTGGCTATGCTAACTAGCTACTAACTGTGACATTTTAACCTGCAAAAAAAGCAACTATCCTATTCTTCTTTATCCTTGAAGATTTTCCATGGCTGTCAAAATAATAAAAATGCACAGGACCTTGTTTAGACTAGGCAACAGAATATCAGCTTTTTAAGCCTGTGGAGCCTGCAATTTTAGCTGCTGTTGACACCAGGAAATAATAACCAAATAATTCATTTGAGACAGGGGTTTTGGAGAATATCACAAAATACAAATAGGAGTAGAATGACTGTAGTAACAGAAAGCAAAGATATTACCAATAGTAATAGTCATCTTGAATACAATTCCAAAACCACTTGAACATTGTTGGCAGTGACAAAATTACCATCAGTGAATAACAAAAGGCAACTTTATTTGATACAGCTTATATCCTATGACAACACCTTTAACACCATCAAACAATGCATCTATCTCTCCCAGGTCATTGGGAAGGAATCGAAAGGTGGATAAAAATACCAATTCTAGTCTAAATATCTGCCTGACTGTGACCAACCATAATAACAATAACCAGGATGAGCAAAGATTGACTTATACTAATAGCTCATCTATTACACTGCATTAGTTTTTGATCCAAGCTTTTGAAAAGTATGAACACTTCTTGGGGCTTCTTCACAAAATACGACAGAGAAACTTCAAAGCAGATGTTGACTCATTTTATTCATTTACTTTTGATATTTGTATTTTTGCTGACCTAATGAGCCTTGAATAATTCTATATTTCTATGCTTCATATAGCATCCTATGCATTTCTACTCAAGAAACTGAGGCCAAACATTACTGTAAAATTATGCTATGTATTTCCAGTAGCATCACTCTGATAAAAAAAAATTAACAACACAAAAGCAAGTCTGCAGTCCTAATTTCATAGTTTTGGCCCTTTATTTGATTATTTTGAGTGTCTTTGTTTGCAATGGAATAAGTGACCAAGTCAATAGTTTGCATTCTATTTCCTTTTAAACAAAACATCGCTGGCAAATTGACAGTTTCCATCCCTTGTTTATACAATTTTTTTTCTTACAAGATTATTTATTTAATAGCTTGGAACATTTCATAAAGCATATCACAGTTTATTCAAACCATAACCTGGGACACAAGTTACCATTTAAATATTGTATCAAATGCATTTAAAGAGCTGGTTCTGGGTAATTTTTGCCCTCTTGTAATCTCTATATGATGATATCATGGGAGCAGAACATTGCCTGGATTCCTTACAGCTAAGAGAAGAACATTTCAATAGTTAACTATTCCTGAAGTGAGAAGCAACTACTCCAGTGTGTTCTTCCCTCTCTCTTGCTGAATTTCTCATTCCACATTTCCACATCGCATCATGAAATGTACTGTGTATTACTTTGATACACTGTATGTATGGATTTTGAGGCTTTATTGCAGCCTTCCCAATCAGCAGAGGGCTACAATTGCTCAAATTTGGATACATATAAATTATCAGATTCAAATCATCTTACTCCAGATACATTATACAAAGACCTAGCTCTCTAGAGAAGTCTATAATGCTGGGAAAGATGGAAAGAGAAGATGATAACAACCAGCAGCAAAGTGGATGGAGTCAGAGAGGCAATGAAAGCAGAGATGCTCCTGGAGAAAATCTATCCATGTAGTCACTAATAATTAATGCCACTTTGATGGTAAATAATCAATCAAGTCCAACATGTCTAGATTAGATGGGCATAGGCTGAGGAAGGACTATTTATTGCTTTATGTGATCAAATGATTACAGGTAGTCCTCAACTTATGACCGGTCGCTTAGCAACTGTTCAAAGTTATGCTGGACACCCCCCCAAATGTATTTATGACCTCATTCTGAAGTTCCAATGGTTGCCCTCCACTGCAGTCACATGACTAATTTTAGTCCACTTGGCAACCAACCTGTATTTACAGCCATCTGCAAAATTCTATGGTCACATGACTGTGATTTACAACATTTTTGTTGAAAACCAATATTTACTTCCTGTTTTCAGTAAAAACATCTTGTAGCGAACTATGGGTTTATTTAATGACAGCTGATTCACTTAATAATCAACAATTTGCTTAATTACCCCCCCCCAAAAGATCATGAAATCAGATAAGTCATGTGATGACCAGTTTTATAGCCGACTCACAATCATAATGATAAGGCTCCATTACCATTGTACCTGTATGGCTTTCTAAAGAGTAAAACATAAAGAGTAAAAGACGCAAAAGTCTGCCCCAGAGTGATTAAAATCTAAATTCTACCAGATGGGTAACAAGTAACAAAGTACATTAGAGCAACCAAAGGGGGAACAAAATCTAAGAAAGCACACAGTAAAATGCAGCTATGGAAATTGCTCAGTCTTTCTGCCATTGCTATTCAGAGTTTAACAGCTGGTAGCCTTCAACCCATTTCCTAGATTGTTAATTTCTTTCATGGAAGTTTCCAGTTTTCATTTTAAGATTTATTGGAAATAGAAAATGCATGCTGGTACCAGTGGTAGAAAAACTTATGATGACTAAACGAGTTAAGTCTTCATTGAGATCAAAAGCCAGAATCAGTATAAACAAGATCAAATTCAATCCATGGTTTTATGCATGCATTAGTTCAAGGGTCTGGTAACTTTAAGACTTATGGACTTCAACTCCCAGAATTCCTCAGCCAAGCTGAGGAATTCTGCCTAGCTGCCTGAGGAATTCTGCCTGGCTGAGGAATTCTGGGAGTTGAAGTCCATAAGTCATAAAAGGGCCACGTTTGAAGACCCCCTGATCTAGATGATGAGTAGATCCATTTTCCAGAGGGAGGTTTAAGCGTCTTCAGGACTCATGTGAATCATAATCAGTGATAAAAGATAAGAAAAACATTCTGCCCAAGCCCAGGTATTAACAACTTTTAGATTCATTTTAACATCAAGGTTAATTTCGATGTCTTATGGATTTGTTTATAGATAAGGAATTGGTTATGGGAAGAAGAGATATCTTTTTATAAACTTATAGGGGGTTAAGAGTTGTCAAACTCTTGTTAAGTTTTTATATTTTTTCTTTTTATTTATTTCACTCTTTTCTTATTTTACTTTTTCTCTTCTTTCTTTTCACTTTCCATTCTATCTTAGATTAATTTATATTAGTTTCTATTACTGTAGTTAAAATCTTCAATAATAGATAGATAGATAGATAGATAGATAGATAGATAGATAGATAGATAGATAGATAGATAGATAATCAAGGTTATATTAGAACCATAATGGTGTAATATGATAAAATTTTCTATTGATAGATTTTTTTGTCTATAATTTTTTTAAAAACAAGCTTACATATATTCTCCAAATTGTCCAACTACCTTGAGACATCCCCTTCAGATTCCCACATAATTGGATTTACCGAAAACATTAGCTCTCAAATTCTTAATTTGAAGAATTTAACAACATGTTAATTGTAAGAGCAAAATGTTTCCAGCTGTTGTCTTCCATTTTTTCCCACAGCATCTTGGCTGAGATCTGTTTATGATTGCTATTCTGCAATAGCCTGAGATATTAGCATAATCGTTGTTTATGCTGGATGGAGAAAAATTCTTCAAGCCTTACTTCATTAACTTTTTTTTCTTTTAAAGAAAAGCTTGCTAACCTGTTTATCTTCAAAGAATGGAAACTTTTTCCATGTGAAACAGTTTGGGCAGAATTTTTTTTTTTTTTAAAGACAGTCTTGATATTTAAAGCAAGCCAAATACCAGAAGTCAATCTGGGTTGTAAACTGGAAAATGTCATTCAGACTTCAGTTGCTTTGCAGAACTAAGAGAAACTGTTTATAAAGAAACATTTAATCTTTAGATTGTTTGATTTAAAGCTGTTACTTTCAGCTTTCTAATTTATATTACCTAAATATTTAATTTTCCAGTAATTAAGGAGAGTTATGAGGAGCACTGTGACATAACAACCGTCCCATACAGAAAGACAAATTAATCTGAAACAGCCATAAATGCATAAGAATGAGCGCTTGTGATGCAACTGTGCTCTGGGTAAACTTGCAGTCCATATTTTATTTTTTATTTTTTATGACATTAGTATTAGTAAATACTTCAAACTTTTTATCTGTATTGTACCCCTAATACCTGGATAAATGTATATCCCTCTCACTGTATATGTTCAACTTAAAATTTAGCTGTTTTCCAAGGATGTTTCTATTTTGGCTTCCTGCACTAAGCAGAGGGATAGATCTGATGCCCTAAATTTCTCCTTTGATCTCCAGTATCCTCTGATCTAAAGTACCTGGCAATTAAAAAGAAAAATGCAAACTATTAAAATCCAATAAAAAAGCTGAAAAGACCTGGATGAAAAGCATGGTTTTTTTTCTTCTAGAAGATAGAAATAGTGGAGTCTAAACAGACCTCCTGCAAGTGTGAATGTCATAGCCTGGGAGTGAGGTAGGAAAAGCCTTACCTGGATCTTAGGAGGGAGACATCTCTAAAAAGCCCCTCTTAAGACTATGGATGCTTAGGCATGTTATTTACTGAGACTGTCAAAATGGAACACTACAGGTAGTCCTTGACTTACAACAGTTCATTTAGTGACCGTTCAAAGTTACAACGATACTGAAAAAAGTGACTTACCACCATTTTTTGCACTTAGAACCTTGGTAGAATCCCCAGGATCATGCAGTCAAAATTCAGATGCCTGGCAAAAGGTTCACACTTACAAGCATTGCTGTGTCCCAGGGGGTCATGGAATCACCTTTTGCAACCTTTTGACAAGCAAAACCAATGGGGAAGCCAGATTCTCTTAACAACCATGTTACTAACTTGTCAATTGCAGTGATTCACTTAACAACTGTGGCAAGAAAGGTTGTAAGATGGGGCAAAACTTACTTAACAAACGTCTCACTTAGCAACAGAAATTTTGGGCTCAATTGTAGTCATAAGTCAAGGACCACCTGTATTTTGTTTCTTTTAGCCTCCTTTGGTTAGCTTTGTAGGTGCTTCTGACATGAAGACAGTACCAAAACAGAACCATATTATACCCCCAAATAATTTTAATTACAGTATTCTTAAACTTATTGGTTACATTTTATGACCTACCTGTTTAATCCTCACTTAGCTATGAAGCAAGCTTAGGCAAATTGTTGTTTCTCCCTAAATTCACAGGACTGTTATGAGAATAAGGTAAGGAGTTACAGAACGATACTGGTATAAGGAATCTTGGTGGTCAAGAAGATCAATACTTTAATTAATGCACAACAAATTCAGTGACTACATTCCTGACCAAGGACCCATCCAGTATCTAATGTATTGAAATACCCCTAGTGTAAGAATGTCCAACACCAAGCAAGGCAATCTATTCTACAATCAGATCTCACAATTGGGAAGAAGTTTTTCCTAATGTTTTGCTAAAAACTGTTTTGCTTTTCTGCCAAAAAGGAAGCCCTTCTGATATTTAATGACTATTCTCATGGTTCCCCTTAATATTTTCTTCCCCAGACTAAACATCTAACTTTTTCTAACATTCCTCATATATTTCGTTCTCACGTTGTCTTTGCTGCCCTGGCTGCCTTTCCATTTTGTCAATATCCTTCTGCCAAAGTGCTGACTGGAGAATACAGTATTGGCAAAGATGGCCTGACCTGTGCAGAACATAATGGTAGCCCCAACTATGTTTCCTCTAGTGGGAAAGTAAAAAAAAAAATCAAATATATTTGTTTATTCATTCACCCATAAATTGTGTAAATAAGAGTGGCTCTGGGTGCTGTATAAAAGTTAAAATAACAATGTAAAATATTACAATGCAATTCATTGGATCTCTGGAGAGATACTGTTCTATATGGACCTCACTGCCACCAAACAGGGATGACATTTTTTAATGGAAGGAAGCTGGAGCGTGCCTTCTGTGGTAGATCTGGTGGGGCAAGGAGAGATAATGGGACATAGGTAATCTCGCAAATAGCCGGGCCCTTTGCTATGTGGGCTTTCTAGGTGACAACCAGCACCTTGATTCATACCCAAAACCTTACAGGGAGCCATTGCAACTTGAGGAGGAATTATGTTATATGGACAGATCAACAAAAACTCACAAAAACTTCCTATGTCACTGCATTCTGAACCATCTACAGCTTCTGAATGCTTTTCAGAGTCAGCTGATTGACAGCTAACAGTCCAAATGGGAGGTGACTAAGCATAAACCACAAGGAGCAAGGTCAAAGAACAAACACAGTTGGTGCATGAGACAAACTGGTACAAAGATCCTCCTAGCCAATGCTGCCACCTGCCACCTGCAAAGAGCCCCTCCCTCCACGTTCTCCCTAATTTCTAAAAACAACAACAACAACAACAAAAAGAATGAGCTGCCTAAATATCAGCGATATGTCTTGAGGATGCCATAGGTCCATGGGCTCAAGGTTGTCCATGTGCTTTATGGCATGACTGAATGCAACAATGACATTCTTTTCTCTAGAAATTATTCCTTTTGTTCTGCCTGTTTCTCGATAAATTGCTGGTGCTGGTATAATATGAAGAGTGGGGGGAAAAATCTTCCACTCATGTCTATCCTAAATATACTACCCTTTTACATTAAGCAAATTAACTAATTACCAGTTTTAATTAAATGTTAATTAGAAGAAATGTAATAAATCTACTACGGCATTCTCCTGCCCTTCAAAGTAAATGGAAGTAGTGGGAATATTTGCTGTCTTTTAAATAATTGGGGGGGGAGTGCTTTCAATCAGATTAGAAGAAGCAAACTGATACCCACTTAACATTGGATGCGACCCAATGCATTTGATTATAAATTACTTTAAAATAGCCTAGCATAGAATATAGGGAAAAGTACCATGAAGCATTAGCAATAGCTACCGAAACACAATGCAGTACCAAAGCACACTTCTGTGCATTTCAAGAAAATGACAGCTTCCCTATATCCCACCTCACATCATTTTGACTCCGCTATTATATTTGATTATTTAGATGAAAGGAAGGGGAAGGGAAATTAAACATCCACATATTTTTCCTGAAGTGAATTTCACTGAAGTGAAATTGAGAATATGGATGTTTGAACCATCATTTCTTCTATTCTAATTACAAAAAAAAAACATCGGGTGGGTTTATGAAGTGGGGTATCAACTAGCTTGAGTCAGATGGATTAATCTGAAATGATAATCTCTAGAAACAGAGAGGAAAAAGAAATCTTTAACTTTTTATGAAATATTTTTTGAAATGACATTAAAAAATGGACAGGCCTTACTTCACAGCTATCTTTAAAATGTTAGAATGTGTTTATGTTTTGAAATATACAACCTTTTAATTCTTCCTCCAAATCAATATGAAAATGTTAGATAGTATTCGACCTTGAACCAAAATCACCATGATATCCAAATGGTGATGTCTTAGATGGTATCGCAATCATTTAATAGTATTCTGGGCTTATGGATTTATAATTATAGTTGTTTTGATTATAATTTTTGCACCAAGTAGGAATGGTGAACATCTACCCTGAGTTACCTAGTAGGACTGTCATAGATATATATTTTGGAAAGAAAACTTTATTAAGAAAATTATGGATTATATCATTAAAAGGTAAGGCTACATCAATGTAAAATATCAATTTCTGTAGCAGCAGTAGCTCCTTGTTATGTTTTGAACTCACAAAACAGATTTAGGGCATGCAGGGGAAAAATATGGGTGAGAGTTAATCCAGTTTACTAGCAATATCCATTCTAATGCTCAACTCATTCAGTTAGATAGAATCCTGAACATGAATTTATTTCCTAAGGGATGAAAATAAGCATACATAGATATTGAAAAACCAAATTACTTATCTCATATGCTCTATGCTAATTATTTTCTAGCCACACTTTCTTATGGACTTAAAATCCTACCACTCTTTTACCTTCACTCACACATTTCTTTTTAGCAGAGTAGAGTTTTGAATAGTCACAAGTTTTTCCAAAGAAAGTATTATTGTTATTACAGTGCTCTCGGATGATAAATAATTACAGCTCAGTAGAGTAGAAATAATCCTAAATTTTAGTGCATGGATGCTCAATTAGATGCTCATATCCCAATATCAAAACAAAATAGTTCTGTTTCTTAAATGCTTAAGACATATGTTAATATGTTAGACAAGCTAATCTGCAAAGCAAAGGCAGTGAGAAAAAGCACTTTAAAGCAGAGGCACTGCACAATTTATGAATTCTGCTGGACTTCCTGATTATTCATGCTGCAGAAGGAAAATACTCTTTTAACATATCAACATCTGGGCTGACCATTTGCCATCAAATATACAGAATTGGAATTTTTAACACCATTGTCAGTTGGCTTCAGTAGGGACAGATGGACAAGTGGCAAAAGGGGAAATGAGGAAGATGTGTGATGCTTTGTGTAAACAGGTGATAGTAAGGCTTTACTTTTTGTGGAACTGTGAATATATCCTTCTGACCGTTTTGCCATCTCTCCATTCATGTGGGTGGGTTGCGTAACTGAGTTGCGGCAACTGCTTTCTCAATAGTCACTACAGAAGGCATAGTTTTGGCCATCTGGTGTGGAAAAACTTAAAATTGCATGTTGAAATTTCAATGAAACAAAAAGGTATCCAGAACTCATGATATATACATTTGCATAGGGTTTTTAAAAAAAATGTTCTTAAGACTTCTCACCAGATGTTCTACAATAATCAAATGTATTTAAATCTGAGTAGACTCAGAGCTCAATGTGAGATTCTATGCTTTGCAAGAAAAAAACACTACTTCACCTTCTGGCATTTACCAGATAGATATAATAAATAACCTTTTCCAAAACTGCAGAGAGCAATCAGGAGAGATGTGTCCGATTGAGAAGGATAAATTGCATGATCTCATGGTAAATTCTGAAGACAGAAGGTGATGGGTAAACAACTGTTTTAGCACCTTCTGCCACAGCAATACAAAGGTTGGCACATGGTGCAACATCAAAGTCATCATTATTTGTGATAGATTATGATGTCATTGGTCAACAGTGAGCAGAGGGCCCAGAACTCTTTCATCAAATGGTCAAAATTAGTATAAAACTAAGTTGGGTTCAACACTAGTTAAATTCCAAGTTGTTCTTAAATGACGCATATTCAGATATTTAACTCTTTTATTCTTTTTTTTAATATAGCCCGTAGCAATGCTCTTAAATAGAGAACATCTGGTTCTGATATTTAAAAAAAGAAAGAGGTATTTTTGGAAAAATATGGAATGAAATAAAAATTTCCATATCACTGATAATAAGTGTTCATAATGAAATGTAAGATGGCATCACAACAAAGCATTCAAAATAAATTAAAAGATTATAAAATTACAAATTGAAAATATTGCCAACCTCTGTCTTCCTTCTAATACTGAAAGAGAAATACTACGAACTCTAAGACAGGGGTCCCCAACCCTGGCAACTTTAAGACTTGTGGACTTCAACTCCCAGAATTCTGGGAGTTGAAGTCCACAAGTCTTAAAGTTGCCAAGGTTGGGGACCCCTGCTCTAAGGGACAAGCTCCAGGTTTTCACACAAATAAAAAAGAAATGAAAATCTAATATGCTATATTGCAAATGATGAAGAATGGGTTGTTTTGTCTTCAAGAAAGATTATTTAGTAAACAGAAAGTTAGATGAGGAACATGGGAAAAAATATAAACCGAAAAGATGTCAAAGTATATATAAAGTTTTTTGTTTTGATTTGTTTTTAAAAGGAGGGAAGAAAATGATTGAAAAGTCCAAATGTTAAAGAGATGGGAAGCAAAAAATGAAATTATGTCAGGAACAAATATCCTGTGGGATCTTGCTGGACCTCGACAACAGAAGTCATCTCGTCCTTGGGGGAATAAAATGTTGCTGAGAATGGAAGCCAGTGGACATGAATTAGTCACTCATTTATTATATTTTTGCATTCTTAGATACTATTTGTTTGCATATTCTCTCATGCTATTTATTTACTGACATGTGAAATCAATGATTTTTCAGAAACGGAATGGATGTTTGAGAAGAGGAGAATTTTTTCTTTTGTCTAATTTTTATTTAAAGTTTTTTACATAGCTAAAAGATACAGAACTACATAAAGAAAAGAAAGGAAAAACAGGGAAAAAAGAGGAAGAAAAAATGCAGTAAAAATCCATCCATTTTTACAGCAGTTACAGACAAACTCATTATCCCTCCTTAACATTATCAATAATCTCCCCCATCCCTTGTTCAAATGTTTTTCCACTGTCAAATCCAGAATTGTCAAATCACCATTTAACATTTTTCCATTTTCAGCAAAAAGTCAAACATTCTTCCTCTGTTAGGCCATGTAGGGAAAGTAGAGTCTACCTGGAGATTATGTTCTTGCAGGTAACAATGGTCATATAAAGCTGTATAGACAATCACTAGCATCTTGAGATAGGGCTAGAAGCCTACTGTTATGGTCTCCTATGACTCATTTGAATCACATCAGGTAGACAATCAGCCTAAGGCAATTGACACCGGAGGCAACCCCAAGGTTCAATAACCTGAGCAGGTGAGGGCTGACTCAGATCAAGGTTCTGGCAGAGTGCCTCGACAATAACCACACTCCTTGAGAGGAAAGGAAGCAACAAATGAAGCCAAACCAGCAGCTGGGACTATATAAGAGCCCTTCCCCCTCTGGTGGGAAGCACGTTGCTCCCTGTCCTTCATTCTGACTTTAGGATTGAATTTGGACTGACTAATGGAATTGCTGGCACTAGAATCCAGGATTATTGTATCTCTCTGTCTTTGCTCTCTCCTGCTAGCAGATCACAAGAGGTACAACTTAATGATTCAGTGAACTTTCCAAGTCTTGTGTTCTCTGGCAAGTTGCCTCTATCAGGAAGTTTATGACAAGGCAATATGGATGTTCAACCTTGTAATTGGTGTTCTGTTTATATCAGCTGGCATAAGGAACTTATTGACAACAAATGCAGTTTCAACAAAATTGGTGTTCTTTTGATGACTGCTGGATTGCAATGGCATATTCAGTAAATAAATAAGTGAGCAACTGCATTCTGTGTGCCAGTTGGAACATCTAATCAGGGGTAGGCAACCTTGGCTCTTTTATGACTCGTGGACTTCAACTCCCAGAATTCCTGAGCCATGCTGGCTCAAAAATTCTGGGAGTTAAAGTCCACGAGTCATAAAAGAGCCAAGGTTGCCTAGCCCTGATCTAAGTCATATTCAAAGGCAGCCCAAGTAAATTGAATTGCAGTCATCTAGCAGATGACAAGGATATGAATCTTTTCTTGGCCCAAGAAAAATTGCTATTGGCAAATATCCTGAAGCTGCATAAAAGATTTCTGACCACAGCTTCTACCTGCTGCTCTGTCAGGAGCTGTAAATCCAGAACCCCCCTCCCCCCAGACTGCATGCTAGGTTCTTTGGGGAAAGTGCTACACATCAAGAGCTATTGGTGGAATAGGCTTCTGTATTTTGCTAGCATTCAGCCATAGACCATTTTGCCCATCATTGTACATGGCCTGCAGCCATAATCAACACTTCCATCACATTGCCTATTCTACCAGAGCTTGAAGTGTAAAATTGGGTGTCACCAGCATAATGATGACATTTAATCCCAAATTAATGAAGGCATTCTCCTTAATGTAGATAGTAAATGTGGCTACCTCCCCCCTTGAATCCATCTGTTATGGGAAGTCTAATTCTAGTAAAAGGTACTAAAATTCTCCCTGTTTTGTACCACATTCTCTTTGACTTGCAGAATAGAGAGAGTGCAAAGTTACAGAAGTTTAGCCATATAGCTGAAGATTCTGGAAGTTAGCATAAAGCTCATTCTGTCATGCCAGCTCTTAGAAGAGATAAGAGAGAGTTAGACCTGACTATAATGCTATTATCAAGGAATTATATCTCATGCTTGAACATAATTACAAAACTCACTGCAAACTTGTTGGCTAGATTCTACAAGATTTGTTGGTGAAAATCAGAAATAATACTAATACAGAAGACACATCCTGAATCAGGGGTGCCTATTCAATTAAATCATAAAGTTATAATCCAAGACAGCTAGAGATTTATGTAAATAATGAAGGGCAAGGTGCAGAAGTAAGCCAAGTGCAGCAGCAGTGCTTTGGAAAAAAACTTTGGAGTTGCCACAACATCCTACCACTGCCACCTTGTGGGCAACGCTAATGAAAAACACCTTTACTTTTGAATGTCCAAGCCTAGAACTTCCTAGATAACCAAAATACTCAACTTGAGGGCGTTTGTATATTCATTTATTACTGAAACTTCAACATATAAGGGTAAAAAAAAAGTTAGGGCTTGATTCAGCCTCCACTGAGATTCTTCTCATCTTCTGTGCTACACACCTGAACAGACTTCCTACTAGAAAACTTCTGAAGCACTTGGATTGAAAGAGACATGTCACAACAGAATACAGGTGGTCCTTGACTTACATCAGTTCATTTAGTGACTGTTTGAAGTTACAACAGCACTGAAAAAAAGTGACTTATGACTGTCTTTCACGCTTACAACCGTTGCAGCATCCCCCATGGTCACGTGATCAAAATTCAGGCGCTCGGTAACTGACTCATGTTTATGACGGCTGCAGTGTCCCGGGTCACGTGATTCCCTTTTGCAACCCTCTGACAAGCAAAATCAATGGGGAAACCAGATTCGCTTAACAACCGGGTTACTAATTTAACAATTGCAGTGATATTCACTTAACAAATGTGACAAGAAAAGTCATAAAATGGGACAAAACTTACTTAGCAAATGCCTCCCTTAGCAACAGAAATTTTGGGCTCAGTTGTGGTGGTAAGTCTAGGACTACCTGTATAGCATTCTATTTCTCTCTCTCTCCTTCTCTGTTTTGTGTGTGTGTGTGTGTGTGTGTGTGTTGAGGGTGGGTGGGGGGGGTTTCTGCCACTAGCTTCCTCTCCTCATTGGCTGTCTTTCAACATTCATAGGACAACTGCATGGCCCAGGAAAAATAAGGTACCCTGTTTGTTTTGCGGAATTATTTCAAGAAACATTCCCCCCCCTAATTTAAACTTTTATACATCAAAAAGTTAACTATAATAATGAATAACAAACCACACTCTCAGATCATATAAACTGACAGTTTTTTAGAATTATCTTACTACTTTGGTCCTCTCAATTAAATAATATAATGCATGGAAATAATATAACGCATGGAAAACTGCTACTATTTTCCTGTCAATAAGCTAAAGCTAGAAACTGAACAGCAGTGGAATAATGAGTGCATCTCTATTGTATTTCATTGTCTTTGGTATTAATTTAATATTAAGCCTCAGTTGCACAATCAATTTGTTTTGCTGAAATCCAAAGGCAGTATATTTCAAAGTCATCTCCTGTGCGGAAACAGAATCCATTCAGCTTTCAAAAAGTTCATTAGAACTAGCATTTTAAGCTCTTGTATACATACTTTCTTAAAAGACTTCAAAATGCGCTGAGTGTATTAAAACTGAAGGGAGAGAAAAAGAGTCTTTAAAATTCCTTCAAAAAACAATATTGCTTGACTAAACATGCCAAATGTTAAGATATCCTTGAAAAAGAGGCTTTATTGTTCAAGTAATATAACTTCCTTCTGTAGCCATAGCTAAACCTACCATCAACTAGTAAAGCCAAATTAGGTCAGTTTTATGGTCTATTAATTCAGACTCTACATATCCACTAGTTTATGTGGTACACAGAACCAAGATTATACAGGGAAATGGGTAATATATATTTTATGTTCTAACAACAAAAATGTAAGTGTATGTTTAATATTGTGCAAAATGCTTAGGAGTCATACTAGTGTTTGTTCCCTTCCTACTTTCTTGTCCCAAACGTTGCAAGTGGAACCAGGCTCACTTCTTAATAAACAACAGCATCGAATATGATCTGTCTTATCTCCCACATATACCTATGGCTTTTCAGTTTTTAAACTACTCCATTTCATTCTTCCCCATCTGGTTTTTAATTCTTCAGCCCTCTCCCCCCCAAAGGCTGAATCAGGTTTCTATGCCTTTGAAGGCACACAATCCCCCAGGATCAATCTCAATGATGTTGTGCATATGAAGTTCACTTGCCCCGCCCCCATGTTGATGATTTCTGCAAACTTTGCAAAATTTTGCGAACTTTGAGGGTAAGGGTCTCAAATTCAAATCATCAAGGGCTGCATAAGATCTGATTCAAGGGCAGCGGTTCTGAAGACTTTTCATAGATCAATGAAAAAAAATCTAGGAGTTAAAAATGGGGAACATGATAGTACATCACGAATATAAGCTTATTAAATAAAAATAATTACTATGAAAGATTTTTCATCATTGTAGATGTCAATGTTTTTTTTTTCATTCACCAGAACACAATATTTGGTATCATATCCTGAGATAAGCCACAATGTTTTCTCCAAATTTTCAACAGTCAGACTTGCCATCAGTAGAATTTTTAAAATAGTCATCGATGCAAAAAGCTGTTCGCACATATAGTCCCAATGAAGACAAAGGTAATATGGATTTGCACAGATGCATTTGTCAATATGAAATGGTCTAAAGGGAAAGTCATACACCACAATCACATCCAAGAGGGTCTCACACCCCTTATAGTGTCAGTTGCAATTGCTCATAGATGGCAAGGTAAACAATGGCTGCAGACAGAGGCTGGCAGGGACAGTATTTCCCCCTGGGCTCAGCCTTCATCCTTCAATGGTCTGGCCATGACACTTGGAGGATCTGCCAGGTGAACAGCAGGCAGATGAAATGCAATGAACTGCTCACCTATCCAGTAGGCAGCAGATATAGCATTTGACTTTTGAGCTGAATGACAACTATTAAATTACATAGAAAAGAAAAATAAAAGATGTATTCACTGTTGAAGTAATCCTAACCCTGAGCATTTGGAATTCTGGGATACAGGCATGCATATTGTAATAAATCTACTTTAATTGCAACATTTATTTTACCTTTAACTGCAATGCACTAGCAGACACAACCAAATAAGATGAATTAAAGTACATCTGTTAGACATTTGGCCAGCAAATGGTGTTTGTTGTTGTTGATTTTTTTGTTGTTCATTCCATGAATATGGATAAAATGCTTTTCCTTTATCAATTAATGCCCTTATCATTTGATTGTATTGCCCTTGCACAGACATTTATTCATTTTGAAATTTCAACCAAACTAACATGACAAACAGTAGCCTGAAACTGCCGAAAATGTAACCTATATAAATCCATCAAAAGCCAAATGAAGGAGTAAATCTACAGCAACTGATTTTTTAGCATTTTAAAAGATGCTTCATCAAGCATCTTTCGGAATTCAACAGTGTAAAGCCCCTGAACAATTTCTATTAACTTTTAAAGATAATTTCTCTGTCTATACTTAAGCAGACACATTTTAAAGCACTTATAAATTGGGTGCCATCGGAATCATAATGTTAGCAAGGATAGCTTAATCCACGTATTCCTCTTTATGCACTAATTCTTGCCTACTTTTATCATGAGCCCGGTTAAAAGATAATTTATGACAGGGTGTATTAACTCAGACATGTGTTATTTGCTCCTCAGGGCAGCTGTCAAAGCAGCCAACTAACACTGTTGGATTTGGAAGAAAATTCATTCAGATGACCATTGATACAATTGTACTATTTCCCCACTGCAATATTAGCTTTTATGTTTAAGCAGAAGTAGGTTTGCTCCAATAAATACATCCATCCCAGCAAACTCTGGAAAACATGACTTAATGGATTATTTCCTCAAAGGATGGAGGTCCAAACAACTGATTTTACAATAGATCAAACATTTAAAAATAAAAATGGATGTACTTTGCAGACAGTGGGGTTTTCACTTGTAACTCAAACTAGGGATTATAGAAGTCAATTTATGTCTCTTTAGTAAACCTTACTGAAAGATTATATTGTGGCATCATCAGCACTGTCAGGCTTCAAAAAACAAGAAAGGCACATTGTCAGGACCCACTTCAACTAATAACCCAAGAAAGCAGAACTCTTGAAACAGGCATTGTCTCAAAAGGAAACTTTTATTAGGGACTAGTGATAGCAGGGAATTTAAGGCGAGATCTGAAGAAAAGCCTGTGTGAACAATATAATTAAGCAAGCACTATGCCCCCTGCCACCAAAGTCATAATGTCCTGTTGAAATCCAGCCAATCCACAAGTGGCCTGGTGGGTGGCTGACTGGCACACATCTCAAGGTCTTCTCCAACTTTCGTTTCCTTGTAACTATCTCCTAGATAAGGAGACACATTCCATACTCAAAAGGAGACAAGACAAAGAAAGGAGAAAGTGAAAATTAACACTATGAATCCCCCATGCACCCCCTCCTCCGAATAAGAATGACAGGCCCCAAAAAGATGGAAGAAAGGAGAGAGCAGATGAGGAGCTTTGGGGTCTGACACACATGTTGATTCTTCCAAGCAGATTAGTTTAGTGCTCCACATCTAAAGACATGATCTTGCCATACTGAAGCACTCTACAACAAGCATATACTCAGAATGATTAGGGAGAGGTCATCTTCACCCTCTTTTTTTCACACAAACTATCTGAACTGAGCTGCCTCTTACTCCTCTGGAATGAACCCCCTCCCTCCTGGAAATCCAGACTACATTCCATCACAAGAACAAAAGAATAAGAAAACTGTGATATGTGTCACATATCAAACAAAATGGACAGTATGTTGCTTCTTTGAAGCATATCATGTTGCCTGAACCCAGTTATCATAATCTCTAAGACAGCAGTTCTCAACCTGTGGGTCGCGACCCCATTTGGGGTTGAACGACCGTTTCACGGGGGTCGCCAAACACCGCAGTCTGCCATTTTTTCCCCATTTTTTCCCCCATTTTTTTTCCCATTTCCCCTCGGCCGTTGCGTGCGCGCTGCGCATGCGCGATTTGGGCTGTCGCGCCGTGCATGCGCGATTTGGGCCGTTGCGCGCACGCTGCGCTTGCGCGGTTCGGGCTGTCGCGCGCACGCTGTGCGTGCGCAGTTCGGACCGTCACACCGCGCATGTGCGATGCGGGCCATCACGCACACCACGCATGCACGATGCGGGCCATCACACTGCACATGCGCAGCGCAGGTCGGGGTCGCGCCGCACATGGGCAGCGCAGGTTGGGGTCTCGGCCTGAAAAAGGTTGAGAACCGCTGCTCTAAGAGGTTATGATGTAGTATGGTATCTAAGCTAAGTCCATTATTCAAGGCGCTGTCATGTGTCATAATATTTATTTAACTACATCATGCTGCAATCTTACAATTCTAGATTAATATAGCAAGCTCTAAAATCTGCTCAGTCCAATCACACTAGCAAGCTTATAATAATATATATGCATCTGTGAGCAGAAACGAGTGGAGGGTCACAACAAACAATCTCCAGTCCTCCTCCTCTAGTTTATTAATGATTTGTTGTATATTAGATCTGCAGATGACATAAAATTGGATGGAATGAAGAAAAATTAAAGAACTTGAGAGGTTGGGAAAATTGGCTGAAAGTAATGGAATGAAATTTAATATGGGCAATAATATTAGTTGCTTCATTTTTCATCTGCCTATAAACAGGCATAGTACAAAATAACATCAATAAATTCAAGCAATAGTTCTCTACAATCCAATTCAAGATTACAACTAAAATGTAGAGCCTTAGTAACCGGAATGGCTCAAAACATATAAAACAATTCGCTATGCTTTAAGAAGGATTCAGAGAAATTGCAGTAGGCCCAGAGAAAAGCAACAAGGTGATCAGTGATAGAAACTAAGGCTCATGAAGATAGCTTGATGGAACTGGATATTTTAGCCTTTAGAAAACTTGACAGAGTTTAAAAATTTCACATAGAAGATAAAGACACGCTCTTTTTAGTGACATGTGCAGAACAGTGAATAAATGATTACAAGAAGGCATATTCCTATTGATTAAAAATACTTTCAGAGAAAGAATACTTCAACAATGGAATCACTTTTATGGGTAGCATATAAGCACAAAGCTACATTGATCTGAGATGTTTTAATCTGAACTCCTGGATTAGGCAGTGGACTGGGTTTGGTGGCCCAATTGCCCCTTCTAACTCTAACATGAATATAGACAATATTAAAGGAACAGTCCAATACTTAATAAGGTACAAGTGCACAATGTCAGGTTTTCTTGGAATACTGAGGAAAAATAGCCTGCTGTATCCTTATATTTCTAAAAATGGTGATGCTAAGTGGTTGCTTAATTTGCTTTGCTAGTCTTGAATTCAGATCCTCCTTATGATAAATGGGCTATAAGGGTCAAATCATAACAAGTTAATTTATTATTTATTTATTTATTTATTAAATTTTTATGCCGCCCCTCTCCCAAGACTCAGGGCGGCTCACAACAAGAACATAGACATAGATAAAAATCAATAACAATAATTACATCCAATTAAAAAATCGACACATACAACAAGCAAACACAATCAAATAAACACTCAGCAATGGAAGGCGATTCCTCGGCCCGGGGGCAGAACAATGTTCATACCCCCCAAGCCTGTCGGCATAAATGGGTCTTTAAAAGTTTACGGAAAGCTAGGAGGGAGGAGGCAGTACGCACCTCCGAGGGAAGCTGGTTCCAGAGGGCTGGGGCAGCAACGTAGAAGGCCCTTGTCCTAGGGCCCGTCAGATAACATTGTTTGATGGACGGGACCCGTAGGAGGCCAGCCCTATGCGCCCTGACCGGTCGCTGGGATTCATGAGGCTGAAGACGGTCCCACAAGTAACCTGGTCCATTGCCACAAAGGGCTTTATAGGTCATAACCAACACTTTGAATTGTGTTCGGAGACCAATTGGAAGCCAGTGCAGCTCACGAAGGGCCGGAGTGATATGGGCATGTCTAGGAAGTCCCAAGACAGCTCGCGCGGCCGCATTCTGGACAACCTGCAGTCTCCGGACATTCTTCAAAGGTTGCCCCATGTAGAGAGCATTACAATAGTCGAATCTCGAGGTGACAAGGGCATGAGTGACTATTAGGAGTGACTCCCGATCCAAATAGGGTTGCAACTGGCTCACCAGGCGAACCTGGGCGAATGCTCCTCTCGCCACAGCCGAAAAATGATGTTCCAGGCTTAGCTGTGGATCGAGGAGGACACCCAAGTTGCGAACCCACTCCGAGGGGGACAAAACTTCTCCCCCCAGGGTAATGGACGGACAGTTAGAATCGTCCTTGGGAGGCAAAACCTATAGCCACTCCGTCTTGTCAGGGTTGAGCTTGAGCCTATTGGCACCCATCCAGACCTCAACAGCCTCCAGGCACCGGTTCATCACTTCCACTGCTTCGCTGTAATGACGCGGGGTAGAGATATAAAGCTGAGTGTCATCAGCATACTAGTGACAACTCACCCCGTGTCGGTGGATGATCTCACCCAACGGCTTCATGTAGATGTTAAAAAGCAGAGGTGAGAGGACAGACCCCTGAGGCACTCCACACGGAAGAAGCCTCGGAGCCAATCTCTGACCTCCTGCAAACACCGACTGCGACCAGCCAGAGAGGTAGGAGGTGAACCACCGCAAAACGGTGCCCCGCACTCCACACCCCTCCAACCGGCACAGAAGGATACCATGGTCGATGGTATCGAATGCCGCTGAGAGGTCAAGAAGCACCAGGATAGTGGAATAACCTCTATCCCGTGCCCGCCAGAAATCATCGGTCAGCGCGACCAAAACAGTTTCCGTGCTGTGACCGGACCTGAACCCAGACTGCCAAGGGTCCAGATAATCAGCTTCCTCCAAGGACCGTTGGAGTTGGAGTGCCACCACCTTCTCAACAACCTTCCCTAAAAAGGGAAGGTTGGAGACTGGCCGGTAATTATTCAAAACTGCCGGGTCCAGGGAAGGCTTCTTGAGGAGGGGGCGCACAAGTGCCTCCTTTAAGGAAGCCGGAAAGGACCCCTCCCTCAACGAAGCGTTAATAACAGCCTGGACCCAGCTACGTGTCACCTCCCTACTAGCCGAAACCAGCCAGGAGGGACATGGGTCCAATAAACAGGTGGCAGAACTCACAGCTCCAATGGCCTTGTCCACATCATCAGGAGTTACCAGGTCAAACTCATCCCAAACTCATATTCATTTGATAAAATTGTCTTTGTAAAAAACATATCAATCGTTACACACCTTCTGAATGGAGCAAGAGGAGATTACACAAGTTCTCTTTTTTAAAAACTGGGGAGATTAGGATAAAACTCCAAGTAAATTATGAGTGATTTTACAATAAAATTGGTTTATTCTAGAGCAATGTTCATAATTCATTTTCAGAATGTATAGTTCTTTGTGTGTTCAGAGCCAAAGAGGAACATGAAAATAAATTTTCCAGTGCCAGAACCCAAAGACACAATGAAAATTCACTTTCTAGACTTTTCTAAGCTTTTGAAAATCAGTTCAAATGTTAACATAATTGTTTGTAGATGGCAAATGTGAGATATTTCCTCCCCTACAAACATTAATATTCAACACATAATTATGCATTGGTTCAAAATGGTTTCTGCAAAAATCCCCAGACTTCAGGCCAGTTCAATTTCTAGTTTCAGAATTAGACTTTGGATTCCCAACAGAAATGAATAGCCAAATGTTTTGTTATGAAATGCTGTTGAAGAGAAACATGTATTTTTGAAAAAGTCTTAACTTTTAAAATCTGTACAAATTGTCCTTGGTAGTAATGTGCTCTCCTCAACATACTGAAATCTGATATGAAAGGATAAATGTTTTTCCATAACATCTGTTCAGTAAAGATGCAATACAGGCCATCTTTCCATTTGTCCAACTTTTCTAAGAAATCAGAATAACTTTTTTTGGTTCCTGTAGAGCATTGTTTCTTAGAACAAAAATAAATCTAATGTGGCAAGTGTATCTTAACTTAAAGAAAAAGCAAACTCAGCTTCTTGCTTGCCAGGCATAACTGAGATGTTCACCTCTGTCACCGAAGAGCAATAGTTATTTATAGTAGCCAAGAAGATGAGAGGCCAGGGGCTTTGCTCTCCTTATTCTTTCTTTCTCTTGGACATTCTTTCTCTTTCTCCCAATGCCACAAAGCTGCAATAAGAAGAGGCTGAATGTGAAATGCATGTAGTAGAATTGGGCTAGAGATCTATTACAATTGTAATACTGTCTTCAGAGCCCATGTTCTACAAAAGCTGGTTTCCAGGTTTGCTAATGTTAATGGTGGCTATGGGTTGTTGTTGTTTTTTGTTTGTTTGCTTGTTTTCTTCCAGCCTAGAACATTGCATACTTTGTCCAGAATAAAATACAGATCTAAAGTACAGCTGGATTTATGAATTAGAACAGGACAAGGGTAGGTGGATCTGAGGAGACCCATTTCTGCTTTGTGTTCCAGAATGCTAGGTGTAATATGTTATTCACATCTCAGGCGGTCAATACACAATTGAAGCTTTAAAACAGACTCTAAATCACACATCATATAGTCTAATATTTTAACTTTTCTACTTCTACAGTACCTTATTCTCTGATTTTTGAACTCTCATCTGATGAAGCATTTTGAAAAACTCAGGTTTTACACTTTGGTTGTTCTCAGTAAAAACATAGAGTACTTACACATTTTGGAATTATTATTATTTATTACCTTGCCATAATACTTCATAGGACTGGATTGTTTGAAGTAAACTTGCCAAATCAGTAGAATTATCTGGGGATTTCTTTATTTGTTTATTGTTAGCAGACGTGGGTGCAGAAAATGGTTTACTATTCCAAATATGTCAGACCTACATGACTAATAGACCTATCAGGAACCTGAAGAAATATCATATGTAAATATCTCATTTACTGCCCTCTCACTTAAATCTCTACGCAAGCAGCATCATATGCTTTTAGGTGCAAAGGGATCATTATAATAGTAGTTACTTTACTTACATTCCTGAATGATTATTCAATATACAGTTTCATCCATAAGGATGGAAAATGTTTTTCAAGTTTATGGGACTTTGCAGCATTTTGCTTTCTGAAATGAGTCAGAGTACAAATATGTTTGTGAAATGTCATTGTTTAAACAAATAGTGGTTCAATAATTTTCTTCTTAATTTTGCCAGATTTAAAAGAATAATATGTGATGTTCACTCCTAGCAATAGTAGTAAAAAGCAGAGATTTGTAACACTTTCATTATACAATATTTTGTCAAAAATGTAACAACTTTTATGCTAAATCAATTTCTTTAAAGCGCTGGAAATTTTGTAGCAAAGAATAGAATGTACAACATACAATTTTTTGTAACATACATTTTTTTTTAAAAAAAGGTAGGTTTCACTTCATCAGCTCCTCTGAATTGGGAATTGAGAAAGCCAAATGAAGCTATTTATTTCTATCTTACCTTTATTATTTTTGCAAATAACTCAAGATGGAAACACATCCAACACACCTTCCTCTTCCTACTTTCCCCACGTCAATTCTGTGAGGTAAGTTGAGCTGAGAGAGAATGATTGGCCCACGCTGTTTTATTAGCATCATTTAAGAATTCAAAATATAGTGATATGCATGTCACAGAGGAAACAGTTTCTTAATATATTAAATGGATCCATCTGTCCTGAAGAAAACAAATGAAATCTCTTCACATCATTAATACTATTCCAAAACCATCCGATATTCAAAATTGGGTGGAACAGCTAACATATGTTATCCTGAGAGCTTCAAAACACCAGCACTTAAATAGTTTTGTCTTTGACTGGGCTAAAAGCCCACCAAAGCAGTACACGAAAGTAAATAAATTGCTTTTTTGAGCCTTTATCAGTGCAGTTATGGAAATCAATAGCAGAGGATATCAACTGAACCTAATTTAGAGGTTTGCTCAAGCTGCTCCGACAGATTAAAAAGCCAGCCAATAATTCAAACACGAACTTGAAAAATTTCTGGTGCTTCCAATCTCCCTACTACTGAAATGAAATGATAAAAAAAAATGATTCATGTGTCTTAACCTAATGTTCAGAAAAATGTTTATAGGGCCGAGAGAAAGTGTCTGGCCCACCCAGCTAGCTTTGTGTCTAAGGTGGACTAGAACTCACTTCTAGTCTGATGCCTTAAGCCAGAGGTCCCCAACCTTTTGGGCACCAGGGACCAGTTCCGGTTCTGTGGAAATGAGGTTTTCTGCGGACTGGAGAGTGCATGGTTTTGTGTGTTGCCTGCATCCCAAGGATGGGGCTTTGCTTGTTTGTGCGGACCAGTTGCTGGCATGCTGCGGCCTGGTACCGGTCCATGTACCGGGGGTTGGGGATCCCTGCCTTAAGCATTACCCCAAGCTGGCTCTCTAATCCATTCTGTAATAGGCACACACATTTGTGCAACACTGACATTTACTGCACAGGAGCTCATTCGAAGACACTTAGGGCTTTGTTTTGTTGTTACTGTTATTTGCATGAGAGTTGCGAAGGCAGACCGCCCTCTTTTTGAAAACTGAACTAGGGTAACCTTAAAGAAGAGAAGCTGGCTCTCCTTGCGCTCCAGGGACAGCGCACAAGTAATGCAAGCGAGGCCACCAGCAGTTTACTCCTTTGTTGTCCCTCTGGGGTCGCTCGCAAGAAGGCCAAGTTGTTCATCAAGCGGAGAGGCAGAGGCGGCGCAACCAGTTACTCCTCGAAGTACAACCCACCGCCGCCTCCAAGCGTCCCGCCTTTAGCTCTCTGGTAGGAAAGCCGCGTCAAGCTCCCCGAATAGCAGCTGCCTTGCGGACGGCCCGTCCCCCTTCCCCTCTCAGTTGAGTTGTTGAGCCGCCCAGGGGCGGTCCTCTCTAAGCCGGCCATCCCACTTGGCTCTGCCCGCCTCTTCCGCCAGTGAACGACGGCGGAGCCGACCGGGGGCTGCCGGCTTTGGGCAGCGACAATTCTTCTCCTTGTCCCCTCGGCGGGATGGAGCAGAGGCTGGCCGAGTTCCGGGCGAGTCGCCGCACTTCCAGCTCCCCGAGTCGCACTGCAACCTCTTCGGGAAAACCTGCCGCCTCTGTGGCCGGGGAGCAGGCCTCAGCCCAGGCTCCGACGCAGGTCGGTGCGTTTCTACGTCCCGAGAACGGTGGTTGCCAAGTTCCCCTTTGCTATTTCGTTCCCAGTCCCGCAAAGTTGGGCGACGGAGCCAGGCGCTTTTCACAGCTGCTCCCCTTCTCCTATTGGAGCTATCAAAGGCCGGCTAGTTCTACGATGGCAACTGTTCAGCATACGTGACAGGGGCGATGTTGCGTATAAGATAACTTTTAACGCTTATAACCTTGTTTCTGGAGGGAATCCAGTAACAACAGTGCCCATACTTGTCTAATTCCCACCCCCATATACCTTAGATCTGCCTTAAAAGTCTCCCTTACCTGGTGACTGTGTGGGCAGGTAGTTGATAATGGACAGGTAGATGATAGTACACATTTTTGCTGGACCTTTTTTCACTTTCCCAGTCATCTTTGATTCCTTGGTAGTCTCTCCAGAACTAACCAGGTCCAACCTTGCCTATTTTTTTTTTTCAGGATCAGTACAGGTCAGCCAGGTACTGCCACCTTTTGAAATTGTCTTTCCCTGTGGTTTTTCCCCAATGCCAGTAAAAAAAAAAAATGGTGATTGTCCCTGCAAAGGCTCCAGTTGGAAATTGCAGAAGTCACGAAAACTTGCAATTCTTAATTCTTCTGCATACGCACATGTACTTGTTTTTCTTGCAAGGGGGCTTCTGCTAATTCTATATTTCATCCGGAGATACAAGAAGAGTTTGATGCTGTTTTTCCCTATTTTGTTGGGACTACATCTACACTAACTCTGTGAGGATGGATAGGCTTGATTGCTAATAATTTGCTATGGCCAAGCAGCTTGGCCAGATGTGAATCTTTTTGGTACAGTTATATTTCATTCATTATATTACTTTAGCTATTAAATGTGTATTGCTATGATGGTAAGAAAGAGGGAGGTGTTGAGACCATGTGTGCTTGTGAAAACAGCTAGGTTGCATACTGTAGTTCCTTGGGATTTCTGGCACTGAATACAGGTAGTTCTTATCAGCTGTGGTTTACAGTTCTTGCCTGCTTTTTAAGAGAATCTGATCTAATGCCTAGTATGAGGCCTTTTGGCCAGACATCTTAGATGGTCTGGTTTTATATAGCATTTTAGTATTTTATAGATATTAGTGTCCATAGCAAGCCGCACTATTACACAAAAAAATGGTCACGTGTCAAAAATGGTAACATGCATCATGCTGTCAGTCTCCAGGTGATAAGTACAGTGGTGGGATTCAGCCAGTTTGCACCACTTCAGCAGAACCAGTAGCTAATTTTTTGTTACCCAGGCCCAGAATGGTTGTTCACATATTTGAATCCCATGTATATAAGTTGCAAGTATGTAAGTTGCTTCCTTTGCATCCAAATGTCATGTGCAGAGACTTTCCAAAATCATGGGCATCTGCATTTCCACTTGTTTTATTGTATTTAATCTTTATTAGTAGCTCTGAGAAACCACTGCTTGGAAAACAAGTTAGCAAAATTTTAAATGAGAACTTGTGAAAGGTTTAAAGGCACTGATAGTCTATTACTTAATATTGGTGGCTAAAAGGATGCTGAATGAATATAACTTTAGCCTTGTACTTGATTAACGCTTGTCCGACAAAAGAGTTCATGACTATTTAAATAATTCATGGTTATTGGTCAGGCAAGTAAGAATCAGATCTAAGGCCTGTTGTTTTCATTATGCTGTATACTATACTATATACATACTATATACTATATATTTCCTTATGAAATGTTACTAAGTAGTGGTGGTACTATATATTTACTTCTAATGAAATGTTACTAATTAAGATGACTTTTCTTGGTAATCTGGCATAGGTCCTGTACTTCCTGTAACGGGAGACTGAATTTAATGTTTATTCTGCCATTGAAGAGAAAGAAGTTTTAAACTCAAGAGTTGTAGGGAAAAGTGGTAATTCAATTTAACAATGTGGCTACCATGCAGTTTTAAGAAGTTCTCAGGATTTTTTTTTTATAAGTGCTATTCCAGAAAAACGAACGTGACTATTTCCAATAGCATGCACTCACTTATATGGAATAAATAAACCTTCTTTTGTTTAATTCCATGCATTGACCTTGTTCCTCCAACATGTTAAAATTGCGTCAGTGGAATGATCAGTGTATCATGGGAACACCAAAAAGGGGTCAATTGGCCCAGCCAACTAACTCCTGAGGTTAAATATGGAGCCAATTTTGCATAGGGTAGAATTAAGACCACCCACACAACTGTGCTATGAGAACACCAAAACCCAGTCAGTGGCTTATTTTGTTTAATTTTTCAAGAAAAGAAAAATCCAAGCCATTCCTTTACAGCAGAGGTCCCCAACCTTCTAGGCACCAGGGACCGGTTCCATGGAGAGAAGTTTTTCCCTGGACCAGAGGTTTTGTATGCTGCCTGAATCCCATAGATGGGGCTTTATTTGTGTGGACCGGTTGCTGGCATGCCGCGGTCTGGTACTGATCTACGGACCAGGGGTTGGGGACCCGATTTACAGAATTCATTGCAAAGGCCTGACAGCACAGAACATACCTATCAAACATGAATGATGGTAGCCAACCAAACAACACCTGCTCTGTGAGAGTGGCTAGCAATTGAACAAAATCTTGCTGGTACTTTTCCAATGCCAGGACTTGTGGGAATTCTTGGGAGAAAAATGAAAGGGATTCTGTATACCCCAAATGGTTAAACTAATTTCACTTGGAGAATGCAGTTCTGAAAATAACCTTGAGGGCTTTATAGGTAGAAGCCAGCATTTTAAGGACTACCCATAGGCTTATTGGTAGCCAATGCAGGACCTATAACATAGATGTAATGTGCTTCCAATGCTGAGTGTTAGTGAACACAACTAAAGTTCAATGCTAAGTAATAGCTATCAATGAGCAAGAAATTATGTTAGGTGTGCCTAAGGCTGGTAACTTAGTTTATGCCTTATACCTAGAAATTTAATAAATAATAATAATACCTAAAAATGTTACCTAAAAGTCTGAATGGCTTGATGAGCAGTAGAAGTCAGCAGTTGTTGGCTCATCTGTAGCTGGTGATGGCATATGGAAGACTGCATCTTCGAATATCCAAGGAATAACCACTTTAGAATTCAAAATTGAGTGACCAGTACAAAACAATACTGTACATTGAAGTGGGTTGACTGTATAGAGATCAAATTTAAGGTCTATTGCAGACATGTCAAGCTCGCGATGTCATGTGACGTCACGCAACGTATTGGAGCCATTGCCGTCAATGGGGTGGGTGCGGCTCGGGCATGATGAAACCGGCCCGTGGGCCGGCAGTTTGACACCCCTGGTCTATTGGAAAACAATTATATGAAGGAAGAATGAAAGGATTAAGAGCAAGGGGCAAAACCTGAGAAAGTTGCAAGTATGTTTTTATTATGCTTTTCAGCAAGGTCATGGCAATCCCCTCATGTATAATCCAATTATTTTTGTTTTATTTCCCAGAAATCCAGTCAAAAATCAGAAAGCCATGAGGCCCACGTCATTACAACTCCTCTGCCATGGTGGACCCATTATGTACTAAAGAATGAAATCTTTCTCAAGTTTCTTCTCTGGTTGGTCCTACTTGGACTGTTTGTGGAACTGGGTTTTGGTTTGCCCTATTTTGTCCTGTCTATGTTTTATTGGATCTATGTAGGAACTCGTGGTCCTAGGGAAAGGCAGCCTGGAGAAAAAAGTGCATATTCTGTATTTAATCCTGGCTGTGAAGCTATCCAAGGAACCCTCACAGCAGAACAGTTTGAGAGGGAATTACAGTATCGGCCTTTAATTGAGAGATAAATAGGACTAAAATTCATTATTGTGTACTTAACTTGCCCATGAATTACAGTGAATAATTTGTCTGTTCAATTTCTTGTGATATTCTGCAACTTTTTGTTTTTTTTTTAAAAAAAACACCTGCAGTTGTGCATCCTGTTTGTAGTGTTAAGAGAAAGGATGGTTATGTAAAGACATTGCCAAACATCCATTGTTAAGCTCTTTGAACACCTGGATAGACAAATAAAATGAAGAAAAACTTATCCAGATAGTTGTGTGTATGTTTCTAATGAGAAGAAGGCTTGGAAACAGTGTCATACCTATAACTATTAGGATAGTGGAGCCTAAAAATTGCGAACATGTTACTTGCTCCATTTTCTCACAAAGCAGCCTAAGAGTATTCAACAAACTTTCTTTGACTTTGAAGTAGAGGGTTTAATATAGACTAGTTCACAAATTAAGCTAGGTTATATTGTAGAGTTTAGCTTAGTATGTTAAATAAACTCAATTTTAGAGTCAGACCATCAGTGATTTCAGTATGTTTGCTTGAAGTATGAATTTATCTAGATTCAGTTTAGTGTTTCATAATGTACTTTATATCCATACTGTGCTATCTAAGTATAGTATCTTTTGAAATAAACAAGTAACGAACATATTTATATGTTACATATTTATATATTGATCTTTACAAAGAAAACTGATTTCCATGTTTTAATCTTAATGTCATCTATATTTCACACCAATGGAGCCATTCTGCAACTGGGTAGCAATTCCTCATTTTTATTTGTCTCAATGACAGGGTATAGACATTTGCATATCATGTATAATTTTCATCCAGTCTAGATTAATTTATAAATTTGCAGGCAAGATTTTTGAAATTCAGCAAATTTTTTCAAGACCAAGTATACAGTACTGGCATTTAATGCTAACATTCTAATCAATATCTATACACAGCCAAACTTTTTTCTCTAAGATTATTGAGATTCCCAATTCTAAAGGCATTCTTTTTGTAAGCAGTATAAGCAACCTTTTCATACATAAGCAGTCTAAGGATTAAATATATCAAATGAATGTGGATTCATTTACAACTCTAAATGTACCTATGACCATTTGTTCAGTGATCAAAGTTATGACAGTGCTGAATGAATGACTGGTCCTGTTTCAGCCATCCTAGCAACCTCACAATCATGTGATCGTGATCTGACACAACTGGTTGCTCAGTGCTCTGTGATCTTGTGATTGCAAACTTCCCTGCTGGCTTCTCTACCAACATCCTTGTTCACTCCCTCATCCAGCAGTAGCCACTTAACCTGGGACTTACATGTTCTTGCTGGCTTCCCCATTGATTATGAGAAGCTGGCAGGAAGTTACCTCACGTAAGAAACATGGGATTCAGTTAATGGCAGCAACCTGGATTGCAGGGATTGCTATTGCTAAGCAATCTGGATGCTCTTTGTGATTGCATTGCTTAGTGATATAATTTCCAGTCCCAATTCCCACTTTCAAGGACTGCCTATAATTTGGGTTTGCTTGTTTGTGCCTTTGAATCTGTCGTGATTCCAGGTGACTATATGGATAAGGCCATGCATTTTTCTTGGCAAGATTTCAGAAGTAGTTTGCCATTTCTTCCTTCCTAGGCTGAGAGAAAGTGAGTGGCCCAAGTCACTCAGCTGCTTTTTTTTTTTTAATCTTAAGGCAGAATTAGAACTCATGGTCTCCGGGTTTTTAGTCTTGGCCTTTAGCTACTATAACTGCTCTTAATTTAGATAAATACTTAGTAATAAAATGCAACACTACTTTTTCTTTGTAGACTTGTAAATATAAATTTTGGGAAACAGACGAGCAACCTTGCTGTTCCGTTCAAAATCTTAATTAGGTTAGAATTCTTTTCCCACTATGACCAATTACGTGTCGAAGAGAAATATAGCACCTTTCTAATATTTCCCCTACAACTCGTATTCAGGGGCATATTGCCTTTAAGCTGCTATCTGCTGTCGGGTACAGGATCATATGATGGTTATACTAAAAAAAATCTGCACTGATTACTAGTCGCTTACTAGTAACGAGTGTTAAGATTTTCCAATAAAATCCTAAACAGCTTAAAGTTTGAAGAGAGATGTCTTCTGCATTGTCCCCCCTCCCCCAAATATGCAGTGTTTGAGGTTGTGTTTGTCCCCTTTTCTCACGTGTTTGGACAGTCTGCATAAATATTATACATGTCTAAACCCCTGAGAATAGGGATCAAACATAGACATATACTTTGCCAGGCTTTTAATTGCGGGTTTAGTATTGTGTTAATTTATACTTTTAAATTTTTATATTTTGTTTTCAATTGTATTGGTTACCTTCAGTATTCACTGGGGCAGAATGGCAGGGTGATGGTCCAGTCCAGGGGTAGGCAACCTCGGCTCTTTTATGACTCATGGACTTCAACTCCCAGAATTCCTGAGTCAGCATAGCTGAGTCATAAAAGAGCCGAGGTTGCCTACCCCTGGTCCAGTCAAATCAAATCAAATGCTACAGGAGGTGGCAGTGTAGCCATTTCACTGTTTGTTCCGAATTTATTCAGTCACTTCAGTTTACTCATTCACTTATCACTTCTTGTGTTCACAAATTCTATTGTTTGGTTGTGTAGTGAAGTGAAGTGTTTGTGTCCCAATCTTTCTTCCATTGGCAGTTCTATGAATTGCATTGCAGACCCAAAATGGTTTTTCCTAGCTCTTTGGCCACTTCTTGTATAATTTTATTGCATTTATATAATTTCCTTGTTTTCTCTTATAAGCAGAATAATACCGCTTCTTGATGGTTAAAACTTCGAAAAAACTCAGTAATTAGCTGTGCTGCACTTTCTATCCTTCGATTTGCTTGATAACTGAAAATCTATTTTGCCTCAGTTTACTTGGACTAAATGTTAAAGTACTTGATTGCTTTAAAAAAATGGTTTTGCATTGATTCCCCTTCCAGGCTTCTGATTACAGAAGCCATTCTTTCATCCACATTAGAGCATATTTCTTATTTGAGTTCTTCAAATAGCATAAATACGATTTCCTAATGCAAATTAATCAATTGGATCTAGAAATTAATCATTTTCTGAAGTCCATTATGACTACTGAGCTTCCATAGCAACTTTCCTTTTACATGTATATTAAATTTGATAGCACAGTGCTTGCTTTTTTCTGTTCTGATGAGAACATTTGGTTCATCAACAAAATCAGTCTGAAATAACTGCCTTCTTTGGTTGAACAATAGCTCTTTAGAAAAACTCAATTTTATTTCTGCTTGTTAAGCTCCTTTTTAAATATAAATCCAATGTTAACAAGAAGAAGAATCAGAGCTATTATCTATGAAAAGGTTTGTATGACATAATACAACCTTTCGGTTTATATTTCGGGTGGATTTACAGGTTCGATTTAGAATTCATTAATGTTCTCAGATTTGAACTTTTTGAGTTAATTATCCTGTTTATAACAAACCCCTCAAAATATTCTGCCATAATGTACTTATTTATATTAAAGCAATATAAAAATAAGCAGAAAACAAATTCTTATAAAAGAGCGGATATGGTATTTTTCATTGGTATACTTGACATTTCACATCAAACTTCTAGATAATGTCACTATATTAATGTTAAAAGCCAAAATTATAACCTGGAATTAAAATTGCAGGTTTAAGATATTGTTTAATTTTCTTGTTGGATTATTAGTGCTTCTAAATACCTATACTGAATTATATATGTTTCTCTTGAATTATATTTGTTAATAACAAAGCAATAACAAAGCAAGATGTTAGCTAATAAGCAGAGTAAAATTATATTTAATTTTACAGAGAGTTTTGTTTAGCAGCATCTGTGAATAATGGATACTAACTTCTGTTCTAATGGGTAAAAAAAATAAGGGAAACTGAATTAAAGAGGAGCATGGCAGGAAGCATAATAGTATTGCTGATTACCTGACTTCTGAAATTTTACTGTAACATGTAAGGTTAATCCTGCCAACCTCATAGTATAAAACTACTATCCTAATTCTGATTTTTGGACATTTATTCAAACCATTTACTTATCTCAGTAGCTGGATTCAAGGCTTGATGTTTTACACATGAATTTATTTTTTCACCTCTTTTTAAAAAAAGATTTTTATACTGCTTAGCTGAAAGCAGTCATATGGACAGCCTGAAGTCTCAAGTACAAAGTCCCCCCCTCCATCCCAAGGAAAAGATACACAGACAGAACATGTATGAATGGGACAATTTTTCAGAATATTTTATAAGTATCTAAAAATTTTTTTTAAAGTACATGCAATATTGAACACTTTCTAAACGTGAGTCAGAGTAGTAATAATAGGAACAAGGAATTCAGTCATTTTTATTACTCCTGAATATATTTTTGATCCATCTGCAATACAAGCAAGTGCTTAATTCCATATCTCAGAAGTTGCAGTATTTGCATGTATGACTGTCAAATGCAACCTTAGTATCCATGTACCTTGAAACAGAGTCACAGTGAATAAACAGGTTGCTGGTGCTTTTAGCTGTTCAATGGATATAATGATCACTCATATAATACAGTACAGATTCTGAAACGAAGACATACCTTGGATACAGATTTATGTATGTATTCCCTTTCTTGTGCTCATCTATGCTAATCTGGCGAGGAATATTTTAAACATATTGCTTGTAATCCCAAACATATATCTTATTTCCCAATATTTCTACAGCTTCCTAGGAGAAAAGAAAACCTTGACACCTCCCACACCTAAATCAAGTTCTTGGAAGAGTTGCTTGTAGTGTAGCCACTAAACTACACATACTGCTTTAGAGGGTACTAGGCAACCTGTGGACCCCTTTTGGTCATCATTTCAAAGGTATTTCCTTACTGAAACAAAGAAACAGAATAAAACTGGCAGGCAAAAAAGTAGTGGAATGGCTCCAACTTCTTGGTTACTTACGGGACCGTCTGCTGCCCCATGAATCCCAGCGGCCGGTTAGGGCCCACAGAGTCAGCCTTCTCCAGGTCCCGTCAGCCAGACAGTGTCGCCTGGCGGGGCCTAGGGGAAGAGCCTTCTCTGTTGCTGCCCCGGCCCTCTGGAACCAACTTCCCCCGGAGATCCGTGTCGCCCCCACCCTCTCCGCCTTTCGTAAATTACTTAAAACACACCTCTGCTGGCAGGCCTGGGGCAGCTAACATCTTGCCCCAAGCCAGTGTATGTCTGTGTGTATGTTGAATGATTGTTTTTTTTTAAATTAAGGGGTTTTATATACATGTATTTTTAAATGTTGATTTCTATTATGTTGTGAGCCGCCCTGAGTTCTCCGGAATAGGGCAGCATAGAAGTCAAATAATAATAATAATAATAATAATAATAATAATAATAATAATAATAATAATAATAATAATAATAATAATAATAATAATAATAATAATTCCTGATTGAGTTCCTGGATAAACTGCCAGGATATTCAGGAAACCTACCTTCCTTCCTAACATTCCTGTGGCTTCCCCATTTATTTTGCTTGTGGGAAGTTTGCAGGGAGAAATTCAGTGGGGAAGCTAGCAGGAAGTTGCACATCCAAGACCAGCAGATAGATAAATGAATGCTGCTGAGGGGAAGGGAATGAGGGGGTGTATAAGAGGTGCAGTGTGAGTCAGGGAGGGCATACGGGTGCAACATGGATAGGAAGGATGCACAAGAAGTGCTGCACAAGTTGTGGAGGATGCACAGAATTGCAGGGGTGTGTAGGGTATGAGATATGGCATGAGGCAGGGAGAGTGCACATGCGGTTGGCATTGCATGAGCACAAAGGAGCTGCGGAGATTGCATGGATAGGCAAGATGTACTGTATCTGAGCAACTTGTGGATTTCCTTGCTGGCTTTTCCATTTTCTTGTTGGAAGCCATCAGGAAGCACTGGAAATGATCATGTGACTCTGGCTGACTGTGGCAGTGCTGAAGCAGTAGCAATGCAGTGGAGCTGAAGTGGCCACAATGTACCTAAATTTAATTCCCACATGCTATTATTTTCTGTAAAGCTTTCCTTGAGCTTACATTAACCCAGGCCAGCATGGTTTGCATGTTTATTTCTCATAGTATAAAACTACTATCCTAATTCTGAATTTTTGGACATTTATTCAAACCATTTACTTAACTCAGTGGGAAAAGTAAGATTCTATATTTAAGCAAGAAAAACCAAATGCACAGGTACAGTATAGGTGGTACCTTGCTCAGTAGTAGTAACTATGAGAGGGATCTTGTAGTGGACAATCATTTAAATATTAGCCAGCAGTGTGCTGCAGCTGCTAAAAAAGCCAACACAGTGCTAGACTGGATTAACAGAGGGATAGAATCAAGATCACTTAAAGCAGACATGTCAAAAACAAGGCCTGGGGGCTGAATGCGGCCTGCAAAGTGGTTTCATATGGCCCACGAAGCCATCCTGGAAACAGTGAGGGAACGACCCCCCACTGCCGTGGCCCTGGTCCAGGCTGGCCGGGAACCAATGTACAATTTTGTAGTGGCCATCTATGCTGAAATGCATTTAGTCTTAGCTCCACAGGGCCATCTGGAAACAGCAAGGAAACAGCCCCTGCCACATCGGCTGCACTCCCTGGGTGCATGCTGGGGAGGTGTCACTCTTTGTGAGGAATGAAAAAATGCACCATTGCCTGGAAGTGGTCAACAAATGGCCCTCGCCTACTTCACATATCCAGCTTGATGGGCTCTGGGGGAGAGGTTTCGGCAGGCAGCAGGGCGCTCTCCTCACAGTGCCAAGAGGCTGAGCTGAGCGGCACAAATCCAAAAAGAAATGCGAGGCCACCCAGCTCCCAGCCTGCCTGGTTTCAGCAGGCAGCGGGGCACTCTCCTCACAGCGCCAAGAGCTGAGCCAGGTGGCGCAAATCTGATGAGAAGTGCAATGCTGCCTAGCCCCCAGCCTGCCCAATTTCAGCAGGCAGCAAGGTGCAAAGCTGACTCTCACGCTGCTCATGGCATCCCCTCCCCCAGAGCCCACCAAGCCAGATATGTGAAGTAGGTGAGGGCCATGTGCTAGCCACTTCCAGGCGATGGTGCATTCCTTCATTCCTCACAAAGGGTGACACCTCCCCAGCTGCATTTCTTGCCTGTTTTTCTCCCTCCCTCATCTCAAATATTTTCCCACTACTCTGTACTTAGGAAGGAAGGAAAGAAGGAGAGGGAGGGTCTGAGGGAAGTCCTGCCTTAGTCCTGCCCTGCTGCCCTTTCACCATCACCTTGCCCCCTCCTCCTGGCCTATCCTGGGGGTCTCCCATCCTATTGCTAAGGAAGCTTTAGATACAAAGCTGGGTCTCCTCCCATGGAGAGGGAATGGGCCTCCCTCTGACTTTGCCCTCGTACCCATCATGAGCAACCTGGGTAAAGAGAGCAAGCACAGCAGCTGCAGCCTTGAGAAGGAGGTAAGTGCAGCTGGGCGCCCCTTTGGGGAAGTGGGGCTGGCTTGGTGTCATGGGTGCTTGAGGGCCAGGCTGGGTGTTTGACTTCTGTCCAAGGCTCTGGGCAGCCCGTGCCACCATCCAGCCCCCCTGCATGGCCTGAGAGGAACAGTGAGGCTCCTCCAGTGGACCATGCCTTGGCACTTGCCCTGGCCCCACCTTCTGCCAGAGACCCTCAGATCTGTCCCACTCCTGCCCAGTCCCCCACAGGCACCCTTGATGCGAACGATGTACAGCTGGCCACACCCACCCGGTCCCCCGAGAGCAACCGCAATACTGATGCGGCCGTCAGTGAAATTGAGTTTGACACCCCTGACTTAAAGTGTTAATACCACTTTATAACGTCTTAGTAAGGCCACACTTGGAATACTGCATCCAATTTTGGTCACCATGATGTAAAACAAGATGATGAGACTCTAGAAAAAGTACAGAGAAGAGCAACAAAAACGATTAGGGGACTGGAAGCTAAAACATATAAAGAACTGTTGCTGGAATTTGGTATGTCTAGTTTAATGAAGAGAAGGACGAGGAATGACATGATAGCAGTGTTCCAGTATCTCGGATTGCCACAAAGAAGAAGGACTCAAGCTATTCTCCAAAGCACCTGAAGGCAGGACAAGAAGCAATGGATGGAAACTAATCAAAGAGAAAAGCAACCTAGAACTAAGGAGAAATTTCCTGACAGAACAATTAATAAGCGGAACAACCTTTCTCCAGAAGTTGTGAATGCTCCAACACTAGAAGTTTTTAAGAAGAGACTGGACAGCCATTTGTCTGAAATGGTATAGGATTTCCTGCCTGAGCAGGGGGTTGGACTAGATGACCTCCAAGGTTTCTTCCAATTCTATTATTGTTATTATTACCTATTGGTAGAGCCAATTTGGGGTTTGCAAATGGTGATGAGATTTTAACTGAAATGGTAAGAAAAACAGATGAGTGAATAAATAATTTTCTATTTAAATCTCAATCAGGTTTCATTTTAATTCAGAAATATGACCTTCAATGAGAGGTGGAAGTAGAGAAAATATGCATGATACAAATGTTTCAAAAGAGGAAAAAAAGGAACATGCAGGGTTTTTTAAAGAATAAAAGGTGATTCTTATTTAACAATCACTGATTCAGTGACTGAACTTATGATGGCTTTGAAATAGTAGTAGTTACAATCATATAGTTGTTACAGCATCCCATGGTCATGTGCTCATGATTTGTGACTTTCCTTGCCAACTTTTGACAACTAAAGTCAATAGGGAAGCTGGCAGGAGGTCACACATCATGGGTTAATTAAAAATGTATTAAAACCAGTTAAAATGGAGACAAAGCTTTATTCAAATATTAAGTTTCTGCAAAGCAATTAGCTTTTATATGCTATTAGAATTTCCAGCATGGGGGGGGACTAAACCAAACATGAAGATAATAGATTTGTTATATTTTATCCAATTGTTTTTCCACTCACAAAGTACGAGGAGGGGTATACATGAAAATGTGTGCAAAAGCAGTGGAACATGTCACCAATTTCATTAGTATTACATCACTGTCCTACCATTATAGTGTACCTAATTCTGTTCTAATTTTGAAGACGAACAGGCAGCGTTGTGAAGTACAAGAAAATATGCATCTCTTTTTGTCATACTCATTACTTTGTCTAACTTATTTCTAGAACAAATTTGTTTTGTTAGTGCTAACGAGATTTCAAAATTCTGCCATAATTAAGTTTTGCTATTCACCAGTTCAATGCACTGTTTTTTCATTGATCTATACAGCATTTCTTTATTCATGTTGAAGAAACTATTGAGGCTATGGAAACCATGTGAAGGGGCCCTCTGCTTCATGGGCAATCCTGGTGGATGCCTAACATCAGAAGAAGCTAAATCTTTGAGACACATTAGCTATCTTTAGACTCTAAAATGGATTAATGGGAGCTTCATAACTTGCATAGTGCTGTGAATTACACATATAGGTAGTCCTTGCTTAATGACACAAATTGGGATCAGCAACTCCACTACTAAGTGGCACAGTAGTAAAGCATGATGTCATGCTGACTTATGGCAATTGTGGCAATTCTAGTTGCTGTCATTAAATAAATCCCATACAGTTATTAGGTGCAGTGCCTTGTGATCATCATTTGCAACCTCTTGCTGGCTTCCCCATTGATTTTGCCTGTCAGAGGTCAGCAGCGGTCACAAATGGTGACCACCCGAATATGGTAATGCTGTGATAAGTCTCCTCATTCCATATAGTTGTAATTTTGAATGGTTGCTAAATGTGCGGTCATTAAGCATGGAGCACCAATAAGCATCACTAAAAAAAAAACTTTTTACAACTCTGTAATCCCTTAATTTAGGGTAGAATTGGGGCAACTGGAGGGAGTTGAGCGTTTACTGGCCAGATGCCTTTCCTGATGCCACACAGAGTTCGCAGCAGATATTTTTTCTTTGTGCTCTAGGAGAGAAACATTTGCCACTACCTAGGACTGAACTCTCAATCTTCCAATTGGGAGGCAAGCATCTTCATCAGTTGGCCACCATATCATTCACCTATAAGTATCACTGAAGAATATAAAATCCCTGTGTAAATTTTTAAAAGTCAGTGTGCATACTAGTAAATATGTTAAGCTAGTATTGGGAAAATACTGATTCAAGTTCATCTTCAGTTTTAGAAGCTCATCAGGTGACATTAAGTCAGTTTTGCCTCAGCCCAATCTACCCCACAGGGTTACTGCTATGGAGTGAAATTGGAGAAGAAAATGATATGCATATTTCCTTGAACTGCTGGAAAAACATTAAGGCACAAAATTAAAAAATAGTTTTACTCCCCAAATATTAGTCTTTGAGAACTAACATTTGTCTTAATGCGTTTTAGAACTCAATTTAAATGTTAAAATTAAAGTGTTTTGGTGCTTCCCCCATTGATAAATATTTCTGAAAACATTGTTATTTTCCACATCTGTTTTGTAGTTTGCACTGATTAGGGTCTTATGTATCCATAATTTTAAAACCTAGTGTTTTAACTAGGAATTATATGATAGGACATTTTTCTGCAGTTCTACAATCTCCATTTTTCTAATACTGCTATTTTAGCCATTAAATCCCATAGTAATTTAATAGGCTTTATTCACAGGAGGAAATAACTGAGTTCACTTACAGCACAATTCTACTTATGAGAAGGCATTATTTAAGCAGATTACTAATAGGAGAGCTGGGTTATAATAATTAACTTCAGCTAATCATAAAACGTATTTAGGTAGTTATCTAGGACTGTCACAAGACAAATTACTTGTCTAGAAATAGGATGAATATTTTATGTAATACGATCAGCTTGTCATGTTACATTATGTATCACAGCTTATGGCTGATTTTAGAAGCATTGTGACATTGTACCCCTTCCCTACAAACATAGTGACTTACAAGATTGAGTCAAGTCTTTTACCACAAAGTCTCTCACTTGCAAAATCTGTCAAAAATTGCAAAAATAATAGGTTGCAAATAGCAATTATATTCTACCTATAAATCTCTGACAACGAGCATAATGAAGTAAACTATACTAAGTATAATTGGAGAACAAATATGCAAATACAATTCTTAAGGCCAATGAATTATAAAAAGTCAGTGGCTAATCGGATACATAAAGTATCCATCTACAACTGAAAGTTATACTTCTATTTCTGCTTACTTGGGAACAAATCTCAAAAATTCTTATCTTTGAACAGACAATTATAGGGCTGCATTGTAAATTTAAATCAAATCACTATTGCAGTGCTTGAAGTGGTAGAATATACTGTTCCTGTTCCTAAAAATGAGTGCAAAGCTCCATGTTTCATAAGCCAGATGAACTTTAGATGCCATCTGACTTCAAATTTTGAAGGCAGATTGTCTGTAGTCAGTATAGTAGATTACATTGAACATAATTTATCAATTGCTTCATCTACTTGTAAGTCAAAAATCATGGATAGGTGCTTTAACAGATGTTTAATACGAACATGACGGAAGTTTTTATCTCTTATATATAGCATTTGAAAAGATACATTTTGCAATTAGAACTTACAGTTGTGAGACTGAACTACAGTAACAACAAGGTACTGAAGGCAATAGTTCTTTCAACAGACATGAGGACACAGGAGTGAGGTGCAGCCAATTCAGTATAGCAATGGCTATACTGAGTTGATGAATGTGATTATGCTATCTGTGAGCTTTGTGTATTCTATGATGGTTCTTGTTTTTAAATTGTTGTATTGTTCTTTTTGTTTTATATTTGTTTTGTTTGTAAGCCACCCATTCTCTCTGTCTGTCTGTCTCTCTCTCTCTCTCTCTCTTTCTCACATACACACACACACAAAATAATAAGTTATATATAGATTTGAAAATAAATAAATAACAAGCTTCTGTTCATACCCTATTACACAGTATAGTGGTTGAAACATGAAGCATTATCTATTAAACTTTAAGAAATCCAGGATCCAGTTCAGAATGGTTTAAAACATTACTGTTGCCATATTCCACTTACTATATTCTGTTTTGACTTTAAAAGAAAAATTAAAATAGCATTGGCACAAAACAAATTCAGTTTAGAATTATTTTTCAAATTAGCACCAATACCCATCTTTTTATTCTGATAAATGTTTTAGGAATGATTGACACCTTGAAATGGATTTACTAATAGCAGAATATGGAATTTATATAGTTTTAATTCATTCCAACTGAAGAGTCTCTTAAGTCCTCCTCCTCTTAAGAAGATTTCTTGGCAGCTTGAATGCCAGTTATCTCTCCTGTTGGATTGTGAGCTGACCAAAGTGCTGAAAATATAGCTGCAGAATCAACTCAATCAAATTGTGTTTCCAGAAGACAGAAAAAGAACTATGGTCACATATAACTATAATGTGCCGAATGTTTATGACCAAGATTTTTGAGCACAAAAATGCAGTTTTACACATATATCTTCTAGGTTTTAACATAATAAAATATAACATTTCTGTCTCTATTCTTACAGGGATATAACATAATACACTTAAAAATACATACATAACAATAAGCTACCAATTACTTTGGTTCATACTAGCATTTATGCAGCTTTCTGAAGCAGTGAAGGACTATGCAAAAGCTAAGGCATAAAAGGCTACAGAATACTAGAGCCAAGTATATATTTCTTCAGATAAAAAAAAAACCAAACTAACAAGTCTGAAACCATGCAACAAAAAGCAACATATTACATTCAATACTTCTGACATTGGAACAAGAGTTGGATTGTTCAGGTCTTTCCAGGTAGCAAGAAAGTAAAGATTCCCAATGCCATTGGATCTACTTATTGTAAAAAAGCATTTACTAGACTTGCATTTCAAATGTTTTTTTTAAAAAAGTTAAACATTATTGTGTCAGGATTGCAGAGAACATGTTTTCATTAGCATTAATGACAAAAAGCACTGGCCCACATTTTTTAACTATAATGGGCATGATCTTTTGTGAAAAGCTTATCACAACCCAAGTACTGTAGAAGATATTTCCTCTACAAAATTGTTGCTATGTAGAGAAACTTCCTGTCCTGGATTGAGCTCAGAATGGCTTCTTTTTGCTTAATAAAGCTGCCAATGGGAAAGTTCTGAAATGTATACGAAGATTATGCAGGCTAAAACTGCTTTTTTTTTCTAACCATGACTGTGGTTTCCTTTCTCAATGGCTGATCTTTCTTGTCTGCATTAATCAGAGGCATTCATAATTTAATCAATGTTTCAAATTGTCTACCTGTTCTAATAGGTTATTAACCTCATGTTTGTAACCGCATCAACACAGGGTTTAGGCTTTGGACACCTGGAGGCCTCTGGTATTAATTGGGGAAAACTGTTTAAACTTACTTTGATGGTGACTTCTACCCTCAAATGCACTGATTATATTAGCCATAATATAAGCTTTATTTTAAAAGCTTATTCAGCTGCCTGCAGCAATGAACAGTGGAAGGTCAAATTTTCTAAAGAGTCTGGCTGGGTGGGTGTTCAATTTTATCTCCTACAGTTCTGGTCAGAGGGGCCATTTCCTCTGCATCTTAGCTGAGTGTATTAGCTTGACAAGTAGCAGCGTAGACTGTGGTTCCGACTGTACCCCCACTGCTAATGCTGTTGGCTGGATATTTAAGTGACTTCATACTGTTGTCTCTCTGGACATAGAAATGTTCCAATCTCCATCGTTCCCAGCTTTTCTGGAATTCTGTCCGAACCTTCCATAGGGAAACAAAGGGAAAGAGAATAATATATGATCTAGTATTGCTGCACTTTTGTTACAGAGCTAAAAAAATCATACAATGTTTCAGATAATTAAAATTAATCAAATCAAATATCTTTATTATGGTGTTTAATTAACTTTACAGTAGAAAAACAGACCTTGGTACAGCATTCATTGCCAGGGAAAAGAAACACTAAGATGATAAAATAACCTATCAATTAAATGTTTTGTGCATTTGTATGAATTGAAGATATTTGGCCACTTGCTGTGAGTGTAAAATTAGCATCCTTAGCAAGGTTTTAATGTAGGTCTGGCTGAACCCCAGAGGGATTTATTAAGTAAATTTTCACAGTACTGAAATATAAAACAATTACCAAATACAATTGTGACTAGTTAAGTATGGGATTTATGTATGTTGTATACTTGCAACTTTTATACTCTAAGGATGAGCAATTCGCTATGAGAAGTCCCTATAGCAGGGGTGTCAAACTGCTAGCCTGCAGGCCGGATGCGTCGTGCCAAAACCGCCCCCACTCCATTGCCAGCAATGGGAAAAAAGTCATGATACATCGCGATACGTCATGTGACATCATGAGTTTGACACCTGTGCCCTATAGCATGACCAGTGACAGAAACTACGCAAGTTACAATACAAAATATCACAAGAGTAATTACTGTTGATGAAATAACCATCTACCTCAACACAATCTGTACTAACAACAATTTTGGCCTCAGAGAGGACAACTCAGGATTGAACCTTGCATATCTACCATAAGTTTCTCCTTCTCCCAAGCAGAATGGATGAATGGTGTAACGGAGGAAGAGCAAACATTTACCAAAATCTCCAACATCTTTCAAGGCACCATTAGTATTTGAACTAAAACACCGCTGAGTGACATTTTGTATTTCATTAAGTAAGTTGCTTTTGAATCTAGTTTAAATTTATGGTGACTGAAATTGTTGAATATCAAGTTTGGTATGTGAAAATAAAAATGCAATCTAGATAGTATTTATTCTACTGTTCATTTGATTTTAATCAACAAATGAAAAGGACTATTTCAATTCACTCAGATATGATGAAAATGTTGGTACAAATTACTCCTCATTGCTTACAATATTGTACAAGAGAGCCACTATTATTTAATTATGGATAGGCAATACTTTATGAAATGGCACATTATTTGGATGGAATATCCAAATAATGTCTCCCCAAAGGTCTTTATGATAACAATTAAGGAACAAAATGCATCAATGTACTTCTATACTGCAATCACCACATTCTTTTACAATTGAGCATATAGTTTTTCCATTTCTACTAGGTTAAAGTTTAATGCAATTTCTCCAGCCTTCATCCATGACTATAATTTAAGAAAGCATATCATTGTATAAGAGTTAAAATCTAATTGTATAAAATATGTTCTGAGCCATTTCGCCATGCTAACAATCTAGTGATCTGTGAATGAACTCCAAGGTGAATAGAAATAAATATTGCATTGGGGAAAGAAAACCAATCACAACAACAAAACTATGTGCTATATCAGTTTTTAAGGAAAAAAGAGGGAGGGAAAATTGGTAAAGCAAATAATTATTTTAAAATTTGAAAAATACCACTGTGAGGTTATTATTTCTAGGTTCTAGAATCTAGGATCATGTTTTTTTTACAGGAACTTCAGTTTTATCATGTCTCTTTACATATACAAACCTGGCGAAAATATCAGCATACTTGAAGGGTCGTTCCAATGAACAATATTTGACAGACTGGAAACAATGGATAGACTATATCCAAGAGAAACACCAATCAAACAAAATGCATCTGGCGTTTAGCTAAGGCTCGACGTGAGGAGGGAAGAATGTATAACAAATCAAATGTTTACAAAAACTAACATCTAATGTTGAATGTATATGTTCTAATATTTACCAAACCAGACGTTTACAAAGATTAATACTTAGTGTTATAAGTGGTGATTGTTTATTAATAAGATCTTATGGCTAATGTTGAACATTTTTAACATTGAAAAAGCAGACTGAATTTCTACCTCAGGTTATTGAATTACTACCTCAGGACCTAGTATTAGGGACCACACAGGTTAAAAAATGTAGCAGGTGTATAGTAGAGTCTTGAAATGAGGAGCGAAGAATGTATCCCTATTGTTGTAGGTTATGTTCTATGATGATCGCTTCTCAATATGACTGCTTATTAATATGATCTTAAGTTTAAGGTTGAACACTTTAATATTGAAAAAGCAGACTGAACTTCTACCCCAGGTGACTGAATCTCTACCTCAGGATCTTTTGCTAGGGAGCATAAAAGATAAAATACAACGGACATATAGTTGAGGCTGGAAGGGAGAAGTAAAGAATATTTACCAAACCAGACGTTTACAAAGATTAATACCTAGTGCTATATGTAGTGATCTATGATGACTGATTATTAATATGATCTTATATTTAAGGTTTAACTACTACCTCAAGACCTATTGTTAGGGATCATAGAGAATTAAAAAATGTAACAGGTGTATAATAGAGGGTTGAAGAGAGGAGTGAAAAATGTGTACCAAACCAGACGTTTACAAAGAATAATACGTAATGTTGTATATCAGATGCTATGAAGTTTGATGCATACAAAGATTTTATGTACAATGCTGATTGTTTTAATAAAGGAATTTTTTATTAAAAAAAAACAATGTAGAGTGGCCTATTATATTATGACAGGAGTATACATATTTACACTACCATTATTTTTCCACATCCATACATCAGAAACACCTTAAAATCTGAAAGTTCCAATGTTTAATCTAAAGTAGAGAAAACGTCTGAGTACAATGCTTTCCATTATGGAATACTTATTTGCATCCCTACCCTAACCCTCTAGAAGTAGATCAAATATCAAAAACAAACCAGGCCTGCAACTATGAGGGTGGTTGAGCATCCCATATATTTAAACTTATCCCTTGTAAGCAGTTGCATATCAAAACCAGGAAAGCTTTGGTGAAAGAAGAGCTAAAAAGAAAACTATGAGTAAGAAATAGGTTCAAGATGAGTCACTTGTGGTCTTCCCTTTGCTTTTCAAATTGGAAATAAATTTGTCCTCATAATACTGTAGCATGTGCTTGGTAAAAAATGTTTAAAGAATTTAGTAGAGCTGTAATTAAATGCTTTATTACATGTTTTAAAGTGGAATCATTTCTTAAAAATTCAGATTTTAATTCTCAGTAGCACGTTAATTCAAAATTCTAGGAATCTCAGAATCAAAATCTTTCTAACCATGCATGAAATCTATAATTATATGGAGATTTATTTAGCAAAATAACTGTCTATAGAATAACTGTCTATACTGGTTAGAGCCTGCAAAAAGTATTACAACTTTGCTATAGACAACTATTCTCTTGTCAAATTTTACATCAGAGATAAACATTCAAGCTCAAAGTTTATACAGATTCTGGTACTTTACCAGAACAAGAACTGAGTAATTCAAGTGTAATTACTTGTTAAAAAGAATTGGAATTGAACACTGAATGAAGAAAACAATTGAATGACAACAAAATATGATCAAACATCTGCCCAAAGATATTTCCATTCACGTTTTCTCTTGAATGGAAATCTATTTTTAACATCTGTTCCACAGTCTTTCAAGATTCATTTTATCATGAACAGTAGATTGGGTAGCAAATGATTTCAAACATCCCAAAATTATGATTACTTCATTTGTGGTAATTCATTGTTCTCTAAGTTATGCAGACCTATCACTGTGTTCAATGTTCAATGAAATTCACTTGTTTTTAGAAACAGAACCATTTTAAATGTTGAAGGATATCTATTGAATGATGTACAACAACAGCTACATGATTTAAAAGAATAGATCCTTTTTGTGTGATGAGTATAATGATTTTAAAGAGGATATGAAGTTTTGCTACTTGTTACAGTGTTATCTATTTTATAATTTGTAACAGTATGACAAATTTCTTTTTTCATTTTGTTTTCTGATTTTTCATTGTCTAATAGGCAATTAAATAACAATCTCCCATCTAAGTATTAACCAGGCCTGATTCTACTTAGCTTTTAAGCTCAGGCAAAAGTCAGTTATTATGGAAATTGATACAAGGAGTTATCATGCAATTCTGTTTCCTAGATAAATAAAGCTCTCCCAATCTGTTTAAAATTTTCTTAAATCAAAATGCCCCTTCTTTTTTGCTTTTTACTAATTGTATCTTGTACACCACCCAGAGCTCCTCCAGGGACTTATGCCTCGGTTTAAAAATTTTTAAATCCAAAAAAGGTAAAACTCACCAGATGTCAAATTTAGCTTTTTTTGAAGATTAAAGTCCTTTTTAAAATAAAAGCTATAAATGATTTTGATCCAAAATAGCCATCATTCGGTAGATAAATGTGATTTTAGTTTCTTTTAAATGTGTTATTGATAGAAGCAATCAAAAATTAATAGTGTGGAATAAAGCAACTTTCTATGCCTCTCACCTCAGTATTGTTAAAACAGTAGAGAATTGCCACCAAAAGTCCCTGAAAAGCAAAGATAACAAAATAGCAGTTAGAAAAACCACACACCCTTGAATTAAGCTTCACCACCAAAGCTATTGAGGAAACAGACTATATATAATTCTGCTTTTTCCCCCTGCAGCATGAGAAAGCAGTTCAATGGAAGAAGATTTCATTTGACTGAATAGTGCCTTGCTGACTCAAGACCAGGAAAAAAAAAGCTCCTACAGAATGTCAGGTTAATTCATTTTATTAGCAACTTGGTTCATTGCCCTTTTGGGAAAAAAATGATAAAAGGAAGACAACTGATAATCAGATAGTGACTGATTCAATGTAAAAATAGCAGCACTAACAGATTAAATCAGATGCATATTCACTACAAGGAAATTTCTCAGTAATTAGGAGCAGTGTGTTGCTAACATAGTCTTCCCCAACCAGACAGGCTGGGATTGCAGTTCATCAACCTGATGACCCTCTACAAATACTCTGCAAATAGTGCAAGTCACATCTCTTGGAAAATTTATAGATTATTTTCAGCCAGTCAACTTGCAGTTAGCACACTTCCATGTAGACCTTGTGCCTATTCAGAGCTTTCAATTCACCTAGCAAAAATATAGCTTGACGTGTATCATTAGAAACCTCAAAACATTTAACTCTTAACTATTAATCTAGTTAAACTAGATGAATTTGATAAAAAGCAAAGCCCAGAGAGATACTATAGATAGAACAAAAACAAGAATTTACATAGCTGTATAAAAAGCAAAGTCTTTTCCAGAGCCATTAGAAATAATCCTGTGAAATATTAATATGGTCAGTCCTAAAAGACAGTTTACCCTCACTCCTATCTGTATATAATAGCAGCAGAATAAAGGCAGAAAGTAGGACACCAGGTGATCTCTTCTGTATTCTGTATCACAAATAAAACCATTTGGTCAAGGGAGGTGACATATCCAAGTGTGCCTTATTAAGCAAGTATCTCCAACTGAAATTGCAGGGCACATTTTGATTCATATTTACACATTATACCATTTGAGCTGTCATGTAAAACTGATGGATTCCTTTGTTCAATTCCAACCTTGAGACAAGCATGCATGTCCTGCATTTGCTGAGTCAGCTGCAAAAAATGATGAAATGGCTTGGCAGATTTTTTATTTCTTTGTTTCCTATTCTTCAGTTCTGATGAGCATTCAAAATTCTGGACAGCTGACAAACCTAATGCCTGGGTAAAACATGCCTACAATGAAACTAAAAGGAACCTTACTTGTTAATCTAGTGAAAAAGGAAATTATTATTTCTGATCTAAATGTATTCTGAGTACTCTAGAGTAATCTAGATGTACTTCATGGTCGGTATATCAAATTCTAACCAAAGTGAAGACATTCATCCACTCAGTTTCTAGAGCACAACACTCCTAGCATAGACTGGAGCCGACACCATTAGAAAAAGTCTTAAAAAAGAAAAATCTTGAAATCCTGATTACAAAATTTCACACTGAATAGAGTATGTAGGTCCTACCTGAAAAGAAGAAGAGGAGAGTTCAAAAAAGAGCTTCACAAACCGCAGTGTCCCTTTGGCATGCTCATCAGTAACAAAAGCAAAGATGATCTCATGTGTACCCAGAAGTGGGATCAGAGTCAGTGTAGATTTGGCCAATCTGGGAAGATCAACCAAACAGGTTAACAAACAGAAGCAAAAGGTTCATCTAAAAAAAAATAAATCACTGGAATAAAACAAGTCTAACCACTCTTTTTGGAAAGCTCTACCACAAAACAAATGGCTCTCTTGTCTCTACGGCACCCCATTGCTGGCAATGCAAAAAGAGTCGTGATACATCGCGCCATGTCACATGACGTGGCGAGTTTGACACCCATGCTCTAGGGTCTCAACTTCTTCTGGGGAAATGAGTAGGTCTAGCTTCCAGGGCTTCAAAACTCAAAGGCAACCTGTTGAATTAACTCAAGAAACAATTTGGACACCAATAAAGCTGGCACAAAATTATTTATGGCTTCTGTATTCTTCTAAGCTCCAGAGGGGAGCCTTGTTGCATTATGCATTAAAATTTGCAGCAGGTATTCAGTGGTAGCCCCTAATGATTTGCATTACTGAAATATATCTCTCCCTTTCCCACAAAAAGAGAAACCCCAATACGTACACAGGGAAAAATATTTTTGACCTAGAGGACAGGATTGATTTCCCCACAAACTATTCCAGTTATAAAAACACACTTGACTGATAAAATATGAGTGGCTTTGTAAAATTGTACTTTAAAATATTATGTGTCTAGGTAGAGAGTTAAAGGAATATTTGGTTAAACTTGTACTGGAAAAGGGTATTTGTGGATGTAGCATATTTGCTGAAATGATACTTATTGCTGACATATATTTGGTATGCCAAGCAACATTAAATATCAATATCAAATATAAACATTGATACAAACTTATCAATACATTTCTACTCCAGATAATACCAAAACTAGTACTTTAAAATGCCTGATAAATCAGAACTTTTGCACAATAAATAACTTGAAACCGACACAAAAAAAGAAACCCATAGCTTGAAATGGGGGTGACAGGTAAATCTTCAAAATAAATGGTTTATGGAGGAGTTTCTTTAACAAACTGCATATACAGTACTCCAAAACACTTCTAAAACAGATTTCAATATAAAACTATAAAAAGTTAAATTCCCTCCCCCTAAAAAGGAATTTGACAGATGTACTATAGACAGATGTCTGCCACAATTCAACATTCATCTGTACTTAAATTGTTATTGGTAAATGGCACCACAATTTTGTTTCCTCTTATTAGATGCAATCTGCACTTTTCTCAGTTGTCATAAGCATTTTTCCTTATGATCAATTATCATAAGCACTTTGCTTATGGGGGTGGGGGGTGGGGGAACCCTGATAATATTTTTGCTGACAAATGAACTTACCTGCATTTTATGTCACTTTTGCGCAACAGATTTGCTTGCAGCTTAGAAATTATAATGCAAATAACCCTAATAAAGATCAGGAAGTTCACCTGAATGAAACAAAAAGGAATTACAAAGTAGATTGTAGAACTGAGCAGTATATCTCTGTTAATATAGCACTTAGCACTAGCACTTAGATTTATATACTGCTTCACAGTGCTTTACAACCTTCTCTAAGTGGTTTTTACAGAGTCTGCCTATTGCCCTCAACAATCTGGGTCCTCATTTTACTGACCTCGGAAGGATGGAAGGCTGAGTTGTTGAGCCGGTGAGACTCGAACTGGCAAACTGCTGGCAGCCAGGAGTCAGCAGAAGAAGCCTGCAGTACTGCATTCTAACCCCTGCCCCACCAGGGCTCTAATAATATTCATTTTAAGATTATGTTGCTCACTCCAAAATTATGCTCATCATATGAAATATCACGAAGGAATACATCATTATATATACTTCAAATAAAATTTTAAACACACATGCCAAGTATAAATTGATATTTTAACCAATGCCTTAATTATTATGATAGTTTCATTATTATGCATTTTATCTACAGTTTATTATTATTATAAAATTAACACAGGCCTATTAGGGATTCTTGCCAACAGCTTTTCTGTTTAGCACAGAGTCCAGTATGCATACCAGGAAAAAGACTGCTTGTTAAGAAAAAGGAGTTAGCCACAACTAGATTAAGAATTTGATGGACATTCAATTACTTATTTATTGGAACACAGAAAAAAGCAATTCCCAAATTAATTTTTATAGATATATTGGTTAAAAAACTGTCATGCATCATTTAGGCATTGAATGTTAGGGGAAAGAAAACAATTAATGGAACTCCTATAAAATTATTTTACTAATGAAGGGACTGCTACACTGCCAGCATTTTTATCCCTTTACACTCGCTGCCCATAATCCATGTTACTATTGCAAGAATTTCCAATCACTTACCCCAATAGCAACCATAATAGGCAGTCTGATGATCAGCCAGTAGTTCATGTTCAGATTCTTATTCCAACAGCTGGAATAATAAAAAATGGGACAAGGATCAGTGCATGGAGATAATAATGTAATTATCCCACACATAGAAAAGCATAATAGTTGCTACTTAATGCAGATACATGGCACAGATGAATCTTAGAAACAATTTCAATTAATCTAGATCAGGCATGTCAAACTCACGACGTCACATGACGTCGCACAATGCATCGGGCCAGTTTTGCCATTGTCAGCAATGGGGTGGGTGTGGCTTCCACGTGATGCGTCCAGCCCGCGGGCCAGCAGTTTGACACCCCTGATCTAGATCATTGATGCAAAATGGGTGCTCTCAAGCTCTCTGTTAGATGTTAACTATTAACAGTAGTTAATAAAAGTGGTGGCTCAGTGGTTAGAATGCAGTATTGCAGGCTACTTCTGCTAACTGCCGGCTGCCAGCAGTTTGATTCTCATTGGCTCAGGTTAACTCAGCCTTCCATCCTTCCGAGATTGATAAAATGAGGATGTTGGGGACAATATGCTGATTCTGTAAACTGCTTAGAGAAGGCTGCAAAGCACTGTGAAGCAATATATAAGTCTATGTGCTATTGCTATTTCATTAGAAATTAGAAAACAGGTTATAACAGGGGTCCCCAACCTATGGGCCGCAGCCTGGGACCGGGCTGAAAGCTTTTGGCCAGCAGGTTGCAGAAATGGCTGGCCAGTGCACGCACACATGGGTGCACATTTCCCCCCGACACTCATGCTAGCACCTGCAGTCCCATTTGCGAATGTGCGTGGGTGCGAACAGAGACGCTAGTGTGGGGCAGGTGTCTGTGGCCCATTTGCGCATACGGGAATAGGGCTGCTAGCTGCCAGGGGGTTGTGCAGCCATTCATGCATGCGCATGCATCAGCGCATGTGTAACCGAGGCCGCTAGTGCTGCGCCAGTGTGATTGATTGCCAACAAGTCCAGATATACCAAATCTTTAGGGTTTTGATTGATAATGAAAAAAAAAGTGTTTTGGTTTGCAGAAAATTTTGTTCTTGCAGCTGACAGGACAATTGTCTGGTTTGTTCAGACTTTCAGTGTAACCCCAATTTGTACATTCCTGCAAAGTTATATTTTCAACAGATCCTTCTTTGGACATTTTTCCTCCTTCAATAATTCCTTCCAGTCTATCTATCAAATCACTTCATAGAAATGGCATTGAGAAAAGCGTTTATAATTGATTGTATTATCATGAAGAAATTGAACATTATTCGAAGACAAACAATATATACAATTACAATGTATAGTATAGAGGTATTACTATTTTGTGATTGAGGGTTAAATTGCCTCCTATAAAAGTGGGTGACTTTTTCATTCTTACTTCAACTATATCCTTAATTATCTTGTCCTTTTTAAAACCCAGTAATGCACATAAGTCAATCTTGAGATTCTCAATATACATGGCAAATGCTTGTTTATACAACATTTTGGTCATGTATCATTTACACATCATTAGAGATGATAGGTATAGAAGAGGTAGGAATGGATGCTGCTATCTCACTGTGCATTTATACATCATTCACAAGGCGCTACTTGTTTAATTCTACAGACATGCATCTGAAGTTAAAAAAAATATCCTGAAAGCAAGATGGAGAAAAATAGAGGCATACTTTTATTTCAGAAATCTAGTTGTCTAATGGACCCCTTATTACAGGTGCTTTAGTGTCACACAAACTGAATATTTATTTAAGCTAGTTGATTTTGGGCAATAAAGTACAGGAACAATGTAATTAATAAATAATATTTCTTTGAGGTGTAATTTTTTTTAGCAGAATTTCCCTTTAAAAATATATGTTAACTAAAAAAAATAACCCTGTAGGTAATAACATTGGATGTTGGATAAATAAGCATGCTGACAAAAAGGTTTGTATTTTCTTAAATGTTTGTGGTTTCAGAATATTAGAACAAACTTAAAGAGTTTCTAGCATAATGGAAGAAATTAAGTATTGGAACTCTCCAGTGCATTAACTGGTTTCGTGGGGCCTGCTAAAGCTTTAGCTGCTTTTAAATGTTATTTTGTTGTTGTTAATTGCGAAGTTGTGTCCGACCCATCATGAACCCTTGGACAACGTTTCTCCAGGTCTTCCTGTCCTCTACCATCTTCTGGAGTCCATTTAAGTTCACGCCTACTGCTTCAGTGACTCCATCCAGCCACCTCATTCTCTGTCGTCCCTTTCTTCTATTTCCCTCAATCTTTCCCAGCATTAGGCCCTTCTCCAGTGAGTCCTTCCTTCTCATTAGGTGGCCAAAGTATTTGAGTTTCAACTTCAGGATCTGGCCTTCTAAAGAGCAGTCAGGATTGATCCCCTCTAGGACTGACCCTTTTGAACACCTTACAGTCCAAGGGACTCGCAGGAGTCTTCTCCAGCACCATAGTTCAAAGGCCTCAATTCTTTGTCACTCAGCCTTTCTTATGGTCCAACTTTCACATCCATACATTGCAACTGGGAAAACCATGGCCTTGACTATATGCAGTTTTGTTGGCTGGGTGATGTCTCTGCTTTTTAGTATGCTATCTAGATTTGCCATAGCTTTCCTCCCCAGGAGCAAGCGTCTTTTAATTTCTTGGCTGCAGTCCCTGTCTGAGGTGATCTTGGAGCCCAGGAAAATAAAATCTGTCATTACCTCCATTTCTTACCCATCTATTTGCCAGGAATTGAGAGGGCTGGATGCCATGATTTTGGTTTTCTTAATGTTGAGTTTCAAGCCAACTTTTGCACTCTCCTTCTTCACCTGCATTAAGAGGCTCTTTAGTTCCTCTTCACTTTCTGCCATTAGAGTGGTATCATCTGCATATCTTAGGTTGTTGATATTTCTCCTGGCAATCTTAATTCCAACTTTTGATTCATCTAGCCCTGCCTTTCTCATGATGTGCTCTGCATATAAGTTAAATAGGCAGGGCAACAGTATACAGCCTTGCTGAACTCCTTTCCCAATTGTGAACCAATCAGTGGTTCCGTGTCCAGTTCTCACTGTTGCTTCTTGATCTGCATATAGGTTTCTCAAGAGACAAATAAGCTGGTCTGGTAGTCCCATCTCTTTAAGAACTTGTCACAGTTTGTTATGATCCCCACAAGCAAAGGCTTTAGCATAGTCAATAAAGCAGAAATAGATGTTTTTCTGGAACTCCCTAGCTTTCTCCATGATCCAGCGTATGTTGGCAATTTGATCTCTAATTCCTCTGCCTCTTCGAAATCCTGCCTGTACTTCTGGTAGTTCTTGATTCACATACTGCTGGAGTCAAGCTTGTAGGATTTTAAGCATAACTTTATTAGCATGTGAAATGAGTGCAATGGTACAGTAGTTTGAACATTCTTTGGCATTGCCTTTCTTTGGAATTGGAATGTAAACTGACCTTTTCCAATCCTGTGGCCACTGTTGAGTTTTCCAAATTTGCTGGCAAATTGAGTGTAGTACTTTTACTGCATTGTCTTTTAAGATTTTGAATAGTTCAGCTGGAATACTGTCACCTCCACTAGCTTTGTTGTTGCTCAGATTTCCTAAGGCCCATTTTACTTCACATTCTAGGATGTCTGGCTCGAGGTCAGTGACCACCCCATCGTGGTTATCTGGGATGTTAAGCTCATTCTTGTATAGTTCTTCTGTGTAGTTTTGCCACCTCTTCTTAATCTCTTCTGCCTCTGTTAGGTCCCTGCCATTTTGGTCCTCTATCATGCCCATCTTTGAATGAAACGTTCCCTTCATATCTCCAATTTTCTTGAAGAGATCTCTGGTCCTCCCTATTCTGTTGTTTTCTTCTATTTCTTTGCACTGTTCATTTAAGAAGGTATTCTTATCTCTTCTAGCTATTCTCTGGAATTCTGCATTCAATTGGGTGTATCTTTCTCTTTCTCCTTTGCCTTTCGTTTCCCTTCTTTCCTCAGCTATTTGCAAAGCTTCCTCAAACAGCCATTTTGCTTTCTTGCATTTCTTTTTCTTTGGGATGGTTTTAGTTGCTACCTCTTGTACAATGTTGTGAACCTCCATCCATAGTTCTTCAGGCACTCTGTCTATCAGATCTGATTTCTTAAATCTATTTGTGACCTCTACTGTATATTCATCAGGAATATGATTTAGTTCATACCTGAGTGGCCTAGTGCTTTTCCCTACTTTCTTCAATTTAAGCCTAAATTTTGCAACAAGAAGCTCATGATCTGAGCCACAGTCAGCTCCTGGTCTTGTTTTTACTCACTGTATAGAGCTTTGCCATCTTTGACTGCAGAGCATATAGTCAATCTGATTTCTGTGCTGACCGTCTGGTGATGTCCATGTGTAGAGCTGTCTCTTGGGTTATTGGAAAAGAGTGTTTGTTATGACCATCGTCTTCTCTTGACAAAATTCTATCATCCCTGATTCATTTTGTACTCCAAGGCCAAACTTGTCTGTTATTCCAGTTATCCTTTGGCTTCCTACTTTAGCATTCCAATCCCCCATGATGATAAGGACATCATTTTTTGTGTTAATTCTATAAGATGCTGTAGGGCTTCATAGAACTCGTCAATTTCATCCTCTTCAGCACCATTGGTTGGGGCATAGATTTGGACTACTGTGATTTTGAATGGTTTGCCTTGGATTCAAACTGAGATCATTCTGTCATTTTGGGGATTATATCCCAGTATTGCTTTTCCTATTCTTTTATTGACTACGAAGGCTACTCCATTTCTTCTGAGGGATTCTTGCCCGCAGTAGTATACCTGATGGTCATCTGAGTTGAATTCACCAATTCCTGTCCATTTTAGTTTGCTGATTCCTAAGATGTCGATGTTCAGTCTTGTCATCTCTTGTTTGACTACGTCTAGCTTGCCTTGATTCATGGATCTTACATTCCAGGTTCCTATGGAGAAAAGATCTTTACAGCATCAGACTTTCCTTTCACCACCAGATACATCCACAGCTGAGCATCCTTTCGGCTTTGGCCCAGTCGCTTCATTCTTTCTGGCACTACTAGTACCAGCCCTCTGCTCTTCCCCAGTAGCATATTGGACACCTTCTGAACTGAGGGGCTCATCTTCAAGTGTCATATCTTTTTGCCTTTTGGTGCTGTCCATGGGGTTTTCATGGCAAAGATACTGGAGTGGTTTGCCATTTCTTCTCCAGTGGATCACATTTTGTCAGAACTCTCTGCTATGACCTGTCCATCTTGGGTGGTCCTGCATGGCATAGCTCATAGCTTCATTGAGTTATGCAAGCCCCTTCGCCACGACAAGGCAGTAATCCATGAAGGAGTTAAATGTTATACAAATGTGCAAAATCCAAACATCTACAGGTAGTTCTCAACTTACAGCCATTTATTTAGTGACCATTCAAAGTTACAACAGCACTAAACAAGTGACTTATGACTGTTTTTCATACTTATGCTTATTGCAGCATTCGGACACTTTGCAATTGGCATATATTTTTAATGGTTGCAGTATCCTGGGGTCATGTGATTACCTTCTGAGAAGCAAAGTCAATAGGGAAACCAGATTCGCTTAACTGTGTTACTTACTAACTTAACCGTGTTACTAACTAACTTACTTACGGGACCATCTTCTGCCATATACTTCCCTACGACCGGTGAGAGCGCACAGGGTTGGCCTCCTCTGGGTCCCGTCAGCGAAACAATGTCATCTGGTGGGCTCTAGGGGGAGGGCTTTCTCTGTTGCGGCGCCCGCCCTCTGGAACCAACTGCCTCCTGAAGTCCGCGTTTCTCCCACTCTCCTGGCCTTCCGAAAAAATCTCAAAACTTATCTTTGCCGGCAGGCCTGGGGATGATTGTGGATTGACTGATGAGTATGAGTGAGAGTGAGTGGGGTTTTATTTTATTTTTAAATATTTCTTGTTTGGGTTTATATTGTATTTATTGTTATATATATATATATATATATATATATATATATATATATATATATATATATATATATATATATATATATATATATATATATATATATATATATATATATATATATATATATATATATATATATATATATATATATATATATATATATGTTGTTCACCGCTCCGAGTCTTCGGAGAGGAGGGGCATATAAGCCTAAACAAATAAAATAAATAAATAAATAAACAACTGCATTCATTCACATAACAATGGCAATAAAGGCATAAAATGAGACTGTCTTTTTTTTAGCAATTGAAACTTTGGTCTCAATTGTGGCTGTAAGTTAAGGACTTACGGTATTACAGTAAAATTAAAATGCCAGAAAAATAAAAGTGTTTGAAAAGGGCAAATAAGTAAACTCAAAGTCTTTGATTCTTTTTAAAGCTTATTTCCAAGTTTAACATATACCAGCCAACAGGTAGCAATCAAAAGTGTGGACTTATTTTATTCATAGGGCAATGCAGTCTTTCATTTAATTTCTTCTACTCCCACCCTCAAAACAGACACATACAATAGCAAAACATTATTGTAACTGGATCTGAAGTGATATTTGGTACTTTGAAGCTATTTTTTCACCAAGACAAACCAAACAAAAAACTCCATTAGTGAGTAACAACTAACTGCCTACCAATTTACTCAAACTGTCATTTGCCACAAACAGCAAATTATACCACAATACAAAGCTGTAGTTCTGCATTCAGTACTCACTGTATCACTGGGTTGTTGACTGAAAGCTTATTAGCACTCAGAATGATTTAAACTCTTTTGACTTGTGCTTGTTTCATGCTTGATATACTTCTTTACATCACCAGTCCCACTAAAGGATATTGAGAAGTTGCTGGGACAATTCATATATATTTCCCTCACCTTTTGGGGGAGGGAGGGGAGGAATAACCTGATGTTTTGTAATCTTTCTGGAATATGAGGAACTCGATGTAATTAGTTGTACAATGTTTGTGTTCACATTTCTGTTATGGATTTGGCATAATGTAACAAAAAAGGTCTTAAGTAATTGTAAATAAGACTCAGGAAAACACTAGTTTCCCTTCCTTTCTTCCTTAAAGCCACCCACAGCCACCAATTCTGCCCACTGCCTGAAGTTCAATCCTGACAGGGCTCAAGGTTGACTCAGCCTTCCATCCTTCCGAGGTTGGTAAAATGAGGACCCAGATTGTTGGGGGTAACATGCAAATAATGTTTATATTGTAAACCACACAGAGAGTGCTATAAAGTGCTATGGGGCAATATGTAAATGCTATTGCTATTACTATCATTCCCATCAAAAAAATTGTAAATTTTCCAGAATAGATTTTTTGTACACAGGATTCAAAATTCCCTACAACAAAACATTTCTACAGGATGTCCCAAAGGTGCTTTTTCAAAAGGCAACTGGTCTTTGTTTTTCCTTGAAGACGTTTCACCCTCATCAGAATAGAGCTGGAAGGGACCTTGGAGGTCTTCTAGTCCAACCCCCTGCTCAAGCAGGAGACCCTATACCATCTCAGACTAGTGGTTGTCCAGTCTCTTCTTAAAGACCTCCAGTGATGAAGCACCCACAACTTCTGAAGGCAAACTGTTCCACTGGTTAATTTTCCTCACTGTTAGGAAGTTTCTCCTCAGTTCCATATTACTTCTCCCCTTGATTACTTTCCATTCAATGTTTCTTGTGATTTGGAAAATAAGTTGATCCCCTCTTCTTTGTGGCAAACCCTCAAATACTGGACTACTGATGTCATGTCACCCCTAGTTCTTTTCTCTAGGTTAGCCATACTCAAATCCTGCAACCGTTCTTCATCACAAAGACATTTCTACAGGATCCAAATCAATATACAGAATATACAGCCTAGAATCCTTATAACTTCTCAGATAAGAATGTTTCCCATGTCACTAAACGTCAAGTAGAAAAGATGTGGTCTACATGTGAAGGTCCAATTAAACCGATTTATTGCTACTCACGCCTATGCACAGGACTATTCTCAATTACTGGTTAGCACCTGCTTTGAGTTAAATAAGGGTTAACAGAATTCAAGGGAGGTTGCATTTAGTTTGCTTGTGGCTACATAGGGATTCTAGGCTGATCCCCCTTTTAACTCTGCCCCCAGACTCTGCCACTCCTTCTCCTACATTAAATTAATCCCATCATGCTGGAATTAATTTTTGAAATAGGGAAGGTTGGATACTGGTTCATAATTGTCAAACACCTTTGGATAGATGGAAAGGCTCTTAAGGAAAGAAAATACTACTGCTTCCTTTAAGGTGGTTGGCCACTCTCTTTCGTGAGCATTTGGAGAGCACTTTAAGGAACAAATGCACTTCTTGAAACTTTCTATTCCTCTGCTGAAAATATCATGCCAAATGAGGTTACCTTTTTGCAATATGATACATAGCTCAAAGTCTGATCTTTGTTTAAAACTATTGATTTTCACTTCCACGCACAAAGAGAATTATCAGTTGCTGGGATCATTGCAGACTGAACATTATTTATTTTTCATTATCCTTCAAAGGCAAATGACAAGCTCATTTTATAACTTGGAATACTTTATTATACTTATGAAGACTATTATTTATTTATTTATTTATTTTGTTTGGACTTATATGCCGCTCCTCTCCGAAGACTTTAGGACTTTTAGTAGCCGTTTCTCCTTCAGAGTAAGGGACAAAATGTTGCCCTTTACAGAAAGGAAAGCCCCAAGTATATTTTGCAATTTTACAAATACAGTATCTTTGTAAGATTTAGGTAAATGGCCATACTCCTTGAGTTTCACTGATTTGATAATGTGTTTAACAGAAGTTGTACATCTTTTTTAAAATAACATAAAAGCCAAGCAATTGAACATAATAAACACTTCAAACACATTTTTAGACTGACAAAAATCTGCTATGCTTTTAAGTCTTCTGGGTGCATAGAAACAAAAAACTGAAAAATTACTGTAAACTGGGTTTTAGAGAAGAAATTCAGAAAATGTTAGAAATATCTGAAAATTATATGACACACACACAAATCTTATATTAATATTAGTAATACTAAAAACTATTTTTGTACAGCTTATTCAGACAATTGAAAGTATTGGATTTCACAAAAACTTTTAAATGAAACTTGTAGGTTTATCATTTATACACAGAGCAACAGATGCAACAAGACTATTTCACATTTGCAACACCCCCAAAATCATCCTTTAGAAGAATCTCTTTCTTACCTCTTTCATGTTTGTCTATACTGCCCTTTTCAGCAATTATTACAGTCAAACTTAATTCAAAAACATATTCAATGTCACTATTTTAGTACAGAAAGCAAAAAGGCATCAAAACAATTGTTCTAACTGTTATACTACCAATTTATAATACTTGAACACAATAGTAGCAATATTAAATACTAAATCCTTCTATGAGACCAGGGGAAGGGAACACCATAATGCTCATTCCAGTGGACATAATTTGACGGTTTGAGGCACTTTACTCGTGCTTACATGGGATAAAGTTTACTTCACTTAACAATACAGAACTGAATAATCTATAGAAGAAAGCAGTGTTTAAGCATTTATATTTAACTTATATTGTTATTCTAAATATCCCTAAAAGCTGCAGAAGAATATACATATGAAAAACTAACTCCTTTAGGAAAATGCTGAGACTCAAGTAACTTTTACAGACATGTAATGTGCTATTAGAAAAAAAGTTTCTGAAGTTTTGTTCTGAAAATCTCCAACTGATTATGGAAAGACCAGCAAAAACTGGATTACGTAGTACACTGGTAAGGTTCAGTTTAGACATATAGTTAGAAATTTAAATCTAAGAGAGCCACTTGATCATAGAACTCATTGGTGACTTTGAGTCAGTCATTCTCTCTCAACTCAACTGCTTCCCAGGGATGTTGTTGTAGAAACAAGGTAAACTTTACTTTACTTTACTTTATTTTGACTTATATGCCGCCCTTCTCCTCAGACTCAGGGCGGCTCACAGCAAATAATACAAGTACAAAATATAAATTAGTTAAAATAATAATATACAATATAAAAAACTATAAAACTGTTCCCATTCATACAACATACAGTCCCAATCAAAGGCCCAGGGGCAGAGCGCAGCTCACACGCCCCAAGCCTGTCTGCATAGATGTGTTTTTAAAAGTTTTCGGAAAGCTAGGAGGGAAGGAGCAGTACGAACCTCTGAGGGAAGTTGGTTCCAGAGGGCTGGGGCAGCAACAGAGAAGGCCCTAGCCCTAGGTCCCGCCAGACGGCACTGTCTAACAGACGGGACCCGTAGGAGGCCAACCCTATGTGCCCTAACTGGTCGCTGGGATTTATAAACACTCATAACATGTTAACAATTTTCATTTTTTATAAAATAAGTTTATGAAATAGAAACCAGACTTTAAATTTATTACCATCTATTCCTTCATAACTTTTCACTTGAGAATCTGTCCAGAAGAATTCTATATTTTCACAATTATTTCCTCAAATACATTTTATATGCAAATTCCCATTTTTGCAGTTTTGCAAATGTAAGTTTGTCTATATAATTTATATACATTTATAAATAATTATTTATATACATTTATAAATAATTGTAATTATAAATTTATATATATATATAAAGAGAGTTAACTGAAGAGAGTTAAATAACTCTAAATAGCTATAATTTGCATTTCTATATGAACAGCATACTTTGTTTATACCATGCTACTGCAATATAGAGGGGGAAAAGTAAAATAAAAGGTGCACCAATGTATTTTACAGAACTATTTTTAAATGGATTAACTTTTTGCTGGATCCAGTAAAATGTAATAGTAAGTGAAACTTTTGTATGGCCCCTAACTTGTCATCTAGTGTCCAGAGCATGTAACTGTCCTAGTACATAAACATAAGAAAGTTTGGATTATACATTATGAGGGTACTGTATTGCTTACTGTGTCCTAAAATGTTTCAGTTTTTGCAGACTTGGCTTTATACATATTGCTTTTACAAACATTCCTGCAAACCAATCAGGATCAGGTGAGCTTAACATACATATTAACAGATCACAACAATACTGCTAAAATCTTTGCATTATTTTTCAGCCACTTAAAAACTGAAATGTTGATCCAAGAAGGGAAACTTTTTATTAGAGAGAATGATTAAAGCATCAAGCACAAAAGGGAAGTGAACAATACTCAGCTGATACATATCAATTGACCAGTGTTAACATCTAATAGTAGGAATTTGTTCTACACACTGTTCTATAAAATGAATGAATACACTATTGTTCAAAGGTGAGCAGAATAACAGTACAGGTTTTGCTTCACCATAATCATTTCCAGTGGGTTCCAACTAAGTGAATACTAAAGTATAGAGTCTGTTGCACTCTAGCTTCATTAAATGTTCTCATCATGTGTGAAATAAGTTTGCAGGAGCAATGATCTCTATTGTATCTAGTTCCAGTATATCAAGCTAATATTGTTGAATAGCAACAGGAATGTGATACTGTCTTTTTGATGCAAGCAGTGGTGTAGTCAGCAAAGCAGTGGAATTGCAAAAGAAGATACTATGTGCATTTTTTTCACTTAATGAAGAAACCAATAATTTAACCAATAATTTATGGGTTAATATCTTAATCCCTTAATCAAAAGCAAAACCATTTTATGTAGAGAATTACACTGGCACGGTCAGAGGTATTTCCTTTCTCTCTTCAGGTACACTCTTTATCAACAGGTGTTTTCTTGGCATGTATGCTAGTATCGGAGGAGATACAGTACCTTTATATTTTCTCAAAACAAAAAAGTGATTAAGGGGAAAATGTATATATTCTCTAAATCAGTGCCAAGGATGAACCTCTATGTAGATCATGCTTCTAGGACTGAATTGTGCCAAACTAACTATGGCATGCATCTGTTAACTCTAGGGTTCAAATCAATTGAAGAGATATAAGGAGTTTGTTTTATCAATCTACTTTTAATATTACATTCCTTTTCTATTCGCAATAAAAGCTTTAAGCAAGTCAACTAATTCGGCATTCATTGACGCTGATGTGTTTACTTGCTGCCATGGGACAATGCATAATAAGTTCAGATTGTGCCTTGTTGTCAATTTTATGTCCGATCAAATGTGTTACTGAATAGGTGTAATAAATCATTTATAACTAGAGAGTAAATGACAGCTAAATAAGTGAAAAATACAATACTTATTCAACACACACATCCTGAATTTTTTCCCAAATTCATTCCAGTCATAAATGATAAAGCAAGGGCACAAAAATATATTTATTGTGTATGCATGTATATCATAGCTTGTTTCATCAAGTGGACACCCACAGCTAAAAGAGTGTTGTATATTTTTATAAATAGGTTTTACTAAGTCAAATGAAAAAAAAAAAAAGAAAATCAGCCCCCTATTCAGACTATCACCTATTCTGCAGGACAACACTTTAAAACAATAACAATATACTGTTGAAGCTTTTTGCAATCCACAGGAAGCATCGCTTATTACTACAGATGTGAGCAAACATGCTTTATCAGACTAAAAACTTTACAGTATCAGATTAAAGGTTTACTAGTTCAGTTTCTACAGTGACCATTCACTAGTATGCATGCAGGAATAAATTGAACAGAGGCTATGAGAATTGAGATTTAATCTAGACAAGGCAGAAGCAGTGATGGTCAATCAACAAACTGGGAAATAAAAATAAACTTCGAACAAAATGCAGTAGCAAGAATGCTTTAGTGTCCACTTTTGGGATGATTATTATTACCCATCTATTTCATACCCACTGGCTTTATATTTATTTCCAAAGCCTGCCATACACTAAATAAATAAATATTTCCAAAGCCAATTCAATGCCAAGGTTATTACCTATAAAGCCCTGATTAGTTTAGAAACAGGTTACTGGAAAGGGCCTCCCTCTGCATTAGACTTGTCACTGGAGATTTATCATCATGGGAAAAGTGAAGCATTGTAGCATATTCTGGAATGGTTGATGTATGTAAACCATTGTCAGTGTATGTGGATTTTGCAGCATACAAATCAAAGCAATCCATGCAAATAAGTAAGAGTGTAAGTACGAAAGTTGAAGCTCAAAACAATTTATCTGAACCTCTGAAGAACTTTGGTAGGTGGGAGGACAGAAAAGTTAACACTAAAATTTGTGTTCTTGTGAACAGGTAGTCCTTGACTTATAACCATAATTGAGCCCAAAATTTCTGTTGCTAAACGAGACAGTTGTTAAGTGAATTTTGCCCCATTTTATGAACTTGCTTGCCACAGTTGTTAAATGAATCACTGCAGCTAATAAGTTAGTAACATGGTTGTTAAGTGAATCTGGCTTCCCCATTGTCTTTGCTTGTCAGAAGGTCGCAAAAGGTGATCACAAGACCTCAGGACACTGCAACAGTCATAAATGTGAACCAGTTACCAAGCAGCCAACTTTTGATCACATGACCATGGAGATGCTGCAATAATAGTTAAGTGTGAAAATGGTCATAAGTCACTTTTTCAGTGCCGTTGTAACTTTGAACAGTCACTAAATAAAAGGATGTAAATAAGGACTACTTGTATGGGATTTTTATGAGAGTTGAAAGGAGCTATATAATTGTTTCACCAAAAGCATAAATCCATTGGAAACTCACCAATAAGGCATTTGTGCAATAGTATTTTCTTGCTGTTGTCCAGGTCAATTAATATAGTACAGTACTATGTTCTATCCTGAAACCAGAATCAATGACCAGAAGCTATGAATAGGCCTGATTTCCACTTAAATTCAGCTAAATGTTGTTTTGTGTGACAAATTTTATCTCTTTTCTGTGGATAAATCACTATACCAGACATGTCAAACTCGTGACGTCATGTGATGTCGTGCAATGTCACGGGACAGTTTTGCCATTGCGGGCAATGGGGTGAGCACGGCTTCTGCATGATGCCTACGGCCCGTGGGCTGGCAGTTTGACACCCCTGCACTAGATTATAGACTAGACTAGATTAGACTACTGTTTGATCTCTCATTAGTGTAGTTTCAACAAAATCACAACTCTAGATCCTCAAAATGTGCATTCTCCAGCATGATTTGATGGAGAATCCATAAATGGGTTGTCTTAATCTCCCTGCTCCAATAAGACTAAGTCTGAAGTATAGATACGCCTCTGTTGTGCCATAGCACCCCAGTTTTAGACTTAGTCTCTTGCTCTACAGACGCATTTCTTCAGCTCTAGGAGCAGAAAGATTAAGGCAGGTTGAACATCCATAATCCCCTTCCTTTTTCTGGACATTACACCTTTCAATACTAGATTGAATTGCTGGACTTTCTTTATCAGGAAGAGCCTACCTTAATTTCCCCAGGCGGCTGCCTGCCCCAGCCGAGCTAACAGGCTTTGCACGAGTCATCGTGCATTTGAACGTTCCCCTTCTGTCTGGCGTGTAGCCCTTAAGGCTCCAATTCCTCACGATCCTGACGGGCTCACTGGGAGTCGGTGCTGCCTCTCCTAATGCCACCTGACCAGAAGAGCGATTCGGGGCACTCCGTGGCACCGCCAGCCAACTGATCGGCGGGGGAACTTAAAGGCGAGCTGTGAGCTGCCCACAGGCCTAGCGTACGGCTCTTAAAGTCTTCAATTCTTCACCGATCGGGTCAGTCCCACTGTGAGTCAGTGCTGCCTCTCCAGACGCCACCTGACCAGAGGAGCGATTCGGAACACTCCGCGGCACCGCCAGCCAGCTGATCAGCCTGAAAACTTACAGCCAAACGGCGAACTACTGACAGGTCAGAAACGACCTCCGGCTTGCTACAGGAGGCCAGGAGCTTCCTTTTTGGAATGAGGGCTCAATTGCAGGCGCATGGCCTCCAGGCCACATAGGCATCAGCTAGATTGTCTTACTCTCTCAGAGGCCTCTCGACGGTTATTTCTGGCATGCTTTTGGTTGCGGCCACCATTTTGTGACAACCACCATCTTGTCTTCTGGTACTGAACGTTTCCTGAACTTGGGGAGGGCAAGCTTGTCCCCACAAGGACGTATTGCCTTGGCGATTGACCCCCACTACCCCCCCTCATCTGAGTTCTAATCATACTCCAATTGGGCTCCTTCAGTGGATTACAGCACTTGAGGGTGGGTGCTTCACACTGAATAGAGCCCTCAGAAGCCTGTTGCCTCAGCCGTTTAATCAATTGAGAGTGCTGGTTGCCAAGTTGATCTAGATCAGTCAATAGAGAGATCACCAGTCAGCATCACACCTTGGAGGAGAATTCCTCCAGATCAAGGTTAGTTAATCCAGGCCAATTGACTACTTCTATACCTGGGGGGTCCATATTTGAGCCCCTTTATACCCATTGTACTTTAGCCCCAGGGGCCTGGTCTCCCCCTAGGAAATGGCCCAGGCTGAACCTGGCATATCAGGGCTAAATCTAGGGACACAGGGGGTAACTGCACAAGGCACCGCTCTATCTGGGCCTCAGGCCACCTTTACGCCTACTGCAGCAGGCCTCCACCCTCCCCCCCGATTCACAGTCATTAGGACCTGAGCATTTTCAGACTATGATAGCTCAGGACTTTGCACAGTTCATGGCCTCCTTTGTCTCCCAGCATTCCCCCCAAGCTCCCTCAGCACCTCCACGGTCCCTTCTTCGCCCTGAATCACCAGACCTCACAGAGGACGTTTCCTCAGACTCAGAAACTGCAGGCTTCGACCCTTCATGCCTGATCCTATCGGATGACGAAGTACCTCACCATCAGATCCGGCTCCACCTGTTGGTCTTTTTGACCATTCCCTTTTCAACTCCTTACTACTCAAGGCCTGCACAACAGCCAACATAACTCCAGAACAGGAGACCCCAGTTCCATATACATCAAAGGGTCCTAATCCTCTGTATGCTGAACCGGTGGTTCCACAGAAACATGTCCCTTGCCCCCCTGATTCTGCAACACAGTGCAGAAGCAGTGGGATAACCTGGGTTCTATCCCCAATCCGGGATCTGCAGAGAAAAATTTGTTCAATGTGGCTCCCTCTTTTGCCTCCTTATTGGAGGTTCCTCAAATTGACAAGCCTCTGAATTCTCTGTTTTCCAATGAAAGCATCCCAGGGGACATAACCGAGGTACTTAAGGCAGAGGACAAAAAAATTGAAGCTGCCTTATGCAGATCCCATCAGGCATTGGCCTGGGCGATCAAGGCTCCACATCCATGGCCTTCTTCGCTCAGGCTTCAGTACTGTGGCTACATGAACTCCAGGACATGATTCCCCCTGACCAGGTCCGACTTCAACAAAACCTGGGTAAGTTGGTGGCCACATCCCAGTACATGGCTGACGCCTCCCTACACACCGCCAGATACACTTCACAGGCCTTTGCAACAGACATTTCAGCACACAGACTTCTGTGGCTTAAGAACTGGCGGGCAGACCTCAAAGCCAAGTGGTGCCTCGCTACTAAACCTTATACAGGGGGGCATCTTTTTGGCATGGCCCTTGATCCTTACCTAATAGAGGGCAAGGACAAGACTCTCATTAACACCGCTAAAAAGGGAGATAAGCGCTCGGGGGCTGGGTCATCACAAAACTACTATCGTACTCATATCCTACTTTCAGCCAGCTTTCACCTGGGACTGGACCCAGGCCTCTCGCACCTTCTACTGGAGCGCCAGCAAGACCATTCCACATACACAAACCAACCACAAGTCCAGGCCAAGCGGCCCTTTCGAGGTGCAGGAGGATGCTTCAAACGAGGCAAGTGATCCCAGACTCCCCTCCTATAGGAGGCCGGGTGTCCCTTTATTCTGACATATGGGCAGCCACTACAACGGACTCATGGGTCTTAAACACCATTACTCAGGGTCTGATGCTGGAGTTTTGGTCCAATCCACCGGATCGGTTCCGGTCTTGCCCCATTCCCACAAGCAGGGCCAGAGCGGCCCTCATGTCAGAGGCCATAGCTCACCTTTTACAGATAGAGGCCTTAGAACCAGTATCGCAGGACCAGGAAAGACAGGGGGTTCTACTCAAATCTTTTTGTCGTTCCCAAGTCTTCGGGGGGCTGGAGAGCAATCTTAGACTTAAAAGGTCTAAATTACTATCTGATGTATAGAAAGTTCAAGATGCAGTCACTACAGTAGATCTTGGCCAGCATCAGAAAAGGGGACTTCCTTACATCAATAGACCTGAGGCATATTTGCATATCCCTATTCTTCCTGGGCATTGCAATTCCTCAGGTTTAATTATGCCCACCAGCACTACCAGTACAGGGCCTTACCATTTGGCCTCTCTTCAGCACCTAGAATGTTCACAAAGGTGCTGGAAGTACTGGCCGCCCACCTGAGACAATCTCCAATCAGAGTTCAGTGTTATCTGGACGATGTATTAATACAGTCCTCCTCATTCCAGAGTGCCCGGTCAGATCTCGCCCTCGCTATCAGAACCTTTCAGGAACACGGGTTTTCTGTCAATTTCCAGAAAAGCCATACCATGCCCTCAACCCGGCTCCTACATCTAGGGGCAATCATAGACACGAACAATTGTATGGTCTATCTATCACAGGACCGTTGGGACAGCATTCGGGCCCTTGTCCATCAGATTCGAAGAGACAAGGTGGTCACATTAGCCTTGTTATCACAGCTCCTAGGGAATATGGTATCCTGCGTGCAGATTGTTCCATGGGCACGCCTTCATGCCCGGGAACTGCAGGGGCTTCTTCTTCCATTTCAGAGGCTACGCATCAGTGCTTCCAACCAGAAGGTTTGAGTTCCGCGGCCGGCATTGAACTCCCTTCGATGGTGGGCTTCCCCCAGCACTGTCACGGGGCACAGAATTCAGAGAACCAACCAGAATCACCCTCACCACGGACGCCAGCCTATTCGGCTGGGGAGCACACTTCCAGTCACATTGGGCTCAGGGTCGGTGGTCCCAGGAGGATTTGAAAAACAATATAAACTGATTGGAACTCAGGGCCATACATCTGGCTCTACAACATTTCAGCAACATAGTAGCGGGATAGCATGTCCCGGTACTTACCGAAAACTTTGCTGCCAAGGCCCACGTCAACAGACAGAGGGGGACAAGGTCCAGGCCTCTCATGCGAGAGGCCCAGTTGTTGGGGTCTTGGGCGGAATTGAATCTTGCTTCCATCAGGGCAGAGCACATATCCAGAGTGACCAATCAACAGGCGGACTCGTTAAGCAGAGCCACTGTAGACCATGCCGAATGGCGACTGGACCCGGAAGTATTCAGGGAGATCGTGGACAGGTTTGGTTCCCCAACCTTAGACCTTTTTGCTTCCCCAACCAATTCCCAACTCCTGAGATTCTTTTCCAGGTTCCCGTCTCTGACAGCAGAAGGAACAGATGCCCTCCACAGCCCCTGGCCCAGAGAACTGCTTTTTGCCTTTCCTCCCTTGCCACTTCTCCCTGCCACGATCCGGAAGACCTACACGAACGGGCAGAGATCCTCCTGATTGCACCACATTGGCTGAGACGTCCATGGTTCATCCACCTGATGGAGCTCTCCGTCTCCCCTCTGTGGAGGATACCAGCAGGTCATATTTCCCTCACTTAGGGGGAACTACAGCACCTGGACCCCCAGTGGCTCCAGCTAACCGTTTGGCACTTGAGAGCTGGGCCTTGAGCCGAGACTCATATTCATTGAGGGTGATAGTCATGATTCAACAATCCAGGCGCCCCTCGACGAATAGAATATATGATGCCACATGGAGCAGCTTCTGTACCTGGTGCTCAGATCATAAGGTGGAACTCTTGGCTATCTCCGTGCCAATTGTGTTGGAATTTCTGATGGATGGGTTGGACAAAGGGCTATCCCCAAACACCATCCGTAGACAGGTCGCAGCTGTTGCTACGGTAATCACGTGTGACAATGCCGTTCCCCTGGCACATCACCCTATGGTTCATTCCTTCTTAAAGGGAGCAACCAATGCCAAGCCACTGACAGTATACCGATACCCCTCATGGAACCTTCACCAGATCTTACAGGCACTTGTTTCATCTCCCTTCGAGCCTATTGCCACATGTTCGCTTAAACTATTATCTATGAAAGTAGCATTCCTTGTTGCAATCATATCGGCCAGGCGAATTTCGGAACTGGCCACTATCTCCGTCAGAGAGGACCTGTGTGTTTTCCATGCAGACAGGGTGACCCTGAGACTAGACCCTTCCTTTGTGCCCAAGGTAAATTCCTTGTATCATAGATCCCAGGAGGTGATTTTACCAGATTTCTGTCCCACCCCGTCCAATGACATTGAGAAACAGTGGAACACACTTGACGTTCGCAGGGCCCTGCAATGTTACATCAAATGAACTTCGGACTTCCGTAGGTCCGAGGCACTGTTTGTATCCTTTCAACCTTCATCCATGGGCCAGAAGGTCTCTTCCTCGACAATAGGGATATGGATTCGGGCCTGCATCGCACTAGCATACCAAACTCAATCACTGACGGTTCCTAGACATATCACGGCCCATTCCACCCGGGGCGCTGCTACTTCAGCGGCTTGGACGACCCAGACACCTATAGGGGAGATCTGCAGGGCAGCGACATGGTCCTCGCCCTTTGTTCGTCACTATAAGATTGACAAATATGCCTCTTCTGATGCCTCCTTTGGTTGCAGGGTGTTACAACACGTGTTGTCATTTAGCGGGACCCAGGCCCAATCTGATTCCCTCTCCCTTATGGACACAGGGCTTTGGTATATCCCATTTGTGGATTCTCCATCCAATCATGCTGGAGAAGGGGCGTTGTCTTACCTGAATGCCTTTTCTCAGCATGATGATGGAGAATCCACTCCCTCCCATCTAAGGCTAGTTTGGCCCTGGTTCCGATATTAGGAAAGCACACGCGTCAGACTAACGTCTGTGTATTGCCTTAGTCTCAAACTGGGGTGCTATGGCACAACAGAGGTGTATCTACACTTCAGACTTAGTCTTATTGGAGCAGGAAGATTAAGACAACCCATTTGTGGATTCTCCATCATCATGCTGAGAAAAGGTGTTCAGGTAAGACAACGCCCCTTTTCCCATTATAGAGATTAATGTCAGCATTGGAAAATTTTATTAAATAAGCCAGGCATATTGGCTGCCTCTAGAAATACAAGTTTAAAGACAGGCTTTCCAAGTGTGATGAGTCATGATGAAGGGCAGGATACATAAAACAGTATACTTTTCCAGCCAGATGTATATTTAGGCATGCAGAAGACGCTGAACAGCAAAAGCTTGTGCTTATTTGTTTGAATAAAATGTAATGAGAAGCTTTTACACTAATCAAGTGACAAGTGGAGCAAATGCACAAGATGCTAATACAACAGCCATTGCCAAAGCAATTATAACCAAGAAAAATGTGTAACTTCACCCCCTCCACAAAACATAACCTTCACATGAATTAGTTAAGAATCAGAACAGAACCAACCCCTCATCTTCATAAAGGTACTTGACAATTCCCCAGAGGATTACAAACAGCATTGGCACACCTGGTGGGGGAAAAGGAAAGAAGAAATGCATAGAGAATGAGTCAACAGAAAAGCAATCAGGAAGGCTTGCAATGTTGTGAAATTTTATTCAATGCAAACCTTCCTTTGTTAAATGAGATTATAAGTAGCACTTATGCATTTACAGAGTCCCTTATAATTATCTGATCACCTTTAAAATATTTTCTCCTTAAAAAAGCATTTAGACTGAAAATTTTAAAGTTGGAAGCACTTCAGTGACATTTTCAGTTATAGTATAATAAAACATCATGTTAGTAGGTAGAATGAAGCCCAGAAGTACTGGACAGAAATGCAAAGAAAGTTTGGATTATAAATTACAAGATTTCTGTATTGCTCCCTGTGTCCTAAAATGTTTCCATTTTTACAGACTTGGTAATAATACATATTGGTTTTACAAACATTCCTGCAAAACTATCAGGATCAGATGAATGTAACATGCATATTAACAGATCAGTAAGATTTTAACAGTAACACCTTCAGTTATAGCATAACAAGACATCACGTTAGTAGATAGAATGAAGCCCAGAAGTATAGAGAGAAATGCAAATACAGAAAAATCCACAGAAATGAAGCATACATTCCCTTAATTTCTTGGACACTTCTTACTGGGATATCAAGAATTAGAAAATACTCAAAATATGTAATTTGTTATAGAAAAAAGGCCATGTAGTTCTTGACTCTTCCTCAATGAGATGTTGATCTATTAATGTAGTGAGATGTTCCCGTGGTGCTATTATGGACATGTGCAATTGAACAGGTTAGAATTTCCTCCTGCCTTACCTTTCTAATCAATCCATTCCTATGATAAGAAAATATGGCTAATAATATACAAAGAAAATATGCCTCCCTCCCATTGTTACTAGCTTAAATATTGAAATGGTGATATTGTGATGAAAGACTGTTTAATAAAATGCAGAAAGTCAGTAAGCAATTAAAGTTTGTTTAATGCATACCTGTGTGGCACAGACAAGCATGCATTTTTTTAAATCTCTCCTTATTTTCTCTAAAGTTAATGTTAATGTGCTCTCTTGCTGGAAATTTGGTAACTTTTATATAATTCAAATGGATAAAAGGTTTAAAATTAAATATAGAATTTAGGCTAGTTTAAAGCAAACTCACTTTAAGTGTTAATTATATATAGGTAAGTTACTCCTATATAATGTAAATATCAGTATTCCATGATTTGTTTTTCTTAGAACATATAAGAACATAAGAAGAGCCATGCTGAATCAGGCCAAAGCCCATTGAGTCCAGCATTCTGTGTCACACAGTGGCCCACCAATTGTACATGGGGATCTCGAGCAGAAAGAGAAGGCAAAACCCTCCCTTTCCCTTGACCCCCAACAAATGGTACTCAAGGGAATCCTGCCTGCCTCAACCAACATAGAGGCGGCACATGGACATCCGTTTTAATAACCACCGATACACTTGGCATCCATGAATCTATCTAACCCTGCCTTGAAGCTGTCAAGGCTGACAGCTGTCACGACCCCTTCTGGAAGTGAATTCCATAAATCAACGACCCTCTGGGTGAAGAAATATTTCCCTTTATTTGTCCTCACTTTCTTAGCTATGAGCTTTAGGGAGTGCCCCCTTGTCCTGGTATTGTGTGATAGAGAAAAGAATTTTTCTCTATCCACCTTTTCTATCCCATGCATGATTTTATACAATTTCTTATACATTGGTTTTATAATGGTTGACTCTATGTATTTCTATAATTTTTATTGAATATCCCTTTCAAACTTCTTTTTCTAGTTTTCTAGCATTAGTTCACTTTTGCAAGTTTAGTAAAGCCAAAATATAACCTTTTTTTTTTTACTATTGCTCCAGCTACAGTTAAAAAGTGCTCCCTCAATTATTCGATAAAAATTAGTAATCAGTAGACTGGATAGTTAGTACCGTTACAAACTGAAACCAAGTATAGGAACTATGAGAAATTATCATTTGGTGACTATAGATGTTAAATCATGTATTTCACATTACATTATTTACAATTTATTACACACACACACACTCACACACACACACACACATACATTGGCCCAACTGATCATGTAAGCAATAGGTTTGGTCACATAGTGAATGAGTCCCCATATACATCTGCAAAAATGGATAACATTTCTGAGATTACACAGAAATAAATGTTTTTCTTATTGTCTCAATGTTGCCACCACTATTGCCTTTAGAATGTACTTATACTCTTCTAATAGTACATGGTTTCTTCAAGAGAGAGAGAGAAAAAATAACTATTGATACTCCTTTATTTGTTAAATTTATTTTGATTTTTCTACTGTTAGAGTAGGCAGGCAAGTGACATGACAACAGAAAACCAGTGCAAGCATAAAAATAGATTGTTTCGCTAAATGTGATATAATGTCTAGCCACGGTTTAGTACTGCATGATATACTGGGGTATTCTAATTGTAGCAACCTACACTTAGTTGTTATGAACTATGGTTTATGATCAGACTTAAATTCTGATTAAATCCAATTTGTAAAAGGTTTATAAAATCTTTTTTTTATAAAGGAGAGAAAAGCAAACCGACGGGGGAAACTACATATTCTGAAGAAATCATTTCAATTTTGTTCCCATAAATTTCATAAATAGTAGTTTTGACATTATTCCTGATTTGAACATACAGTATTGCTATGTTTTACCCCAATAGCAGCTATAGGCAATCAAAACCTTTTGTATTCCTCTAGTTCTTAATGTAATGGAGTATTAAATCTGATAAGAACTCTTATTAGAGCGGGTATTGCTAGAATTTCAAGAATCATCAATATGTATTTTTTTCATGAAATAAATCAAGGATTCATGATGGCAATATAACATTTGTACTATATCATTTCTTAGATCAGGGGTCCCCAACCCTGGCCCATGGACTGGCATCGGTCCACGGCATGCCAGAAACCGGTCTGTGCAAACAAGCAAAGCCCCATCGCAGGAGGCAGGCAGCACGCAAAACCACGCCCCCTGTTGCCCACGGAAAAACCTTTCTCCACAGAACTGGTCCTTGGTGCCCAAAAGATTGGGGGGGGCACTGTCTTAGATAACAGATAAGGAAGTTAGTAAACAGTATACCACCAAGTGAGTCAAGAAGACAAGAGAAGCTTTTATGAGTTAAAATGAAATTTAGAAGTTTAACATTTAAAAAGCGATATTTAAACAATATGTCCAATGTGATTACAGAATTAGCATCAGTGGGCTTGTTGAGCACAAGTACTGCATTAACTGTCTACTGGAACAGATAAATGACAATAAATACAATCCAGCTGTGGTACTAAAAATGTATCAGATATCTCATCCAAATTCATTTATAAACCCAGGTGCATGTTTAATACTGTTGTTATCTTCTTGACGTAGTAATGAATTAAGGCTGTATTTATAAACCATAATATTTTTAAAATGAAATATGCAAACTGAAAGAGAACAAATTATATTTCTGTGAAACTCACAGATGTGGAAAGCAATAACTGCTGTTACTGTAGATTTGTCGTGACCAGCATATATCAGAAACATCTCCACTTCTGACTTTTATTTCATGTTTGAGATCCAATTATTAATCCAAATGCCAGTTGCTGTTGAACCCACAGCAATGTTCTGAGTAAATAAAAATAATAAAGAGCTCAGATACGAGCTGCTGTGTTGCTGCTAAATTTCATTGGTTCCATATGTTGAACAGTCTGGATTTGCACTGGACCATTATATACTGTACAGTTACTGCTATCTTTAAGCAATCTTTTCCCAACAGGATATGCTTCTAATAAGTTGAATGTGCCAGTCCCAAATGTCAATCAACACATTTGGATGATACCACATTACAGGAAAATGTATTTAGATGAGTTGCAACAAAGGATGTAAGTTGCTGACTGATGATCCAATGCATTTTTTTCCTCAAGTGATATTTTAATATCCTTTATTTTATGTTAGCTCAGATGCTTGTTTAACTGGGTTGCTGATTATTTTCAATCTTTTGTGTACCTAGGAAAATCTCTATGCACCTGTAAATTATTATTATATTTTTGTGTGCTTGGTTTAAAATTATAAGAACTCATTTACCCAATGTTTTATTAACAAATAATGTAAAAACACTACAAATGAAACATAATGAAAACAAAACGTTGTTGTAGAAAGCGATGAGAAGTCCTTAGGGAACAGGCAAAGAAAGATGAAACAATCCTTAAGCAAGACACCAGGCAAGAGACTCAAACAAATGGAATGAAGTGATCTCTTCACAACTAGTCAGAACTTCTGAGAAAAATATTAAAATTATATAAGGTGAACTACCTAAAGTTTTTTTTTTAGTTTTATGGATAATTTAGAGCTTGTTGATGCAGCGGCAATTCAAGAGAGTATTCCAATTTTTCTGAAAGACATAGATATTTTTTCAAGAACATATCTCTATGAATTCAACTAAGGTACATAAAGTAGAGATATTACCAAAGTGAGTTTGGTTTTTAAATGGAAACCCAGTTCTTTCAAACAGTGGTAAAATGAAATGCCATTACAGAAAGAAGCAGTAGTGGAAAACTATAAAAATAAATTAAGAGTTTTTTGACAATAATCTTAATAAAGGTACAGATATAAGAATGGTGAGGGTGGAAGCAAAGCTTTCAAGAGGTTACTTTATACAACATAACAGTAAACTCAAAAAGAAGAGACAAGAGAAAGCACAAGCTATGAGACAAAAAGAAGAGAAGAGGAATTAAAGACGTTTCCAGAGAAGATAAATATTTCTCAGAAAATTAAGCTTCTGCAGTGACAATTTCCTATGTTAACGCTAAGGGAAATGTAAATAAAAATAAATTACGCAAAAAGGAGTTTACCAGTAAACCAGGGAAGGGCTGACATACTACTACTACTAATAGTAGTAGTAGTAGTAGTAGTAGTAGTAGTAGTAGTAGTAGTGGTAGTAGTAGTAAAGTTGGAAGGGACCTTGGAGGTCATTTAGTCCAACCCTCTGCTCAGGCAAGTAACCCTATACCATTTCGGACAAATGGCTGTCCAGTCTCTTCTTAAAAACTTCCAGTGTTGAATCATTTACTGCTTCTGGAGGCAGGTTGTTCCACTGGTTAATTGTTCTAACTGTCAGGAAGTTTCTCCTTAGTTCTAGGTTGCTTCTCTCCTTGATTAGTTTCCATCCGTTGCTTCTTATCCTGCCTTCAGGCACCTTGGAAAATAGCTTCACTCCCTCTTCTTTGTGGCAGCCCCTGAGATACTGGAACACTGCTATCATGTCCCCCCTCGTCCTTCTCTTCATTAAACTAGACATACCCAATTCCAGCAGCCGTTCCTTATATTCTTTAGCCTCCAGTCCCCTAATCATCTTTGTTGCTCTTCTCTGTACTCTTTCTAGAGTCTCAACATCTTTTTTACATCGTGGTGACCAAAACTGGATGCAATATTCCAAATGTGGCCTTACTAAGGCATTGTATTATGAAAAGATTATGAAAAGAAAAAGAAAATGACATTGAAGTTATAAGAGGAGGTACTGTAATAAAATATAATGTGGCTATACAAAAAAGTGTTTCATCAATATTATTCCAATTTATAAAAGGGACATTCCCTTAGAGAAAACAGATGAATATGTAAAAAACAAAATTTACTGAAGATTACAGAGAAATAGAAACAAATTGTGAATGGGTCCATAACAATAAAGGAGGTTTGTGAAGCTATAAAAAAAGATTAAAACAGAAAAGGTGCCTGGACCTGATAGGTTACTCGCTTTTTACTATAAATGCTTTCAGTGTTTAATTCCTCAGAAATCTTTAATTCAGTATTAAAAAGTTGGATATGAAATAAAAAGGAAGTGTTGTTCTGTTAAATCAGAATTATATATATTTTGTCCTAAACATCCTTAACAGCAGAAATGATATTACTTGGATATGGCTATTCCAATCTAGAGAATAAACATTCAATAGGATTTTTTCTTCCCTATACTCAATTTATATACGGGTAGTCCTTCAGATTCAAAGAAGACATGTTGTGCAGTTCATCTATGGAAATAGAGGTAGCTCTGCAGAGACAGTCTGGAAGTGTGGTCTAGCACAATGGAGGCATGGTACTCCATTACTCCATGTTAATAACTACCGGTGTTGTTCTGTGATGCCATTCAGTGTTTTCTATCAGTTTTTGATGGTGACTGTCTTCAAAGCCAGTAGAGGTTTCAAGGGAGATATCTCACCAGCAGACACAGCTTCTAGTTCCCTTGGCTAGATGTCACAATGGCATAGTTTTCCTTCACAGCATCTTTATAGTGTTTATGTGGACAACTTCAAAGTCTCTTCACAGTCTCCAGTAGATCATAGAGCAACTGGAAAGTTATTATGATGGTCATGCATTCTAATGATTTATCCCACACTCCACATCTGGGCTCTGATAATCAGGGACTCAATGGTGATGGACTTCACTTGATTAAAACCTCCAGATTGGAGATAGTCTTACCAACATATGCGAAGGATAAAACAGAGATTATGCATATGAAATTTCTCTAGTTGTTTGATATGTTGTTTGTACAGAGTCTAGAATTCACATCCATATAGGAGATAATCGCAGTTCTGTAGGCTTTCAACTTTGTGGAGATACTAAGGCTGTGTTGATTGAGTATTTTAGTATGCAGCTGCCCCAGAGCCTGGCTGGATTTGCTGATCCAAGAATCAATTTCCATATCCAAAGATCCATTGCTCAAGATGATGCTTCCCAAGCATTTGAAGCTGTTTGGATTTGTCAGCTGGGGAGGGGGAATCAATTCTATGGGGTGACTATTTGGCACCAGCTGTTGAAGTACTTCAATCGTGTTCAGGCTGATACTCTTGTTTTTATTATTTAACAAATACATAGATTTCTTCATTTCCCCAGATACAAAACCTAATTCCTGTGTAAGCTGTCTTGCATATTTAAGTTTCTTATCATTTATTTTCTTAATTTTTATTTCCTAAATTTTCTGATATTTATTTTTTCCTTCTTCATGAAGTATATGCAATATTGTAATTAGCAACCATTATGTTTGCATGCTAGCTGTTTATTAAAGTAGCCTTTCAAATCTTATTGCATCTGTTTTATAAAAGTGGATAATTTCTTAATGATGCATTTAAGTATCATTTTGGGGAAAATGAGTTTTTCTTATAATAATTGACCATTACTGGATTATGGTCAGATATTGGTATAAAACCAATGTTATATTTATTATTCCATCAATTAAGGATTAAGATACTAAAAAATGATCAAGTTGGGAACAACTCTGGTGTAGAATTTCTATAAATGCTATAACAGTAACCACATTATCTTCTACTGAATCACTTGTTTTGCTACAAAATCTGAGGACATATAAAGAGTTACAATATCTGGAAGCAGAATTACAAAATTAAATACCAGTAAAGAGTAACACATTAAGTATCAATATAGAAGTCTGTAATACTTGCCATGCAGAAGAATTAAACTGGAATAATATAATCATCTAATAAAGAATCTAAAAAGTGATTTAAATATCCAGACATGTTTGTTTGATTCATATCTAAACTACAAAAGATATTTAAGAGATGAGTCATAGTTCCGTAGTGGTTAGAATGCACTACTGCAGGCTAATCCTTGCCACAGCCAGTTCGATCCCGATCAGCTCAAGGCTGACTTAGCCTTCCATCCTTCCGAGATCGGTAAAATGAGGACCCAGATTGTTGGAGGCAATGTGCTGCCTCTGTAAACTGCTTAGAGAGGGGTATAAAGCACTAGGAAGCAATATATAAGTCTAAGTGCTATTGCTATGCAATTATCGGTAGCAATAGCAATAGCATTTATCTGAATGCAGCTTAGCAGGGCCATATTAATTCATAATACAACATGATTGAGACATAATTGCCAATTTCTCTCTCTTTTTCTCTCCTACTGAATAACTTATTTTACTACAAAATATGAGGACATGTGCAAGTTACTATATCCAGTAGCAAAGCTTAAATTCCTACTGGTAGATTCCTGACCAACTTAAAAAAAAAATCATTCTTAGGTGGAAGGATATGAATTTCTTGCAACTCTCTGATATTTATACATTAAAATAAAAGTTTTTCTTGACAACTTCAGTTCTCAAACAGAAATATTCAGTTCTTTAAAGGAATCCAGACAGACATTCATCCAATATATTAACATAAAGAGAAAAAAATCTGATCAGTCACCATATGCTAATCAGTTATAATGTTTTAGCAATGGGAGATATACAAACTGACAAGCAGAAGATACAAGTCAGAAATTCAACTCTACTTTTTGTTACAGGTATGATTGTCTTATGATATAGTGGTACTGCCTCTAACTCTTGCATTAATAATGGGAATTTATGACATATTACAAGAGAAAATCACATTTTGCAAAGCTCATAGGACAAAAGCAGCAATCTTGTACATATCTACAGTACATCTGTCATGAGAAGTTTAATAAAATACAAGTGTAGTGCACTATAAGACAGGAACATTTCCCAACCCAAAGCAATACTGAATCTTCAGTTTTGGCATTTGTAAAGGCACCCCTGAAGTTCAAGATAACTCAGATAACTCAGAGGGCATATAGTGCTTATAAATCCCATATCAGCATGGAAATGCATCCTGCTCCTATGTCTTACTAAGATATATGAACATGCAACTGGTACTCAAACCCTGCTCTCTATTAATTAGATTTATGCAACTTCAACAGCATTAGCTTTGTATATGAAACATAGTAATGTACACACACATGCCTCAAAGGTAAAATACCACACGATACCTAAGTAACCAACAGATATATGATTTTCTTTTTAATTAGCATTTTCCTATTATTATTTTTTAAAAGAAAAACTTACCAAGTACATTGCCAAACATACACCTAACCTGTCTTCTATTTGGACACATTTTGCTCCATTCAATACTCTACCCATGAATCACCCTCATTCACTCCAAATGAATAGTGCCCAGGCATAACTGATTCCTACTGCTGTACTGATTGAGATAAAACAAAACAAACCAATCACATGCCAAAAAAACAACAGTCCAATCATTGCATTCTAAACAGCTGGATAACTCAGAATGGTTCTATTTGAAAGAATGGCTTTGTTTCGTCTTTTGAAACAAATACTGGGATTTGTTCTGAACTTGAAAGGAATCTTTTGAAAACACACACATTTTACTTTAAATTCTCAAAGTGGGATTTTAGGATAAGAAGATTTGGAAGTTAATTTTCACATTTTTGGCAAAACGCATTGATTCAAAAAATGGATGTATACAGTATATTAAAAAACCTTAGATTCCGTATGAAGATCTGCAACTATATGTAGTTGCAACTATATCTGCAATTAAAGAACACTGTATATTATTGTAGTAAAGTTTTAATATTCTTACCTTAAATAAGTTTCTTAACAGTTCAGTAGAATGATAATTGGTTAATGAATAAGGTCTGCATTTAAATCGTGTTATTGTTCAAAGCCTAACAGTCCCTCATGGTCCTTTTCTAGTTAATTTTTTCTTCATTTCTCTTGTGCTTGTGTTGTGAATGCTCCAGCACTGGAAGTTTTTAAGAAGAGACTGGACAACCATTTGTCTGAAATGGTGTAGGGTTTCCTGCCTGAGCAGGGAGTTGGACTAGAAGACCTCCACAGTCCCTTCCAACTCTGTTGTTGTTGTTGTTGTTGTTGTTATTTCACACTAATCCCATCATAAATAAAGAATGGAACAAAATTATCAAAGTGGGATTGATAATTTCTCACTCCTTTTGATTGGGGATGCTGATGCAAAAATGTTGGAGGAAAGAGCACTGGGTTTTTTTAACTTTTTCTCATATAGATTTGAATGTCTCAAATTAAACTATCATAGTATCCTGATTGTTTGAATTTTGCCATCACAATAGAAAGTTGTCCGTGCAATTTTAGTTTTTGATCATGCAGGAATGCATCTAAGACTGACTGTCTTCCTGTTAAAGTCCATAAAAATGACACTAATGTGAGAGAACATAGACTGAGGGAGAATATTTTAGTTGCAGAGTCCCAACATCCAAAATGCAGCAATGCAGGAATAGATGATGCTATTTACTGCTTTTCTGGAGTGAAAGTATTATCTTCAGTTGAATGGAAGCTGGTAAAAGAAAAGCTCAGTAGCTTTCCTGTATCTTTAATTAAACAATTATATTTAACTGATATTAAACTGATGTAAGACTAATTGTTTTTATAGCCTACTCAAACTGCTTTAATGTTGAAATTCTACACTATCCCTTGCTACAAGTAAGATTAATATTTCAGTTTTTAGTGTTTCTTATAAGAAATCTATTTTCTTTACAAGCTGTCCTTCTTTGTCTCATTTTAGAAGACTTTTAAAACCACAGAAGTATGTGAGTATTTTGTTCTCAAACCTTATATCCTTCTGTTAGCATAAAACCTTCATGATAAGGTAGTCCTCACTTAACAACCAAAACTGGGACTAGCAATTCCACTAAGTAACACAGTCATTATCTGCAAGTGACAGACTTACACTCTTACACCTACCATGATTGTTTCATGAATTGCCTGTGGCTATTAAGCGAAATATCATTTAATAATTAGAACACAACAGAGTTGGAAGGGACCTTGGAGGTCATGTAGTCCAACCCCTGCTCAAGCAGGAGAACCTATACCATTTCAGACAAGTGACTGTCTAGTCTCTTCTTAAAAACCTCTAGTAATGGAACGCCCAAAATTTCTGAAGGCAAGCTGTTCCACTGATTAATTGTCCTCACTGTTAGGAAGTTTCTCCTTAATTCCAGGTTGGTCAGTTTCCAACCACTGTTTCCTGTCTTGCCCTCTGGTGCTTTGGAAAATAGTTTGACCCCCTCATCTTTGTGGCAACCCCTCAAATACAAATATTATGTGACTTGCAATTTTACCGCAAGCTTCTCTGTTAACTCTGCTTGTCAGAAACTGGCTGTGAAGCATACAAATGGTGGTCACATGACTGTAGGGGTGTTGCAACAGTCAGAAGGGCAAAGTTACTTTTTCAGGCCTGTCAAAACTGAATGATCACTAGACAGGGCACTTGCTGAGTGAGCATTATCTGTATGACCATTTATTGCATTCATATTTCCTCTGCATGACAATGATTTCCAAACTGGAACAATCATTGGGGAATTAAATACTTAGTTAGTTACACTCCTACTCCTTACAAAGTAGAAAGATCCAAAGCATTTTCCACTAGGACAAAATTGAGGAAACCTCTGTTTAATTCCTTCAGCTCTGCTGGCAATAACAATAACAATTCTAGCCACAAGTTATTCTGTCCACTATGTCAGAAGAGGCACAAAAATCACAATTTGAACTGCAGTTCCTGTTCGCATCTCTTCTGGATTGGTGAGCCAACCTACTTTGAAAAATATTACTCAGGAGACAAGATGGGAATAAAAAATTTAACAAGAACTTCATAAAAACAGGAAGCTAGAATTCGATAAGAACAAAGAATGAATGAATGAATGAAATACATGCATACATATATGCACACATATATAAATAAAAGTCCGAGATACTGAACCAAGTATACGGTTCAGCTTAATGATTTCTATTTTATCACAGGGGGAAAATATGTATTTTTGTTGAACACAAGTTGGCAAAGTACAATAAGGTATAGATTTGTGCATAACCAATAATCTAGCATTCGTTTATATTCCATTGAAAAGATAAGGTCAACATTTTAAAAGTCATCACCTGCTGTAAATGGTGCATAGGATAATTAGATTGTATTAACAATATTTCTATAGCAGAATTGCAAGAACCTCAGGCTACATATAATAGAATGAGTCAACTAATAAGTTAGAAACGTATGAGAGAACATCAATGGTTAATGAAATTTGCATTGAGTTAAATTGTAAAAAAACATTGCAGCTTTTTCAATGAATGAAGGAATGAATGTGTATGATGGAGGAAAAATAGCCTCTGTGTGATGCAAGTAATACATTACTGGTTTAGAGGTCCATACATTCACAATAGACTGACATAACACTATTACCACAATGGCTTTTAATTTTAAGGCATTAACTAATTCCTATCATTATTTTCCCTACTTTATTGCAGACACATGCTGGGTTAATGTTTTCAGAGTCGTTTTGCAACAGTAATTGCATCTTTTTGAGTGGTTAGCGGCAATTCTGAACACATCAGTGTGGTTGCAAGGAGTTAGAAGTATTTGCCCTAATGTGAACTAATCTGACTTATTAATGCCAAGTCTCATCTGCCATCCTGTTGCCCTGTGAACCAGTATAGGGAAATCCTTTGGGAACTCTTTGCAGATCAGAGTTTGGTTCCCTATGTAGATTCCTATGATGCTAAATATTGAATCATAATTTGCATTTGACTGGGTCTAGTCAATTTCCCTTTTTGAAGTAATCATAATGTTGGCAAAACATGGACCATCAATTGAATTCTTACAGGTACGAGATATTATCAGCTGAGAGGTTCCAGAATTGCATAACAAAAAGCATAATTTCTACGAGATAAGCCATACTTGCTAATCATATAAAAATAGGCTGTTGTGCTGTGGAGTCTAAGAACATGTTAAGTTTTTATTTAAGTAAAATACAAGAATGCATAATAGTTGAACATGAAGTACAGAATGCTATAAAAATGTGCCACATTAATGTCTCCAAGAGAAAGGAACTGTACAGGTTACTAACATTAGAACAAATTACTCAAGGTCAAAGAAAATGTTGGTGAAATGAAAAATCAAGGAACAATGGAAAATTCCAAAGATGAGAAAAGCTTTTAAAAAATATTATTTCAAAGGTGTAATACAGATTGTCTGTTTGTAGAGAATCAGCATTAATTAGGCAAATGAGACTTCCCATTTATTCATAAATAATTGTGGAATAATTCCAAAAGTTGTTTCTTTCTTGATTTTGTTACTTTATGAAAACATGATTAATAATATAATAAAAAGCTGTACAAAACTTTGTTTTAAAAGCGCTTTAGTTAATGGTTGGTGAATATGAATTATATACCTATATGTATAGACTATATTAAAGTGATTACATGAATCACTTATTTTCAACTTCTTCATTCCTTTTCCTATTTGAGCTTAAAAATATTAAAACTATTATTTTGTATTCTATGCAACAGAATTCCTCCACAATTTTTATTTTTCTGAAGTAATTTCATACTCTTGTTAGTTAAGAAGCTCTTCAAATATATTTTAAGGAATACAATCTATAATTGGTTTTCAAAATAAAGTATGTTTTATTTGAAATGTGTATTTTTCTCTTTTATACTGAAAGAAAATGCACATCCCATTTCACATTTATTCTACTAAATATCATACTAAATTAATACCCATTTTCAGTTATCTGTTAACATTCAAATGAAGGGCAGTTTGTCATTAGCAAGTTTTTACCAACACAAAAAGAGAAAGTCCTCTGAGTTTTCCTTTCCACTCCTTGTAGGAACCTATTTCAAATGAGCCTTGAATCAAAATTAAATTATGTGACTGTTAGTTTGGGCTTTAAGATTTATCTTTCATCTTATTGCCTTGATATTTCATATTACTAAACACTCAGCACCAGTAGGAGAGCATTGGGAACAGTGTTTTGTTAAATTTATCTGTACAGTTGCTGTGTGTGCATGTGTCCTAGTAGCCTCCAAGATTGTTTTGCAGAAAAATGCAATTGTATACATCTTATTTATGAAATTAAAGCTAGGATTCTGCATTATAAAAGTAAGAACCTATCAATTCATTCATAAGCAGAATTATACATAAGCTTTCCTTTAACATGAAGTGAATTAAATTAAATACAAAATTCCAGGGTACTATATAGTATTAGCAAAAATAAGTTTTTGAAATTATCTATTTATAATAGGACTTAATAAAAAGATTGCTAGAGTATAAATGTTCATGTGAACATTTTCTTTCCTAGAAATTCTCTTGTATTTTGCATTTGTTCAGGTGATAAATTCTATTTATTTGCTGTATAACCCAAACAACAATCAAACCCAGTGCTATCAATGCTATGTTGAATTTACCTATTTAATTATCTATTTAAATCATGGAATAGTTGATGTAACAGTAATAGTAAAAAGAGAAGGAAATACAGGGAGCCCTAGCCCAGAAAATAAGTAACTCAGTTCTGATTAGTACCATTGGACATTTAAGCCATGCCAAAAGACAACTAAATGGGAATCAATTATGACTCTACCAGAGTTAAAATAAACAGCATCAGTATAGGCAACCATGTGCAAATCTCCATGTGAAGAAACTCTTACATTATAACCTTAACATTTTTCCATGCAAGGAATTTTTTCCCAGGAAAGTTCCCCCAAAAGCAACATCTACATCTTCACAAAAGTAGGTTAATTGGTAATTGGTTATTCATGAATTACCAGAGTCCGAAGATGATAAAAAAAAAACCTTACAGGATGATCTTCCATTGTTTTCAGTTAAAAGAAGTATAATGTATTTTCTCAATTACAGGCCAGATCTACAATTTTTATTAATCATCTGCAAACAATGTTGTCAAAACTCCTCCACACAAATACTGTTCCTTCAAATCATATAATATGCAGTAGCCCAAAAAGTATTACTAACACATAGCACACCTTAGCAAACATATCTTATTATATACCTGTATATAATGAACAAGATTTAAATGCAAGTATATATTTTATGCTGGAAAATTCCTACTTGTCTAATAGTACCTGACCCATATAATAACTTCTATAGAATTAGTTGAATACTGTGTCTGTTATCCTTACAGGTAGTCCGTAATTTGCAACCACAAGAATCTTAGTCATTGAGCGAAGCAGTCATTAAGTGAGATGCCTATATGATCACTTTGTACAATGACTGCAATCCCTGCTCATCTGCATGGATCATTAAGTGAAGTGTGGGGATGTCTCAGGATGTGAGGGAGACCACAGGGCAGGCAGGACCCACCAGCCCATGAAAATCTGTCATGGACCAGAAGACTTTGGCCAATTCCAGAGCTGCCTCAGCCTCAGAGAACTTCAGTCTATTCCCCACCCAGCCATTCAGCCACACATGGGAGCCCTCACTCAGCTTCAGGGCCTGCTAACACATACAAAGCTGCCACAGCCCTGGAGGCCTTTGGTCTGCTCGCCACCCATGTATTCAGCCACACATGGGAGCACTTAGCTAACTCCAGGGTCCAGAAGTGCATAGCTTACCTTTCCATCTTTCTGCAACTCCTGACAGGTACACCCAGCAGTGGGGTAGGGGGCAGTCTTTCTACAGAAGATTTGTAAAATCCTACAGAATTTTGGAAAAGCTAGCAAAAATATTGCAAATGGCAATCACATGATCACAGGGTGCTTGGCAACCAGTTGTAAGTGGAAACAGGTTGCCAAGTTGCCAAAATGTGGTTACATGACCATGGGAGTGGAGTGTGACATTTTACGATGGCTAGAAGTGCTTAGTTGGCTGTAAAGCACTCTTTCAGATGCCGTCATAACTATAAATGGTTGTTCAACAATCAGTCCAAGTCAAGAAGAATTACCCACTGCAGTTTGCTTTTCAATTTACTTTACTGCAAAAAGATCATGCTTCTAATCCTGGAGAAATAAATCTCTCATAGGCTGAGTATAAAATGAACATGATTTTCTAAAGGGAAAAAAAGAAAATAAAAACAGGATGGATCACCACTAAAATGTTCCAATATCATTTAGTGACTTCTGCTATTTAGGGTCTGGGATTTGCTGCAAAATGGCACACTGAAAAACATGGTAGTCTTGGGTAATTTGGAAAGTTGGAAGTCAGGGAATCTCACTTTATATATTTCCTTATAGAAATCAGAAATTAGACTGAATTATTACATACACAAAAATAAGGGACAAATTCTATTTTTGTTTAACTAAATTGACTTTTATAGTTTATTTTATGCCTATAAAATGGGATTTTAAAATGTATGTCTTACGATAGTATCATCTCAATAAAGAAAACAGACGATAACTACAGTACATTCAGTCTATTGATCACAGCAGGGTAATTGTGAATGATTCAGAACTCCTTATATACAAAGATAATTTGGGTTTTTTTGTTCTAAACAAATTACACAATCCTTTTACTTCATTTAATGTTCTGTTTCCAGCTCATAACAGGCATAGACAGCCTCTGTTCAGAATGTATAGCTAGCTTTCTGGATGATAACCACTGAATTCAAGTATTGCTAAATATAATCTGCAATCAGAAATATTTCAGGTCAGTCTTTTATGTTTTTTGTAATGCAGTTGGGTCTCTGCTAAACAATTATAATAGATTTTTCTTTCCATTTCAACTTTCTTAGAAAATTGTTCAATAATTTTAGTACAGGGCTCATCATTTTGCATGTTTTTACTTTCTATAACTTTAAATAATTTATAGCAAGTAGACTGTTATTCGATCTATGCAACTTTACTAGAACAGTCCAATTTATTTTCTTATGAATACTTCATTGATTATTGGTTGTGACAGAACATAATATATTCATCCTCCATACATTATGTGTACTTGGAAGGATCACATAAATAATATGCAGGTGATCATTTAGATGAATTTTACAGTATATTCATTTAGAATGTTCACATAGGAATGTAAAACTGTGGAAGAGAAAAGGCCCCATCAAATCCATTCAAGATGTATTTTAAAATTGTACCCCACTGGCATTTAACACAATACAGGCTAGGCTGTATTAAACTAAGAATCTACATTGATTCTACAATCCAGAACTTATTGGGGAGCTTGTCTTGTATATGCTGCACCTGTGCAGAAATATATCACTGTTTAAAAATGATTTGATTAATGAAATGACAGGCTACCAGATAATGTATATTTACAATGAAGCATTATATATTATCTTAAAGATTTGCCTGATTATATAAGGCAACATGGTAGTAAACATAACAAAAAATGCCTCTGAGCCATGAAATAGAGATCTATACTACATGATCCCAGGACACTGCAGCCATCATAACTGTGAACCAGTTGCTAAGCATCTGGATGTAAATCACGTGACAATGGGGATGCTGCTATGGTCATAAGTGTGAAAAATGGCTATAAGTCACTTTTTTCAGTGCTGTTGTAACTCTGAAAGCTCACTAAATGAACTGTTGTAAGATAGGGACTACATGTAATGCTAGTATTAAAAGTAAAGCAAATAATCCTCACTGATGTTGCTAGAGAATTCAGAAAGGCCTCTGCATTATTTCTGAGCATGTTCTGATTGAAAGGTTCTTCACGAGGGTAAAAGCAGACAAAGTGGATCCAAAGATCAATATGTCTTTGTAATAAAAAGCAGTATTTCCTCATTTCACGTCTCCTAAAATACTAAACCAAGAAATACCATATTTGAAAAAGAGGCAGGAAATCCTACTTACCCCAGCCAATACAAAGGTAAAGTCGAAAGATTCTTTGCTCAGAAAATACTGAGAGGGCTAGTAGAGTGTACAGGTACATTCCTTCCACCAGTAGCCAGTAATAGTTTGCAGTCACACAATACTGCATCATCACAAAGATCAGACGGCAGCTAAGTGACTCCTGAGAAAGCAGAGAGTTGAGTAAATACTTTAGGTGCCTCAGACCAGAAAAAAATCTAAAGTGCACATGAAACCACAATGCCCTCACAGGTTTGATAATAGAGCAGCAATCTTTGGAGACTGTCAACATCAGGCTAAAAAATAATCAAATTCAGTAGCAGATATTCCTTCACTATATACCCCTTTACCATGCCTATTTAATCTATTTTCTTAGCTGCCTTGAAGCATTATAATGTTTTCATCCATGTCCAAAGGGATATTTCTATTCTGCCCAAGAAGCAGCTTCCCTTATGCTCAGTGCTTTTATTCTTAAAAAAAAAAAAAAAAAAGGTGCTGGAACTCACACAAGTCATACAACCCGCCTTGCCGACCCTACAAGGTTCCATCCAAAAAAGGTGCTGGAACTCTGTTCTGGGTGTTCTATGAGAAAAAAAAGCCCTGCTTATGCTCATCTTACACACACACAAACACAAATCATCAAGATATGAGACCTCAGTTGAGCAATCTGGATTGTGGCAACAGAAGCTGCCAGAAAAGGATGCAGAGATGCTTTGTGAAGGCAAAACTTTGCCTCTGCCAAACTAAAAAATTCCCTTTTTTCAACCCTGCAGGAGCTTATGCCTCATCATATTCTGAAGAGATTTTGGAAGGGCAGTGTGTTCTCCTTCTGTCTGTTTCTCTGGGTTTATTCTTCTCAGAATATAAGCCATTGTTCAAAAATAAAACTTTGAATAAAAATAAGAGCTACCATTTCTTCTGAAAATGTTAGTGACTACGTTTCCAATTACACCTTATATCCTGGTTCCTCTCTCAGACAAAAGTGGGTTGATTTATATAGAATTGGAATGGGGCTAGACCAGGGGTATCAAACTTGCAATGTCATGTGACGTGTCGCAACTTTTTTCCATTGCCGGCAATGGGGTGGGCACGGTTTCACCATGATGCATCCATCCCATGGGCAGGCAGTTTGACACCCCTAGGCTAGACAATATTATGTGGTATTTCAATGTTTTTATTATGAGAAAAATGGTATCTTTTTCAAGGAATATTTCTAATCATATTTGTTAGGACAGTAATTAAAAAGCACAGGTGTTGGACATGTTATCAAGATTTACCATTTTAAGGATGATCTAAGCACTAACAGTTGCTTTTAGACTTCTGAAAAGTTAAAAAAATAATAAAAGAAAATGGAAGTGAAGAAATCTTATCCATAAGGGAACTGAAAGGGATTTCTATTTTAAGTATTTTCATCTATAATCATATGTAAATCTAACAAGCTTTCCACCAAAAATAAAATTAAAGTACACTTTAATGCAAATATATTGCAATCACATACTTCTTTTTAGGAAAATATTTTTAGCCTTATCATATACCTGGTAGGAAATTACACTCTCCCACTGTTGTTGACGAGGGGCTGTCTTGTACATCCACGTGAGCATGGAGTCCTTAATGAAGATGGACACAGCACGTAGGATAAATGAAGTAAAAAGGTTCAAGTGAATGTAGTTCCTGGTGCAATGCAGATGCCTGTAAATATAATTATGATGCTTAAATTCACTTGAAGATGTGTAGGCTGTAATGACTGTCAAGTGAGGGACTAAGGGAGCTCTGTTCAGAAATGAAATGTGTACATGAGCTAGTTACCCTGTAGAGTTAAAAATAAATTTGTGGGCTGCTCTCATTTCTGAAACAGAAAGCAAACTACTGACACTAAAAAAACATGCTGAACTATAAATGGGGTACCATTTTCTATAATATTCAAAGAAAAGGGTTTAAAAACAAAGCCTTAAAATTGAGTTTTAAGTCCCATAGGTAAAGATTTAAAAACCCATTGTGTAAAACACGCTTAGTTTAACTGCTCTGCACATTTCTGCAGGAGATTGTGACAGAAGCATCTATTACCATCAAGAGAAATCATGCTATTTACCAGCAATTGTATGAAAGGCAAGAGAGGAGTATTACTGATATAGCAATATAGCGCTTAAGAAATAATTGCATGCACACAGTAGGAATAAGTGGAACATGATTTCACTTCTGGGATCCCAATAAGCAAAAATGAAAATTCATTATGAGCATCAAGTTAAGAGAACATAAATTTCAACATGTCAAAAAGAAAAAATTCAGTGACTAAACCTTTCATCATTGCAGCAGCAGTACTTTACTTCGGAACTCCTTCTCCTTATTTCTACCAACTTATAAAAAACCATATTTCAAAGCAGATGATATAGCAGAACAAAATTATATTGAAAAAAGTTTTTCTGTTTCTACCCCTATCTAACAAAACAAATGTTCTGCCAATTTATTAAAAGGAATATTCATAACAGTTTAGCTGTGTCCAATTTAAAAGTAATGTTTAGGTTTCTTTTTATTTATTTATAGTGCAGCTTTTTTCCTGTCTCACAAATCCACTCAAGACAAACTATATTTCACTTCTTATTATATACTTTTCTTTAAGCCCATACTTTGAAAATTCCCCAACTAACATATGAAGTTTAATTTTTATACCACTTCCAATTATTCATCATTACATTTAAGTTTTAAAATTAAGCATCAAGTACCAGATATTTTCCTACACTAGAATTCATTCTTTTTAGCCACATGGGTTACCTGAACCAAAGGAGGATGCCAGTTGCTATAACAAGGGCTGAGAAAGACAGAGCATATCCAGTGGTGTAGATGACAGAAAGGAATAACAACCGTCTTCCTGATGAGTCCTGAAAAGGGTAACACAGAAACAGCTGAAATAAAATTACCAGACTTTTCCTGTTTTGTTGTGTCCTAGATTGTTTCAAAGGAGCAGACAGAAATGCAAAACAAATAATTTTACATGGAAACACAGAAAAAAACTGACCAAACATACCAGTACACAATATTCAATTAATCGATCAGAATAGATTTGAAAAGGACCTTAGAGGTCTTCTAGTCCAACCCACTGCTCAATCAGGAGATGCTATACAATTTGAGACAAGTGGCTGTCCAGTCTCTTCTTAAAAACCTCTAGTGATGAAGCACCCACAAGTTGTTCCATTGGTTAATTGTTCTCACTGTTAGGAAATTAATTCCAGGTTGCTTAGTTGATTAGTTTCCATCCATTGTTTCTGATCTTGCCTTCTGGTGCTTTGGAAAATAAGTTGACTCCCTCATCTTTGTGGCAGCCCCTCAAATATTGGAGTACTGCTATCATGTCACCCCTATTCCTTCTTTACTCTAGACTAGCCATACCCATCTCCTGCCATCATTCTTCATATGTTTTAGTCTCCAGGCCTTTAATCATCCTAGTTGCTCTTTTCTGTGCTTTTTCCAAAATCTCAACATCCTTTTTTTAGTATGGTGACCAAAATTGGTTGCAGTATTCCAGGTGTGGTCTTACTAGAGTTTTATAAAACGGTACTAATATTAACTTTTTTGGATGCTGCTGCACACTGCTGGCTCATATTTAAATGATTGTCCACTAGCACTCCAAGGTCTTTCTCACAGTTACTATTTTTGAGCCAGGATTCACTGAATCTATGCTTATATCTTTGTTTTTTCCTGCCTAAGTGTAAAACCTTGCTTTTCTCCACATTAAATTTTATCCTCTTGGATAGGGTCACTTTGTCGAATGCCTTACTGAAATCTAAGTATATTATGTCCACAGCATTTCAGTGGTCTACTAATTTAGTCACCTTTGTCAAAGATTGGTTTGGCATGATCTGTTTTTAACAAACCCATGCTGGCTTCTAGTTATCATTTTGTTTCTAGATGTTTGCAGATCTGTTTTTTGATTATTGTTTCCAGTATCTTCCCAGTTATTGATGTTAAACTGATTGGTCTGTAGTTTCCTTTTTTATACTAAGGCATTCAAATCAATGCATTCTTTCTTGATCAAGCTAATTTCAAACAAAATGAATTTGAACTAGAATCTTAGAGTTAGTTTTAAGTTCCTTGAGATGAGGCTATGGTTCAGCAAAGAAAAACTGAAAGGCATAAAATCAAATCTGTTTCTTGATTTTAAGCGGCTTTGACTACATAATTTGTAGAAAGCAACCATTCATTTGAGTTCAATGTTATCAGCTAGGTTATTTTAAAAGATTCTTTGTTAAAGCGAAATGTGAATTCAATGCCAACTAAATCTAAAGGCATAATCTTAATTCTATTTATTTATTTATTTATTTATTTATTTATTTATTTACTTACTTACTTACTTACTTACTTACTTACTTACTTACTTACTTACTTACTTACTTAACTTATTATCTATATGCATCTTTTGGGCAGCTTTCTAAACAAAAGTGAAATAATCTCATAAACATCTAATAGAGGCGGGAAAAAGGCTCCTGCACTTGTATTAAACAATTCAGTTTTTCTTAATGTAGTCTACAACAATAGTATAGACATCCAAAAGAACAGATAGGAATTTCCTGCATTTCAATCAATATTAATTTAAATTTGCAAAATAGCTCCCATATACTTATACCACAGCAAGTAAACACTTACGTTTCAAAGTTGCTCTTTATTTGCTAGAGACCTAACATAACTGAGAAGATATTGTTATTGTGCTCCTGTCCAACATGCAACCTACACAAAAGCTTCTAGTTGATAACATTGGGAACAAAATGACCTTTGATATGATTCAGGTATGTCTTCATAAGAATGTACCAAATTCATAATAGGCTAGGAGTGTGCCATCTTCATGGTATACTAGGAAGTGAGCAAACTTTGTTATTTCACCTTAACTAAAGGAATTTCTTTAGTTACTTTAGCCTAGTTAAGGGCAAATAATCAAAAAGGCATGAAACAGAACATGTCTCACTACATTCCAATTACTTCTCAAGTATTGATTTATTTTTTTCAAACAAATGATATACTTTCCCATTCAACATGAGATTCGGGATGGCAGAGAATTAAAAGAAATGACATACTGTAAAATAAAATATCAAAGCCCTGAGTTATTTGTAAAAAAAAATAAAGACGGGATACAATTAAATAAATAAATGAAATGCAGTAAGACAAAGAAATTTCACCAGGTGGAATTCAATTTTCCTTTCTCTTTTTCATTATCTTCCTGGAAGATGAAACCAGAAGAAATTATATCATTTTGTCAATGTACTATTTTGCTCCCTCTATATCATATACTCAAATGGTTTCGTTAAAAGTTTTGCAAGTTCTAACTTCCGTTTTATTGCAATTATCAGTATCACAAGTCTGAAGGACACAATAATCAAGAATATTATGTCACATCTCCCTGTTTTCAATCTCACTAAAATTGTGAAACAATCCAAATCATTCTATAAGAACTAATGGAAGATTCCATGCTGTTACAGTTAACAGAAAACTTTATTTTAAGACACTACCACAGCATCGAGAGCAAAGAATGTAGCATTTTGGCAATAGATTCTTCAAACAAATATTGTTTGCTTACTTCATCAGGAGCCATACATGCAGAAATGTTCCTCCATGGATTGGTGGAATTCTCCTCCATCAGCCATGTCCCTTCCAGTGTGCAGAAACGATAAACTTGCCCTGAGCAACAAGCATGCAATGAAAACGCAGGTGATAGAAAAGCCAAATGCAATCAGATCAACTGCAAACATAGTTAAAATCTTAGCCAGGAGTTGCCCACAATATTAATACATCCCTGACTAGATTGTAAATTATTTCTTATGTGTTTTGGGAGTCCAAGGCAAATTGGAACCCGAAAGGTGGAATTGAGTTTGTGGGCTTCAAATCTTTGTACCAATCTTGGCAAGCAACATTTCTCAGTACACTAGAGGTTTAACTCTATATAAATTTAAAACCAATCTATTCACAGAACCGGACCATTTGTAGTGGAAACAATTTCTCTACCACCAGATAAAAAAAATAGTATTTGACTGGCATGTAAGATACAATCAAATAATTTACAGCCTAGTCTTTTCTGTGCTGCCAATATAGCATTATATTCAACTAACTATATGTCATAAATTTTGCTGCAGTATTATCAAATAAGGAAATCATCTTATGTTTAATTATAAAGTTGTAATGTTTAATTTCTAAAAAGAAGAAACGCCACAGGACATGCCACCCATTCTTGAATTTTAAATCAAACTAGGCTGCTAATACTCAGTTTTTGTCTAGTGGATAAAGCAACAAGCTAGAAAACAGGAGACCATGAGTTCTGTTCCCACCTTAGGTCTGAAAGCTGGCTGGTTAATTTAAGGTAGTCACTTTTTCTCAGCTCAACCCACCTCATAGGGTGGTTGTTGTTATGGAGAAAATAGGAGCAGGAAGAGTGCTGGATAACAAAAATAATAATAAAGGCAGGATAAAAAAAATCTTTAAAACCCCACATTATGTAGATACTCATAGGAATATCCCATTATTTTTACTCTACATATTCCGATATTCAGGATTCCTACAAAAAACATGACTGATCTGCCTGATAGCATTTATCTAATATTAGCAAACTTCAGACTATCCTCAAGGCAATCTTCTTTAATCTGACACCTTTCAAATATTCCAAGGCAATTTTATTTCAGGCTGCCTTAAATAAGAGTCTTATTTAAGAGATTAGGGCTAATAGTTGTTCTTATTAGCCTTTTGAAAAGCACAAAAATGGCTTATTGAAATAACATGGTTTTAACATTCTTTTTGCTTATTATTTTTGCTGCATATTTCATTTAACACCAATATAGTTTTTTACTGAAATGCTTTTTGAAATCCCTTTAAAAACAAATAACAAGACTTTGTATCCAAAGGGATATTAACAAAAATACTTAGTATAGTGTATAAGTGTTGTATTATAGATACTTACAACTTGCCTTAATGTTTATCATGTCCAAATCAAGAATACTGAATAATTCCCTAAATTTCATACATAAAAACATGTTTCTATTTTCTATTTTTCATAGACTCTCACCCTTTTAAAAGTTCAACCTTCTTCTCTGAATTTCCTATAAATTCCTATTGTAGTTATACCTACCCTTCCCTATTGGACAGTTCAGCCCTAACTGGAAAACAATTTCCCTCCTTCTTGTTCATAATGGTTTTTTTTTTACAAGGAAATTCTAGAATAAAGTTTTATATATATATACTGGCAGGGCATTTTCAATTCATTGTAAAACTTGACTTTGTGTCAAGCCAAAGCAACCAGAACCACTTGTGAATATTTCCTTTGCTAGTCAACTATATTACAAGAATCTCACCAGACTGACTGTGTTCTCTTGAGAATTGGAAGATAAGGCTTCAAGGATTCTGGGGTGGTATGGCCTGTGCTGTTTCCGGCAGTGCAATGACTTCAAACCTGGGCCCCTCTTAACATCTCCAGTCTAACTAGAGATTCTGCTACACATTGATATTCAGTGATCTAGGACAGAAATAAGGCAGCAGCTACTTTTGGTAGCCGATGACAATATTGCTCAGTCCAGCCTTTCTATTTTAGCTGGTTCAAACCTTCTGAACTTGGGGGAAAAAAACTGAAACAGCTTGAGATTCAAATTTTCTCTTACTCTACTAATAAATTGTTGGATGTTTTCAACAACAAAAAAATTCCACACTTATAAGAATCCCCCATCTTCCCCACCTTAAAACTTCAATAAAAGAGAGTAGAAGTACCTCAGGCTTAACAGTGGAATTCTTGCTGCTCTCTGATCCTGCTTGCTTATTTACTTCTTATGTTTTATTATCCAATTAATGCAAGTTTGTTGCTGATGTGGTTACCTAGTTGGGTTATGAAATGTCTGCAAGCAAAGAATCATGCTCAACGAGCACTCTACAATAAAAAAAAACTCTACAATAAAGTTTCTGACTTTGCAATGGAAATCTAAAAAAAAAAAATATTCCAAGGACATGGCATTGTAGTCTGAAATAGTTTTTAATTATGTACTTTTGTATTATAAACCAAAATAAGAGATGATTTAAAACCTCCCAGGCAGATTCCTTTTACATGGAAGGGTGTTTTCTGGGTAATAAAAGTTGAATTCCATCTATTCTCTCAGCATAGGGTCAAATGTTTTAGAGGCAGTACTGGGCTATAGCAAAGTAAAAGATCTGCCATTTAATTCCAGACTTAAGTCCAATTATCAGAGGGTTAGTGTAGCTTTATGAATATACTTGTGCTGATGATCTATGAACAACTTTAAGTTAATGTCCAATTGCTAAGCTCTTACTTCTTCTCGTGGATCTTATTTTTCTCGTGTATTGTCTAGAACCAGAGAAATCAATAAGCATTTAAATCTTATTCAAAGGGGAGAAATATTCCAGATATTATGTTGTAAAACTACACAATTAGGCTAGGGCTTTGAATTTTTTAGTTTCTGATGGAACATGCATTCAAACAAAGTTAGTTTTTTAGAAGCAACTCTCTTTGAGCCTATATGCTAGAATTCCATGTCAATTACACCTTATTAATATTAAATATTTAAAGATATGGGGTGGTGCCTAGAATTCAAGCAGTCCCTATATGCACATAAAAGAACAAGAAGGGAGGACAACAGTTAGATCTGGAGTTAATATCATCATTTGTCTTGTTCTGTGATAAGCTTATAAATCAAATCAAATGTTACAGCTGGCTAAAGTCTTTTGAATATAGGAAACTATGTTATCACATGCCATGAGACTCACAAATATTTTATCAGCTAGCTCTTTCAAATGCTTTCCCTGTTAAAATAGCCAACCTGATTGGTATTTTTGTGCAGCTGCAGAACAGAAATAGTGGGAGATTAGTCACCCAATTGTCCTTCAAAATAAATTGCCACATAATTTATCTTTGAAACAAATTACAGCAACTCATAGACTATCACAATTTATCCAGACAAGGAAAGACAAACCGAGAGAGATGAAGCAGAGTATTGTGCATTGTGTGTGCATTTTGAACATTGAAAGCTATCCCAAATTTAATAACTCTTCTTAATTGTCAACAAGGGAAATGTTCTGAAAAGGGAGCAATTTTCTTCCAGAAGGGAGTTGTGAATCTGAAGTTTATAAGTAAGGGTTGAATTCCTGGCTGTGGTTGATTGTCTTGACAGAATGGTTTTGTCTCTGATAACAAAAATAGGTATCATAGTGGAGATTTTCTTTTCTAATTTATGCAATATATTGGGCTTCCAATGGAAAGGGCTGGCCTGTAGGCTGGGCAAACTCTGCTTATAGAATTTACAGACTTACTTTCTGTTGAAGTAATTGTAAGTTAGAGTGTATCTAATGTATACTTCTTGTTATTCTCACACTGTTTTCTTTGTAAATATAGTGATGGCAAAATGGTAGTGGTCACTGCAAAGTTTACAAATAATATTTTAAAGAAATTGAAACACAGTGATGCCCTTTTAAAATAATGGTACATGAAAGAAGCTAGCAGGTAGTTGGGTTCAAATTCGTTTTTCTGTAAATACAAGCAAAATTCACCAGTTTATATATAAAATGATACATTGATCCAACTAGACTTTAGAAATAACAATTTTCAGCAAATTGTTTGGTAGCATTTTTATCTCTCCCATGGATCTTTACTTAACCCTTTCCCGCAAAATAATTCCATGTCACTGTTCTGATACGATCGAAATTATTTGCAAAATTTAGGACTGGCTAGTTATTGATCTGACTGCACTGATGCTACAAGTAGCTACTAATCTAGAGCAAATCATAGCTATGTCTTATGTCCAGGTGAATGATTCTATATTATGCAGTATGCAAATGTGTATTAATTTCTTGCCTCAGTGAATTAACATCACAACATAAAAACAAATTTTCTTTTTTATATGCAAAATTTATGAAGCAACAATGCCTCTGTAACGTCCCAGAATGGCTACAGTTAACAAATTTACCCAGATTGGCTTTGAAAAGTTTTCAGAAATGTCAACTGGCTAAGAATGCTTTAACCAAATCATTGACCTTAGCACAGCTTCACTGGCTGTCTAAACCTATTCTGATATAATTGCTTCTGACCTGAAAAGTTCTACATCCCTTGGGACTAGATAGTCTGAAAGATTGCTGTATCCAGTACACAGTATAAGTACACAGTACAGCACAGCAGTGTTGACAGGTAGATGTGAAAGGACCTCCCAAAATGGTTGCTTCTTCTACTGTGAAATAAGAATTCAAATAAGCCTTACTGTTTACTTGGCATGATCCTCTACATGTATTCCAACTAATATCCCTCCTCTAAACACACAGCAAATGTTTACTAGATACATCTAAAAATTCCCTTGGTTTTAATTTTTTTTCTGTAAGTAGTGGGACTTGGAAGAACATTTGTTTAGACAAAGCCTCTTGTTCTGAATATGTACTGTGCATAGATCAGTTAATGAATTATTCATATCCTTATTTATTTATTTATTTTCTCATCCATCCATCTATTCATTTAACTTGATGACCACCCTTTTCACAACACTTATGAGAGGTGCTGACTTCTTTTACTCATAAACCAAAGTAAAATATAAAGTGTGTGTCTGATTATAAATACACAAATGAAAGGTATGTTATTGCCCAAACTTTATCAAAGTATATGATTCATACAACATGTCTTAGCACAGTTCAGCCCCTCAGTGCATTTTCTTAATCTAAGTATAGTTTGAAGCATGCATTGCTTGTCCTTGTCTTAAAGATCCTGCTTAAGTTATACAGACACATCAGAGGACTCCATGGACATTTAATACTATCCTGGGTTTCCTCTATTCTGAAAAGCCATAAATAGTAAGTAAGATTATAGTTCCTATAAGTCTTGTTGGGAACTTGCATCTTTGGAAAATTTCAGTTTTACAGGATTTATACTGGACCTTGAAGGAGATATAAAATGTAAAATGGATCACCTTTGCACCTCCAAGATTTTTTTTAATTAACACAGAGTTACTGGCAGCTGAGTTTAAATTATAAAAATGAACAAAGACTAAATTATACAAATTATATGAACCATCTTTTTTAACAGAGCTCTTTTCCAAGTTTTAAAAACTCTTTTACAGTTTTTTAAAAGAGATGGACCATTAGCTGTCTCCTTGTGCTCTTATTATACACATAATGGTACCTATCATTATCTTCATTTTATCTCTAATTTTATCTGATTCTGATTTCTTATAAATGTTGAGCGATGGTATCACCAAATGCATATTATCATTTTAGCCTCACTATGATTTGCCTTGGGTCCTACTGCAAAATATAAAGGCGTAGAAGGAAAAATCTGGTCAAGTGGACAAAAGAGTACTCAAATCCCTTGAGTTTTTCATAGTCAAAATAGACAATTAACAACTGAAAGTGCTGAAATATTGTACTAATCCAATTTGAGGGCTCCAACGTAAAGCATCCCTTCTCCCCATTTACTGTAGATATAATTACTTACATGAAGCAAAATATGTTTTGGAGAATCTATCAAGGTCAGAAACTATTATTACCTAGATTAATTAATAGATTTTAGCTTTTTTCGTTGAAGGAATATAGAACTATCTCTTGCTTCCAGTAAATATTATATGCCTTTTTAAAAAATGACAAAAGCTACTGACTTGCTGGTTTTGCCAAGTTACAGGTCTGTGCAAATCATTCCAAGAAATGTTTCCAACAGGAGAACAACTGACATTGCACACATTTGTATTTTATACAAATTGAACAAATAAGTTGATCCACTATACTATTTGGCTACTGCTCGTCTCCAGGTATTGTGGTACTATGAGAAAATGGAAGAAAACTAAACTATGTAGGTCTGAGATTGAAAGGTTAGTAAAGAATCAAGAAAATGCAGACTAAGACATATTGCAATACAAATAGGGAAGGGAAGGCCACAAATTTAGGTAGAGTTGTTTATCGTGGGCTGAAACAGCTTTTCATAATTAAAAAAATAAACATCACATTTGACCATGGAAAAAATAGGAAATTCAGGAGCAATTGGGAAAAGGCAGCTTGTAAGCCTTAGTTTGCTTCTAAAGGGACTTGCAATCTTTTAATGATCAACTCACCAGAAATCCAAACACTGGTGCTATCCCCAGATAACACAGCTTTTGCTTATTTTCAAAAATATATTAAAGATGCAGCCAATTGTGATAATTTATTTAAGGTGCAGGAATATGGTAAATCTTGGTTCTTTTTCCCACACTGACAGCCAAAATTGCTGTCATGAATCCTAAAGATAGTAAATAAACAGACTACTTGAAGGAAGGCCTCTAATTCTTCATGCAGGGTGTTAAGAGATTTCCCAATCCCTTACTTACATTCTTAAATTCTAGACACATATTCTTAAAATAAAAGTTTACTTCTAAATATTTTTAGAAGGCTATTCTTTCCATTTGTATCTCTGAAAGAGAATGAATAAAATCAGACCATTCTGCTTAAAATTCCTAAAAGCTGCCAAGCAAGTAATTTGCAACAATCTGAGGCTAATTTTCATTAACAGCTGTTCCAGTCTAGGACTCATCTTTCCACATATTATTTGTTACAAATAATATTATTTGTATGAAACAATAATATTTTAAACCAATTTCTGGGTTTCCAGAATCTGCTAAGCCACTAATTTTGGCATTCCTCACCACTAGTCGTGCTGGCTAAGACTGCTGAACCTTGTAGATCAGCAATTTTTTAAAATGTCACAAGATATCTAATCCTATCTTATAGTACATGGGTCAGCTAAAGTCTAGCCCATTGCATCATAACACTTTCCTCATTCTGGAAAATCTGTTAAAATGATAAATCCCTAGAGGTCTGAGGATGATAGCTAATAATATCCTTGGCCAAGCATGCCTGATAATTCAGGGAGCCATAGATCTACATACTTAAGACTATTCATTTAGTGACTATTCTAAGTTATGATGGGGTTGAAAAAAGTAATTTATGACTTATGACTGTTGTAGGTCCCTATTGTTACATGTTTGTGATCTAAGCACTTGACAACTGCCTTGAATTTACAATGGTTGCAATATTGCAGGGTGACACCATTTGCAAACTTCCTAGCAGGTTTCCGGTAATCAAAGCCAATGGAGACAAAAAAAAGGTTGCAAAATCAAACATGGTCACATGATGACTCACTTAATGACCACATTGCTTGACAGTGGTTCTGATCCCAATTGTCATCATAAATCAAGGACTACATGTACTATGGTTGAAGAGCAATAGGCTGTACAACACTGCCTGATGGGAGTTGAGCTTTTGACAAGTTTAGCATCTTAGTGAGAAGAAAGTATATTTTGACCTTTCTTGAGGATTGGTATGCAAGTAACTTACCTGAGCTACCTGATGGTAAATACCAAGGGCAGCTCATATTCACAAAAGTGCCAGGAATACCATCAGGCCAGCAGACATAGTTGTCAAAAGTCCTGTTGCAAAACTTGCCTTCTGTGAATAGAAAATAATTTAGAAGAAATCAGCAGAGAAAAAGAAAACAATACATAACATTGTATTAAATGTATTAGTTCAATTATTAGACTTTAGAAATATTTCGATCCTGATTTTTTATTATTAAATACAATTTCAAAGCAGCAAATTGAATTTTAGGAGACATTTAAGATTTAACCTTACAATTAAACCTCAAAATCCAACAGTTCAATGCAACTCAGACTAACCTGAGCACAACAAAGCCCCCACCCAAACAGAACACTCCCCCATCCAACCAGAGCACAGCCAAGCCCCTAACCAATCAGAACACACCTCCACCCAATCAGAACACAGCCAAGCTCCCACCCAATCAGTTAATACCCCCACTGTACAAAAGGAAGAAACAGCTACGATCACACATTGCTCCTAGAAGCACGAAGCCGAAAACACCAGCCTGAAGATGGCGACTGGGACTTCGTCGAAATGTTGCCAAGACACTTCCAATTTTATGCGGGAGAAAACCCGAATAACCAAATACCTACATACAAACACCCGTGAAAACCTCAGAAAACAAATATCGTACCTCTATGGGGAGGAAATCTACCATCTGACCAGGACCTATGAAAAACTCGAAGTCCAAAGAGCTTCCATTTTATGTGACCTCGCATTCCTACGCAACTGCCGAGATCAAAATTTAATCCCCACATGCTTCCAATTGAAATTCCACTCCAACTCTGCAGCCACCAAACGCATCCTGAAAAGAACAGAATTGGCCCTAATCAGAAATGAACTTCACACAAAAAGATTCCTCCTAGATCAAATCAACAAAGATCTCCTCACACTTCACCTCAAACTCAGAAACAAGATCCACCCCGCACTTTGGGACAAATCCAAACAACTCGCCATCTGGAGAGCTGAAACACAGACCACCCTCAAGACAGACACACACACCAACAAACTCCGAAGGCTACAAGAACACCAGAAACAAACCCCTCCTCCCTCACAGCCACACATGAAACAAACAGTGCATAACATCTCAGATAGGATCCTCACCAAAGCCGAAACCAATTCCTTTCCAAAGGATTCAACTTTGCAGTTGCTCCCAAACACATCCCCACTGAAACCATTATATGCGGAGTTGAAACCAGCCTGACCAAAATTAACCCTGACGACGCTAACAGAATCAGACTCGAAATCACCAACATACTCTGCACCAGCAACTTACCAAAAGCAACTTACCCAAACAGGAAAAGACAGCACTACTTAACCTGAAAGAAGACACCAGCATAATAATCCTACCAGCAGACAAGGGCAATGCCATGGTGGTTATGAACACATCTGACTACCAAACCAAATTAACCAACCTACTCCAAGACTCCACATACAAACCCCTAAACACAGATCCCACCACCTACCTGGAAAAAACCACTAGATCCAAAATAAAAGCCTCCCCCATTAGCGAAGAGATCCGGCAAAGAATCATTCCCAGAGAGAAATCATTCAGATGCCCTAAGCTCTATGGTTTCCCCAAGATACACAAAGAAGGAACCCCACTTAGACCCATAGTCAGCTCCGTAGGCTCACCTCTACAAAACCTAGCCAAATTTCTCGCCAAACAACTACAGCCCTATACAGAATCCATCACCTCACACGTAAAAAACTCATTCCAGTTCATAGAGATCATAAAGAATCAAAACTTACAGCCCAGCGACCTACTTGTGAGCTTCGATGTCATATCCCTCTTCACCCAAGTGCCAATCAAAGAAGCCTTGACAGCTATCCAAAACAAATATTAACCCCCCCCACAAACACATCCTAGACTGACCAACCACTGCCTATCCAACACATACTTCATCTATAACGGACAAAAATACAAACAAATAGAAGGACCACCCATGGGATCATCCCTCTCACCTGCAAACCTCTACATGGAACACTTTGAAACCCAAGCTCTAGAAAAATCTGATCACAAATCCAAACTCTGGCTCAGATACATAGACGACACCTTCATAATCTGGCCACATGGGAAAGAAAAACTGGACAACTTCCGCACACACCTCAACAGCCTACACCCCAAAATACAGTTCACCATGGAAACAGAAGCTAATAACCAACTTCTCTTCCTGGATGTCTTAGTCTACAAGAAATCCAATGGTTCCCTAGGACACATGATCTACCAGAAGAAAACACACACAAACCGCTATCTGTGCGCACTCTCACACCACCACCCAGTACAGATCAACTCCGTAGCCAAGACACTCATCTCCAGAACAAAACGCTTAACTGACGAACAACACCTAAAAATCGAACTACACACTCTCACTAATGTACTAACATCCAACGGATTCCAAAGAAATAAGATTACCAACCTAATCCAAAAAGAAACCCCCACCAAAATCCAAGACAGAGAACAAGAAAACGGCAAAGCCCTCCTCCCATACATAAAAGGCACCACAGACAGAATCAGCAAGATCCTCCACAAACATAACATCAAGACAGCATTCTGCACAAACAGAAAAATATCCACCATCCTAAGAAACCCCAAAGACAAAATTGAGTTAGAAAATCAAGGAGTATATGAAATCCCATGCACCGCTTGCCCCACCACATACATCGGACAAACCAACAGAAGAATAAGTGCATGCACTGAAGAACACAAGAACTCAGTCAAAAAAGAGGAACCAACTTCTTCCCTGGTCCAACATCTTAAAGCCACAGGACATGAAATTGACTTTAAAAGGACCAGAACTATTGCCAAAACTGAACACTTTAATAACAGAATAATCAGAGAAGCCATCGAGATAGAAAAATGCCCACACAGCATGAATGAGATGATACCTCCCGCCTACCAGCCATTTGGAAACCCGCCCTTATTGACAAACGAGTCCTTAACACAAAGAATGACACCAGACCCACACTCATGAAAACCACACAGGATGTCACCACCACACATCCACGCAAAAAGCAAACCCAAACCCACACTGATGAGGCACGACCACAAACCAGAAGCCAGACCACAGCTGCATCATTAGCCACTTTAAACCCCTCCAATCCATACATGAAGCAAACTGACACCCACCATGAAGATGAGGCACGACCATGAACGTGAAGCGAAACAAGAGTAACGCAGCTCACCATCTCAAATCCCCCTGCAACTCAGACTAACCTGAGCACAACAAAGCCCCCATCCAAACAGAACACTTCCCCATCCAATCAGAGCACAGCCAAGCCCCTAACCAATCAGAACACACCTCCACCCAATCAGAACACAGCCAAGCTCCCACCCAACCAGTTCATACCCCCACTGGCAATTAAAAGGAAGAAACAGCTACGATCACACATTGCTCCTAGAAGCATGAAGCCGAAAACACCAGCCTGAAGATGACGAATGGGACTTCGTCGAAACGTCGCCAAGACACTTCCAATTTTACGCTGGAGAAAACCTGAATAACCAAATACCTACATACAAACACCCGCGAAAACCTCAGAAATATATATATGTATGTATGTATGTATGTATGTATGTATATAATTTGCAGGAGATTCAGTAAATTACAATTTCTTTGGTTTCAGCCGACAGATAGAAACCATATGATAGTGACTTAAATAAATAAGACTATGGGTATGGTTGAGAAAGCAACTGCTTTCATTGAGACCACTTAGGAATCTTTCACTTTGTCTCACTTGCAACACATAATACCTAGTGTTGTCCTTACTGGTCTATCAAATTATTCAGGGAACTTCATGTATTTGTCCTAGACAGAGATCTTTTGTCATGTTGTTTTAAATTGTAAATGATATGCATTGATACACGGCAGAAATTCCCTTTTAAAAGACCATCATACAGCATTATTCAACATGTTAAAACTACACCAGCTTTATTAAACCATGACAGTTAACAGTATTAGCTGCCCAAAAAGATAAGGGGAAATTAATTCCATCTGGCTATTATTATTACACGTAAGAATAATTCTCCACGGCTGTTATTGGCAGTGCAATTCTGAGAGGGAGCAATGAAAAAAAAAGTGGTTCAGAATCAGATCTAAAAATTTATCTGTATGAATTGATTAAATTCAGACATACAACCAAATGTTATAGTGATAAAGACTTTCCTAAACATCAAACCAGGCTGTTTTTTCTAATGCCTTTTATAGTTAAAATACCTTTTATAACTAAAACCCCAATATTTTGTGATATAGCTAGAATATGCTTTTAAAAAGATGTTTAATGGTAGATGTGAGAAAGTGTACAAATAGATCTTTGTTTGAAGTTTGAACCTTATTAAGACTCTGCTTTTGGAGTGTTTGGCAACATTTTTAGACAATATTCTGTGGCACTCCAAAGTTGATTGATATGTTTGTGGTTGCCATATGTTTTAAGAAGCCCTACCTGCCACAAGAGGGGGTGTTTCTTGGAGATACTTTAAACACTGAAGCCGGTATTCTTCCCAATTCTGCTTTAGGGAAGGAAATGAAGAATATGGTTTCTGAAAAGGAAGAAAATGAGTCAGTTAAATCTAATTGACCAGAGATTATTTCCCATAATATTAAAGCAACTATTTATCAAGTAATTATCTCTTCAAATTCACAACTGAAAATTATGAAGTAGTACATAATGCAGGAAACAGAGACAAATTAGTAATTAATGTTCAAAAGTTATACTTGGCTAAATTTTGCTATAGTAATCTTTACTCTATATGCTACACGTTTCTAACTGTAAAACACAAAATTGATACTAACAATCATTTTTAACTTTGCTTATTGATAGCCAGCTCCAAATTAATTATTCATGACTATTTTCATGCACTATTTTCATGCACTTTCATGCACTATTTTGTTGGCATCTGACATGATTTATTATAATTACACACTGACTCCAATGTGCAGGGGCTTCAATCTTCTTTAATGAACAGACTATCCTTTCAAAATTGCTAGATATGTTTGACAATAACTCACAATACAGATGCTAACTGAAGGGTTGTTGTTGAGTGTGATAAGAGCTCTGTATGATGAAATTAAAGGATGTGTTGAAAATAAATGGAATGCTTAGCAAACAGTTCAACAATGAGTAGAATTATATAAGGATGTATGATGTCTTTTCCATTGTTTATAGATAAGAGTATATGGAAAGCTCACTGTAATGCTAGCTGCATGTTGGTTGGCTGTACGTACTTTAGTACAGCTATGATATCATGGGTAGAGGTAGAACATAAGGAACGGTTGCTGGAATTGCGTATGTCTAGTTTAATGAAGAGAAGGATGAGGGGGGACATGATAGCAGTGTTCCAATATCTCAGGGGCTGCCACAAAGAAGAGGGAGTCAAGCTATTCTCCAAAGCATATGAAGGCAGGACAAGAATCAATGGATGGAAACTAACCAAAGAGAGAAGCAACCTAGAACTAAGGAGAAACTTCCTGACAGTTAGAACAATTAACCAGTGGAACAACTAGCCTCCAGAAGCGGTGAATGCTCCAACACTGGAGGTTTTAAAGAAGAAACTGGGCAGCCATTTGTCCGAAACGGTATATGGTTACCTGCCTGAGCAGGGGGTTGGACTTGATGACCTCCAAGGTCCCTTCCAACTTCATTATTATTATTATTATTATTATTATTATTATTATTATTATTATTATTATTATTATTATTATTATTATTATATTATTATTATTATTATATTATTATTATTATTATTATTATTATTATTATTATTATTATTATTATTATTATTATTATTATTATTATTATATCTACCTAAAATGCTTCTGGAGCATGTTGAATTTGGTCAAACAAGATGTGGAATAATCTCATAAACATTTATTCCTTATAGAATGTGCTAGAAAAGTTCATATCATTATGACAAACATGACCTATATGTTATTTTAAAAGGAGTAGGTTGAGACATACCGGTAGAATAAAGTTTAAAAAGACATGTTAAAATGGGAAAAACTATAACTGTCATTTCTGGGGAGTATTTTTGTGATAAAAAGAAATATCTTGCCTAGAATAATGTGTTTGTCTCAGACAATACTTGTTTGATAACTGATGTACCATTTAAACAGTGGCAGAAGAACATTTCTAAATTTTTGTGGCGGGGGAAAAACCATGAGTTAAATGGGGTATAGTTATCTTATTTACAATTATTAGACTGGTTTAAAGTAAACAAAGTGTTCTTGGTTTTGAACATTGTGAGCAGAGTTTGAAATAGTATTACATATAAATAATGAACATGTAATTATAGAAATGTAAAACAGAAGGACAAGTGAAATAATGTATGATAAAGAAGGATAATTCTTTTTGGTCATAATGTACAGATGCGACAAAGGGAAAATATATGGTTGAAAAGACTGAAAATTAGACTTTTTATAATCTTAAAAGAGATTATTTACTTATTTATAAAATAAGGTATCATTGATATATATCACTAGACAAACTCTTGAATGTATAAAGGCACTTCAAATTTCTGTTGGCTATGTGAAGAACAAGAAGGGACATTTTATTATGTTTGGTAATTTTATAATAAAGTTAAAAAATTCTGGATTCAAAGAAATAAACTGATACAGTGGATTTTAAAGATTAATATATAATTGAGATCAGATGTTTTTCTTTTAGGGTTGATGGACAAACCATAGGAAAATGTGATGAAACTTTGTTTCTGTATATGGTATCTGTAGCAAGATTATTTTATACACAAAGATGGAAAGATTCAACTCTATTCACAATGGAAGAATGGTTGGGTGAATTTTCTAAGATTATTAAATTGACTTATTTGATAAAAGATAATATCTTTATTGCTGACTGGAAATCTTGCGTGGATTTTTTGTGTAAAACAGAAGAAAATGAATCTATGATTTATAATTTTGATAACTGGACAGGCTAGATTACATCAAGAAGACAAGTTGTAACCATAGAGTAAGGCTTCCAGACTGGCACCATTTCATAGCAATTCATACAATGAGAAAGCATTAGTTTGACTTTTCATTTTTATTAAGTATTTTGCAGTACAAAGAATAATTAACTATTCGAGATTATCTGAAAATGGGAACAACATTTTAAAAGAAATGAATCTGATTGCAAATTTTTTTACTAGCATTACAAATGATAAAATTTTGGTACATTTTTCTATCTTTTCATCATATACCTTCTAAAACAAAATTCTATAAAACGTGATAATGAACTGTAACATTTACATTCCTTTAAATAACTAATGACTCATCTAAACTATTTTCCTTGTACTCAGGGTAGTTCGGGTAGCATGCTTAAGAAAAAGTCATAAAACCATTGGCAGAAACCTAATTATGCAAAATCTACCACTAAACTGCTGATATATCTCCTGACCAGAATTGTTGATACAAGTCTATATCCCCAAGCAGAAGATTAATAGCTCTTATAGTTGTATCCTGATTGCATGAATTTGGAGGAGAGATGCCGTGATTTGCATATCCGTGCTTTATTTCTGGCAAAAAAAAAGTAGAAGAAAGAAAAACAAGGCATTTCTTGGGATATAATTTTCACAACTTAATTGAAAAAGTTACATTCATGTGTAATACATTTTTTGAATGTATGTATGTGTGTATGTATATATGAACACAAAGTTCATACTTTAATTGTTCTATAAATTAGAATTCACAGGCCACCTGAATTTCCAGTGAAATCTTCCCATCTTACACATGTTATTCATAAAGGTCTATTGGTAATTCGTAAAGGGAAATTCAGGCTTCACATGGAGAAGACAATGGAGGAGGAAGGAACTGTTTTTGTGGTAACAAATAAGCCAGTGTTATTATAAGTCATTGTGGTCAATTACAAAGATGCTCTCAGGGAATTATAAAAGGCAATGCAACCTATGTGTATGTTACCCAACATGCACATTTATCAACTGCCTTTATTTGTATAGTTTTTAATAATTATTATTCTCTTTATCTTTACAATGCAAAGCTCCTTGCTGTGAGTCTAATCCTTGGTAGTATAGTTCTTGCTAAAACCTAAATTGCAACTGTGGATCTGATTTAGGAAGTAAGATTTAGTTAAGCAGATTTAGTTCCACTAATTTAGATTTTTTTTAAAATAAAATGTAAGAATGTTACATTCATCCTGGCATAGATATAACTGTTGAATCATTTTATGGGATGATTCTATTATGAATAATGATAACCAAAGTTTCGCACTATAATTAAGCTACTATTAGATGGAATTGGTTTTAAGGGCTTACAATAACTGAAGCAAACATCAGGTTCCACAGCGATGCAAGAGAGGTAATTAAAGATAAACAAAACAGGAAATAGCAGTAATGGCTTCTAAAAAAATAAGTTATTAGGTATGACATATATTAATATACGGGCTTAGACACAGAAATTTCTATCATTAAAAATAGCTCCACATCAGATTGGAAAGCAGTTAGATACTACCAAGCAACACCTTGGGCCCTATAGTATTCAACAGTTTAGTTAATAACTTAGGTGAAGGGGTTGAGGGAATAGTTATAAAATTTACAGATTATACAAAATTAGAAGGAATGGCTAATGCTTTAGAACCAAAAGAAAAGATTCAAAAAGACCTAAATAGACTTGAACAATGGCCAAACTGTACAGGATAAAATTACAAAGAAAGATAGAAAGATGGAACAGACCTGGTTTGGCAACTGTAGATATGAAAAGGATCTGGATGTTGTAGTAGATCGCAAGTTGAACATAAGCAAGAGTGTGATGCTCTTTTGAGATCTATTAACATGAGTTTGAGTAATCGTCACAAAAAGTAATTATCCCATTACATTTTAGCTTGGTCAAACTCAACCTGGAATATTGTGTCAATACCAGACAGTTTTTCAATGTCCTTTTTAAACTGCATGAGTTTAGAGGAGAGCTACCAAGATGGTGTGCAAGACTGGAAGGCATGGCCATAAAGAATAGCTAAAAAAAATCTAATAGAAGACAACTGAAATAACAGCAAAGAGAGAACAAATAGAGAAGAAGCGATCTTGTTCTGTCTTGTTCCAGAAGGAAGGACCAAAATCAACTGATTTAACTACAGAAAGTAGATTCCCAAGGTCATGGGTTCATCTTTTGCAACCTTTCGACAAGCAAAATCAATTGAGAAGCAAGATTCACTTAACAACCGTGTTACTTACTTATCAACTGCAGTGCTTCATTTAAGAACTATAGCAAGAAAGGTCATAAAATGGGGCAAAAGTTACTTATCAAATGTCTCAGTTAACAACAGAAATTTTGGGTTCAATTGTGATCATAAGTCGAGGACTACCTGTATATAAACACACACACACACACACACACACATATGTATAGATCCATTCTATGGAAATAAAATAAAGGAATACTATTTTTATTACTTTAAGCAAAGACTTTAACCACAGACTGTAGTGGTTTTTATATTATGCCTAGCCAGGCTTTGGAATATTATTAACAAACTATAATAAAAAAATAATAAGATAGCCCCTCTTGCAAGAATGCCTAATTTATAGGGTTCCATTTTAATAAAAACATTGTGTTGCTGTAATTCAGGCAAATAAAATTCAGAAGGATCATTGGCCATAATTTTCAGACAACATATATCAGAGTGACTTTAAAAAAAATATTATGAAAGAATGAAAATCAAAGTGTACACTAACATATAATACAGATAAAAGGCATTTTACATAAAAACAATTTTACATAAAAATCCATGAACATTTTCATGAAATGTTGTTTTGACATAAATAACTTTCCTAAAAAAAAAATCTAATGAGCATTTATCTTAAAACACATAAGCCTAGTCAAATGCTTTTGACTAAATAAGCTCAGAACAATCCAAATAGAAAATGTAATTGTAGAATTTGTTTCTTTAACTGCAAAGTATGTTAACACAATCTGTTCCAGGAAAGTGCCTTACATCATATGCCAATACGTATGGCATTACCTATGCCAGATATAATCCTTTGGTCAATCAAAGCTTAACCATCTTGCTAAATTACCACATTTCTATCAGAAGGAAGTTACATTACATTTCACACTCCATTTTACAGAAAGCATTTCAGATCTTCTATATTTCTTACACAGGAGAACTCGTTGACATAATGATAATCCAGAGAGTTTTTCTGTAGTCCTTAGCATTGTGGGGATCCAGGAGAAATCGATAAATATATATTGTGTACATGATGAAAACTGGTGGGTTGGAAATTAGGTTTTATATATTTTTATTCAATTTTTAAGCTCACAACAATTTATTGTACTCTGTCTTTAAATTTCCTAACTAAATCAAGACTCCCAGATTGTTTAGTGAGGGCTCTGAATGTGCCTTGACTGGAGGGAAAATACCATAAAACAGATCTCAAAAGACAAACCTCGAACAGATCTTATACCAAAGGATACTTCTGGGAACATTATGATATTTCAGTAAAATGAGAAAATATGTGAAAAGCAAAAAACAGTATACATTGTACATGGGATGGCAATGAAATGGATGAGATAGATACAGAGTACAAATTGTGCAGAAATCAGAGAAATCCTTCATTCAGGCAATACATTTCATTTAATTTGAGAATTATTAATTATCCAACTGAATAAAGATCTGAACCAAGAATCGAATGGAAATGCATTGCCAATTTTTATAAACCAATTTTTATTTTTAATAGAAACTACACTAAATTCATGTTTGCCACTTTTCAGATTCAGTCCTTGATGCTGAAAATCTTATGGATCTTTGAATAAATGACTCAAACAAGAAACACTCAGGAGTATTTTTCAATGATCAAGAACCAAAGCCAGATCTAATATCCATCCAGATTGAATCTCTCGGAACAATCATGAAATTAACAGTAAAAGGACATTTTTTAAAGAATAGTGAGAAACAGTCATTTGCCTTTGAACCTACGTTACATCTTACAAAAAAGGGATCTATGCAAAGAAAGGGAAAAATGTGATTAGTACTCCTATCCTTTGCATGTACATGTATCATGGACACAAACTGCTTTACAGGTAATCATTGTTTAGTGACCACCTGCTTGGCGATTGTGCTGAATGATTGGTACTTATGACCAGTCCTTAAAATTCCAGCTGTCACAACATTACTGTGATCATGTGATCATGGTCTGGATACTTGATAACCATCTCATAGTAACACCGATTGCAATTCCCTGTGGTAATATGATTGCCATTTACTACCTTCCCTGCCAGCTCCCACAAGCAAAGTCAATGGGAACAGTTGCAGAAAAGGCTGCTAAGTCACTTTGGTAAGATTCCATCTGGCAGCAATGTTCCTCACTTAATGATCTGTAATTCTTGCTTAACAGCAGAAATGGGAGCTACTGGAATTGCCTTCATTAAGCCATGCAATCATGTGACATAAAACTTTATGACCATGTTGTTTAGCAATGTCAATTGTAAGCAATGTTAAGCAAGGATTATCTCTATTCAGAAAACGCCTATGCAATTGAAGTATAGACTGCTCTGTCTATAGAGATTCTCAGTCATCCAGATCACGGCTGTACCAAAGGTGCTTTTTCAAGAGGCAACTGGACTTTGTTTTTCTTTGAAGACATTTTGCTTCTCATCCAAGAGCTGAAAAAACAAAACCTCTTCCAAGGAAAAGGGGCGTTGTCTTACCTGAACGCCTTTTCTCAGCATGGTGGTGTAGAATCCACTTGATTGGGTTATTTCAGCCTTCTTGCTCAGAGAGACTAAGTCAGAGCTTTAGTCACGCCTCCCTTTGGGTGTGTCTTCCCAGTTTTGACGAGGCGAAGGATCCTGACAAAGTCTGACGCAATGACTCCAAAATTCCAAAAAATGACAATACGCAAGCCTAGACATCTATCCAAGGGAGGGTGTGGATTCTACACCACCATGCTGAGAAAAGGCATTCAGGTAAGACAACGCCCCTTCTCCAGCATGGTGGATGTAGAATCCACTTGATTGGGACATACCAAAGCCCCCCATGTCCCTAAGGGAGGGAAGGTCTAGGCTGGTGTCTCCCTAGAGGAAACAACCTGTTGAAGAACCCGTCTGCCAAATGCGGCGTCCGCCGCGGCAAACCTATCGATCTTATATGAGTAATGAAAGATGAAGGAGACACCCTGCAAATCTCCTCCACAGAAGCCTGGGTAGACCAGGCCGCAGAGGTCGCTGCGCTGCGCGTGGAGTGAGCTGTGATACGAGCTGGGACTGGAAGTGACTGGGACGCGTAGGCCCTAGCAATACAAGCCCTGATCCACCTACCAATGGCGGAGGAAGAGACCTTCCTGCCCATGGCAGAGGGCTGAAAGGATACAAACAAGGCCTCCGACTTGCAAAAGGTCAAAGTATGCTTGATGTAAAGATGTAGAGCCCGGTGGACATCTAGCTTGTGCCACTGATGTTCCAGGCGGTGAGAAGGATTTGGACAGAAGCTAGGCAAAATTAGATCCAATGACCTGTGAAACCCGGTGTTCACCTTGGGAATAAAGGAGGGGTCTAATCTAAAGACCACCCTGTCCTCATGGAAGGTGCAGAGATCATCTCTGACTGAGAGGGTGACCAATTCCGAGATCCTCCTGGCCGAAGTGATTGCAACTAAAAAGGCAACCTTCAAGGAGAGAAAATGAAGGGAGCAAGACTGGAGAGGCTCGAAATGAGTGGTGGTTAAGGCCTGCAACACAGTAGGTAAATCCCAAGATGGATACCTATGTACTGTGGGAGGACCAGAATTGGCCGCCCCTTTAAGAAAAGCGGAGATAGCTGGGTGGTGTGAGAGCGGACCCAAATTGTCACAGGTGAGAACCGTGGACAAGGCCGCAACCTGCCTACAGATGGTGTTAGTGGACAAGCCCTTGGAAATGCCCTCCAGCAGATAATCTAAAATATTAGGGACTGTAACTGGAAGAGGGTCCAATTTGTGTGAGATGCACCACTGGCAGAAGTTTCTCCACGTGGCATCATAGATCCGGTTTGTCGAAGGGCGTCTAGAGGCCTCAATCATAGAGATCACCCCCGAGGAATAGACCTGCTTAGCTAGACTCTCCTGCTCAAGTGCCAAGCGGCTAATTGAAGCCACTGGGGGTCTGGGTGCTGGAGCTCCCCCTGGCTGAGAGCTACTCGGTCCGGAGGAAACCTCCACGGAGGAGACAGGGACAGATCCACTAGATCTGCAAACCACGGGTGTCGCGGCCAATATGGAGCAACCAATATTACTTCCGCCTGCTCCAGGATCAGTCTGTGAATGGTGGCCTATAACAGCGGAAGAGGAGGGAAGGCATAAAGCAGACCCTCTGGCCACTTGCACCGGAGAGCGTCTGTCCCTTCGGCCCCCCTTGTCAGATATCTGGTGAAGAATCTGGGGAGCTGGGTGTTGGACGAGGAGGCAAACAGATCCAGGCATGGCCTGCCGAACCTGCTCGCAATCATCTCAAACAGCCTCGGGTCCAGGCGCAACTCCAAGTGGTCCACAGTCGCCCTGCTCAGGGAGTCTGCCTGTTGGTTTGCCTCTCCCGAAATGTGTTCTGCTCTGATTGAGCCCAAGTTGGCCTCTACCCATAAACCTAGTTCCATGGCCTCCTGCAGGAGAGCCCAGGAATGTGTCCCTCCCTGTTTGTTGACGTGAGCCTTGGCTGCCATGTTGTCCGTCAGGATCAACACGTGTTTCCCTGACACTAGGGAGGAGAAATGAAGGAGAGCCAAATGAATCGCCCTGAGTTCCAGCCAGTTTATGTTTTGTTTGAGGTCCACTCTGGACCATTGCCCCTGTGCCAAATGGTTCTGGAGGTGAGCCCCCCAGCTGAACAGACTGGCATCTGTGGTCAGGACGAGCTTGGAGGGCTCCTTGAAGATGATACCCTTGGACATGGCTGCGGAACTCCACCACTGGAGGGATGAGAGAATGTGGGGTGGAATCTGGACCCTCCTGGTGGAGGCACTGAGGTTCTGCTTCTGAAAGGGGAGAAAGAACCACTGGAGGTTCCTCGAGTGCAGTCTTGCCCACAGGACTATTCCCATGTAAGATACCATCTTTCCCAGGAGCTGGGACAGTTGGACCAGAGGAACCGTCCTTGCCCCCCGAATCTGGGATACTAATTTCCGGATGCTGACTCGGCTCTCCAGGGAGAGGTAGACCCTGCAAAGGTCGGAGTCTATCAGGGCTCCCAGATGGAGGAGCTGCTTTGTGGGAACTGTGTGACTTTTTTTGAAATTCACTGAAAAGCAGTGATCCTGTAGGACTTGAATGGTGGTAGCCAGATCTGACCTTGCTAATCGGAGGGACCGGGACTGGACAACGATGTCATCCAGGTAGCACTGTACGTGCACCGGCTTCATCCGCAGGTGGGCCGCCAACACTGCCAGGACCTTCGTGAAAACCCTTGGAGCCGAAGACAGGCCAAATGGAAGAGCCCTGTATTGATAATGCCGGTGTGCATAACAGAAGCACAGGAACCTGCGGTGCTCCTGGGAAATTGGGATAAGGAGGTAAGCTTCCGTGAGATCTATGGAGGAGAGAAAATCTCCCTTCCTGATGCCGGCCAGAATGGAGTTTAGGGTCTGCATTTTGAACCTTCTGTAAAGTAGAAATCGGTTCAGGCCTTTTAGGTACAGTATCGCCCTCCATCCTCCTGATGATTTGGGGACCACGAACAGGATGGAGTAGAAACCTTTCCCAATTTGATCCCTTGGGACTGCCTCTATGGCCCTGATCTCTAGAAGGTGCGTGATGGCAGTGGTGACCAATCGTGCTTTTGAGGGGTTTCGCGATACCGGACACTGTAGGAAGCGATCATGGGGAAGCGACTGAAACTCGAGAGCCAGACCCCGTCTGATGGTGTCTCTGACCCAAGAGTCGGTGGTGGTCTGCTCCCAGACCTGGTAAAACTGTTCCAGGTGCCCCCCTATTGGCATGTCCCCTTTGGGGTCACTTAGAACGTCTGTAGGGACGACCTCCTGAACCTCTGAAGGGACGTTTGGCCTGTGACTGACCCGACTCCACTGTTCGGGCGGTTCTGTTGCCGATCCTGCCTCTGAGGAAAGGATCGTGAGCCTCTGGGCCAATCCCAGGACTGCCCTGCCCGAAAGGGCTGTCGCCATTCCCAAGAGCCAGCAGGGCGGAAAGTCTGCCTGTGGAACTCCTGCTGAGGTCACCTGTCAGACTTCTTAGAGGGGTGAACCATGACCTTATGCTTGTCCTTACCCTTGACCACAAAAGGATCGAGGATTGGGCCAAACAGGTCCTTGCCGACGTACTTGGCAGTGGAGAGACGCCATTTTGCCTTTAGATCAGTTCTCCATTGCTTCAACCACAATAGTCTACGAGAAGCCACTGTGTCAGCAATGGATCTGGCCGAACACTTGGCCGAATGGAGAGACGCATCGGCCGTGTACTGGGAGGCTGCCACCAGTTTGACTAGAGTCTGGTGTACTCTGACCTGATCAGGGGGAACTGAGGCCTGAAGGTCATGAAGCCACATGATGGCTGCCCTGGAGAAAAAGGAGGCAGATGTCGCAGCCTTTATGGCTAACCCCGAGGCCTGATGAGCTCGTCTGAAGGAGAACTCGAACTTCTTGTTCTCCGCCTTGAGAGCCTCTGCTGTGTTGCCTGGGGAGGCAGAAGTAGAGAACAGAGAAATTAAAGGAGAATCAACAGATGGAACCTCCAATAAAGAAGTGAAAGAAGGAGAAACATTGTACAGTTTCTTTTCCATACTGCTTTCCTTTGGAGTGGAGGCCAGGGAGGACCACTGAGTCTCCACTGCATCCCGAAAGACCAGTGGGCAAGGAATCTGTTTTTGTTCAGTTACCTTCACCGCAAATAAAGGATTAGACTCCTGTTCGGCGGAGGTAGAAGGCCTCTCCTCCTGTCAGGTTGGTAGTGTTGCAGGCCTTCAGAAGAAGGGATTTGAAGAGGGAAGGGTCAAACAGACACGAGGTAGAGGCCTGTTCGGGTGCTGCCTCTTCATCCTCTGACATGGGCGTGTCAGCTATGGCCAGATCCACGGACTCCCCCTCCCCTAATTGTGAGGATTCAGAGATATCTGAACCAGGCCCTGTTGCACGTCCCGGCTGAGAAGAGGGACTGGGAGGGGGAGGCAATTGTTGGGAAGGAACCTGGGAACTCCTGGAGGAGGACATGAATTGAACAAAGGCATGATGCATGAATGCCTGAAATTGGCTCTGAGACCACATATCCCCCTGGTCCCTGGGAGCAGCCCCAACCAACATTGGAGCATGAGCAACCTCAGGGCTCTGATGGATGGAAGAAGAAATAGGAGTGAGGGGGACCTACCTGTTCAGTTGCCCCAAGAGGAGAACTAATCCAAGAGGCTTCTTGCACAGGTGCAAAAGGAGGCTCCAGGGTGGAAGTATCCAGTGGGGCAGGGGGAACCACTTCAGCCCCACTGGATAGGAGCCGCTGTGCCTTGGAGAATTCCCTCTCCAGTGCCTGATGTCTCCTCGAGGCCTCTCGCTCAGCTGCTTTTGAAGTCTCCTTAGTAGTTAAATGTTTGGTTTTGGCCTTTTTCTTCCCCCCTGTTTCCAATTCAGTAGATCTGCACTTTGGCTGCGCAGGGGGTACACCAGAGATTTGTGTTGCCTGGGGCGAAGGGCTGTCTGCCATTGCAATCTAGATAGAGCTGTCCAAGGGTATCTAGAGGTGGAGGGAACCCAGGCCGCAGATCAAGGTCAGAGATGGAGCGCAACCGATCCTCACACTGAGCCTTGGCAATGGCAGTGACAGTCAGACAGCAGTCTAATCCTGTCTGAATAGGCCCGGTGGCTAAAGGCCACAACTAACAGTAACAGGTGGTCAAGAAAACTCCCCACTCTGATCGCACGTCTGGAAACCTGTGTTCAATACCAATACACTGACTATTGTTTCTTAATTATCTATTATTATAATATTTTTATTATTTTTTTATTAACAATATAACCACATATATATGGGTAAATCCTGTTCTACCCTGTCAACACAGGCCTAGTCAAACAACAAGAATCTGGCCTAGCCAGCCTTAATTACTCTAGAGGCCAAGAAGCGTCCGCCTATACCTCTCAGACAGTTTAACTGTGAATACTTAAATAGTCCCCCCCGTTCGGACTTGTCAACACAAGTCAAGGCAAACTGCAAGAAAATAATCCGGCCTAGTAGGCCTGAACACTTTACGGCCCAAAATGGCATCCGCCTATGGGCCTCTCAAAATGACGACCGCCTGGCGACCACGTGGTCAAAATGGCGGCCACAACTCCCATATCTCCCAACAACAACGAAGACGACAAAGGGGAGAAAGAGAATGAATTTCAGGCCGGGTCTGGTGAATGGAGCTGCCCGCTTCCCCCCTCCCCCCACAGCGAAAGAAACTTGCAGTTTGTAAGAAGCTCTGCCAAAAATCCGGAGGGAAAAGCCGTCGCCTGAAACCTCATGCAAATCCTCTGCTGAGTGATCTCCGAGGAAAACGCTGGTAAAGGAAGCGGAGGACCGCGATCGCGGGTAGCCGCTAGGATCGGGTATGGGGGGGTACCCGGGGATCCGGCTTGAAGAGGCCTGAAGAAGCCTGAAGGCCAGAAAAGGGGGGGAGCAAAGCCCTTTCAGAGCCCACAGGGCTCCGATCCTCAAAAGAAAAGGACAGAGTCCTTACCTAATGGCCAAAACCAGAACCCTCTCAAATTTAGATAATTTGGAAAAAAAAATTCTTAAGATAAATCCAATTAGTCTGATTTAAGGAGAAAAAAAGCTATGGAGCCAATACAACTTGCGTTCTGCTGAGCCTAAGACTAAGTCAAAATTGGGAAGACACACCCAAAGGGAGGCGTGACTAAAGCTCTGACTTAGTCTCTCTGAGCAGGAAGGCTGAAATAACCCAATCAAGTGGATTCTACATCCACCATGCTGGAGAACAAGGAAGTTCAGTTGCCTCTTGAAAAAGCACCTTTGGGATATGGACTATTTTGTCATCTAATAATTTGAAGATATTTCATAGCCCTGACTAAAGCAAATACTAGGTTGTGATCTGGATGCTTAGTGTCTAGTAGACAATTAGGATATTAGTTGTGGTCACCTGTTCATGGCTTTTGGCATTCCCTGCCATCTTCCCACAAGCAAAGTCAATGGGGAAGCTGCTAACAAATTGGAAGTTGTGATCACCTGAGCTATTCCCTTAATGACCCATGCAGTCCTCGGGTGACACCAGCAATTGGGACTTTTTGAATTACTGTTAATAAGCATTGCATTCAGATAACATTGTGCTTTATGACTGCATTGCTTGTGATGGAAATTCTGATCCCAATTGCCTTTGTAATCCAAGTTTACCTTTCATTCATGAGCTCACAGTAAACTATAAGAGAATGTATTACAATCTAAGAAACTAAAAGCTGATGGAGATGGACTTTCACTCTCTTTTGCCTTTTTAGGGGGTGTAGGTGTCTCATCTGCCCGATGCCAAAATGGTGTCAAGCCTTTCAGGTGATCGTGTTACAAAGTTCTAGATAAGAAGATTGATTCAGTAGCTATTACACAACTCTTCTTGTGTTTTTCATTTCCCAAGTCAGATCACAAAACATTGCTTTGACGCAGGAAGTCTTTTGAAAGATTAAAAGGTTGCAACTAAAGCGAACAAGGCACAGGAGGGCACTAACATGAATCACAGTTTCAAATGAAATACATCACCACTTTATGAGCCTGTTTTCATCTATTGGAATAGCTAATAGGAGCTCAGTTATTTAAAGAGTAGGAAAGAAGGAGTGGAAAAACAGAGATATACTATCTGAAGAGCAAATGAAGATAAAGTACTCACTGGAGAGGAAGGTATAAGCTGGGGAGCAGGCAATTCCCATTTCTTCTCTCTACTGACAATCTAGAAATAAGATAAATATAAGTTGAGGGACAAAAGCTGTGCACTACAAATAAAAAAAAGAATAAACCAATTATTTTGTTTCCTGTATTTCAAAAAAGACATTTTGGTGTAGAATTGGGTAAGATGGAAAGAGAAGTTAAAAATCTGAAAATGACAGCCTCCAAAATTACTGCTCGTTGTCTGTAATGGACTGGGGGTCCATTTCTTCTAGGGAACAAGAGGCACACAATTTAGGGGCAGAATAAGATGAAAAGACCATCAGAATGCCATACAAAGGGATTTTGGTTACATTTGAGTTTCACAGTTTTCTATGTTCTTCCATCAACAGTTTGAAATATTGATTTAAAGGCTTCTTCTCACTTTTAAACACAAAATAAATGTAGTGAGTAACTGGTATCCTCCACACAAATAATAAAAACTCACATACTTAGCCATTCAACAATGAAACAGCTAATCGGCTAAGCCAAATTCACATTTAAATACAGTATGTATTGTTAACTCCAATTATCCATACATTTAAATAAACACTAAAATACTTCAATAGTTTAAATTTCAACAAGAGCACAAAAAATCTTTACCCACAACAATCATACATATATATCTTTTATATCTGTTTTAGCAACAAATAATTTCAGATTGGTAGACAAAGATTATGGTCCAAGAGCTAGTAAGTAATTGTTTAAGTAAAAAGACAAAGAAAAGCTGCAATAGGAAAAAGAACCTAGAGCCATGGTGGCGCAATGGTCAGAAGGGGCGTTGTCTTACCTGAACGCCTTTTCTCAGCATGGTGGTGTAGAATCCACTTGATTGGGTTATTTCAGCCTTCCTGCTCAGAGAGACTAAGTCAGAGCTTTAGTCACGCCTCCCTTTGGGTGTGTCTTCCCAGTTTTGACGAGGCGAAGGATCCTGACAAGCTCTGACGCAATGACTCCAAAAATACAAAAAAATGACAATACACAAGCCTAGACACCTGTCCAAGGGAGGGTGTGGATTCTACACCACCATGCTGAGAAAAGGCGTTCAGGTAAGACAATGCCCCTTCAACAGCATGGTGGATGTAGAATCCACTGATTGGGACATACCAAAGCCCCCCATGTCCCTTCATGGGGGTAAGGTCTAGGCTGGTGTCTCCCTAGAGGAAATGACCTGTTGAAGAACCTGTCTGCCGCGGCAAACCTGTCAATCTTATAGTGTGTAATGAATGAAGACGGGGACGACCAAGATGCTGCCCTACAAATCTCCTCTACAGAGGCCTGGGTAGACCACGCCGCAGAGGTTGCTGCACTGCGCGTGGAGTGAGCCGTGATACGAGCTGGGACTGGAAGCGACTGGGAGGCATAAGCCCTAGCAATACAAGCCCTAATCCACCTGCCAATGGTGGAAGAGGACATCTTCCTGCCCATGGCAGATGGCTGAAAGGAGACAAACAAGGCCTCCAACTTGCGAAAGGACCCAGTACGCTTTATGTAGATGCGCAGAGCCCTGCGCACATCCAGCTTGTGCCACTGGCGTTCTAGCCTGTGAGAAGGACTTGGACAGAAACTTGGTAAAACTAGATCCAATGATCTATGAAAACCGGTGTTCACCTTGGGAATAAAGCAGGGGTCTAATCTAAGGACCACTCTGTCCTGATGGAAGATACAGAGACCTTCCCTAACTGAGAGGGCGGCCAACTCCGAAATCCTCCTGGCCGAAGTGATAGCAACTAAAAAGGCCACCTTCAAGGAGAGAAAGTGCAGAGAGCACGATTGGAGAGGCTTGAAAGGAACAGTGGTCAAGGCCTGCAACACAGTAGGTAAATCCCAAGATGGGTATCTATGTACTGTGGGGGGACCGGAATTGTCTGCCCCTTTAAGGAAAGCGGAGATAGCTGGGTGGTGAGAAAGTGGACTCAGAGTATCACAGGTGAGGACCATAGACAAGGCCGCAACCTGCCTACGGGTGGTGTTAGTGGACAAGCCCTTGGAAATGCCCTCCAGCAGATAATCTAAAATATTAGGGACTGTAACTGGAAGAGGGTCCAATTTATGTGAGATGCACCACTGGCAGAAGTTTCTCCACGTGGCGTCATAGATCCGGTTTGTCGAAGGGCGTCTAGAGGCCTCAATCATAGAGATCAGCCCCGAGGAATAGGCATGCTTAGCTAGACTCTCCCGTCAAGTGCCAAGCAGCTAATTGAAGCCACTGGGGGTCTGGGTGCTGGAGCTCCCCCTGGCAGAGAGCTACTCGGTCCGGAGGAAACCTCCACGGAGGAGACAGGGACAGATCCACTAGATCTGCAAACCACTGGCGTCGCGGCCAATATGGAGCAACTAATATTACTTCCGCCTGCTCCAGGATCAGCCTGCGAATGGTGGCCTGTAACAGCGGAAGAGGAGGGAAGGCATAAAGCAGACCCTCCGGCCCCTTGCACCGGAGAGTGTCCATCCCTTCAGCCCCCCTTGTCAGATATCTGGTAAAGAATCTGGGGAGCTGGGGGTTGGACGGGGAGGCAAACAGATCCAGGCATGGCCTGCTGAACCTGCTCGCGATCATCTCAAACAGCCTCGGGTCCAGGCGCCACTCCAAATGGTCCACAGTCGCCCTGCTCAGGGAGTCTGCCTGTTGGTTTGCCTCCCCTGAAATGTGTTCCGCCCTGATTGAGCCCAGGTGTGCCTCTGCCCACAAACCTAGTTCCATGACCTCCTGGAGAAGAGGCCAGGAATGTATTCCCCCCTGCTTGTTGACGTGAGCCTTGGCCGCCACGTTTTCTGTCAGGACTAGGACATGTTTGCCTGACACTAGGGAGGAGAAATGGCGGAGGGCCAGATGAATCGCCCTGAGTTCCAGCCAATTTATGTTTTGCTTGAGGTCCACCCTGGACCATCGCCCCTGGATCAAATGGGTCTGGAGGTGAGTCCCCCAACCGAACAGACTGGCATCTGTGGTCAGGACGAGCCTGAGGGGCTCCTTGAATATGGTCCCATTGGACATGGCTGCGGAAGACTACCACTAGAGGGATGAGAGGATGTGGAATGGCACCTGGACCTTTCTGGAGGAGGCGCTGAGGTTCTGCTTCTGAAAGGGGAGAAGGAACCACTGGAGGCTCCTCGAGTGTAGTCTCGCCCATAGGACTATGCCCATGCAAGATACCATCTTTCCCAGGAGCTGGGACAACTGTACCAGAGGAACCGTCCTCGCACCCCGAATCTGGAAAACTAATTTCCGGATGCTCAACCGTCGCTCCTGGGATAGATAGACCCAGCAATGTTCGGAGTCTATCAGGGCCCCTAGATGGAGTAGACGTTTTGTGGGTGAAGTGTGGCTTTTCCTGAAATTTACTGAAAAGCCGTGATCCTGAAGAATCTGAATGGTGGTCAACAGATCTGATCTTGCTGACTGAAGGGACCTGGACTATACGAGGATGCCGTCCAGGTAGCACTGTACGTGCACCGGTATCATCCAAAGGTGGGCTGCCAATACTGCCAAGACCTTTGTGAAGACCCTTGGGGCCGAAGACAGGCCAAACGGGAGGGCCCAGTATTGATAATGCCGGCGTGCGTAACAGAATTGCAGAAACCTGCGGTGCTCCTGGGAGATTGGGATGTGGAGGTAAGCCTCGGTGAGATCTATGGAAGAGAGAAAATCTCCCTTCCTGATACCGGCCAGTATTGACTTTAGGGTCTGCATCTTGAACTGTCTGTATACTAAGAATTGGTTCAGACGCTTTAAGTCCAGTATCGCCCTCCATCCTCCTGATGCCTTGGGGACCACGAACAGGATGGAGTAAAAACCTGTTCCAACTTGACCCTTTGGTACTGGCTCTATGGCCCTGATGTCTAGGAGATGCTTGATGGCGGTGGATACGAGATGTGCTGTCAAGGGATTCCGTGATACTGGGCACTGTAGGAAGCAATCGTGAGGGAGCGCATAAAACTCGAGTGCCAGGCCACGTATGACGGTGTCTCTGACCCAAGAGTCGGTGGTGGTCTGCTCCCAGACCTGGTAAAACCGTCCCAGGTGCCCTCCTATCGGAAAATCCCCGATGGCGTCACTTGGAGCATCTATAGGGATGACCTCTGGAACCTCTGAAGGGACATTTAGCCTGAGACTGACCCCTGGCTCCGGTCTCGGGCAGTCCTGTTGACGATCCTGCCTCTGGGGGAAGGAGCGCGAACCTCTGGGCCAATCCCAAGACTGCCCTGCTCGAAAGGGCTGTTACCACTCCCAAGAGCCCAAGGGATGGAAGGACTGTCTGCGGGAGTCCTGCTGTGGCCGCCTGTCGGACTTCTTGGAGGGGTGCACCATGACCTTGTGCTTGTCCTTACCCTCGATCACGTGTGGGTCAAGGATAGGGCCAAACAGATCCTTACCGGCATACTTGGACGTGGAGAGTCGCCATTTGGCCTTTAAATCCGTTCTCCACTGTTTTAACCATAGTAGCCTGCGAGAGGCCACTGTGGCGCCGATGGAACGGGCTGAGCACTTAGCCGAGTGGAGAGAGGCGTCCGCCATGTATTGTGAGGCTGCCACCAGCTTGACAAGTGTCTGGTGCACTCTGACCTGATCAGGGGGAACCAAGGTCTGAAGATCACGGAGCCACATGATGGCCTCTCTGGTGGAGAAAGAAGCTGAAGTCGCGGCCTTTATGGCCAGTCCCGAAGCCTGGTGAGCTCTTCTATAGGCAAACTCAATCTTCTAGTCCTCCACTTTCATAACCTCTGCCATGTCACCTGAGACGGCGGAATTAGAAAATAAAGAAATTAGGGGGGATCAACCGTAGGGATGGCTAACATGGAGGCAAATGATAAAGATACGTTGTACAGCTTCTTCTCCATACTGCTTTCCTTGGGGGTAGTGGCCAGGGATGACCACTGGGCCTCAATGGCATCCCGGAACACGAAGGGGCAAGGAATTTGCTTATGGTCCACGACCTTCACTGCAAATAAAGGGTTGGACTCCTGATCTGCGGAGGTAGAAGGTTTTTCCTCCTGAACTGAGGTCAGATTAGTGGTAGCACAGGCCTTCAATAGAAGGGATTTAAAGACGGATGGGTCAAAGAAACACGAGGCAGAAGCCTGCACGGGCGCCGCCTCTTCATCCTCTGACATGGGGGTGTCAGCTATGGCCAAATCCACGGACTCCCCCTCTCCTACCTGAGAGGAAGTTTCAGAGATATCTGAACCTGGTGCCGTGGTGCATCCCTGCAGAGAAGAAGGGCTTGCAGGGGGTGGCGGAGTTTGGGAGGGAACCTGCGGACTCCTTGAGGAGGACATAAATTGAATAAAGGTGTGGTGCATGAATGCCTGGAATTGGCTTTGATACCACATATCCCCTTGGTCCCTAGGGGCAGCCCCAACCACTGTTGGAGCATGAACCACTTGGGGACCCTGCTGTAAGGAGGGAGAGGAGTGAGAGGGACCTGCCTATTTGGTTGCCCCCAGAGGAGAACTGATCCAGGTGGCTTCTTGCACAGGCGCCAAAGGCAGCTTCGAGGTATCAGTATCCAGTGGGGCGGGGGGAACCGGTTCGGCCCCGCTAGATAGGAGCCGCTGTGCCTTGGAGAATTCCCTCTCCAGTGCCTGGTGCCTCCTCGAGGCCTCTCGCTCAGCTGACTTAGAAGTCTCTTTGGTAGTCAGATGTTTAGTTTTGGCTTTTTTCTTCCCCCCTGCTTCCAATTCTGTAGATCTGCACTTTGACTGCGCAGGGGGTGCACCAGAGACTTGTGTTGCCGGTGGCGAGGAACTGTCTGCCATTGCAACTAGATAGGGCCTGCAGTAGGATATCTAGTGAAAGATGGGAACCAAGGACGCAGATCAGTAGTCAGAGATGGAACGCACCCGTTCCTCACACTGAACTAAAAATGGCAAGGACAGGACAGCCAGACAAGTTGGTAAGCATGTCCGAATAGGCCCGGTGGCTAAAGGCCACAGCTAACAGTAACAGGCGGTCAAAGGAAAAACCCTTACTCCAGGACAGGGCCGAGGACAAGCTGGGGCCCACAGGGTGATGTATTATTACCCCTAGAGTTGCCTCCTAAAGCAGTCTTACAATAATATTATTATAATAGAATTTTTTTTAAGAAAACAGACAAAAACAACCCCCTAAATATACACCAATGTCTCCTTGTGGGCCTGCCACGCGGCCCCGGAGAATGCCTGAAGGCCTAGCTGAGCCGGCACAACCCGGTCTGGAGGGCAAAATGGCGACCACCTATGGACCTCAGAATCTCTGAAAAACGCTCCGATATCTTGTCCCCCGCTCGGACCTGGCAGCCCAGGTCAAGGCGACAGTTGCTCCGAAGAGCGGCCTAGCAGGCCCAAACTCAAAATGGCGGCTGTCAGCGGAGTCTGAAACTGCGACCGCCTGGCAACCACAAAATGGCGGCCGCAACTCCTCGTATCCCTAGCGAGGGAGACGGCTTTGAAATACAAGAGGGAACCAAGCACGACGCAAGGCTGAGCTCCCCGCTCCTCCCCCCATCCTGGAATGTGCAATTTGTGAACAGGAACGTCCACGGTGCATCCAATGCCGGAGCCCCACGCGCCTGGAGCTCGGATGGAGATTCGACGGCTGTGAGGTCCGCTCGCCTTGCAGAGGTGTTGGAGAGACGGGTGAAATTCTACCCGAGAGTCCTGCGCGCAGAAGGCCTGAAGGCCCCGAGGGGAGGAAAGGAGCCCTGCCGGAGAATGAAATAACCATTTCTAACTATAACCCCAACCTTCACAGTAGTACTATAATTTTATATAAACCAGAATTATATAAAATTAAATCAGTGGATTCTACATCCACCATGCTGGAGAATGCAGTATTGCAGGCTAATTCTGCCGACTGCCAGCAGTTTGATTCTCATCGGCTCAAGGTTGATTCAGTCTTCCATCCTTCGGAGGTTGGTAAAATGAGGACCCAGATTGTTGGGGGAAATATGCTGACTCTGTAAACTACTTTAGAGAGGGCTGTAAAGCACTATGAAGTGGTATATAAGTCTAAGTGCTATTGCTGTTGCTAAGCAGCTGCAACATCTTAGAAATGTGTACCCTAGGCAACAAAGGAAAACTACTACTTTTTTAGAAAGCCCTAACCATGCCTTCTTGCCCGTTATAAAAAAAACCCTATCATTTATATTCTTTTGTAGATATTGTTGCTTTAACATGTCAAGCATATTTAAAAAATATTTCTTTAAAAAAATTGATCTTATGCAGGGGACATATAAATTTGAACTTGGTAAAATAACTTTTCCATCCATCCATCCATTAATTCCAGTACTTGAGGGCTGTCACAAAGAAGAGGGGATCAATTTATTTTTCAAAGCATGAGAGGGTAGGACAAGAAGTAATGGGTGGAAGGAAGCTTGTTAAAGAGAAATCCAAACTAGAAGAAAGAGTTTTTTTGAAAGTGAAAACAATTCATCAATGGAACAGTTTGCCTCCTGGAGTTATTGGTGTTCCATCACTGGAAGTTTACAAAAATAGACTGGACTACCATTTGACTGGAATCATAGAAGGCTCCTGCCTTGAGCAGGTTGCTGGACTAGAAGACTTTCAAAGTCCTTCCAGCCCTATGATTCTATATTCTATGTTCTACTTCCTATTTCACTGACAAAGCTCTATGAATAAGAAGCAAGTCTTTCAGTTCTACTGACAAAATTCTACAGTAATAAGATTGTAGGCAGAGAGATAAGCTAAGGGTGTACATGAGTAGCAAGTGGGCAAGTAATCAAAAATAAACACAATCCTTCCTCATATTAACAGGAAATAACATTCTGGGTAAACACAATAATACGATCTGCCAAAGGAAATAGAAATTTAACAGAATTGTGCAGGATATCCAATATATAGCTTAATCTTTGCTGTGCTCTAGGCAATAAGGTTAAATTCTTTAAAATGAGTTCAAAACTTGAATGAAGACAAATAGTAAGATGAGTGAATCTTTCTGGAAATTATCCCAATCAACAAAACGAAAGGGAACCCAAACAACCATAATAAGCAAATCAATAATCTTCATGCAGACTAATATTGGCCTCAACAACAGAATTTGATGCAGAGCTAGTTTTCATGCGCAATTAAAAATACACACATGTGCTATATGATGGAATCTTCACACCACCCGCTGCAGTGGTGAAAGAACAGGAAAAAGCTGTAGTAAGCCTATAAAGGAAATTCAGTTTTAAAATATTTGAGGAATACATCACAGAGATTTAAAAATATAAATATTCAACACAGAAAACCCCTAATTCCCTATAACCCAAATATGTGGTTCAATATATAAAGAGGCATTTATTTTATTAATTTATAGATTAGATTATAGCCTGCCTTTCCTTCAGAAGCTCATACTGTGGTACTTATGGTGGCAAAGGAAAGAGGAAGACAATGATTCTACATACATAATAATGTTACTATGCAAGTGACACTATTGTTTCAGATATTTTAATGCAAGTACATAGCTATTTTATTTATCTGACTATGTCATCACGTAGCGCTTGTCATTTTGCTTTCAGCATAAGCAGTCTATTATGAATACCTCTCCCTCAAGGCTGCTTACGTGGAGATGATCCTCCAGTTTTTATTCCCATAACTGTAACTCAGCCAGGTTCCATCAAAAACAATTTCAAGAGTTCATGCCTAATAGGCAGAGGCCTACTCTTGCCTGAATGGGCATGGTCAGAAGATTTGAGACAGGACTAGTCCATTACAATAACAATCCATGGGAAACCACTACTACTTCCAGTAAGAAATCAATGCCTCTCAGCCTGCTGTGACACAAGGATAGGAGAAAGAAACTGTCAGTCTTGAGTCTGCTAAATATATGGTATGAATTTTACAGTTTATCATGTTGCTTTTCTTTGTTACTAAAGACTTCGCTAGTATCAGCAATAGTACCATCTCTAATACTTCTAAAACTAGGGAGCTGTGTCTTCAAGTCTTTGCCTACAAGCCTTCTAGTTTAAGCATTTGTCTTAGTAAACCTGATACCTTTCCCACTGCTTCTCCAAAAGCACTGTGTAAATCAAAGCTGGGTTATATACAACAGAAACTGTTCCTTAGACAAGGGAAATAGAAGAATGAAATAACCATTTCTAACTATAACCCCAACCTTCACAGTAGTACTATAATTTTATATAAACCAGAATTATATAAAATTAAAAAATTTACATAATTATAAAATTTCATTTAAATTAAGCTTGATGGAAATTTGATATAATCCTTCACACTAAAACAGTTTAATTAATCAACTAAAATTGCACTAATGACATCTTCCAAATCCTACTTTAGAAAATGTTATGATCATGCTAGTTTACTTTGGACAAACCTTAATTTTCATTAGTTACTGCATTTTTAAAATCTATAGGCAGTAATTATTAGTAATTATTTTAAATATTCCATTATTTAAATAAATACATTTCATTTTATGATTTTTTAAAAGATTCCCGGGCAAAATTCTGTTCCTTCAGAGTGATACTGCAATGCCAGTCATGAAAGGCTGCTTGACCACATATCATTTTTTAATCTCTTTTTGCCAGTAGCAATCACTCAGTAATGCATTTCAATGAATGCCACTGTGTTAGTTTAAGCTTATTTCTTTATTTTTACACCACTTCAATCATACAACTCTCAGGATAAGATTACAAGAGTATATCTACGTCAATGATTAATACTTCTAAGAAATATAAGAATTAAAACAACTTCAATCAAACTGAAACTAAAACCATATGAACATTACAGTCCTGCTATGAGGGGGAGCAATTGCACCCTATGTTTCACATGACTCTGAAATATAGACAGAGAGAATTTTTGATGATGGTCGTGGTGGTGGTGGTGACTGAATAATTTGGGTTTTGGCAAACAAGGGAAGGGAAGGATACCAAAAACAGAGCTATTTCAGAGAACATATCCTTTTTTCTCTGATAGGCTTACAAATCTAAAATTCAACATAGGAGGAATAATACAAAAAGAATAAGAAACTGGAAATAGATGTAAACAGTGAGATAATATGTGACAATGTACACTATTATGCCTGTTTAAGCTTGATTAGAAACTCAATATCTTTTCAAAAAGGTCAACAACTTTTATTTTAGTGCAAAATAATTTCTGTATTCCACTCAGGTTTTGGAATCAATCTATAGAACATGGAAAGACATCATGATTCATTTCCACCTCCTACCACCAGCACCCTAGAAATATAACTTGCTAGTGCCTTCTGCAAGCAGATATAGCTAGCAAATCACAGGCAGTTATATTTGTAGCTCATTTAGCATCTTGTCTGAATTGGGGATTATACTTGGTTTAATCTCAGAATATACTAAGGAAAGAAGTCACAGTTTGTTGTTGGCTTCTGATCTGTGAGCCAACAGGCACAGTTACCGCAATATACACCAATTTGTTAGTGTCAGATAGCTCATAATTTTCTCCAGCCACCAGCAGTCAAACCATATCCCACTTGATTCAGACAGAATGGGAAGATGGATTGCTGTATTGAGGAAAATATGAAACTCTTCAAGACTTCACAATCTCACTTCCTGTGAATGTGAACAGAACTCTATTAATATTGTTCACTGAAACTAACCCTGAAAGAAGTGAGATCTCAGAAATAGCATTCTAATTCCCAAACATCCTGGCAAGATACAAATATTAAGGGTATGAAATGATACTGAATGATTTACAAGATTAATGAGTTATGTTTATCCTGTTCCCACTGAATAGTTGGCAATAAAGCAAATCAAAGTTTTCTGACCTGAAAGTAGACTGGAATGGCTTAGATAATTAACACTTCCTTTCTCCCTATTTGCCAACAGACATGTGGAATATTGAAAATCTCACTGTAGTCGTTGTGAGTAATTAATTTACTATGTTTTAATTGGTTTTCCACAAGCTATAAAGCACCTAACTATAATTAAAATAAAACTTTAAAAAATTAAAACTAAAATAGAATAATTTGTTATGATTCACACATCAGTTTATTTCTATTTTAATAAACTTAGAAAAACTGTGAGTCTGTAAAAAGATGAAATCTATAGAGCAGCACAATAATTCTCAGCTTCAAACCTTCTTTGAAAAATACATTCCATTATTATATTTTCATTACTGTTTAGTTTGGACATATCAACATTAAACTGTTGGGTCTAAGCTAAGCTGAAGACACAAGGCAATGAAAGAATAATTACAAAATCTCTAGTATATAATTTCATGGGTCTTGCATTTCCTAATAGCAAGTGATTGCAAATGAAGAATAAGACTATGTCTCAAAAGCTATTGTTCCAGCCAAAGGAAGCTGCTTTCTTTAATTAATTGTCTATGGCCCAAGCTCAGGGTAACTTCCTCTGAAGCTACTATTACTTTACCAAAGATCCAGTGCATATTTATCCAGTGTATTGATCAATTCTAATTAGATATTCCTCCTATGATCATTTTAAGTAGTGTTTTAAACATTTAAACATTGCAATAACTTTGCAAACACCATATTGAAATGGATGCCAAAAGTGCATAAATTACCCTTGAATATTAATGCATGCACAGTATCTTATTTTCAGATAACAGATACACGCACTGGGACTTCTCTTGTAAATGGAGTGAAGCTGTTTTCATCATCCGACTATTTAACATTTGCCCTATTCTGCATTCTGAGGAACAATTCACACTACATACATCAATCTATCTTTACACCCCTGAAGCCAGCGTATCTTTACCTCATTTATTTGGGAAAAACAGTGCCAGGGGAAAGAAGCCACTTTCACCAGCAATCTGATTTTAAAGGCTGCTCTGCAGAAAGGCACTTCTGTTCACTAAGCATTCAGAAGTTTGAAAGTCACAAATAAAAGGTGAAGTCTCCTTTATGACTTATTGGACACTTTCCTTAACATTTTCCTGGCAATATGTTAATATAGTTTGCCATTGCCACCTTCTGAAATCATGTTTCAATTCCCACTCTAATATACATTCCTATTATTTCTTGGTGAACTCACTTCCAAATACTATAACCTCATTCAGTTTTCTAAGATCAGTAAAATTCAGCTATGTGCTGCCACATAACTGGGCTGAGTGTTCTGTATTATTATTTAAAAAATCCACTGTATGCATTACAATGCCATATATACTGCTAATACCTGGATTACTATGGTAAATACAGTACCCCAGTATTTACTCATTTACGGATGCTTAATTGGACCATGGCATGTTAATATTGCCAGACTAACAGCAAAATAGTTGAGCAAGTATTAGCTTCATATATGCCACATTCTATTCTCATATGTCATGAGCCTGATTTTCATATAAGCCTTTCAATAAACTGATCTCTGAATATGCCTGTTTTTAACAGCAAAAGTTTTTGATACAGTTTAGGCAGCTGTAGAGCAAGACAAAATGAAAGGCAGCTTAGACAGCTAAAAAAATTAATAAGTTACACAGCTATTTCCTACAGAAAATAAGATTTGCATCAAGAAATCAAAAGTATCTTGGTCATTAAACAAACATCAGCACTACTTCTATTACTTCTTACAGCTTGAGATATGTAACTGGGCAGGCTAGCAAAAGGACAAAACAGTCTCAAAGAGGGAGAGATGTTGCAGCCATCTTTCCATGTTTATACTAGTTCCTAAGACCAGCCAAATATTTTGGACTGCATCGTAGACTTAATTGAGTGTTCTGTATTATTCTGTATTCATTACAATGCCATATCTACTGCTAATACCTGGATTTTTAAAACCATGGTTTAGTGAACAAAACATTAAGGCTAATATATGCTGGTTAATTGAGAAAACAAAATAATACCAAAAGAACTCAGTATGTGCTTCTTTGATTATAGAAAGATTTTCAGCTGTATCAGTTATGTCAAGCAATAGAATATGCTCAGAAAAATGGGAATCCCAGAACATCTCATTGTCCTCATGAAAAATACAGATCAGGAACTCACAGTATGAACAGAATTGGGCAAACAGATTGGTTCTTGGTTGGTAAAGGAATGTGACAGTCTGCATTTTCTCCCTCCCCCTTATTTCTTTAACCTGTATGCTGAATATATATTAAGGGCAGCTGGATTGGAAGAAGATAAGCATGGTTTTAAACTTTGAGGAAGAAACTTCAATAATCTGTATACTATCCTGATGATACTATTGTAATAGTATAATAGTGAAAATGTAAAAGATCCACAAACTCTATTGCTAAAAGTCAAGGTGCACAGAGAAAAAAATGAGACTAAAATCAAATACAAAGATCGAATTAATGGCAATAAATATAACAAACAGTCTTAGCATTGACAATAACGATATCCAAGTAATAGATAGTTTCTGCCTTTTTGGATCAATTATCAACACTAAGGAAACAAGCAGTCAAGAAATATGCTGCAGACTAGCACTTGGCAGAGTATCCATAAAAGCCATGGAAAAGATATTCAATTGCCATAATGTCAATATATATGAAGATCAGAATACTGCATACCATGGTATTCCTGATGACATTCTTTGGAGGTGAAAGTTGGATTTCAAAGAAGCAGTATAGAAAGAGTATTGATGCTTGGAAAAGTCTCCTGAGAATATCATGGACAACCAAGAAAACAAACAAATGGGTAATTTAACAAATCAATGCAGAGTTCTAACTTAAGGCAGAAATTACAAGGTTTAAATTACCCTATTTCTGGGACATTATGTGAAGCCTTAGCTCTCTGGATAAGGTTCTAAATGCTGGTTAAGGTGGAAGGAAAGAGAAGAGGATGACCAGCAGCAAGGTGGGTGGTCTCAGTTACAGTGGTGATGAGTACACTACTGGAAGACCAGGTTAGGTACAGATTGTTATGGAGAAAATCTGTCTGTGTGGTTGCTGAGTCAGCAATGACTAGATGGCACATAATCAATCAATTAATAAACAAATCATAGAGATCAGATTACAAATCATCTTATACCATAACAGTTGAGTCTATACAGGTAGTTCTTGACTTACAACCATTTGTTTACCAACCATTCAAAGTTACAACAGTACTGAAAAAAGTGACCCATGACCAATCCTCATGCTTATGATTGTTGAGCATCCCAGTTGTCATATGATCAAAATTTGGGTGCTTGATGATCAACATGTATACAATGGTTGCAGCATCCTGGGGTGACATGATCACCATCTGCAATATTCCCAGCTGGATTCTGACAAGAAAATCAATGGGGGAAGATAGATTTGCTTAACGACTATGTGATTCACTTAACAACTTCAGTGTTCACTGAACAATCATGGCAAAAAGATCATAAAATTGGGCACAACACATTTAACAACCACCTAGCTTAGCAACACAAATTCTGGACCCAATTATTGTTATCAGTCAAGGACTACCTATATATCATGCTAAACTGAAAACATGTAACCTTAAGCTTTAGTATATATAAAATAGAATTATGCTGGAAATATAAATCTCTAAACAAAATATGCACTAGTGGTATATGAATTAAATAAGAGACAATTATTGTAGGAAAACTGACAAACTTACCGAACCATTCTTCTCACTCTGCTCCAGCTTTTCAGTTAGGTGATCCAAATACGGATGTTCAGACACCTAAGTAAGGAATAATATACAGAGACACATATGTTAATAAGGCAGAAGAACCCTACTATGTTATATTTTCATTTTCATTTGGATGTCTTTTCTTATGATTAGTCAAGCAGAAATTAAAAATGTGAATAAAATACGTCCTTTACCACTGAAAAAGACTTTTGGCAATTTCGTCATGGTTTTAACTTTTATTGTTGACATTTCCAGCCAGAATAAATGGAACTCTTTATTTTTCATATTTAGTTTCCTCTGAATATGCTGAAGGATTGCAAAAGGATTTTGAATGCAGGAGTATAATAAAATGACACAATTTGTCTCCTGCTTCCATTCCCTTATATTTTGGGAGAATAAAAATATACCAAAAGCAAAGATAATGAACAAATTCTCAAGCTATACCATAATATCACTAGGCTTTCAGAAGTATATGATCCAATTCTGTAATGCCAGTTCAGTCAACAATTTTGTCAATGAACATGGTAAACACCCATCTTTCCAATGCTATTTTTTTTTATCTTTCAATTAAACATTTCACTAGGCTCGGCCGGAATAAACAGTACAACACTGAAAAGCTATCATCACAGAAAAGCCACAATTTAAAATTTCCAATACATGATAATTTACCAGCCTTAAAAGTATTTAGAATAACGTGTAAAATTAAACAGGTTTTTTGGAGATGGAAGGATGGAGAAGGAGCAGCTCAAACAATCAATATACCTTTCATTTTCCTATAGAAACTAATTGAATTGTACCGTATGATACTGAAAGAAATTGCTATCTGCTGAAAACTTATTGTATAGTTCTGTGATTATAATATTTGTCTTTTAGGGTTTTCTAAATGTTTTTCTTTCAGTGTGTAATATTAAAGAGTAATAACCTTTAACTGCAGTAACACAACCAAACACTTCCTGTACAGTTGGTAAGACTCTCACATTGCTGTATAGCAATTTTTCCAAATTAATTAGTAAGCTTTGTGTCCTAAAGAAACAAAGTTTAACAAGGAACAAAGTAAGAGATAAATTTTATTAAAGAGACACATTATCTATTGTTCATTCTGTGGCTACAAATGAATTCTTGTATTCTACATTTCACTTTTCTTTTTCCATTCTTTTTTCTCTTTATCCACGTCCTACATTCAGGATTAATTTATCCCCCTAATCTAAAACAAATAATTTGAAAATTAGATTCTGGAAATGGGACAGAAAGAATCTTCAAAGCGCTAATTCAACAAGCATACATATTTTTGATGTTTCAGCTAAGTCTTTTAGACTCTTCCTTCTGGCTAGTTAACTTGCACAGTAATGTCATTTATAGCCATTATCAATATGCCATTGGGTAGAAAGGAAGTTCAGCAATAGCCAAGCTGCTGGGAAAACTGGAAGAGTCATTTAACAGATAATAAAAAGAGAAATGTTAGCTTTAAGCCAACATACCTATTTCTATTGAAAACTATCCAATATTTAGGAAAACAACAACAGTGACACATTACATCTTCTTGAAAAGATACCTTAATAGTAAGTTCTTAAATTTTACTGTGCAGTCACCTGAAATGTTAAAATTAAAATGTTAGAATTAAAAATGAAGAGTACATTGGGAGTAGGGTTGGGCAATTGGAACCTCCTTGGGACTCACTTCTACTTTGCCTGAACAAGACAGCTGCCAGCTTGTCCAAGCAAAACAGAAACAAGTTCTGACAGCATTCCAACTTTGAATGTACATGCCAGGAGGCTTCACACAAACTTGGGAGTCGTGGAAGACTTTCCCCAGGCTTTCTTCTCTGTTTTGCTTCTCCAACCTGACAGGCAGTTTGTCCAGGTAGAACAAATCCTGTTTTACATGTTCAGGTTCAAGAAACATGCAGTCCCCCTCAAATTTGTTCACAGTTTCCAGGAAATCATGTTCCCCATACTCCTGAAACTCTTTCAAATCACTTTCTAGAAGAATTGCTCATGAAAGTTTTTATATATCTGAAAACATTCCACATGAAACAATAAATTACTGATTGGTTCCATGTGTTTTGGTCATATAATAAAATCCTTCTGACTTGAACAAAACCGAATCCAATTTCAAATGACAAATCATTTAGTACTCCAATACTAAAGCAATAAACAAAAATACCAATTCTATAAACAAATGCATAATAGAAATTTAACACAGACGTGTATCAAATATGTGACCAACCACTGTTATTACAAATGATCAATATCTTATGTTATACAATAATATAAGCTACCACCACGAAAGAATAAGAGAAATCTCTTCTGTACCAAATATACTATTATTTTAAAATATTAGAGTGAGAGAATTAAAAAAGAAAATAAGACAACAGTAAGAAGAAAAAGAAAAATAATAATAAAAGAGAAACAAAACAGAACAGAAACTTTGGAAATAATGAATCTGAAATTGTTTTTCATGAATTTGCTTAAATAACAAGTGATGATACTGGATGTTCTTAGACTTAGAATATTCTTTTCTATGCCCACTTTGCACCATCAGAAGAACACATTTTTTCTCTTCTGTCTTTTACGTTATTGAACCAGGACATTTTTTAACAAAACCAGTACAGCAAAAGAGGTTGGATTATCTCCCATCATCACCTTTCAAGTTCTGTTTTGTTAACAAAACCATTTATGATTACACTTCAGAGTTGCACAGACTGTGCTGAAAGAAAATTATGTACCAAGGTAACACAGTTCCATGCCAAGATGTCTCAATTCTGAAGTGTGCCAATAGATTTAGTTCAAATATATAACATAAATGCACATTGGTGGGAAAAGGCTAAGATAGCCACTAAAATCCTCACTACTGGAAATATTAAATAATCCCAATTTAAACTCAGTATCTTTCACAAACAATCTTCCAACAATTGTTAGAACTATCAGTATTAAGAAGTTTTAATAAAAGCACACAGCATCCATGTTTCTCAGAATTATAAGCTCTGTGCAGAGTTCCCAAACACTGCATTTACACTGCACAAGCATTTATTCACACTCACTTGCTGTTTGCGAAGTGAATTAATATTCTCTGAAAATTGATATTGTCAGTCATAGAAGTGTCAGTATTTTAAAACCAAGCTTATATGTGTATTTTTTCTATGCATTTTTCCCAACTTGCTAATTTCCAAGTATAGTAGACTAACTTCCAGTATTCCCAGACAAAATGAACAAAAAATAAATGAATGTTTAGTCCAACATGGGTAATCAAGATATTGAGAGCCAACATAGTGTACTTGTGAAAGTACTGGGCTAGGGACACCTAGATTCTAGTCCATGTTCAGATGGATTTATTGTTGTGTTTCACATCCTGAATGACTTCACAAAGTTGTTGGGGAACATTAAGAGGAAGGAACAGGTAGGATAAAAACTGAATGAATAAATACCGGAAAACAATTTGTGAAGTTAGATCTTAATGCCCAAATCAAAAGTTTCTATTTCTATTTTCTAGTTCACTCAAGATAGCCACCACTTCTCAATCCTGTATTTCATTTATACTCCTTCCATGGACAGAGAATCAAAAGAAACTGGCCAATCTATGTGTACTATTGCTGCTTTCTGTAAATTTCTGCCCTTACTATTAAGAAAGAACTATTAAGCATGAGAGACAGGATTTAAAAACAACACTTCTGAAGGAAATGTAGAGATAGCAGTGGTACTTTCAGGTAATGCCACAGATAAAACCAGATGCAGAGAATTAAAATGCAACATACATCTGTCAGAATACAGTATGATTTAGATTTATAATAAAATTTTGTCTCAGAAATTATGGAGCAACACACAAAGAAGATGTTTTACCACTGAATCAAATCTAAAGTAAGCAGCAACAAAATCTGCTGATAAAAAGATCATCAGAAAAATTTAAGACAGAAAACGTAAGCAATACTGTTTGTATTTAACAACAAGCTAAAACATTTTGGTTTAATAAAACATTGTGAGAATTAGATGGATAGAAGAACATATACGAAATCCTTTCTTATTCTTCTCCCTTCAGAAGACCAATAAATCAAGAAAAATGCCTTGTATAATGTTAAACGTGGATAGAAGAAGCGTTGACTTACCTGAACGCCTTTTCTCAGCATGGGGGGATGGATAATCCACCAATGGGTAATCACCGCCTGCTGCCCAATTAGAAGACTAGGTCCGAAATTTAGCTCCGCCTCCTGGCTTCCTTCCCCAGTTTTTGACAGGCGAAGCTCTTCATCAGATCGGACCGTGTAGCTCCATTCCAGCATCCTGTAAGAGAAGTTCTGCCTAGCCTAGCTAGAGGAGGGTGTGGATTCTCCATCCCCCCATGCTGAGAAAAGGCGTTTAGGTAAGTCAACACTTCTTCTCCAGCATGGGTGGATTCCGAATCCACCAATGGGACGTACCCAAGCCCTCATAAGTCCCTTTGGGTGGGAGTCTAGGCTATCTCTTACTAGGACTCAACTATCTGCTGCAGGGCCCTTCTGCCAAACGAACCCTCAGCTGCAGCAAATTGATCAATCTTGTAATTTCTAACAAAGGAGGATGGAGAAGCCCACGTGGCCGCTCTGCAAATTTCCTCCAGTGACGCCTGAGTGCGCCAAGCTGCCGATGTGGCCGCGCTCCTTGTGGAGTGAGCCGTAATGTTGGTTGGTACCTGCAGGTCCAATGATTCATAGGCCTTAGATATGCATGCCCTGATCCACCTCCCAATGGTCGAGGAAGATACCTCAGACCCTTGGATGAAGGATGGTAGGAGACGAATAAGGCCTCAGATCTCCTGAAAGTTGCTGTTCTGTTAACATAGTGATGCAGAGCCCTGCACACGTCCAATGTGTGCCACTGTCTCTCCAGACGGTGCGTGGGATTTGGATAGAAGTCCGGGAGGACCAGGTCCTGGGATCTGTGGAACCATGTATTGACCTTAGGTAAGAAGGATGGCTCCAGCCACAGAGTCACCCTGCCTTCTGCTAAGGTGATCAGGTCCGGGCGGACCGAAAGGGCCCCCAACTCCGAAATCCATCTTGCCGAGGTGATCGCCATGAGGAAGGCCACCTTTAGCGTCAGGAAACGGAGTGAGCTGGTTCCCAGTGGTTCGAAGGGAGCCTCAGTTAGCGCCTGTAGTACCTTGTGTAAATCCCAGGACGGGAAACGATGGACTACAGGGGGCCGTCTCGTAACGGCCCCTTTTAGAAAAGCACTCATCGCTGGGTGTTGTGACAGGGTTCCCTGGTCCTCGCAGACCAGGACCGTTTGTAGGGCTGCTACCTGTCTACGGATGGTGTTGGTCGCTAGACCCCTGCTCATGCCCTCCCACAAATACTGGAGGATGTCGGGAATGGTGAGACAGGGGATTTAACCCCTGCCTGCTGCACCAGGAGGAGAAATTCCTCCAGGTGGCGTCATAGATCCTATTGGTGGAGGGTCGGCGGGCGTCCTGAATGACCGAAATGACCTCCTCTGAGAAGGCCTGCCTACTCAGACCCTCCCGCTCAAGTGCCAGGCGGCTAGTTGGAGCCATTGTGGATCTGGGTGTTGGAGTTTCCCTTGGCTCAGAGATCCCTGGCTCAGAGGGAGTCTCCACACTGGCGAGAGCGATAGGTCTACCAGGTCTGCGAACCATGGACGTCTCGGCCAGTATGGAGCAATTAGTACCACCTCCGCCTGCTCCAGAATCAGTTTGCGGATTGTTGCCTGTATTAGGGGCAGAGGGGGGAAGGCGTACAGTAGCCCCTGGGGCCACCTGCATCTGAGCGCGTCCGTCCCCTCCGCTCCCCGGGTCTGGAACCTGGAAAAGAAACGTTGAGTTTGAGTGTTTGCTGGAGACGTGAAGAGGTCCAGGCAAGGCCGGCCGAACCTGTCCGAGATTGCCTCGAACAGTTCCGGGGCTAGCCTCCACTCCGCGTGGTCTACCGTGGTTCTGCTGAGGGAGTCCGCCTGTTGGTTTGCCTCCCCCGATATGTGTTCTGCCTTGAGTGAGGCCAGGTGCTGTTCTACCCACAGACCCAGCGCCCGGGCCTCCTTCATGAGGGCCACCGACCTGGTCCCACCCTGTTTGTTTACGTGCGCCTTTGCTGTTACATTGTCCGTCAGGACCAGCACATGGCTCCCTGCTAGGTGGGATGAGAACTGCAGCAGGGCCAGGTGGATGGCCCTCAGCTCGAGCCAATTGATTTTGTGGCATAGGTTCCCTGGGCTCCACCTTCCCTGGGCTATCCTGTCCATGGAATGGGCCCCCCACCCGAATAGGCTTGCGTCGGTCGTGACTGTGATCCTTTCGGGTTCCCTGAGTGGAATGCCCCTGCTTAGGGCGCCTGATCTCCACCATCTGAGGGATGTTATGACCTGGGGGGTGACCCTGACTCTCCTGAGCGAGGCGCTCTGGTTCTGCCTTTGGTAGGGGAGCAAGAGCCATTGGAGACTTCTGGAGTGGAGCCTTGCCCACGGAACAATCCCCAGGCATGATATCATCTTCCCCAGGAGCTGGGATAGTTGTACTATGGAGACCACCTTTCTCCGTGTTACCAGAAGCGCTAGTTTCTGTAGACTCTCCCGACGCTCCTGTGATAGATATACCATGCCCTGTTCCGAGTCTATGATGGCCCCTAGGTGTAGAAGTCTCCTTGATGGCGTGAGCTGGCTTTTCTTGTGGTTTACTGAGAACCCGTGAGTCTGGAGGATGTCTATGGTGGTCTGAATATCCGCCAATGCTGCCCTGTATGAACCCGACAGAATCAGAATGTCGTCCAAGTAACATTAGACTCCTACCGGTATCATGAGTAGATGTGCTCCCAGTGCTGCCAGGATCTTCGTGAACACTCGGGGCACTGAGGACAGGCCGAATGGCAGGGCCCTGTATTGGTAGTGTCGCCCCCTGTAACAAAATCTGAGAAACCTTCTGTGACCCCTCCTTATTGGAATGTGTAAGTAGGCCTCTGTGAGGTCTATGGATGACATCAGGTCCCCTCTTCGGATGCTGGCCAGTATGGATCTGAGAGACTGCATTTTGAATTTCCTGTATACTACGTAGTGGTTGAGGCATTTTAGGTCAAGGATTGCTCTCCAATCCCCGGATGACTTTGGCACCAGGAAGAGAATGGAGTAGAATCCCTGTCCTTCCTGCTCTGGAGGAACCGGCTCTATTGCTCTTATCTCCTCCAGGTGTTCTATGGCCTGATCTAGAAGACCCACCTTGGTCTTGTTGCGTGACAACGGGCACCTTATGAAGTGGTTTGGTGGAGTGGAATAGAATTCTATTGTTAGGCCCTGGGCCACCGTCTCCCTGACCCAGGCATCCGTCGTGGTCGTCTGCCATGCTTCGCTGAACAGCGCCAGACGACCTCCGATGGGACTGCTCCAGGCATCACTTGGAGCGTCTGTAGGGCCGGCCTCCCCCCCCCTTTGAAGGGACGTTTGGAAGGTTGGCCCCTGCCAGAGGCTGGACGGTCCTGGCCGCGCTCCTGCCTGTATGGGAAGGTACGCGGAGTTCTGGGCCCCTCCCAGGACCGTCCTCCCTGAAAGGGCTGCCTCCATTCCCCGCTCCCGCTCTGGCGGGGAGCCTGTCTGCGGAACTCTTGGCCTCCCCTATCTGTCTTTCTTGAGGGGTGTGCTAACACCTTTCTTTTGGTCTTGTCCTCGATCACGTAAGGATCCAGGATCGCTCCAAAGAGTTTTGAGCCTGAATACTTAGCTGTGGCAAGTCGCCATTTTGACTTCAGATCTACCTTCCAATTCTTAAGCCATGTGAGTCTCCTGACTGCCACCGTGCCTGCGATAGCTCTGGCCGCATATCGTGAGGCAAACAGTGTGGCGTCCGCCATGAATTCCGCTGTCATGCGCAGTTTGGTCAGTGTCTGCTGTATGCGTACCTGCTCCGGAGGGACGCTTGCCTGAAGCTCCCACAACCACCTAATCGTAGCCCTGGAGAAGACAGATGCAGTGGACGAGGCACTAATGGCCCAGGCCGATGAGTGATGTACTCTGCGGAGGGAGAGTTCTACCTTCTTATCCTCCGCCCTCATCGCCTCTGAGATGTCACCAGGGATGGCTGAGGAAGAAAAGAGAGAGATTAGCGGTTCGTCTACCTGTGGCACCTCTATGAGCGATGCCAGGGGACTGCATACATTAAACATCTTTTCAATGCCGTTTGGTGAAGGGATGGCACCCAAGTTAGTCCACTGGGACCGGACCGATGACCTGAAGACCTTTGTACATGGTACCTGTATTACCTCTGATACCGGTGAGTACATCAGTGGATCTTTGGCGTCCTCCTCTTCTGAGGACGCCGGTCTGGCCTCCTTTGTCTTGGCTGGCAGATCGAGTACGGAGCATATTTTTGGCAAGAGGGAGTGAAACAAGGTGTGGTCAAATAGACCTGAAACCTGGGTTGTCTGTTGATCTGTCTCCTCATTCTCTGACAATGGGGCTCCCTCGTCTTCCCATTCCTCCGGCTCCTCGTCTGCCACCTGTGAAGAAGTCTCAGACACATCAGAGTCATGGAACACTACCTTCCCCCCCGGGGGGGGTGTTTTTCCGAGGTGTGTGAGCCCTCTGGGGAGGGGACTCACTCCTAGAGGGCCTGAGGTGTTCCAGGGCTTCCTGCAAAAGGGAATGAAGCTGAGATGACCACTTACCCGACCTCGTTCTTTTCCTACCTCTGCGCCCAGCCTCTTCCTGGCTGGTTGTGGGTTCGGAGTGTGCTAGTGATGATGGCACCGAGATAGGGGACAGTCCTCCTTCCGTTGCTCCCCTGGGAAGCCATTCCCTGAACCCCTGCTCTGTGGTTCCCGAAGACCCAAAGGGACTGGGAGTCTCCATGAGGGACAGGTCTGCTCCCTCTGTTCCACTGGCCCTGAGCCTCTGGGCCTTGGCAAATTCTTTCTCCAAGGCCTGATGTCTCCTTATGGCCTGACGCTCAGCTGTCTTTGATGGCTCAGTTAGGTGTTTCATCTTGACCTTCTTCTTGCCCCCCCCTGTTCCTCCGTTCGGCGTGGAGGCGACGGAGGGGGTGCTGAGCCTTGGGCCGGGGTGCCCTCAGCCATGGCCATGCTCCTACTAGGACTATGTCCCGGTAGCTGGCTGGCACGGCTGACGTCGGCAGCGCTTAAGGGAGACCTTCCCTAACCTGCGCGACGGTAGCGTGGGAAACAGCGGCTCGCAGATCCTCCGACCGAATAGCTCTCTGACTGGGCCGCCCTGATTCCGCTGGTACTGCCCGGCTCTAGTGCTATTAAGACTCCAAATACACACCGCACCTCCAGAAAAAGGGCACACTCCCCTTTCAACCCTCTGGGCCGCAACTGCCCGGTTCACAGCAACAGGCCAGTGGCTCCAACAATCGCTGCCCGCCGGCAGACTCCCTGGGCCTAGGCCCCGGTGGAAGAGAACAAAGGAGGATCGTACGCCCTCCTTCTTGAAATGGTGTTTCGCGCCCTAGCGAGGAGCACCAATCAGGCGGTGCGGACGGTCTGGGACCACCCCTTTTCCAATATGTCGATTCGCGCCAGTGGCTGGGGCCTCCCCTTAATCAAAATGGCCACCGCACCAATTTTTTGGTCGGAGCTCAGTGCTCCCGACCACGCGGTGCCTGAGTCTTACAGGCTCCGGTCTACCCGCCCCGGCTAGAAGCGGCTCCCGTCTATGTCCGCCGACCCGGTGGTCCGGCGGCCTCCTCCCCATCCCAAGTGCCCCACTTGCGATTCATAGGGGCGGTCCTCCGCCCTTTCTGCATCGATCAGCCGAGGCCTCGTCCTCCCTTCGACGTCTGTGGGGTCCTGGTCGCTGTCTGGAGGCCGTCCGGGAGTCCGGGGATATTTCCCCCCGCGGCTCCCGCTCTCCCGAGGCCCTAGGCCTGGGCGGCCTCCCCGGCGATCTCGGCGGTGAGGAAGAAGGATCCGAAAGAAACCTGTCAAAAAATCAGGTAACTTTCAAAAGAAAAACTTCTAAATTTCGTATGTCCAATAGCTAAAAAAGTACTACTAAAGGCAAACTAAAAAAAAAAAAAACCTCTACTTTCCTGGAGCTACCGAGAAGAGCTGTTCTTGGGCTTTAGACTAGGAAAAAACTGGGGAAGGAAGCCAGGAGGTGGAGCTAAATTTCGGACCTAGTCTTCTAATTGGGCAGCAGGCGGTGATTACCCATTGGTGGATTCGGAATCCACCCATGCTGGAGAATGCTTAGGTATATCTAAATAACCAGATGTTTAAACTATCCTGGACAAAGATTTGTTGGTGGTTTATGAATCCAAGCTTGTTTGGGCACCCTTAACTCTATATTGAAATGAATCCATCTTCCCCTAGGTTTTCCCATTTACACATAAAGTAAACTGAAAAAAGGAATCAGTATAGTCTGTTTACCATGTTTATCTTGCTGGTATGGCTGCAATCAGGGAGGGAGGGAGGGAGGGAGGGAGGGAGGGAGGGAAGGAAGGAAGGAAGGAAGGAAGGAAGGAAGGAAGGAAGGAAGGAAGGAAGGAAGGAAGGAAGGAAGGAAGGAAGGAAGGAAGGCTCCCTTGAAGAGTGCTCAAATGTGAATGATTCATATTTGAATCTGCAAATGATTAGAGACAGCTTTTTCAGTAGTGGCTAGCATTTTAAAATCAAATACATTTTAAAGAATTGACAAGTGATTATTAGAAAGGATTATTAAAACCTGCATGGTGAATAATACACTATCCTTCAAATGTTTATTCTCTGGATGATTCTCAGTCATCCAAGTCATTGTTATCCCAAAGATGCTTTTTCACGAGGCAACTGGACTTTCTTGTTCAGTTGCCTAGTGAAAAAGCACCTTTAGGATAACTATCCTTCAAAGATGCTGTTAAACATAGCTGATTACTTATAGCATTACTTATAGCTGATTACTTATAGCATCTTTCTTCTTATTGAATAAGGTGAATAAGAAGAAAGATGTGCTTCATAATTAAATCTGAGAAAAATCTGCCATGTTTCTTCTCTTCAACAGCTATAGTTTAATACATTATTATGTATTCAAGCACAGTGTTTATGACAAAATATTTTATCATTCATGTTTCCTGTATGTTACATTTGCTCCTATTAAAATAGAATTAAAGTGCTTAGAAAAGGGAGGGACACCTTATCCAGGCATCAGGCTTCAACTATCCAGGCTTCAACTTATCAGATAGGTGTTAATAACACATATTTCTAAAAGCAATGTCCTTAAGACTCAAGTCCTCTAAGATGTCGAAAATGGAAATCAACAGCTATTGCAGTACTGTTCTAGGTTTTCTATAGCTAACAGAGGTCTCAGAAGAGAATGACTCATCAGATTCTTTTCTTTTGCATGTTTTGGCAGCTCAGCCCATGAAGTTTTGATGTTTGATTTACTTCTCATAGCTAAAACTCTTGACTAGAACAGGAGCCAGAGAAAATGCAGGTACATGCAAATATTCCCATACTTTTGTGACATCTAACCCATTCATTTTGTTAATAGACTCAGATGGTCACTGATGTTTTATCAAGTGGGAGCTAATGATGGATAATGGTCTATCAATAGCTAAGAGCCATTCTTCAATGTTTGCAGAGAGATACCCATCTTAATGGAGAAGGCAGAAGCATCAAAAAGCAGATTTTGGATTAAGAATGTATTTATTATGCAAAAGATGGACTGGAATAGAACAAGCAAATGAAGAGCTGCAACTTTCAGGCAGAAATAAGAGACAAAGGCAAATACAGCAGCACACACACATACACACAGACGTATATTATCAAATCTTCCCATATGGAAATCAGTCTCCGGTTTCTAGTGCAGCAATTTTAACGTCTATACCAAACTGTATAGGTTTATGTGTTCACATCTACACAGATACAGATACAAGATGGCTTTCTTATCTTTGTTCTATGCCATGGTACAACCTTCTTTCTCACGTTCAGAGGGCTTCTGATAAGTTAAAGAGTTGCTTTTCCCCCAAGTATTAGGCCCAGGATGTTAGTGAATCGCAATGTAGGTGTGTTTGCTTGGGAAAATTTTTCTCACTAAATAAATAAAACCGATCAGGATTTGCCAATATGTCTAGCAATCAAACCTCTATATAAAAATACTTCAGTAGAAATAATGCTTAATAAAGAATATAATTGCTTACAAAGGTTTAGCCACATGGTGTGTTTTTCACAAATCCCTAAGAGAACTGATACAAACTATGGATGGTTATAAACACATATTTGTGTAAACTTGAACACCTCTTTTTTCTATTGATGGACAGTTGTTTGATTATGTAGAATCAATCTTATGTTAATTCTTAGGGACCATATAGATAGACCAACCTTTTCCAGCAGAAGTGTGGTTGTTTATAGATTGAATTTAAAAAAAATGAATAGGAGAGGTACAAAATTTGCATACCCTTTCAGTCAGCAAGTTCTGTGGTAAAATTCACTTGTAAATATTTCCTATAGCCTATTTTTGGAATTTCCCCCCACTATTATTTGCATAGCTCTTTTTGCTCAAAAATATTCTTAAGTCTTCTTGCATGCACTGCATGACTGAAATCTCTCCACAGATTTTCAATAATATGCAAACCATATTTCCTAAATTCCTTTCCTCTAAGTGCTTTACTGATGATTTGGAGATAGCTCATCTTGCTGAAATATCCAATCTTCTTTCAGCTTTTGTCTTTCAGCTTTCTAATTCTTACACAATTCCTCACAATAAACAGCTGATAACAAGGCAGAACTATAGTATAGATAGAGCAAATGAAGCTAAAAAAAAAAGGCTAGAAAACAGGAGACTGTGAGCTGTAGTCTCACCTTAGCCATAAAAGCCAGCTAGATGACATCTGGCCAGTCACTCCCTCTTAGCCCCAACTCACCACTGAGAGTTGTTGTGGAAAAATAGAAGAAGGAAAGTGTGTTTGATATATTCTCCGCCTTGAGTTATTAGTAAAAATAATAAAGGCAAGATACAAATAAATAAAACAATAAAATGGTAAAACCATTGATTTCTGAGTCTCAAAGCTATTTACAATCTCCAAAATACTAATCCAGAGAATGATCTTATTGATTTTAACAATTACTGTGACCTGAGGACACACCCATCATCACTGAATCCTCAGTAAGGAAAGCATTCTCTTCATCACCCTTTGACTATGCTATTCTTTGCTCTAGAATTCCAGAGAAACAAATTAAGATTGTTATTTTTCTCTTTAATTACATCCTGGGTCAAGTGGCATTCACCAAGTGTCTAGTTGCTCTGTTTTTTGAAGATTGCTGCAGCTGTCAAAGCATTTATATCCAAATAGGTTTTAGAGAGTGAGCTTGATAGAATCCAGTGTCTTTAATGCAGGCTCCACATAAGGTTGAGAGTTTGATATTTTTTCCTGGCTTATGGCACACTGTGTGGCGCGATGGCTCAGCAGTTAAAGACACTGGCTTGTAAGCTGGAAAGCCGACAGCCCGGGTTTGAGACCCAAGTGTCACGCAACCGTCTTTGCCTAGCTCCTGCCCACCTAACAGTTCAAAAGCGTGCAAATGTGAATAGATAAACAGGTACAACTTCGATGGCCTCATGGCCTCAAAATGGAGATGAGCACACCCCCTGCAGTCAGCAACAACTAGCAGAATAAAATCTGCAGGGACTGCTTTCCTTTCTTCCTGGCACTCTATCCACAGTTCACCCACAGGTTCCTTTAAATCCTGTGGATTTCTTCTGCAGCACATGGTGGTGATTTCTTGGCTTCTCTTTTATCTGAAGAACCTCCACAGATCTGAGCTCACAATCCAATTGCTGGCCTCCACCTCAGCATTGTCTCTGATCATTAGAGATGTGTCAGTTCACTATGTTTCCCCCAAAAAACTCTACTACATTCCAGAAAGGAGGAGGAGGGGGGAGACAGACAGACAGACAGACATGCTCACATACATGCACACTTTACTTTGCATTTGCTAAACTTTTATTAGGCTTCACACTGTAGTTTTGTTGTCAATTGTTTTTTGTTGTTTGTAATTAAGACTTCCAAAATTTGATGCGGTGTATAACTCTTCTAAGAATTGTTGTACCTTTGAGCTAGCTTTGGCTGATTTCAAAATCTTAACAAACTTGAATCAGAATTGGGCTTGGATTTTTATTTATATACCCATTAAAATATATATTTGATTGCTTACTAAAAACAGAGTAATAAACTGTGAGTGAGTCTACTTCCAAATTACTATCTTCTTGGCTTAGTTGGCTCATTTCCTGTTTGCCTCTTTACTTACAATAATTCCATATTAGCCAAATTCCTCTTTAGTCTTGTTCCCTTGTCTTGGAAAGTAAATTGTGGCAATTTATTGTTTTCTCATTTTACAATATTTATTATCTGTCCCAATCTGCAAGGACTGCAATACAAACAAAATCATAGAATTCTGAATTTAGTTTCTAACAGGACACAGTCTAGATGCAAATTATTGGTTCTTGATCATAACTGATGAACTGATAAATAAATTGCTTCATACAGATGTATACATTTTGGACTCAAACTTTTTCATTTTTAAAGCAAAACGAAATTCTGGATCACTTTACTTCTGATCATTTGTGTACCAAAAATTATCCTCAGTTGCTCCTACGATGAAAAGCACATTGGCGGATATCAGTCAACATGTCCCCTGATTAAAAACTTGCAATCCAACGTTTTACAACCAACTTGCATTCAAGTAAACTGAAGGTAAACTGACTACAGAGCTGAAAAACAAAACTGAGCATAGAGCTCAAATCAGTTTTGTTACCAAAAGTTTCTGTGTTGTAGTTTCTGCTCAATCATAGTAGATAAAGTTATACTGAATGAAAGTTGCTATCATTTGCAAGATACAGCTTACAATAAACTGAGTACTTTAGATCCTTTAATTAAAAAGAATGTAATTTAATGAATCAAAATAGTCAGATCTCACATGCTTTCTTTACTAATAAAATGAGCAAAAGGTGGCAAGCTAAAAAATAATGGAATATATTGTTATTTTTCACTGATTTGTACCAGAATTATATGCTTTCATTGGCATTCCTTAAAAGGCAGGTATTCTGTGCTTTCTCCTTCTGACAGGGATTAACCTTAACACACTTGTTATTTAAAGGAAAAAAGTTGTGCTACTGTGTTTCCCTGAAAATAAGCCCTCTCCGGAAAATAAGCCCTAGCTTGATTTTTACACTTGCACCTACCCCCAAAATAAGTCGTACTTGAGATCCCACCCACTCCACCCTACCGTCTGGTTGCATGAGGTAGGGTGAGGCATATGCATAAAGATCAAGCTAGGGTGGGGGTGGGCGGGTGAACCTGCTCCACGTGCCCCATACCCACTTACTTCAGGACCACCAGCCAAGCGCCCCACACCCCGACACCTGCCTTGGCTCGTGGTGGTACCAACACCCCAATCCAGCAGGAGCCTGGGTGACTGCCGCCGGCCCATTTCTTCTGCAGCTACTCACCACCACTTGCGCGCATTGTCCCCAGCCTCCGTTTTGCCAGCAGAGGTCTTCAGGAAAAGCCTCTGCAGCCCAGAATAGTGGCCGGGGGAGTGACGTGCGCATCAATTCAGAGCTCCATTCTGGACTGCAGAGTCCTTTCCTGAAGGCCTCTGCAAGCGAAACAGAGGCCAGAGGTGATGCACGCAAATGGCGGCAAGCAACCATAGAACAAGTGGGTCGGCACTGGCCATGCAGGTTCCTGCTGGACGGGGCTGTTATTGCTGCCACTGTGAGGTGAGACAGTAGGGGCGTAAAAGACATCCCCTGAAAATAAGACTAGTGCCTCTTTTGGAGGCAAAATAATATAAGACAGGTCTTATTTTCAGGAAAATGTGGTATATAGATGTATCTTCAACAAGTATTTTGATACTCCTTTTCATCTTTTGCCATCACTGCATGATTACTCCCCTGGACGCTTCCCCAGATACCTCTCTAGATGTCAGCTTGGGGGAGAATGAACCAGTTCCTGGCAGGTCAAGAACTGAGTTGATTAATGGCTCCAAGCAGCATCTGTGAGGGAGTTGGCTGAAGCACAGCTGCAGCAGAACAGTCCTGGGGCTCCAGGTAGGAAAAGCATGCAGCATGAGGAAGAGAAACTGCCTTCTGCACCTGATCCGAGAACACGTAGGGCAGAGGAAAGGCAGGAGCAGAGAAGGTCAGCCAAATTACTCATGAGGAGAAAGCCTCACCCTTCTTGATGGGCTGCACCAGAAGCTAGCTATTCAACACAGCAGACATATGGAGGCAATGCTGGTAGCAATATGTTTTGTTTCCTAGTTGTGTGTTTTCTGGTGATTGTGATTCTAGCCTCACTTTGGATTGACACTGTGCCTTTATTTGGATTTTGTCTTGGAAATTCTGGACTTTTCTTGCCTTGTTGAACTCTCTTGTGTTGCGGATTTAAGTTTGCCTGGTGGATTTATTTTGATTGAGAAAGTGCCTTATGGACTCTTTGGCCATTGCTCTGTAGACTAGCATTGGTCTGCTTTTGGCTGGACTTAATTGGGATAGTTCTGGGCTTCTGGTGAAGAGAATTGCTGGGGAATATAAAAAAACCATTATGTGTGTGAGTGGGACAGCACACTGTATTACTTCAGTAAGGAAATAATGTATGTCTTGCTTCACTTGCTAACTGACACTAACACTCAGATACATAAATATTAATTTGTAGATCATGATACCAACACTACAAAATAAGCATAAAAGTACAGCATTAAGTCTGGGGGTATATCAAATCTCAAAGTTAATCATTAACTGAGCTACTTTTTCTAAACAGCATGAAATTCAGAACAGCACAACATAATTTCAATATCCTCTGGAGGAACACATTATAACAGGCATGTCAAACTGCCAGCCCGTGGGCCGGATACGTCACGCCAAAACCGTGCCCACCACATTGCCGGCAATGGGGAAAAAGTCCTGATATGTCGCGCAACGTCACATGACGTTGCAAGTTTGACATGCCTGCATTATAACAATACTCTATTTCCAATGTTAAAAGACAACATTGCATTGCAGACAGATGCAATATATTACTACTGATTTGTTCAGAAACCATCAGTTGTCAGTATTCCAATTCAGGCAATAATAAAGAGGCGAGCTGCATTCATTTATTGAAACAAAATATGTGACTAAATAATAACATTTGTACATTGTCCAGCACCCATCGAGGGAGAAGAGTATCTAGAAACATGAAATAAAAACAAACAAGCAAACATTTATTCTTGTCTGATTAGAGAAATCTCAACAACCAAAAGAAGGGATTAGAACAAGATCTGTAACATTTCAGGTTGAATTATCCCAAGCATTTGTGCAATTTTGCCTCAAATGTATACAATTTCAGTTTTAAATATTACAAATGCAGGTGCCAGGCGTATCTGAAGAAAGCAGTTTTATTTCCTGCCTTTTCTTGATACACATGTTTGATCTTAACGAAAAAGCCAAGAGCTATATCTTTTCTTGACAGCTGATCCTATTTTATTGACTCAAAGCAATCTGCAAACACCTCTGCAATTTCATTTAACAATAAGTTAGTTTGTAGATAAATTTATTTTGCACGCAAAGGAGCAGCTTTTACAATGGAAATAGTACTCCTAGAAGAACAAGGCAATATGATCTATAATGCAATGGCATGGTTTTATTTAGGATGCAAATATATCCAATATATAGGCATTTGTTAATGAAACAAATCAGATTAAGAACCAAGGTAACCAGATATTGTCAGAGGATGAAAAGACAGTAAATAGGCTAGCAACACAACTGTAGAAAACCTTAAATTCTGCAAAAAAAATACCCAAACACCTCCCCACACTCCTTAAACTCAGGACTTTGTATCAAAAGAACTGATACAATAGTAGTATACTAACACTCTCCACTTCTCTGGGAAAAGATTTTGGAATTTAATGAGAATTTAATGTCATTTTAGGTTCTTAAAATGTGACAGGCAAAAGAACAATGTAGCCAATAAAAGTAATGAAGGTTTAATTTTACATTATGAATTTGCTCTGGACAATTCTATTTATTTAAAGACCACTATCAATCATTATAGTCAATATTGTCACAGTAGTTTTCTGCTACTTAAAATTTGGGAAAATAAAATTAGCAGAACCCATACATGGATACTACAATGCTGTGCATATTTCTATACAGAGTCTTGCATTGAAAAACTGCTGCCAATTCACAATAAAATGTTTATGCATCACTTAAATAAAGTCCTTGTGCAGCGGTGTCAAACTCACAATGTCACATGATGTGTCGCAACGTATCACGACTTTTTTTCCATTGCTGGCAATGGGGTGGGCATGGTTTTAGTATGATGTATCCGGCCGCAGGCTGGCAGTTTGACACCTGTCTTTGTGTATCAAAATACAACCTTTTAAAGATATAAGTAGGAGCAAATCCAACTATGCACTTTGCAATAACTTCCGTAGGGCAATGAGTTCATTCTAGAGATGTACAAAATTTATTTAAACAATGTATATGGTTGCCCACACCACCCTGTGTCTCTGGGCAGCTAAAAATAAATTAAAACCATAATATAAAACCTAAAATGTAAACAAGAAGCATCTTAACACTAATGCCACAGCCCTCAAAAAGACTCAAATCCAGCAGCCATACAACTCAGTCAGGCACTGTGACAGAAGGCATATCTCCTGGATCCCACTAAATAACACTGCCTCGAGGAAGGGACCCAGATCATGCCCATAAGAAACCTACTATATTCTGGGATAAGCAAAATCTAAGACAAGCACCCAACCCTATTTATGTAAAGCTTTACAAGAGACAATCAGTACCTTGAATTATATATGGAACACAACTAGCCATGCAAGTACAGAACACAGCACACTATGGAAGCCCCCAAATTATTGCATTCTGAACTAGTTGCAGCTTTTGAATGCTCTACAAGGGCAGCTCCATGAGTGACATATACAGAACCTTCCAATCCTGGAATGGGCACAACTGATACAGAAGATGGATTTGTGCATAGGCTTCCCCAACCATAGCTACCATTTGCTTGAGTAAGAATTGTGAATCCAAGATTGTGTATCAATTCTATCTGGAGGATGCTACCCTATTCAGAAATACAGATGGAAAACCTCCAGATCTGGATGACTTCAAAACCACAGCCGCTCACTTGTTCTTTCCCATAGACTATCATAGCCTTCAAACACTGGGAAAGAACGCTGGGATAGACAACAGAATATCACTAACACACTATTGTTCCTTCAACCCATGCCACTGAATGATTTCACCCAGCAGCTTCACAAAGGTGTTCTAAAGAAATAGGAAGACAAAACAGTCCTTCCTCCCTGCCCACAAACACTGACTGGAACCAGCCTATTTGTCACTGAATATTGATGATGCTAGTGTTATTTACACTTAGTGTTTAAATGAAAGTAGTTACACAGGATGAATATTTTCTACTTCTGACGCGTAGTAGCTTTTTTTTTTCTTTAGCTCTAAATCTACAAATCTTTTGTTAGTTCATGGAAACTAATAGGAAAAGAAAGTGTAACTATAGATTTGAAGAGGGACATTTCATGGTTCTGCCTGCAAGCTAAAAGTTTAGGTGCAGACTAACTGGAATTAATGTATTTTTTTCTGCAAGGATGACCTCCTATCTTGAAGGAGACAGTGGTTCTAAATGTGGGAGATGAAAAATACAGAGTTTCTCAGTCATCACATTCCTTTCAATTGAAGTATCTTTCCACACCAATACAAACGATTTTTCTAACACACACAAACAAAGGTTAGGACTGTGTTACCAGATTTGCATCAATCTACTACTAGTCTGCCACAAAAAGTGAGAATTTTTGGTATTTCTTTGCTGACCATTAACTATTCAGTTGTTTTAATGCAAGGAGCTTCTTCTGAATCCCTCTATTTCCCAAGGCTGGAACATTGCTATTGAGTTTGTTTCCACAAATTATGATTGACTCAGGCTGGGTTAACAGAACTTCTGGAATGGAGTATTTTAGTTTGAGTTCAAAATAAACACTATTTCTGTTTTGTGTATATTCTTCATTTGTTCTATCCAAAAGAGAAGTTCTCCTCCCAAATAATTTTTAAAAATACAAGAACATCCACAGAAGGAATGTTTTCTTCAGAATGGTAGAGTCTTCCTACTGATCTTTAATATTCTCCTAGCTATTTCAGTTGAGCTAATCAACAAAAGAGTGATGCACATTATAAATTATCTACCTTTCTGTGCTGATCTCACCACTCTAAGCTTACCCAACTCCCAATTAAATCTTTTCTCCTGGAAATATAGTCTAATTCCAAGAAAATTCATCAGTCAGTTACAAAATACTTGTTGCTAACAAATTGATTTCTTCAGATTTAAATAGGGTTTTTTGCACATTAAATTGATCATAATTAGTAAAGAATAGCACTGTGCTCAGGATCCAACTTTCGTTACATGCATTTTCTGATAATGCTTGGATGGAAGACAAACAGATTTAAACTTTAAAGAGACAAAATTTGCATTTATTTCAGTTCTCAGTAGAAGAAATCCATCAGAATTAAGCACTTAAAATATTTCTGTGGAGAGTCAAATACATACTTAAACACCACCATATGTAATACTGGCAAAGTAATTACCTAAACAAACTAAACAGATGACTATTCATTGAATGTTAGACTCAGCTAAGCATTCATATGAATGGAAGTGGCTTGCAACTGCTACCTTCTGGGATATTTGACTTCTGAATCTACCCTGTAATCCTGAGATTTCTGGATAGTCTCTCATCCAGATTCTAACAATGTTTCACCCTGCTTAGCTATTTTTGTAATCAGCCAAGGCAGGCTAGATGCTGCCACCTGTTGTGACTAATGATGTAAATAAAATTATGCAGGTGAAACAAGAACTTTCTGCAGTGCTCCAATTTAATACCATTTACTACATCTTTCATTTGAGCTGATTAAACACAATAATTATTGCAGCAGGAGTATATATTTTTAAGACATCTTCAGAAAGATAATTATGTGATCATGAAAAAGAATACTTCCTAGCCATATTTAGGGTGAACAGCCATATGCATTTTTAAATAAACTAAAAGTGAGCATTGTCCTTCATATTAGTACATGAAATAAAATAAGGTTTAGGTTATATAGTTTTATTAAAATATTTTTAAAACAAAAATTAAAAATAAACTTTTAATATAGAGGTAGTAGAATACCTTTCTTCAAGCATTACCTTTAATCTATCTCAAAGTGAGATTCACTAAATGAAATGTGGCTTACTTTTCAGTAAGTACCTATAGAATTGTACTGCAAATCTGGCAGTTATGCTTGCAATTAGTATATGTGGGCATTGCTTCCAATTAGTACATGTGGGAGGTTGGCATCAGAGACTTCTTTCTGTCTTCAAACAAACTAATTGATATTGGTACTTTTTATGCACTTAAATCATGCAGCCTTTTAAAAATATTTTCACAGCACCAAGTAAGAGGTAAGGATATGTTACCAAAAAATACTGCTAAAATCCAATAAAGAAAAGTTGGTTGGTCAAAAAACTTAGTTACAACATTGTACCCAGAATTTAAATAAAGATGAAAAATAAAAGGCATTCCAAGTTGTTCTCATTCAGCAGTTAACCTGGGTTGCTACAACACTGTTTGCCTAACCTAAATTTTCCTTTATCCAGTATCAGCTCATGAGTTTGTCTTGTCAAGGAAGTCTGTACCTTGGTTAAGACTGTGCTTCTAAAGAAATTGAACATACGGTAGTATTGATGAGGTTTTTTACATTTTGTTCTGCACATTCAACACCTCACAGTACTTGATTTTTGTTGATAAAATGTCCTAATTCTCTGACTTAGTCAACTGTGGCATCTTCCTCTATCTTCCCATTTAATAATGCAAGATGCAGAAACTGCTCTAAGGAAAGATCCTGCCATATTCTCTTTTTTCCTATTATTCAACAGCAGAATCCTGTCTTTATTTTCTCTAATTCTTTTTCTGTATTAAATTCGCATTCACTCTTAATTCTTCTAAGAAACTCCAATGTCTGCAGGCAATTCCCAAAAAGTTCAGAAGATATCCTAGTTTTATACTAACCAGTTTCTTACATACTTATTTGTATTTCTATTTAATAAAACAAGGGAAGTATAGTTGCAATACCTTAAAATACTCAGGTTTTTTACCATTACTGATAGATATTGAACAAAACACTAGTTCTATAAATATGTCTCTTACACACAAATTGCAAACATGTCTCAAACAAAGCATACCATATATTTTGCTGAAATTTAATCTGTTTTGCTCTTTGAAATAATTTGTTTTCAATGCTATCCATGGCTATCAATCCAGCTTTGTGTTCATGCATTGCCTTTTAATGTTTTGATTTAGCTCACATTGCAGTATGGAAGTAACACTTCGGAAGAGATAAAGATTAACTTTGGATCAAGTAACTGAAATTCCTGCTACCCTTTTTGGCTCTATTTAAAATTTAGCTTCTCTCACAATCTTCTCTATTATAATTAGTTTCACTATGGTTTTTTATTAGAAAAAGAGTGAGCTGAGGTTACTATCACACACATATTTTTAAACATCTGATAAGCATATTTTTCTACCATTTTCTATATAATGTATATTTTTAAATAATAGAACTATCATTTATATTTTGATTTGATAAAGCAATAATCATATATCAGTCACCAATACAAACACAAACCAGATGCAACTTGGATTTCAATCTTCTCCACAATAAACTTTGGTAATTCTGCAAAGTTTTAAATAGGGAAAACTCCTAAAATAACATGAGATTTTTTTCTTGCCCATTGCCTTGGAATTATTCTCCACATGTAATACACTTATATAAAGTGTGTGGGAGTCAGGCAGTATAAAAATTTAATGAATAAATAAAAAATAATTTTAACTAATGTAAAGCCTAGCATTTTGAAGCCCTTAGTTCCATATCAGTCAAAATGCTAAGAAATGCTATACTTTTTTAAAAAAAATAGAGCTGCCAGTTACTTATGAATTTCTACTCTGTATCACTTCATTTTAATTTAAATAATGTTGGAAACAAACTTCAAGTCAAGTTTGACCTAAGTTGGAATTGTATGAAGAAAGAATAATTATAAATAACTAGAGCAAACACTCCTAGTAAACTGAAGACAAGCAACAGCACAGACAACAGCCCACTAGAGATGCTGCTGCCAAGTTGTTATTCCTAGTGTTTGCTGTACTGAATTGCAGACTTGAAGTCACACAGCTAGCTTCCATTCCTAAAAGAAGACTAGAACCTGGGTTATCCTTCTCCTATCCATCATTTGAACCACCTACACGTTAACCACGGGATCTCTCTGCGGCTAATAAGTAATGCTCAGAAATTAAAATTATCTTTGAGCGTTGTTTTAAAATCAGCTATTTCTTAACAAACCAAGTGCCCAATTTTCCCCATCCTGAATCACATTAAAGTCCCAAGAGAAGAGAATCTTTGTAACTCAAGAGTTGAACTGTGGAGTTCCTCAAAGAACTACCAAGACCACTCCTACCATCATTGACAGGGCAACCAGAACATAAAATAAGAGCAAATCCCACTCTCTTCTAGCACTGATGTTATCTAGTTTGGTAATGAAAAGTCTCCAAGAAAACAATCCAGCATCAAGGATTCCACATAAAGTGTCTACCCTTAGTTGGTTCCAGTACCAGTACCCCTCTAAAACACACTATTATACAGATATGACACAAAGGGGGAAAAACATAAAAGTTCATATGCTTGTGTGATGTTCATGTGCTGGCTAATAACAGTCTGAATATATTAAGTTTCAGATAAGCCAGAGCAGAAGTGATTCAACTCAAGACTTCTAGACAGATAACAGCAATAATGAATATTTATTTTCTCTCTTCCTCACTGATGGGTATTTCATGGAACAAAAAAACAGAAATAGTAGGGGTAAATCATAGGATGATTATAGACTGAAGGCAGCATCTGGAGTCTATCAAATGCTATTAACAATGGGTAATGCACATGGAAAGCCTTATCTAGAAACACCCAGAGTAGCTCTTACAGAAACTCCTGAATGCTAGACCTTATATACAACTTGAAACCTTATGGAAACAGAAAGGTTGATATTTAGGAAGATAATTCTTGGGGCAAAACTCTTCAAGTGGCTCTTAGGGAAATGTCAGAACATCAGAGGAGCCATTTAACTTGAAAACAAGGGCTACCTCTCCTCACTACCCAAACAAGTGAAGTTGGTACTTAGGAAAATCACATCATTTCAATTTTGATACTTTCTAGAATTCGAAACTGCATTTGAACAAATTTATATTTGCCAAATTTTCTAAAAGCAAACCCGTTTTTAACGTAAAACCTTGTTTTACGTTTACATTTAATAAGTGACAGTATCCCACCACCTTTAGCACGTCGTCCTCCCAAACCTTTTATAGCTTGGCTGTCTACATTTTATTGATGGGGTGTGTGTGTGGAAAGATCGCCTCAGGCAGCTAATTGACCCGAGTTTTTTTTTCTCGAAGAGCAAGAATGGGAATATCAGGAGAGGCAATGCAAAAGTTTGCAGAAGGATTTCCTCCAATTTTAGCCACCCGAGGAGAGGTTTTAGCTCCAGCACTTGGCGCCCTCCTCGGGGAAGAACCTCGCAAGAGCTGAGCTCCGCTTTTCTGTCAAATCGCGAGCCGGCCAGGGCTTGCCAATCGTCTCTATGCCTCACGAAACCCAACGGGAGACCCGAAACCGCAGAAGATTGCAACATCCATGCCTTCCCTATACCCCGCATCGGTCCTCAGGCTCAGAGGAAGGGGGAGGGCTGTCTCTCTCTCCCAGTCACCTCGCCTTGCTCACCTTGCTCGAGGGCGCTCCCCCCGTGCTTAAGAGCAACGCCAAGGCGAAGCTCTTCCAGGGAGCAGAAAGCGCCGAGGGCATGTTAGCCCCGTCAAACTGCCCGAAGCAGCCGCGCAGAAGAGCTGGCCTTAGTTCCACGCGGAGAGACGCAGTCAAACGCGCCGCGGACTTTTGAATGAACTTTGTGGCGCGGGCTCGGCCGCATTTGTAAGCTCGGCGGTGGGGGAGCGGTAGGGGGGGGGAGAGAGCGCGAGCCCAATTCATTGGCTTTCCGGCCAATCGCTTCCAGACAGAGCAGGCGGCCGGGGTGGGGCGGGGGAGAGGCTGCCTTTGGATTGGGAGAAACCGAAGGGCAACCGCGAGACCCACCCTCGCTGTCCCTTTCCACTGCGAAGGTACACGCCTCGTGCGCGCGCGTTCGAGTTTCCGCCCCTGGTTCTCCTTTCATTCCCACGCGCGGCGACCTAGGGTAGTAAACAAGCCGTGCATCTTACTCTTCGAAGTAGCTTGGTATTTCCTCTGGCTGACGGGGAGCTCCAGGCCACGGAAGCCGACGGTCCATCGATGCAGCTTTCTCCGTGGCTGCTTTTTTTGGAAGAGAAAACATTTCACCGCTTGTTAACCCATCCTTCAAGGCTCGGGCCAGTTGCTCTCGAGTGCTAGTTTGCCAATGACGAATCTTATAATTTGAAAATGCACTGTGAGGATGTTCTTGCTCCAACGCTTGGCACCTAAGATTAATGCACTCGAGGGGCCTTTCTTCTAAGACAATTATCCAATAATTTTACAATTCATTAATAAAATAAGAATATTAAAAATAGAATATTTTTGTCTAAGTTCTCCCCGAAAAACCTTGTTCAGCCGCACTTACAAAATGCCCGAAGATGATAGGCATCGTTACAGCATATTCTGACTAACAGCGTTCAAAGTCAAACTTTTGGCTCACTGGAGAAAATGCAAACATAGAAAAGAGTGGAAGATGAAGTCTTGTCAGCCTCCCACCCTATGCAGTAATTAGAATTACTGCTGAATATCAGCTTCATTTAGAAGTGTCTAAAACCTTCATATGTTGAACTTTACAAATATATTTCCCCCAAACTAGTCATAAATACTGAGAAATGGTTAAGGTTGTGAGACAAAAAAAATTCTTAATTTTTCTCAATAAAGACATTATTCAAAATCACTCATGAGAGAAAGACACTTTCTCAATTTACTTTGGTGAGCTACTGTTCATTATTGCTTTGTGATATAACTAAATTCCACAATTTGTTCATTCCTGTCTGCCAGGAATTGTGCTGTCAGAATTTGAATGTCAAAGATATTGTGCCTTCAATAGTAAAGGCTTAAGACATTTTTAAAAATGTTTTTTGTCTTTTGTCCCAGTTCTATTACATATATGGGAATAACTATTTCTAGGACTTGTATGCTGGTCCGGGGGGGGGGGGCTGAGATAAGACCCTGGTGACTTACCTTGTAAAAAATTTGCCAAAATGTGTTATGGAAAAGTCTCAAATGAATCAAATATTGTGCTCAATGATTGAAAGGTACTGAACCTGTTACTGGGGAAGAACAAGATTCTGCAGTGAGTAGTCAAGACATTAACTGGGGCATTTGCTGGGGTAAATCCAGCAAGAATCCCAGGTGCTGATTCAGCCATTGGTGAAAGCGAGCATCTGGGTTGCACAAAGATATATCAAATAGCAATATGGAATATCTGAGGAATGAGCCAGGGTAAATTAGATCATATCAAATGGAAGATGGACAGATTGAAAACCAGTTTCCTTAGCCTTAGAGAGGTACACTAGATGGACAGTGGCTATTTCAAGTTTGAAGTATTCACTATCTATTACTCAGGACGTGACAGGAAAATGAATGGAGTGGCATTTATCACAAGCTAGAAATTCATCCAAGCAGTGCAAAACTTTCTGATGGTTAATGATAACATTATAACTATCCAAATCTATGCCAAACCCCTCGGAATCACAGTTGTCCAGGTCTGTGCCCCAACGACTGATGCAACAGAGCTTGAAATAGTGGATTTTTTGTCAGCATTAAAAAAAAACTCTGAAGCAAGTAACAAAAAAAACCACAGAGTTTACATCCTGGGTGATTTCAGTGCAAAAGTAGAAACAGGCATCAACTGGAAACTTTGGACTTGGGAAGGGGAATGGTGCAGGTGATTTTGTCATGAAAATCATTTTCATATCATGAATACCTGGTTCAAACAGCACAAGCATCACTTATACATTTGGACCTGTCACGTAAACTGTACTATAACTAGTTGACTATAGATAATCCTAGACTTACAAACCACAACTGGGACAAAAATTTCCATTGTAAGTTGTAGTCACAAATTTCTGTTTAATTCATTGTTGATTGTAATTGGCTGTAATAATTCAATAATGATTTAATTGAACAGTAATTTGTTCTTAAGCTATTTAATAATGACTAATAATAACAAATTGAGGGGATTATAAGGTAAAATCATGACAAATGATTGGAAAGGTAAGAAGGAAGATGATGAGAAAATAACACTAAGCATTTCTTTTCAATTGGCATCGCATGAACTTGAGTGCCACCTATCTTGCTGTAGCTGTTTTCTCCACAGCATACCCTCCCCCTTTGGGGAGGGCAACCTTTACTCAGAAGAAATTGCTGACCCCTGAAGTATAGCTATAGAACATAAAATGTATGCTTCAAAAGAAGTTATACTCATGTCTTGCATGGATGAATAGTTATAGATTTGGAAAGTTTGGCATGAATGAAAAGTGGGAATAGACTATTACCACATTTTTTGAGATATGCATCAAAAAGGGAAGGAACCAGCCAAATTAAAAGGGTAGCAATATATCAGATTTCATTAGTGCATCTGAATCTCCAAAATGAAATTAGTTTGACCTCAGAAAAATTTTCATAGAAAATAGAATAGAATAGAATAGAATAGAATAGAACAGAACAGAACTGGAAGGGACCTTGGAGGTCTTCTAGTCCAGCCCCCTACTCAAACAGGAGAACCTATACCATCTCAGACAAGTGACTGTCCAGTCTCTTCTTAAAAACCTCCAATAATGGAGCACCCACGATTTCTGAAAGCAAGCTGTTCCACTGGTTAATTGCCCTCACTGTTAGGAAGTTTTTCCTTAATTCCAGGTTGCTTCTCTCTTTGATCAGTTTCAACCATTGTTTTTTTTTTTTTAGAATTTTTTTTATTTTTTACAATAACAATCCTTAGTGTCTAGTGTACAGCGTGTTGTCTTGGTTCATATATTTTGAAAAGAAACAATCAATAGTAGTTAATTAACAGTCAATAATAATTATTTTTTGTAATTCCATAATTAGTATATTAATTAATAGTATATTTCTTTGATCTTCCCTTCTCCCAATAGTATTCTTCTTCAACCTTAATCAAATATAATATTTTCAGTGCATAAATGGTTAAATATAAATATTTTTTCATGTTTGTACAAATAATAATGTCCATGTATGACATTTTTTCTTATCAACTTGTGTTGTTTTCTATTCTTATTAGTTCACATATCCTATTTTCATAATTCTTATTTAAGCTTAATTTTCCCTTAATATTCAAACAATAATTTTCTCAATATTAATCATCTAAATATCCAGATTTTCCATTTAGATACACCATCCCAATGTTTTCATATTTGATGCATTATAAAAATACTATACTGCTTATTTATCTTATGACCTCTACCTATAACATCTTTTCTGATCACGTTAATTTGTTAAATCATTATATATCCTATTTTCAAAGTTCTTATTTAAGCTTAATTTCCCCTCAGTATTTCAGTCATTCTTACTCCTAATTCTCTTCAACTCAATTTACTTTTAAATTTCAAACTTTTCATTCACATACACCATCCCAATATTTTTATATTTTATATATTATGAAAAATACTATATTTATATCCAAAGTTATCTGTTCTTTTAATGTTATTCAAACAAGTGTTTGCACATGTAATATTCTATCTGGTAGGGCAAGTCAAATCTCTTAAATCTATCTCTGGCCTTCTTCTTTTGCCAAATAACTTTCCAAGTTGATAAATTCCACTTGCCAGGAAGTTCTTGTATTTTTGTAATTATTGTTGGGAATGGAGAAGACAGGATGCATAGAATATATGCTTTTTGTCTCCCGAACTCTAGTGGTTCTCCTGGCAGTTCTATAGTCCATTTTGTTAAATCTTCTTTCTTATCCTCAGGTTTATTTTGATGTTCTGATGAATAAAGTATCTTTTCCATTTTTATATAACAATAAAAATGCAAAAGATACTTTATTCATCAGAACATCAAAATAAAGGTGTTGTAGGTGTTTTTCCTGTTTATGTTAAATTATAATTCTCTTCATTTGTAGCTTTGCTGATTAAGTCATTTTCTTCTGTTTATATTCTGTTATCAATTTGTTTGTTCATTCTTTACCATCATTTTCTGAGTGTTTTTTGATTATGGGTTTAGATTAGAGATGTGCTCATTTATGTCATCAAAGTTGTTTTTTATCTCCTTGTGGTTTGAAGCTATTGCCATTTTTACCTGTTGTAACATTTCTTCCTGGAAAGTATTTGTCTTATCTTGAAATGTTGCTTCTGGAGGTCTTTGATATTCCAGGCTAGGTCCTTCAGGAGTAAGTATTAAATGTGGTTTTCTGTCATATTTTTTGATAAGTATGCAATATCCATGTTGTTTCCCCTTTTCAAATAGTCCTTCATCAGTGCCATAGTCTCTATAATTAGCCTTACCAACCAAACTCAGAATCCAAACAGTCCAATTTTGTATAGTTCTTATCTTTATATATAGTTTTTATAATCCACTGTATTTTCAATTGTCAAGGTATCAGTAAAATCAGTATTTTATAACAGTTCTTTTATTCAGGGGTCAGTTGTCAACCAGTCAAAATTGCAATTCAGTATATTTAGCCATCTTGAGTCCTTCCTGTAAATTCCCCCCTAAAAGATTAGCCCAGAGTCAAAGTTTTCTTTTTCTGTAAACAATTCTTGGCTGTGGGGTGTGGAGTTCCGCAATCCTGTGGCCGTGTCCTAGGGTGCAAAAACCAGAAGTCTCACCAAGCAACCATTGTTTCTTGTCCTGCCCTCTGATGCTGTGGAGAATAATTTGACCCCCTCTTCTTTGTGGCAGCCTCTCAGATACCAGAATACTGCTATAATGTCATCCCTATTTCTTCTTTTCTTTAGACTAGCCAAACCCAAGTCCTGCAGCCGTTCTTCATATGTTTTAGTCTCCAGGCCTTTGATCATCTTAGTTGCTCTTCTCTGAACTTTTTCCAAGGTCTCAACATCTTTTTTGTAGTATGGTAACCAAAATTGGTTGCAATATTCCAGGTATGTCTCACTAGGATTTTATAAAGCGGTACTATTTCACGGGATCTTGATTCTGTGCCTCTGTTTATACAATCCAGGATTGTATTAGCTTTTCTGGCTGCTGCTGCTGCACAGTGCTGGCTCATGTTTAAGTGATCATCCACTAGGATTCCAAGGTCCCTCTCACAGTTACTGTTTTTAAGCCAGGTCTCACCTAATCTGTACTTATATCTTTGATTTTTCCTGCCTAAATGTAACATTTTGCTTTTTTCCACATTAAAACTCATTTTGTTGGATAGGGGTTTTTTTTCGAAGGAAGAAAAAAAAATTAAATATCTGATCCAGCAAATTTTTCCCTGCAGGCTTATAAGCATAATTTCGTGATTTATTTATTTATATAAGAAATATTGCAACTTCTGAAACACGGAGTTTAAGGTACTTTGAAACTTCTGTGAAGAAAACAGAATTCTAAGAGTGTGAGCCAGCAGTTGTTTTTTCAACCACTATAAAGCCACTTCAGGAAGCAGTGAGCAAGAAGCCAGACAGAGATAGTTTGTAAACTCAAGGCAATGCTTAATTGATTTCCAGCAGTTGCTGTGGTACTATCTTCAGAGTACAAGGACTGCTGATTTTGATTCTCCATTTGGATCAAAAACAACAGACACAAATGGGAGGTGAGGAGGAATAGTGTTATTAGACACCTGCCAGGAACCACATTAAAGCAAGGAGCTCATTGCCAATGAACTGGATTCTTTTGATACTGCTGCTGTTTCTCCTGCTTGCTATTTCATCCTGATCTGCAACTGTGAACTGTAAAAGGAAGTCCCAGAGTGATCATTATGCCACATGGAAGGAAACCCTAGCTTGTCTAAGCATGCCTGTTGAATTGTTAAGTTTAATGTGACAGAAGGGAGGATGTTATTAATTATACAGAGAGTAATTAACTATGCTAAATTACTTTAATTAAAATCCTACTTATTGCTGGCAGGGCTTTCATAAGCCTTATGTGGCCCATAGTCTGAACAAGGTTATGTCATCCTATTTTGCATAATTTTATGTTCTCTTTCTGAAGGAATTGTTTATTTATTTTTAGATCAGGAAGGACAAACGAATGGATAGTGACAACAGTGGTGAGAATGGGATAGATTCGGGGAAGGAAATCTGAGGATTCCTGTTCAAGGCTTCAGTTGTTCCTCTGCTTCAGTTCCTTAAAGACACTCACTTACATGGTTTAAAAAGTTATACCTCAGTGCTCAACTGCTTTGAAACTCATTTAATTTGGTACTCAACACAGTTTGATGAGAAAATTTTATCCCAGTACTTGTCGTTTGATTGGCACTCAACACATAAGCTAGAACTTGTTATTGTCAGTTGCCTTGTGACTCATTACCCTTACCAGCCGAAACAAAGGATGACACATTAGTCATGTGATAGCTCTTGCCCTGTGTACGTCCTCTTGCAGTCTTATCTTAGCTTCTGTGCTCATTTTGTGTATTTTTGTCCTTTTTTTCCTCATAAGTATAAGTAAAATGACATTTTTATTTTATTTAATCTAAGTATTTATTATTTTTTAGCTTTATTTCTCATATAAAGCAATGATGTACAACTCAATCTTTTTACATATTGCTTTAAAATGTGCATTATCTTTTGTTTGGCAATGCATTACATTTATTTATTCCTTATGGGAAAAATTTGTTTGGCTCATCGTTTTTGGTACTCATCGTGCCTCCCAGAACCAATTAATGACGATTTCTGTATTATGCAGAAACTCTGCATGAATTGTAAGCTACAGGATTTCTGCTCTGTTTCGCCTAACTGCAAGCACTGAGACATAAATATGAATAAATATTACACTGAAATGTACAATAGGCCAGTAAATCCTCTTTACAAACAAAAAGGGCAGTTCAGGTATGGCTAGTTGAAAACATAGAAGAGGAGATTGTGCTACTTTTTCTACTCCAGATTTACCCTTCAAAGGAACTTTTCTGTTAGCCCTTTGGGATAGACCAGACTAGAAAACCAAAGCTAGGAATGTTAATATAATTTTTATTATAAAGTTATAGTAACAGAACCTTGTAAGTCTGAGTATGCTTCCTCCTCCCTCTCTTTATCTTTGTGAAAATTAGGGACAGTCAAGTCTGACACATTTTCTCAATTTACATTTCTGCCTTGGATCAAAATTCTTTTGTCTGACGATTTCTTCCTCCCATTCCTCAAGGTTATTCCTACTGCCCAGTACATTTTCTGTCTGAAGTAGTAAAGATGTAGATGTTGCTTAATCTGAAGCAGCATTGCATCTAGAAATAACTATATTTCCTAGGATGGTGCCTTATCTCTTGTAGGATTTTTGGTTGGGTGCACATATATTAATTGACTAGAAATGTATATACAGCCTACTAGGTATAAAGGTACAGTAGCTTGTGTTTCAGCTTGTTATATAATCTGTCTAATTCATTTATGATTCAACAACTGGATTAATGCAATAAACTATATTAAATAAATTATGGGTAAACATATTGTGCGAATTACAGCCATTGTGTCAAGATCTATTTACTACATAAGGCCTCCATTTACTGTATTATGCTAGGGTCTGACACCTGTGGCGTATCAGATTTCCAAGGATGTGAGGTAAAATGCAACTTTAAACCCTCTTTTTTCACCAGGATCCTGGTGTGTTGGATGTTCAATTCTCATGATTGCCAGCTGATATCACCATTAGCCATGCTCGATGGGAATTGGTAACTTGGATTCCAGCATGTTTACAGGTTACCAGATCGAGGGGTATTGACTTGCTGAATATATCATTTCAGCAAGTTCAATTCCTTTTTAGAACTATTTTAATTTTTAGGAAGAATTATAGTTTCAAAGAATAGTTGGAGAAGGATTGAATGAATCAGCTTCACTGACCCCAAATTTTTCTTTTCTAATAGAATCCCTTAGACTGAAATGAGAAATGTTTTTTAATGAATAATCAGCAAGGGAAATAAGTCCCCACTTGCAAATTTGTGATATGTCAATACTTTTGATTTACTATAGCAATAAACCACCCATGCCGTGTCTATGATTAATTGATAGAAAGATGGTTTAAGGCAGATATTGCAAAAGCATTGTACCATATCAAGTAGTTTGGTAAGAAACTAGAAATAAATTATTAAGGTTCAGGCAGTGAAGTATTTCTCCAGTATCTGGTGATTATTGGTAATCATGCCCTAAATGTCTGATACAAATTTTGATCAATAAAACAAACATATCCTATTCAGCCCCTTAAAGCAGATCATTACATTTAGGCTCAAAATTTTGATAGCTGGAAGTAACTGATGGAATACATACAAAAGTAGCTTGGCGAGATTTAAACAGGAATGAGTATAAAATTGCCAGCTAATTAATTATGATTGTGAGGTATTGAATATCAGAGCTGAGTTATCTTTCTGCACAGCTTAATTTGGAGCATTCAAAATGGATCAAGTATAGATAATCCCCAAGAAAACACACTTTTGTCATAAACCATTGAAATAAAAAACATTCTTAGCTACTGCTAATGTTATGGAAAGTGATCTGCATTCCTTATGTTAGCCTGTTGTATTTCAGGAACTGTATTTTACTTCAGCAGTTGCATAACAGAGTGGCTAGATGGTTGTATATTTTAAACTGAAATTAAATGGAGCAGGAGGTAAGGGAGGAGAAAACAGGTTATGCAGATAGAAGTTAATGTTCTTATGTTCTTAATTATGTTATAAAACTCATATTGTTTGTTGGGACCTTCTGAGATTACCAGAAACTTTTCTATGTATGTGAATGCAGGAATCTCTCATTCAGGGCCCCTTTTTAACTCTCCCCCCCCCCCGAAATAACAGCCGTTTTGAAGTCTGCCAGAAAATGTCCTAAGAGATCGAAATACTCTGCTATTACTTTTTTCTTATGCCTTGATGTCAGACTTGTATCCCTTAATTATTTTGCACAAAGCTCCTCCTATCCAGAAGGGCTTGATCAGCAGATGATGGTATAAATCACATTAGAAGAAAATATGTGAAGTTCCCTCTAATGAAATTTATATTCTTCTTGGGGTCTGTCTTTGTACTTAGTGTAGTAGAGCAGCATAGATAACTGGGTTTGTTTCAGGGTTACCATAATTGTAATTTTGTTTATTCTTGTTCCCTTATAAAAGTCTACTCAAGTTTCCATGGATGTCTATATGCAATTATGAGCTGGCCACCCAATATCTGAGAAAGTTCAATGTCAATGTCTAATGTTAGTACAATGACATACTGGTCATTGTGAAGATTTTACCCTCAGAGGTAAGTCTGGAAATGCTGTTTCCCCACCTGTAAAGGCACATTACTCTAAAAATCAAAATATTCTCTGTAGCAAAATTTGTTCTGATAGCACCCTTTGTTATTATGCTTATAAAGGCTGTATGTTACATCTCATGTAAAGAAATGCCTCCCCCCCCGCTTAATTTGTTAGCTTTCAATCCAGCTAAGCTTGCTTAAAAGAATGTTGTAACTGAGCTGTTACTTGCAATGCCTTTTTGAAAACTGCCCACACACATTTCCCCAAATATTTTCTGCACAATACCTTCAAAAATGGAATATGCTTTTCTATAGCTTCTGACAGGCAGTTGATTCACAAACCAGTTAAAACTTGGGTTCTAACAAATACATTTTTAAAAACCTAGCTCATACAAAAATTCCAAAAACCTGTCCCATTTAATTCAAATACTAATAATACTTTTACTTATAAAGTACAATTATCATGGAAAGGAGAAAAAGACCAAAACTAAGACTGAATTTACATTTTGACAATAAGATTTAATGTAGCTAGAAAACAAAACACAACTATATAAGAATTGCTAGAAAGAGGGAACAGAGTATCTAATTTTAAGGAAAAATTAATTTGCGTGCCCTAGTGTTCTGAAGAACGTTGCATGTTTCTGTTGTAGTCCAAGGACTAGAATTTATTTAATGTCACATAGAAGAGCTACTCCTCTCAGTATCCAATGATCAGGAGATACAGTTGTTCTTAAGTAGATTGCAGTGATATAGGTCAAATCTGTTCTTCTTGGCTTCTTATAAATGGGACAAACATAGAGTTTAGGATCTCTTGGGCCTGTTGTGTTAATTGCAAATATATGTACAACAGGAAGTAAAGTGAAAAGAATCTTTGCGGTAGATTCAGTGAGCTTATTATTACGTCTATCCCATCCAGCTCCATCCAAGTATAATCCATAGATATAAACCCCTTCCTATATAAAAAGAATGAATATTTATTATGTTAGAAAATTATCAGCTTTTACTATTATAACATAACTTGACTGATTTAACCTGTCTGGTATAAAGTATAGTATAATTAGCAAAACCTGAAAAAGGGGAAAAATACTAGCACAATTTGAGAAAATAAAACAATCTATAATGCTTCTGAATGATAATGAACAATGTTCACATATTTGTGTTTACTGAAAAGAATTGAAATACTTTTTGGGCTGTGAGATTAAAAGTAGTTTTCTGTCTTAAGCTCTATGCACCTTTCTATCTGGGCATGGACTCAGCCTGTATATTCTCTAATTCCTTAATATCTATTTTTCTTAAGGTGGATATATAAATGTAAATCTATTTACTTCTACATCTCTACTTATATCCATATCTGATGTACTTTAACAAAAAAACAACATTATGGAGTCAGAAAAAATGCAGGAATAGAATGCAATAAGAAAAATCCTTTGTAGAATCCTATATTTCCTGCAGTCATCCCCCTTCCCCCGAGGGGAAAGGGACCTTGGAGGAAGAAATCTTGGAGGTCATCTAGTCATCTAGTCCAATCCCCTGCAGGAAACCCTATACCATTTCGGACAAATGGCTGTCCAGTCTCTTCTTAAAAACTTCCAGTGTTGGAGCATTCACCACTTCTGGAGGCAGGTTGTTCCACTGGTTAATCGTTCTAACTGTCAGGAAGTTTCTCCTTAGTTCTAGGTTGTTTCTCTCCTTGATTAGTTTCCATCCGTTGCTTCTTGTCCTGCCTTCAGGCGCTTGGGAAAATAGCTTGACTCCCTCTTCTTTGTGGCAGCCCCCGAGATATTGGAACACTGCTATCATGTCCCCCCTCGTCCTTCTCTTCATTAAACTAGACATACCCAATTCCAGCAGCAATTCCTTATATGTTTTAGCCTCCAGTCCCCTAATCATCTTTGTTGCTCTTCTCTGTACTCTTTCTAGAGTCTCTACATTTTTTTTACATCGTGGTGACCAAAACTGGATGCCGTATTACCAAGGCATTGTAAAGTGGTATTAAGACTTCATGTGATCTTGATTCTATCCCTCTGTTAATGCAGCCTAGCACTGTGTTGGCTTTTTTTTTTTTTTGGCTTTTTTGTTACAGGGATGTCATCCTCCTCTAACTCCCTCCTCTATCTTTGCTACTTTGGTGGTGGAAGATAGGAAAGGAGTATGTTAGGGCTACATAAGTGAAAAACACATGTGCTTCTTTCTTTTATAGTTCATTTCATTATTGAAAATCTAAAGCAAATACAAACCAAACTTTTTTTAAAAAAATTAGATTAGAATTATTAGAACATAGACGTAGTTTGGAAATTAATGCAAAAAAGGATGTACCCATGATATACTTACAGGAGGGGCTGCAGTGATTTCTTCTTTGATCTGTTTCAGTACTTCATTATGGATGGTCACTGTATCCAAAGCCCAGCCTTTATGCGCTCGTGTAACCTCTTGTCTCATAGCTGTTAGAAACCCTGTAAAATAGGCCAAAGAATAAGACAAGTTGAACACAACCTTTTTCTTGTTTACATTTTTATACTGGAGTGTTCTATGGCTAAAATATTCACATAAAAAAACCCACTAAAATATTCAGCCAAAATTGCCTAACACAAAATATAAGTAAATAAAAAAACAAGAAAAATACAACAAGAGTCCTCCAACTATTGAAGATATCAAATTCTGGCTTGTATTCTCCTGCAATTATTTTTCTTCCTCTTTTGCTTTTCCCAAAAAATCTGTAAATGTCTTTTGTGAATAAAAGAAAGGTGCAAATGAGGGATAGATAATCCTCTAATCATGACTAGGATAAGAATTTCAAAGTCTATCCTTAAAAGAACATTGTACTTTTAAATCACTTTATGAAATGCAGAATTTTGTTGATTTAGTAATTTCAAGTTGTAATAAAATTCTATATAAAAATGGGGGGGGAATCCTTGATAGTGCATGCATATTGACTTTCATTTATATGAAACAAGCTTGTACATGTTAACAGTTTTAGAAAGAATTGTATATATTTAATATGTATGGCTTAAATGATGCTCTATTCACTGTTTTTTAAATAATCAGATAAAGAGAAATGTGACTTTCACATGAATCTAACAGAAATCCTGAACAGTAATTTATAATTTATAACCATGCAATTGAAAAAAATTCTTTATATATATATTGGATTCCTGCCTCTACTCCTATATGGATCTGATAGAATAAATCAAATGTAATGGAAGAGTTATGCTTTTTAATAGACTAATAAGGCTCCACTCTTGTAACAGAACATATTGTTTATTTTATGTATAATAAAAGATATTTACCCTGAGGATTAAAAAATCCAGTCATCCAAAATACATGTGGTCTTCCTTCAAAGATCCAAACACGGAACTGGGAATTTCTCTCTAAAAGTTCAGTAAACCAGAAACCCAGGGTAGAAGAATCCCATGATACACGCTTCCAGAGCTGAGGAATTCGAGCATCATACATGTTATCAAGAGCATCTCTTAAGTTCTAGAGAAGTAAAAGATTAAACATGTAATGATATATTTGAATAGAAAAAGGCTTTATTTCAGAATGCATAATTATATATAATACTATACTTAGTTACCTCACTCATAATAATAGTTCCTTCTATGGCTAGTTTAAGGTCAAGGAGGCTGTTTCGGACTATTTTGATAACTTTCTGCATTCGGTCAATTTCTTGGCGAAGAAAAATGTTCATAGAATTAAGGTGGCCCATTTTAACTAAACGAGCTTTTACCTAAATAAAAGTAATTGAAAGAAAACAAGTCAGTAATAAAGCATTTAGAATAGCAACAGTCTTCCTATTTACAATACTATATAGGATCTGCCTGTATGTTCATGTGCATTAGCACTGTAAACAGCAACTTCCTGCTCCTCTTCCCAGCCAAGTCTACTATAGTTCTCATTTGGTGTTAGAGGCAGAATATCACAAATGACAATAAACCCCATTGATAATAACCCTGATACCTTGATAATGAACATATTTTGCTCTTTGATGGTACACCAGTTTGAAGTGCAACCTCACTCTTACAATAGGGCTGGCCTAAATTAACTTTGAATATTTGTTTGGTGAGCTGTTGTGAAAATATGTGTAGGAAATCATGTGAATATGTGAGAATAAAGACAGTAGATGATGAAAAGCAAATTAAGAGTTCGATCCAGAAATTGATCGTGTTTTATCAACACAGAAGAATATTTGTAGCTCAAGGTTGAAATGAGGTGCACTGATGTTACCTACTTTGGGTAATGAAACACCTGCAAGAAAAGAACCAAGCTCAGAGATCATGCTTTTTTTTAACAGAAAGAAGCATTATAATGCTACTGCAAAACCAAGTGTATCTTTAGAACTCAAGTATTCCTGTATGTGTTCAAATAGTTAGCGAATGTCATGAAGAAATTCTATGCAGCCACAATGAATTCTAATGGAGAATGTCTGTGAGCTGCCCTCAGTGGAATGTGCCTTAAATCAGTAGACATTATGATCATCTAAGCTCAGATATCTAATGGGAATGACCATCCAGTTAGTGGAAGGCAATGCAATTATTGTATTCTTCTGTTTATTTAAGATTTGTAAGCTATTGTTGCAGACAATGCAAGTAACCATTAAATTTTGAGAAATAAGTATGGTAACTAACAACAGTAAATACATTTAATAAAGCTTTTATGTTTTTTCTTTAAGCAAGAGGAGAAATTACAACTTTAATATTTGTCTTATTCTTTCATATCTCTTCTGGGTAAATCTTTATAGCATCTTTTCTCATTGCTCTTGAGCTCCTCATTGGAGTTTTAAAAGGCAGGACAGATGCCCCAATATTTGCAGCATCTTGACTATAAATATGAAAATTTATTTGTTTGCAGTTGATTGCAGTTATTATAATCTAGGGATGCACATGACCTTTGATGTGAAATATGGAATCAAGGGAAACATTCTCATTGGTAAATGATTAGCTAATAATTTTTCCTTCAGGTAGAGTAATTAGATACATATACAATGAAATTCAGATTTTAAGATCATACAGGGACTCATTTTCTCCTTATGCAGCGCCTGAGAATTTCTTCTAACAGCAGATTTAGAATCTGGCTAAAGCAGGATGGGTGCATATCAGGAAACTATTCTCTAAAAAATAAAAGTCCTATTCAGGTGTATTGGAAGTAGAGGGTTAAAAAGCAGGACAAAGCATTTCATCGTTCATTCATTCATTCATTCATTCATTCATTCATTCATTCATTCATTCATTCATTCATTCATTCATTCTGAAGTAGAACTTTAATATTATATCCTGATATTATCATGCAATAACATCTTTTTCAGTGGCCGGAGGTGGGGAGGACAGGATCGCCTCAGCAAGATATTCCTTTTTAAAAAATTGAAAAGTGTTTTCAAAAACACATATTAAGAAAAGAAGCAGCTTTGAACAGACACCAGTGAATGAGAAACAAAAGAATCAGGGATAGGTTTTGAAATTATTTGCCCTCAAAGCTGCCCCTTTTGCCTCTTCTTCATTAACATTTAGTGCAGCCCAAGAAAGTGATTTTAGCTCTTTTTAATCCAAGAATTATTCGAAGAGATAAATAATGAGTAGTTGAGAATTACCAGCTGTAGACTTTTTAATAAGACAAGTCCCTTGGAATTAAGATACTAAGAGCTTTGAAAATGCATATTTAATGTCAGGCTTTCAGCCAAGGAATGCCAAAAGCATATTTAAAAACAAGGTAATGCTGTCCTATGGAAATCCCTCAGAAGAATAAATATATGGTCCAAGGTGAGTCAAATACAGTGTTCCTTAAATTATTGCAAGCCATACTGTTCAGGGTCTGAGACTACTAGAAAACAGACCAAGCCATTATAGCCCCAATTTCATGCTCTACAATTATGGTATTTTAATTTTGTTTGCTGCTCAAAGTCATTTGCTGAGAAGGGTGGGCATATAAATTGGATCAATCAGTAAATAAATACATAAAAAAAATTACGATGAGGTTCTTTTGTTGGAATGCAACATTTCATTTTGTCCAAAGACATCATTTTGCATTTTGCCAAGACGTTTGCCAACAAAATATAGTTTGAATAATTGCTGTATTATTTATATGATCCTTTGGCAAAATTGAAAGAGCTGCTCCATACAGTCCAACAGAGCTATTTGGATAATATCCAGAACCCCCCCCCCACTTCTGATACTTGATGACAAAGAAGATAAAGCCAGGGTGATATTTATTTATTTTGCTTTTGTAAAATATATTGAATGATACCATAAAACTCACACCCTCCCCCCAAATTTTAACTCTATAGCATCACACAACCATGATAATTCTATGGCCCTCGGGGCAAGTGTGGATCTTGACTAGAAAAAGAATTGCCCAATAGCATGTGTGAAATTGACACACAAAGAAGGGGTTGAGAAGAGTATTTGCTTTCAGCACTCTTAAACAATACAAGAAATTTACCACTATGGATCAGTATTTTCATGCTTATGTGTACTGTAGAACAACTACCTCATGGGGTACATAATCAGGGGGCAGTTTCTCAAGCATATCTTCAGCTAGTCTATACACAATAGCTTCTCGAGTTTCTCCTACTCCACCTCCACTTTCTTTTGGTTGAATATTGGTAATAGTGTTCAAGACATCAGCTGCTGTATTACTCTGGTATCTGAAGGGAATATTAAATGATATGTAATAAAGTCAGAACATGTAAGTTGTCAAATAGGATTGCTATAAATAACCCACAATAAAAAGCCACAGACAATTCAATTGATTCCTGCTATTTCGTAAATTGCTTAAAACACACTTTTGCCGGCAGGCCTGGGGCAGCTAACATCTTGCCCCTAGCCAGTGTATGTTCGTGGAATGATTGGTTTTTTTTTGTTTTTTTGTTTTTTTTAACTTAAGGGTTTTTTATATGTATATAATGTAATTTTTATTATGCTGTGAGCCGCCCTGAGTTCTCCGGAATAGGGCGGCATAGAAATTAAATTAATAAATAAATAAATAAATAAATTTCTGGGGGGAAAGATAACAAATTAATTAAACTGAAGATGATCAAACCATGATTGGCCATGACATTTGAATGTAACCAGAAAATGGCTTTTGTATATTTCTGAGTATTTAAAACAGGCAAGGCCAACTAACAACTCATAATATGAAACACAGTTTTGATTATTAGTTTAAAAACCACAGCTGTGTTCATGTATAATACTAAGCACTTTGTTGACCTATCTCAACAGGCTTCTGTCTTGTATCTTTTCCCTTACCATATCCTCATCCTTTTTTCCGAAAAGGAGGGGAGGAACTTGGAAACTTTTAGTTAGGCTAACTTTCAGGTTTGAGTTTGTGAGGCCCTGAACTGCTCTGGAGTTTTTGAGAACAATTTGTTATTCTTGACCAGATTGTCTTCAAGATCTACAGGTAGTAAACATGTGCTCTGTATACAAATTCAGCATTGCTTTGAAAATATTTTTAAAGCAGACTTCTGGTTCTGGAATGCGGCGATGCCGGTCGTGCCTGGAAACTTCTCTCCAGGCCATCCAGAGTTTCCTTTGCCGGTAGACCCCCTAGAGGGTCGAAAGTCGCCTTGGAGGGGCGACCACGGAGGAGGAGGTCAGCTGGTAGATAGGGGAGGGTGGCAGCTTCCCCCGAGTCTCCAGCTTCTCCTTAGGGCCGACTGAGCAAAGATCGGCCTGCCGATCACCCTGCTGCACCAGCCGAAGTCACATCGTCATCTAAGCGTTAACGACCCACCGCTGATGATCCGGGTGAGATCCCCTTTGTTCCTCTTCACACCCCTGCTGTTTTTGCCTGTAGAAGCTGTTTGTGCTATTATTTCCCCGTTTGGAGAAAGCGGCTTTAGTAGTCGTGGGAACAAACGCGTTTTACAAAAAGGACAGAAAAAAATAAATAAATATTCATTTAAAGACTATATTCTATTCCTACTTACATTGTGAGGTAGAAAAAACTTTTTGTGCTTTTTGGAGCAGTATTATATCGGCAGAGTATTTCTTTTTCTATTCTCCCTTTAAACATAGAAAAAAGGAAAAAAATGGCGTTTGAAGAAGTCTTTGTAGCTCACTGAGGACACCTACTGGTCAAAATTTAATATTGGATTGTTTATTTGGAGATGAGACAGCTTTGGCCTTCAAACTGTTTTTCAAGAAAAAAGATAATTTGAGCCAGCTGTGTGATCTGTGGGGGTGGATAATGTTCAACTGTTCAACTGTAACCTTCACTAAAAAGGAAAAGGATTTTTCTTCAACTATTGCTAAAATGGAGAAGCCTCAATCACATTTAAACTGTAAACTCATACTGGAAAAGATCTATGAGGCTAAAGAAGAAATGTGTACTACAATAAAAGAGGATACTACAGAATTAAGAGCCAGAATTTCTACTTTAAAACTTAAAACTGACTCCCTGATTACACTTGACTATTCTACAAAACAGATTATACAAGAAGAGGTTTTAACTGAGGATAAGGAGAATCTTATTTTGCCTTACAAGCAAGACCAGGAAAAGCAAAGACCGAACTTTGGACTTCTGAAGCAACGAGGCTTTATGGACAAGAGAAACAGAGGATTAAATCGGAGATCAAGATGGTTTATATCAAATCAAGTGATACTACATGCAATAAAAAGAGACCTATTATCTGGAAGGGAAGTCCTGTTATGGAAACCCATTTGGCAAAAGAGGAAAGCTAGAATAAGATTTAAAAATGAAAATTAAAATTTCTTAAATTGGATTAAAGGCAACCTAGAACTATGGACTGATCTAAGGACTGAGATTTTGAGTTTGAAGTAAAAAGATGTCTTACAGTTGGGCTGAATCAATAATTAATTGGATGTTAATTACATATTGAAATGATTTAAGATCTGATATTAATTTGTTAACTTAAAGAGATTGATTAAGTGAAGGATTAGATAGTTAGAGAACAGTTTGATAAATATATACATTTAGATGTGTCTAGGATAGAGTAATATGTTTGTTTAAAGACGAGATATTTTTCTGTATAAGGGATTAAAGACAATTTAGAATACTAGGAATGTTCCTTTTAGAATGTTAGGTTTATTTCTATGAAAATTATGACGTAATGGAATGATGAAAACTGAAGAGAGGCTTCAGATTTGAAGTACTAATAGTTAATTGAAATTTAATACGATAATATGATTTTCTGAGGATATGGATGTTATTAGTTATGATAATTAACTGGAGACTTAAACTTTGTTCAATGGAATGACATGATTTAAGGTATGATATTATTTTTTTCTTTAGCTTGAAGAGATGGATCAGCTGATAGACTTGATAGGTATAGGATAGATTAATATTTTACTCTAAATAAGGGAGATTAATGGAAGAAGAAACGAATAAGATTTTGACAAAAATAAAAAAGTAGAACATATGTGGAAGGGATATTTGAACTGAAAATGTTTTTATTTAAAGTTAATCTGATTATGGTAGAAATTGAAGCTTAAAAACAGGCTCAGGTTGAATACAATTAAGCTAGAATTGGATATTCTAAATATACTATGCTATTTGAGGGAAAAAGAGAGGGAATATTTGACGTATTGATTATATTATGTATATATGTCTTGTTTTAAGATGTTTGATTACCCCAGCACCACGGTGTGTCCTGAATATGTTCCTTTAAGAATTTTAAAAAACCAATAAACTTTGTTTAAAAAAAAAAGAAAATATTTTTAAAGCACAGGGAGATATTATTGCGCCAAATGGGATTTCAGTTTTTTAAATTTTAAAGCAGAAAATTTGAGGTAAAGAAAAGGACCTGCGGAGAAAAATCTAAAGCTTCTGTAGATTCCCCAAACGGTTAGATGCTAGTCTCTCAAACTAGAAATGTCATTTACTTCCATCAGTATATTGTTCTTTAAGTATGCATGGTGGATGGAATTCTCAACTCATACAGCAAACTACTTTTTAAAAAAGCTGCTGCATGAAGAGTTTCCTAGCATTCCAAATGAGGTTATTGAGAAACTGATGGGGAATTAGCTAATAGAGAATGCTTAAAGAAACAGATTATCTGTAAGCGAGCTGCACATGTTCCCAATTTCCTTCTGGACAAAATTCAAGTTGCTAGTTATTACCTTGAAAGCCTTGCATGGCACGGGACTGCCTTTCCCCAAGGACATCTATCCTATCAGATTTGAAAGGGCGGGCATGTTCCTAAGGCCTTCCCTTAGGATTTAAGATGAGTGCCATTTCCCTGACAGCCTCTTTCCTATGGATCACCATTTCTCTGAGATTTTGCATGCCCCCACACTTTTAACCTAAAAAACACTTAAGAACTGGCTTTCCCCCCAAATGCTAGGATAGGGCAAGAACTTGTGCATTGCATGGGAAAGTTTAGCTGTAGTTCCAGGTCTTTTGGTTTTAATGTTTTTATTATAGATACATATTGATTTTTTTTAGTTGCAAGCCACCCAGGGTTCAGTACAATATGGGCAGCTATATAAAAGTTTTAAATAAATAAAATGATTATCACTGACTGTCAATTACAATCCAACCCTTACCAAAATGCTCATGTTCTGATTACCAAACCTTTGGACTGTTGCAATTTATATGGGATTATGTCTGAAGATATATCAGAAACTGCAACATACAGAAGATGGTGGCAATGCTACTAACTGAAGAAATACACTGTTGTAGAATTCTATCTGTTGTTTAGGTTGCTGCACTATCTGCCAATACCAGTAGTTTTCTGTACCAAATTTAAAGTGTTGGGTATTACCCATAAAACCTTATGTAGTATATCAGGAATTGTTTTTCTAAGCATGCTTTGATATCCAGTCTGGTCACCTATTGAGAAACTGCCTCTCTTGCAACAGCTATGGCTTGGGATGAAATGTCAGGCTTTCTTGGTAGTCGTTCCAGTACCCTGGGATATGCTGCCTTTGGATCAGCATAGAACATAGAGTCATAGGGCTAGAAGGGACTCCAGAAGTTTTCTGGTTCAACCCTCTGCTCGAGGCAGGAGCCTTGAAGGACAGTTGCTAAGTCTTTCCTTTTGCTTAAAATAGACTCTCAGGCCATACTACAGTGATGATGCAACTGTTATGTCATAGTTTTTTTTTCTTTATGCCTTTTCTCTTCTTTCTGGGAGATGCCAGATATACAAGTTGGTTTTAGAAAAGACCAAGGAATAATAATAATAATAATAATTATAATTATTATTATTATTATTATTATTATTATTTATTTTAATTAAATTTTTATGCCACTCCTCTCCAAAGGACTCGGAGCGGCTAACAACATAAACAAAAGAACATCACAAAGTTTAAAATCAAAAAGCAATCTACAAAACGTTTAAAAAAAAAACCCGAACACATTCATAATTCACACGCAATCACAGTCATCCCCAGGCCTGCCGGCATAGATAAGTTTTTAGATTCTTCCGGAAGGCCGGGAGAGTGGGGGAAACGCGGACTTCAGGGGGCAGTTGGTTCCAGAGGGTGGGCGCCACAACAGAGAAGGCCCTCGCCCTAGGACCCGCCAGACGGCATTGTTTCGCTGACGGGACCCGGAGGAGGCCGACCCTGTGTGCTCTCACCGGTCGAAGGGAAGTATGTGGCAGAAGACGGTCCCGTAAGTATTATTATTATTATTATTATTATTATTATTATTATTATTATTATTATTATTATTATTATTTCTGACACACCCTGGATAATTAAGAAAGTCAAATACCAAAAATGTCAGTATGTGTTTCATTGATTATAAAAAAAGGCCTTTGATAGTGTTGATCATGTCAAGCTGCGGAAAGGGCTCAGAAAAAAATGGGAATCCCAGAACATCTCATTGCCCTTATTAAAAACTTATATACAAAAAGTCACAGTATGATGGCAACGTAGTGAGGCAAGGCTGTACGCTCTCTCTGTATTTATTCAACCTGTACTGCAGAATATATATTGAGAAAAGTTGGAGTGGAAGAAAATGAACATGATTTTTAAAACTGAGGAAAGAAACATTAAGAGCCTGATATTATTCTGATAACTGAAAATATGAATGATCTACAAATTCTCATAATGAAAGTCATGGAACATAGTAAAAAAGAAGGACTAAATATAAACAAAGTGTTTGAACTTTGATGGTAATGCAACTGAGGCATTTTAGTTAATTTTTAACAATCCCCAAATATTAAGAATGAACATTCTGTAAATTATATAATTCATTACAGAATTAAATGAATTATAAGGAGACAAATTTCATAGACTGATTATATCCTACAATAAGCTGTACAATTTTTGAAGTTAAAAATAAGAAATAACCTGGTAAGGGTAAAAAGATGCTCACATGCATTTTATTTCTATTTGAAACTGCTTAACAGATGAGAGTGAAAATTTATTTTTAAACGAGAAGCATTTCCAGAGAAACTGAAAATTATTACTTTTCTTCCAATTTGTTTAATCTATGTTATGTTTGGAGAAGTGTCAATCAGATCACTTAATATATTAAGGTGGGATAAAGGTGCTGTTGAATTGTATGCCTGAAACATTTGAGAAATGTTTTTTGTTTATAGCACAATCACACTGATTATACTTTTCAATAGCTATACTTTATAGCAGTGGTTCTTAGCCTTTTTGAATGAATCGCCCCCTTGAGCCAATGAGGAAGTTGTCATCGCCCCCCCTCCCCCAACATAACCTCTCAATCACAACATAGGAAATAATTCTTCAACTTATGCAAACCCTTTTTTGTTTTCTTTAAAATTGTCATCAGGACATATGATGCAAATAATTTATTTCCAGTCTTTTTCCCATATCTCAACTGTGTGAAAAATTTTAGTGCCACCCGTCACTTTATTGCCAAACTTCGTGATACATGTATTTTCATTATTACCTTATTTATTCAAGACACTTAAATGTAATGACCACTGAAAACAAAACACTGGGAGCCGCAAAACCCTTTTGACATCTAAAATGAAGATAATACTGCATATATCCTTTTTTACCTATATTATATATATATCTTCAGTGTTATCTTCATTTTAGATGTCAAAAGGGTCTCTCTCTCCCTCCCTCCCTCCCTCCCTCCCTCCCTCTCTCTCCCTCTTTCTGCCCTTGGTCTGCCAGTCCTCTTCCTCCACTCAGTGTGTGTGTGTGTGTGTGTGTGTGAGAGAGAGAGAGAGAGAGAGAGGAGAGAGAGGGGGGGCACTTGTGCTTCCTCTCTTTCCTCTCTCTCTTTTTCTCTTTCCCTTCTCCCTTCTCCCTCTCTCTTTCTCTCTTTCTTCTCCCTCCCTTCCCCCTTCTTTCTCCAGTTGAGGAGAGAGAGAGAGAGAGAGAACGAAAGGCAGAGGGCACCGAAGTGGCAGGGAGGGGGGGCAGGAGGCAGCAGAAGACCCCCTGTCACAGCTGGAGGCACCCAGCTCCACTTCCTGCCAGGCCTGCGGGGAGGCCTCAGCTCACGGTCACGTTGGCAGGCCATCCCACATGCCGCTGGCGTCCCTGGGCTCAATTCGGGACCATGGGGCATCTGCAGAATGCCCCGCCCATCGGCTGCATTGCCAAACCTCCCCTCGCGCCGCTGGCATCCCCGGGCTTAAGTCGCAGGGCATCCATGGAATGCCCCCCATCAGCTGCATCGCCAAACCTTCTCCTGTGCCGCTGGTGTCCTCGGTTGGAACCAGAACAATGATCCGCCTCCCACCAGGACCAACACTGGAGCCTCCTGTGCTGCCGGTAGGTCCGTCGTGCTGGAGGAGCTGGGGCCACTCTGCACCATGCGGCGCTCTCGGCAATCTGTGACCCACCAGCATCGCCCAGGGAGCAATGCCCCCACCAGCCACCGCTCCAGCCAAGATTGCCACCCAGGGGGCAACAGGAGAAGGGGAGGAGGAGGAGGGCAAGGAAGCCGGCGCTGGGCCCCAGGAGAAGGCATTCCCACGGGTCCGGCCGGGGCTCTTCTGCTGCTGGTTGGAAAATGCCACCCCTCCCTTTCTCTCCCCCCCATCTTCTGTTCACCTCACATTCTTCGCCGACAAAGTAGCTGGGATTCCGGTGAGCCTTCCTGGCCAGTTGGGCTAATGGTCCCACAGCTGGGGATCACAGGGACTGCTCTCCCTCAGGGCCACAGCTTGCGAGAAGGCTGGCCTGCTCAGCTAAGGCTCTGGCAGGCTGCTCCCAGCAGGGATCCTGGGGCTTCCCCATGCGGTTCCCTGGCCACGTGCACCTCAGACGGGGCCAGCCAGGGAAAGGGACTTCCTGGCCACGCTTTTCCCAGGGGGCAGGGCACCCGGGTGCAGGGTCAATCAGGAGCCCTGCAAGTGGGCAAATCTGCATGAGAGAGAGAGAGAGAGAGAGAGAGAGAGAGAGAGAGAGAGAGAGAGAGAGAGAGAGAGAGAGAGAGAGAGAGAGAGAGAGAGAGAGAGAGAGAGAGAGAGAGAGAGAGAGAGAGAGAGGAACAAGTGCCTCTCTCTGTCTCTCTCTGCAAATGGCGGAGGAGGCTTGGAGCTGCAGGGGAAGGCTCAAAAGTGTCCCCAAAACATCTTGCTCCATCGCCCCCATATCACCCCCTTTTCGTTCCTTCACCCCCGCGTCGCCCCTTTTTGTTCCATCGCCCCCCTGAAAAACAAAATTGCCCCCTGGGGGGCAATATCGCCCAGGTTAAGAACCACTGCTTTACAGCACAATCTTATACATGTGATTTCAACAGAGCTCAGTCCAGATATATATGCATGAGCTTGAATCTTTAATCTTTAGCAAGTCAAGGAAAGCTTCCTTAAATTTTGCATTTATTCAGACTCTGAAATTCCCAGTAAAATGTCCTTTGTTACTAAAATTATTTTTTAAAAAACTTGAATATCAACTTGTTAGATCCACTTACGTTATGTCTGCATTAGGGTGGAGACCAAAGACTTCAGGACTATCCATGGCGGGGAGAGTTGAAATGAAGTCTTGATATTGCTCAAGAGTTTTGCAAACTGGGATTTTATATCCAGTGTAAAAACAGAAAGTGCTTTCAAACATCTTCTCACTGAACCAGACCTATACAAATTAATGGTGAAAAGTTAACAGTTAAGTATATGATTCAAGTAGAAAAAAAGAAATCAGTTACTCATTAAAGCCAAACTATAGGTATACATCAAGACTGTTAATTGACTATTAATGATTTGGGAATTTCCCTTTAAAACAAAAACCTATGAAAAAGGCATATTCTTCAATCTAGCTATAAGGACCTAATAATATATTGATCTTAAGAGAAATACAGCATCCAAAATTAATAAGCTTTAATTTTCTAGCAACTGTGGTTCCAAGTTTTAGGAAACGTTTAGGCAAGGTAACCTAAAGGATCCACTTTCTTTTTGTTTCCATTGTCTGCTCTTTTGGCACTGGCCCAAACTTCCTTCAAGGAGAAGGCGAAATAAAGAAAATTTTCCAGTTGTATATAGAGAGCAGGTGAACCAACATTAGCAGTGAATGGAGGAAGAGAACAGGGCCAGGAAGAAATGAAGGCCGGCATCGGTTCTTGTGTGACACTAGGAGTTCTGTCAGATGTCCAGCAAAACCCTGTTTCCAGCAGATGTATTTCTTACAGTGACTGTCTTAATGTATTGAAAGTATATTTTAAAACCATTCTTTAGTTTTATTTGATTAAAAACTGTTTCATCTTATTTTCTTACCCTTGCAAAGCAGTTAAGAAGACGCTTATCATAATCATCAGTTACTCTGCCTCCATACTGTACTTCACCAATCATGTATCGGACTGTGCTCCAAGATATTCCCTAGGTAAAATGTGGAAAATGGAAAATAAAAAAATATGTCTCAGAAATCAAGTTTTTAGTCCTAGTCTCTTGTCACAAACCTCTCTCTTGCATAAGTTTGCACTCTGTTTATATGCAGAGATCTTGGATTTTATCAAAGTGCAAGGCTTGGATTTTCACCAACTGTTCTTTTCCTCTTGATATATCACCCAAATTTTCATCAATCCAATTAGATGAAAATGGTTAACAAAAAGTCATTTTCCAATTTGCTTCGGTATCTATTACAGTATTAATTGCATGTATTATAAATGTATTGTGGAAATGCTAAATAGCTGTCTAAAACATAAATAGTGTTTCCTTGTTCTTTAAGCAATTGTTTAATGTATGATCCATCTTGTGCAGATATCCATACAAAAGACAGTGGTGTACTGCATCATATATTGCTACTTTGGCTTCAGTTTTCACTATTTGGCAAGGCATTTTCTTCCTCTTTTGTTATGCAATCTAGGAAAACTAAAAGCACGTATGAGCTTTGTGAACCGAAGTGTTGTCTGTATAGTAATGCCAGCAAAAGTAAACAAACTGAGCTCCTAAGTTAGCTCTAGTTGTGCAAGTAAGTGTATTTGAATCCTAATAACAATAATATTGTGCAGATTACAGTAGTACTGGGAGGCTAAAACCACTCTGTATAAGATTACCAGCTCATTGCAATCTCTTGGCTCTTGGCAAGGCAGTGTGGGAGGATAGAAGGCCTCTTACACACTCTGGATTGATACACTCTTCTGAGAAAAGACTCAGCTTCAGAAGAAAGAGATGCGTGCATTTGAATTTATATTACTATACTGTAGGAAGCCCCCTCCAGAGAAGGAAATATTTTGGGGAATATTAAAAAGGCAGAATATTATATTTCCCCAAAGGATCTTAAAGGCAGAAAAGCAGGCCCAGTTTTTCTTAATAGCCCCAAGCAGAAACTAAGCAGGCCAGCTCTGTAGAAATACAGATTTGATAATCTCATTCAGAAAGACTGAGACCCCATTCATGAGCAAATACTAGCAGGCAGAAGCCCATTCAAGACAAAATATTTTGAAATCCCTTGCAGCAAAACTGATAACTAAGAATAGCAGAGTGATAGAATTAGAACCAGCAACCCCTCTCACCCAAAAAACCGAACACAGGACATAGCCATCAGCCACAGTCCCAGGGAAGCAGAACATGACCTTTAGGACATAATAGGATTAGCCCACCACCGTCAGAATGCCAAAAAGGCACAAAGAACCTCAGGTTAAAGTTCATGCCACAGGAACAAGTCCAAACACAAGAGCCCAAGAAGGTATAAAAGTCCACTATTCCCAGCTCCATGTGGTCAGCTGCCCTACAGCCATATTTCTGTATGGTTCTGCAACTCAATAAAGAACCTTATTTCTAAACAGCCTCCATTTTGTTTATTCCCAGCTTGGACTGGACCCTGAAAGATTTTTCTTTCAATAATATGCAGCCAAGGAATGTTTCATTTTCTTATGCAACATGATCAGAAATACATTTTCCTCTTTCCTTCATCTGTATTTCTGCATTCTTTTAATGCCCTTCCCTCTATTGCCCAAAGTGTGCATTTTGATTCTGAGGGACATACTTCTGAAACTTTATCCCCCTGTCTAATTTAGTTGTGCAGTGTGGAAGTACTACCCTTTGGCTGGGTAATAGTCCTGCAATTCAAAGCACATTTCTCCTCATAATTAAACACTATGCTATATTTTAAAAAGCATGTATGCATAGTTCAAATTCATTTTGTAGAAATGGAGAAAAATTCTGAAAATAAATACACAAGCAATTTTGACATGTAAGAATTTTGCTCATACTGAAGGACTATGGTTCTGCTTACGAAATGTTCAAATTAAGATATTTTTACAATATAATGTAAGCTAGCAGAAGATCAGTAGTGATAGAAATGGAAGAGTGGCTTTTGACTTGCATTGCATTGGATCTGTTAAGAAATTAGCTAAGCCAGTTCTGCCAACTCTTAATTAAACTCCATTCCACACACTCCTCCCTGATCCCAGCTCCTAATACCGAGATTTTTTTTTTTCTGCAAAAGCTTTTCCACAATTCTTGTCACATAAAATAATCGTTTGAGACACAGGGAGCTGAGAAGTAAAGTGTAAACCCAATGTGACTCTTCTGTCTGAATTTTCATCTATATCAGTAACAAGGTTGCATCTCTAGTGAGCCTCAGAAGCCTGTGAATTTTTTATCCCATTTAAGATACATAACTATTTGGCAGCACTTCTAAGTACAAATTTGCAGATACTTACTTTCTTAATGTCACATTCATCCAAATGATTCTGTATAAATTGAACACTGGCTGTGAAGTCAGCAGAATTGAATTCATAGGGAATATTCCAGCCCAAAGGACCAAATTTTCGCCTTTCCTTAGTATAGAAAATATATAACAAGTAGGAATTTATTTAGATTTATGAATGTATACATATTTTGCTTTTTCATTAATAATAATTTGTTTAACAACATCCAATGTCCATGTTAGAGCAATACCATTATTAATCTTTCTCAGTATATAGCTCTGATAGATTTTGATTTTTTTCATGACCAGCACAATCTTTTGTTTTAAAAAAAATGCAAATTCCATTACTGACATTCACATTAATATAGCAAACTATTTATTATATAGATGGAAATTTTCTTTCTGTGAAAAGCTTATGTAGCATAATATGTGTATATACAAATGGAAATAATCCAAAATTCAGTGTACTGTGACAAGTGAACATGGCATATCTTCCCAAATTCTATTCATACAATAAAACAAAGGGTTTTAGTCTTTTTAATTTATATTTTTTCTACAAAAGATATACTGTAAGAAATAATAGTATTACTATTACAATATTATTTAAGTGTTGTGCTTGGTTAAACTATAAATGAGGAACAGGGAAATAATAGGGCTACCAGTACAGCTAGATACAATAACATTTTTAAGCTGTCACCAGACTTTTGGAAATGAAGGATGAGTTTGCAACATATGGCCTTCATGTGGTGTGAGGCATACAAAGCTTATAGGCCTCAATGAGTTACCAGGATGATTTATTATGGAAAGATTCTATTAGGCACAAAATGTGCTCTCTGTCTGTAATACCTGAACAGTAGAGTGCAAGAAGGCAACGGTATAAAGAAGAGGTTTCCACATAGGCATATTGCTGACATCAAGCAAGTCTTGATTTATCCCAGAAAACGTTCTCTTCAAACCAGCTCGTACACCTTGTGGAGGTTCATTGGTGAATTTTATTGAAGTCTGGCATAACATGAAAAAAGGGTTTATTATTTCTGATTCCAAAGGAGTCATGCCACACGGTTTTGAAAAATGAAGGTCAGGGCACATCATTTAGAAAATGATGCTGTTTCATCAAGTCCACAAATACAACAAAATGTAGTGGTTAGAATGTTTACCATAGCAACTGCAAGGACACAAAAAAGAGCAAATGAGGACATGTTTGGGATAGACATCACACAGATGCTGTGACTTACACACCTGCCTCAGGCATTGGAGCATAGTATGTAATGGCAGCATTTGCCATTATGGTGTGCATTTCAAGTAATATTAGCTGTTTTTGCAGTTTACTGCAAATGCTACTGTGACTGTGTTTATTGAACATTTGAATGAAGAAAATGTGATCAAAATTAAAAGCACATATACTTTATATGTTTTTGCATTGTCGTACAGGGCTATAGCACACAAATATTGTTAAGATAATCTACCTGCCACTTTTGTTTTCAAAAGAGTATATAGATCTTACTCATAGATTGAGAGGAACCACTTGATCATGGAAGTCCCCTTTCCCCACAAGTCTTGTTAGAGAGTTGGATGACATCCCGCCACACAGCACTGGTATGAAAATAGGTGGCCACAGGAACAATGGGGAATCAGTAATCATCATCTCCTCTCCCCTTTCCATGAATAGCAACTTCGGCTAGACACCCAGCTTTGATTCAGATCAGAATGCTTTAATCCATGTTGCCTATATTCATGTTCGTCTCTTTAATTATCTAATACCTCTTATCATGAATACACAAACTACTCTGTTGCTAGTTCAAAATAGCAATGATCTGCACTGAGTGAGTAGCCCAAGAGCACCAAACACTTCAGAGCTATTGAATGTAAATTGCTGTTGAATGTATCACACATCTGGTTGGCATATAACACCCCCCATAAAGGAGTAGAAAACAATTTGCTTTTTGGACCAGTCTAAATGCAAACTAGCTCAAATGTCTTAAATGTTTAGATTTTACAGTTCCAAAGAAGGTAGTATTTTAGCTGATTTTTTAAATCAATAAACATTCCCATTTTCATTAGATTTAACTAACCTGCAGCAAAGTGATTGGAAATCTATCATGTGGTTCAGTGGTTATCCAAACTCTGAAGGTCTCATCGGGAATATCAGCAGTCATCATTGTTTCCAAAAGTTCTTCCATAAATTCTAGACCTAGATGACAATTCTGAAGTAACACCCAGCCACCCTGTTCCAAAATAGTTGATTAATCCATTTGTCTGAGCATATTGCTATTGATTAATAACACTATATGAAGATTTTTCTAATGGAAATTTATCCTTCATATACCATACATACTTTATCCTCCAATATTTGTTTGTTAACACTATCAAAAACAAGTATGGATTTGCATATAGATGAAAGGAGTAGATTCCAAATGTAAATAAAGTAGCAGTGCCATCTTGTGGTAGTTATAACAATCACAATAGGACAGCTATTGTCAATTGGGAGTAATGATAATTTTTGTGGATAATTACCAACGTAATAAATTTTAATTTTTGAAATCTGGGCATAATTATTGAGCTATTTAGTTGAATGAGAGTTATTCTACAATCAGTAAGCAAAGGACTGTAGCCTTTTTTCAAATACAAAACATTTTTGTTGGGGAAAAAAAATTAAAACCCAACTAAAAAGAACATTGCATGTTACCTGTATCATTGACATCTGAATTAGTTTGCGTGCATGAACTTCTTGTCCCTGACCCATAGATATAGCTCTGTTTTCTACAATAAATAACACAATACAATGCTAATAAATTAAAATATTTCTGTTTTTGCAATTGCAAATCAATTTTGAAAAGAGTAAGATGAGTTATTTTTATTAATTCGTTTTTTTCAATTATGGATTTGATGTAGTCATTATTGAAGAACACCTGATATCTTTTATTTATCTCAGTTGTAGGGTTATTGTTTTGTTCTATATTATTACTGAATATTTATTTTATCTTTGCTTGTGCTAGTCCCACATTACCTTTAAAGCATGATAGCTTTCTGTTGCATTACTTATTTAATTAAAAGTATGAAAATGAGTGGAAAATGAAATAAAGTAGAATATAGAGCCTGCAGGCCCTGAGGGAGCTGCCCACAGAGACTCGAGTATTTGGAGGCACCATATTAAGGAGCTGGGCTTTATTTAGTGGAAGAAACTATTACAAAAGGTAGGATTCCTAAGAGATTCACCTGAAAAGTTACTGCAAAGGCAGATTTAGTGTAGCAATTTTCTAAAATTCTTGTTTTAAAAAGTAACATAAACATATACCCAGTTTAAGTTTTCTAGCCAATGCATCAATTTGGTTCGTTGGGTCAGATCCCATAGACAAGAAGCAAATGAGAGGTGTCCTTCTATCACTTTCTTCCCATGTTTTCTCTAAATTTAAGATGACAGGTTCTGTATACTTCTCACTCAAGGAATCTCCGATATACTTTCGGGCCTGAGAAAGTGTGCGATCTGGGCACCAAGACCTACAAAAAAAATATTCCTAAGTTAGCGTTATATCATCTATTCATAATTATTTCAATGCTTTAAACATAACGTTTTAGAAAATGTGCATCTTCCAGTGCCAATATACAGCACTTCCTGAAAAGAACTAAGAACATATAAAAAAGTAATGCAAAATTAGTTGTGATATTTACCTGATAAGCAATAATTTGCGACAGGTATCTAGTGAATCACTATATCCATCCGGAATAGTTTCTTCCTCAGGAGCATCTTTATCGAACCAATTTTTCCATCCTTTCTCATTACGGGATATCTAATGAAGGACCAGAGGTAACTGTTAATCTTATTTTTCCTTTAAAGAATGGACAAGAAGTCTCCACTTCATTGAAGTCTTTGAATTCAGGAAAGATTAGTTCATATCACATTTGAAAATATGATAGCATTTATCGTGATTTCTGCATCCACCTGTCTTAAGGCATGGAAAAAAATATCCGCACTTAAAATGCAGAACAATATAAGGCCCTGGCATGAATGGCCATGCCACAAGTGGTCATAAAAGACTATAGGATTATTTGCTAATGCTAAAAGAAGTAAAAAATAACTAAGGCTATAATCATACCTGATTCATAATTTCTGAAAACTGTGGTAGTTTGCTCAGTTCTACCAGATTGAGCCATGTCATATCTAGAATCCAGCGGAACGGTTTGGGAGGACAAGCTTTTAGATCCAGCGCAGCACCCCCTGGATGAAAAACATTAATAGTTATTGAAAATGGCCCCTATACATTAACAAATAACTATATCAAGCCTTAAGATTTCATATTATTATGAAATACATATATGTTATGCGTATTACAGGTCTGAACAATAACAAAAACCAGCAATTTTTATCCCAAGTATCACATTGTTCCATGCATAGTTTTTTTTTTCAGATTATCTCTATTTGAGACAGAGAGTAATGTTGCAATCTAAAGAACATTCATCAGCAGCTAGCCCACTATGCCTGATGGGGTGGACTTCTGAATAAAAATCTTTAGGACTGCACAGAGCAGTGAAATTCTAAGCAAACATCTTAGCTAGTTGAACTCCTGTCAAACTTAGCAGGACTGAGTGCTAAATAAAGAGGTTCATGATCAACTTGCACTGATCTCCAATTCACATTGTTTCTAGCATAGGATGTGTCTAATTGTTCTACTTCAATTAGAAAGTGAAAGTAAGATTATTATTAATTTTATTTTGTTTGTTTGTATCCTGACTTTATTATTTTTACAAATAACTCAAGGCAGCAAACATATCCAACACACCTTCCTTCTCCTATTTTCCCCACAAAAACAACCCTGTCAGGTGGGGGGGGGGGAGAGAGAGAGAGAGAGAGAGAGAGAGAGAGAGAGAGAGAGAGAGAGAGAGAGAGAGAGAGAGAGAGAGAGAGAGAGAGAGAGAGAGAGGGAGGGAGGGAGGGAGGGAGGGAGAAGAAATTATTGCTGTGAGTATCTTGCAAAATGAGAAGTTTGGAGCAGGTTGAGATGTGTTTTTTTTTTTCCTGGACCAACTTCTCACTGAAAGGCAAAAGCATAACAAGAAATAGTTCTAGTTCCATAATACTCAAAATCACCCAGCTGGTTTTCATGGCTTAAGGTGGAACTTAAACCACAGTCTCTCAATTTCTAGCCTAGGACCTTAACCAACAGACCAAAGTGGCTCTCATAATGTCAGCCTCCTCATTGGGGAACTGAACCCTGGTCTCCCGTGTGATGGGAGATACTTAAACACTACTATCAAGGAATGTACTGTGTACATACCCAACAGATTATTTTCTCTGAGAATATGTAATGTTATGTGAACCATAGACAAATGCTAAAAAATAGTAAGGAAAATAAAGATTAGTAAAGGAAAGCAATTTAGCAAAATCCAATTTAAAACAAGACTTGTAGAAGAAAATATTTATAGTTCAGGGTTAAATGGTAGGGTTTAAGTTTGGAGGTTTGCTTGCAGACGTTTCTGCAAGTGCTGATGAAGTTACCTAGTTTGGTAATGCAACATCTGAAGCAAGACTATTTGCTATATGTCTTCACATTTCCCATTTCTGTAAAATAAAACTTTGCTTCCACTATATCCAAACCACTCTCGTTCTCTAAACCTTTTAACCTCTCTTTCCAAAGAACTCATCAGCTCCAATGAATCACATTTATTTAGCACTCAGTCCTGCTAAGTTTGACAGGAGTTCAACTAGCTAAGATGTTTGCTTAGAATTTCACTGCTCTGTGCAGTCCTAAACATTTTTATTCAGAAGTAAATAGTGAGGTAGCAAAGTTTGCTGATGACACCAAATTATTCCGGGTAGTGAAAAGTGAAACTGACTGTCGGGAGCTCCAGAAGGATCTCTCAAAATTGTGTGAGTGGGCAACAAAGTGGCAAATGCATTTTAACCTAAACAAGTGCAAAGTTATGCACATCGGGGCAAAGAACCCCAATTATACTTACCAACTGATGGGGACCAAACTTTCTGAGACAACCCAAGAAAGGGATCTTGGGGTTTTGGTGGACAGCTCGATGAAGATGTCAACCCAATGTGCAGCAGCAGTAAAAAAAAGCAAATTCCATGCTTCGCATGATTAGGAAGGGAATCGAAAATAAGTCAGCAAGTGTTGTATTGCCTTTGTACAAATCGATGGTGAGACCACACTTGGAGTACTGTGTATAGTTCTGGTCACCGCACCTCAAGAAGGATATAATGGAACTGAAAAGGTGCAAAAAAGGGCAACAAGAATGATCAAGGAAATGGAGCACCTCCCTTATGAAACCAGATTGCAACGCCTTGGTCTCTTCAGCCTTGAAAGATGGCGTTTAAGGGGTGACTTGATCGAAGTGTATAAAATCATGCATGGGATAGAAAAGGTGGATAGAGAAAAATTCTTTTCTCTATCACACAACACTAGGACAAGGGGGCACTCCCTAAAGCTCATAGCTAAGAAAGTGAGAACAAATAAAGGGAAATATTTCTTCATCCAGAGGGTCGTTGGTTTATGGAATTCACTTCCAGAAGAGGTCATGACAGCTGTCAACCTTGATAGCTTCAAGGCATGGTCAGACAGATTCATGGATGCCAAGTGTATCGGTGGTTATTAAAACGGATGTCCATGTGCCGCCTCTATGTTGGTTGAGGCAGGCAGGATTCCCTTGAGTATCATTTGTTGGGGGTCAAGGGAAAGGGAGGGTTTTGCCTTCTCTTTCTGCTAAAGATCCCCATGTACAATTGGTGGGCCACTGTGTGACACAGAATGCTGGACTCGATGGGCTTTGGCCTGATTCAGCATGGCTCTTCTTATGTTCTTATGTTCTTATGATCTTTTCCTTCCTCTTGACCTATTTATTCTTCATACTGTATATTTTGCAAGTTGATCCCCATTCATTGTTGTTATTTTGTTAAACCATCTCCATGTATTTTGTTCCTGCTCACTCACTTTCAGATTCAATACGTATTCACTCAGCAGCTGTTGAGTCTTGCTCTTACTTTCTCCTGTTTTCTTACACACAGTTCTGAAATACCCCATTCTACTTTGATGTTTCTACTGACATCCCCAATTCACACTTCCATATAATACAATAGACAGAATCAGGCTCTTATACAATACCTTTCCCCCCCCTTAATATTAATTCCTCACAATGGACAGCATACTACTCATTAGCTTTTATCAGCATTTACACATCTTAATATTTCTCCACCTTGAATAATCAAGATTCAAATACTTGTTTGATTTTTTTCACTATTTATGTATTAAATCATCACTCCTATTTACTCTCAGTACAACTAGCTTTGTTTTTTTGAAATATCAGTTTTCAGATCCATTCTTTTTTGTAGTCTAATCATTGCTGCAAAATAAGTTCTCAAGTAATCAGACATTATTATCTGTACACATAGGTACATATACTTTCACATTGCCAGCCAACACATCTTTAATGCCACAAGTATTTTAATATATTTATTTATACCAGCATGCAACCAACAAGACATTGCCCATCTTCGTTTTATCCATGCTGTATCATTTGCAAGCATTCCATATCCCCACACATTTTCTACTCTTTAGCATCATATGCTTATCAAATTCAGCATTTAAACCTTCAAATCTATATTCATGTAAAACACATTATAATTCATTGATCAGACATTTTCTCTAAATCAACGTTTCTCATGTTTTTCAATGATTTGATGAAGAGCAAAACCTTGCTCTGTGCAGTTCCTGCCAGGCATAAAGCAATCCTACAGATGTTGCTCATTGTCATCTCTTGTAATCTGTCAATCAAAATATTATCAAATACCTTCCCAGGTACAGCTGGGAAACCAATCGGTCAGCCTTCCCTGTTACCTTTTTTTTTTGTCTATGGGACAATTACAGCATTCTTCAAACTCTGCAACTTCTCATACAAGTTAAATAAGGTGCACAGCTATTCCTTAGGCAAACTGTGCCCTTATTTAATATTTCTCTATTTACACCAGTGTTTCTCAACCTTGACAATTTTAAGGCATGTGGACTTCAACTCCCAGAATTCCACAGCCAGCGTTGCTGGCTGTGGGATTCTGGGAGTTAAAGTCCACATGCCTTAAAATTGTCAAGGTTGAGAAACACTGATTTACACTATCTAAAACTGCAGACTACCATTCTCACAGCATTGCATATTAACATTTATAGCAGTCATGCCAATTCCATTCTTTGGTATATCATCATCATTCCCATAAAAATCTCAAATACTCCTTTCGGCATTCTCTCACTTCTTTATTGGAATTTCATTCCAAGTTATTTAATCACTTTAATTTTTAATTCTACTCACTTTGAGGGAGACTCTTTAAGCTCTGTTCACCCATTTTCAAAACAATTTTTACATTCATGGAGCCACTTTGCATTTTCTCTGCCTCTTTTAATCTTGTTCTTTTGAGTAAACACTTTGCAATTCTATTTTTGTTATACACACATACAATATCTTTCTCTCGTACTTATTTTTGCAGCAACCATTCTCTTGCACACATTTATACTTATCAATAATTTTGTCATAATTCTACTAAGTGTCCTTTTTAATAATTTCCACTAAAATAAATCCCAACTCTTCTAGGGCACTCTGTAAGACGTCTTTCCCATTCTGTTTCATGCAGCTTCCACATCTTGTTTTCTTAGCACGTTTCCATTATTCTTTTGGGAGAGTGTGTTTTTTCCCCAATACATTTTCATGCTAAACCTATATTTTCTCCTTTTTCATTCATTCTCCTTTTGTTCTAATTTACATTCTTTTTTTCCCTATGTCCACTTTTTTCTGAACATCCAATTTTGAAGCTAACAAATAGTGGTCCCTCCCATATTCAGAACTTCACATCACCCTTGTATCCTTCATCAATTTTCCCTATATTTCATAAGAAAGAAAGAAATCACGTGGTTAATTTATTCATTGTCCATAAGCCATTTGAATTGATGTATGCTTAAACTGCATTTGAGAAGAATTTGGCTGGCAAACTAAGGAAACCAGAACCATTTGGGAATCTGGAAAGATCTTTATAACTAGTAGGGCAGAATAATAGAATACTGAAAGTCTGACAAGGCTATTCTTTAGCTTAATTTATACCTGGCATAATTAAGGGAGGAGTTAATCTGAATCTCCTTCTCACACCTGCTCTCCCCCCTTGACACAAGGACCTTTTCTATGACAGCCTGTTTCCTCCTGTAACAATATAGCTCTTATCTCTGTATTCTTAGGGTCTTTCCAATATTCCATGATACAAACTAACTCTTTGAAGGAAACACTCAACAAATAATTACCATTCTCTTTCATTCTCAGGTTTCCAAATTGCTAAATCACTTCTTGTGACTATGCGCGCATGTCTTCTTCTCATCCAGCATTAATGTCATCTAATTTTAACCTTGATTTACTTTGATAAGATTGTCCAATCTGTTCCAAAAATCATTCTTGTGTTCACATGTATTCACAATAATCTGAGTGGTATTTCTGGTTTTTCTACTTCAATACTCATTCTGTGAGAAAAATGTGTAATTTTCTTGTTTCATAGCATTATAATTACTGCATATGAATGAATGGATGAATGAATGAATGAAACTAAGTTCGTATCTTTGTATCTATGGTGATATATTATACAAAGTTTGCATTTTTCTATGATGAACATATATACTTTTATGAATTTTTTTTGGCTATGATTACTACAAAGCTTTGTTTATTCAATCCAATGACTTTAGGTGTTGCCTCTTTTGTTTAATCTTCCTACCAGATTGTGAGGAGGATGAAAAATGCAAAATATATAAAATAAAATTAATATAGAATTCAAGATGATTACCTTTAATGAGTGCCTGGAATTCCTTTGGTTTGACCTGGTTCCTCTGAAGATCGATTTTTAATGTCAAAAGCAAGGTGAAAAGAAATTTGTGATTTTCATAGAGGCCTCTAACAGAATAGGTGAAAGTTTCATATGTCAAGTACTCAATAATATTTGTAATCCTTTTCTGTGGAATAGGAGTCTTGTCAGATCTAAGGTGCCAAAACAAAGCAAGCAAATTGACTAAGTCACAACAAATACTGGAGCATATGCAGAAAAAACATCACTGTATATAATAATATTGTGTTCCTACCTAGCCATGGATTGATCAAACAGTTTTAAAAACTGGGCAAGGGAAGTCTGATACATTGTATTAACCATGCTCATTTCAGTGATCAGAAAATAAAGAATGCTCCCTCGTGTAGCAGCAGGACGGTATTCCTCTTGTGCGGTGTTAATTTTTTTCTCAGTTTCTCCTGCAACTTCTAGTTTTTCAGATACCTCTGTAGCTGTTTGTTTAGTGGTTCTCAAAACACCGATCAGTGATTCATCATCCACCAAAGAACCTAAAGAGTACCAAAATAAAATAAAGTTTTACAATATTTGGAATAGATTTTTCACTTTCAGGGGGACCATGAAAAAGGCTAATAGAAAACAGAGAGACTGACAACCCAGAGTCATAAACAGTGGTGGGATTCTAATATGTGAGCAACCAGTTCGCTGTGTGGAAGTCCATTCTGGGCCTGGGCAACAAAAAAAATTAGCTACCGGTTCTACCAAACTGGTGTGAACTGGCTGAATCCCACCACTGGTCATAAACCTTCTGTCAGATGCATTTGAGATGGGCAGCTATATAATTCAAAGTAATAATAAATGAAATGAATAATAAAGTACCTTAAAATCTACGTACATAAAAGCTGGCTCTACTTTATAGATAATTATAAATTTTAGAGCAATGGATTTTAGAAGACAATGAAGGATAACAATTCTTCAGCCCTAATAAGGATCCATTGCTCAATTTGCCTTAATGTCTCAGTATAATTATGATCAAATTAATTCATGATAGTTTAGACAGCTATTGCCAGTTAGATGGGGTGCCATAACAATTAATTGTGCTATCATATCATCCCAATTGCTGATTTAAGACAACTGAATCTATTTATTTGGTATTGTTCTAGGGTGGCTTGTTAACAGCAGGAGAAACTATACCCATTCTTTTATCTGCAGGGAACCAAAGGTTCCTTGCCTTAAAATCTATTATTTTCAAATATAGTAGAACATTTCTGAGGGACAGTCTAGATTCAAATTAATAGTCCAATAAGTTTCTAAATTAGAGCTGTATCTTTTATTATAATGTACTGGAAAATTTGTCTACATTATTTATGTAACAGTGAGATAAACATAAATACAATAATACCTTTAGTTGTAGTTAATTTATAAAGGAGATTATCTTCTAGTTCTTTCATTTTTCGCTTATTATAAGTTACATCCTCCATGAGTTTAATTCTTTCGGCTTCTAGTTCCTATATTAAATATCACAACACAGACTTGTTTACTTCTTCAGTTTTGCATTAAAAAAAGATAAGGATGAAAATTTAAAAACTGATTTATTGCTTGTCTTCTTAGGAAAGTATTTTTGTATGTTTCAGGACATATTGGATTTTGGTAATCTTTTTAATCATAGGAACATTAGATACAAGAAATCAGCAGTTAAATGTGCCATAGTATAAATGGTTTTGACAGATCTCACAAACTTATTTACCAGTATATAGAAATCCATGGTCATCTTCTTTTCCTACATTCGTATGAAACTGTAGCTGCCTTCAACATAATCTATCCTAATCTTCAAGTTTCACTTTTTCCATGTTTAACTTTCTAAGGAATTGCTGCAATAATGTTCACTATTTTAAAAACTAAATAATTATGCATACAATTTTTAAATCCACTTATACTTGGAGACCCTCCTCTACATCCTAGTCCACAAAGGAGCAAACCATTCAGATATTTTATGTTTTACAAATTGTGTACTGCAGAAGTGGAAAATGGGTGCATCACTCTTCCTATACAGTTCTTTCCTTAAGCAACTTTTCCAACCGAATCTGAAAATCAGACGTCCTTAGGAAAATAGTTTTGAATGAACTACAAACGCAAAAATGTAGGGTAAGGGTTAATTTCCTTTCTATTGCTGTTTTTCTTATGCATCTACCCTGTTTCTTTCATTGCTGCATTGTGCAATATCAACAGAACCACAACAGAATTCATGTTGTTGCTTGATAGTGAAATGGTGGCATATGGATTTAATAACTACATTTAATAAATGAAAATAAAAATATAATGCACTTGTTGCTGAACACGTAGCTTTGTCCAGAAGATACACAAAAACATAATACTTATTTACAATTATTTTATGTTTACATATTTTATATATTTTCTTTATATTATATGAATACACATGCAAGCCCTTCAAAACAAATATTTCCCCAATTTAGAGTCACAGTCTGATGCCTTTGACTAAGCATAACAGGTAAAATCTAATGCAAATAATAATAATACTATTTGAATGCACAGAAAAAAAATAAAAATAGCAAACCAAAAATGGATTAATAGGCTCCAAAAATAGCATAATAGAAGTACTAAACATTATCATATTAAAAATGTTTACATTCTTTCTAAAGAATAAACATTTAGAATGCAGTATTATCCATTCACTGGTCTTCTAATAAAAACGAGATGATAATAACTGAGCAAGAAGTGTGCTCTTCCATCACTGAAGCTTTGTTTGGGCTAGGAATACTTTTATTCATGCTGTAGATATCACACAGATTTTGAACACATTCAATTTCTGGGATTAAGCCAGTTCTCTAAGACAGCCCACCAGGCTTCAAACAAGATCTTTTTTTCCCTTCCAAACCTTCCTATCATCTTAGCGATTATGACTCTTACTTGCAATATGTTCATTTGAGTAATTGCCAGCTAGGTTTTCCCTTAGCTGTTCTGCACCTTTCCCTAGGAGAGAGTACTTAAAAATACTCACTCCTGAGAATGCCTTCAACAGTCCTTATGAAATAAGTTTGCTCCAAAGAGCTCTTGACACTTGATGAGATGCCTCCCATTGAGCCCATTGGGGGGAAGGTCTTTGTAATTACTTTAACTTAATAATATAATTCAATTTTGCAGAGGGAGAGTAAGGAAAATAATGTTCTAACCCCTCTGTGCCTAAATCTTTTCTGTTTCTGATGTGTCAGCCTTTGCCAATTTTTTTTGTTCTTTGATAGCCATCCATCCGTCCATCCATCATCTTAAATTCACTTTGCTGATGAAATGCAGACTACAATTTTGGAATCAATATTTAAGCTTCAGTGAAACATCATTGTTTCATTATGTATAACAACTCATTGTACTGATTATCTTACCTGTTTCTCTGTTAGAATTACTCTCTTCAATAACTGATTTTCAAGTCCTTTCATTGTAACAGTAAAATCAATTACTGATGTCTTAGCATTAATCTCAGGAGTGAAGGCAGGATTGGGCAATTTTGTAGTAATATAAAGTTTAAATGTACTCATGACATCTATTTCTTTATCTCCAACTTTCACCTTAATAAAAGTTCAAATCTTGTTTCAATACATTGTTAATAATACAGTTAATAACTGAAAAATATTGTTCAGAAAGGTATGCAAAATTCACACAGCTCAAGATATTTTTAACAACACAGTTCTTCATGGGCAGTTTTCTTAACTGACAAATATTTTAAATATTTTCTAATAAAATATAATTTTTGTTCTCATTTTATTTCCTATTAAATCACTGTTCAATCATTTGAGCCTTCCATCCATCCCAATATTTAATTGAAGAGGAAGTATTGCAACATGGGCAAAAATCAAGGAAATTTATGTAAATATACTAACCAATATACTTGCTTTAGTATATTTTATATATCTATATATCTATAGATTTATAGATATATAGATTTAGATATAGATATTAATATATATATAATTATTTCAGATTTCTTATTATATTGTAGTTAATGTAGTGAGTTGTATGGTACAAATTCAATTAGTAATTTATGGCTTTAATATACCATTAAAAAGAAAGAGAGAAGGGAATGCATTGTGCTTTTGCCACTGACTTATTTTAGGGGTGGCAAGTTTTGGATCGGTGAATTATATACAGTTTCTGAACTCCTTATTTTAAGGTTGAAAACATTCCCTTCTCCTCCCCATTGCCATAATTTGATAGTAAATTTGTCCACTATTTCCCATAGAAATGTAAAGTATAAGGCTCAAAGTGCAATGATTTTCATAAAGAGGCAGCTTGCTGACAGGCGCAATTTGATACCTATCAACTGTCCTAGCAAAATTGGTGTTCATGTGGAATGTTATTCTGGGTAAATGGCACCAGTAGCAGATATCCTAAATCAAAGCTACATTCTTGCTTTTTATCACAGGATGGACCAAATCAACACCCTTTAGATACATAATGATTGCTTCAGATCATTAAAGGGAGGGCTTCACTTGGACGAAAACCTTGGATCTCATTAAAGCACGGGTGTCAAACTCGCCATGTCACGTGACGTGTCACGATGTATCACAACTGTTTTTGCATTACCTGCAAGAGATGGGTGCAGCTTCGGTATGATGAAACCGGCCTTAAAGCATCTCATTAAACCCACAGTAAACCCATTTTAGCAGTGAAGTGAAGCAAAGCAAAGCGAAGTGGAGTAGCCTCATTGGTATGCTTTTGTTCCTCCAGTATTGGCCAGACACAGATTTCTGAGCATGGAAAGAAACCTTCCAGCTATAGCAACTCCAGAGTGGGATGCTAAGTGCTTTGTTCAGCCACTTCTCTACCTCAGTGAGGCAAGCTTCAGAATAAACTGATATATCAAGCAGAATCAAGTTTGTTTCACAAAAGTGTAGTAATTTCTAAAAGCAATCTCTGAAATGCCACTACCATTACCTAGTAAAACATTTCTGTCCTTGTAACAGATAAGTGGAGGGCTTCCAATGAAGCACTGGAAAGGGAATGGGAGGAAAAATAAGAACTTTTTTCCCTGGAGATTCAGAAAGAAACAATCTCTTGTCAAGGAGATTTCTGATCTCTCTGTTCTTTGGAGGTTTAAGAAACTGGTCATAAACTGAAGGGGAAGGTTCATTGTTTGATTATATAATTTCTTTAAGTGGTTTGTCCAAGAACATTTGTCATATATTTAAACAAAAATAAAAAACAAAATATACAGAATAATATAGCTAACCTTGAAAGAGCTTCCTGATTTAATGAAGTTCTTTTCTAATATATTATCAAGGGCGGGATCTAATTCTTCCCTGATATCCTCTATTAAAAGTGGCCTTCCCAGAGAGAGGGCATCCTCTAAGTGCGAACGGAAATATTTATGATTCAAAGTTGTCACCTAAGGAGTAAAAATGGTTTGTTATAAATAAAGGCAATATAGTTCACCAAAGTGCTTATTTTCACTTATTTTTAGAATACTCTTAAAATGCTTGTAAACCTATGCCTGCTTAATTTGACATAAATCTCAGTGAATTCATATTAGTTCTGTGAGGACTTATATGGGATTGCCTAATTCTCTAAATTTCTTTTTATATTTTACTTTATGACAATTCTTGGAGGTAAGTCACTATTTTTCCATTTTGAATCCCAGGAACTGGGATTTAGAGATATCTACTTCTATCTGAGAAATTTGAACCAGAACTTAAATAAGTTTTTAATGTTCCTATTTTCTAAGTCAGTGACCTTATCCCAGTGCCTTCTAAAGTCATGACAAAATAGCTGGGAAAGTTCTGTGACGATAGTAAGTCTTTGCATTGGAAGAGTCTAAATAGAATTACCTTGCTTTTATTATATGAAGAAAAGATCCTTTCTGGAAGATACCAAACAAATAGAAAGAGTTACTATTTGTTTAAATTTAATAAACAATCACATGTGAGGGAAGAAGTACCATCACTGTATCAAATTACAATGTGACACATTTACAGTATGTTATTATGCATTGATAATTGTCCTTTTTTGTGGGTGCCAAAGTGGCATGCCTAGGGGTATCTCTTCCAGTGACCTGGTTAAGAGAGAAAGTTTGGATCCTCCTCACGCAATGAACACTGAGTGTGATGGTGAACTATTGATCTGCTCTGGCCCCTGCAATGCAGTAACTCTCTTCTTCATATGTAATCATTGTATAGCTTAGTTTTCTGAGATAGGGGAATGGAAGAGAAACAGGAATATGAACGGAATATTAAAATTTTGTAATACTTACTTGTAAATCATTGTCCTTTTCTTTCTGTTTAATCCATGTTTTCCCTTGAGTTTGTGGATCTATCAAAAGTGGGTATCTGGTTGCTTTTGTAACAATGATGCCATTTTGAACTGAGAGTTCATCTCCTGGAAGCCCTTGCAGATTCCACTCACTAATCTAGACATGTAGAAGAAGACATAAGATGAATAAGAAAAGAAAACTGAATCAAACAACAAGAACAATAAGTTCTTCCCTTCTGGAATCCTGGTTTCCCAGGACACCATCATTTACTGTAATTGTGAAATGGCAATTAATGCTAGCCCATTGTGGAGATTGCAGTCTCAACATAGCAGTGACATGAAGAAGAGTGGTTTATGTACTCAGTATCACATATTAACCGTTCTCTATCAGGGACTGCCACAAAGAAGAGGGAGTCAAACTATTTTCCAAAGCGCCTGAAGGCAGGACAAGAAGCAATGGGTGGAAACTAAGCAAGGAGAGAAGCAACCTAGAACTAAGGAGAAACTTCCTGACAGTTAGAACAATTAACCAGTGGAACAACCTGCCTCCAGAAGCGGTGAATGATCCAACACTGGAAGTTTTTAAGAAGAAACTGGACAGCCATTTGTCCAAAATGGTATAGGGTTTCCTGCCTGAGCAGGGGGTTGGACTAGATGACCTCCAAGGTCCCTTCCAACATTATATTATTATTACTATTATTACTATTACTATTACTATTACTATTACTATTACTATTACTATTACTATTACTATTACTATTACTATTACTATTACTATTACTATTACTATTACTATTACTACTATTACCACTACTACTACTACTATTATTATTATTATTATTATTATTATTATTATTATTATTATTATTTTCCCATAAGTACTATATTTCCCCATAAAAATGCCTGGCTTTCCAAAGGGCAAACACCTACAGCATCCTTACAGCTGACTAGAAAAGTGTATTAGGTTTTTCAACCACACAGGTTTGAATTTCTTTCATTGTAATACTATCTCCTTTGTAATATAATAGTACTCTCACTTCATCCTCACCCTTAAATACAATTTTTAAGGTTGCAGTGAAGATTCTGTTGCTATTTTTCTAATATTTTTCCATGTATGTGCAATTCTTCAACTTCTCACTCTAGTTTAGAACTTGATAGTACCCTGGAATATTTCTACCCAAGAGGTTACTCTGCTGAGACTTAACACCCAGGCGAAGATGGCTAGATGACAAAATACACTGAGACAGAATTAGTGAGAAGGAATTTATCAAGCCACTAACATGTGTTAATAGATTTATTCAACCACTTAGTGAAATGATCAATAGGATTAAAAATCTAAGCTATAAAAAAGCTAACAGAATTAAAGACTTACCGTAGGAGGATCTACCAGCATGGAAATGATATTCAGATTTTCAGTAAAAGGGATTTTTCGTAATCTCATCTCTGTCTCCCATAAATCTTTGAGCAAGAGGTTCCTGAATATCTGATTAAAAGGGCCACAATAGGAAAGGAAGCCTGTGCAAAGTAACACATCTCCCACAAGCCTAGGAAAAATCATGAAATCTTTCATTAAGATACATTTTTTAACCTTTTAAAAAAGGAATGTGACTAAGACATTTTAAAAAGCTCATTCAAAAAAGACACTTTAATCAGTTTTATACCCATTTTACTCCTCAGGTTCAAGCTGGAAAGTTTTATAGTTTTTTCAAAATGTGCATGATCGACTGCTGAAATGAACAGGGCTCCTACTTGCACTAACCACTTGCATCAGTGAGCTGATTAAATGGGACACAGGACAGTAAAGCAGCAACACCATTTCTGGCATAAGCCTAGCCATTTAGTAGTTCTAATTTAAACTAGGAGGAGATGTAAACAAATCAGAAGAATGGAGCCAGATTGACAGGTCCTAGTTCTGATTCACCTATCTAGGTCTCCATCATAAGAAAGAAGCAAATCACACTCAAAATTTCATTGTTATCCATCAAGCAGTTATCTGAAAGCTACCTATTTCTAATCATTTTAAAATATAAACAATATAATAAAATAATAAAAAGGACAGATACTTTATGGATTGAAGAAAGACATTCATTTTTATTTTCCTTTGACTGTTTTATATTATTTTAAAATGAATACTATTATTGCAGTGATCATATACTATACCTATTGATCTGGGCTCGGAACTCTTTACTTTGTTGAGTCCAACGGATTTTCTCTCCACTCAAGCCATCAATAAGGGCAGAGGCAGCCTGCATCTTTCTCCTGCACGTTTCAGCATCATTCAAGAGGTCCTGACATTTGAAAATATGTCATATTACACTTTTCAAGTGCTCATCCCGAAAACTATGCTAGTTCTTTTTAAAGAACATCTTTAAAAACAAGCATCTTTTTAAAGCATGCAACTTGAAAATAAATATGTCAACCTCAACATATTTTGCACAGATTCTAGTTGTAAATTTGGATATGAAGAAAAAAAACCTGCCACCTTTTTACTTTTAATTCAAAGCATGCATAGCTTAGGAACTTTAGTGAATTTTGAAATTTTACTAATCAAGGAATCCAAATACTTATTTATTTATTATTAATTTGACTTCTATGCCGCCCTATTCTGGAGAACTCAGGGCGGCTCACAACATAATAGAAATCAGCAATTAGAAATACATATATATTAAAACCCCTAATTTAAAAGAAAAACCAATCATTCAACATACACACAGACATACACTGGCTAGGGGCAAGATGTTAACTGCCCCAAGCCTGCCGGCAGAGGTGTGTTTTAAGTAATTTATTTAGTTTATCTACACACTACCTTCTCCCAAGATCTCTTGGCTGCCAAAAGGAGCTAATCACAAAATATTCACTAACTAAAAGGTAAATTAATGTAGGTATTTTTTGCTAATTCTTTGAGCTTACATGGATATGGATACTACAATTATTGTTTAGTTTCTTTCCCCATCCCCCAGGCAGAAATAAAATACTGATCTATAGACACCTGTCATTTTTACTTTCCAAAATGCCTATGAGAATTACATGAGGCCTAGAAACAATCTTGGGAATCAAGATAAAATTCAAAATTTTCTTTATTTGACAACCTTCCAATCTCTATCTCCTCCCCTTTGCAACATGCCAACCTCTGATTAAAATAATTTAAAAGAGAATTTAAATCAGATGGGGCAAAGATCTGAAGGCACCAAGATCGATAGGCAGATGATAAATAGCCTCCCCTAAAGATTCCTGCTTAAAGTGCTAACTAGAGCTGCAATGATATTTCAGTATCATACTTGTTGTGTCCTGAGCCTGCAAGAGCTGAAAGTAGGCTCAGAATTGTTGCAAATGGTCCCAGGCATTCCATTCCAGGACCAGACAGAGTGGCGCCAGCCTTGTGTGCATGCACAAGGCGCGAAAATGGTCAATTCCTATTGGTTCACACTGTCCGGATTTCAGGCACTATAAAACCCTGCGTGCCTTTTGCTGCTTGCTTGGTTGTAGGAGATAATAATAAAGAGCTTGTTGTTTTGCACCATGTGTCTTCGTCAATAGCCAATGAACGGAAAACACAACAATACTAATCTCAGAAGCTTGATGATATGGATGTGGAGAGGCAAAAGTAGGCAGTGCCAATGTCTACTGCCTGATTCCCTTCTCTGCCTCAAAATTGAGGAAGCAGGGGCAAAGACTAGTTACGCAAAGAGCATCCAAAATTATCCTGCTGAGCAAGCATTTTCCCTAACCTAGAATGAAAAGTGCATGCAGTAAGTAATAGCAAAATATATGGAATGTGTAATTCAAAATATTATTTTGTTTACCATCTTCTCCTGCATAGCTGCATCAAATTTGGCTTGTACTTTGTCCAGCTCGGCTTGTTTCTCATCTAGCAACGATTGTGCCTTCCCTAATTCTGTATTGGCTATTTTCAAACGTCCTTCTTGTTTTGCTAAGTTAGTCTAAAAATTAAAAAATGAAGCAATATATTTACTAAAAATATTTTTATGTTTAAAATTAGTTGGTCTTGGAAGAAGCAAGACCTATTTGAGCTCCTGTTGGAGAAGACTCCTGAGAATACCATGGAGAAGTATTATACCATGGCTCAAATTATCTTCTTTTTAACACATAAAGATCTAGCCATTTGGAAAAGACTTTAATACTGGGAAAGGTGGAAGAAAAGAGATGAAGAGAATGACCAGCAGCAAGGTGGATGGACTCAGTGACAGTAATGATGGATGCAACATTGGAAGACATGACAGACCAGATTAGGGATAGGTTGTCATGGAGAAAGTCTATCTTTGTGAGTGCTAGAAGTTGAAAAATGACTTGATGGCACATAATGAGCCAATCAACCAGTCATTGTATATATGTTTTTCCTATCTTTTTCTATCAAGTGGGGGATGGGATGCAAGTAATTTAGTAGGTAGTTACTATCCAAATAACTGTTCAATCCCAGAAAATGCTGCTTTGATTCTTATCTTCTGTGTAAAGAAAAACCAAGGTGACAATTTGATGTTAAAACAAGAGATCCATGACTGGGCAACTAACTATATTTGCTAGTCTTACAGCCTAGAATATCCCTTCAGAGTGGCATATGCAGGTCCAAATCACTTTGTATCCAAGTGCTGGTTGTCATCTATAAAGCGCTGCATAGCACATGGTCTGGATATTTCTGCAGCTACCTGTTTCTAATTGTTTGTTGCTCAAGGAAATCCAGAAAGATCAGCATGCTTGAGTCCTGCCAATTTAGACAATGTCATCCTATAGGATTTAGAAGACATGCTTTCTCCATCATTGCTTCTGCTGTCTGGAGCAAAAATCTTTCTGGAGTGTGCATGGCCCCAATGCTGCTGTCAGGTCCTGACTCTTTATGCCAGGATATTGTATGAATCCACCACTGAGATTGCTGTTTCTCTGTTTAATTAAGGAGAGTTTTATGTTGTTTGTTTTAACTGTAGTAAGCAACCCAGGCTACCGGATAGTCAGAAGGAGGGAGGGAAGGAAGCCATCATCAATAATATCACAGAGCCAAAGTTACTGCTATGTCTTTTTCAAAATGGTGTATTTTAGTGGTTTTGCATTTTAACAAATTAGCACAGTGTGCAATTGAAGAACTTATTTTAATTTGTCCCTATATTTAAATAAATGCATCTATTTTCAAGGGTAATTAAATTATTTGTTACAAAGTCTCTGAAACTAAAAGTAGATGGGACACTTGATTCTCTAGTTATTCTCTGTAGACATAAATGATAATAAGAGTAATAGTTTTCTTCTCATTAACTAGAAATGAATTAATGTCATGTTATTTTACCTTAAGAGGCAATACATCTCTGTTTATACTATAAAATGTTGCCATGGCCAGGGTCCAAGAAAGTAGCCCTGCCACATTACCACAGACTTTTTTGCCATTCTCAAAAGTATAATCCTCCATTTGAAAATAAGGCTGCAATAATTCAACCATCTCTTCATTGATAGTATCCTTGGCAAACTGTTGGAGACTCTGGAGAAATGGTCCACTCATTAGCTGTAAAAAATGGGGAAAACATAAAACATCATTGCCTACAAATGTCTTCCTTTATCACATTTCCAGATATAATAGTTTTCCAAGCCCATCTCCTCTCTAAAAAAAATTCTTCTCTCTTTAAACAAGTCTCAAAACATTAACACCATTGTTAGTTCCATTACTACAGAAGAAAAAAAATCTTAAAATTACTTAATTCAAATCACACTGGCATAGTGTGTGTGTGTGTATGTACATTAGCATGTGCATGCTTGGGGTAAAACTAACCTTTGTTGGTGCTTGTGATATTGCACAATTATTACTTAAGAAAAGAGAGAGTCATGAAGGACAGAGGGCAATGAATCTGGATTGAATACAAAAGTAAAAGGTCAGTACAAAAAAGTATGCTGATGTGGTTTGGTCACTTCAGAATAAATGAGGATCAAATCCAAAAACAAATATTGTATATGGAAGACATGGATCAAATGGATCAAGGGAAAAGGAAAGGAAGGGAAATTCTTCTCATTAAATAATGCTTTTTTGCTGTAGACATTATACTTAAAAACAAACCATTTGTGAGGAACAGAACTTTTTAGAATAGTATATTATGTTTTTGGCTGAAGAAAGCAAATTGTGAAAACTGAGGACTCCCCCTTCTACAAACTATGCGGTGGCTTTGTTATACACTAGAGGTTTTCCAGAAAATATTGGACAATCTTTTGTCTGAGATAGTATAAGAACTCCTGCCTTGGTAAGGGCGTTGGATTAGAAGACCTTCAAAGTCCCTTCCAGCCCTATAATTCTATGATTCTTTGATGCTTTGAGATTTCAATTATAGATTTTTTTAAAAAAAAATATTGCTTGGAAATATTGCTTACTTTCAATGATTCACTCCAGGATGGTTTTAGGCAAGGCCTTTCTGGATCCATGGTAACTGGGTCAATTTTCTTTTGGAATAGCAATAGACAACAATCCATGATCCTCATAATCAGATGAGGTGGCTTGGCAAGTTTTCGAACTGTTGAAATGTCTGCAGGTTTGATGGTCTAGGGAAAAAAGTTAATTTATTGACTAATATTTTACAAAATTATTAAAAAGCCTTACTCCTCTACGTTTAACTCCTATTTCAGCTGCCAAAATTTGAAATAGGGAGATGCTAATTTTACCAACCATGAAAACTGTTATAGTCAAGATGGTAAATAGTACCTCTCATATATATAAGTAGGAGACAAAAAGGTAATACAATTTGGAAACAGCAGGTTACTTATGCTTACATGGGAACTATTTCGAATTAAGAAAACACTCTCTAGTTTCGCACCATAAATTTATAGAATAATTATGCAAGCTGCTTATATTCTCCATTTTTTATATTGCTCATTTCATTTGCAATGTTAAATACCACTCACATTCAAAGCTGCTTCAGCTTCTTCTAAGGCTGGTCTGGCTGCCTCCAGCTTTGCCTCCGCTACCACTTTCTCTGTGTCAATTTCATCCACAATCTTCTGGGCTTTGTCTTTCACCCCTTGAACTTCATTCTTCACTTTAGCTGAAGCCTCAGCACTTACAGTCACTTCTGCCAACACCTAATATAACATTTTTAAAAAGGATGCACCAGCATTTGCACAGCAAATATCTGAAAGTTATAATGGCGAAGGCCAAAGCTATAGCATGACTGACATTAGGAACTGACTTAGCCAGGACAGATTCCCTAGTCTTCCTTGCCTCTTCATTCTCAAGCATACAGCTCCAGAAACAGGAAGAACTTGGTAAGAAATAATGTGCTAAATGAGCTGTCATTTTCAGCACAATGTCAGTAGGGTAAGTTTCTTCCTATTGAAGAATCATGTATACAATCATGCGGCTGATGGAAAATACCTGTTAGGCCTGTAGTTCTTGAATACAGTTAATTAATTGATGCATAACCTACAAAAACATTTACTTGTCACCTTATTATTAAAAGCAAACCTAGAAAAAACTTTAAATAAAAATATTCTTTTTTTCCCCACTCAGGCTAGTGGAAAAAAATGATGTATAGAAAGAAACCAGAAAATAACCCTGAAACTACAAATAAAAAGGCAAAGACATAAATCAAAGAAGCCAACCAAGATGTGAAGCAAAGGATTAGATCATAACAATCATAGATGGGGCTGGAAAAGGACTTGCAAATTTGGAGACTTGCATTTTTTTTAGGTAGCAGAATGGACTCTTAATATACCCTTTTCAATTCTGGACTGTGTTCCCCTCCTTTTCCCAGGTATGTTAAGAAGAATGTCTTCTTCTGGGATAAGAGAGATGCAAAGACAGCACAAAGCACTTCCTCTTTATCCACGTTTCCTCATATTATTCTCAAATGCCTTGAATCATATTTTAACTCTCTAGAAAAAAAATTATTTATATCTTTCAGTTCTTCCCAATGCAGCTCATTCTCAGCTTTAGTTTTCTTGACTCCATCCTTACTGACTTCAGCTACCACTTTGTATGTCCTGTCATGGTTCCGACAGATGAAACTCTTCAAAAGAACTTCAAGGCATTGTTTACCTTAAAGAATCTTTTATTCGAGAAACAAAGTATCGGCACTACATAGTTAAAGCCAAAAACGGAATTCCCCTCCCCTGGGCACAAAGTAGCAAAGCACAATTCCCTCCTCCAATTAACAGTCATAAATCACTTTCCCCAATTAGCTTGAAGCCCAGGCTTTCTCCCCAGCTCTCCAGCCTGTCAAATCTTTATCAGCTTTGAGCGCAATAACCTTGGATTCCCATGGCTGAGTTATTATTGTTATGACTAGCTGGACTCTCGTCCACATTTCCCCTCCCAGCATCAGGTAACTCTAAAAGCAAAAGAGTAAAATGGCTGCATTCCCAACTGTTGTCAAAGCAAGAATGTCTGATGTTAGCAGTGTTGACACGTCCCTTTTGTTATCAGTTCTTTCTCCCATTTCCTACACATCACTTTCATTGAAACCTGCCTTTTTAATGGAAAATTGTAGAAAGTTATGTCGTTTTCTTCCTGAGGATATATGTAAATGTTTGTTTGCTGAGCACACAGTCTGAGCACATAGTTAAATGGGAAGGACATGTAGCAATGCAAGCCAGGGGGCAACAGTGTGGATAGAAATAAGCTCCAGCTTTTCAAGTATGAAGATGTATGGCTTCAAGATAAGACTGATTACTTTATCCTGGTTCCTGCGCTTTTCACTTTTGAAAAAGAGATATTGGTTGGGTTAGGGTGACAAAAATCTATAAAAATCAGCCTCATTCAACAATGCCTAAAGCTGAAAAGAATGGAGAATTAAATATTGGTAGTAACTGGCTCAATTAACTATTTTCTAAAATTCTTTAATAAAAGACTTATCATGACTTTTTGATGAGAACAGGGACCATGCTATCACTGACAGATAGATTAATCATTTCATTGACACTGTGAAACACCTAAAAACATAGGGTGGTGATATAGCCCCCATTGTACAGTCCTTTTGGAAGGCCACAACAACCATTTCAACTTGGAACTGTATGGCTAGACAACTGTTTGTTTTTATGTGTTGTAGATGTTTATGATACATACATAATGTGTTATGTTTGGTGCTAGATTTTGTGATTTTATTTTCAGTATAACTGTTCTAAAGTGCCTTTAATTTATGGACTAGACCAGCGGTTCTCAACCTGTGGGTTGCGACCCCATTTGGGGTCGAACGACCATTTCACGGGGGTCGCCAAACAACGCAGTCCGCCATTTTTCCCCTTTTCTTTAGCTGTGCTACTCCCTCTTATTCTATTGGCTTTTGAAAGCCAATAGAATAGACTCTCTTGAATAGAGTCTAATTCTATTGGCTTTCAAAAGCCAATAGGAATTGTCCAGGCTGTCTCCGCCCTGCTGAGCCCGCCAAAAATCCCAGTCTGCAAACGGTGCTGCAGGTTGTCTGCAGCGAAGGCGAGCTCTCCGGAAGTTTCCACCTCTGCCTGCTGAGAACTACCAAAACTGTAAGTAAAAGAGGGCCAGGGGTGGGAGGTGGGCGGCCAGTGGGTGCAGGGAAGGTTTTTGGCATGCGTGGGGCCCGGCGGGTGGCTTACCTCCCTTGGGCTGGGCCAGCTGGTGGCCCAGCCCATGGTCGCCCTGCGCCGTTGCTGCCGCGGCCGTCCAGGAGCACTTGGGCCTGCCTGCCGCCGCCCCAAACGGGCGGCAGCAAAGGCAAGGCTAGCGGGGCAGTGGCGGGTGCAGGGAGAGATTTTGGCATGCGTGGGGCCCAGCGGGTGGCTTACCTCACTTGGGCTGGGCCAGCTGGTGGCCCAGCCCGTGGTCACCCTGCACCGTCGCCGCCACAGCCGCCCAGGAGCATCTGAGCACCTGGGCCTGCCTGCCGCCACCCCAAATGGGCGGCGGCCTACACCTCGGCCAGCGCAGGGGGTAGCACCGTGCATGCACGGCGTGACGACCTGCATCACGTATGTGCGGGGCAGCACCGCGCGTGCGCAGGGTAGCACCGTGCATGCACAATGCAGGTTGTCATGCCACGCATGCGCGGTGCAGGTCGTTATGCCGTGCATGTGCGGTGCAGGTCGTCGCACCACGCATGCGCGGTGGAGGTCAAGGTCGCAGCCTGAAAAAGGTTGAGAACCACTGGACTAGACAGTATTCAATCAATTGCCATAAATAAATAAATAGACTTAATCCAGTTGTAGCAGTTAAAATAATCATTATGGGAAGGGATCAAGGAACTATGTCATTAGATCAATTCTGAGCATTTGTCTAAGCTCTGAAACTGTACAGTATAAAAAGAATAACAACATCAATAGATGGTATTAGACTTTAATGAACTTCCATCCACTGCAGATTCTAAAATGCATATTTTTGAGCAGTGGGAAAAAATTAGAGGATAGTTATGAATTGATCCAGGAGGTATCAACAGATTTGCTTAAAAACTCAGGCCAAACAAATAAAAATCAATGAGCAACCTTTGTGTACTTAATGTTCTAATGTGTGCTTATACTTACTTTGTCTGCTTTTACAGAAGCCAAAGCCAATTCCTTTTCTTTTACTGCCAGGTCCTGAGAGAGTTTAGCAACAGATTCACTAGCCTCCATTAGTTTAGCAAGGCCTATAATAATGGTCAAAATCCAGATGAAGTCCGCAATCATTTATAGTTCTATTTTGTGTTAAGGCAATATTATGAACATAAACAGCCAAAATCTTCCACTAAGAGGTGGGTAAGTATCTGGCTCCTGGACTAAAATTTACCAGTAGGTTCAGATCTTCGGAGAGCTCATTTAAACAAATCTATCAACCTGTATCTATTTTGCTATTCCTTTTCAGGATAAGCAACATAGTGTAAAGTACATAAAAGCAGTAAGAGTAAAGAAAAAGTAAACTGAGAAAATAAGTAGGTGATTGAAAAAATAAAAGTAACAATAGCTAAGCCATTTAATACTAATACCATCAAATAAATTACCCCATATCTTTCTATCCCAAATTTCACAACAAAATGGTCCTTGAATTCACAACAACTTGACAGCACTTCGTAGTGTGCCTCTTGTTGAAAGTTTTCATGTTTTGAGGATCTCATCAACTCCGTTAAACCATAATTTGACTCCATCTACTTAACCCATTCACTGATTTTTTACATCATGTTTTGTGATTCAGTCTTTATTCATTCACTTTCTTTGATTAATTATAGACCATTATGTCAGTGTTAACATTTAACAACTACATAGATAAACTTTCTCCAATGTGATCTTCCCTACCTCGCCCTTCAGAGTTTTCCATAGTGTATCCCAGTGTTTCTCAACCTTGTCAGCTTGAAGATGGGTGGACTTCAACTCTCAGAATTCCCCAGTCAGTAGAGCTGGGAATTCTGGGAGTTGAAGTCCACCCATCTTCAAGTTGACAAGGTAGAGAAACACTGGTGAATCCATCACTGCTGTAACTGAGTGCATCTACCTTGTGCTAGTTACCATATTCTTCTCTATTGATGTAATCACTAAAACTTGACTTCAACTTGATGGTACATAATGAATAAATAATTATGTTTAATTAACTGTTATATTGATTTATCTATCAGATTTCCACCCTACTTTTCATAACAAGTACTTCCAGGATAGTTAATTATCACAAGAGAAAGAATAATAATTAACTCCCCCAAAATAATAAATGATTATAGGAACAAAACAACTGATCCATTTACAATTTTAAAATCAGTTAGTAGAGAAGATTAAGCTCTGGTCTTATATATGCTTTTGAAAACAAGTCCAGCTGAGGCTCACTTCTTAATATATTGTTATATGATGACATAGTAAAAGGATTGAAAAAATAAGATCTTTGACTTGGAACTATCTTACCTATATTCATTCGCTCAGCTTGTTCATTAATGCTGAACAGCTTATCAGCATAAACATCTTTGTAGCCATTGATGAAAGAAAGATAAGATTTGGGGGTGACATGGGCTCTTCGCCGATATCTGTAATTTATAATAGTGATATCCCTTCAGATTTAAATGCCACAACTATATAATAATCTCAAGATACAACCTAGGGTATTATATTATTATATTATGTAAATGATAACAGTTCTAAACATTAATTTAGGAAGTAAAGTCTGTAATATAATCATGTTTCCCCTGAAACCAAAATAATGGTTCTATATATAATTTTCTGTTACATCTCTGTTTATCAATTGTTAAAGTGTGACTGGGTTGCTTTTGAATTGTAAGTATATTTCGCTTTGCAAGGGTAGAAATTGACACAGAAAAATAAGGCAATGGAGGCGTTATGCTTTTTACTATATATTAGTGATGTTTTATCATATGCTGAAATGGATAGGCTCACAATGGAAATAAAGGATAAGACAGAATCAGACTACTTTGAAATCTGGGACAAATTTTATTACTGGTGTGAATCAAGGAGAACTGCTCAGGTTTCAAGTTAGTGTTAAGACAGAAATATATATAAATGTATATATAACTGTATTGTATAGAAGAATATGTTTATATAGAGATCAAGAATTATGTATTAATTTTACGTATTAAGAGGAACAAATTGTTAGGAATATTTATTCTGGAATGTCATGTTATGTCCATTCTTGTTTTAACTGTATTATAAATAAAAACCTTTTTTTAAAAAAAAATTATGCATAGCTTGCCGAATGCCAGCCAACCACATTTAACATGCCATTCAATTTCCTTTATTGTATCATCTTCCATTGAGATCTGTTGGCCAAGGTATATGGCCTACTACATCTAGTTCTTCTCCAGATATATATTTTTCTTTCTTTAGTGAATTTATTAAACATAACCTGGTTCTTTTTCAGGTTTATTTTTAAGCCAAATGGTTCTCTTGATTTGTGCAGCTCTTGTAGGTGTCTTTGTAGCTCTTCTGGGTCTTGTGAGAAGAGAACATCATCAGCAAATCTTAAGTGATTTAAATAGGCACCTTTGATTTTTATTCCATCTTTTGCCCAGTCTAGTTTGCAAAATATTTCTTCAAGACAGGCTGAGAAAAGGACAGGTGATGTTGTATCGCCTTGTCATATACCTCGTTCTATGTTGATTTCTACTTTAAGACCATTAAGGCAAATTGTCGCTATTGTTTTTTTATATATATTGATTGTACTAAGTTTATGTAAGCAGTATGCCATGGTTAATTAGAGCAATGTATTAATTATTGCTTGCTGGAATACTGAGCCAAACGCTTTTCTGTAGTCAATGAAAGCCATGCACTTGTTCTACCTTTCAATGACTTGCTGAACAACCTGGATGTGATCCTTTATGCTATAGTCTGAACCCTGAACCCTGCTTGCTCCTTTGGCTGTGCATCATTTAATGTTCTCAATATTATTTTTGCTATTATCTTGGTGAAAATCTTGTAGATGATAGAGAAGGGTTATTGGGCGATAGTTCTTTAAAACATCTTGGACTCTTTCTTGTGTGTAAGAATCACTTCAACATTTTTCTATGCATCAGGTATTTTTTCTTCTCTGAGGCATCTTGGGTATAGTTTTGCTATTATCTTGTGTAAACTGTGACCGCCAGTTTTAGCATTTCAACCGTAACACAGTCATTTCCTGAAGCTTTGCCATTTTTCATTGATTTTATGGTACTTGATACTTCCTCCACTAGGATAGCTGGCATTTCCTCTTTCATGGATGTCGTTTCTTTTGAGTGATCTTGATCATTGTATAGCTCTGGATAGAATTCCAATTATTTCTAATGTCTTGTTCTACACACAGAGTCATCTTCATGTTTTAATGCAAAAACCTTGTTTCTTATGTTTATAAGCTTGTATTTTGCTTTATTAATCCCTTTGTTTTCTTCAATTGCCTTTTTCACAAGCTTCACATTAAACCGATGTGTTTCTTTTTGGATATGTTTTCTTATGGTCTTGCAAAGTTCAATGTATTTCAGTTTATTAGTGAAATTTCTGGTATTCCTCATTGTCTGTCATTTTTTTCATTAAATCAATAGTTTCATCAGAGATTTTTGACTGTACCAAGTGTTTTTCTGGCAGTGCTATAGATGCAGCAGATTCAAGAATGTTTTTGACTATTTGTTCATTTTAGTCTGTAATGTTCATCTCTTCCAAATGTTGAAATAGAGCAAAGCAATTTGACAGATTAATCTCAACATTGCTGTTCTCCTCTAACAGCTTATCACTCTTTTTTTGTTTTTCATGACATTTTTATCATTTTCATACATTCTTTTTGACAGTCTATCTTCATTTTAGCTTGTACCATTCTATGGTCACTTGCAACATTAAAACAATTGATGACAGTACAATGGCAGAATATGGTTTTATCACTTGACATGATATAGTCAATTTTGCTGGAGTATCTCAATGGACTCTTCTACGTCCATTTTCTGCTAGCTTTTTTCTTGTAAAGTGTGTTCATGATATAAAAAAATTATATATATAAAACCATATAATTGCAAAATTATACACATTTAAATATTACCTTTGAAAATAATTGTCACAGCTTTCTGAAACTAGGTCATGAAAGATGCCCATAGTTTCTACCACGTGTGCTTTAACTTCAGGAGAACAGACAATATTGAAACCTGACAGAAAATACTGTGACACAGCAACAAGGGCTTCCTTGGGCCACTGAGTAAACCAATCCATAGTACATCCAGATATAAGACCAGGAAACTTCAAAGACCGTGCACGAAATTTCTCACCAACCTAGCAAAAATAAGACATAGAGAAAAAGTGACATATCAATGAAATATATTTATGGCACATATAAGAGATGATGATAATGATCATGATGATCATAATAATGATCATGATGACCATGATAATGATCAGGATGATCAGGATGATGATCAGGATGATCATGACAATGATCAAGATGATGATGATGATTTATTAAACTTATATGCTGTCTGAGTTATATACAGTTTCCAGTGCAATTGTTACATATAAAAAAGCTGGGACTATACACATAGTCTACGTTCATACATTGTGTTAAACCTATGGATTAATCACAATAAACAACATGTTATTTTTAAGGCACTAGTGATATTCATATTAGCTTTATTCATATAACATTCCATGTGATTTCCCTCTATCAGTGTCTGTGAGCTGATTGTGTTTGTGTGTTGTGTGAATGCAATTAATTTTTACATTTTTTATTGTATTGTTGTTGTGAGCTGCCCTGGGTCTTAGGAGAAGGGCGGCATATAAATTTGAATAATAAATAAATAAATATTGCTTAGTATAAATATGAACTAATCTGCACAAGATCTGTAATATCATAAAACCTCATTGGAGAGAGGAGAAAAAAGGCTCCTATGAAATCTTTTATATTTTAATATACATATTTTAGAATGTAAGCTGTTAATTATAACAAAGTAATTGCTGATTAAATAATTTATTAGAGGAACAAAATATTAGAAACATAATTCTAACAATGCTTGTAGGTAAGTATTTTTTAAAAGCAAACTTGTGTTGAATATTGTTATACAACATAAATGCCATGCTATATCTAGATCTGGAATAAATAGGTCTAGAACAGGGGTGTCAAACTTGCCATGTCACATGATATGTTGTGATGTATTGTGACTTTTTTCCCCTTGCTGGAGCTGGGGTGGGTGTGGCTTCTGCGTGATGCATCTGGCCCATGGGCCGGCAGTTTGATATCCCTGGTCTAGAACATTATTTGTATCCTTAAGAAAGGAAATCCTTCTGAACTTTATTCTATACTTCTGTGCATGTTATTTGGGAATGGCACTTACTTCCAAATAGCATATATAGAATTGGGTTGCATATTCCAATTTTATACTATATTTATATATACAGAAGTCTATTTTAACTTAATAGACATTCCCACAAAAATGACTGCAGGATTTCTTTGGAACTTTACTTTTTTTAAAAAAAAAAAACTTATTTATAAATTTATATAATTTTTCAGTGGCTTAGAATGACAAAAAAAATAATGAATCCCTATTTACAACCTTGCAATCCCTTAATAAACATACACACACAAACTCACACACTACTAAAACCCTCCTGTTTGTAACTTTCTATTGGATAACATGTGCATCATAGGGCAACAGTTTTTGAAATAACAGATAGTCCTTACATTCATTTAGTGATGCTCAAAGTTACAACAGTACTGAAAAATGTGACTTACGACCACATTTCATATTTATGACCGTTTGCAGCATCTCCATAGTCACTTGAACAAATTCGGGTGCTTGGCAACTAGCATGTATTTATGACTTGTAAACTTCACAGCTGGCTTCCAACCAGCAAAGTACAAAGAGGGTAGCCAGATTCACTTAACATCTACAGTGATTGCCTTAACAACTGTGGCAATAAAATTCATAAAATGGGATGCAACTCACTAAACTGCCTTGCTTAACAATGGAAATTTTGGACTCAATTGTACTCGTAAGTTGAGGCCCACCTATACCTCAACTGGGCTAACATAATGCATCAAAAGTCTGGGACCCATTAGTCCCATAAGACTGACATTTGTTGAGGATGTAGCTACTTTAGCACCATCCTGATGCTGTGGTCAGCCATAATCACGTGATTGTCATTTGCAATGCTCCCTGCCAACCTCCTACAAGGGAGGTCAATGAGAAAGCCAACAGGAAGTCAGAAGTTCCCGTTCCCACTGCTTTTTGCCTACCCATGATCATCCTGTTTCTCTGTTTAGGCAAGGAAATTTCTCTGAAATGATGATCTAATGGGTCATTAGTTGTCTAAACATATATTTAAAGGAAACTCACAGGAGAAAAGCAGAGTACAACATGGAGGTTTTTCCTTGACCGTGATATAAAATATTCATAAAGATTATCAAAAGTTGGGGGAACTCGTGGCAGCTCTTTTTTCATTACAGATATAAGTCCTTGGGTTATTTCATCCAGTTCATCTCGAGGAAATAAATTGGAGATCTTATCAGAAAAAGCAAAAATTACAGAAAAAAGATGTTTATGAATATTATTAAAATACCACAGTTTTTAATTTATAGATTCCAAGACTCTCCTAATTCAGGAAACATCCGCTTCAGTTTATAATTTATAGGTAACTGAGGTTCACTAATGTATTTTATAAAAATATATGATGTCAAGAAATAATGAAGCATAGATATTCATGTACACGGTATTCAAAATGTTGCACTTTGTCTTTTGTGCTTGGGATTTTATTCTTTCCAATACTTACAGCTAGTTTAAAATATTGAATATTCTAGAAATATTATTAGCTTTATTAGATGATAAATGAATAATAATAACAAGTTACAGCAAATATACTCCACTGAAACAAAATGGAATACTGGCTAGCTAATGATTCTGATGCTAATCCCTTGCATTTATTTGTCTCAGATTTATTAAGTTTCATTCTGTTATAGAGGTCGATTACTTCCTTATGTATATCTTGTGAGGAAAAAAAGGTTATTCTACTTTATGCTTCAGATTACTGTCAATGAATAAATGAAATTTCAATTTTTCAAACTAATACATCAAATTAGCTTTTGAATAAAACTCAGCAACTTCCAAAGTGCTTCAGAGATTAAATTTTATGCTTTATGAGTCACCTTATCAGGGTCTTAATCAAGGTGAAGCTTACTAGAAATAAGAATGCAATAATCAGTATAACAGCAACCTCTATACTGATTTGAAATTCTAACCTCTCCAGAAGAAAGCAGATTATTAAGATATTCAAGAAATGCTTCGTCTTTTATCTCATTATCTGTGAAAATAAATGTGATTCCTTTCCCCTCACCACCAGCAACTCTATATAAGTTTTTTAAGTCATCTGTTAGATTGGTTACATTGTAGGACCTGAGAGGAGAAAGCAAACCAACAAACAAATTTAACCTGCAGTAGAAATTCTTCACCTATAAGTTTAGGAAATATTAATGAAGTCAATACAGCAAGGATTGGAGGTGAGAAGACTTCCATCCGCAACTATAAATGCTCCCTTATATCCATAAATAAATTTTGTTGCGTATTTTAATGGGGAGTATTACTGAAATGGAACTTCTAAAACCACTCAAGCAAAAATAAGAAAAAGTATCATTCATCAGAGCTGAAGAAACTTCTTGGATGGGACATGAAACATCTTTAAAGAAAAATAAGAAGTTGCCTCATGAAAAAGCACCTTTGGGATATCATTTATAAGATTTATTGCCCACATATTAATGTCAAAGTGTGGGAAAGAAACAAAATGCATTTAAGCTCTTAGTACATAAAGGCACATCTGATTTAATAGATAAAAAGGAAACCTGTTTGGGATGACTGCCAGGACTGGACTATAACAACTGAAAGATACAATTTGTTCAAATGGAATCAAAACAAAGAGAACAATGTGGAATTGGATTATATATTAAAAATAAGCCCAATTTAAAATTAAACTTGGTTCCAGGATGTCTACGTTGTTTGGAAGTTGAATCATGGCAACTAGACTATTTTTGAGGGGTTTGAAACATTTCACTGCTTATCCAAGTAGCTTTTCCTATCTGAGCTAATGATAATTCCAGGATATTTTCATTTATTTATTTATTTATTTATTTATTTATTTATTTATTTATTTATTTATTTATTTATTTATTTATTTATTTATTTATTTATTTATTTATTTATTAAATTTCTATGCCGCCCTATTCCGGGAACTCAGGGCGGCTCACAGCATAAATAGAAATCCAATATTAAGAAACTACATAATACATATATAAAAACATACATATATAAAAAAAGAGAACCCCTAAATTAAGAAACCATTCATACAACAAACGTACACACAAACATACGCTGGCTAGGGGCAAGATGTCAACCGCCCCAGGCCTGTCGGCAAAGTTGTGTCTTAAGGAGTTTACGAAAGGCGGAGAGGGTGGGGGCAATACAGATCTCCGGGGGGAGTTGATTCCAGAGGGCCGGAGCCGCAACAGAGAAGGCTCTTCCCCTAGGCCCCACCAGGGGACACTGTCTGGCTGACGGGACCTGGAGAAGGCCGACTCTATGGGCCCTAACCAGTCACTGGGTTTCATGAGGCAGCAGACGGTCCCGTAAGTAACCTGGTCCGATGCCATGTAGGGCTTTATAGGTCATAACCAACACTTTGAATTGCGTTTGGAGACCAATAGGAAGACAATGCAGCTCGCGGAGTGATGCCGAAATGTGGGCATTTCTGGGCAGGCCCAACACTGCTCGCGCGGCTGCATTCTGCATTACCTGAAGTCTCTGAACGTTTTTCAAAGGTAGCCCATGTAGAGAGCATTGCAGTAGTCGAGCCTCGAGGTGATAAGGGCATGAGTGACTGTGAGAAGAGACTCCCGGTCCAAATAGGGCCGCAACTGGTGCACCTGGCGAACCTGGGCAAATGTCCTCCTCGCCACAGCCGAAAAATGATGTTCCAGATTTAGCTGTGGATCGAGGAGGACACCCAAGTTGTGGACCTTCTCCGAGGGGGTCAAAAACTCCCCCCCAGGCTGATGGATGGATGGATTAAATTGTCTTTGGGAGGCAAAACCCACAGCCACTCCATCTTGTCGGGGTTAAGTTTAAGCTTGTTAGCACCCATCCAAACCCTGCAAAACTTGTTCACCAACTTAGGAAAAATTAAGGTTATCTTTGTATAAATTAGACACAGTACCATCATGAATCAGCTGTGTACCAACATAGTATATTAGCATTCTGCTTGAACTATAACTCACATCTACTGACAGCATTGTCTCACTGATGCTTTATAATACTTAACTCTGCAGCACAGCCTCAGAATATATGTCAGATTCTAATCTTAAGTAAATTGAGTTATTATCAATCAATAATCACATTGATATGATCAATTTAAATTGTAATAACTTTTCTGCATTATAAGATTGCCAATAAAAATTCATCATATGCAAAGTATCAATGCAGTTAAAAGAATTCAAGAATAAAAGAAAATCTGCCCAAATGTTTTTGTTTATCTATAGATGGCATATAAATGTACATGGCATATAAATATTTTAGTTTAATATATTGTAACGCTTACATTATGGTTGCTTGCACAGTCAGTCAGATATTATACTGCATTTGGCATTTTTATCTACCTATGAAGTCCTTCCCAAAGACCTAGGATAGGCATCTAAGAAGGAACTTCCAGTCATACCAAGTCTTTTCTAAGTGACATGCCAAGTGCCATTTGAAAAGTTGTATTATAAGTTGTAGTATAAGAGGGTAGGACAAGAATTTCTTCACATGTATAGAAATTCTTTCCTCAGTTATGTCATTTAATATGACTCAACAGTTGAACATATAATCATTAATATCGTAACAATGATCCTATATACACATAAATATGCACAATCTACCTTCATCACAAATAGGAGCTTCTAATTCTGCATGGAAACTCAAAATCATTTTTGATTAAATATATGTTTCTGACCTTGTTAAAGTTATCTGAAAGATTCTATATCCAGCTATAAAAGAAGCAAGCCTTGAAAGACTCTGTTTTCCAGAACCACCAACTCCTACAAGTAAAGCATTTCCACATGATGTCCGAATTATTCGGGAGATCTACAATATTAAAAGAGAAAAGGACATACATTGTATGCTAAACTCATTGCACAAGGATGGCAAAGCTGAATCATTGCCTAAGCCTATGTTTAAAGATTTTTATTAGTTGGATTTATATTCCGTCTTTTCTTCAGGAGTGTGTGATGGGGAAATAAAGTTAGAGCTTCCTTTTAGTTTCAAAACAAATGTGACGAGTAGGAGGGGCTAGTAGTGTGACTGGCCTAAAGTCACCTAGCTAGTTTCCCCAGCTGAGAATGGATTCTAGCCTTAGTCCACTGATGGCGAACCTTTTAGAGACCGAGTGCCCAAAAACTGGCCCTGCCTCCCACTCCGCCCCCTGCTCCGCCCCCACACTGCCTGCCCACAGGGCCACTCATCCCCTCCAGGGCCCACTGCAGATTGCCCAGGCAGCCCAGCAGTGCCGTGGTGGCCATGCCCTCTGCCCACGCCCCGCTGCATCAACTGTGCGCAATGGGGCATGAGGGCAGAGTCTTGTCTATGCTGCCTGGCTGCCATGTCCTTGGCTGTGCTGCTCCGTGTGGGCCATGCTCGGAGACAACTCTCCTCCAGGGGGGCTGCTGGTGAGGGGGTCACGGGGGGAGGCAAGGCTGGGGCAATGGCATGTGTGCCCACAGAGAGAGCTCCAAGTGCCGCCTCTGGCACGTGTGCCATAGGTTCGCCACCACTGCCTTAGTCTCTTCTGTTCTAGCTACTACATTACACTGAAGCTCTAATAAAGATTAAAAAAAAAAGGAAATCCAATTTAATCACTTTTTAATAGATCTTTTCCATTCAGTGAAAAGGAGATTAAAAAAAATCTTCTTTGAGGATAGTGTGCATCTCTATGTGCATTGGTATAGTCTCAAAAGGAACTTCATAGAAGCTTTCTCTGAACTGTGTTGTAAAAAACAAATTTTATTATATTATTCCAATGCTTATGAAGTATTTACAAAAGCCCACACTGAAGTCTTCTCCACAGCAGGGGTTCCCATCCATTTGGTGCCAGGGATCAGTTTTGTGGAAGACAATTTCCTGGGCTGGGATGGGGATGGTTTTGGTTTCACTCACTCACCTGCCTCTCACCTCCAGCTATGTTGCCCAATTCCTAACAGGTCACAGACCGGTACCGGTCCATGGTCCAGAGGTTAGGTATCCCTGCTTTATAGAATTGCTTTTATGTCCCTTTGAGTTTTATAAGTAATGCCATAGCTTTTCTACTGGTAAAACATAGACCCAATAATCTTTAAATAATACCATAATCCAAATTAAGTATCACATTAACCTTTATATCTAACAAATTAACTTAACTAATTAACTAATTTCTTAAAATAATATGCAGACTTTCAAAACAGTGTTTCTAGGAGAGCCAATAATTTCCATTACTTGGTCACCTACAAAAAAGAGTTTTCTCAGTAACGGCAAACCAGGAAGATAACCATTTCTGTCAGGTTAAAAGCATCATTATCACTATCACCATCATCATACCACTATCTTTTAAAAAAGCTATTAGTTTTTGAATTCTTAATAATTGGCTTTTATTTATTTACATTATTTACTTATACTGAAATTGATAAAAGGCAGCATTGGCATAATACGAATAAATGAACAATTTGAAATGAAGGTTACATTTAGAGTTAAAGACACAAACCTTAACAAGATGTGTTATAGCATCCTTGAAAAACACCAGATCAAGCAGTGCACCTCGAACATTTTCATTATATTGTCTTTGGTAGAACTGTAATTTATCAGATAAAAATTCAAGAGTTGGAACCTAATGGTAAAGAAAATAAGAATGTTAAAACTACCATTAATTTTTTTTTAAAAATTAACCACTATTGAAATCAACAAATCACTAAAATTGAAAAAAAATAGTCTAAGTCCTTTCCCCGAAGAACTTATACTTATATAAACAAACAAACAAACAAAAGCCTATATATATATAATATTAATAAGCATGTCAGATAAGACAGATATAAGCATGGATTAAGAGGCTATTGTGTGGGGTGGTGAGATTAATAATCTGTTTCAATGTTTTAAAAATAAAAGATTAAAGAAAGGTAAAGGTAGTGTAAAGGTTAAGACAGAGGGGGTGACCTTGGGTCAGTCACTTTCTGTTAATCTTAGGGTGGAGGCAGTGGCAACCACCTCTGAAAAACCTTGCCAAGAAACTGCATGGACCTATTCAGGCATTCTCCAAGAATTGCACATGATTGAATGGAAGAGAAAAAAAAAGAACATATTTTGTGAAAACATTACTAAACCACCCAAAAGTAAAGTCAATGTCATCACATAAATGCAAAGAAATCAGCTCTGTCCAGGCATGTACAAAACCACAATGGTTTTCTACACAAACTTTATCAAAATAATTTCCTTCCCTAATTACATGATTGCATTTGGTCGAACACTGTAAGCCTTGATATCCTCCCTCCCTCCCTCCCCCCTCCCCCTCTCTCTCTTATTTCAGTGCTGCAGGCAGCTCACTCTTATACTATGTACAGTAGCCTCTTTATCCATGTTTGCATCAGTCTTATTTTACTGGCTATAGGCTTTTTAACTATAATAGTTGGCCTGTGTCAATTGACCTTAGATTTGTAGTAGTTGGATTTTCAATCTGCATGTTCCTTTCTAATTCTTGCTCTTCTTTATATCAACTTCCTGAACATAACTACTACATAATTTCTATACTGCCATTTCTTGTAGCTTAAGTGCATCATAAGTGTAAATCATAAGCAAAGATTATGAAAATTAGGTTACTCTTGAGATCATATTTCTGTATGAGCCATGAAAGCTGTTTTGTTTGTGGCAACTTACGAATATGCTGAATAAATAATAAAATAATAAAGTTGATATATTTCTGTACAACTTTCCAGCACAAAGCTCATCTCAATTGTCCTGTATTCTCCAATCTATTACTTTCTATGGTTTCTGTGGTTAAGAAAGCTTGTTTTGAGAAAACAAGCTTTGCATTATATCACCAAAACTAGGAAAAAGAAGCCCAGACCCTTTGTTTACTAATAAGATGATCTCTTGGAGCACTTCCATGCTACTTTTTTTTTTTTTTTGTACTAGAAAAAAAAAAGTTTCATTCTTAGCCTATTTTTTGAAAAAAAATAGGTGACTGATGAGGAGACAATGGTTGCAGGCCACATCTAGCACATTTTAATTTTTCTTCAGTACCACTTGTGTTCACTGACACAGGGGAATATAGACAAATCCATGTATGAGGGAGATTTTGTTCATGAGATGAAGGTATAACCTGAGCATAGATTAGGACCAGATCTGTGAAAGGTTGCATATACCTCCAACTCTAGTTCGATTTTCTCTTTATATTGTGAGCAGAAGCTTAACCCAAACCCAGTGGTAATCATTTCTCAGTTCATGTTATTAAATGTTGTTGCCTGTACCAGTAAAATGTAAAAGACCCCCCCAAAACATACAAAAGTGTCTGCATGTCTCTCTGAGTGTAAATTGGTCATGAGATCAATTTCATGAACAAGCAAAAAAAACGTAAACTCTCCATAAGAGATTTTGAAATAAGACTTAAGACTACATACAATCTAACTTGGGAGACTGGCACATCTATTATGCATCCAGATAGCAAAAATTAAATTATCCATGGACAACTTAGTTTACCAAACTTTTTCTACTAATAAAAAATGAAAAAGACAACCAACTCTTAGATTGGCTAGTGACCATCTTAAATGCACATACTTAGTAACTAATAACTACTATTAATTGCAAGAATGTTAATCTTAATTCTGCTTGCATGTAATTCCCTTTCTTGCTTCTGAATGGCTGCTGTGGATCAGTATTTTTTGTATCATTAAATACCAATAAATAGAAAGGTGCTCTTTGGAGAATTTTTTGTATCATTGGAAGTGATTTCACTACCACTACCAAGTGCAATTGCTCTAATCCTGAACATTATATAAAATTTATTATGCTGGAATATAATGGGTATACTTCATGCAGTTTTTGACAATGTATTTAAATTTTATGTAACTCTATTCATTACTATTTTTGCAATTACCCATCCTAGAGTCAAGGAAAAAATATAAAAATCAAAATCAATGTAAATACCAATTCATAAATTTTCGGTGCTTCAAACACAAAATCTTCTGGTTCTTCACCCGTTGGCTCAGGCATATCCCGCAAAAAATCTACAAAATATGGTTCAGCCTGAACTTTTGGTACTAAGTTTGGATCCACATGTTCTTCAATTACTCTACTAAAATTTCTGTCAAACCATTCTTCATCATCTTCAGTAATAAATCTGCAAGAAACAAATATTATAAATGCAAAAGTTCCACTAATTTTCTCTTTGGATTAAATAATTATGTAAACAAAATAAGAACCAAACCATTTCAGTAACATTCATATCATGCTTAGAACTAGATACATAATATATTTCTGAATGAAGCCAAAGCTATAATTTAAGACCATACTTCATCATTAAGTAACTGGTATAATTAAAGTTATTTTTTCAATTATTTTGTAACACAGGCTTCTTTTTACAACAAAAGGCAGCAATCTAGCCCTCTATTTAACTTCAGCTGTCCATCTGTGTTTTCCTGCCAAACTTAAGAAGTAGTATTTTTTAACTCAATATTTTTCATTGCTGGATGTGGGATTCTGGATGTTGAAATCCAAACATCTTAAAGTTGGCAAGGTTAAAAAATGCTGTTTAACTTGTGATGGCTCAAGTGATGCTGTCTAGTTTGCTTACTTTCCTTCATTGCACTGTATTGTAGAAAAATGTCTCCCTTCCAGATAAGCTACTGCTTCCCATGGTAGGAACATACCCTCCCATTTAATTATTGGTTCCTGCTCTCCATGACCATTTCATCTTGGGTTACTGGACCAGTGAATCACTGGCCACAAAAAAAATCACAAAATGCCAACTATCCTGGTGTGAAAACTGAATTTAATCAACATATTACAACATATCAGTTCATTTGTTCTTTTAGACTCCTACCTCAAATCCAGTTTAGAGAAACCAAAATAGTGTATTCACTACATCTGAACTTTACATACTTTCTATCACATGGCAAGAGGCCACCCAGATCTTCCATTGTTTTCCTTTGCTTTCAGCACCACTGGGTGTCAATTTAACCATGACATAGAAGTCTAAATGGAACAGCTCAAATTCCTCTCCTTGGCCTGTGGTATAAAGACAGCTACTGTTTGGCAGCTGGAAAGAGTAGAAGTGGAGCTATATTGAAAAAGGTCTTCTGCTTACATCATCACCTTTTCCATTGCTAATCTTCTGGAAATATGGGGCTTGTTGCTCTTCTCTAGCAGTTCTGTGATGATATAAAACTTCAATTAGAACAATTAACCAGTGGAACAACCTGCCTCCAGAAGTGGTGAATGCTCCAATACTGGAAGTTTTTAAGAAGAGACTGGACAGCCATTTGTCTGAAATGGTATAGGGTTTGGACTAGATGACCTCCAAGGTCCCTTCCAACTTATTATTATTATTATCATTATCATTATTATCATTATCCTAAATTGCTATGTCAAGTCTTCTTACATCAGCCTTCTGAAGTACTAGCCAAGTTGAAAGAGAGACAGGAAAAATGGAGAGAAGACAATAGTTGAAAATTCCTTCAACATATGAAGTCCCTCACCAGTTTTCCCTATGATGGAAAAGAAAAATAATAATTTAAAAGATACATTTAAAAATTTTCTCTTAAAATTTCTACTTCATTTACTGCAGAGTCAAAATAGATATACTAGACTCTGCCTGCTCATTCACCCCTTCTTTAAAGTGACTTGTGCTGGGTGTGCATTCATTTTTGTTTTCGTAGCTTTGTTTTGGGGTTCCAGATTCATCTTTGGAATCTGGATTTCAAAATGAAAGCTGAGTAGAAGGTAGCCGATTCCCTCTTTTTTATTACTTGTAATGCTTCAGTAAATAGTCTTACCTGTCAGCAATTACGCGTGTACATTCATGTTTAAATAGAGACAGAAGTATACGAATATCAGTACATTCTTCTGATTTAATTATTAACATGCCTTGCCAAATTCTGGAAAGATCACGCAGATTGAAGATATAATGAAATTTGGATGGTGTAGGCAGCATCTTTATCTATAACAAAAATATACACATGTATGTGTATTTGTGCAAGTTATCATGTTGCAGAAGTGAAAAACATTTACATAGCTTCCGGTGTACAATTGTCTTCCTTATATACTAGCACAGTATGTTTTAAACTATTGGAACATGATAAATATTTCTTACCTGTGAATTTCCTTTTGAGTGAATTTTCCTTGACTACACATTTGTGTATTTCGATTAGAGAATGATGGGGCCTGATTTTAGGTTTATCCCTATCTTGGCTGAAATATATATATTTTTTTCGGAGCAACCATATGAATAAGACCTCTTGCATAAATTAAAGTAAGATTCAGGACTTATTCTCATTTTAAAATTTAAAAAACAAAGAGGACAGCTCTTGCAAAATAACAAAGAAGAACAGAAGATAATGAAGAATTTTACAATGCTACGTAAAGCATAAGTAGTACTTATATCTTAGTGGACCAGATTTTTCTAGCACCAGACAAGATTATTCTGGTAATCTCTACCTTTTTATGTTCAGATAAGAAAACTGAATTAAATTAGTTACTGTATCTACAACACAGAAAAATAGATTTTTCCCCATAATACTTCCAAATAATGAATCTCTTTCTAGTAAGTACTGATTATGATACCTTAGTCCATTGCCACAATATTCTACCAGCTGATACCAGTTTCATTATCAAATCACTTATTTCAGGCTTGAAATTTCTACACGAATGAAAATATCCACAGCCAATTATTCCTGAAAAATAATTAGCACAGTTTTAGCTTTAATATTTTCAAGTAAGAACAGCTTTAAATCTAAAGTTTTACTGCATTAGTGTCATGCAGTCAGTTCAGGTGTATGCATTTGTAATTTTTCTTATTTTCTCTTACCTTATAGGACTGTAAACATAGAGCTTAGTTACTTATTAGGCCACAATTACAGAACTGATGAAATTAAATATGATACTGAATAATTGTCTCATAATAGAAAAAAATTCTTCTTTAAGGATAATTTAAAGATTGCACTAGTAATGGGATGAAGTCAACTCAGAAGCGCAAACGCACAATATGCGATAGACTAGATACAGTAGATAGACCATACATAGGAGAAACACCAATCAAACAAAATGTATTCGGAGTATACTTGAAGATGTAAGGGAGGAGGGAAGAACGTTTACTAAAACAGATGTTTACAAAGATTAATACCTAATGTTGTATGCTATGTTCTAGGATGATTGCTTAGCAATAGGATCTTATGTTTAATGTTGATCACATTAATATTGAAACGGATAGGGGAAACACCAATCAAAATAAAATGTAACAGGAGTATAGTTGAGGCTAGACACGAGGAGTGGGGAAAAAGGCTTACTAACTCAGACGTTTTCAAAGACTAATACTTAGTATTGTATACCAGGTGTCATGATGATTGCTGCATAACATGTTTTTATGTTCAATGTTAATTGTTTTAATAAAAGAATTTTTTTAAAAAAAAAATTGAAACCTGATTGGTTTCAAGGTTTATTATCTTCAAATGGCAAGCAATGCAGAACTAAATTTTACTATTTATATTTTCTGCAATTTCCTGTAGATATCTCTACTGCTTCACTGTGGCTTTTTCATAAGATTAAACCCAGGTAAGATATTAATGATCATTTTTACCAGCTTCAACTGAACTAGATGGTAACTACTCAAAGGGACTTTCTAATGGTTGGCACTCCATTTTTGGAAATCACTTTTCATTATGATGCAAGTCTGGCATTTTCATAAAGTCTGAGGTTTTTAGCTAGAATTGTTCTAGACATTGTATTTGAATAGTAACTATATGTAGGAGATGTCCAGGCTGAGCCCAAGGGAGGGGTTAAACATGTCATGAGTAAGAAGTCCCTTCAGGCCCACAAGAGATCTAAGTCCAGCCCACCTTGAATTCTTTTCTATTCTTAATTCCCGCTAATTTCCTTTGAGTGTTAGTAGTTTAGATTTCTGTAGAGTAGGGGTCCCCAATTTGTGGGCTGTGGCCCACTACTGGGCCATGGCCTATTGGCCTCTGGGCCACATGAGTGGTTGGCTGGTACATGTGTGCACAGCCCCACTTGCACAAGCACTGCTGTGAGCATCACGGGTGTTCACTGCCCCAGTTTTGTGACTGTAGCAGACATTTGCAGCCCCACTCATGTGAGCGTCACCATGAGCATTGTGGCCTTTCATGGCCCCACTCACGCAAGTATCGCCACAAGTGTTGCAGGCATTGCAGCCTCATGTGCAAGCGCTCGCATCACCATTAGTGTTGCAAGTGCTCACAGTCCCAATAATGTGCGCACTCAGGGTGCCACTCTTTAGGAATGGGTGTTTGTGCGCGCGCACATGTGTATGCATGAATTTACACCCCCCCACACACACAAACCCATCCCTTCTTTTCCCTCCTCCCCCCCACTCCGGGCCACCAACCCTGAAAGTTTGGGGAATTCTGCTGTAGAGAGCTTTTGCTTACAATATATCTTTATACACATTTGAACTGCCTGGATCTCCTGATTTCCCTGATACTGACACTATATAATTTTATATTCTCTTTATGTTTTGTCTCGTGTTTATGCGGTTTCTTTGCCTGCGATGATAGAACTCCTCTCTCTGTGGTTTTATTGTAGCTGTTAAAATTTGGTTGCAATCTTTCCTAACTTAAAGCCTTTCAAATATTTTGGATTTCAACTCTCGTTATCTTCAGACACAGGAGGGCTCCCTCATTTAATATGGAAACATTCCGGGTGGGACTCTCAAAAACAAATTGCCTGGTTTCTCTATGATAAGATAACATTACTGTAAATTCTCCAAGGGACTGGGCAAAAACATAATAAAATATACAAACAGTACGAATGCTCAGTCATCTGTGGCTGAAGAAGCTACATTATAGTGTCCTTGAAATGAAGCTCAGCTATTAGTAGGAAACATTTAAATTCTAGATAATTTATCATCCAATTTATCATTCAAATTTTTGGATTGGGTGAGAATCAAAATGATGCGATTTCCTTGCAGCAAGATTATTCATATGGGTGCAGATTTATTTCTTTTTAATTCTGATGGAGAACATTTAGATCACCTCATCAATAACCAATAAAATTATTTGTAAAATAAAGTTAGTAAAACAATAAAATTATTATCTAGATTAAATATCAATGTCCGACAATTTCATTCCATGTACCAGCTTACACACACATGGCTTTAGTTTCTTTAAGGAAAAGAATTATCCGTTTATAAAAAAATGTATGAAATCTGTTCAGTTCTACTTAAAATTACAGAGAAAAATGAGAGTACCAAATATTTTATCAATGGAGGCATTGGATGGAAGGGTGCAGTTAAATACAGTGAACTGCCTCTTTAAGCGTTGCGGGATATCATTTCGACCTCCCCCTGGGTGAATCATTGCCCCTATAAGCTGCACATCAACAATTGTAGTGAAGTCTCCAGGTTTATCCAAACTATACATTCCTTCCATTTCCATCATCTGACGCACTATTTCATTTGTCACCTGCACATTTTTAAAAAAGCAACAGATCATTTTTTCAAAAGAAAAAAACCCCACATATTTTTATTCTACTTGGGATACATGGCAGAATGTGTTTTAAGTGTAGCTTTACATTGTATGCAAAGTACCATTCCATCTAAAATAAATAAGAATAACATTGATCTATATAGATTTCAGGATGAAAGAAATTTCTTAACTTTCAACAGCAAAAATGGATTAATACAGTATATGCAGTAAATGAAAGTAATTACAAAAATAACCATTTTTATTAACAATAAAAACTACACTAATTTTTTATACTGAGAACATTCTTGCCATCTAAATCAAAAATGTCCACATCAGGTACAGGGGATTTATTATCTGCTCTGTCATCTCCTTCTGCTTTTTCTGAAGTCCTGCTCCTTCTCCCTTACTCAGAATCCATCTCCATTGCTCATACATGTAGATTTTTGAAAACTTGACCTTCTCTGTCCAAACAATAGCTGGTAAGAATTGCAATGCTCAGAAATCCTACATTTCTGATGGTCCATAGGCTTTTCTCCTGAGCACTCAGGCACAGACCATTTCTGAATTCTGAGCAAAACTCTTCTTTTCACAGAAAGGGGAAATTATTACTCTTTGAGCCTTGCAGCAAGGAAAAAGGAAGCCTGGTGGGACAATGGTAGATCCAGGGGCTTCATCTCCCCTAATCATGTGAAATGGCATAGTTGTAAGGGGCATTCTGGCATATGAATTGAGTTTGGTTTCTTACCTGTGGACCCTCTTGAAAGTAACTCTTGCAGATGATAGAAAATTTATCCCAATTTAGCTGTCTTAGTATTAAGGATTAAACGTGGGGGCTTTTAAAATAAAATATGGACATTCCTTACTGCAGTACTCTTCTATTCCCAAACTGGGTTCCATTTCATTGTTTACACTTAATCAAAGAAAAGAGTATTCAGTTAAGATGCCGTATTCCTGAGCTCCTGGTTTCTTTGTATATTTAAAACCCAATACATCTTTCTGCATACATATGAGCTCACAGATCGGTTGCATAGGCAGTAACTCCATTAAAATGCAATCTATGTATCCTTGTCACTCTTGATTCATACAAGAGTTGCACTGCCTAAAAATGTCCTGCAAGCACGTCAAGAAAAATACACGACTTGACTGCTTTAAGAATATATACTTATTTAATAGATAGAAGTTGTTATTCAGGCAGAACATTATAATCAGCCTACAATTTTCTTAGACTGATTCTTGAAATACTGTTTCTAAGCAGTGCTAATAATTTTATAACACGATCAGAAAATACTGTTAACATGGGGGAAAGTTTCTGAAATAGCTTATTTTTTTAGAAGTATCATTTTTATTAACAAAATATTGCTTACCTGTATAACTATAGACACTTATTAAAACTGTACCTGATCTCCCCATTCATTTATAATGGGCATGTTAATGTCATCAATGAATATGGTCATTTTTCTGCCCCCTGGAGGTCCATAGGTACTGCCCATCCGCTTGTCCACATAACTTTCTATTGTCCTCTTAATAATTAAACCACACAAAAAACACAAGTAAATAAATAAATGAAGTTATTTTTAATTTTTTGTTAATGAGTTTTAATTTAAGCCAACCAATTGGAATTAAACAAACATGCCCTGAAATAATTTATAATCATTGCTGGAGTATTAAAAACACATAGCAAACATCAAAAATGTGCCTTTTCTTTAGGTTATTTCACACAGTTTATATAGAAACAGATGATGTAGAAACAGTTCATAAAATCTACAGTTTACCTGAAACATTCCAGGTTCTGTTGCTGAAGAAAAATTTAAACTTTTTGATAAGTGTTCTTCTGGATCATATTTTTTTAAATAACCTTTAATCATTACAGTCTTTGCAGTTCCTTGTTCACCAATGAGCAATACTGCCTGTAATAATTTTAGTATCATTATTTTCACATCCTTATTATATATTAAAAAAACTCTTCAGTTCTGCCAAAAAAAATTACATACTTAAACTAAAAAAAAAAAAGCAATGTGACTTTGTTGTCTTGTTGTATTATATATTATATATTTGATTTAGTCATACGGGGCTCAATGAACTGGAGCTAAAACTATTTTATCCATAAGAAAAAGAGCTATAGGAGTTGTAAAAACACAGATAAAATCTGTTATCTGCTTGCAGCACACAGACCCATACAGACTTTGATCGTAAAAAAAAACATTTTGGCATACAATGGTGGGTGGAAAGAGTGGTGTGAGAGAGAAGATTAATGGAATGACTGCAAAGTAAGAAAAATAAATAAAAGAATTCTAAGAAAAGAAGAATATTTTCTAGATAGAGAGCGGCATATTTATTCATTGGAGAATTATTTGGAAATATTTCCACAGACAAAATAGACAATGTATAGACACGAATAGAAAAATCAAATAATTAAATATGTATGACACTGAGCACAAATATGTCCATCACACCTCCCACTTTTAAAATTTAAAATTAGGAGAGAAATTGTGAAAAAAAGCAAATTTTCACAAATCATAATTTAGAAAGTTGAGAGACAGGTTCACTTGGCATCTTAATAGAAAGCTAAACACATTGTACAGTATCATGATTTAGCAGAATGTGTGCATTATATTCAATGGCAAAGTGGCATCCTCTAATTCATAGTTTGCCAATAAAATATGCACTCACTTTGTGTTGCTTTGCTATTGTATCCATCAAAAATTGTGTTCTGACATTGTCTACATTTGGAACTAGAATAGATGAATACTCAGGAATGCTGTCAGTTGGGTAAACATATTCCTGAACCTTTTTATTCCAATGATCCCAGTCACCTAAAATGGAACATAACAACAATAGAAAAACACTAATTATTTCTCTTCTTCAATTACTATATTTAATAATCAAAGTACTTTTTAAGAAATCAGACATTCTATTCAGTAGCAGCTCAATTGACTTAAAGAAACCAAGGGCTCTGATTTTTTTTCCCAGTCAGATCAGTCTTCAGACAGATTGACCAAATTAAGACCACAGAATTAGACAAAATCAAGCAAGGGCTAGTGGTGAGGTAACCTGTAACCAGCAAAGTGTTATTTTGGAAAATGGCTACCATATTTCTGCTCTATGATGGGGTGTAAGGGAAAATGGACAATAAGAAGAACATGAAAGAATATCCTATTTTTCCCCCCTTTGGTGAGGATGGGTAAACCTTTGCCACTCAGAACTATGTAGCTGTTATTAAAACAAAATGTTGGGAAATTAGTTTGTATTATTTTTCTCCATAATGCATGCCAAGTACCACTTGGCTTTTGTCTGTTTGTTTAATCTATATTTTTCTATTTTTTAACTTTATGGTTTTAAGCTGCCTCCAGCCACCCAGTTATTGATATGGCATACAAGTCAACACATTTAATGAAATAGGAGCCATGGTGACATAGTGGTTAGAATGCAGTATTGCAGACTAATTCAGCTCACTGCCAGGAGTTTGATCCTGACTGGCTCAAGGTTGACTCAGCCTTCTGAGACTGATAAAATAAGCACCCAGATTGTTAGGGGCAATATGCTGACTCTGTAAACTGCTTAGAGAGGGCTGTAAAGCACTATGAAGTGGTATATAAGTCTAAGTGCTATTCCTATTCCTATTGCTAAATAACTAAAGCAGAACTGACTCTTTAGCAGGTATTACTAAAATGTATAATGTGCCAAATAGAAACATTCAAATAAATGATAGTTTCTGATTTATAGATGAGTGCCAAAGTTATATGTTATAGGCTGAATAAACTATAAAAAGATAATGCTCTCTGCAAAACTGTACTAAAAACATTAGGGTTATTAAAAGAAATTAAGAAGGATTGCACTACTCTATCACTTACCACAATCACTGACAAAATATTCATACATTGTATGTGTTTCCCCTTTATCAAATACTGGCAAGTCCAGTTTGCTTTCATGGTTTCTCAGGAAAGCTTCCAACCTCTCCCGGCTATCCAACTCTAGAAGGGATCCTAAACTCCACATTAGGCCAAAGACAAATAACCTGTAAAGATGTGCCAGACAGACAATGCCACCTTCTTCCTTAGACGGTATCAACCCTTCCAAAAGATTAATAGACTGAAAATATTTTAAAAAGAGAAGAGAAAAGAAGAGAGGTAAGAATACCTGGAATACAATCTAAAATGAAAATAACTGCAGATTCACATAATACATTTTGCTACCTACAAGGCACGTAACAAAACTGTATTTAATGTACCTCATATTTTTCAATAACCTTATCAAGAAAAGAAGATTTCTGTGTATTTCAATACCAATTTGGCACAGTTTTGTTAGATTTACTAAAAACATACCTGCATGATATAGTTACATTCTAGCAATTCCATTTTTGGAAAAAGATTCAGTTTCATGTGGGTATATGCTGCATCAAATACTTTGTCATATAAACCTAATAATATATCTGCTTCTTGTGGAGTACGAGTCTTCAACCATCCCTGTAAAAAATAAAATAAAATAAAGGGGAATGCCAGTCCGCTGTCCCACAATTTAAAGTGAATTTTTAGAAAATCCTCTCTCAAAACATACCTGCAATATTGGCCTCCAGCTTAGGGCAGAAGAACTGATGTACACCATACCCATCCTGGAAACTGTAGCAGGAGAAGCATTTTCAATATTGTGCACTTCAAAGAGCAACTTGCAAGTAGGAGCCATTGGAATCCGGTCTCCATTTGCTAAAGTCAGAGTCTTATTATCATCAAGCACCGAATTTAGATTTTCAATCCAAATTGCATCTACAGGGCCATCTAGAATCAGAAAAATATTCTCTCCTGGAAGTAAAATGAAAGAGTTTACAAAAGTCAGAATTTATGGTTCAGTTAATAAGTTCATCATCGTCGTCATCTTCTTCATCGTTCTGAAATGCATATTGAATGATGCAATTTGACTACGTACTACACATTTTTAAGCCCTATTGCAATCAGATTCAGGTTTTTTATCGACCCAAGGGAAGATGACAATGCAGTTACTAGCTTTTTTACTGGTACTTTTCCTCCCCTAAAAACTGGAATTAAAAAAATTGTATCACAGAAAAGTACAGTTCTTCATATTATCTTGATTCAGTGATATAATTCCTTTGGAGAAAAATATCAGTATAGATGAAAACAGAAGAACAATTTTAATAGGAAAGTGATATTCTGTGACCATGTTCCTAGTTACAGTATTTCTTTTTTAAAAATATTCGTACTTTGCTCCAATGGGTTTATAATACCTTTCTTGGCTTTAAGGGTTTTTCGCCACAAGGTGGAGAAAATTCCATCTGTCCAATCATTTGTTGCTGTATCCAATTTGCCAAACATCTGAGGAGCTGTAATAGCTTTTGGATTCATGCGCATTTCTCTGTGAGGATATCCACATTCTGTCATTGCCCTCATCAATATAGTTATAACAGTTGTTTTTCCAGATCCACTTGGTCCAAGTGTCATCAACCCATGGCGTACTTTGGATGTTTCATACAACTAAAGAAGGAGGAGTGGTAGGAGAGGAATGGAACTGGATTATTGGACTTGCTTTCATAAAATATTTTCTCCTGAAAAGGGCTAAAACATGAAGAGTGAGAGGGCAATTGGCATATTTTATGAAAGACCCTGAACTGTCATTAGGAAAAAAAGGCTAAATTCTAAATGGTGAAGTTAACCATGGCATAGATACTGCTAACATACATATAAAACCCCAACATACTTAACAGAGAAAAAAAGTCAGTCTGTAAGAACTGGGTATAACATTCTACCCTTTTGGCCTTTAGAACAGGTTCATAATAGCTCCCCGTAACATCAACCATAATTTAGAAAATAGAGTTTGGAAGGGAATTTATAAATTCCTATGATATAGCACACTGATCTTTAAGGGTGCTAAATCACAAGATGGTCCATGAGATCAATTGTTCACTTCAGACCTTTTCCTGATATACAGTTTCCAGAACTTTCAACCAAAATGGCTATTGGCTGATTACTGTGGGAGCTACATTCCTAAATTATCTAAAGGCATTGGGTTATTGGAAGTGGAAGATAGGGGATGTTATATCTCTTTCTTGAGAAGTTATATTTGGGTATGGTTCCTGAATATTAATAACTACATACATAATGTAAAATATGTAGTATTAAACTTGGATTATTTGAGAAGAGGCTCTGAAACACATTTATTGAAGAATATGAGAAAAATGATGGTAAAATTCACATTGAAACTTTAATTACCATAACTTAGTTTTATATTCTATAGTACTGTCTTCTGAAAACTTAAAATATGTAATGTTATACCTGTACAAGTTTAAGATTCCAGGGAGGATGATTAACTAGTCCTGCCTCTTCAACCTGATTTGCAACTGCTGCTTGAAGGTCAACATAAGTATTACTATCCAGTACCAGCCCAGGAAAGAGATCATTGATAAGACTAAGAAACAAGGGCTCATCTTCATCTACCTGGATAACAAAAAAAAAGTTTTTAAATATAAATTTTTGACTTGTGGGAAGGAAGCAGCAACAGAATATTCAAATATATATTTCTTATGAGCTTGAGAACATAGAGAACAAACTAGATACAATTTATGATGGTCAATAAATTATACGGAAGTACTGCATAAGTTCCAACAACCTGATTCCATTGAATTCAGTGGGGTTTCAATATTATTTCTTTCGGTATAATTTGCTTAATATATTGTATGCAAACTAAATAACTGTATGTATGCACAAGAGAGTATGCAGTCAGACTGAGAATCACATACTTCTAGAAAAGTATACAAGAAGCTTACTAAATCATTTTCATAATTACTCTAGCAATGGGAAGTTTAAACAGCTTCCAATGTATTCATAGTGTTTACAACATTTCATATTACACTGAGAGAATACTTTAAATTACATTTTACTGTCTATATTTCTTATTTTATCAAAATTACCTGCTGGCTTCCCCCTCCCATCAAAATTAAAATTATGGCCTTGTGTAGAGGGAGTAGATGTTTTTTTTTTGCTGAAAATCAGCAGTCAACATTTGATCTGAAGATATAAATTATTATTCCAAATCTTCTTAAGGACAATAATTAACTTTAAAGACAATGATGCTTTCATTAATTATTCAGGGGAATAACTGATTTAGAAATAATGACAATTGTCAAAATATAACTTTAGAGCATCACATTGTTTTCATTTGAAAACAGTTTTTAAAAACTAAAAAAAAAATAACAAAAATATTGCAACCTGACCAATACCAAACACTGCAATGAATACATTCTTACAAGTTTAGAGAGGTTCATGTCCCTTAGACCCCTCATAACAGTGCTCATTTCACTGTCATCTGGTCTTGCCCTCTTCTGTGATCCAAGCGTTCTCAGCACTGAAAGGATATTTCTTAATCCAAAATCATAATGAACCTAAGAAACAAAATAGATGAATCAATAGGTTGTGCACATTTTCTTTTTTTTGTAATGGCATTCACAGAACTGTGAACATTTGAAAAGGGTAAAATCTATTTTCTATTGCAGATAGAAGTACGTCAATACACGCATATACACATGTATGTATAAAAAGGTTGTCTCAAGTGATTAAAAAGGAGGTACGGTTGCAGTAGCCATAATGGAAGCAGAGTTCTTCCCTCTTCAAAAACCCATTATTGGATCCAATGATTGTGACAACTTTTATCCAGCCTCCAACCTTCCCTTTTAGATAATAGTACTGAGACACCACTGGATATGCTTGTTGGTGGTCTTTGGGAAACTGAGAAGGGAATAGTGCATCCATCATTCTGCTTATTTGTCTTTTGGCAACTTTTGATACAGTCACATACAATATTTTTTGGAAACGGAGTGCATTATATTGCCATTTTTTTCCTTTCTCTGTGGTTGGTTCAATTCCACAGCTCCTCACTTGTGGGGTGATATAGAGCTCAACACAGTATACTTAACATCTACATGAAACTGCTGGGTGAGGTCACCTATAAGTTCAGAGTCCCGTATCGATCAGTATACTGATGATATTCAATTCGTACATTGTGAACCTGGCTTGTCCAAGCAGTGTTGTTGATGTGTCTGGAGGGTGTGTTTTCTACAATTAAAAATGCTAACTCACTTCAATAGCAATGACATACGTTGTTTTGAATAAGTATTATTCCTTTGTGTAGTTAATATTTGTGTTAAATTAGTATTAGATATATGTAGTTGTTATTCATTTTAAACAATATTACAAATACATATTTCAAATAGTAAACCTTGATCAATTACTTGCATTTGTGACTTCAGAAGTTATACACTGGTTGCAATTTTAGAAGAATCACCTCTGGCTTCTAAATCAGTATTTTTTTAATAGGAAGTTGGTCAATGAAACTGATATTTATTATATATACAGCTTCTGAAATATAAGCTTAAATATACTCTCCTGGTAAGCCAGTGGAAGTTTGAAAAACATGGCATTAGCTTCCTATGGTCTTAAAATAAGATTAATAAACAAAGGAATTTCTTAATGCATTTTGGATGTTTCAGAAAATTTAGTAAAAATTATCCTGAAATACTAACTCATTTGGTTTGGTTTTCTCCTCTTATTGTCACATTTTGGGCCCACATCAACAGAACCATTACTATATTTTGGATCAATTCTTGTGTATTAGATACATATGTTAATGGGCGTTACCAGCAGCCAGATATATTTTTTGTACAAAATGGGTGGGGTTTGTTTAAAAAAATTGTTTACAAAAGCAAATGAAAGCAGATTGATCTATAATAATTAGATCTGACAGAGAAGACATGTTGCAGGTAGCATTTGTAAGGGATGTATATTTGGTGGGTCCCAGGAGGTGGGCCTTTTCTGCCATGGTGCCTACCCCTCCATCCCTGTTATCATTCCATAAGTCCCTCAAGACCTAGTTATGTCGCCATACCTGGAGCTCTCAAGGAATTGGAGATGTTCTTCAATGGTTACAATGTGGTTGATCTTTTTATGCTCTGTGTGGTTTGTACATTTTAAATTTTAAAATGTTTTTTTTTGTTTTAATGACTTTTAAATATTTTTATAATTAAAAAGTACAGGTAATCCTCACTTAATAACTGGTTGCTTGATAACTATTCAAAATTATCATGGCCTAAGTAAGAATGCTTTTCAGTTTATAAAGCAATTTTGACCATCATAAAATGTTGTACTGTTCCCCCCTCAGTCATATGACCATGGTTTGTAATGTTTTCCTCCAGAAAATTGCAAAAAAACCCCACCCTTATGCTGAATTTGCTTACTAACCACATGCTTAATTTAACAACTACATGTTCCACTTAACAACTGCAATGACTCAGCTTATGACCATCATGAAAACAGTCATAAAATTGAATCAGATCATGTGGTGATCTGCTTAAGGAGTGGCCCAAATTATGACCAAAATGCTAGGCCCAATCGTGGTTATAAATTGAGGACTATCTATCTATCTATCTATCTATCTATCTATCTATCTATCTATCTATCTATCTATCTATCTATCTATCTATCTATCTATCTTTGTTGTTCTACTGATTGTTGTACACTGTTTTTTGTAAGATGGGCAGCCACATAAATGCAATTATTAAATAGATAAATAACTTGGGTCTAGGGGATTGCCAGTTATCAACACCATGATAAAGAAAGACTTATAAGGAGATTAGCCCACCCTCATCTAATCATTCACTCTATAGCAATAGGCCAAAATCAGTTAGGAAAACCCTTGATAATGTTTCCAAGTTAGATTTACATGTTTATTTTTATTACTTAAAAAAATCTGATTGAGCTGCTCTCTGTTAGCTATGACCACCTTTTGCCCATGGCTAACAAGAGAATAAAATATTACCTGTTTAGTAAGCTGTTCTTCACAAAGTTTATACAGAACAAAGAATTTCTGAGCCAAAATGACGTTATCAATAAAGCCACAGCTTGCAAGTTTCACTCTCATGATGATCTGAAATGGAATCATACAGATTTAAGAAATTAATCAAAAGTAGGGGGAAAAGAAAATAACCCAGACTAAGATATAAAAGAGTATGAGACTTGGGGGATATAAAAGTGATGCCCTATAAATTTAAAATGATACTGCATGACAATATGGCACAGTAGTAGCAGTACCTGTCTATCTGGAACCATCATTGCAACAGTTCTAAATTGAATTTTCAAGTTTTCTGGTAATTCCTGCCGCCCAGCATAGCCAGGATTCTATGAATAAAAGGAAACAGAAATAATTCAAAGCAATTGGATTGATTTTGATTATATCAAACCATAGGCCATGTTAATTATAGTGCTTTTAATTTCAAAGTCAGTGTCACCTGGCGGGGCCTAGGGGAAGAGCCTTCTCTGTTGCGGCCCCGGCCCTCTGGAACCAACTTCCCCCGGAGATCCGTGTCGCCCCCACCCTCTCCACCTTTCGTAAATTGCTTAAAACACACTTTTGCCGGCAGGCCTGGGGCAGCTAACACCTTGCCCCTAGCCAGTGTATGTTTGTGGAATGATTGGTTTCTTTTTTAATTAAGGGTTTTTATATTTATGTATATAATGTAATTTCTATCATGTTGTGAGCCGCCCTGAGTTCTCCGGAATAGGGCGGCATAGAAATTAAATTAATAAATAAATAAATAAATAATATCCTTGCCTTTCACGCAAAAGATTCTGGTCTACCTGAATTCATAGTTGAGGAGTACAATGTATGTTAGTTTATATTGATGCAAGCCTGAACCTCCTATCTGTTTCTTGATTGTGAGGGAAGAAATAGCCATTTATTCTTGTCATATCCAGAACATGTTGCATGGATTCCCATAATCCCAAGTTTTATGATAGTTACAAAAAATGTTTTTGGAAAATAACAGTCTGAACATGTAGTTCCACACACATGTTCTATTTTTACATGACTGAAGACAGAAATGCCCGCTACTATGGAACTGTTATTTTATATGTTTGAAAAGATTATTACCACATCTCAAGAATTCAGAAAGATACTCCCAACAGTCTCCTTGGTACAGAAAACGTTTTAATACTTGCAAACATCATGATTGATGGACAATAAGTAGATATTTGAGAGCAGTCTTCACTTGCATATCTACCGGTACTTAATGTCAACATTGCTGACTTTTTGATAATAATTTTGCCTAGGCTTAAAATTGTTAGTTCAGATGTAACATCTGATTTTCATATAGACATGGTTACTAGCTATGTGCCAACAGCCACTCCTTCCATTAAATCAAGATTCCCACTCCTAAACTTAAGTGGACTGAAGCACTCATCAGCACAAATTGTTAACTTGGTTACAACATTGCAGCTTGGAATGATTTTCTGATCCCAGATTAATTTGATTGCAATTTGGCTATCTCATTCTAAATGAACAATCAATCAAGTGTTATTTGTAAAAATTCCAACATAACACAATCAAGTAATGATGGGGGAATAAAAATAAGATTTAATAGACGCTGAGAAGATAGCATCTTGTCAGAAGATAAACAATATCCTGCCTGAATTGAAGTATAAGATTTTAAAAATTCATCTACAGAGAAAATTCTTAAAACAAACACCAAATGAACCTTATTTGATTAAATATTTGTATTTTATGGAAGTCCCTAGTTCTCTGGAGAAGGATCTAATGCTGTAAAAGATAGAATAGAAGAGAACAAGAGAATGATGAGCAGCAAGGTGGTAGATTCAATTACTGAAGCAATGGGGGCCCTGTTGGAAGAGCTGAAGGACCAGGTCAGGGGCAGATGGAGAAAATCTATCTATGTGGTCACTAAGAATCAACAATGACTTGATGGCATGTAAATAATCAGTTTTACTTGAGATATAAAATGTGCAATTGCTATAAATTTAATAGCTTTTAAATATATTGCTAGGATAGGCAAAATAATTAATGAAATATGTAATTTATTTTCAAGTAAGTTGTATAACAAATGTATGATTGATTTTCTCTCATCAATAATTAAAAAAAACCTCTACACTCTCGTCACAATAAATTTACCATTGTCAGAAAAATTCCAAACTCAGGGTTTAAGTCCACTACATCTCCATCAGAAAATATGAACTGCTTTTTCCTTTCTTTTCTTGCTGTCAAAATGATGTAAATTTGTTGAGCTGCTACTGACAAGACTGGTAATTCAATTCTGTTAAATTCATCAAAGCATCCCCAGGAGCCAGACTGTGCAAGACCTGAAACAGGAAATGATTTATGTTTAAACAGATTAAAACTTTCCTGTAATGAATGTTTTCACGTTCTTACCATATTGGGGCAACATCTCTTTTCCTAAAATTATACCCAGAAAGAAATATGAAGTGTCTGAACCTGGATATAATAATATCATAAAAAGGCAAATCAGCTGGTAGTGTCACCCATTAGTCGAGTAAACATTGGATTCCATTCAATAGTGTTTGGAAGCAATACTACTAAATCAAGCATAATACTGCACAGGCACCATATCACAAACATTGAAAAACATTTGAAAAAGATGTAAAGGGAAAGATCTATAATAAGATTCTCTATTAGCCTCATTCAGAGCTACAGTGAAAAATCTTTCCCTCTTTTAGTTATGCTGCTGACTTGTGAAGAATCCATATCTGCATTTACAGTACAACTATCCAGAGCAGAGAGTTTACATCACTATGCAATAACTTCCATGCTAGCTGGAACCTAACAATATTGGGTTACAGCTCACATAGAAACAATTTGTGTAGAGCTAGATTGCATCTCTAGAATAATTAGGAGAGATGAGGGATTACTTATCTCTCTGCCTCTCTCGGGAGAATATTAACACTCAAAGGTAATATTCGATGAGAAATTTTGTTTGCAACCAAGCTAGTGTACACATTGAATTTGAATATCTAACCTTGTTTAATGGCATGTGGGAATGACCTTGGAAGATAGGATGCTGCCTCAGGAATGATAAATTAAGAGATGGCACAGCCTTCATGCTGCATAATAGGCAGAGAAACTCAGAAACAAACCTCCCTAACTTATTAGGCTATAAAAGAGTCATTGAGGGTTTGCGGTATCAGACTTGCAAGATTCTGTTAATGAAGCTTTACAATAAAAGTAGAGTTAGCTCATCTGGTCATGATTCCTGTCCGATCTGTCTGGAAAGGCTAACACTCTGCAATAATATTGATTCAAAATGATTATGAATTTCAAAGATATTGACTCCTAGGTGGATACATAGGTTACAGACCAGAAATTTCTGTTCTTGGTGTTGTGTCATTTAATCAGTAACCCTTTGTCTCTAAACTAATCTGAAATGCTTTTCTATAGCATCTACAGCTAAAATGACTTTTTAAAAAAATGATTGGTACTATAATATTCTCTTTTATGCATGAAATATCAATTGTGGGCATTGTAAATTTCTGAAATTATTTCAGTCATGATAATAACTAAACTGTTAGAATTCTAATTATAAAAAAGATACTGCTTACAACTATAAAATGGAGGATCATAATCTCACAATAGATTTTTATTTTCTGTTGCATTTAGCTGTATCTTATGCAACACATATGATTACATTCCTCTCTAGGTCTTCCATGAAACTATTTTTGATTTTGTATTTCTACTTTATTCTGGTATTAACAACCCAATGATATTTGAACAATGTTTATTCAAAAATAAATCCAACTTCAATTTCATTGCCTCAGGAAAGAATTTCTCATTAAGCAAAACTTAGTAATGCAGAACCTTTCTTGCGTAGGGTAACTCCAGACCCATTCAACCCACGATTATGGATATTACATTACAAATTCTCCAGTTTTCTCTTTTCTTCCTGGAACTGTCAATGATTGAATCCGAGACTTCCTCTTTTCAAAGCATGTGCTCTACCAATTAGGTATATTTCTTTTTTTTTCTTTTTTCTTTCTTTCCCTTTTTCCTTTCCTTTCCTTTCCTCTTTCCTTTTCTTTAGACAAGGCTTTAATTATTCTTCACCTTTAAAGGAGGCTTACGTAGTTTTGCCCCCAAGACCAACTTATGAAACATAAGCTAAGAAGTTTATGCTCATAGAGTTATTGAAACTGCACCTGTAGGTTTAGCCAATGGAGATTATTATGCTTAAGGCTTTGATATAGGGAGAGGTTGTGCAGTTTCAGTGCCAGAATCAGGAGATCAAAGACCCTCTATTATAGTAGCTTCACTATCTTTTGTGGTGAATACATTGTAATTCTTATATGTAGGGGAGAAGAAAGAAGCGAGAATACATGAGACAATATCTAGAATTGTAGGTGGTGTAAAGGGAGCAAGTGACAAAATATGTCTAGTGATGTTACAGTGCAAAGCCCGTGATTTATATACTTGCTGATAATGTTGAAATGCAAATACAACACGCAGGTCATAATAATATTTGTATCATGATGATGCAATGCAAATGTCATATTTCCATTTCTTGAGTTTGTAGCACCCATTTAGGAAGCAATGCATTTAGTTTGCATTCAAATATATTTTAAACAACTGAAAACCAGAAAAAGTTACTATGTATTTCTCACTAAGATTTGGTAAGATTTGATATGCTAATTTTGAGCCATTAATAATTATTAGGAAAAATATAATGCGGCCGCCTTTGTACAACTAACTTTGTAACCATGTTAGTTCAAATGTAAGAATAATACTCAGAATACAGTACAATATAAATATAGAAAGATATAAGAAACTAGCAAAATGTCATACACATGTAAACATATCAGAATCTATAAAAATCCACGCGTGTTTTATTTTTGTAATAATGTCTGTATTCCTGCTTCTTTTATACAATCCATGCTCACATGTATGCTAATATTCAAGGGATTTATAAGCTATCAAATACATCTCAGAAAGAATATATTGGTGTTCAGAGAGAGTTGGTAAGACAGTATCTGATTCTTGAGGCTTTCTTTATGATCTTCTTCTTGCTGTATTGACCCCTGCGATGTGCTGTTGAAGAGTTTTCCTGGCTATCAAAAAAATATGATGGCTACAGTTCAAGGACCTTCTTCAAGGGCCTTCTTGTAAAAAAAAAGGGCTTGGTGATAGAACTCTTCTTGAAAAGGAAGACAAGGAGAAGAAGGAAATAGTTGATTTGTCATTTGTCTTTCTGCTTTTAAATGTCTTCAGCCTTAGTCTGTAGTCAATAGGAAAACATTGGCTACAGTAGTATTGATGGGTTGTCAACTCAGAAGACAAAGCAAAGTCTATGATTAGGTGTTCCTTCTTGTTCTGCAAGCTTGTCCTGTGCTTGAATGAGCAGGGTTATTATCTCTGCCTTTCATCATATCCACCCCAATTATTAATGAGCTAGAATAGATTCAGTGAACATCTACAGGCAAACCAAGTCATTACTAAAAGCCAACACGGGTTTGTCAAAAACAGATCATGCCAGACAAATCTTATTGCATTCTTTGACCAAGTGACAAAATTAGTGGACCAGAGGAATGCTGTGGACATAATTTACTTGGACTTCAGTAAGGCATTTGACAAAGTAGACCACAACCTACTACTTGATAAGATAGAAAAATGCGGGTTAGACAGCATCACCACCAGATGGATCCGTAGCTGGTTGACCGGCCGTACTCAGCGTGTGGTCCTCAATGGAACCACATCTACATGGAGGGAAGTGTGTAGTGGGGTATCCCAGGGCTCTGTTCTGGGCCCAGTGCTCTTCAACATCTTCATCAACTATTTGGATGAGGAGATAGATGGGGAACTCATCAAATTTGCAGACAACACCAAGCTGCAGGAATAGCCAACACTCCAGAAGATAGGCTTAGGATACAGGAGGATCTGGACAGACTTGAACACTGGGCGCTATCTAACAAAATGAAATTCAATGGTGAAAAAAGTAAGGTTCTACATTTAGGCAAGAAAAACCAAATCTACAGGTATAGTATAGGGGGTACCTTACTCAATAGTAGTAACTGTGAGAGGGATCTCAGGGTTCTAGTGGACAATCACTTAAATATGAGCCAGCAGTGTGCTGCAGCTGCCAAAAAAGCCAACACAGTGCTGGGCTGCATTAACAGAGGAATAAATCAAGATCACACGAAGTATTAATACCACTCTACAATGCCTTGGTAAGGCCACACTTGCAATACTGCATCCAGTTTTGGTCACCATGATGTAAAAAAGATGTTGAGACTCTAGAAAGAGTACAGAGAAGAGCAACAAAGATGATTAGGGGACTGGAGGCTAAAACATATAAGGAAAGGTTGATGGAATTGGGTATGTCTAGTTTAATGAAGAGAAGGACGAGGGGGGACATGATAGCAGTATTCCAATATCTCAGGGGCTGCCACAAAGAAGAGGGAGTCAAGCTATTTTCCAAAGCACCTGAAGGCAGGACAAAAAGCAATGGATGGAAACTATTGAAGGAGAGAAGCAACCTAGAACTAAGGAGAAACTTCCTGACAGTTAGAACAATTAACCAGTGGAACAACCTGCCTCCAGAAGCGGTGAATGCTCCAATACTGGAATTTTTAAAGAAGAAACTGGACAGCCATTTGTCCGAAATGGTATAGGGTTACCTGCCTGAGCAGGGGGTTGGACATGATGACCTCCAAAGTCCCTTCCAACTTTATTGTTGTTGTTGTTGTTGTTGTTGTTGTTGTTGTTACTGACCTTTTCCATTCATGAATTCATTTGCAAAATTCCAAACCAAACATATTCTGTAATCTTAAACATTTACAGTCAGTAAATCCTGGAGTTTGTGTAGGAATGCAAATATCATTTGATAATCTTATTTATATTCATGAAAGCATGGATCACTGTCTATCCTAAACTTGAGTTCATCTTACATATTATGATTCAGAATAGCAACTAACTTCTATAGGGTAGCAATTAATTTCATTATACAGCATTTTAGGCTATCGAGTCCAACTCCATGTCAGTGTAACTGGCTGTCTAGCCTCTGCAAGAACATCTTCGATAAATCCATCTCATTTGAAGGTTGTTGGTTCTACCATCAAACTGCTCTTTCTTATCCCTGCACTCCTTTATTTAGTATCCTGATTTCTGGAACAATGGGCACAAGGTTTCAAATTCCCTCTGTTATGCTGTATCAGGTATTTGAAGAATGCTATCGTTTCCCTGCCCTCTCTGCTTTCTTCTTAAGGGTAAACATCTTCATTTATCTTCGTGGGGCTTATCATTTCTTAGGAAGATGATGATTTTATCATCTAAACCACCTAATAAACTAATTCTTACCTTTGAAAATTCGTCCCAATCCTCTGAAATCCATTTGATCTGAACAATTAAATACTACTACGTATTTCCCCAGTGCTTTCCCCATATCCTTGGTTGTTTCTGTTTTACCAGTCCCTGCAGGTCCTGCTGGGGCTCCTCCCATGTTCATTCCCAAAGCCTGAGCTAATGTAATATAGCATCTGTAAAGATAAATGTATTTATCTTTATAAATATATTTGTACGCATCAAAAACAATTCTTTAAAAATTTTGAGTTTAGGTATCATATAAACCTTTTAACAAATAGAGTGGAAAAGTATAGAATTTAATGCAGTTCCTTTTTAAAATTAATTAGAAGTAACAGGGAGAAAAGATTGCGCTCCAGTTTGCAACACTAAGACTCCATCAGACGTAAATATAAATAAATTATTTGCACCTGTCTGTTAAAGGGGTAATGACGAGACGATCTGTGCATCCCAGAAATTCATTTTGATAAACAAAATCAACATCAGTAATAGACACCAATGTGTGATCAAAATCTTCCTTGAAATAGAATCTGCACTGCTTTAACCATTCAAAATCAGCCACTGATTTTATATGCATTTTAACCTTCAAAACAGAAAAGAAGCCTGAATTATACCAGAACTGCACAGAAACATTATTTGCATGATGAATTTCACGGATGGAATGATAAATATTTGCTTAGTTAGTGCCCCTGCCAACCCTCTCCAATTAATATTATCTCAAATTAACACATTTCATGTTTGGATTTACTTGCTTTGTTATTTTATTTCCTTTCTCACTTTTACAGTAGAAATGTTGTGGAACATTTGCTATGCTCATTCTCCAGTCTTTCTTCTGAAGATGAGACACCAATTACAGAAATCCATCACTGAATTACTTGCCAATTGCTACTAGACATTTCTGCAAAATTTCAGCTAAAATATAAATTAATTTTGTCTTTAAATATTCAGAGCTAGAATTGTGTATGTGGGGTGCAGATGGTGATGGCCATTGCTGGAGGGTACAATTTTCCCACTCATTCCCCAGTGTTGACTCCCATCCTGATGCCCTGCACAGTTTCACAATTATAGGAGCCCTGTTGGTGCAGTGGTTAAAGTGCAGTATTGCAGACAAACTCTGCCCACAATCTGGAGTTCGATCCTGACGACCCAAAGGTTGACTCAGCTTTCCATCCTTCTGAGGTCAGTAAAATGAGGACCCAGATTGTTGGGGGCAATATTTTGACATTGTAAACTGCCCAGAGATTTCTGTAAATCACTATAGCAATACCAATAGCACTTAGGCTTATATATCACCTAAGTGCTATTGCTATATTCAAGAACAAAACAGTCATAACATAATTTGAACAATTTTATATATATATTAACTTATCAGGCATCAATATTTCTATATTACCAGGTCATCAAAGATATCACGCTGATGTACATGGATGGTGATAAGGGTTTCAAATTTTACTCGGTCAAACTTGGAAAGATCATGAGTAGTCTGGCTAATAAGTGTATTTAGAATATCCAGAAATTTCTGATTGGTCACTGACATAATTTTCCGATCATCTTTTGCATTAGTTAATGCTTCTTCCGAATCATGGGTCCATAGCATTTGAATTCCCAGCAATCCTACCTATAATTTAAACAAATAATGTGTACAGTTCAATGAATAACAAATACTTTAACAACTCCCACTTTTAAATTCTAATTTAGGGTGATTGATATGAACAACTAATAAATTGGGTTTTATTACAGATTTTGTCTTTTATGCAGGGTGAAAAATCAGAACACTTTCAAAGGTACTCAGAATAAAAGCCAAACCTTCTTTTGCTGTATTGCCACAGAGATAACGAACAAGGAGCACTCCAAGGAAAAGGGCTGAGGAAGCAAGTTTGGAAGCTTAATAAAGAACTTCTATGAGGAGGTTTCCATTTTTCATCAGTGTGGGCAACTTATGTCAAACAGACTCTAATTGGTTCTTACCTTATCTCCTTTGGAGGGGAGGATAGCCTAAAGAAAGAATAGAATAGAATAGAATAGAATAGAATAGAATAGAATAGAATAGAATAGAATAGAATAGAATAGAATAGAATAGAATAGAATAGAATAGAATAGAATCTGGAAAGGACCTTGGAGGCCTTCTAGTCCAGCCTATACCATCTTAGACAAGTGACTGTCTAGCCTCTTTTTAAAAATCTCAAGTGATGGAGCACCCATGATTTCTTGGGGCAAGCTATTCCACTGGTTAATTGTCCTCACTGTCAGGAAGTTTCTCCTTAATTCCAGGTTGCTTCTCTATTTGACCAACAACCATTGTTTCTTGTCTTGCCCTCTGGTGCTTTAATGAATAACATGACCCCCTTTTCTTTGTGGCAGCCCCTCAAACACTGGAATACTGCTATCATGTCTCCCCTATTTCTTCTTTTCTTTAGACTAGCCAAACCCAAGTCCCGTAGCCATTCTTTGTATGTTTTAGTCTCTATGCCTTTGATCATCTTAGTACCTCTTCTCTGAATTTTTTCCAAACTCTCAACATCTTTTTTGTGATATGGTGACCAAAACTGGCTGCAGTATTCCAGGTGTGGTCTTACTAGGGTTTTATAAAGTGGTACTAATACCTCATGTGATCTTGATTCTATGCCTCTGTTTATACAACCCAGGATTATATTAGCTTTCTTGGTTGCTGCTGCACACTGCTGGCTCATGGGTAAGTGAACGTCCACTAGGACTCCAAGGTCCTTGTCATAGTTACTGCTTTTAAGCCAGGTCTCGCCCAATTGTACTTCTATCTTTGATTTTTCCTGCCTAAAAGTAAAACTTTGCTTTTCTCCACATTGAAACTCATTTTGTTGGATAGGGCCCATTGTTCAAGTTTGTCAAGTTTGTCTTCTGGAGTGTTGGCTACTCCTGCCAGTTTGGCTCATTTGCAAATTTGATGATTTCCTCTTCAATTCCCTCATCTAAGTCATTGATGAAGATATTGAAGAGTACTGAGCCTAAGACGGAACCTTATGGTACCCCACTGCTTACTTCTCTCCATGTGGATGTAGTGACATTGAGGACTACTCGTTGAGTACGGTTTGCCAGCCAGCTACAGATCCAACTGGTGGTGATGTTGTCTATTCCACCTTTTTCTAGCTTACCAAGGAGTAGGTTGTGGTCTACTTTATCAAATGCCTTACTGAAGTCTAAGTATACTACATCCACAGTATTTCGCTAGTCTATTAGTTTAGTCACTTTGTCAAAGAATGAAATAAGATTGGTTTGGCATGATCTGTTTTTAACAAACCCATGCGGACTACTGATTATAACTGTGTTTGCTTCTAGTTATTCACAGATCTGGTTTTTGATTATCTTTTCTAGGAACTTCCCAGGTATTGATGTTAAACTGATTGGTCTGTAGTTTCCTGGGTCCGTTTTTTTCCCTTTCTTGAAGATGGGAACCACATCGGCCCTTTTCCAATCCTCAGGTATTTCCCCAGTGCTCCAGGATTTTTGAAAGATTTGGTGCAATGGTTCTGAGATAACATCTGCCAGTTCCTTCAGAACTCTGGGATGTAATCTCTCAGGCCCCAGTGATTTATATTTGTCCAAGTTGGATAGGTGTTCTCTTACCATTTTCTTGCTTATTTTAATTTTTGTTTCTAATTTGTCTTTTGCAGTGGTTTTTTGGGGGGACGGGGTATGTTAGGCTGTAGTTTGTTTTTGTGTGAAGACTGATGCAAAGTATGAGTTAAGCAGCTCTGCTTTCTCTTTTTTAGTGGTATCTTGCTGGTATGGGCTTTTATGATTGCATTTTTCAGTTTCCCATGCTTCTCAGGTTGTTTTCCCCTTTAGAATTTTCATCCATGGGAGCTTTCTTAGGTTCTCTCTGAGTCTGTTAAAGTCAGTTCTTTCGAAGTTCAAGACACTGGTTGGAATGTTTTCTGTTGCTAGTGTTTGTGTTATATTAAATTCCAGTATGACATAATCACTTTTGCCCAAGGTTCCAGCAACTTCAACTACCTCTATCACTTCTTCTCTATTAGTTAGAATTAAGTCCAGTATGGACTAGTTCTCTCCTCCACCTTTTGGATGACAAAGTTGTTGGCTAGGTTGCTGAGGAATCTGTTTCATTTCCCACTAGCTCGAGAGTTTGTCTCCCAGTTGATATCTGGATAATTGAAGTCTCCCATTACTACTGTGGTATGCTTCCTACATACATTTGTTAACTGGTTGGCAAAGAGTTCATCTATTTCTTCTGATTGGTTGAGTGGCTGTAATATACATATATGGTAATGTCACTTTTTGTCTCTTTTATATTGACCTATATACATTCTGGAGACATTTCATCTTGGGTCAGAACCTCTGAAATCCTGGGGACACATGGGAGCCTTCCATTTCTAAAACTGACTGCTTATATATATAATTAAAGCAGCCACCGTGTCACATTGCCTGAACATTGCATATAAGTATTTTTTGTCTCTTCTTTCACCCCTTTTATCTTTTCCAAAATTGTCACGGTTGCACCACTTTTTTATTCATATTCACTTTATACAAATCTAGAGCAAATCTAAATCAATCAATCAATCAAAGGAGGGTCCAAATTTGTTAGCATTAAGCTGTTGTAATGTTCATACGAAAACAAAGAGATCTGTACACTATTAATTACTTGCTTCATTTGTTGTCACAAAGAGAAGGTTACAGTTCACAAAATTATGTAAATCTTTCCAAGCTTTTTATTTATTATTGGCATGTAAATTCAGCCTCTTCGCATGTTTGTGTTTGAACACCAACTAGTTTTCAAATTTCTCACCTGTGCTGGGAAATGATATAGGAAATTTAGTAGTTGGAAGCTTGGATCGCTAATCTGATAAAATGCACCCCGAATTACACAATGTAATGAAGACTGTTGCATTTTCAATAGGTCAAACAGCCAAAGCTCTACGGGTCCTTTTGCATTTACTGGGGTGTCCAACTGAAATAATATATAACACATATGTGTTATTACCCATTATGGCTTAGCATTATATTCATATCAGGCCATAATACATTCAACAAATATGGTTATTTGTATTCAACAAAATACAGTATAGTACTTAAAAGTCCCGACCTGTTGAGTATGTATGCAACAACAGAGATATACATAGTAGATAAAAGATATTGAAAGCAGGAAGATTGCTTTCCTTTAATGGCTGTAACTTTCAATCTATTTGATTCTTTCCTGTTCTGATACCAGAATTCTTAGGGAACATTCTGAAAGGTGTAATCTAACTTCTCTGGAGGAAGATTTGCTTATTTCTTTCAAACAGCAGGAATTTGAAAGTCAATACATTTATTGAAAAATAAATAATCTAGTGCTATATTTTTAAACATTAGATATAAATGTTGCCTAACAGAGTGTCAGAGTATATAACCTACTGCTGTTAATTATGGGTTAGTAAAATAAGGCTATCTCGAAGCTTAATATTCATTAAAACAGTGTTTCTTAAAGTGTGGTCTCAGGGCTCTGTAAAATCAAAATTATCTGCCACCCTATGTTGAAAAATTATATAATATAAAAATCCAATCAATTGTGATAGTGGTATATTCAGCAATGAATATATTAATTTTAATTTTTAATACAGTAAACATAGATAAATATATCATTAAAAGCTCTTTTGGGGTCCACCATAATTTTTAAAAGTTGAAGAGGTTCTGAAATAAAAATGTTTAAGAAACATTGTATTAAAGAACATGTTATAAGATTAATTAACATATAATACATAACATAACAAAGAATTATGAATACTACAAATGTACTCCATACCACCTGATTGACAGTCATTAAAACATATTAAATTCCACATTTTCAATAAAATTCTAAGCATCCTTTGGCAAATCTAGGAGTGGGAAGGGGATTATTTATAGCTAAGATAATTTAATATTTTTTATTTTATATTTGGTTTGTGCAAAGTAACATGAGTTTCTTTTTAATTTAGGAATATTTTGCAGCATAAAATAACTATTTTTAAAATTAAAATTATACTAATTTAACAAGGTAAAATGTTACAGGAATTTTTTCTCCTTCTCTTGATACAACTGTCATAATGCGATCATAATCCTTTGGGTGAAATTCCACTTCATTTATATTGTCAGATAAACCAGGAAGGTGTGGCTAAAAGAAAAATGAGATGAATTACAACAATATAATTTTCATTTAAATTAGCCATTCTCATAAATAAGATTATATGTTAAAGGAAAAAAATGTAGAACTGAAGAATTGTAATATAAATAGTTTGTACTGATAACTATTCAACACAAGTCAATATTCACTGAGGATTTATCATATGATAAATAATTATCCATCCATATATGAGTACAAACCCATATAACACTTGTAACCTACCTGAATAGTGTGAGAATCACTAGCCTGTCCAAGTATCTCCAGAAGGGCAGGATCAGAAATAAAAAAGAATCTAGGAAACAGTAATCTTTTTTTTTCCAAATACCTTTAATAAGAAAAGAAGTATATTTCAGAAAAACATTCATTCTCCTGTTTTATGAATATGTTTTATCAGCTAAGACTGTAATTACACGTACATACAGATATGTTGAGCTTTCAACTGAATTTCTACAGAATTGTTTTTAGATTTACATATGTAAATAGGTTAACAGCCATATGAATCAGAGAGGAATAACTTGCAGCCCTTAAGATGTTCCTGGATTGCAATTCCCATTATCGTTTCTATGAACCATGATGGCTAAGATTTACAGAAGGTCTTTCTCAGCATATCACTGATCCCTTATAGAGCTATATCTAGATCCACCATTAGAAGTTCACCTTCTAAGTTTATTGGAGCTTTCCCTCAAATAAATGTATGTAGCAAAGGTAAAGGTTTCTTCTGCCCAGTCGTGTCTGACTCGAGGGGGTGGTGTTCATCTGTTTCTTAGCCGAAGGATCAGCATTGTCTGAAGACATTTCCATGGTCATATGGCCAACATGACTATATATTGAGGTGCATGGAATGCTATTACCTTCTCACCGAAAAGGTATCTATTTATCTACTCGCATTTGCATGCTTTCCTTCAAGATTGGCAGAAACTGGGGCAAGTAACAGGAGCTCACCCCATTGCGCAGTGGTTGGGTTTTGAACCCGGGCTGTCAGCTTTCCAGCTGACAAGCTCAGCATTTTTAGCAATCATACCCATAAGAATTGTATGCAGTATTACATCTTTAAGCTTTATGGCACATAGTTCTTTCTATTTTTATTACAATAGATCAAGATAATTGGTGGAATAATGCTGGAAATAAATTATTCAGGTTCTGGAATTTTTCAACTGTGTGAAGCTGCCACTAAACTCCAAGAGCCAATGTCCTTCTTATTTTAGATAGATTCCATATTCAAATGTCTTTATTGCTTTTTTTAGTGTGTGTAATCCTCATATCAACTTTCTTTTATCAATTATATGTGATACAACTGGACCTCTGCTTCATTTTGCTTCAGCATCTTCAAACACAGTTTGCACCAGAAAATCAAATACAAGTTAAAACTGAAATGCAAATGAGTAGAACCCTGAATTTTGGGGAAAATCTAGGGCTGTTTTATCCGTTTTTTGCTCCCTTTAAATATTACCAGTGAATTAAATATGCAAAACTTTTACTTGAAAGAGATGTATAACGATACTCTTTTATTTTGCAACTTCTTTTTACTACTTTCTGAACATTTTTAAAAAATGAAAAGAAATATTTAAGGCTAGAGAATATAACCAAAGTTACATGCGCAAGTCTAAACTCATAAGTTTACAATTAGTTATACCATGTTACATATTAATCTAAAATGTTAATATTCTCTCTTTAAATAACAATATTCTTAAAATTGTCCTCCAAAATATAATTTAGAATGCCACTAGAATAAGAGGCAGATTAATAAAATAAAAATGCACTGTTAAATTATGGCAATAATTTTTATTATTGTTGTTGTTGTTATTGTTGTTATTATTATTATTATATCTTAAGCCAGCTTTTTTACAGCATTGAAAAAATATTAATAATTTTTTTACCCTGTAAGTGATTTCTGGCATACTTCCAATTGTTCATGTAAATGTGGTAAAAGTTGTCCCATAGTTTCATCTCCAACACAACAGCTAACTACATTGGGATTTTCATGTGCTCGCTGCATTATTTTTATCCATGATTTATCAATGTTTTGAAAACGTTTTGCTTCCTAAATAGAATAAATTCATATTCACTTGAATAAGAATCAGAGATACATTTAAGCTTAAATATTTAAGCTTAAATATTTGCACAGTACAGCAGTAGCTGATTTACCTACTGATTTACCTGGGGTAACTGCTTGGCGATATCCCCACCTACAAAAACAGCTTCAAGGTAAACCCAGAGGTTTTGTACAATCAACCATTCTTCAATTATATCACTGGAGGTGCTGAGTTTGAATACCCAGTTTTGAATATCTTTTTTAAATGGTGCATTGTATCTAAAAAGAGAAGGCAAAGAAAAGAGCTGATGTGGTTCCCATCTTCAAAAAGGGGGGGGGGAAAGGACCCAGGAAATTACAGACCTATCAGCCTGACCTCAATACCTGGGAAGATTCTGGAAAAGATAATCAAACAACGAATTGGCAAACACCTACAGGCAAACAAAGTCATTACTAAAAGCCAACACAGATTTGTCAAAAACAGATCATGCCAGACAAATCTTACTGCATTCTTTGACCAAGTGAAAAAATTAGTGGACCAAAGGAATGCTGTGGATATAATTTACTTGGACTTCAGTAAGGCATTTGACAACCTACTACTTAATAAGATAGAAAAATGCGGGTTAGACAGCATCACCACCAGATGGATCCGTAGCTGGCTGACCGGCCATACTCAGCATGTGGTCCTCAAGGGAACTGCATCTACATGGAGGGAAGTGTGTAGTGGGGTGCCCCAGGACTCTGTTCTGGGCCTGGTGCTCTTCAACATCTTCATCAATGATCTGGATGAGGAGATAGATGGGGAACTCATCAAATTTGCAGACAACACCAAACTGGCAGGAATAGCCAACACTCCAGAAGACAGGCTTAGGATACAGGAGGATCTGGACAGACTTGAACACTGGGCGCTATATAATAAAATGAAATTCAATGGTGAAAAAAGTAAGGTTCTACATTTAGGCAAGAAAAAACAAATCTACAGGTATAGTATAGGGGGTACCTTGCTCAATAGTAGTAACTGTGAGAGGGATCTCAGGGTCCTAGTGGACAATCACTTAAATATGAGCCAGCAGTGTGCTGCAGCTGCCAAAAAAGCCAACACAGTGCTAGGCTGCATTAACAGAGAGATAGAATCAAGATCACGTGAAGTATTAATACCACTCTACAATGCCTTGGTAAGGCCACACTTGCAATACTGCATCCAGTTTTGGTCACCACAATGTAAAAAAGATGTTGAGACTCTAGAAAGAATACAGAGAAGAGCAACAAAGATGATTAGGGGACTGGAGGCTAAAACATATAAGGAAAGGTTGATGGAATTGGGTATGTCTAGTTTAATGAAGAGAAGGACGAGGGGGGACATGATAGCAGTGTTCCAATATCTCAGGGGCTGCCACAAAGAAGAGGGAGTCAAGCTATTTTCCAATGCACCTGAAGGCAGGACAAGGAGCAATGGGTGGAAACTAACCAAAGAGAGAAGCAACCTAGAACTAAGGAGAAACTTCCTGACAATTAACCAGTGGAACAACCTGCCTCCAAAAGCAGTGAATGCGCCAACACTGGAAGTTTTTAAGAAGAAACTGGACAGCCATTTGTCTGAAATGGTATAGGGTTTCCTGCCTGAGCAGGAAGGTCCCTTCCATCTTCTTCATCTTCTTCTTCATCTTCTTCTTCTTCTTCTTCTTCTTCTTCTTCTTATTATTATTATTATTATTATTATTATTATTATTATTATTATTATTATTATTATTATTATTATTATTATTTCAGGATTTATATTTCTCAATTATCAATTGTTTTAGCCTCTAACAGTAAGGGAGAAATATGAACATCTGCAAAAAAAAAGAGAGAAGGGCAGTGTATTCTTAATAATAATCCAAACATAAACCAATAATTGGCCCTCAAGCTAGCAGTGTTAATGATGAAATCCCATGTCTATGGAGATTCTCAGTCATCCAGGTCATTGGTTGGTCCAAAGGTGTTTTTATATGAAGAAGCTTCTTGGATGAGAAGTGAAACGTCTTCAGGGAAAAACAAAGTGCATTGCAAAAGCAATCTGTCCATTGCTTATAATACAGAATGAGAAGTATAATGCTTCAAAAAGCACAGCTTCATTCATTTGGTTGAAAATGCCCAGATGACACGAACTTCTTCTGCCGTCACATTTGTAGAGCTGTTGCCAAAATGGAAGGGAGAACATGGTATTGGAAGCAGATCGAATCTATTGTATAACAAAGGAACCAGTGATTGTTTCCTCAGACAGCTATGAAGCAGTAGGCAACTCTGAAGTCCAAAGACATTATCACCTGGCAAATGAGGGGTAAGCTATTCTTTACAGTTACTGTGTAGATTCTACATGTTATAAAGTTATTCATTTCCCACAGGCTAAATGGGCTGAATGCCATGATGCATTTTTTTCAGCATTGTGAAATAATGTGAGTAAAAGCTATGGCAATCTTTCCTTTGTGTTAAGCACTTATTTGAGAGTTCCCATGTAGACTGCAAATTTCATCGCTGCTGTAAGGAGCAATCGGATGATGATTAAAACTTAATAGAAGCAAAGAATCAAACCCTATGTCATAGTTACAAGGAACAATAGTTAGAACACTTGATGATCAGTTTTCATCGTTTCATGGAGATAAAAGTCAAAAAGACTTTCTGGAAGCGTCCTTTGGTTTATGTCAAGGATCTTTCCACAAAAAGCTTCTGTTAATACAACTCAGCTAAAAAACTCTGGAAGTGCACAAGTACAAAACTATTTTAGAGTAAAACTATTAGTATGATGCATAATGTCAAATAACTTCTGCTATATAATAGTCATAGCCAAAGTGGGAGAAGTTAATGGGGGCTGCTTATCACGTCTGACAGTTGCCATGCTTTTAGTAGACAGAAATGCTGTTATGCAAGAAATACAGCTTCATGTTCCATCTTCTATTCCTTTTCATCTAACTAAAGTACTGAAGTTTGCAGATGTTACAACAGCCATTGATCTCATTTGAGATGGCGATGAATCTGCATTCAGACAGGAGGTTGAACAACTGGCCCTGTGGTGCAGCTGGAACAATCTAGAACTGAATATACATAAAACTGTAGAGATGATAGTAGATTTTGGGGGAGCTCTCTTATTCTATCACTTTTTACAATATTAGGTAGCACAGTATCCACAGTAAAGTCCTTCAAGTTTCTTCCAGGATTTGAAATGGACATCTAACATTAGAACCATAATTAAAAAGGCACAATAAAGAATGTTCTTCCTGCACCATCTCAGAAAGCTCATAATGCCCAAGGAGCTGCTGATACAGTTCTACAGAGAATTATTAGTCTGTCATTTGTACTTCTATGATGGTTTGATTTTGTACAGTAACTAAACAGGACAGGCACAGACTTCAACAGATAGTTAGGACTGCAGAAAAAACAATTGCAACCAGCCTCCCTTCCATTGAGGACCGGTATACTGCACGAGGCAGAAAGAGGGCTGAGAAAATATCTACAGACCATCATATCCTGGACATAAACTGTTTCAACTATTCCCCTCAGGACACAGCTATATGGCATTGCATGCCAAAACAACCAGACACAAAGACAGTTCCCCCCCCCACGCTACCATTCTGCTAAACACACTTGATGCCTAAGGATGTCTAACCATGTAGCGGGACTGTATTACTGTTATCCTTCTCATCTTGCCTATTACTTACTCCTGTCAGTAATTTATGACTATCACTTTGTTGGCCATGAATTCATGTAGACCTAACCCTAACACTAGAATAATTTTCATTGGCAATGAGACTTTCCAATGTATTTTAATGTGGTCCACAATCAATGGATGATGTCAACAAACAACTCCAAAGGAAAAGATGTCAATGTTACTTTAATAAGTCTCTAAGAATCTATTCCTAGCATTAATTTTTGGTCTTGTCTCTAAGTAAACCTAACCCTAATGCTAACTCTATCCCTTGATTCATTTTCATTGGCAATGAGATTTTCCAATTTATGTTACTGTTGTCCACAATCAACTCCGAACGAAAAGCTGTCAACATCTCTTTCCTTAGAAAACCTCTAAGAATCTATCCCTAAAATTATTTTTTGGCCATGAGGCCAAGCAGACCTAACCCTAGCTCTAACCCTAAGCCGAGATTCATTTTCATCGGCAATGGGATTTTCACATGTATTTTACTGTAGTCTGCAAACAACTATGAATGAAAAGATATCAATGTTGGTTTCTTTAGAAAACCCCTAAGAATCTATCCATAGCATAAGTTTTTGGCCATGTCTCCAAGTAAATCTAACCCTAACCCTAACCTTAGATGCAAAGATAATATGATATTATCTACAATATTTCCTATTATATAAAGATAATATTCTTTTCCATTCCATTCCATTCTACTTGTCTCCTTATTTTCACAAGCTTGCTTACTTGATGGTATGTTGTCGTTTATATCTCTCATAAGAGAAACTGGCAAAAGTTGCAGAGTTGCCTTGCCCAGCTCAACTACATCACAGTGTTATAGAGGGATATACGGTACTTGCAATGTAGTTCTGATATCAACATTAATTAAGAAGTACAAATTTGTTTGAATGCAAGGGCTGTTTTACTAGATGTTATCATTTATACTGAAGGGGATACAAAACCTCATGCAGTAACACACTCTCAGTGTCTTTGCTAGCTTGGAGAGGCACCTGCTTTTGGTAACTTTGCAATAATTGCTGTCAGCTTTGATGGCACCTGAGCATCTATTTGCAAAGATTGGAAAGATTAAATCCAGCCTCCCTTTCCTCATTTTCTAAACAAATTATCAGTATGGCTAATGTTGACAGTGCTGGCCTTCCTATCTGGGAAACAAGAGGCAGGTTCCTCAATAATTAAAACATATTAATAGAAATAATTAAAATTTGTATAACTACCTGTTACTCAGCAGAGAACTCAGGACCATTAAGCTGTCCTCCATCATTGTGATAATTTCAGAAGATTCTGTTCCCTTGAGAAGTAGTTCTCCTCTTCCTTTGAATGCTGAAAAGCTCAGGACCTGATATGCCCAGCTATCTACTACTTGTGCCAACTTAGCTTCAATATCTTTCTCTTTAATAGCAGATATACAGATGTCCTATTCCGAAAAGAAATACCCTTGAGCTATGCAAAACACAAATGCGTGTATCTCTAAAGCAAGTTATAAAAACATGGCAAGAAATCTAAACCTTATTTCATGGAAAAATGTCATGCTGGGACAGAAGAAGCGCCTTCTTTAACTGGAGGAAAATATGAATTAATTAAAGAGGTATCCCTAAGGAAAAAAGCACTTGCTTATATAGGCCAACGAAAATACCAAGAAGTACATGGGGATGGGGGAAAAGCTAACATTCCATATTCCCTCCATTTCTCTGCTTGACACCTGTGACCCCAGATCAATAAAAACAAGAAAAGGCAATAAAAGGAAGGATGCTGAAGCCATAAATTGACTTTGTGTGCTTCAGACAACCTGATCTCCAGAAAGTGACAGTCAATTGTAAAATAAAAATACTGCACAGACATTCCTGAGGCAGAGACGATCATTTTAATTATATCACTATATAGAGTTACTTTGAGAATAAGATGGGTAGTACCTAAATAAATAATAAACTATCTCAGGAATTTATAAGATCCTTGACATATGGGTAGTTTACAACTGAGGAGTAAAAATGGTGATATCTTCATGTTAATCCAAATATGCAGTTCTGTATTACTGTTGTAGACTGCTTTAAACATAATAGATTTCTATTTTGGTAAAAAAAAAAGTTACTAAACTTTACTATACCTAAAGGATAATTTAGGAAAACTCTCAGGGAGAGTTTTGTGATGTACCTCCGAAAGTTTTAAGTATGTCTGGTAAAGTATTAATTGACAGCTTAATGAAACCAGAACCACACAAGATAATTTTTGAACATCAAGCAATCATTCAAATATTGTGTTTTTCATGATAAATACGATAATTTCTAAATGCATACTTTAAATATATCTATTTAAAGAATATTTTGCATGCTGTCTATTAGGCCCCACAATGTGGTTTACAGTAGGAACAATGTTAATTGTGATATACCTCTTATACCTTGAGCAATCAGATTTTGGTTGATGGCACTGAATTTCATGATTTCCGTTATGTACTTTCAATCCAACTATTTTATTTTTATTTTTTTGTTCCTTCAAGTCTAATCTACCTGGCCTAATCTCTGCAGTTTTACTGTCAAGATTTCATTAGTGATTTCTCACTGTCTGCTTCCTAGGACTGAGAGAGAATGACTGGATCATGGTCACCCAGCTGGCTTTGTGTCTAAGGTAGGACTAGAATTCACTTCTCCTGGGTTCTAGACTGGTGCCTTGGCTACTACAACAAACTGGCTCTCCTATCGGGCATTAGGGGATTTGAGACATTTTATTATTTATCAAACTTAGGCACCACTCATCTCACTAATTCCAGGCTTATCAACAGCCTTTGAGTTGAAAATATTGTTATGAACAAATATAACAATGTTTTAAAAAGTAGAAATGATGAACATATAACATGGAAGTCTGCACAAGTCATTCATGTAGAAAAATGTGACATGTTGATACAGCTAAGTTCTTAGGAGAACTTAAAACATTAACATTACGCCTTAAAATATGGGCTTTACTGAGGCAGGAAAGTGAGTTTCATGGAAATCCTCCTTCTGCTCAACTTTTTTGCCTTCATTTTTTGCCCTTTTTTGTTGTACTAACAATAATGACAGTTTTACTTCCTGTTGCTATTGAAGTCATTTTGCATTAATCTCAGTCCTTTGGATATTATAGTAATGTAAGATACATCATCAACAGTTCCAGTGACTCAAAATGCAAAAAAATGCAAAAAAAGCAAAAACCATTCTATCTGAAAGCCACATTTATTTTACGAGTTTGCATGCTTTTTGATAGGTCAAATCAATCACTGGGCTCAAATATTAAAATATGTAATTTATAAGAATACCTATAAATGGAATGGAAATAGAAAAAAAACCTCCATTATAACTTATTTCCTATTAGGCATGCTAAGCCTACACATTATTATTATCATCCTCCATATATATATATATATATATATATATATATATATATATATATATATATATATATATATATATATATATATATATATATATATATATATATATATATATATATATATATATATATATATATATATATATATATATATATATATATATATATATATATATATATATATATATATATATATATGTAGGCCTTTGGTTATTCGGGTTTTCTCCTGCATAGAATTTGAACTGTTTTGGCGATGTTTCGACGAAGTCCCATTCGTCATCTTCAGGCTGGTGCTTTCGATTTCGTGCTTCTAGGAGCAATGTGTGATTGTAGCTGTTTCTTCCTTTTAACTGCCAATGGGGGTTTGAACTGATTGTCTGGGAGCTTGGCAGTGTTCTGATTGGGTGGAGGTGTGTTCTGATTGGTTAGGGGCTTGGCTGTGCTCTGATCGGATGGGGGGTTGGCTGTTCTCTGATTGGCTGGGGGAGTGTTCTGTTTGGGTGGGGGCTTTGTTGTGCTCAGGTTAGTCTGAGTTGCAGGAGGATTAGAGATGGTGAGCTGCATAGCTGTTTGGCTTCGCGTTCGTGGTCATGCCTCATCTTCATGGTGGGTGTCAGTTTGCTTCGTGTCTCCACCCAATCAGAACACAGCCAAGCTCCCAGCCAATCAGTTCAAACCCCCATTGGCAGTTAAAAGGAAAAAACAGCTACAATCACACATTGCTCCTAGAAGCACGAAGCCGAAAGCACCAGCCTGAAGATGACGAATGGGACTTCGTCCAAATGTCGCCAAGACACTTCAACTTCTACGCGGGAGAAAACCTGAAGAACCAAAGACCTATATACAAACACCTGCGAAAACCTCAGAAAACAAATATATGTATGTATATATGTATGTATGTATGTATGTATGTATGTATGTATGTATGTATGTATGTAGGTCTTTGGTTCTTCGGGTTTTCTCCCACGTAGAATTTGAAGTGTCTTGGCGACGTTTCGACGAAGTCCCATTCGTCATCTTCAGGCTGGTGCTTTCGGCTTCGTGCTTCTAGGAGCAATGTGTGATTGTAGCTGTTTCTTCCTTTTAACTGCCAGTGGGGGTTTAGACTGATTGGCTGGGAGCACAGCCAACCCCCCCATCCAATCAGAGCACAGCCAAGCCCCTAACCAATCAGAACACACCTCCACCCAATCAGAACACAGCCGAGCTCCCAGCCAATCAGTCTAAACCCCCACTGGCAGTTAAAAGGAAGAAACAGCTACAATCACACATTGCTCCTAGAAGCACGAAGCCAAAAGCACCAGCCTGAAGATGACAAATGGGACTTTGTCGAAACATCACCAAGACACTTCAAACTCTACGTGGGAGAAAACCCGAAGAACCAAAGACCTACATACAAACACCCGCGAAAACCTCAGAAAACAAGTATGTATGTATGTATGTATGTATGTATGTATGTATGTATGTATGTATGTAGAGAGAGAGAGAGAGAGAGAGAGAGAGAGAGAGAGAGAGAGAGAGAGAGAGAGATCTGTGTGTATGTGTGTTAAATTTGGATTGCTAACAAAGAGTTAAAGCAAAGCTGGTATAGCTATTGTGTGTGTGTGTGTGTGTGTGTGTGTATACACACACAAATCTTTGTGTTTAGTGTGTATGTGTTTATTTATTTATAAAATTTGTTACCCATTTCATATCCAACAACTCTGTGCGGCTTACAACATAAAAACTTTGAAAAATATTAAAATCACTCATTGTAAAAACTACAGCAGATAAAAACATTTGTGTGTTCCCTGATGTTAAATATAAAATACAGCAATAGGGAAGGCTACCTCAATATCATCCTTATGCTTGAGAAGTGGCGCTTCCATGATATTCCGAAGGCAAAAAGAATCAGATTCCACATCAAATGGGTGCCCAGTTGTTTCAGAAATTCTGTTCCAGTGTCTCAGTTTCATAGCTTTGTTGGTCATCATTTCCAGAAGTGGACAAGACTCACTAAAATCATCTATTCGTTTTTTAAGATCTAAATATGCTTGCCAGTCTTTAAGCCCTTTAGGTAGTTTACGGCACCTTTCATTAGAAAAAAAGTAATAAAAATACTATTCTAAAAGAAAAAAGGAAGAGCAATTATCTGAACAAAAATGAAATCCCGTATGAAATAATCTAAAAGCATGCCTTAAAAATTACAGCTTTGTGCATTGCATCTTAAAGGAGGGCAGATTTAGCCTACAGAAACTCAGTGACTGCATACTACTCTTTCCTTCCAAATAGGCAATTTCCCTAAATTTGAACCATGTGTTGCTTTATTTAGAAAACTTCAGAAGGAATTCCATGAGTGGTCCAATGCTAGCCTTTGACATAAATAAATCTATCATGGAAAAGGATATAGAATTATCAGAAATTAGCATTGAAGTTAAAGAAATAGAGTAGAGAAGGTTATATAGAAATCAATCTCACCTGTTTTGAAACTCCAAAAGTTCAGCATTGATTTTTTCAATATCAACATCTCCCCAAAGAATTTCAAAATAGCCACTTATATTGTTCATCACAGTATCATACAAGCCATATAATTTCTGAAGCAAACTCAACTCTTTCCTGTAGGAGAAAAAGGGACAAGATTAATTATAGTAAAACTATTAGCATTCCTTCTGTTTATACAAGAATGTGATTAGAAAAGTATAGGCAATTCTGAAATTGTAATCTTAGGAAGTATAGCATAAAAATGTAACTACTAAATGATAACTGATTCAAATTCAGATTTTTGTAAATGTGCTTTACTGGATTTTTGGAGACATTTCATAACATAGCAAGATTTTAAGAGTGGTTAGGACATACTAAAAGCCTAGTAGAACATCATGACTGAATGAGGATCTGAACTGAGGTTTCTCCAATGCTCTGTGATAAAATTAAAATCTCTTTTTTATGACCCTGTAGCCCCATTATTTTATACTTTTATAATGATTGTTTTTAATATACTTTTTGGTTTATTTGTTTGTTATATACTACCCAGAGACATTTCTTGGGAGATGGGAGGCCATATAAATTTGATAAATAAATTATTCTTGATTTATTCTAGCTGGGATTCATATCCGCTGTATTTGAGATCACAAACCTGGAGAAATGACACTGCATGCTACTGAGATTCCAATAGAAGGAAGGAAGGAAGGAAGGAAGGAAGGAAGGAAGGAAGGAAGGAAGGAAGGAAGGAAGGAAGGAAGGAAGGAAGGAAGGAAGGAAGGAAGGAGAATATGCTATATGTCAGGCATGTCAAACAGCCGGCCTGCAGGCCAGATGCATCATACTGAAACTGCGTCCACCTCGTTGCCGGCAATGGGGAAAAAGTCACGATATGTCATGCAATGTCACATGACATCACGAGTTTGACATGCCTGCTATATGTCAGAGAGAAATACAGGGAAAGGTAAAAAAAAGTTAAAAAAAAATCTCACTTCACAGAACTTAAACCTATCTCAATCTTTCATTTTGACTTTATTATCTTATTTCCAGAATGCCAGATGGAATTTTAGTTAAGTAACAGTTCTTTATATTCTATTTTTACTCTTCCAAACAAGGGAATGTTGGAAAAAATGAGTAAAGAAGCATTAGACTTTTGCTGTCCAACCTATTGTCAGAGATGGTATCTATGGACAAATGGAGCTGGTGTGATGGACTACAGTGAAGTGGCAGTTTCCCAGGAAGAAGGAGAATGAGACAAGAGGTAGCACAGCCCAGAGCTGGAGGAGACAGAGGAAGAGTATTAGGATAGCCACTCGCTAGAACAGCGGTTCTCAACCTGCGGGTCGCAACCCCATTTGGGGTCGAACGACAATTTCACGGGGGTCACCAAACGACGCAGTCTGCCATTTTTTTCCCCTTTTCCCCTCGGCCGGCGCAGGGGGCAGCACCGCGCATGCACGTGGTAGCACCGCGCATGCGCGATGTGGGCCGTCGCGCTGCGCATGCGTGATGCGGGCCGTCACGCCGCGCATGCGCGATGCAGGTTGGGGTCGTGCTGCGCATGCGCGGCGCAGGTCGGGGTCGCGGCCTGAAAAAGGTTGAGAACCGCTGCGCTAGAATCTCCGAAGGTATATCTGTTAGGGTGTGAGTAGTAAAGATTTAGAATCCAATTTGGCTCAGTCACCGGAACAAAGATTTTATCTTCGGAGCTTTCAGACTCGTGCTGGAGCCCATCTTCAGGGAACTTCTCTCTAGCAGAGTGTGTGCTGTGTGTGGTATTTATATGGGGCATGTTGAATATGTTTTTTTTAGATGCTGATTGGGATAAGTTGATGGCTGGCTTCTAAGTCGTTGGCTGTTGTTTGCTTCTGCTGGCCAGCCCTTGCCTTCTAAGTACTTGATATGCTGGTGGTAAATCAGCATTCCTGTTGATTGATGAGGGGCCTGTTTCCCAGGTTTCAATCACTTCCCTGGCTGTTTTTGTGCCAGCTGTCCAACATGTAAATGCAATCGCTTGGAGGTGGGAGATACTTTCAATGTAATCTATCAAATCCCCTGCATGGACTGTCCCTGTGACTATGTAGGACAGATGGGGAGGAAGCTAACCACAAGCGAGCGGTCAGATGGTACCCACATCAAGTACTTAGAAGGCAAGGGCTGGGCAGCACAAGCAAATGACAGCCAACAACTTAAAAGCTAGCCATCAACACATCCCAAACAGCATCTAAAAAACCCACATAAAACAAACACCATATAAATACCACACGCAGAATAGCACACACTCTGCTAGAGAGAAGTTCCCTAAAGATGGGCTCCAGCATTAGTCCAAAAGCTTGGAAGACAAAGCCTCTGGTCCCGATGACCGATCCAGATTGCATCCTGCAGCATTATCCTGGGACATGTATATTTGCCTTCATTAGTAAGCGTTTAATCTGGCAAGATTCTGTCCATTGTGTATAAGCAAATAAAGAACTCTGACTGGATTGTTCTACATCATTCTTGGCCAAGCCTGACCTCTATCTGTCCATTATCAAGAAAACTGTATGAAAACTAACTGGAATGGGATAAAACTTTTGGATAATAAGGCAATAAAAGAAAGATGCTGTTTGAAACTTGATTCAATGCAACCAATGACAAAAACATTAGAAAAAAAATTATTGAAGAATTTGGACAGGGACTCCGAATTTTGCCAATTATTCCTCCCTTATGTCCCCCTTCATGCATATTAATCAGTGTTTCTCAACTTTAGCAACCTTAAGATGTGTGGCCTGAGGAATTCTGGGAGTTGAAGTTCACACATTTTAAATTTGCTGAAGTTGCAAAATACTGACCTAGAGCAGCATCACTGCAAAGAGGTTAGAAAGATTTATAGAAACTATGCTTTGCATGTTTTTTCTACTTGGTTATCACTGTATCCCTTAACGCCTATTTCTGTCATCATAGATACCTTTTTTGATTCTGCTACCATATTTACTCTCACCATAGAGATGGTCCCTTAATCCTTTTTTCATTGTTTTTTTAATTAATATTTTATTGATTTTATAATTTTAAACAACAAAAAGAAAAAACCAAATTAAATACAACTCAACTTAATATATTCTTTTTCAACTTTCTCCCACATTAAACAGAAAACCAGCATACATTCTTTTAAATGCATATATACAATACTTTAAATAACTATGGGTGTTGCGCGGTAGCACCCCACCACCACATCCCCTTTCTTCCTCCCTATCTCCTACTTCCCTCCTCCTCTCCTCTCTCCCTCCCTCTCTCCACCCTCCTCTCCTCCAACCATCCTACTTCCTTCCCCTCTTTCACTCCTCCCTCACGACCCCCTCCAGATGTAGTACAGAGGTACTGTCCGAGCAACACTTCTTCTGTCATTAAATATTTCTTTCTTATATATTGCAAGTATTACAGTTGAGTACATTATTACACTCCCCCCCCAACCTACCCCCCCCACTTCCCAGAGTGAATACAGGGTAAAGAACCTTTTTTCATTGTTTTTATGATACTTTTTGTTCTGCCAGTTTGGGAGAGACACAGTTCTGAAAACTGTATTAGGTCCCCAGTATAGACTATAGTATAGTACCGGTACCTACAATTTAGCACAAATGTCTATAAAACCTTAACCATTTCAGCAGGTAGAACAATTAAAACCTTAACCATTTCAGCAGGTAGAACCTTAACCATTTCAGCAGGTAGAACAATTTTCCAGTTACCTGATTTTATGCAAAACTTCATAGTCTGTGACAGGCAATCCAAATAGCTGCTCACCAGATGAATATGTAATAAACTTCCTCCAGAGCTCATCAAAATTGGCCTAATAAATAAAAATATATAGGAGTTAAGAGTTTAGATCATTCACAGATAATCTTTTTTTTCTTTTTTCTGGCTAACATTTTGATAGCTAAATATCAGTGGTGTGCAGAACCAAATGAGAAATAGATGGGGCCACTCACACACTCTTATACATATTTACATATAACACAAATTTATACAAAAGTTGCCTTATATAAATGTTTGTGCCACCAAATAAGTCATAAGTTCAATTCCTGTTGACTACATAGACATAGCCATGACATTTACTTGGCAATGTTCTTTAAGTGATTTATTACTGCCTTTTCCAAGTATGTTTTATGTTCCAGTCTACTCGTGGTCTTGGAGTTCTCTAGTGATCTTCCACCCAACTTTGAAACAGATCTAACATCCTGCGGTGGAATCTCCAGCTATAAATGGGGGAGGAGGGAGTTTAGATTAGGAAGTGACACAGACCTGATTCCCCCCCCCCAAAACAGACAAACAAACAAATGCTGAAGTCCTTATCTGGCTGTTCCCAAGACAATGCAGTGTCTGGTGAGATTCTTGTAAATAAGTTAGCAACAATAAAGAAGCAACTCTGATCAGCTCACAGTACCATTCTGGTTCCTTGTGCCTGTTCTTGGGAACAGCAGATAAAGACTTCAGGGATTGGCGGGGGGAGGGGGATCAGGTACACATAAAAAGATAAAACAGCATACTGTATATAGGAATGAAACCATACCCCAAACCTCCTTGCTAATATGATATTTATTTGGTTATCTTGTTGTCCAGTAGAAGACCTTATACTTCACAAAGTTAAATAGCTATGCAAGATTCAGGCTAGCCCAACGGCTCTCCAAGTGCCATGTAAAAAGTGAACCTCAAAATTATTATAATAGAAAATAAAGTATCAAAAATATGATTGCATAGACAATGATAAATGGAAAGCAAAATACTTTTAGCAATAAATGTACCCATGTATTAACTGTCAGATTTGCTGCAATATTTTTATTAAATTGAGATATACCTATTTGGTTTGTAACTGCTAAAATGGAACAAATCAGACACAAAAAACCAACTAACCTTATTGTAGCTTCAGAACACACAATATACAAAATGTCAGTTCTTAATTCAGCTGCACAAAATAATGTTATTTTTTATTTAAAAAGTGCATTAATAATTTTTATAGCTTCCAAGATAAAACAGAATTTTGAAAATCAACATTCAATAGAATATAAATTGAAATAATTTCCTTTTCAGAGAGCTGATAGATATCATGCTACTCAATTTAACATTCAATAAAATTTTACCTGAAATATCTGTAATCTATTGCTAGCTTCTTGAGGTGGTGTATTTGGAACCATTGGTCCTTCCTAAAACACACAAAATGTATCAAAACTAGTTATTTGATAAGATTAAATCCTATGTTATATTTTTTCAACATAGACATTTTACAATCACTAAGGTGTGGAAATTTAAATAAATTTGAGAGGCTTTGTGTCTCCTGCTGGGAGGCTTCTGTTTTTCGGAAGACTATCTGAGATGGGAAATGGGAAATGGCTTGGTTCCTTCCCCTCCCCTTCCCATCCCCCTCCCTTCTACCACCATGTGAACGTGCGACTTTGGTGGAGCAGCTCAGAGGTGTTGGTGGCCGCCATAAAAAGGGAACAGCTCAGCGGCCCCCCTCTCCCCCTCCCCCCTCCTCATTTTGCCGGCCGGCAGTTTCTGGGAAGACAGCTGGAGGCTGTGGGTGATGGAGGGGGGCAGCATGGAGCTTGGACTGTGGTCTACGGTGAGGGAAACAGCGTTTCATGCTTCCCCCTCCTTGATGAAGCGTGATTAACTATGAGGTCAAATGGAAGAATCGTAGTGGCCTCCCCTGTCCTGTCTGCTTATACACGGAATAGGAAAGTGGAATCACTTTTGGAACTCTGGAATTTTGGTCCTTACTTTAGATCGAACTGCCTGGTTCTCGCCGGACCCCATCAATGTATCTTATCTGACTGGCTCCCTATCTGAGATCAACTCTTCTTGCATTGTGAGATTTCCCCCTCTCGCAATCATGGCCCTCCGCTTTATCAAGGGCCCATCTCGAGGATGGACTTTGGAGTCCTGAGAGATGGCATGCGTCAAATAAGGGGCTTTGGGGTTTTTTAAACCGTTTTTTAACGAAAGTTTTAAGGGAGGGTAGAGGTGGGGAAGGGGTGCTCAGGGCGGGGGAAAGAATTGTTGCAGGGGAGCTAGAAGATAGGCCCGGCAACGGAAGGGGATGTAATCCTGTGGGTTCGGATGGGGAGCTGATTAAGACTGATTTAGTTCCAATTAGTACCGTAAGCGGGAGGGGCAGATATGGCGGGAGCAGGGGGCTGTATCATAATAGGGGAGCGCGTACCCACTGTTTACGAGTGGTCATGCACTCCGACCCCCAAGGCTCTACCTGTTCTCGGGGTTATTCAGAACCACAGGGCCCTGGCTGTAGGCTGATGTTGTGCAATGCCAGGTCTGTGGTAAATAAGGCCCCCCTCATCCAAGATTTAATTTCAGATGGGGGAGCAGACCTGGCAGGTATCACGGAGACCTGGTTGGGACCGAAGGGCAGTGTCCCTCTGGTGGAAATGTGCCCACTGGGTTTCCTTGCATTCCATCGGCCGAGAGCACAGGGCAGGGGTAGGGGAGTGGCGGTCATGATTAGGGAATATTACAGGCCAAGGGAGGACACTGTTCCTCAGATGGCAGGCTGTGAATCCCTCCTGGTGAAGTGGGACCTTGGGAGTCAGAGGGCGGTGTTGATTACGTACCTGGCTCCCTGCCACGTATCAACCGCCCTGCTCAAGCTCCTGGATGTTATCACCGCAGTGGTGGTTGAGGTTCCCAGGCTAATAGTCATGGGTGACTTCAACCTGCCGTCTGTGGGCGGGACGTCCGGGGGAGCTCTAGAGTTCATGGCTTCCATGGCAGCCATGGACCTGACCCAGGTAATTCAAGGCCCCACACATACAGGGGGGAACATGCTTGACCTGGTTTTTGTCTCTGGACAGTGGCTGAGTGGTCAGAATATAGGGGATATAGTTATTGAGCCCCTGTCATGGTCTGACCACTCTCTCCTTTGTTTGGACTTTCTGACCGCTGCACCCCACCGCAGGGAGGCGGAGCCAGTGAGATGGTACCGCCCCAGGCGACTGATGGAACCCGAGCGGTTCCAGATGGAGCTTGGGCCAATTCCTGAGGTTCGGATACACGACTCGGTCGAAGAGTTGGCGGCAGCCTGGGATAGGGCTGCAGCCGGTGCTCTAGATCGGGTCGTGCCTTTGCGGCCTCTGATTCGACGTACGTCTCGATCGGCCCCTTGGTTTACTGAGGGGCTGAGAGAGATGAAACGCCAGAAAAGACGCCTAGAGAGCAGTTGGAGATCGAGCCGTGCCGAATCTGACCGAACACTAGTAAGAGACCATATTAGGTCCTACCTAGCAGCGATAAAAGCAGAGAAGTGTTCTTACCTCACTGCTCTTATCGCGTCATCAGATAACCACCCAGCCTCCTTGTTTAGGGTGACCCACTCCCTCCTTCATCAGGAGGTGAGAGGAGACCCCTTAGAGGGTAGAGCTGAGGATTTTGGAAAATATCTGCATGATAAAATCGCTCAGATACGGGAAGGCTTTGATTTCAACTGGGTGTGTCTGGTGGGAGAGACGGAGTCTGGTCTTGAGACTGCTATCTGGGCTGAGTTTGACCCCGTGACTCCCCAGGACGTGGACAGGTTGCTCGGGGAACTTAGGGCGACCACTTGTTCATTGGACCCGTGCCCCTCCTGGCTGGTGTTGGCATCCCGGGAGGTGGTACGAGGCTGGTTCCAGGCAATTATTAATGCTTCTTTAAGTGAGGGTGTCTTCCCTGCCGCCTTGAAAGAGGCGGTAGTGAGGCCCCTCCTTAAGAAGCCTACCCTGGATCCAGCTGTTTTATCAAATTATCGTCCTGTCTCCAACCTTCGCTTTCTTGCGAAGGTTGTCGAGAGCGTGGTTGCCCGACAGTTCCCGCGACACCTGGAGGAATTGTTATACCTGGATCCACACCAGTCGGGCTTCAGGCCTGGTTACAGCACGGAAACAGCATTGGTCTCGTTGGTGGATGACCTCTGGCGGGCCCGGGACAGAGGTTGTTCCTCAGCTCTGGTGCTATTGGACCTCTCGGCGGCTTTTGATACCATCGATCATGGTATCATGCTGCAACGGTTGGAGGGGTTAGGTATAGGGGGCACTGTTTTGCAGTGGTTCTCCTCCTTCCTCTCCGGCCGGATGCAGTCTGTGTTGACAGGGGGCCAGAGGTCAACCCCGAGACCCCTCATATGTGGGGTACCTCAGGGATCGGTCCTCTCGCCCCTACTGTTCAACATTTATGTAAAACCGCTGGGTGAGATCATCCGTGGTTTTGGTGTGGAGTACCATCTGTACGCTGATGATACTCAGCTATACATTTCCACGCCGAACCACCCCAACGATGCTCTTGCCATGCTGACCCAGTGCCTGGAGGCCGTGTGGGTCTGGATGGGGAAGAACAGACTCAAGCTCAACCCTTCCAAGACTGAGTGGCTGTGGCTACCGTCGTCCCGGTTTAGTCAATTGATTCCTTCGTTGTCCGTTGGGGGCGAAACAGTGGCCCCCATGGAAAGGGTTCGCAATTTGGGAGTCCTCCTGGATTCACGGCTGTCTTTAGAGGACCATTTGACGGCCGTGGCCGGGAGGATGTTCTATCAGGTTCGCCTGGTACGCCAGTTGCGTCCCTTCCTAGACCGGGACTCGCTATGCACAGTTACTCATGCCTTCGTCACTTCCAGGCTGGACTACTGTAATGCTCTCTACATGGGGCTCCCCTTGAGGTGCACCCGGAGGCTTCAGCTGCCCCAGAATGCGGCCGCGCGGGTAGTGTCCGGAGCGTCATGGCGCTCCCATGTAACATCGCTCCTGCGCGAGCTGCACTGGCTGCCGGTGGCCTTCCGGGTGCGTTTCAAGGTGTTAGTGACCATCTTTAAAACGCTCCATGGCATCGGACCCGGATATTTACAGGACCACCTTCTGCCAGCAAATACCTCCCGCCGTCAGGTACGCTCCCACAGAGTGGGTCTCCTCAGGGTGCCGTCAGCCAATGTCGGCTGGCGACCCCCAGGGGGAGATCCTTCTCTGTGGGAGCTCCAATGCTTTGGAACGAGCTCCCCCCCGAACTCCGTACAATGACGGAATTGCGTTCCTTCTGTCGAGAATTAAAAACATATTTATTCCGACAAACCGGCCTGGGATAGTAGCTCCGGTTCCAACAAGGCCATAATTGTTTTTAGGGGATTGAGTTTTTAGATTATATATTGGGTTTTTAAATGATTGGGCCAAATTATTTAATTTATTTTTAATAATTTTACTTTTTGTATGTTGACGTTTTTAATTGGGCTGTACACCGCCCCGAGTCCTTCGGGAGGGGGGCGGTATAAAAATCGTAAAATAATTAAAAAAATAAATAAAACAATGCTATATCAGCTGTAGTTTCTTCACAACTCCCATATAAATAAAGTTACCACGTCATATGCTACTTCATAATTTGACACATCTTCACGAAAAACTTCAACTGCCTCCAGAAGCTGACCCTTAAACTTGGGCTGGACTTGAATTAGTTCATCCTGGACGCTAGCCTGAAATAGAAATAAATACCTGTAATTAGAATGAAAAATAGTTACGATTATAATTTATATATGTTTTCCCAAATCTAGAGACTCAGTAGATTATTATTAATTTTATTTAAATACAGATCTGTGAGAACAGAAATGATCCAGTATATTCCTATTGGCAACATTTGAGGAAAATAAGGGATGTGGGCATGCAAAAAGAAGAAGAAGAAGAAGAAGAAGAAGAAGAAGAAGAAGAAGAAGAAGAAGAAGAAGAAGAAGAAGAAGAAGAAGAAGAAGAAGAAGAAGAAGAAGAAGAAGAAGAAGAAGAAGAAGAAGAAGAAGAAGAAGAAGAAGAAGAAGAAGAAGAAGAAGAAGAAGAAGTTTAATATGAAAATCTTGGTGGATTATAGAGAATGAATTAATACACTGAGGCGATGAAGTTAAGATATAGATTTGGGCAGGAATATCAAATGATGGCTATTATATAAATTCCTGACAGAATAGAAATTTGTAGGTAGTCTTGGAATTTTGTAGAGAGCCATATACCAGGATTATTGCTATTATAGAACAATTTCATTTATTTTGCATATTGTGAGTTTATATTCATAAACTATTGTTATATAATAAGCTTTTAACATACTTACTGCTTTGCTTTGAAGTTTATTAAAAGAGTACCGTAACGTATCAACACTTTCTGATTCTTCCTTTGTTACTTCAACTTCAAATCTATATAAAATTGTGTAGGCTTCCTAAAACAAAATCAGTATCAAACATTTTACACTGTTGAACATTCTTATTTTTTTAAAAAAAAACTTGTTTCAATAAGATTCTTGCTTTTAAGAAACTTACTTCAATGGGTCCCATTGTCATATCCATCTCTATTTCTTTATCGCGTATGTTGGACAGTGCTTCCATAGCAAAACGAACATCATCCAAATCTCGAATTGGTCGAGATAATTTTTTCAGATACTCCGTTACAAAACTTATCATGTCTTGCATTTTTTTCTTGTATTCTTCATTTAAATAGCGACATAGCAACATTTTCCACGCTTTTGCTTCGATTGAAAGAGCTAATTTCATCGGCCCTGTTGAAAAATTGTCATACTGCATATGCCAAGCTATTGATATGTGAATGCCTCATTCTTAAATGAATTGTATAAACTACTCTAAAACAGAACTGTACTGTCAGAAAATGTATAACTTATCATCTGGGCCTGAAATGATTGTGACACTAGTTTTGCATGCTTTGGGTTTCTATTGTTTGAACACCAAGTCCCTGAAATATTTTTGCCCCAAAAGGCTAAATGTTGAGAAATGTTAGTTGAAAATCCTAAGCTTTCAAACTCAAAAGATTTTAAAACATATAATCAGGTCTCTATGCTTAGTTGTTACATTCTCAGTGGTTGTCAAACTTGAAAGAGGAAGCTAAGTCCATAGGCTCCTCCCTCTGACTAGAAATCTTTGTAGTCCTAATTGTTTAGAACAGCTGGTATACATTCTATATAATCATATACTAGTTTTCATGATGCACAAAGATTTAGAGAGAGATTGGGAATTATACGTGCAAAACTGATCCCCTTTCTAACATGGTTGGAATTGGTGGAAGATAATTTTTGTATAATCTTTTTTAAGACCATTTCTTCTTTAAAAATTGGTCATTATTGATTTATGACCATGGCTGGAGTCATGCCACATTTTAATCTTTTTCTTTGTGATATTTATCATATTTGTTGCTGTTTTGATATTTTTATAGATTCCATTTTAAAAAAAAATATCAGTAAAACTATTACTGGCTATATTAAAAGTATATTTTTTATATTTTAGTCAATTTCTATTAATATTGCTGTGCCAACTTTTCATTATTGTCTTTTTACATTTTTTAAAGTATAAATTGGACAGAGGTCAGTCTGGATCTAAAGAAGCATAGAATCAAGAGATTGGATCTGAAATAAGTCATCTTCAGAGAATTTTTAATGAAATGAATAGGCATGTTCTAAGCATGATTAAGCTGATCATACAAAAGCAAAAATATTGATATAGCAATTCACATAAAATTAACATATGTATATTATTTAAAGATATATACTACTGCACCATTTTTGTTAATTTTATTGATGCAAATGTTTGTCTTCTAACTGTTAGATGCTTTTCCAAATATTGCAGCCTCTTACACCATTTCATACCTGTATTGAGTTCAATGGGGCCAACAGAAACTGTTGGTTTTAAATCTTCTATTTCCTGTTCAAAGGTAGCATAATGAAGAATTTCTGATCGGATCTCAGTCAGAGATGGATTATTGGCCAAAAATTGCTGTGAAGAATTGCAACCATTAATATTGTTTATTTAACTAGAATCAAATTCAATACTGTATTATTTCAGTTCTGGTCCTTTCTACTAAGTCACATGCATTGAATTGCTATAGGTAAACCATAAACAATAGATTTGCTTGTGACTGTGTACATATTCCTACCCTCTTTTTCATTGTCTCCCTTGTGACAATGAATTACCAATTACCCACTCCTAGAATATCCAAGAACTTGTTTTTGGCTGCTGAAGGCCACGCTTTGCAGGTAGTCTATATTGCTCTGTATTATAATGCAGTACAGCCCTACATCAGTTGCCAAAGCTGGTTCTTTAACTTTATTAGGGATTCTGAATGTTACAAAGAGATAACTATTATATACAAAAACATGTCAAAAGGGTTGATGCCAAGCCCCATCTCAGAATCCTTATGGGACTAGAGGAAACATTATTATTACTCAAATGACTGACTAATTGTCTTTCCCATTAGTTGCATCAAAAATGTTCTACCCTTCTATTCTTCCCCAGGAGGTGCTATATGTGCATCGATGTCAAAGAAACGACAAATCTGCCTTTCAAAAACAATACTGGTAATCCTTAATAAATGACTGAATGAATTATGTCAATTTATTGAGACCTGATTCTAAGTAGACCTCAAACATTTGTAATTCCTTTAGTGAAACGCACCATTATTGGATTGCAAGCTCACTGCTAATGCTGAAGATGCTGTTTTACAACTGCTTTGCCTTTTCCTTAAAGTGAAACGATGTTATCTATCTTTCACATGCCAAAGATTCCAAAATGGGTGTTACCTGAACTTTAGCATCTCTGTCTTCTGTCCATAGGGCTTTATACTTTTGAAAGTCTTGCAATGCTTCACTTGCAGCTTTCCTTACTGAGTTTACTGCTGAGGACAAAAGCACAACTAATTTCGATATATCCTTATGTTCTGCCACACCTGGATAAAAATTTCTCAGCTTTCTAACAGGAAATTGGTCCTCTGGTGTTTCTGAAAAAAAATTAACACACCACACAAATATTTCACATCTTTATTTTATATATATATATATATTATATAAAAAATAAAACCAGCAACTATGCTAATTATGTATATCTTCTTCAAGAAAGTTTATATTTTCTTGACAGCAATAGAATTTATTTATTTGTAATATGACACATTCACATCACATTTTGATAAAAAGAACAAGATATAAAAATATAAAATATGAAATATAAAATCTAAACTATTACAAACATACAATATTTATATTATTTAAGTTTTTGTTTTATTTGTCATAGCCAGGAAATCAGCAAAATACTGCAGTAGAACAATCTCTTTAATTGGCCAGATGAGATTATATGTTTTCCAGAAAAGAAAGCAGTAGTCCCACCTATGTGAAATATTGTTAATCTCCTTGGCAGGAGACAAGATTCATCTATTCTTACCTGTATCCTCTCTCTTAACTAAAATGTATCAGAAAACTGTAGTTCAAAATATCTTTAGTGCAATGTTTCCATATTTTTAAATGGGAAGAACTAAAATGGTTGGTAAGTGTTAGGAAGCTGAACCTATCACTGTTCATTTATTTTTAAATAATATTTACTGAATATTAAGCTGCTTCTCTGATTAGGACTATTTAAACTGAAAGACATGGATAGTGATATATAGCTACACAAAAATTGTTCTTAATTTTTAAAATGAAAATACTGGTCAAAAAGGGGTTTTAATAATTTAAAATGATGATTCTTACAGTGTTATATCTGCATAAAACCATAGGGCATATGTTAACACAATATTATTATGAAGTTAGAATACTAGAGTGTTTTTCATTTAAATAAAATATTAATCAGAAAAATGTTTCAGTACTAATAAAACATCCTTAAAAATAAACATAAAGGAAAGCATTTTATCAAATAGGAAATGGAGAGAGACTCCTTCCCCTCCATTTTCAAGATAAGGTACTCCCAATGTAGAACTAATACTGAAACTTCAAGAGCAACAATCTTTAATAGATGAGTCCTTCACAAGCATATTTTATTTATTTATTATTACATTTATTTGCCAACTGTCTACCAGTTCTAGGAGACTCTGAGCATCTTATCCAGTCTGTTTTTAAAGGCACCATGTTAATGGCCCTCAACACCTCTTGGCTTGGAGTTATAGGGAACCATTCAAATTGTTCTATCATAGCAGCTACATCATACTCACTAGTGTGGAATGAACACAATGGGAAATTCATAATAAAAAAGTGTAGGAATACTGGCAAATCAGTTGCAATTCTAGTTTAATTTTAAACTAAAGAGTAATTATTGTATTAAAGCAGTGCTAATTGGGTTAGAGGCAACCATAGCTTGCTAACAGTTATTTATTGTTTTATAAAAAATAGACAAAATAGAAAGTTTTAAAAAGTAGACAAAATAGCAAGAATATAAAAAAGAAAACAGTAACAAACTTAATAAGAAAAAATATTACAAACTAAGTGTCTTGCATATACATAATATGTTAACATTTCTAGACTAAGGAAAACAAATGATAATACTCTATTGTTGAAAACTATCATGAAATCTGTGTCAAAGAAAAGTACATTGTACCATTTGTATTCGTAAATGAAATAGTCTTTTCAAAACCATATTACAGATCTTACATGTGTTTTATACTAATTATATTAAAAGTAAACTAATTTCTTTATAATGACAAGCCTCTAATTAAATAAGCTAGGTTTTCTAACCTAGTGTTGTTCAAATGTGCTGGACAAACACCTATAATTCTGAGTCTATGAGATCTTATGAGAGAAATAATTTAAAATAATTGGAGGTTAGCTAACTGATAAAACTAATTTCTATCATGCTTTCATAATTTATCGTAATAGAGATAAAATGCAATTCTACTCTATATACCTATTTAAGAAAGCAAACTCCATTTATTATATAGGGATTTACATCTCAACAAACATGCTTAGAATTCTACTATGACTTTCTTCCGGGTAGCTGAAATAAGGCTAAAATTTTAGAAGCAATATTTTTAAAAGAGGGGGGAAAAGAGAAACATTGATCTCACTTTCTTCTTTTTTTTGTAGCTTCCCTAATGCACTAGGCGATGCAGGAACATTGCCTTCCCCCTGGTTGTTGGATTTTAACAAGTGATGCTGGCCCCAGTGAGCCACACTCCGGCTTACATCCAAGGTCAACTGAATCATACGGTTGATGGCTTGCTGGATATCATCCAAACTGGGCACCATCAACTAAAAATAAAGGGAAAAAAGACATTTTTCAAGAAATACATATGGTGGGTTGTTTATTACCATGTCACCAGCTCACTGTGTTTCAATGCAGTATATGTAAACTATGAAATATTAGATCTGCACGTTCAAATGAAGTGGAACATAAAAGCTGCAATTTTTACAGGTTACCAAAATCTTAAATGTGTTATGATCCATCACACTACTAATATGCAGGGTTTGAGCTAGTGAGCAGATTTTTTGCAAATATGAGAACTGTTCGTGCACAGTTTCTCTCTATATCTGCCCTTCCTCTTCCAGAAATAGAGACAGCACGGGAATGGAATGGAACTTCTATTATGGCTTCCTTCTTGTGACCCAGAATTTCCAATATTACTAAATGGTGCAATAATATAAAACACTTCACTTACTCTAATATACAGCTAAAGCCATGTTGTGTTGTGCAATTTTAATTCTAGAAATTAGGAAACAGAATGTCATCCATTTCTTTGCAGTTCAGTTGTGCCTGGAGCTTTTGCTACATTTGAAATTCAATAAACTGACTTTGAGAAGAGCTGAAAATAAATCCTGAAGCACCTTAAAGCAAATGTGTACAATATAAGCTTTCATGGACAAAATCTTCTTTCACAGCATGCATGAAACTGATATTTCTATATGAATTTGTGTCATGACAATTTGTGTATTTAGTGCTACATTCTATTTAAATGTATTTTTAATTCATTTTTGTTACCAGATCAGCTTTCTAAGCTTCTTGTCTCTTCCTCACACATCCATATCCTTTTCTCCTGTCATTTTAACTATCTTTGTATTGCCTATTGCATTATCCAAGCTTTTAATAACCATGTTAAGTAGCACCGCACAAGTGACATGGTCAGAAGAAATTCACAGATGATGGATTACCTCCTCTGTGATTGCAAAAATCACATATTACAAAAACTGCTTACCACATGAGGAATGGCTAAGTGCACTTCAGCTTTCAGAAAAGTAACAACATCTTCAGGTTTGACTGTTGTCTGAGGTAAATAAGGCAGCCGTCCAAAGTTGGTGGAGCTGAACAAGAAATGAGGATTAAATCATTTATTATATTAAACAAGAACTCAGGGAGAAAAGGACTATCATGGGCTTCTCAGAGGAATCTGTTAGGCCATAGTGGCACTCACCACCCAGGACTAAGATAGGCCATTGATTAAAGGTTATTTTATGTTTAATAAATAACAAAGCAAGAGTAAGCACTGCAAATTTCTATACTACTATATCCAGCACTATGTTTTGTATGGACATACTAGTTTTATAAAGATGAAACATTTTGAGTTAAGATTAACTTCTGATAGCTACATGGACCATCCAAGGAAGGATCCATCTCACTTGCAGCTTAAATGTTCACATATTGCATTAACCAGTCTATTAAATAAGTCACAGCTGACTTTTTACCATATACTAAGCCATAGAAAGGAGACTCTTTATCATAATGAGCATACACAGTCAAAAATCCTTATTTTTTAATGAAAGTCATGGTGATACCCTACTGGATTAAGAAAAAATATAAATTCTGAATATATTTACTGAATACCTTTACTCTTATGGTTAAAAAGCAAATGATCAAGGAATAGCAGGTGAAGTTAGGAATTCAGGGATTTGTTTATTTCTTGGTATTGAAAACTTTATTGGTTCTTAAGGAAACATTCAGCTGGAATTTTCTCATTTGTTTCTTTCTGCTCGTAGAAACAAAAGTGCCAAGTGTATTAGGGCAAGTGGTAAAAATATTTTTTCACTTATATCACTTACCTTGAAACAAATACTCTTCTTTTAAGAGCATCTAAGGATAATCGTGTAGTTTTCTGGAGGCTATCCAGCAACTGATGGCTAAAATATGCAACTACCTCTTTGCATTCCTGCAGTTTAAAACAGCAGTTTAGATTAATATCAACTACATACCTGTTCAAAATCATTCAGCAATTTACTTCTTCTGGCATAGCCCATGAAGGTTACTGATGCTGAATATCCTGCTGAAAACAACATTCCTATTTTCAACTAAATGAGCCACAAGAAAAACTCATGTAATGCAAATGAGATCTGACTCAGAACAAACCAACCTGATAAGGCTGATTTTAATAATGAACTGAAAGCACAGCTAGGTAATAAGCATGGATCTCAGTCAGGGGTCTCCAAACGTGGCAACTTAAAGACTTATGGACTTCAACTCCCAGAATTCCCTGGCCAGCATGCCCCTTAGACCCCTGATCTAAGTGATTCTTCTCCTTGTTTATACTTGGCCAGTATAAACCTCAGAACTAAGTCTCACCAACTGAAAATTGGGTGAGAAGAAAAGTTTCTAGCAAAAAAGGAGGAGATGGTTTCAGCACCTCTGCTATTTGCCACTTTTCTATTTTAAATCATACTGTATCAGCAAGATAATTCTGCGCTAAATTTGTCTATAATTTTGTTCAATTAAAGCAGTTTCACAGCATGAAATATATTAGGGGAAAGTTAGAAAGATATTCAACAATTATTCTAATAAATAATGCAATTGTTTTTAAATTATTTCCATTATTTCAGTAATATGTATATTGAATAAATGTTCAATAGGTGATGAAATACCTTTTTGAATTCATCCTCTTTTTCACTGTCCTCAGCTTCCTCACTACTAATCATAATTGAAGACCCTGAAGAGAGTCTCTCTTCTTCTCCACCTCCAAATGCTACATGTTTTCCTTCTGTTTCAAATAACAGAGAAGTAAATTCATTCAATCAACAGCCATGTGCATAAGTTGATATAGTATACATTGTGGGAGAGTTTGCATCCATTCACACATTCGATCTAAGATCTCCACAGAATCCTAAATAGATAGAGCACAATACATATTGCTTCTATCGGTAGTCAGTTAAGTGAAAGTTAAGATTTATTGGTCATATTATTTGAGCCTTTGACATAGCCACTGATGTAAATGTTAAGAGAAACATGAAATGGGGACAGAAACATCATAGGAACAATTGATTTTCCACCTAACAGAGGAAAACCCAATTGATTCTACTCCTGCACTTGATGACTTAGGCACAGAGCTTATAAATATAACAAGTAGTATTATATTGCTATCATTTTTTTAAAAACAACCCTTTTATACAAACTTTGTGTCCAATAATATTACATAAAACCCAGCATTTGGAAGATAGTCCATTCCTCCAAATTGGGACTCAATAGACACTGAGTCTTGACAATTCATCTTGTCAGACTGGGGTTAAGATGTATACCTGGTGTCTTCAATGTATTGATGATAACCTGACTCAAAATTAATGAATGTCCTCACCTACCAACCTCAGGCAAATATTAAGCAAGAAATGGGAGCATTGACCCTGATGCACCCTGAATTTCAGAGTTTTCTAGCTCAGTTTCTCTCATCCATTGCCTGCCAACACTAGTCAGAGAACACCAGAATATTATTCATCCCACTCTTAATCACCATAAATAGTCCAGAAAGATACCATAATTTCCCATAACCATGTGCCAGTTGTGCCCTTTCTACCTGAGATGTATTTTCAGACTTGCAAGGTTAATGTCAGCCTTGTGAGGTAGTCTAGATAAGAAACTTAACCAGAAGTAGTAGCTCTACTTTATTATAAAGTTACATAAACAGAATCTTGTAAATTTTGGAAGTACATCTTTCCCCCCTTTGGGACATATGATCAATCCTCGGGGTTCTGGCAATCACAGAATACTGTACACACTGGATGTCCAGCTCACAGTTACAACATTGCAGGGAGCCGTGGTCACATTACTGCCATTTGTGTCCTTCTCTGCAAGCTTCCTACAAGCAAAATCAATAGGGAAGCCAACCAGAAAAGTTGCAAGTCATTTTGATAAGTTCTCCAAGCTTACATGCTTGCACCACATACTGCACCTTCTATCCCCTGGTGCTCTTATGCTCCTGCAGAGCTGCGCCCTCCACTTCATGGGCTTCCTGCACTCACACAGCATCATACCTTCACACCCCTTGGTTTTCCTAGCTCACAAAGCACTGCACCCTCACACCCCAGGTCCTACCTGCACTTGTCCAGCACCACACTCTGCATCCCATGGCCTTCCTGTGCTCACACAGTGCTGCAGCAGTCCCCTCCCACAGCCTACCTCCCACACTCCTGCAGCATCCCAGAACTTCTTACCTGGGAATACTGCTGGATAAACAATTTAGCTTCTATTAAATACAGGCCAGAATATATTATTTTCAGGCAGCAAAAGTTCTTGTTCTAATGACTGATAATAAAGACCTGTATTCCTTGTTATGCTTCCAAAATTAAAATTACAGAGAAATATCATTAATTATTAAAATGTCTGTAAATAAATAGAAAAAGTCTTGATGATGATAGTTAAATTCTTAATGATGAAGGGAGCCATAGATACCTGATGTTTGAAATTTTTTGGGAGACGGCTTTTTGATATGTTTAACTTCATAAATTTGCTCAAATATTGATATGAGTTCTTGTACAGCATCTTCTATATGCCTACTTTTATTGTTTAATATTTCAGCCCATTCCTTTGTGTGTACCTGTTTAAATACAATAACAGCATTCTATTTATTTTACTAGACTTTTATGTAGTTTTGATCATTGACTGGGCAACTTAAAGACTTTATGTGCATAAACAAGATTAAAACAACCAAGCTCCAAGCGCTCCTCAGCAACATTGACAAAGATAACCTTTGCTGAGGAACAAAAACAACTGATATAATCAATATTCATATGCAGGAAGAATCTCCCTCAAAGCCAGATGTGATTGACTTTCGGAATCCCAAGTGTGATAAGGCAAATTAAGCATTCAGTGAGATGCTACTCCAGAATAAAAGGCCATGGTAGATGACATCATGGCCCTAGAGAGAAACCACTCATCCTCATCTAATTGGGCAGGTGGAAACTAGTGGCAGAAGTCAGTCTGTGAGATAGCAATAGCACTTAGACTTATATACTGCTTCACAGTGCTTTACAGCCCTCTCTAAGTGGTTTACAAAATCAGCATATGTCAACTCTACAAATGAGCATGGCTGAAGCCATTTTTCCTACTCATTTTTGGTTGCCACATAGAATGGAGGGAGCGGGGTTGCCCAGGTTCTTCGCTAGTCAAAATAATCTTTTGTCCAGTGGGAGCCAAGGTCATTGGCTGCTCCTGAGACTGCAAGCTGGGTGTTGCGTAAAAAATCCGCTGAGAAGATGTATTGGGGAATTGTTATATGTGTCGGCAGACTTGGTTTCACTTTTGACATGCTGATACTTTGTAACTAATAAACATGTTTTTTGGGGAATATGCAAGTTCTGCTTTATTTATCTCTGTCTGTCGGAACCTTGACATTAAACCAAGTTCTCATGAAACTTCATTTTCTTGGGATGCTGGACTCCGACCGCCTACCCACTCACTTTTGGGAGAGCAGTAACAACTCAGCAAAGACTTGAGATGGAGGAGAAAAGTGAAACCAAGTCTGGAGACAAACGTAACAATTCTGCAATAAATCTTCTCAGCAAGCTTTTTATACAACGACCAGCCTACAGTCTCAGGAGCAGCCAATGACCTTGGTTCCCATGGGATAAAAGATTATTTTGACTAGCGAAGCACCTGAGCAACCCCCTTCCCTCCATTCTATGTGGCAACTGAAAATAAGTAGGAAAAATGGCTGCAGCCATGCTCATTTGTAGAATTGACAGTCTGCCCCTCTCAGAAAGAAAGAGTCTCATGTAGGGGAAACAAAAAACAGGTTAAGTATTTCCTCGAGGCTTGTGAGGATATTTATCCTAAAAAAATTTTTTATTAATCTATCCGCTTTCACATTAGTACATTTCACCCATGTAGCTTCTGAAAGGGGGTAGCCTTTCCACTGAATGAGGTACTATAACTTTCCCTTGTACAAACTAGAATCAAGAATTCATTTTATTTCATAATGTGTCTCCCCCTCTACCACTACTGGACCCAGCAGCTTCTTTGGGACAGGTCTCATAGAGGATTCTGATAAAGGTTTTTAATAGACTGCAATGAAACACAGGGTGAACTTTTTCCATCACTAAGATCATAAACCCTGTCACAGTGTAATTGAAACTTTCACGATTGTTGGGAAAAGTTCACCCTGTAAAATAGCCTGCAGTACTGCATTCTAACCACTGTGACACCACAGTGTTCTCTGAAGGGCTTCATAGGTGACATTCAGTGCACATGGAAAACAAATGCAGCTCTTGAAACAGATATGTTACATGAGCAAATGAAGGAATGCCCGTAATTATTTAAGCTGCTATATTCAGAACCAGCCATAGTTTCTAGTGGCTTTCAAGAGCAGCTCAATGTACAGTACATAGCTTACCTCCAATTCCAAATGGAGGTAACTAAGGCATAAGCAGTTTTCTACTATGGAAATGAAATACAAACATTAAATAATGGTGGCATTATTAATTATTACATGTACATATGCTAAGGCATGTATTACTTCTATAGATATAGTCTGATACTGAAGCTCTTCAACTTACGTAGATGACTTTTGTGGTTGAAGCATCAATGATTTCATATTTACTAATACAATTATTTTCTGCTATTTGGAATATAAGGTTTTCAAAAATGAATGGCAGTTATGTACTTAAAATAAATCATAATAATTAGAACTGTGTGGTAAATTCAGAGGAACTGCTAATAACAAACTGAAGCAGGTTCTTTAAGACTGAATGTATAATTGCATAAGGTGAAATGAATATCCTACAAAGTAAAATTCTGAAGTTATTCAGCATTTTAAAGCACTGATTTTTCATCAACAGACATGAGTGAAGTTTACATACATTTAGAAAACATAAATATTGAGCAAATCAATAAAACTAAAAGGGAAACATGCTGGTATAGAGATGTTTGCCATTTTGTGGAGAAGTATGAAAAATAGAATTCTTTAGAATTCTAAAAGAATATTTAAAAATTCTCATAGCTAAATAGCTAAAATTGTTCTTTATACAGCCCACATTATGGATATATGCACATATGTTCACCAACAGAAGAATGGCTAAAACTATGGTTACCTCATTGCGTGCCAGTAAGTCCTCCACTTTTGTTGCACTTTCAGGTAATATCAGCAGCAGAGTATTTGATATATCCTTCAGTGTTAAATCAATCTGCATTTCACACAAGTCATTAATCTGTATTAAAGAAAAGATTGTTAATTGATTTCTTGTTAGGATTTCACAAACATTTTGCTTGATTTTTTAAAAAAAACATACACTTGAGGATGATAAGAAGCCCCACTAGAAAAACATATAGTATGATTAAACAATTAGATAAAGTTAAAAATAGATTAAAATTAAAAAGCTGTGATTCAAATCCATTCAACATAAAAGATTCCTCTATGCTCCAATCCTTCAATAAAACTGTAACTTAATTGTATTAAATAACAATACAATAAATTAACTGTACTTTCTGTCTTATGACACTTTGGAAATCTGAATAGATTATATATGCTGTCTACACTGGAATAATTGTAAATATTAAATTAAGATGAAAATTAATGTATATTTGAATTAAGCTGTAGAGCCAACATTCAGCAACATGACGCATGCTTTGAATTCTTGGGGCCCAAATTCAATCCTTGATACTACTAATGGAACTAGGGAAAACTAAATATACCTTTTTCAAAAGCTGATTAAACATTTTCATAACTTCATCAACTTCTTGAAAGAAGCTATTTAATGTCAGAGAGGACCAAGTTAAAACAGTAAGGCCTTGCCTTAGTACAGATTCCACCTAGTAAAAGGAGAGAGAGAAAAAGAATTATTAGGACTATAGTAGATTGTTAGCATCTAATAGATTATACTGCGCTAAACTCAATAGAATATCACAACATTTTCTACAGTCCTAAAGAAAATCTTCCCTGTCTTTCCTTCCCTTTCAGGTGGACTCCCTTCTTTAATATCACCCTTTGTTGGTGGCCCCCTTGTCATGGTCAAATCATGCCCTGATTACCATGGGGTTTTTTGGTGCCATCACCCATTGCGGGGAAGTGGGGCCTATTAGATAAGGCCACCCTCGGTGACTGATAGATTCAGAGAAGTTTCAGGGGGAGCTGATAGTGTGCCTATCAGTTTGCCATACAGTCTACCTGAGCCATTGGTTACCATCTAGAACAGGACAGCTACCAAGTCCTTCAACTAAATTACACCTAGGCAACCTTTCCTTTCTCATGAATCATATCATTCTCCACAAAGGAAGGAACTGAGGGAGATGAAATGAGACAAAAGACCTTTAGAGCATCACTTAACCATGAAAAGGGATGAACTTACCGGTAACAAACACAGGTTAGAACTGCTATTAAGGCCTACTTTGTTGGTAAAAGTGGCAAAGTGACAATAGTTCTTCATCCTTATTATGTCTGCAGGTAGCCATCCTGTGATCCTGTTTTGGATAACACATACCCAAAGCTATACTACTGGGTAGAGGGGATGATGAGGCCCCCTTGTAGGGCTATGTGGAAGAGATTGCTCAACTCCTGTTGGATAAATCACTCAAATTCATTCTCATCTGGATGTTGGTCTTGTTGTAAATCCCAAGGAAGTGCCCAGGATAGTCTTGCCCTACTCTTTGGAAACAGTTTGAACAAGCTGTTCCTGAGTACTGGACAGGACCCTTAGGACTTTAAGCTCAGCCACCTGCTCTATAAATTTATGTCCTTTCTGTCTAATTAAAATTGTCAGGAAGGGGGTGTCATCTCTATAGATTCTGACAGTAGTGAATTCCTCCTTGGATGAGGAATTTATTCCCCTGCCTCTTAAGGAGGGGCTAGTTCATCCCCTCCTCAAGAAACCATTTCTGGACCCAATGTAATGGACAATTTTATCCAATATCTAACCTCTCTTTTGTGGGGGAAGGTAGTGAAGGTGATTGCACAGCAGCTTTAGAGGACCATAGGTGAAGCAGATTATCTAGATTCCTTTCAATCAGTAGTCAGGCCCTAATATGGGATAACAACAGCATTGGTTATGCTCTTAGATGATCTCCCAGGAGTTGGATAAATGTTGTGCATCCATTCTTGCTCTGCTTGACCTCTCAGTGGCTTTTAATACCATTGACCATGGTTTCTGCTCTGTTTCAGACTTCAAAAACACACAAACACCCTGCCCACAATACTAAAACTAAAACTAGAGGTTCTTATAAATAGAAAATATCTTCTAAGGTATCTTGGATGTTGACATTTCAATCATACAGAATTTCAATATACTCCTTCCAACTTTTTTATTTTTTTTTCTAATCAGCAACTACTTGTCTATTAGAATACTTTAGTACAAAAATTGAAGTTGGAATCTCCTTTGGAGCTCAGTGATCTTTTTTTTAAAAATATTTTTTTCATTTATTTTCAATGGCTTTACAGATGTTGTTATAATATTTCTTACTGCCACTTCTTGCAATTCTTGGAAATCTTTTGCTAAGTTGCTTCCTGACACTTCTGTTTACATAGTTTATATAGCAAAATGTATTTATTTCTGTTTTTATAAATACATTTTTGTCCAAGTAAACTTTGTAAAATTTAAAACAATTTTCACACAAAGTAGAAAAATAAAACAATACATTAAAACATTAACAATAGGTTTTTGACCATTAATGACATAGTAAAAGAGATTGGGCAGCATCCTAGAAAGCACACTGCAATTGTCAAGACATAATGTAACAAAGAGATGAATATCCCTATAGATACTAGGCAATCTGTGACCCATTGGGTCATCATTTCAGAGATATTTCCTTACCTAAACAGAGAAACAGAATGATTATGGGTAGGTACAAAAGCAGCAGGAATGGGGGCAACTTCCAGCTTACTGCAGCTTCCCCATTTAGTTTCCTTGTTGGAAGCTGCTTGAGCACATCAGAAATCTTTCTTCCTTCCTTCCTTCCTTTCTTCCTTCCTTCCTCCCTCCCTCCCTTCTCTGCTTCCTTCCCTTTTTCCCTCTCTTCCCCTTGTTTCTTTCCCTCTCTTCCAATCATACTGTCATTATCCTCCTTTTTGCCTGTTCCTCCCTCTCTTCCTTTGCCTTTCATTTCCTTTCCAGCAGGAAGGTGGGTTGGGGAAGGAGAGACTGAGTGAAAATTGTGAGACTGAGTGGGAAATTGTCACAGAATGATGAAAATGAAGATCATATGATTGCAATAGCAGGAGCAGTGCACCAGTACACTAGTAACCAGTAGCACTGATGTAACCACAATTTCCCCAAATTTTATTTCCTTGAAAGTCAAGAATGCTGGATTTTGGATATATTCTGTAAGTTAGCCCATTTGAGGTATCTTAGTTCAAAAATTACACCACTTCTCCCAGTTAAAACTCATGACAATGAGAGTTTTAATAGTATATAGATAGATATTTCAATATACCTTCTTCATTTTAGGTGCCATCAAGTTGACAAACACTGTTGGAACTTCTTGGCACAAATTTTCATAGCAGTGTAGAATGTTCTGTGAATTAAAATAAATGTTCAGGATTTAAATTGGTATTAATGGAAATTAAAATATATAATGAGTTTCTTAAAGTCTTCAGCTTAGATAGATTTCTGTGTAAAAAAATACACGTTTTTTTTTTAAAAATAACCCTAAGTCATTTTGCTTAGTAAAGAACTAATGTTCCTATGATTTTTTAATATGAAGGTAGTTGGGCTAGACTACATAACAAAGAGATTAGGATGTTTCAAGCAGAAAGCTTCTTGGCGTATATTTAAAAAGATTCCGAGATAATTCACTCTCAAAGTATGCAAATTTGTCACATTACATGTTCTTAGGAAGGTACTGTATTTGAGGCACTTTTATTTTTCCCTCCTAAAGAGTCTATTATTACATAATGGCAAATGAGTAACAAATGTCAACATGTAAAGGAAAATGATGTTTCATTTTTATTGATAAACTATCATTTTTGTTTTGTGCAGAATAAAGCAAGAATTTTCATCAGATAATCATGAAATGTGACAGTTTCAGCAGATGATATGTGATCTCAAAAACAGTATTATCTGATGACATTCACAATTCACAGAAGATACAGTGACACAAACATGTCTTAGGATAACTCACTTATAGTTAAGCCTTTTGAAATTCCAAAATATAGGAATGGATTACAGTGAATTTAATCAGGATAATAGTATAGGTCTGCTGATATAGATGTATTGCAATGTAAGTGAAATATAAGTCATACATGCAGAAGATGGATTCATACAATATTTATAATGAAGCAATACCTCAGACAGACAGACAAATGAATCTATGGGTATGCTTCACTAGTTTAATGACCTCTTCCCCAGCAATAATCTTGACATCTCTGCCTCTTTTTATTTTATACTTCAAGCATTCTAAAGGTCCTGCCCTGAACTCTGTATGAGCATTATTGCTGAGCTATTTTGGCCTTTTTTATAGATGCACATTTCTCAATTAAATGACAGTTAAATGAGATTGCTTCTCTTTTCTGACAATACACACCTACCCCAGCAAAATGTAATTTGTAATTGAAGTACTACCTTGACCCTTTTTGTCTTTTCTCTTTATTTTCTTCTTGTGGGTTAACATATTCCCAGTATATGTCATAAAATCTCCTTAATGTATACTTTTCATAAAGATAAGTGTTATTTGAAAAATCAACACACTTCTTTACCTACCTCCAAGCATAATTTGTTTGCTTTTACTTCTCCTTCAATTTTGACTATCCTCTTTGCCTGCTCTGGTACTTCTAGACCCATTTTTATCATACATTTTGTTTCTCTAACAATCTCTAAAATCTTGGGATCAAAATTTACCAGTAGCTTTCCAGTTTCAGGGTGACGTACCAATAGTGTAACCTGCAATGCTAAAGTCAAATATTGTAATTAGAGACACTTTCCCAAAGTAATTGGACAGAGTAATGGTATTATTCAATAGAGTTTGCAATGGATTAAATCGCTTACCATACTCTAACTGTGAAATCTCTTTCATCCACGCTGTGTGATAAAGTACCTCAAACTCCACCAATACATAGGAAATTTTATTATATAATCGAACAACTGCTTTTCCTTCCACACTTGCCAAGATGTCTGAGTTTTTCTGTTAAAATAATGATAATGAAAGAATTACATATTTAAAAAGTAGGTGAATAAAATACTTCTACTTTTACTAAAGAGGACATCCAGAATATCCCTCTCTCAAATTTACTTGTAATCTTGCAAGGTTTGCATTTGAAAAATCTTTCAATATTTTACATATGACAGTAATTCACACCATTTGTTCAACAGACAGCATCACAACTTAAATATCTGGTCATAAAATTAAATAAGTACCTAACAGTGAGACACATACACATTTTTAATGGGTAAAAGTGGTTCCTGGAGGAATGTTTAAGGAAACCCAGTGAAATTTATGTTGCATGGGTAATCCAATTTGCACTTTAAAAAAATTACACTTGTCCAGATCTTTTGAGACCTCAGACCCAATATACAGTAAATAGTAAGCTGGTTAATAAGGGACAAATCAAGAACCTGGGTTGCTTTTATCAGTTTAAGGAGAGCTTGTGGTCTCCCATTAATTTATCTAGGAAAAAGAGGGTGCACTTCCCATTGTTGGGTATGCAAAGCAGGGGTGGAATAACCATGTTAGAGTTGCTTTAATTTGGATTTGTTCATTGCATAGCAGGTTGGGACTCAGTGGCCTATGAGGCTCCTTTGAAATATATAATTCCCTGGGGAATTTATATAATAGAAAATGAGGGCAAAGGATCATCATACAATCATGGAATAAGGAGAGAAAGTTCAAGCTTTTTCTTCTTAGCCAGAATCACAATGAATTTAAAAAAATTTCCAAGCTAATATTAAGAGGGTAAAAAATTCCATGGTTGTCGATCAGAGCTAATTTTGTAAGACTAATAGCTGCATTGTGGGAGGGCAGCTTTCAGCACAATTAAAGAATAACAAGAGATGGACACTGCAGGGTTGTTCAAAATTGTTCCTCCCTTCCTTGCTTTGAAACATGTTTTTTTTAAAAAACTGAAGAAAATAGGGAGCTTGTTGGATTAGGGAAGTAAACAAACTGGTTCACTGGAATTTCTTTATTACATCTGTCAAAGAAGACATGACTACCTAGCAAACAGGAAGTCTGAAAAGAAGCTCTTATTAAGGGGCAAAGATATTCTGCAATATTCTGTTGCATAATCAGTGCAATTTATTACCCCACTATAAGAAGAAAAATAATCCAGATCTATGTGAGAATAGCTCTCCTTCCTATCTGAAATGTCTATTTCCTCATGCAATCAATTGTTAATGAGAACTAATTTGGGACAAAAACAACCATCACCATTAATAATGCAGCGTTTCTACCAATGTCCAGCACTGTCCTAAACATCAAATCTGTTGGGCTTGGCTATCTGAAGAGATGCCTGACAAAAGTGAATCACAAGGGAAACAAAACCATACGCCTAAATCATTTTATTGGAGTTTTCTAGCAATTACAACTTAAAAGACCAGGATTAATATGGTTCTGTCAAAACTGAGTGAAAACTAGGTAACAGGGATATTGCTTTCAAAGCAATTAAACACTGCCCTCTACAGGCTATTCTAAATCATTTTACTTAAATTCAGAGACAGCCACACTAACATGGGAAGATTGTGAAGATCTGATGAAACAAGATAATAACAAGCAGTATTCTCCTCACTGGACGATGAAATATATTTTGAAAATCATGTGTCAGCCTTGTTGTTTACAAATAGGTGGTGATGATAAACTTACATAAAAATAGTTGATTGGCTCACTTATACGCCTGAAGAGTTGTCTCACCCACAGTATCTTTCCTGCTACAGGTGGCATGTTTCGAGCCAGGATAGGATTATCCTTTTGCACCTGATAAAGCTATGATAAAACAAAGACAAGTGTCAAATGAGAATGCCATTAATAGTTAAGCTACAAGTCACTCCGACATATCTTAATCTGACATATCTACATAGGAAGGAATTTAATGTACCAGACCAAAGTTCTACAGTTTGATGTGCTACAGACAGAATATTTGCAAGAATTTCCAATTGCATTGGAGAGCACCAGGTTGGAGGAGGTTGGATTAGACCATGTTAGCTATTCCCAACCAATCAGGTAAAATTTTCAGAAAGGGGAAAAAAAGGAGAGGAAGGCAAGGTTGCAAGTAAAACATTATATATTAGAGTTAATTTACTTGCTAATAATTGTGAGAATGGAAAGTCACCTCCACTCCCTGTTTCCACATTATGGATAGCTTTGAAAGTATATTAACATTCTGTTTGTTTTCCTTTCCAGTTGTTTTTCTGATTAATGCTAATCAACCCAATTGGCTTACCAGCATTTCCAGAGTAGGCAATATGAAATTAACATCTCTAATATACACAGTGTACATTATTGACATTTCAGTGTTTCTCTGCCTGTTCTATTGAATTCGCAATTTTAGATCTCATTACTAGAAGTGAAGTCACGTGACTGCCACTTGCAATTTTCTTTGCCAGCTTCTGACAAACAAAGTCAGTGGGGAAATCAATAGGTGATCAAAAATGGCAACCATATGACATCCTTGTTTAATGACCCATGATGATTAACTTAACTTAACTTCTGGAAATGTCAGAATTTTTTTGCTAAGTGGTGCAGTCATCTGACATACCTTATGATTTCTTAGCAACAGAAATTCCAATCTCAATGCCATTGTTAAGTGAGGACTACTGTATAGTGCAGTGTTGGCGAACCTATGGCACACGTGCCAGAGGCGGCACTCAGAGTCCTCTGTGTGGGCACCCGCGCCGTTGCTCCAGCCCTGCCTCTCCCATGCCCCCCTCACCAGCAGCCCCCCAGAGGAGTTGCCCCTGAGCACAGCCCACGCAGAGCAGCATAGCCAAAGACATGGTAGTTGGGCAGCAGGAACAACACTCCACTGTCACGCCCCATTGCGCACAGCTGATGCTGCAGGGCATGGGTGGAGGGAGGGATGCCATGGCCTGCTGGGCCACTTGGGTGATCTGCAGCAGGCCATGGAGGCGGTGGGTGGCCCTGTGGGCAGGCGGGGGGGCAGAGTGGGAGTGGTGCAGGGCCGGAGTTTGGGCACTTGGTCTCTAAAAGGTTCACCATTACTGGTATAGTGCCTTTTTAAAAGATATGTACAATGTAGTTTACAATTTTAAAAGCAAGTCTACCATTTGATTGTACATAGACTGTTCATATTTAATAAAGTTAAAAACATGTATGTATAACAATATCACATGACTTATTAAAATTTGTCCGTATGGAGTAAAAGTAAGTTCCACAAAATTATCACTTAAAACTGATTCTTTCAACAAGTAAACCTGGTCAAATGGACAGATTCTGTTCAATATAAACACATATTAAATACCTTCTTAGTTGCTTCAAGTTCGGCAACATAGTGCTGAAGAATACGCCCAACTGTATATGCAATTTCATTCTGAAGACATGGCATGTTCAATTTCTGAAATCTATAGTGTTCATATTCAAATACAGAAATGTATGGAATATGATACTGTTAATATAATCAAACTGAAATAAAGGTTTCTTATTTCAAATGGTACAATGTAGGCTATAAAAATACTAAAAACTATGCTTCCAGAAGATCAATTGTATTAATATGTTGTAGTAAAACCCTCAAAGGCCCCATCACATTACATTGATAAAGACAGTTGTTACAGCATCCATTTTTATAATAGTTTCATAAGGGGCATTTAATAAAGATTGTTCTTTTCAAAGGAAACTGTCGCTTTGTTAGCTAAGCTAATCATAATTATGGAGGACTATCAGATATGAACTACAAGCATCTAGACCAGGGGTGTCAAAGTGCCGGCCCATGGGCCGGACGCGTCATCCGGAAGCCGCACCCACTGCAAGTTTGACATGTCTGATCTAGACAACCTTTAAAGACAAAGAGAGTTTTGTATAATTATTTCAATTTTTGCAACTAATGTATGGTACCTCTTCCGTGTTCTTTAAAAATACACATAGCAGTTGTGGTGGTAGTTCAAAAAGTATCAGAGGGTTAGGAAAACAGAACAAATGAAAGAAAAGAAGCCAAAGAACATTAAAGACCAAAGAATAGCTGATCAAAAAACAAACTTAAGTTTTGTTTTTGGCTTAGTGTTTTTCTACTGCATATAATTATCTAACTTGTTTTAGCTGGAGGGATATAGTCTGTTGTGCTATCCACCTACAAAGAAAATGGAAAATAAAATAACAGGTGGCTGCCTTTCCTAGATCAACTGTAAAAAGAGACAGCACCTGCCTTTTATCTTTCAAATGAACATAAACTTAACTCTTGTCCCAAGTGAAATACTTGCTAATTTAAAATATTTGCTGTACCTCTGAAGCAACTGGAGAGCATGTTGTGAAGATAAGATTTTTACGAAACAAGCACCCATAAATGTCTGTATTTGGACCTAACAGAAAAGAAAACAAAACTGAATATTAGTAATTCAGAAATCAACATTCCTTCCAAGAGAGGAATACAAACACAGAATAAGAATAGACTATATTTCTGCACTTAGAGTCATAGTTTGAGGAGAGAACAACTTGAGGTAAATAGAGGTGGTAAGAATTTCCATTTCTAGGCCATACTACTTGTCTTTAAGAAACTTCACCTGCCTAGAAACCTCCACCCAGTCTCTCACCTTCCTTTTTAGGGAAGGTGGTGGAAAAAGTGATTGTGTTGCAGTTCTAGAAGGTCCTGGATGAAACGGCTTACCTGGAGCACTTTCAGTCAGCTTTTAGGCTGGCTATGGGACAGAAAGAGCATTGGTTGCACCTGTCAATCTCTGTCGAGAGCAGGATGGAGGTAGTGGCTTTCAATACCAACAACCATGGTATTTTTTGGGTCAACTAGGGGCTTTGGACTGGGCAGCATAGTCTTGCACTAGTTTGTTTCCTTTCTCCAAGGCCAGTCTCCGTTGGTATTGATAGACTGTGAGAGGTCCAGCCTATGGCTGCTCTTCTATGGGGTACTGTAGGCTTCATATTCTCTTTGTTTCTTTTTAACATCTACGCTGGGTAAAAACATCTGTCACTATGGGCCAAGCTATCATCAATATGCCATTGATACTCAACTCTATATCTGCATCCCAGATGATAAAAGTGATGCCATGACTGCCCTTTGTGGTGCCTGGAAGCTGTAAGGGTCTGTTTGTGGGACAGTTGAATCCTGGCTATGGATATGTGGTACCTCGGGTTTCAGAGGTTTATCATCTTTAATGGGTGGAGTTACACTACCCCAGACAGACTGGTATGCAACTTGTGGGTTCTCCTAGACTCACAACTCCTGATCAAAGAGCAGGTAGCAACTGTGGCTAGAAGACTTTGCAAAACTTTGTGTTGTGCACCAGTTGCACCATTTTTTGGATCATAAGGCTCAGTCACTGATGCTCTGGTCACCTCTCATTTGGATTACTTAAATGTGCTCTTCGTGGGGCTATCCTAGAAGTGTTTGAAAGTTACAATTGGTTCATAATGCAGTGATACAAACTGTTTTGGAGGCACATGTAACAACACTGTTAAATAAGCTGCATTGATTGCTGATCTGCTTCTGGGGCCAATTCAATATGTTGCTTATTACTATTAAAGCCTTTTATGGTATGGGTCCAAGTTATCTGGGGAATCATCTTGCTAATTGTGAGCCAGCCAGTTATGAAATGGGTAGCCATATAGATGTATAAAGTAAAATAAAATAAATTTATTCACTTAGCAAAAATACTTTAAGCCTTATTGAAAAGCCTACATAGACAGCTTGTCAAATCTGGGAGTTTTATCTTTAATTGCATTTTATATGCTTCTCTTCATTAAGCTTTAATTTCTCTGAAAAACAGTTCAGTTTGGATTGGCCCACCCCACTCACTCCAGTAGAAGGGACCTGGGAATCATACAAAAAGAAACTAAATATACAATTAGCAACACTTTAATGGCTTTTTACAAAGTTGGAATACTGTCTACTCATCACCAATCTTCAAAATGTTGAAGGTTGGAAAAGTTGCAGAAGAAGATACTGCAGCAAAACAGTATGCTATAACTTATGGAAGAATTTCCCATTCACTGGGTGGGAATACACAGGATGGACAACCTTATATTAGACACATTCCTATAGTCATTGCTGATAGGGTCTGCTCAAGAAACAGCTGGGGCTGAACACATACCGTGAATGTCCTATGACAAGATGGAGAACTTCTGAGAAGTGATAGGGGCTTGGATGGGGCTTGGAAGAAGAAATAAGTGAAATAGAAAGACATATACGGTAACACACAGTAAAATATCAACACCATCAAAATTAAGCCATAACATATATATGCCCTTGTCAATATTTGATTATTAAGAGAAGCACATTATGCTGGATATGATGCCAAGCAGGAAATTTATCCACGTTACATGAGTATCTGAGAAAATACCAGGTCTATGCTGCAGTATGTATTGATTCTGAAATAGAAGCTACTATCCAAGAAATCTGATGGCCAGGTCACTCTTCACAAAAATTCTTTAGAGATGCCAACTGTCACTTTTCCTAGATGGGGAAGCCCTTCTCATAACCACTGAAATGTTATCAATCTCCTGTTTGGATACTGTAATATAGTCTACATACTCTTTTTTTCTGGGAGAATGTAACAGACAACACTATCACAAACTAGAATTATGATCTTTCATAATTTGTACTTTCATTTTATCTGGATTCAGTTTATTTTCCTTTATTCCAATTGTCCTTAAGAAAACACTCAAGGGATTCATGCCATTGCTTGATGATGTTGGCATGCAGAAATGGACGTGAGAGTCATCAGCATATTGTTAATATTTTGCTACCAAATTCTTGACTATCTGTCCCAATGGCTTTGTATATATATTGAAAAGCATCAGAGGCAATGTAATGGAATCTGGAAGGACCACATAGCCTAGTTTCTCGTTGTGCAGCAGTAGTCCCCAGAAAATGCCATCTAGAGGTAGGAATGGAATCACTGCTAAGCAGGGCTCCCAAATCCAATTCCATTAGCATTACCTCCGCTCCATTTCTCTTCAAGTACAGATCATCAGGCTAACTAAGGAAACTGCAACTTCACAACCTGTCTTAATCTGAATTAATAGCATTTTTCACATTTTAGTCAAATTGAAAAACATGTAACCTACCTCTAAATTTTCAATTTTTGTCATGAAATCTGCAAAGTCTACATCAAATTCTGTTTTTCGTGGGTCAAGGATATCATATTTCTTCTTTTGAACACTTTGGTAGATATTTTTGAATTTAATTGCCATAATATCAATTCCTTCAATGGTAGACATATTCAGTGCAGAAAAAGTCTGAACAATCGTTATCATCTCTGTTATCTAAAATCAGAAAAGTTGTTTTTTCATGTATTAACTATGATTTCTTTTAATATTGTATTTTTCTTAAACAAAAAACCTTGCACAAACTATCAAATATCAGACAAAAAACTCACTCATTACAGTACTGTTAATATTGTACACCTAAGATGACTTTATATTTTAAAATATTTTTTCCGTGAAAAAAACCCTTCAACTTTGTTTTTCATTTACAGCAATTAGAAAATATAAAGCTGAACTGATTTAAGTAATCTATGATTGACACCTATTGTCATATTTTATATTAAGACTTATTATCTTTATTCTTAACCTGTTTTGTATGGTCACCCATTGCATCTAAGCAACTCTGGACAGCTCATAACAGGTTGACAGGTTTGTTTGGTACCCAACTTATAACATTCACTGAATTTAGTCAAATTCTAAAAACCAAATGCTACAAATATATTCTGTGCTCCTTGAGACAAAAGAGACCTTCTCAAGTGTCCAGAAGTAAGCAAGGGTTTAATGAAGTTTATTCAGTCTCACATTTTGCTTTATTGTCTGCCTAATGGTTTCTTAAGTAAAGAGTCATGTGTGGAAAAAGCTTGTTTTTGATAGTGGCACTGATAGGACAAGTTATTTCTTTTTTTGGCCTTATTAACTCCTTATCTTTCTTCCTACCAGTTTTCATTTTCTTAATCAATCCTTATTAAGACTTTCTCATTCTTTTCCTGAAATCCTTCCGTTTCCATTCTAAGTCATTTATTCACACGTTGGATTACTAAATTGCAACTCTGAAAGACTTTATTTCAGGCTGAGTTGAATTGAGCTGTATCCCGAATCACCACCTAGGCCCAAACCAAATCTGACTGTTGATGTCTATCTCTAGTATCTGTCTGTATTACTGTCAGTTGTTGCACTAAGCCAGGGGTGTCAAACTCGCCGCATCATGTGGCGTGTTGTGATGTATCATGACTCTTTTTGCATTGCCAGAGCTGAGGTGGGCGCGGCTTCCACATGATGCAATTGGCCCGCGGGCTGGCAATTTAACACCCCTGCACTAAGCCACGGCTTGAAATAAACCAGGATGCTATTACATTGCTTTCTGCTGTAGCATACCAAAGAAGCTCCATATTTAAAAGGCATTATTTTTTCAGACATTAAACTTTATATCAGTCTGAAATGTTACATCTGAAACCACAATGAGAATTAGGGACAAGTTAGGCAAAAGACTGAGGTTTTCAAAAGAGTTCTTACTTTTTCTAGCCTTTTACAGAAAGCTTCAAATTTGCCAAAAATGTACATCTCAGATACTTCAAATGTCTTCTCCCCTGAAGTTTCCAAAATTTGTTTTCTTGTTTTATGAAAACTTTTCTGATATTCTTTAAACAAAAAAATACAGTCCTAAAATGTAAAAAAAAATATGCGGCAATTACTATCAGAGTGTAATTACTTAGATTACTTAGAGGCATAAGCCTTACGATTAGAGTGGATATAAATTCAATAAATCTAATGCATACATTTATAGAACTTTTACAAAGAACTTTTCCAATTAGAACTTGATTTTAGATCTGTATCTTCATAATTAATATTTTATATGGTTTAATGCTGTTAACTGAAATATGAAGAAATCTAAATCTATTTTAGATCATAGGAGCAAGCAGAAGCTTTTGAAGGTAATTTTTTCTTAGCCTACATAATAAGGTTCCTATACTTATTGCTAATAATTTCTTGCTAATTAAGGGAAAATATTGACAAGATGCACACTATTTTCTAATAATTCAAAATTGATTTCTTTTACTTTCCAAGCATAAAGACTATGCAGTGCAATGCTGGGGTAAATCTCCAGAGGCCTAATTAAGCAGAAAACTCCACATTGGAATTGTTTTTTAATAAACAATCGGATAAATTATGACTTTGTATGAATTTTGCTAATAACACTAATGAGAGTTCATGATAATAAGTTATGCTAACATGAAAACCAAAATCTTGTTTTGTAGCGGTTATACATCAAAACCATCTCATTATAGGGATTCAGTAGGGAGCAGAAACAATACCACAGAAAATATATAATGCATTACAAACGTACCTTAATTTTCTGAATTACTGTTGGAGTATCCTGCTCCCATACACGACTATATCCTCCATCAGTGATATATGCTTTACATGCTGTGACCATCTGATTTGTAACCTATTGTATATTTAAAAAAGAAAAAAAACATACATCGTCTTTTACATCAAAGTTCAGCATTTTGCACATTTCCACAACCTTGTATACCGCTAGTTATTTAGATATGCTCTCCCATTAACAGTAAAAAATGAACGCCTAAAGTTTCACAGCAACTGCTCATCTAATGACAAACCAAAAGGACTCTAATTGTCAGTACTTGGAGGGTGAGGGGGGGACAACTCAGAATTTAAAAGATACTATTCCTACAAGTGCCTTGGTATTGTATGCCTTTTCTGCCTTTTTTCCCCTTTTCTTTTAAGATACTATAATGAAAATAAGCTTGCATCAGACTACAGACAGTTCTTAAACCATTGTGTAATGCCTGAGATTATCACAAAAACTGGATAATTTACAGTAAAATCACATCTTTAAAAATCATTATTTTATGACATGAAATGTAAAGAAAAGAGGGTGCTTGAAAGCTTTAAAAGTCATACTTGTAGGCTTACATCTGAACTAGATTCCATCTTTGATGACACAATAAACAAAGATGCATGTTCTGCACTGTGACACCACCTCTTCCTTGCATTTAGTTGTTCCACAACAAAATATATTCTGTGTATACACATGTGAAATTAGGGATCTCCAACCATTTGGGGCTGTTGATTATATCTGTAGTTTTGAGAAACAGCTAAATGCTGAAGGCCAAATATGGCTGTTAGGCTCGTGCCTCAGTATGCATATTTTCCAATGAGACAAACCGAGACAAGAGGATCATTTTATTCAGTTTATTTTATTCTGATAAAAAGGATTCCTCTCATGCAATGAGGGAACCCAAATCCTTAGCTTACATTCCATTTTATAGCTAACACATCAAAGAAAATGCAAGAGGAAAGTTGATTGGACAAGATCAAAGTAACCGCCCTTTTGCACAGGAAATCAGTTACATGTAGTTAAACATGTTACATGTATGTCCATTTAAATGAGGCCTGACATCAGAGGGGTGTAAAATTTAAGATGTTAATGAGGAAAAAGGTTTTTTGGTGTTCATGAAGAGATACCAGGGATACCAATTAGCACTAACAAACTTTCTCTTATCAGAAGATATTTGCCAGCCACCCCTTCTATAGTTTAGCTTTTCAGTTTAAGAATGTTAGAAGCTATTGATCAATTCATATAGCAATAGTGTCAACTCTACAATGAACCTGGCTGCAGCCATTTTGCCTGTTCTAGGTTGCCACAAAAATGGGAGGGGGTGCGGAGGATTTCTACTACCGTAGTTTTAAACATTTTACTGTCCCATGGGAACCAAGGTCATTTCTGTCAGTTAGATGGGGGCATGAGCATTTGGTTAGAAAGCCCGCTTAGCAGCAGATGTAAAACATTGAAATATACTGTATACATCAGAAAACAATAGTCAACACTGGGGCTTGCACATTTATGTACAGAGCACTCTTCAGTTCACTAATTAAAAGCACTTACTTTGATAAAGAGAGATGTCATTTTTTCAGAAGTATTATAATATCTGGAAACACTATGAATCATTCTTATAGCATTAATCAAATTCTGTATTCCGTGAGCCATGGAAACCTAAGAGAAATGTTTTATAAAATTCAGAGTGAAAAATGGCATACTTTAAACTACCAGGAGGGACTGACAATGGGTGCAAGAGAGATATGGCTGTTTTCAAAACAAATCTAAATTCCTAATGCCTAAATTGAATGAAGAGTTTGTTTGTTGCACTTAAAAGGCAAATTTCTGGGTGCAGTTCCTCCCGCCATTTTCTTTGCACCGAACAAACAGTTTTTTTTTAAAAGTAATTCTTCATTTTGGAATCACTCTTCTATTCCAAGAATGATTAAGGCAATTTACAATAGACCCATAAAAATAATAAAACATAACTTATTAACAAGTAACATAAATTATTATCTATCAAATATCTTCTGTTGTATTTCATATGAATGCATTCCAGGTTCTCCTTTCAGTCTGGATTATACTTTGGATTATTTCTTTCTAATCTTAGATTTCTATCTACAGCCCAGTCTTGATAATTAATTTAAATCTACATCACTACCAGAAAGATGTAAGTCATTAATTAATAATAATTGTCTGTAAAAGTCAGGTAATTTAGGACACAAGAATACCACTGCAGCATATGTAGAATATAGTTAGATTTAGAATTTTCTGCTTATGATATACATTTTAAAGCTATTTATTTTACTGCATGTACTTTAATAGAAAATGTAAGTACACAATATACACAAAACTGTATGCAGACTTCTTCAAAATTTACTCACTAAATCATAATTATAGAGTGGCTGACAAACTTTTTCAAGGGTGTATAAATATCTAACATTATCCTTGGATTCATTGGCTGTATCTGTAATTCTGGCATCCAGTTCTCGCCACAGCTAGAGTAAAAACAAAATGTTGAACTTTTAAAACACTGAAATAAAATGTGCAGAATTCATGTAATAGAAATATTAATTCTAGCTATACTTGGAGTAAATAAATAAATAAATAAATACATGAATAAATAAATATATTTAAAAGCCTACAGATTCAAATTCTTGGTAACTACCTTTTATTAATAAATTATTTAAAGAAAACAGTTTAATTTTACCACCAGTGACTGCACTCACTGTGAGACTAGGGATTATACTGTATATGCAGCAAGACTATATTGTTTACTTATTAAATAAATTTATATTGCTTCCCATCTACCAGAAAGGACAGAGAGCGGTATGAAAACTTTTAAAACAATAAACAAGGGTGAAGCCCCACAAAACTTACATCTTCCATCAGTCACCCCAGGTCAGTTCTATACACATACTGACACTAGTACCTTGGGAAAACATTTTAATATTTTTCCTGAAGGCCACCAGGGTCAGGACCATCTATATCAGGGGTGAGGCATTAGGTAAGTGCCATGACAGACTTGCTGACTTGCAAGTTATTCTGAGTGCTAAGGCAGAATAACAATATATTAGGACATTGCCATGCTCCACTAATGCACTTGTGTAGATTGAAGGGGAACACTTTCATACTGGGGAAGTGGTATTACAATGCACTCATATAGTGCTATACAGCTTATTCAAAGATTGTAGAAATGGAATAAAAAAATGGAAGGGCATCTGCTTACAATGTTGTCTGCTGAGAGCAGTGGCAACCCATTGGCTGTCTCTCCAAACCTCTAGGCTCTAAAAGTTGTTTTAATTCAACCATCAAAACTTGGACTTGGGATTTCCCAGAAACATTAATATCCATGTCTGAATAAAACTGCTGTAAATTAGCCTCAAATTTCTGCATGTTAAATTAGAATAAATCAATTGCTCCATATAATGACTGTAATATCAAACAGTCAACCAAATCATATTGCTGTCAAATGCAGTTCTAGTACTTAAGAGAAATAGCTGTGTTACATCTAAGCACTAGTGCACACATATAGACCACAAAGCAATGAATGTAACCCCAACTTTTGAAGAGTCAAGGCTTTGTGCCAAATACTACCTCCATTTAACTCTCCCTCCACCACATTTCCAAGCAGACAGATTAAGTAGATTTATTATGGAGAATTAGAAGCTATTCAACTAGCAGCCACTCAGTCTTGTGCTCTATGTATTTGAGGGCCCAGCTTTGGATCTCTTCCTCCCATATTTTCTTTATTTAGCCTTGAAAGTACTGCCCTATGTCCTTAAGTTACAAAATAACTTTGACGTAAGAATCATATTCCATCCTCACCTGCTTGGCCCTTACATCTGAATCAGGGGTGTCAAACTGCTGGCCCGTGGGCCGGATGTGTCATGCCAAAACTGCGCCTACCCCATTGCCGGCAATGGGGGAAAAAAATCACAATATGTTGCGACACGTCACGTGACATTGCGAGTTTGACACCCCTGATCTGGATCCTAATTTCTATGTCATACCATTGGACTGATGTAAGCATTTTAATTGATTAAATTAAAGCAAAGACATATTTACTTCCTCTTAAATGTATGCTTAGAGAATGTCTTAATTCTAATACCGGTATGTACATGTTAGCAGTTAGAGCTACACCAGGCAGATGTAGCATTTTAGTTCTGAATTAATTAAACTAAATGGAAAAAGTGTAATCCTCCAAACATGTGATAACATGTTTATGAAATTAAAGAGGTACAAGCTTAACATCTGATGATTGCATGTAATTTTCCTGGCAGAAATATGAACGTGATTTTTAATTGTGTGTTTGTTCTTTTTACTTCCCAAGGTAGCCTAGTGTGACTTTCTAGTAGCCTCTCATCCAAGTTCAAGGCAGATCCAACTTGTTTTAACTTGTTGAGATCAGCCAAGGTTAGTTAGGTATTGCCTTTTGCCACAGATTTTCATGGAGTTTATATTATCTTAAAAAACGAATGGGGATATATTGAAACAGACCGTATAAATCAGTGATGGTGAACCTTTTAGAGACTGAGTGCCCAAAAACTGGCCCCGCCCCATTCTACCCTTGCCCCGCCCCTGCTCCACCCCCACCCCATCCCATGTGCCCGCCTGCCTGCAGGGCCACTCACCGCCTCCAGGGCCCACTGCAGATCGCCCAGACAGCCCAGCAGCGCCATGGCGGCCACGCCCTCTGCCCGCGCCCCGCAGCATCAACTGTGCGCAATGGGGCGTGAGAGCAGAGTCTTGTCTACGCTACCTGGCTGCCATGTCCTTGGCTGCACTGCTTTGCGAGGGCCACGCTCGGGGGCAACTCTCCTCCAGGGGGGCCGCTGGTGAGGAGGGGGCCACAAGGGAGGCAAGGCTGGGGCAACAGCATGTGTGCCCACAGATAAGGTTCTGAGTGCCACCTCTGGCACGCGTGCCATAGGTTCGCCACCACTGGTATAAATAATTAAAACCTCATTTTTAAAAATAACAACCCAACAACTAAAAATTACCTTTACAATTTTGGAACGTGAAACGTTGAGAACATTTATGACAGATTTGCAAGATTGTCCTTTAATCTGCTCAATAATAAAATTAAATTTGGCAGACATTCGTTTCCAGTGCTCTAATTCAGTAAGTGGACCTGAGTCATCAGCTTCCTTTCTCATCTGTTCACTCTCAATCAAAACCTGCCAATGTTAAATTTGTACAATATAGTTATCATGTCAGTGTTGCTATGTCACATTCAGGACTGTCACATGACATTTTGTTCCATTCTTCCAATGGGGTCTACAGGTTCTCCCTGTTTTCCTCAGAAAATGAGGGCTGGCATACAATACCATCCTCCAAGCTGCATTCTTTTTGGCCAATGCACAATGTTGCATTGCATATAGACAAGGGGCAGTGCTTGCTTTGTCTTTGCTGTTTGCATCACCCTGATCTCTTTGCCTCCAGCATGGAAAAAACTGCCTTCATCTTGCAACTTAAGCTGCAGAGTGCAAAAGTGTTTTGGAAATCTTACAATTGCTTCTGTTCCTTGCTAATCACCACCACCACTAACTTCATCGTCATCATGACCATTATCTTCATCAGAGATAATAGTTTGCTATCTTTTAAGATATCCAAAATTAGTTCTTCATTATCTTAGGTTGCTATCTTCGGTTAATACTTAACTATCAGCTGTAATAATATTTGATTTCTTGAATTTTAGCTGCATATCATTTAGGCTATTGACCTTTATCCAAGAGCAAATGTGGCACCAAACTGTTTTGATCTGAAACAATAGCTTATCCTGATCAAAGGGAACCTTCCTAAACCTTCAGGATAAAATCACAACACAAGCAAATGCCTGGTTAGTCTAGAAAAGATTTTGCTTTAAAATGCATGTTTGGAATGTTGTCATAAACCAGTTTTGCCTACTTGGATCTGTCAAGGCATGCCCATATTTTATAATGTGATTGGCCAGCACAGTAGGAACAGTTCTGTGCTGAAAAAGATCAATCAATCAGGATAGAGCTGGAAGGGATCTTGGAGGTCTTCTAGTCCAACCCCCTGCTCAAGCAGGAGACCCTATACCATTTCAGACAAGTGGTTGTCCTGTCTCTTCTTAAAAACCTCCAGTGATGAAGCACCCACAACTTCTGGAGGCAAGCTGTTCCACTGGTTAATTGTCTTCACTGTTAGGAAGTTTCTCCTTAATTCCTGGTTACTTCTCTTCTTTATTAGTTTCCATCTAAGATGCCTCAGAAATGCCCTCTTCATGGCTCTTTTTTTCTAACTATGCTTCCCTCTGCTTAGCTAAAGTACCAGAAGATGCTTACTTGCTCAATTTGCTTGTACCATATCATAAGTGCATCCTCCAATTGATGTACAATATCAGGATTGGCAGCTGCTGCTGTCACTTCCTCAAAAGACTGGAATTTGGAAAAGTCAATGTTATCTATTTTTTTCAGTTGAACAGTTCCCTGGATGCTCACTCTAGCACCTATGTATAATGAGAAAAAACAGTTTCTCAGATTCTACCATTTGTATACTGTGCTGTTTCATTACAATAGTTTGCATTCCAGGGAAAACCATGTAAGATATCTTTCTCAACTCTTTGCACATTCTTAAATGGTGTTGCACCTGGCAAATATTATCAATGAAAAGATGAAAAAAAAAAGAATCCTACTTCAAAGATATAAAAGTATATAGATCATAGCTTGCCAGAATCTAGGAAGCTAATTTGGGTACTAAGAGTCTGGTTTCACAAGGTTGTAAGTAGAAGATGCCAGAAGCAGAAGAAATGGGATCCTCGGAGTAGCCTGATAGATAGTGTTACAGATCACAGAAGACATAAAGTGACTTCTTGAGAGGTGTTGTGGAGTCAGTAAGAAAATCAGAATTGGAGATCTCCAAGACAGTGGGGGAAGCTGTGTCATGAGCAAAAATGAGGCTCATGTGTTAAGAAAATATAAAAAGTTATGGAGCTGGGTATGCAACTGTCAGGCACAGCTATAACAACACACACAAATGCTCAAAGTGAAAGGAAAGAAACAGAAAGGTCTTAACCTGGATGCATGGCTAGGAAAAAGAGAAAAAGGAAATGGGTGAGTTCAGTAAGAGACAGTCTCAAGAAGTAAAGGGAGGCAGGAGAAAGACTGAAAAAGCAAAAAGGAGAAAGCATAAAGTATGAAAGCACTGGTTCAACACACACATTTAAGTACTTAGCATATTAAGCACTTAATATATTATTATATAAGTACTTAACAGCTTTGCCTAAAATCTAAGAAAATGAATAATCATATAGTTGTCAGAGAAAATCCAGAGGAGATGCTCACTGGAGAAATTTTAACAATGCATTTGTCTTATTAAGCAGATTGCCATAGGAATGTGATATACAGGAACAAATGATTTCTTTAGGACTGACAATGAAAGTACATGTAATGCAAATGTGAACTGCTTTAGATCAGGCATGTCAAACTGCCAGCCCATGGGCCGGATGCATCACACCGAAACTGCGCCCATCCCATTGCCGGCAATGGGGAAAAGGTCCCGATACGTCGCATGACGTCATGTGACGTAGCAAGTTTGACATGTCTGCTTTAGATTACCTCTCTGCAATCTTTAGGAATGGCAAACTTTGGAGTAAGACTCATCTCTTGGTTAAGTGCACAAAATCAAGTACAGTATTTGATTTGTGGAAGTTATCCTCACTTGTAATTTTCCCCTGAATTAAAATACTCTGACAATTCATTGCTTTCCCTCTATCATATGATACTGGCTCACTCCAGTTCATTATTTCAGTCAGTCTTATGATGACTTTTCATGTACTATAAAACAATCAACTTTTCATATTTGACACTAAAGAGCTATGATATGTAAACTTTACAGTATTATGTTCTTCCAACCCTACTTGGGGGAATACATTTAATATGATCAGACAAGGTTTTAATGATCTTTGCTGGATTCCCAGAAAGATGCCTGTATTTTAAGAGGGACAGAAATAAATATGCTATTGATTAGCCAATCAAGTCTTCAAATTCTTCTTTTCTATCCATATCAGCAGTTCTTTTGGCTAGTCAGGATAGGAATAAGAATCAGGATATAATATGTCGCAACCAGATATTAGACAATACATCAAGTTATTAATTATTTTAAAAAGTAAAATGGAAGACTCAGCTTATTTGCCCATTTGTTTGATCTATTTGATCTTACCATCCAAAAATGCCAAATATCTGTGCAATGTTTCGATGAAACTTTGTTTTTCAAGTTCTCCCTGCTTGGTCTGATTTAAAGCACCCCAATTGCTTGTGGCAAGAACAGCAGGCAGAAAAACTGTTGCCAAGGTATTCTTGATGCCAAGCAAAAGACCTTCATTTCCATCCAGTGATGAATAGTATATGTCCTAAACAGGGAAGATTAAAATATTATGGTTATTAAATGTGGAAAGAATCAAAAAGTTATTATGCAACAATATTTGGCATTTTACAATACATATAATAATTCTCTCATTAAAGAAAGTTTTATGTTGCAATGAGAAGAATTTATTCTCCTTGTATTTCATACTGCCTGAGTTATGAAGAATCTTACAGTTGCTCTGTTCACATACTCTACTAACAATAAAGTAAACAAATCACATTATGGCTTTTTGTACTTTGTAAACCTAGACACTGTAACATTACACCCACCCACTGCATCTACAGGATGGGTTGAGGTTGAAATGCGGAAGTGTGTATTGCAATGTCATAATGCAATCCATGTGGCTTGGATGTTTACATCTGACTCTGGGGCCCAGGTACAAAAAAGTGGTGCTTATGTGGTTCAGAACAAATATCTATGCACTCACCAAGAATTAAGATTCTTTATAATTTATGGGCCTTATTTCTATTACTGTGCTTACAAATTTGATGATCTTGCTTTTTTGAAGAGAGGTAATAATGAGAAAGAAGATAAAAATACCTCATTCATTGTCTTAATGTTCACAGGCAAGTCATTTCTAGCACGTACAAAAAATAAGCACTGTCCTTTGAATTTGTCTTGAGATTCATCTACGTACAATTTCATCATTTTAGTTCCTTTGAGAATACCTGGGATTGCTCTCCCACACTCTGAAAATAAAAAAAAAATATGAAAATCATTTTATCTTTTTTTAAATTGATTTCATTGTAATTTCCTCAATTGTTGTGAGCTGGCCAGAGTTGTTGAGAGTCAGGCGGTTGAATAAATTGTTGTTGTTATTGCTGTTGTTGTTAAGCTAAGTTTAGCTGTTGTGGAATTACTTTGGCATTTATTTTGATTAGGGTACCAAACGCTCCTAACTAGTCACTGCTATGTAATAAATACACTGGTTTGCGCAAAAGAAGTAGAGAGGTACAGCAGCAATGCGTGCACCCTTGGAAGAATTGAAGGACTAAATTGGGGACAGCTTATCTTGGACAAAATCTCAGCTACAAGTTGACACCAACTTGTCAATCAATCAAAATGTACATGTTCTCACTTCCAGTTCCACCCTATAGCAATACGGCTGAGAGGTCACCAGGCTCTGCACCCCATGGCTGATTTCGCCCTGCCAGGGGACCCTAAATGGGTCAAAAGTCAGCCAAGAGAGGCGACAAAAAAGGAGGGGCACCCCAATGATTGTGGAACAACAGCAATTTATCCCCTCGATCTGTGGGAAGCCCTCCAACCTGACAGAAGAAAGGCTAGCTGCACATCAGTGTCTAGCCCAAGCTATAAGCAGCTGGAGTCCAAAAGCACGAACCAGAACAACAGTGAACAGCGTGCTTGAAACTGGGTGAGAATATCAATCTTCTCTCTTCTATTTTATAACTGATCCCTGGAAAAAATCCCCAAAGCAAGAAACCCTCTGAAAGTGAGGGAGGGGACTAAATCCTCACCCTTCCATAGACAGAAGCAGCAAATTAACTTCTAAGGGGGAAAGAGATATGCTGAAATGAAACTAACAACCCTATAGTCTGGATAAATCTGAAAATTAAGAAAATCATTAAGATTTTACACCCTAAAGAGTTTCAATGAATTTATAAAAAACAAAACAACATCCATTTTATTGTTTGAAAAAGCTGGAAAATAACTACTCACATCTAGTGGAGAATCAGAGCATAGAACAACAGCAACTCTGACTCAGAAATTGGCAAAATGCCCAGAAACAAAGATTAATCTGTTCCCTTGAACTTTAATAATCTTCAGCCAAATAGAAAAAACAGCTGAGAAGAAAGAAAATATACTGAGCAATTTATAAGCTAAAAAAAAGTGTCTGCAGAAAAAGAAAACTTCAACTGTTGTCTAAGCTCAAGAATTGTTTGCAGAAAAAGAAAAATTTTGACTCTTGGCTAATCTTCTAGGGGGGGAACTTACTAGAAGGTTTTAAGGTGGCTAAATACTCTGGACTGCAAATCTGACTGGTTGATAACTGACCCCTGAATAGAAGAATTGTTATAAAATACTGCTTTCACTGATACCTTGACAACTAGAAACACATTGGATTACAAAAATCATATATAAAGATAAGAACTATATAAGACTTGGTTTGGATTTTGAGATTGGCTGGCTCGATAAGGCTAATTACACAGACTATGGTACTGGTGAAAGATTATTTGGAGAGGGAAGACAAAACAGATATTGCATATTTATCTAAAAGGGACAGGAAATCACATCAAATATTCCCCTCTGAAAGATCTAGCCTGGAACATCAAAGATCTGCAGGAGTAATACTCCAAGACAAGACAAGTATTTTTCAGAAGAAAATGTATGCAATGCTACAACAAATTCAAATGACAATAGTTTCAACCCATGATGAGATCAAAAGCAACTTTGATGACATAAATGAGCACATCTGCAATCTAAACTTACAATTAAAAAACTCAAAAAATGATGATAAAGAATGAATAAACAAATCAGATAACAGAATACAAACTAGAAGAAAGTAACTTAAACTGGGAAGCTACAAATGAAGAGAACTATAACTTAACATAACCAAAAAAAATCTACAAGATTTTATTACAACAATGAAAATGGAAAAGATATTTTATCCGGCAGGACATCAAAACAAATTCGAGGATAAGAAAGAAGATTTAACAAAATGGATTATAGAGCTGCCAGAAAAATCATCAGAGTCTGGGAGACAAAAAGTGCATATTCTACTCAACCTGTCCTTCACACTCCCAACAACACCTATAAAAATACAGGAACTTCCTGATAAGCAGAACATACTAACTTGGAAAGCTATTTGGCAAAAGAAGAAGGCTAGAGTTAGACTTAAGAGATCTGATTCAACTTACCAGATAGAGTACTACATGATTAAACATTTGTTTGAATATGGTTAAAAGAATAAATAATTTTGGATATAAAGGGGTCCTATAGTAAGAGGCATAAGAGATGTAAGTGGTATAGTATTTTTATAATATATAAAACATTAAAATACTGGGATAAGGTATGTGAATGGAAAGTTTAGACATTTAAAGGTAATTAAATTTGAGAGAATTATGACTGAGAAGAATGATTTGAATACCGAGGGGAAAGTAAGGCTTAAATAAGAATTTTGAAAACAGGACATATAGTGACTCAGTAAGATGACTTTTATAAATATAGTTGAAATATAAACTGCTCAGAAAAGATTTTACATGTGGATATTATAGGACAGTGATGGCGAACCTTTTAGAGACCAAGTGCCCAAACTGCAACCCAAAACCCACTTATTTATCGCCGGGTGTCGGGTGGGTGTGGCCCACTGGATGGCCGTGGCTGTGGTCATGGCAGATTGGATGGGTGTGGACAAGGTGGACGTGATCACCTCAATGTTGCTCGTGGGGAGGGATGCCTGTGGGGGCCGGGCAGGGTTGTGGGATCCAGGGGGTCTCTGGCAGGTGGTGTGGTGGGCAGGAGACTCATCCTGCAGGGTGAGGCGAAGCAAGGCAAGGCAGGGTGCTGTTGTCACAGGGCAAGGTGAGGCAGGGGCCGGGGTGGCTGCTGCCTGATACCATCAGCCCCTGCACACAGAGGCCAGCAAGCAAAGGGTGCTGGGATGCATCCAGCCATGTGGGACCTCAGCGAGTTAGTGGGCGGCTGGTTAAAGAGGGACGGTTGCTATCTCCGGGGCATGGCGAGCGTGCCCACAGAGAGGGCTCTGAGTGTCGCCTCTGGCATGTGTGCCGTAGGTTCGCCACCACTGTTATAGGATATATAAGTAGTATGGTATCTTTAAAATATATGAAATATGAAAATATTGGGATGGGGTATGATAATGAAATTTTGGATATTTAGGTAATTAATTTTGAGAAAACTATGACTGATAAGAATGGTTCGAATACTGAGGGGAATGGTTTGAATACTGAGGGGAAATTAAGTTTAAATAAGAATTTTGAAAATAGGACACATAGTGATTTAACAAGATGACTTTTACAAATGCAATTGAAACTTAAGTTAATTAGAAAAGATTTATATATGGATGTTATTATTATCTGTACAAACACAAAAATGTTTATATCTAACCTTGTATGTGTTGAAAATATTATATTTATCTAATGTTGACAAAAGAGAATAACATTGGAAGAAGAGAAGATCAAGGAAACATACTATTAATTAATATATTGATCATGGAATTATAGAAATTAATTATTATTTTTTTTTCATATATATGAACCCAAACAACACACTGTTTACTAAGCACTAAAGATTGTTATTGCAAAAAAATCAATAAAATATATTTTAAAATGTTCATGTTCTTAAATAGTCCATATTAATTTATATTTACCCTAAATCTATAATTTAAATCAATCCTTTGCTGACCTCTCATATACTACAAAACAATTGACTGTTCCTATTTGATATTATTGAGCACTAACAACAAATTTATTTTCTAAAATATAGAATATAAAACTTTGAAAAAATAATTCATGGAAAACACATACAGTATACTAATGGTTAGTCCTCATGTAATTCAGGTTATATTTAAATTCCTCCATGGCACCTCTAAAATTAATATTAAACATTAGTTTCCAAGCCATCATTTAGAAAATATAACATTATTAGGTATTAGCATTAGATCCTCCCATGCTATGTACCATATCAGGCAACAAAAAATACAATACAGTGATAAAATCCTGTTTGTATAAATTGTCAGCGCTGCTAACATTGGATGTTCCTGCTTTGACAATTGATGAAAATGCAGTCATTTTCTCTTCTCCTTTACTATGCTTTTTCTTGCTTTTAGAAATCAGGTGCAACGGGGGTGGTGGTGGAACAAAAGCTTAGCTAGCCATAATAATAACACTGCTGGTGCTTTTAACTAATTGGGGAATGTGATTTATGACAGTTTATTGGGGGTGGGAATTGTACTTTGTTATTTTGTATCTGGGGGAAGGGAATTTAGTTTTTGGGTTCAACTATGTAGTGCCAATACTTTGTTTCCCAAATAAAATGTTCTTTAAGGAAGAATTTTGCCTGGACGTTCTTTTGATGGGTTTCATCTATTGGAACCATGACATTAACCCAAAACTAAATTTGTTGGGCTCTATTAAACTGGCGACACTACCTAGAAGGGAGCAAGGTGCCTTTCGAGGTATGGACTGATCACAAAAACCTAGAGGCCCTGAAAAGTCCCCACAAGCTGTCCCCAAAGCAAGTATGGTGGGCACAATACTTTAACCAATTTAACTTACATACCAGGGGGGAAAAACTTTTTAACGGACGCTTTGTCCAGATTATCTCAATACAAGAGCCAGCGTGAAGAGGTTAATGAAGCAATTATATCTACACCACAAGCTGCTTCTCAACTAATGCCATGAAGAGCCCCCTCTTCGAAAGTCCCAAACCCTGATGATCCTGGGGCAAGGAAATTAAAACAGGAACTCCTCAACGATCGATGGTTCAAAGAAAATCAAACCTCCTTCACGTGCAGGCATGGTTTGGCTTACAAAGGGGGGAAGTAGTATTTGCCCAAAACCCTCTGCCTTAATGCACTCCAGCATGGTCACGATATGAAACAAGTTGGACACTTTGGATATTTAAAAACACTGCATCTGGTTCATCGACAATTTTGGTGGCTGGGTTTGAAACAAGACGTAGAGAACTATGTTAAGAACTGTGCTGTATGTGCCACCATGAAAAGAATTCCAGGAAAACCCCCTGGACTATTACAACTGGTTGCAGACCCTTCCCAGCCATGGGAAGAAATTGCTATGGATTTCATATTGGAGTTACGTGAAAGTAGGGGGAATACGGTAATTTGGACTGTGATAGATCTATTTTCAAAGCAGGCTCATTTCATCGCCTGCAAAGGAATCACGTCTGCCCAAAGACTAACCAAGATATTTCTGAAGCATATTTACAGGCTGCACGGTGCACCAAAGTGGATAATCTCAGACCAAGGGGTGCAGTTCTGGACGGGCTTCCTCAAGTTAATTGGCTTGTCAGAGGGACTATTGTCGGTTTTTCAGTTGTCTATGAATGGGGCGGCTGAAAAAGTGAACTCAATGGTGGAGCAGTATCTCAGATGCTATGTGGATTATTAGCAAATGAACTGGACTGACCTCCTCCCTTTCACAGAGGTGGCTTACAATTCTTTATTATACTTGCATTTTAAAAATATAACATAGTGATAAAATCCTATTTGTATAAATTCTGTGTTATTCTACATGATTGGCTCTTTCTTTGTATGCGTATTCAAAACCAAACAATTTACTTTTCTCTGAAATTGTAGATAAAATCATTTTTAACATTTACCTATGCCAGGAGCTTCACCCTCTTGATAGATAAACTTCAGTGTTCTGTTTCCTCCTTTGGCAAAAAAGCTATCAAATGCTAGCAACTATTAAAAAGGAAAGATATGATATAAATTCAACTTTTTGCCAAATTACCACACTATTTATTTCTTTAAAAATTCCCTAAAGGAGTACTAGTTGTCAAATATTAAAGGAAACAATGGCTTTAAGCTGTTTTCAGTTGTCATTATGTTGTTATGTGTAAAATTCCCTTCTAGCTTGATTAGGAACAAAACATAGAGAGGGACCTAGTAAAGATCATGTATACCTAAACTCTTGAGAATAGTTATATTAATAAATCCTATCTGTCTTTTATTTTCTCAAACAGAAAAATCAATCAATCAGAATACAGCCGGAAGGGACCTTGGAGGTCTTCTAGTCCCATCCTCTGTTCAAGCAGGAGACTCTATATACCATTTCATATAGGTGGCTGTCCAGTGTTTTCTTAAAAATCTCCAGTGATGAAGCATCTACAACTTTTGAAGACAAGCCGTTCCACTGGTTAATTGTCCTCACTGTTAGGAAGTTTCTCCTTAATTCCAGGTTGCTTGTTTCCTTGATTAGTTTCCATCCATTGTTTCTTATTTTGTCTTCTGGTGCTTTGGAAAATAAGTTGACCCCCTCTTCTTTGTGGCAACCTCTCAAACATTGGAATCCTGCTATCATGTCACCTCTACTCTTTCTTTTCTTTAGATTGGCCATACCCAATTCCTGCAACCATTTTTCATGTTTTTGTCTCCAGACCCTTAATTGTCTTAGTTGCTCTTCTTTGCACTTTTTCACAAAGTCTCAACATCTTTTTTGTAATATGGTGATCAAAAGTGGATGCAGTATTCCAGGTATGATTTTAATATTTTAAATTAAAGATTTGGACAGGAAAAACCTAGAACTTAGATCTTGGAACACTGGCTTTAAAAATACCTGTGATGGATATTATAAAATTACACATGATGGTCAAAGAAGATTGAATAATTTATTTAATTTATATTTAATTAATTTATTAGATTTATATGCCTATAAAAGGCTGGCCACAATCAAAATAAAGTTGAATTCCTGAATTTATTTATTGTTATGTAGAAGGCATTTCAGAAAGTATTTGTATTCTTTATACTGTGACTTTTTGGTTTGATTATCTGAATCTCCCTTTCCTTCATTCCATACCATGTGACTATGTATGCATAAATTTATATGTATATAGGAGGATTCATATAATCAGACCAAAAAGTCACAATATAGAGTACAAATAAAGTACATTCTAGTCATAACAGCATGCACATTTGATTAGAACAAAAACCAATATGTAAGTTGTTCATATGTAAGTTATTCTGATGTTTATCTGGATTTACACATTGCATTTAATCATAATGCCTTATATTTTGGTGACTCTGCTACTGAAAATCTCGGCATAGGTTGTATTAGTATTACAGCAGAGGTCCCCAACCTTTTGGGTACCAGGGACTGGTTACATGGAAAGAGGTTTTTCCACAGATCGGAGGGGGCGTAGTTTTGTGTGCTGCCTGCATCCTGTGGATGGGGCTTTCCTTGTTTGTGCAGACCGGTTGCTGGCATGCCGCAGCCCGGTACTGGGCCACAGACCGGGGGTTGGGGACCCCTGTATTAGAGGGTGAAAAACAGAATGAACACAGTTTTTAAAATGTTCCTTGTAAAATGAATGTAAAGTAAACTCACTGTTGGGCCATCCAGGATTAATTCTTCTACTGTTCCAATGTCTAATCCAAGTTTGTCAGACAGAATTTCAAAAATATATTTATATGCAGAATTAACCTTCATTTTTCTGCCTTCTCTTGCTTCTTTGTATCGTGCCTAGTTAGAAAAAATGAGGAAAAATTATGCAACAGTTGTATGTTTACTGTTTATTGTTTCTGTGGTACTCATATTTTATTTCAAATATATTAAATAGTATGAAATTAAATAATGAGCAATTTATCCTTATTTCAGTTTCTCTTGCCTTTCTTTATTATTTCCCTCCCGTTATTTTCTAAACAGTTTCTTGAGGTAGGGATTCTTTAAATGCTTACACAATAACATAAAGATAGAAATACATACATATTACTTCAAGCTCTTAGAAATGTAAATGTATATATGCAAAATGGTGATCTGAAACAAAAAAAAATCAACATTGGAGTTTATGATTCTGCTCTATATTGTTGTGGTTACAACTGATTCTGATATGTTTTTGAATTTATTCAACTAATACACCAGTTTTAAAAGAAAGAAAGAAAATAAATTACAGAAAGGAAGTAAGGGAGCGAGGAAAGAAGGAAGGAAATGTACTTAGTTCATAATGGGACTAATGAAAAATGGTGAGACAGTGAGCCCCTTATTTATTTATGCATTTAGTCAGTCAAAATATTTTTCATACTTCAAACAATGACTTCAAAATAATTCTTTTTAGGACTAAACCCCAAATGAACATGTTTGCCCTAAAAATAACAACAAATCAGTGGTGAACAAAGTTTTAAAAAGAGAAGAAAAAAATGCAAAAATGAATTACAGTAAAAGGTTACTTATTTTCAAAGGTACAACACTGTAAATCATAATATGATATTTCAACTTATGAACAACAAAAATATTCCATCAGTTATGGCTTGGTTTCAAGAAGTGGCGCAGAGACATTGGTGTCCCAGAACATGATTCTTTCATCAAAATAACAAAAGCATTGTTGTGTTGTAGGCCCTGACCCTTCTGGAAGTGTGTGTGATGTCATGACATATAGAAAAGGGATGGAGTTTGCATTGCAATGGCAGAACATGCTTCCTCATTGTTATTTTGCAATCTACCCCCTCCATGGACGCTGTTGTGCAGTTTCTATCAGAATCAGTTGTGACAGTTATCCCAGCTAGTTAAGGTTTCAGTCAAGAATCCTGGTATGAAATCCCCAGTTATTTTTAACTGATATTTGTTTTCCAGTTTACTTTGGAAAATGTAAATAGAAATGTGATGCATAGTTGCCATTACAACATCTTCCTTGCTCAGTCCTTGGAAATATGAGTGCCATGAATTATTGATTTGAGAAAATACAATCCCCTCCCAAATTCATTCATGAATTGCAACTCTCTATACCGTTCTTTTTGCAAATATCTAATGGACCACTATATAATAATCCTTGTGGACCCAGAAATATATGATTTGTCCTTCTTAATTATATTCTAAATATTTTGGCCAGTTCCAAGCTGGATGTTAATCAAATCAAAGGTTGTGAACAACATATTATCCTAACTGTACTCCTATGGATTAGGGTTATTGTCATGGCAATATGTACTTCTGCCCATATGGCTGCCCCAAATATATAATGCTGAAAAAATATTAACTGAGTACAAAGAGCTTTAAATAGTTGGATCAAGAAACAGGAATCGAGCCTAATTTTGGAAAGTTTAAAAGTTTATTACTGTGTGCATCATGATTACAAACCTGTTTTTCTTTCAGCGTTTCCTGCAATGACTGAACTCCACTGTTACTTCGGCGGAATTTAGACGTTCTACGGGTTGCCATTTCCCCGCCTGCACGAACAGAGGATTTCAAACGAGAACGGTCTAATGAATCTGCATCTTTCATTTTGGAGAGAGGCTCATCCTCAGGTGGTCCAGGACCAGGCTCTATAATTTCTGGTGGAGCAGAGATATCTGGAGGAGGCTGGTTCTCTGCTTGAGCAGCAGGCTCATCCTGAGCAGGGTCTGGATTAGTATCTGCTGTGTTCTCCATTTTTATTCCTGTGGTTTATAAATAAGACTTTGGTAACTGTTGCAAGGTGATAGTTTAGAATATAAGATACCAAATATCTTAAAGTGTGTATCCCTTCCAAAAAATTATATCTTATATCTAAACTTAAATTCTCCAAATCCACCTGTAGGTATCTACCATAATATCCTCAAATGAACAGTTCAGACCTACTGCTTGACCATCTTGTCCTTTCCTCAGTAGCCCATTGGGGAAAGTGGCTGAAGGAGAGAAATGAAGGATTGATAGAGAAAGAAAGGAACACTTTGACCCTCTTCATTTGTATCAGGCCCTGAATATAAGAGCCACAGTGGCACAGTGGTTAGAATGCAGTACTGTAAGCTAACTCTGCCCACAACCAAGAGTTCGATCCTCAAGGTTGGCTCAACCTTCCATCCATCTGAGGTTGGTAAAATGAGGATCCAGATTGTTGGGGGTAATGTGCTGACTCCGTAAATGGCTATAAAGCATTATGAAACAGTATATAAGTCTAAGTCAGGGGTGTCAAACTTGCAACATCACGTGACGTGTCGCCACGTATCATGACTTTTTTTTTATTGCTGGCAATGGGGTGGGCGCAGTTTTGCCATGACGCATCCAGCCCATGGGCCAGCAGTTTGACACCCCTGGTCTAAGTGCTATTGCTCTTATGCAGCCCTCAAAAATTTACCTTTGGAATAATTCTTTTCTACAGAATTATTTCTGATAGAATGGCATACAAAACTTCAAGGACAGTTTTACTCTGTTGTGTTGATGTTGGGTAAGAAGGCAATACTAAAGTCTGTCACATCAGGAAAATATTCCCTGTCATCCAACAGAATCCACTTTCTTGGCACCTTTCTTGGCAATGCAGTAGTGCCATTTTCCAAAAAAGCCCATAAAAATGAACTTTTAAGCACTCTTGAGAATTAACTACTTTTCAGATTTTCCACCACATAGCTAGGGGAAAATGCCTGGTTCACATTACTTTTTCTGCAGAACAGCACCTATTGCTTCCAAAAAATATTTCTTGGAAGCTTAGGCCATGAGGGTAATGCAATCAAAAGGTATAATAAAATAACAGTGTCTAGAATGATTGATTTCATTAGATTCTGGTATAGCAGAGTACTAATTCCATACCTCAGTCATGAACTACAAATACTCTTTTCTATTACAGTACCAAGTATGCCTAATAACTAAGGTATTTTATTGAACACCTCTCTTTTTAGATATGTTGTTTTTCTTTCTTTTTTCTTTAGAAAATAAGCCATCCCTTTATAGCAGACATGTCAAACACAAGGCCCAGGGGCCGGATGCGGCCCATGAAGTGGTTTCATGTGGCCCGCGAAGTCATCCTGGAAACAGTGAGGGAACGGCCCCCGCTGCCTTGGCCCTGGCCCAGGCCAGCCAGGAGCCAATGTACAATTTTGTGGTGGCCATCTATGCTGAAACGCATTTAGTCTTAGCTCCACAAGACCATCTGGAAACAGCGAGGAACCAGCCCCTGCTGTGTCGCCCCCGCCCCCTGGGTGCATGCTGGGGAGGTGTCACCCTTTGTGAGGAATGAAGAAATGCACCATCGTCTGGAAGTAGCCAGCAAATGGCCCTTGTGTACTTCACATATCTGGCTTGATGGGCTCCGGTGGAGGGGTTTCAGCAGGCAGTGAGGCTCCTCCAGTGGACCATGCCTTGGCACTTGCCCCAGTCCCACCCCCTTCTGCCAGAGACCCTCAGATCTGTCCCACTCCTACCCAGGCACCCTTGATGCAAACAATGTAGAGCTGGCCATGCCCACCCAGTAGGCTACACCCACTCTGTCCATGCCCACCCAGTAGACCGCACCCACCCTGGCCACACCCATCCAGTCCCCCCGGGGGCAACCGCAATGCTGATGCGGCCTTCAATGAAATTGAGTTTGACACCACTGCTTTATAGGTAAAAACCAGATCAATTGGATATGAAAGCCTACTGGCAATCAGTACAGCTACTATAAAACTGGTGTTCTTCTGCTAAACTTGCTCCTTCTATTCAGCATGGGAAACATTGCATTTTGTGACCAGTCATATATCAAAGGCTATCTGTGCATGCTTTTATGTTATAGAGAATAAAAGGCAATGTATGAAACAATATATGTATGCTCTGGAAGCTTGTTAGCAAGGATAGGGAGACTTACAGTGAATGATAATGTAAATTAGTTTTAGCTATATTCCCTTTTCTGTCTGATCTCATGCCTTTAATTTTTTGATTTACTATTACTCAGGGCTTTTTTTTTTTTGGTCATAGAACGCCCAGAACGGAGTTCTGGCACCTTTTTTGGATGGAACCTTGTAGGGTAGGCAAGGCGAGTTGTATGACATGTATGACTTCCAGCACCTTTTTTTAAGGAAAAAAAGCACTGCTATTACTTGTTTTTTTCTCTTGGCAAAATGTGGCTTACCTGAATATGGATCAGAATAATGGGTATTATTCTGCAAAGAATAGCAAATAATTTTTATTTAATGCTGATTTATTCTAAATATGAGATGAGATAACCTTTATTGTCATTTTTTCCTGTGGGCACACTGGCACACATTAAAAATGAAATTCTGTTGCCTGTTCTCAAAAATGTACACATACATAACACACCTGTAGACATGCTATATACATACATACATACATACATACATACATACATACATACATACATATATATATATATACCTACACCCTTACATATAAATACATATAAATATTAATCACTGTCCAAGGAAGCTTGAGATTTCACAAGGTTGATACTTCATGAAACAAAACTGTGACTGAATCTGGATGTTCTGCTTCAGATACCACAAAGCCTCATCCCAGAAGGTAACAACATATCTGATCATCTGAGTTATTTCAAAATTAGAATACTGAAAAGAAATAAATAATTATTTGAAATAAAATCTATTTAAAATAGTTCTTTTCTTCTTTTAATTTTTAAGATGAGATGTTTCTTCATATACTGGAAGATAGGAAATTAATCACTGGAATCTTTAGAGTTGCATATAAACATTAATTGATATAATTATTACTTCTGCTGTCTTTAAAGAGCAACACAACAGGCTTTTGGTAGAATAAGAGGGCAATGAGCTTGTGTCTAAATTAATCAATTTTCCTTATCTCTTTCTCAAACCAAACTCAGACCAAAATTGTTTCTTCACTGACCTTGTTGAAAAGATGCAAGGAAATGGACAGACAGCTAGGAAAATCACTTCATCCACTGAGTGTTAAGCAGTTTCCCTCTTGAGCTCAAAAGAAAAATGAAGTCTAATAAAGGTGGGCGGATGAATTCAGAGAGACCACATTTGCAGCAAAACTTCAAAAGGCTTCAAGCACTCAGTTGGGACTATAAGTGGAAGGATATGGAACCTTTAAGCTGTCCAATGGCCTCATTGGCAGTTGAGCACAGAATCTATCAGTCTAATTAATGGAATGTAATCAAAATGCAGCATTACTGCCCAGCAGTAGGAATATCTCATAGGTATTGTGCTGTTGCTGCAGCGGATGGTTCCTGGAGTGTGGTCTTTTCCAGCTTGCAAATATTCATAATATGACCAAAGGAAAAAGGCTTGGAATCAGCATATCTTTCCTGCTATTTATTGTATCTCACTCTTGGGGAACTATTGCTATGTATGGAGACTTTATTTCAGTTTTGCTTCTAAATTATTTTAAAAATATTACATAATCTTGAGCATTTGATTTAACTCCTGTTCTCAGAAATATTAATTTTATATAGAATAGTAAGTCCCACATTTTAACACTGCTATCATGTTGAATTTCTTTGGTACTGGAAGAACTATAAACTCATTTTTTATATTTAAAACTTAGTGAATGCAATACCTATCTTGTCCTTTGCACAATTTGAAGCTATAGTGTTTGATTCTAAAAGGTACCTGCCAGTCACTTTTTGAATTTCATTTTTGCTCAAAAGCTTCACCGAGAAATAATTCTAACCTATTAGAGAGAATTGTGAGAGGGTTAGCAATCTCTGCCTCTTGACTGATCATGAATAAGTGATCATCTGGATTATATTGGTCTGGTGAGGAACCAAATCAGTAAGAGAACAAATTATTCATATAATTATAAAATATAATAAATTCTTCGAAGTAAATATTTTGTTGGTTAGTAAGGTGAACTACTTTTTTACAATGAAAAGGAGGACACAAATAAATTGAAGAAAAAATATCGTAAATAAAAGAAACATTTTATTCATTGCAACAATACAGAATAAACTATATGATAAACGTATAATAAAAACATTTGTAACAATAACATTTTATATTGTAATTATGCTTACATGCTTTAATTATTATTTAAATGAGTACTTTTTCATTGAATGAATATTTTTTGTCAATGTATCATCTTCTAACATATTGGAAATATCTGAACAAGAAATACCCTTCATATTGAATTTTATGGCAAGTGCTGCAGCTAGAGTATCAACATTCAATCTCGATTTCTCAGTTTTCCAAAAATCATTAGCAATTGAAAAAAACCTTTCAACTGCTGCATTAGTTCCAGGGCAGCACAACGTAAATTGAACAAGAATAAATAAATGTTCACATGGAATATGTTCATTTTTGAAATGGCTGAATATTTCCACCCATCTTTTATCAATTTCAACGTGTTTATTTTCCCATTGTATTAATTTTTCAGAATTTAAAAATACATTCAGTCTTCTAATTTCTTCAAAGAGACAATTGTCATCTATTTTAATGTCTGGCATTTCTTTAGATAAAAACTCAACACAAGATTCAACATCTGTCCAATATATTTGCGATGAAGTCAAAAAACACCATTGAAAACTTATTTCCTGTGATGTTTGTTTCAGACCATTCTTTGATATATTGAAAACATGTTTGGTAAAAATTCTGCACTTCTTTGATAAACTTTTTCGTTATGCCTGGATTTGATTCCTCTAAGTCTGACAATTTTCTTTTTTATAACTAAAGGAAGAAATTTTTCTTCAAATCGAGTTTTATATTGAAGGATAAAGTCATTTAAAATAAGACTAACTTCTGTACCTGAAATGTGTTCACCTTCAATCTTTTGAATCGTTTTGTGAAAAATAGATGCTTGATCATGTACAAAATACATTAATATCCCAGATATTTCATTATTGAAAAAAAATTCCAGGATTTTAGGACATTTGTCTAAACTTTAAAAATATGAATGGAGAGGCTCAAATAATTGTAGAACATGCTCTATAGCAGGTGTTAGAGCAAGCCATCTAACTTTTGAATATCCTAAAAGTTTTTTGTATTGAACATTCACTTCTTCACAAAATTGTTTTAAAGTAGCCACACGAACAGTAAAATGACTAAAATACAAATAAATTGTAGTTATTATTATTTCTACATCAATTGACATGGCACATGACGCTGTGTTGATTGGATTTGACAAAATATGTGCATTACAACCTATTCCTAGTATTTTCTTTTGGAGTAAATCTTGTAATTTTACATATACATTATTCACCTCTTTGCGTCTTCGCCCACCAAAATTTGTGTTTGTATTATCAGCTGTTAGTGCAACAACTTTGGATTTCAAATTGTTTTCATTTATTACTCTGTATAGATGGTTTGACAAAATTTCAGCAGTTTCACCCTCAATGGATTCTAAATTTAAATTTTTTACTTGAATGCCCTTGGCAACATTAAAATATCTTACTAATATTGGATACAATTTATTCATTATGATTGGATGCATCAGATAAAACCGTTACATATGCTGCAGTTTCCAAGTCTTCTGTAAGTATTTTGTCACAGTAATTTTTAAATACTGATTTAATAATAGCCTTGCATTTTGTCTTGGCGCACGAAAATTTAGCATTGTGAAACTTTTTCAATAATTTAGTTGTACAATCCATACTACGAAAACTTTGATTGTGAATTATGGTATGGTATGGAATGTAAATGTTCCCTCCATTGCAGCTAACTGTTTTTCATCTTCAGAATACTTTGAAGTTTTTAAAAAAACTTGTTATTTTACAACTGGAAGCAGATGCATCTGATGATTGCTTATGTTTCTTGGTGGTCAAGTGTTTCGTAATAGCTGCTCTGCCCCCAACTGCAATAGAAAATTTTCCGCTGCAAATATTGCAGAAAACAATGTTATCCTTCTTTGATGTGATGAATGGAAATTCCTTATTCAATTTATCGTTGAAATGGCATTTCCTCTTTTTTTATTTTTCCATCCCTAAATGGAAGTTAGTCTCCTCTAGGTATCTTCAGGACTAACTAGGAGATGGTGTAGTTGGGTAGCAGGGAGGGCTGCAAAGTTCCTGCCAATTTACCTTCGCTGCAGACAACTTGCATGTGCAAAGTTTGCCAGCCGGGTGTTTTGGTGTGCTCAGCAGCAATTCCTATGGCTTTCGAAAGCCAATAGGGGGAGTAGCACAGCTCATGCAAAAGTTGAAAAAAAAACCATCAAAAAAAGGTACTGGAACGCCCTGCAGATTAGTCTTCAAATATCGAAAAGGAGGACATGTAGGAGGACACTTTTCGAGGGAGGACAGAACTTACAAAAGGAGGACTGTCCTCCGTAAAGGAGGACGGTTGGTCATCTTATGGTTAGTGTATCATTCTAATCTCCAAATTGGTTTAGCTAAATCATGTTTAAACATGGGCATGCATGTTATATAAACACAACCTGAGAGAGTGCTGTGGTAAATCAAACATAGTCATTTATAAACCATAGTTTATTACCTTACTGTGCTATATTAATTCAGTATCTTGGCATTTTCTTCTAATCCAGGGGTGTCAAACTGCTGGCCCACAGGCCAGTTGCATCATGTGAAGGCCCTCCAGCCCCAGCTCTGGCAATGCAAAAGAAGTTGCAATACGTCACAACATGTCACATGACATGCAAGTTAGCGAGATAGAGAGATAGCGAGGCAGGAGAAGATCTTCAGGGATGCAGCAGGAGCGTCCCACTCCATGCTGAGCAGCTCTCCAGCTGCTTTGGAGAATGGAGATCTTGGGCAGGGAGGACATCAATCTGTGGAAGAGGGACAGACTCCCTTAGTTGAGACCCCTTCTCTGGAGGATGTGCCCATATCCTCTTGCACTGAGGATACTTCTCCGCGGGTGGTGGGAGGGGGGCTTCTTGTAGTGGGTGATTCAATTGTTAGAAATATAGAGAGACGGGTTTGTGATGGAAGCGTTGACCGCATGGTAAACTGCCTGCCGGGTGCAAAGGTTGCGGACATCACGAGGCATCTAGACAGGCTGATAGACAGTGCTGGGGTGGAGCCAACTGTTGTGGTACATGTCGGTACCAGTGACATTGGAAAAGCTAAGCGGAAGGTCCTGGAAGCCAAATTTAGGTTGCTAGGTAGAAGATTAAAGTCCAGGACCCCCAAGGTTGCATTCTCAGAAATGCTACCTGTTCCACGCGCAGGGCCAGCTAGACAGGCAGAGCTCAGGAGCTTCAATGCGTGGATGAGGCAGTGGTGCCGGGAGGAAGGGTTTAGATTCATTAGGAACTGGGAAACATTTTGGGACAAGCCACACCTGTACAGAAGGGACGGGTTACATTTGAACCATAATGGAACCAGACTGTTGGCGATTAATATTAAAAAGGTTTCAGAGCAGCTTTTAAACTGATTCATAGGGGCAAGTCGACAGGAGCTGGGCAGCTTCCGGTTTGAGAAGGCGCACTGCCTAATATGGAGGGTGGAAGTTATGCACACATTGGTGAGTCAACAGGAAAACTAAATTGTAATAGTCAAGCAGAAGGACATGGTAGACCATCTACAAATTCTACAACCAAATTCTACAGTCAAAATCCACAGTCAAAGTTGAAAGTGCACCAGAAAATTACATATAAAGGTCTGTACACAAATGCTAGAAGCATTCGAGCAAAAATAGGGGAATTGGAATGCTTGGTGAAGGAAAATAATATTGATATTATCGGCATAACAGAAACCTGGTGGACAGATGAAAACCAATGGGACACAAGGATTCCAGGTTACAAATTGTATAGGATGGACAGGAGAGGGAGAAATGGTGGTGGCGTGGCCTTGTACATAAATGAGGAGTTAGAATCTCATGAACTCGAAATTCAAGAAAATTCAAACTCACCCACAGAAACATTGTGGATAAAAATCCCAGGACAGGAAACTAATCTGACGTTAGGGATCTGCTATCGCCCTCCCAACCAAACTCCAGAGGCAGATTGCTATTTGGAAAATGAATTTAAGGAGGCCTCAAAAAGAAATAGGGTAGTCATAATGGGGGACTTCAACTATCCCCAAATAGATTGGGTAAATTCTTGTTCTACACATGAAAGAGAGACAAGGTTCCTCGACATGTTAGCCGATTATTCCCTTGAGCAGATGGTCATGGAACCTACCAGGGGAAAGGGGATCCTGGACTTGGTTCTAACTAACGCACAGGATTTGGTTCATGATGTCCTTGTAACCGAGCCCATAGGAACCAGCGATCACAACACAATAACCTTCAACTTAACCATGGATAGCAAATTGTCAGTGAAAACTAACACAGAGACCTTAAACTTTCACAGAGGGAATTTTGACAAAATGAGGAAAATAGTAAAGAAGAAACTAAAAGGAACAGTAAAAAAAGTCAAATCCCTCCAAAATGCTTGGAAACTGTTTAAAAATACGTTACAGCAGGCTCAAATAAAATGCATTCCTAAAAGAAGAAAGAGGATTGGAAAGTCCAAGAGGATACCAGTATGGCTTACGAATGAGGTAAAGGAGGTTATTGGAAAGAAGAAAAACTCATTTAAGAAATGGAAGGCTCTTCCTACCGAGGAGAACAGGAGGGATCACAAACTCTGGCAGACCAAATGCAAGGCGATAGTCATGAAAGCCAAGAGAGACTTTGAGGAGCATATAGCCAAGAATATTAAAAATAATAACAAAACCTTTTTTAAGTACATCAGAAGCAGGAACCCAACCAGAAAATCAGTTGGGCCACTTGATAACAATGGTCAGAAGGGGATAATCAGAGAAGACAAGGAGATTGCTGAGAGGCTAAATGACTTCTTTGCCTCCGTTTTCACCGAGGAGGATAGAGAACATTTGCCTGCCACTGAATTAGTTTTCCCAGGGAGGGAAATAGAAGAATTAAACCTGATAGAGATAAACAAGGAAGATGTTCTTGCATGCCTTTCTAAACTAAACGTCAACAAATCGCCGGGTCCAGATGGCATCCACCCTAGAATTCTCAAGGAACTCAAGTGTGAAATTGCTGAACTTCTAGCTAAAATATACAATCTTTCTCTAAGATCAGGCACTGTACCAGAGGATTGGAGGGAAGCAAATATAACCCCGATCTTCAAGAAAGGATCCAGAGGTGATCCAGGAAACTATAGACCAGTCAGTCTAACCTCAGTTCCAGGCAAACTGATGGAAACCATTATTAAAGATAAAATTACAGGGCACATAGAAAAACAGGCATTGCTGAAAGAAAATCAACATGGTTTCTGCAAAGGCAAATCATGTCTTACTAACTTGTTAGAATTCTTTGAGGGTGTAAATAAATACATAGATAAAGGGGCCCCAGTTGATATTGTATATCTTGACTTTCAAAAGGCTTTTGACAAAGTCCCTCACCAAAGGCTCCTAAAAAAGCTCTCCAGCCACGGAATTAGAGGACAGGTCTTGTCCTGGATTGGTAACTGGCTAAATTGTAGGAAGCAAAGGGTGGCAATAAATGGACAATTCTCCGGATGGAAAGAAGTGAGAAGTGGTGTACCCCAAGGTTCAGTTTTGGGGCCTTTACTTTTTAATTTATTCATCAATGATCTGGATGTAGAAGTTAATAGTGAGGTAGCCAAGTTTGCTGATGACACTAAATTGTTCCGGGTTGTGAAAAGTGAAACTGATTGTCGGGAGCTCCAGAAGGATCTCTCAAAATTGTGTGAGTGGGCAACAAAGTGGCAAATGCATTTTAACCTAAACAAGTGCAAAGTTATGCACATCGGGGCAAAGAACCCCAATTATACCGGTACTTACCAACTGATGGGGACCAAACTTTCTGAGACAACCCAAGAAAGGGATCTTGGGGTTTTGGTGGACAGCTCGATGAAGATGTCAACCCAATGCGCAGCAGCAGTAAAAAAAAGCAAATTCCATGCTTGGCATGATTAGGAAGGGAATCGAAAATAAGTCAGCAAGTGTTGTATTGCCTCTGTACAAATCGATGGTGAGACCACACTTGGAGTACTGTGTACAGTTCTGGTCACCGCACCTCAAGAAGGATATAATGGAACTGGAAAAGGTGCAAAAAAGGGCAACAAGAATGATCAAGGAAATGGAGCGCCTCCCTTATGAAACCAGATTGCAACGCCTTGGTCTCTTCAGCCTTGAAAGACGGCGTTTAAGGGGTGACTTGATCGAAGTGTATGAAATCATGCATGGGATAGAAAATGTGGATAGAGAAACATTCTTTTCTCTATCACACAATACCAGGACAAGGGGGCACTCCCTAAAGCTTATAGCTAAGAAAGTGAGGACAAATAAAGGGAAATATTTCTTCACCCAGAGGGTCGTTGATTTATGGAATTCACTTCCTGAAGGGGTCGTGACAGCTGTCAGCCTTGACAGCTTCAAGGCAGGGCTAGATAGATTCATGGATGCAAAGTGTATTGGTGGTTATTAAAACAGATGTCCATGTGCTGCCTCTATGTTGGCTGAGGCAGGCAGGATTACCTTGAGTACCATTTGTTTGGGGGTCAAGGGAAAGGGAGGGTTTTGCCTTCTCTTTCTGCTCAAGATCCCCATGTACATTTGGTGGGCCACTGTGTGACACAGAATGCTGGACTCGATGGGCTTTGGCCTGATTCAGCATGGCTCTTCTTATGTTCTTATGTTCTTAAGTTTGACACTTGTGTTCTAATCCCTTTAAATTTAGACTCTCTTGATCAAGCTTGATGTTATTTTGATTGATATGTATTGGCAAAGTATGACAACATGGTTACAAATGCTTCTGAATAACTGAATAATGTTATTGTGTAACTTTTTCAAACATCTTAACAAATGTTCAGTTTAAAACTGAACTCTTCAGGACATTCTGGAAAGTTTATGTCATAAAGAAGTTTAAAAATTACAGTAAATTTGACTCAGACAATTAATCCATTTTACTCAGTCCAATTGTTGCTGATTATTATTGGTTTTTGAAGCTTTTATGTTAGAAATTTTCCTCCCATAATCATACAGGGAATTCTAATAGATCTTTTGAGATATACATATTATGACTTACAATGCCTTGGATTAAAGGCAAAAAATTGCTTCACTGTGGAAAGAAGTTCAACCATCATACCTCCCTGAATTCCTTAAACCAAACATCTTTTTTCTGAGATTGCACTGCACACACAACTCCTTTAAGGAGTTGCAAGCATGCATTCTCCAAAGCAGCTTTGAATTGGAAGCCCTGTACAGGCTGCTCTTTATAAAGATAGTGATCAGTGACTTTTTCCCTTCTTGTGTCCACTTCTTTACACCATATTTTTTTTCTGGGAAGGTGGAATAATTCAAAAGAAAAGTACACAAAAAGGATCTGGAAGAACTGGAGTCATTTAGCCTGGAGAAAAGAAGGAATGGGACAGTACTTTGAAAAGCCCTGCAGAAAAAAGTTAAAAACCTGCTCTCTGTTGCTCCGGTCTGTCAGACTAATCCAAGAAAATTACCCCAAGGGAGTGCTATACAGTAGTAAACCAAAGACTGTAATTTTATAAATGATAGTTTATTGTTTACTATGCTGAGAATTACTTCTGCAAATCTTGCCAAGAACACTGCAGGGACTGGCCCAGGCAGTTGCCAAGAGTCAATACTAACTTGAAGGCATGAATGAATTGCTGCATTAACTGAGCCAACTCATGTTTTATTGAATAAGCATTTAAGCAATGTACACGTGGGCAATAAGTTGGAGAACATTGCTTTAATAACAGCTTCGTCAACTGCAGCCTTCTGCTCAACTGTTATTAACCAAATGTCTTATTTGCTATAATAAACACTGACTTTGAAAACCAATGCTTCACAGCCATCATTAGATTTCAGAAAATGGGATTTTGTGAGAATACCAAACAAGTTAAAATTTTCCATTAAGTCTCCTGTGGCTAAGTATTTTACTCAATCCTTTGCTTTTGAAGAGCATGTTCAAATTAATCGTTCTTTATTGGATATACGGTATTAATGGAGTTTTAAAAAGTTTTCCTCAAATTACTTAACATGCATAATTTTGTTTAAAAAAACTGTACTTCTTTTAGTTCTCTGCAGTCAACTACTGTATAAGTCTTAACTGTCGCTGCTCTGACAAGCTACTCATCTATTTTCCATCGCTCCCCTGCAAAAGTGAACTCGCAATAACACCTAGCTTCCTCACCAGTAACAGGGGATGAATCATCTTTTCTTTAAAAGGAATTGGGGAGGTAACCCTTCTTCTGCAAAGAACGCTGGGAATTGAAGGAAGATAATAAAGCAGATCTGCTACCGCAGTATACAGTATATGGATGTAGTAGCTCAAACAACAGTTTTGCCCGATTTGCATGCCTTGCCTCTATTGGCTGGAGAGTCTCATCGCTCTTTTTTTTTTCCCCTCGTCGCCTCTAAAATACGCTACTGGGAGGGGACGGACCGGGCGTAAGTCTGTCTGTTCGGGTCCCTGGTTGCAGCATGTCGGAGCAAGGCGAGTTGAGCGGTCTGGCCGATGAGGAAGCCTATAGTGCCTGTTCCGACCCTGATCCCAGCACGAAGGTAAAGGCGAGGAAGTGACTTTCAGGGAGGAGGAAACATTGGAAGAAATAGCGAGAGCTTGCTGGAAAATGGGAAGAGGGCCTCTCTTGATTTCACTGCGAGCAACTTTCGCTCCGCCGAAAGAGCTCGTAGGATTCAGGCGTTGCAGAATACCAGGGTGGAAGCCAAGCAAAAAGTAACCTCAAGTCTTGACTGTCGGAGAAGCATATCCTTCCCGGAATGCTAATAAAATAGAATAACAGAGTTGGAAGGGACCTTTGGGGGTCGTCTAGTCCAGGAGTAGGCAGCCTCGGCTCTTCTATGACTCGTGGACTTCAACTCCCAGAATTCCTGAAGCAGCATAGGTGACTCAGGAATTCTGGGAGTTGAAGTCCACGAGTCATAAAAGAGCCTAGGTTGCCTACCCCTGGTCTAGTCCAACCTCCTGCTCAGGCAGGAAGCCCTATACTATACCATTTCGGACAAATAGCTGTCCAGTCTCTTCTTAAAAACTTCCACTGTTGGAGCATTCACAACTTTTGGAGGCAAGTTCCACTGGTTAATTGTTCTAACAGTCAGGAAATTTCTCCTTAGTTCTTTCTTCAATTAGTTTCCATCCATTGCTTCTTGTCCTGCCTTCAGGTACTTTGGAGAATAGCTGGACTCCCTCTTCTTTGTGGCAACCCCTGACATATTGGAACACTGCTATATGATGTCATCCCTACCGTAGTCCTTTTCATTAAATTAGACATACCCAATTCCAGCAACTGTTCGCTATATTTTAGCCTCCAGTCCCCTGATCATCTTTGTTGTTCTTCTCTGCATACTTTCTAGAGTCTCAACATCTTTTTTACACTGTGGTGACCAAAACTGGATGTAGTATTCCAACTGTGGCCCTATCAAGGAACTATAAAGTGGGCATTATCACTTCACGTGATCTTGATTTACATGTCGCTTCATGCCAGCCTTTTCTTGCCTTTGGTGCTGAGTTTGCTTGTTTTCTTGCAGATATTTCATTACCTAATCTAGGTAACATCATCAGCATCTGCAAGAAAACAAGTTCAGAGAGCACCAAGGACCCCTCATTTCAACCCTGGGGTACAAATATTCTTTATTTTCCATCCTGGTCTGTGCGCTTGACCAGCACTTCTCATCCTCTGAAACCTTGCACAGCAAGAGTCTCAATTCATATCTGGACAGCCTCAAGTTCAGGAAAGCAACTCTACACATTTATTTTATTTACTTTATACTTTATTAACTATCCTACTAACCATGATAGATCTGTGTAGCCAATAAAGGAGAATATGTGTAGCTCAGGATTGAAATGAGGGTCCTCATTTCGTTTTATTGTTGAAACTAGTACCAGTCCTGATGATGTTATCTAGTTTGGGTAGTGAAACATTGCAAAAAAACAAGCTCAGAGCGCACTACGGACCTCTCATAGATTGTAAGATTACACATTGAGACCTGAGCGATGACTATTCTAAATGCCTTCTCAAGTGTTATCAGAATCCCTTGAGGTACTTTATATTCTTCTCTGTTAATAACATAGTTGTGTTGGTATTTACTTCTACCAAGTTTAGGGAGATTTAACACAGGGTAGTCGATTATAATCTTACATCTGTGGAGATTCTCAGTCATCCAGGTCATGGTTGTCCCAAAGGTGCTTTTTTTCAGGAGGCAACTGGACTTTCTTGTTTTTCTTTGAAGATGTATCGCTTCTCATCCAAGAAGCTTCTTCAGCTCTGAATGGAAGGATTTATATTCCTTGCAGCTGTCTACAAGGAATATAAATCCTTCCATTCCCCACCATCCAGTCAGAACTGAAGAAACGTCTTGGATGAGAAGTGAAACATCTTCAAAAACAACAATAAGAAAGTCCAGTTGCCTCCTGAAAAAAGCACCTTTGGGACATTGTAATCTTGTCTATACTGTATATATATCTCTGGGAATTAGCTCCATTTTACATACTAAAATGTGCTTTTGAAAAGATAAAATAGAACTATGTTGCAAGAGTTATTTAAATCAAGTCTCTCTTACCAACAATTCCTCATGTTATCTGAGAGCTCCTCAGGAGAAAAAATGGTGAGAGTAAGAGTGACTTATGGGAGAGATTTGTGACCTTTCCTGCCTTCCCCATTGACTTTGCTTGTGGGAAACTGGCAGGGAAGGTCACAAATGGTGATCACCTAATTGCAAGGCCCTGCAACCTTCTTAAGTGCAAGGCAGTTTCCAGGCATCCAAATCACAATCATATTACTGCAGGGATGCCATGACAGCCTCAACTTTATGGACTGCTCATTAGTGCCCCTCATTCAGCACCATCATAACTTGAACAGTCACTGAACAAATGGTTATACCATTCTGTAATTCTTTAAGCCAAGCAAATCTTTTTCTGGGATTGCATTGAGGATGAAAGTGGTTTAAGAGGTTGTAGGCAGACATTCTTTGAAGCATCTTTGAAGCTGAAGCACTGTACAGCCCTTCATAATATGAGGCACTGATTGGGGATCTTTGCATCCCAATGTGCATTTTCTTTTTAACGAAGTTGGAGTAAGTAGAAAGAAAACATGAAAAATCAGGGAACTGAATTTCAAGTCTTACATTGAAAGATTGAGAGTACTGGGTTCATTTAGCTTGGAAAAACAAAATTTAAGGAGAGCAGGATCACACTTTAGAAATCCCTGAAAAGGTGACACACACAGTCTTTTCTATTGTCCCAGAGAATATGAAATGAAATAATTTCCTGAAGGATCCAGTGAAAGTTAGAAATATATCAGTAAGAACAGATGTAAAGTGAACCAGTTATCAGGGAAGGCGATGTATTTAAGGAGAGCCTGGACAGTCGTTTCTTACAATGTTTTGATTTAGATTCTTAGGCTGAGCAAAAATTTTGAACTTGAAGCTGCCTTTTAAAACAATAGTTCTTTGATTGTTATTCAGTATTCCAAGCATCAAAATAATAACGTCCACAGAATCCTGTTAAAACGTGCAAGTACTGACTATGTAATATGGTGCTGTTAATCTGATATCAAAACAAATATCATTTTAATCTTGGCTATTTTTTTTGTCCCTAGGAAAACTATATTCTATGTTGTTGAGACTTCTGATTTACCAAAGTTGTATTTTTCTGTAGGACTTTCTTATGCAGCAGACAATGCTAAGAGTAAAAGATCCTAAAAAATCACTGGATTTTTATACTAGAATTCTTGGGATGACGTAAGTAAAAATAATTTACTTGTCTTCATGAGCATTTTAACCATCTAAAAACAAAAGACTCTTGGATCTAGTCCTCTGCTAATGAAATATTTTAAGCTGCTTTAAACTGTTCCAACAATTTGGAAGGACTTTGAGAAAACTTGGCACAGAAGAGATGAACTACTAAAGAAAGAAACAAAACCCCTTTTCCTTTTCTTTGATGAGAACCTCAGCTCAGTAAAAGGACTTTTTGTTTTGTTTGTGGGTATAATGTTTGTGTCAATAATTTGAGTGAGAAACATGCTTGACTCTGCCTTTTCTCCAAGGTTTGAAACAGAATGTTGTTCCTCCCCATCTCACCCTACCAATAGATTAAAGCATATTTAGGTGTGAGGCAGCATTCTTGAGTGGAAATTCCCAGTATGCTAGTTTCTGCTTGCTGCATGTGATAAAAGAAATGTGAGCCCTACAGACTTGATTTTCTAAGAACAATAACTAAAAAGTATCTGAAACGATGAGAAACCAAATGCTTTGGGCTACCATACTTATATGTAGTCTGAATTAAAACTAATTGATGTATTAAGTAAGGATTTGGGAGATGTAAAGTGCATTCATATCTCTCTGCTCAGAAGTAATTTTGTTCAGCAATAAAAAGCGAACTATAGGCTAATTTATGTTGTTCATCACAAATGTTTTTGAATAAAAAATCCAAATATTTTCTGAGTGAAAACTGGGATTTTATATAAGCAAAAATGTTGTATTTTCTTCAGCACTGCCATAGTAAGGGTCCTTCTGGATTTGATCTATGTAAGAAAATAATACAACTTTCTTGTATGCTGTTGTTGTCATTGTAAACCTCATGTTTATTTTGAATTGATTTTTTTCAGTTTAAAAAATTGTCAACAGCAGTCCTAAAGCTGATCATCAAGGGACTTGGTACTGTGTTACAATGAGGAAACTGGAAAAATGTTGGATGAAATAATTTGTATGTTTTTTTTCCTTCAGCTTACTTCAAAAATATGATTTTCCTTCTATGAAGTTCTCCCTCTACTTTTTGGCCTATGAAGATAAAAATGATATTCCAAAAGATAATAATGAGAAGATAGCATGGACCTTTTCTAGGAAGGCCACAGTAGAACTGACACAGTGAGTGTATTCTTTGAAATCTGGTGACTGTTGCATATTGGTTTTTTCCCCAGTCCCCAGGTTTTCATCTACTATATAATCTTCAAACCTGGAGATTTGAGAAATGAATAAGAAATGATCTTTTTGCAAACTACCGATCACCTAGAAGAGAGAGGGCACACTTGAAATAATTTTTTTAAAGAAAGGTCTGGTTCCTATAGAGGGTATGAAAATGGTCTTGAAGAAGGAAATCAACATCCATTACGCAAGCAATAATTTAACCCAGACAGAGGAGGAGATGAGGAAAAAGTTAAGAATGCTTTACCTTGATTCTCTTTAGTGTAAGAAGGGAGGAGAGACTCTCACTCAGGTTTTCAGATTCTGATATTATACTCTATAAAAATAAAGTAGCGTTCCAATAATTCATATGGTGTCTGTGTCATAATTTGCCTACTCAAAGGACAGGTTCATATAAAGGAATAAATATCCAGTTTTTAATGTGTCCTGGATGAACTTATTGTCAGATATGGATTTTTTTTTTCAGTGTGAGTAATCAGTGTTAAACTGGAACAGGTGTCTTATTTACCAGCGCTCAAATAAATAAAAATGAAAATTCTAATTCTACTCAGAGTGGAAAGAAATTCCAAGAATAACTGATTGCTTAACAGCTACAATTTATCACATAAATTTTGGTTGTTCTCAAATTGTGTGACTGTCAAATTACATTAAAATAAATGTGGTAGTCTTTGACTTATGGCTGGTTGCTTAATGATCGTTAGAAGCTCCCCAAAAGGAGCTACAGCCTGTTTTCAAAGTTTCTATGACCATAACCCACCCACCCCGTCACATGATTGGATTTTGGGTGCTTGGCAACCAGCTCACCTTTGCAGTTATATTCCTGGATTTGCAATGTTTTTTCCCGTTCCCAGTGTTTATTTCCAGGTATTCTCATTGGGGAACATTGATTTGCTTAATGATTGTGGTGGTTGGGGATGGCTGCTGCCCAGTATGGGAGGGTGTACAAGCATCTACTGTGGTGTCAGCTGGGGACAGCAAAGTGCAGAAAAGCCAAAAGGATGGAGATGGTTAAGGAGAATTGAAGCATCCCTTCAATTGTAAATCCAAGTGGGCTACCAGTCACTTGAATTTTGATCATGTGACTGCAGAGGCACTATAACAGTTGTTACTTTAAGGTTGGGTGTAAGTACCATTTGTTCAATGTCATCGTAGCATTATTCATATATTGCCAAATGTAGCACTAAATGAATGGTTGCTAAGCAAGTTCTACCTGTAGTTTTACAAGTCAGGGTACCAGACTCACTGTGCAATAAAGAAGCAAATTCCTCCTCCTCCTCCCCAATGATTTACTTCCAGCTTACATCAAAGCAAACAAATCCTTGTTCTTTATAAGTTTGTTTGTTTGTTTGTTTGTTTTGGGTGCAGCTCATTTTTATGTGGATTCTTTTAGTATACAGTAGCTTTAATTTATCTAGATTTGAACAATAATCCCAATATAAACGGATGGAATTTGCTAATGGTTCAAATTTAGTTACTGTTCTCTACATTTAGTTTAGGCTTTTCTTTAGTTTCTTTAAGCATAAATGTTTTTCAAAAAGTTTAGCTAGCTTCTAATTTGTACTGGAACTGCTTAATATATATTTGTCCTCTACTTGTGCCATTTGTCCCCTTTCTTTCTTTCAGCAACTGGGGCACTGAAAATGATGAGAAACAGGCTTACCACAATGGCAATTCAGACCCCAGAGGATTTGGTAAGTTTTGAAAAAAGCCAAAATGTATTACCTGTGTGTCTTTTATTTCCAGAAAAGTCTTCAAAAGAAAAGAAAAAAAAGGAGTGGGGGGAAACCTCCATTCCAGCTTCATATTTTTTTTAATGTTTTGATGGATGAAAACTTTTTCCATGAAATAAAACAATGGCATTGGCTCTAGGACCAGCTGTCCCCAATTTAATGCATCCGGTTGTATCTGTGGAAAAGTTGTCTTCCATGAAACTGTTCCCTGGTGCCAAAAAGTTGGGGACTGCTGGTTTAGTGTATTGCAGCAAACTAGGGATTGGACTAGATGGATATAAGATCCCCAGTGATTCTCTGGTTCATTCAGTAAAATTGTATCTTCTTGATAATCTCTAAATTTATTGAATTATAATTCTCATAATCCTGTCATTGAGTTTTAGACCTGGATATAAATGATAGGAGTTATACCAATGCATCTGGATCACATCAGATTGTGGCTGTTCCCTTTTAAATGTAATTTTGAATACTATTAATAGATTTCTTTTGTATGTATTATGAAATAATGCTTGTATTTCCTGTTTTTTCCCCAGAAAAAATAGATTTATGTCAGTGCTTTATGAACAAAGGCATTATTCATATATTGCCAAATGTAGCACTGTTTTTTATTATTCTGATTATTTTTTAGGTCACATTGGAATTGCTGTTCCTGATGTAAATAAAGCTTGTAAAAGATTTGAAGAACTGGGAGTAAAATTTGTGAAGAAACCAGATGATGGTGAGTGTACTGTGAACCAATAATTGCCTTTTTCTTTGTATGTAGTATTGAGATTAATCGGTGAATACATCGATGATGTCAAATTATATATATATATGTAGGGTAGCATGATGTGTGTCTCCAACCTATTTGTCTATTTCCAGCTTGCTTTTTGCAAATGATAAAAATCTTGTCTCTGGGGAAAAAATTCTTGGAGAAGAAATGATACTAATCTCAGAAAGTTGTTAAGTGGGATCCAATCTGGGTTGGTCACCGGAACCAGAGGTTCCGGTACGCTCCCACAGAGAGGGCCTCCTCAGGGAGCCGTCGGCCAGAGAGTGCCGGCTGGCGACCCCCAGGGGGAGAGCCTTCTCTGTGGGAGCTCCCACGTTATGGAACGAGCTCCCCCCCGAACTCCGTATAATAACAGATTTACGCACCTTCCGTCGGGAACTAAAAACATTCCTTTTTCGACAGGCCGGCCTGGCATAGAAGCTTCGGTTCCAATAGGGTCAAAATGTTTTAGGGGGACTGAGTATTTTTTTAAGATTTTAGCTTTGTATGTTTTGGGTTTTAAATGGGGATTTCGGCCAAATTATTTAATTTATTTTTAAATATTTTAAATTTTGTATATTTATATGTTTTTTTAAATTTTAGGCTGTACACCGCCCCGAGTCCTTCGGGAGAGGGGCGGTATAGAAATTTGATTAATAAATAAATAAATAAATAAATAAGGTTTGGTCTTCCGAGCTTTTGGACTTATGCTGGAGCCCCCATCCTCAAGGAACTTCTGGTGACCGACCCAGATTGGATCCTACAACATTATCCTGGGACATATATACCTTGTAAAAGCTTAAAATGAGAATTATATTGGAATTTATTAAAACTACATATTCCTCTTTTATAGGTAAAATGAAAGGCCTGGCTTTTATTCAGGATCCTGATGGCTATTGGATTGAAATCCTGAACCCTAATCACATGGTGACTTTAATCTAGGTTAGAAATAACAACAATGCACTGTGAACATTTGTCAATATACTGTTGTAACTTCTTTAAGGGAAAACAATTGATGTAATCAGGGGGAAAAAAGAATAGCTGATTGTGTATTCCGTTTTTCCTCTCCCTACTTAATTTATGAATTTTGCTGTGAACTTGAACACTTTTAGTGTAATATAGTGGAAGAATGATTCAGATTGGAGGTTACTGATGGTCTCAAACTCCTTTCTTTTCCTTTTGTGTGCAAGGAGAGATGGGAAGCTGAATTTTGGCAATTTCCTACTCAGTCTGAAGACAGAATATTCTAATATTTTTATTTTGAGGCATGTAAACCTGTGGTTTGATGTGGATCATTCTCAAAACCAGTGTTGTTAAGGTCTTTATCAAGGTGTGAGTTTCCAAATCTACCATAGAAAAAACAGCTTTTAGCTTTTTGTTATTTAGAAATTTGCTTCTGTTTCTACTAAGCAGGGATCTCTTGGAGTAGAACAAAGCTTCATAACTGATTTTTTTTTTAATGGTGAACCACAATTAGGACAAGTCATGTGAAATCAAGTGAAATAGAGCCAACTTTTTTTAAAAAAATATTATTTTGCCATAGTGCCTGAATACAGTCAAATGTTCTGAAATTTTTCTTCTGGAAAAATGTTTACCTTGGAACCCTTTTTATGGTTGGTGAATTCCGTAGTGCAATACAAATTGATTCTTGCCCCTAGTCTAAATAAAGGTTGCAGTATTTGGATCATTTTGAAGTGCTGAAAAAAGTTCAAAATGGCAATTTAAGACTTTTTTTCTGGAAAAAGATGGAAAATATTAAATACTTGCATACTAAATTGTGAACTTGTACTCTTTTTTATTCTCTGTTGCTAAAGCTGACTCTTGTGGAATCTTGTTTATGCTTCTTTATATTTTGCACTAGGAAAAATAATTTCAGGTTCTGTTGGCTGTTTGCAAAGCAAAAACCAGAAAATTAGTAAAGAAAATATTGGCTTTGGAGAATACATTGAGAGCCACTTTATAAAGATATTCCTCTCTTACCAGTCACTTTTTAAGCAACTGTTTGAAGTTACAAAGGTGCTGAAAAAATAATTTTACAGCCAAGTTACCATTTAATATCTTCACAGCATTCCTTAATCAAGTGATTATCATTACACTCAGTACATGTTCTATGCCTGTCCTGTATTTTTTTTCTCCCTCCCCCCCCATTGCAGAGCAAAGAGATTAGAGAGAAAGGGATTGCAAAAGAGTAAACTATTTGCTCTTCTACACATCAAAACTAATGCAATCATAAAAACAGGTTGGGTCTGAAAGCCTCATGCACATTACACAGATAGCTTATAGTACTCTTGTGGAATTTTTTCCTCCAATCTTTCTGTTCTGCGAGGACGGGGAAAACAAGCAATTTCTATAGGCACAATTTTTCCTTTGCCTGATTGTTTCCTGTTGCTGATGCACAATCACATTGCTTTTAATGTGCAGAAGTACATAGCAATCTATTGAAATCCCTTCCTCATAATTCTCTCTGTTTTGTATGTGGGAGGGAGAACGGTCAGGAAAAGGAGAGCTGGCCTACAGAAATTACTTGGTCTGCCTCCCCACACCTGGAGGGATTGTAGAGGAAGAGATTTCAAGAGTACTGCAAGATGTTTGCCTAGCTGGAAAGTATAGTTGTGGTTTCATAATTGCTCAGCAGTGGAGTTGGTGGTCCCGTTAGGGTCATTACAAGTGAGGACTGCTTGTAGTGGTTTTATTTATTTGATTTCTATAGCTTCCCATCTCAATAAGTGACTCTGGGCAGCATACATCATAAAAACAACTTAAATAGTACGCAATAAATATATAAGTTTAAGGCATAAGGCTACAAACTGAGAGTGTGAGTTCTACTCCCATCCTTAGGCATGAAGCCTGCTCAATTACCCTGGGCCAGTCACTTTATATAGTCATAGGAAGCAGAAGCAGATAATGACAAATCACTTCTGAAATCCTGCCAAGAAAACTTTGTGGAGTTTCCAGGCAGTTGCTAGTTGTATTTCTTCAATAAATAATCACAAAACAGATCTGCAAATAGAATGACTGAAAAAAAAAAAGCAAAGATAGTACCAATAGCGATGGGTGCCTTAGTTGCAATCCCAAAAGAACCCTTGAACTCTATTGGCATTGATAAAATCACCATAAGTCATTTGCAAAAAGCACCTTTACATGTTATTATCTTGCTTCCTGCAACAATACCTTTCATACCATCAAACATCTGCCTATCTCAGGTCTTTGGGAAGGGCTTGATAGGTGAATGTGAAACCCAGTCTAATTTGGCTGACTGTGACAATCTAGCAGACTGTGTGACCAACCATAATTGAAGAATACAGAGGAAAAAATTAATAATAGTATCTTTTGTACCTGCAAGTGCGATTTTCATCCTATAAACTGGTTGTTGCATTCTGAACCCTACATCAATGAAGGAACGAAAGCTGTTTTCACTGCATTATGGCATAAAAAGGGCAACTTGATTGTAATGTGTAACATTTCCAAGAATTATTTTTTAATGTCACCATTCCAATTTGCTTAACGCATAGGGTAATTACTAGGAGGAAAGTTTAGCTTAGTTTTGGTTTATCTGGTCTACCTTTTACTGGGCAGGGAAATTGCAAACCAGATGGAAGCAAGGGTCCAGAAGGCCAATGATTAGAAAGAGACTTTTTTCTCTGACTCTTCTAATCTGGACTTTTATGATTGTGCCTATGTATCCTAAGGCCAGTGTGATCTTACTCTGTATGTTGTGAAAGAATCTCCTTTAAGAGTTTAAAAAAAAAAAAAACCGCAACTGATCTTTGTTAGTAGCAATGGACTAATTCCGAAAACAAGTTGGATCGGGTCGGATAGTATAAGCTGCTGCTACAGTTTAGTTTAATAAAAAGTGAAATACTGAAACGAATCTCAAGTTTGTTTCTTCCCCGGATTAAGTTTCGTCGCAGTTCAAACAGGAAGCTTATGTTTTGACCGCCCTCGCTGGCGGCCCATCTGCCTGTGTTGAATTTCAGCCTTGAATTTCCCCATTTTTAAGGAGCGTATTTCCAAGAGGAGATAGGTAAAGATGATGTGGCTTGTTTTTTTTCTTTCTTCGGGAATTACCCAGCGCCAAAGAGGAACAATCTCCACCTCTAGCAATTTGTATCTTGAAATTTCAGAGTCTCGCTTTCGTTAACCGTCGCGATGACGTCGGCGCGCCGAACGCTCGCGCTGTCGTTGCTAGGGTGACGTCAGTGCTCGCGGCGACGCCTGAACGCTACGGCCGGCGAAGGGGGGGGGGAGTGGTCCTGCTCCAGCGCTCCTACCGGTAAGTCTGGCGGCGAAAGGGCTCGGGAGGGGAGTTTCCTTGGGGTTCTCCCACGCGCCTGCTTGCAAGTATAGGGCCGCGCGCAAGCGGCAAACCGCCACGGCCGTTAATATCGGTTCGCCGTTCCCTGCCAGGCAACCCCGCGGCCCTGAGCATTTCTTAGCCACTCGGCGGGGTTATTTCAAGGCAAAGCGAAGGGCATCTGATGGGGATTCCCAAGGAGTCGTCGCGAGCTTTTTGTCAAGGGCTCCGCATCCAGATGGGCAGCAGGTTCCGCGCACGGTTTTCCTGGGGGTGCAAGCGGCGATGGGGCTTCGTTCATCCCATAATGAAAGCTGTACGTCTGGAATTTAGGATCCCGGGTAGGAGGGGCCGTTGTGTGCCGTTGACGCCCTTTACGTACATGGGCCTTTAAGCCTATGCTTTGGAATGCAAACTCCAGTTTGTTTAGTTATTACTTAACCGGATGTGTATGTAGCTCTTTGTAGAATAAAATAAAAGCGAAACTGCACTATTAAGGCCGTTCATGTGCCAGGGGCGTGTGTTTAATTAAATTTACCAGAACATAATTACATCTCCCCCCCCCAAAAAAAAAACATTAGGAAAATAATTTTAAATAAAGTAGTTAGTGACAGTTCTGTGATGTTGAAATTACATTGCCCGTCTCAAAAAAGGTAATGATCAGATTCTTAGACTGCAACTCTCATCCACCTCGTTTAACTCAGTTGGGTTTCTAAATAAGTGTGTACGCTACAGAAATCCACTGTTAATGCTGTTTGTATATGGTACACATAAAAAAGTCTTTATCTCTTATTTTCTTATTTCTAAAAAATATAAAGTTTGGGCCAATTGTACTGATAGCAGATTGATGTAATGATTGAAGTCAAATTCGCCTTTAAATACTCACACAACAGTGACACTTGCTGGCTTAAGCATGTGGTACAAAATGCAATGTTGAAAAAGTGAACCTCACAATTTCATAATGCAAACTCAAGCATTTCAAATTTGTTACCCTATGTTTTATGTCACTGGTTTTGCATTGTGACATCACAAAATATGTTTCAGTCCTTTGCTCTTGGTAAATGAGGGTAACTCATACTGAACCAAACAGTCAAAAGTATGGGGTATCTAAGAGGGAAGCTCCTTTGATAGAACCTTTTGAACAGATTCTTCTACTTTCTGCTTTTCAAAAACATATCAGCTTTATCTCATTGTGTCATGAGAAAAAATTACAGGGGAACCGCATGTAGTATCTTGAATACCCACATGAGAGTGTAAGAAATTTACTAAAGCAGTTTTTTTCTATACAAATAATCTGCATCTGCTGTCTGGCCAGAGATTCTAGCTTTGGAATGCAAAGGTGTGCAATATATACATTGGTGTTTACTGTAACACTCAGTAAGGCATGGAGCTATAGACCATACAAATAACATTTTCTTTTTTTTTTAAGACCATGCTATGCTTATCAATTTGTACTAAATTCTTATGCTTTTCAGAATAATTCTTGTGGTTTCTTGCTATAGATCATGGGTAGTCGACCTTGGCTCTTTTATGACTTGTGGAATTCTGGGAGTTGAAGTCCATGAGTCATAAAAGAGCCAAGGTTGACTACCCCTGCTATAGATAGTAAAAGAAAGACAACATACATGAAATAAGTAAAATAAAAATAAAAGAAGACATGTTACCTGGGTAATTCTGGAGTTCACATCAACATCTTAAGATTACTGAGGTTGAGAAACACTGTTTAAGACAGTTGCCAACAGGTACTGCATAATGGTCCCATATGATCCACAGCATCTTTTCCCCAGTTGGATCTCACTTCCCCCACCCTAAAACATTATATTCGGTTACATTTGCATATGTCATTTTTCTAAGAAATAAAGGTTGGGATTAAAGTTATTTTTATCCTCATTGTACTCTTGTGTGATGTGATTGGTTAGGCTGAAAATAATTATTATTAGGATATGGTAATCCAATGGGAAATGGAGGATTAGGATTTGCTGACCCATCTGAGGTAGCAAAGATGTTTTGGATTCACCCTTTCTGTCTGTAAATATCTTTTTTTCTCTCACAATATGCTTGAGACAATGAGTGATCTCTTTACATCTCTTTCCAGAACTGATAATTGTACATAGATACATATCTGTGTATGTTTGTCAAAATTTGTTTGCTAAACCTATGGCACAGATATGAAATATGTTTTACATTAACTACAAGATGTAACATGTTTTTATGATTTTATTTTCTCTGTGTATTATGTCTGTATCTGTTCATTCTGGAGAGCTTAAACTATTTTAGCCTTAAATTAAATCTGTGTGCGAATTTAAGAGAAACAATTGGTTTCAACCTTCATGATTGAGGAAGATTTTGAATTCAAGACTTTGATCTAGAATTAATCATATTCACTCTTTCGGTTTAGAACTACTGTATCACTGTGGTTCTTGGTTTGCTTAAAAATTGCTTGCCTTATTTAAGAAGGATGCCTTGAGAACTAGGTGGATGAATATTAACACTGTAAGTAAAACTGTGATTTTGATAAGTTATTTATTGTTTATTTACCAAATTGCCTAAAGATTCTTGGAGCTCTGCAATATTAAATGCGTAAGAAAAAATATGCTACAAAAGTACACAAGTAAAAGATCCACGTACAAGTGAAAGAATAAAATTACATTTAAAAAAGTACAACTGAACTAAGATGAAACCAAGGCCCAGTGTGCTTTTGAAAAGCTCTGAGAAGTTTCTGAAAGGCAGGCTAAGAACCAATTAGAAATTAATTGGGAGGCTTTTCCAAAGGACTGGCACAGCCATTAAAAAGTAATGCCGCTAACAGCTGGCATTAAAGTAGATTGAATTGAATGGACCAATTCTGATGGGAGAATGCGGTCTTGCAGTTAATCAGGCACCAGGTCATGCAGGTTAATATCGGCACTTTAAACTTTATCTGGAGGTCTATTAGTAATCAGTGTAAGACCTACAGCATTTATATAATATGCTTCCATAGGCAAACACCAGTCAGTACATCAGACAGTACAATTTGAATTAACTGCAGACTCTATGAAATCTTCAAAATCAGTCCCATGTACACCACATTATACCGGTAGTAATCTAAGGCAGTGTTTCTCAACCTTGGCAACTTTACAATGTGTGGACTTCAACTCCCAAAATTCTCCAGCTAGCAACATTAGCTGGAGAATTCTGGGAGTTGAAGTCCACACATCGTAAAGTTGCCAAGGTTGAGAAACACTGATCTAAGGGAAGTCATTGTAGCAAAGTCCTCCTGGCTAGATAGGCCCACAATGGTGCACCAGCCAAAGCTAGGAAAGTGCCCTCTTGATAGTGACTTCTATTTGCTTTTCCAGTAGAATCTAGGAAAGGATCTTCCAGGGCAGCTTGGCAATCGATACACCAATAAGCTATCTAGCTTTCCGTATGGCCCAAGAACTCGCAGCCTGCCCGTTGCAGGAGCACTGCCTACACTCACTGATAAGCATCCCAATAAATCAGTGCCATTACCCCCTCTGATGTTACTGGCTTTAAGGCTTGATGCAGGAACTTAGACCCAGCTGGGCAGACCTCATTCTTACCTTCACTCAGCCAAATCTCAATAACAACAACAAGCCTGACTGTTCACATACCAATAAACCATGAATTGGAATGTTCTTACACTAGACCACGGGTACCAAACTTGCCACGTCATGTGACGTGTCACAACGTATCACAACTCTCTTTGCATTGCCGGCAATGGGGTGCATGCGGCTTCGGTATGATGAAACTAGCCTGCGGGCCGGCAGTTTGACACCCCTGCACTAAACAGATCAGGCATTCACTGGCAACACCCTAAGTCGGATTCACTCATCATCTGGCAGAACAGACTATCTGGTTTCTCCTGCTATATGTCCTATGCGTATGAGCCTTGTATATGATGTAATGGCATCACAAGAATTCTTGTCAGCTTGCACTGAACACTTTGTAGCTTGCCAGATTTTACACTGTAAAACTTAAGAGTTCCAGCTCCTAAAAAAACAAACAACTGTAATCCACTGTTGACAGGCCATTTTCCTGGGAAATCTCTGACTGGCTCAGATAGAGAAAAGTTAATTTATTGTTGATTTTAGAAAAACAAAAAACATCTTTTCCATGTCCACTGTTCAAAAATGGCAGCCGAATAACTTTCATTGAAGAAGCCTTTATCTTAGAATGGAGTGATTCACATTGATATTAATAAAAGCAGTGTGCATTATGTTGATTTACTGTGAGTCTGAATGGATTCAGTGGTATACAGATCTAATAGAGAAAAATGAAATTACTCTAATAAATTTTAAAAACCTAGCAAAATAGAAACAAGCTGAAGTACCAGGGATGTGCTCTTAAGGAAGTCTTCTGCAACTGCATAGATTTAACCAAAGGACAGAATGAACTTTCTCATATAAGGTGTCTTGTATGTGTAGAGCAAGTTCTTTGAAAATACAATCACACTGTAGACTATGCTGAAATCTAAAGTATTTTTATTTCAGATATAGATAGTTTAATAAATAGGACATTGTGATATCTTAAATCTATAATATCAAATACTGTACTTTAAATTCAATCTAGAACCCATCTAGAGACAAATAGAACTATTTTAAAATTGGAATCTCATGTCTCAGTATTTTATAACTTATTCTAATCTAGTTTCTGAAAATTCTTAAAAGAAGCATAATTATAGTAAATTGAATATCCATGGATGGTATGAAAATATATTAATACAATAGAGTTATTTTACTCCTTCCTTTCCTTTGGCAGCTTCTGTCCTCCCATATATATCTGCTCCAAAGAGTAGTCCAATATCCAGAGCAGGTTTTGGGGACATTGAAGGGGCTGCAAAAGGAAAAAACTACTAATCCAGTTGACTGTTTTGTTGACTGAGACATTTAATATTGTTACATATATTTAACAAAGTAACACAATAACAGAGATAGAAAGGATCTTAGAGGTCTTCTAGACCAACTCTCTGCTCAAGCAGGAGACCCTATTTACCATTTCAAACAAGTGATTGTCCAGTCTCTTTAAAAACCTCTGGTGATGGGAGCACCCACAACTTCTGATAGCAAACCATTCCACTGATTAATTGTTCTAACTGAAGAAATTTCTTCTTTTTTCTAGTTTGGTTTTCTCCTTGATTAGTTTCCATCCATTGTTTCTTGTTCTGCCTGCAGGTGCTTTGAAGAATAGGTTGATCCCCTATATAACTCCCTATTTAACGCTTGCCTCTCTCCTCCTTGACAAGGAAAGTTGGCAGAATTTGTCTGTGACCTGCATTACAGTTTCATAAAAAAGTTGGGAAACAGCTATAAAGCTAAATGGTTTTTGAAGATCAAAAGGATTTTAAAAATCATGTTTTGATTGAATATTATTTTGCTGGGTTTTTGTTTGTTTTACATTTTGTGTCACAAAATGAACTTTTTTTCAGAAAACAACATTTCATTCTACTTTGTCTTAACCAAACTTCATGTTACATATGAAGATATTGTTCTGTATAAATGTGGACAAAGATTAAAGAACAAGAAGCTATTTTTAAGTGGCTAAAACTCTTAGCTTTATTATCTATCACTCATATTTTAGTTTGGAGTAATGTAAGTTAATGTATTACATCATGTTAAGATCTTATATTAAATGTGTTAAGATTTAAGAGTTGCATAAATACTTGCTCTTTGTACAACAAAAGATGATTTGATGATATAACCATAAGATAATATCAGTATAATTGTGTATGCCTAAAATAATGAAATGAATATTCTATAGCTTTATTCTTGTATGGATAAGAAACTCTTATTGGAAAATGCAAATTGTTTTTAAATGTGCACAAAGCCTTATTTTTCCCAAAATAGGAGTTTGGGGGGGGGAGTAACTTCAAGCTACATAATGGAAAATGGAATGGAAAAAAAGGGCAAAAGTGTATGTTTTGCAAATGTCATGTACTGTAAGTACTCCTTGACTTATGATATTCATTTAACGACAGATCAAAGTTATGACAATGCTGAAAAAAGTAACTTATGATCTGTCCATGGTAATGTGATTTAGGCACTTGGCAACTGGTTTGCATTTACAGCAGTTGCAATATCCTATAGAGACATGAACATGATTTGCTACTTTCCCAGCTGGCTTCCAGACAAGCAATTGGGTCTGATTACCTGATGAATCACTTGCTTAATGACCAGAGTTCCTGTCCCAATTTTTATCATAAATCAACAGCTACCTACATTCCTTTCAGAGGTTTATTAGAATATAAATAGTTGAAATTTCACTTTCTGTGAAGTCTCTATCCTACGAGATTGGATTCAATTGGAGTTTTACAGGAAGTGAATAGTTAATTTTGCCTTGATTAAACTTATTTTTTAAGAAAATCTTCTAATAATAATTAAAAATCACTCTTATCTCTGTTTCAGATAATTAATTAGACTCTGGGGAAAAGAGTTCATAAATATTCATATTCTAGCTAATTACGCATGAAAGGTTCTGTTACAGCTTTCAGTATTTGATTTGAGTGCTCCTATATAGGGCCTAACTGATCTGCGGTTACAGAATCATTCTTAACTTGTACAGAATATACAGTTGAGCAAGCACTATAATATAATTATTTTATTTATTTTAATTTTTAGAAGGGCCACTATATGGTTTATATATCAACATAACAGTTTTAACAATGATTTGATGAAAATATTGTTGCATTTTGTTTATGTCTGATGTATGAAATTACATTAAAAAAATGATTAAAGTATTTGTTTTCCCAGGCCTTAAGTTAGGGTGATTAACTTTGGTTTTTTTTACTGCTACTGAGCTAATGAGTTTTGCCTTTTTCTATATAAGTTGCTTCTTTCTTCATTGAAAGTCTCTCTGAATCGCTAAGAAATAGGACAGTCTTGAAATTAAATTATTTAATTAAATAACACTGCTTTTTTTCCGAGTGGCATATATTTCCTCGAAGAATATTGTGAAATAGGTTGAGCTATAAGAAAATGACTGGCCTAAGGTCACCCAGTTAGCTTCTTTGTGGACTTAATTCTGCGTTCTAGGCAGTACCTTTATATTTAAGTTATGGTCCATTTAACATTTATAATGGTTTTCTTCATTATTCTTATGCTGTATTTTTTAGGTGTAGCATAAACATTTCTTGTACAACATGAGCAACAGTCATCCACTCCGACCTTATACAGCAGTAGGTGAAATAGACCATGTTCACATTCTGTCTGATCATGTTGGTGTTCTGATGAATGGGGAGGAGTACAGTGACGTTACCTTTATAGTGGAAAAGAAACGTTTTCCTGCACACAGGGTTATTCTGGCTGCAAGGTGTCAATATTTCAGGTGATGTATAATGTCTTTTCAGATGTACTTGTGAGTTTCTGATAAGCAAGATGAAGTAAACAGCCATTAAGAAATAATCTGATATTATCTGTCCAACAATGCCTTTTTTAATGTAAAAATATAAATGTACACTGCACTGTTATACTTGACTACCATTACATACGTTTCTCAAACAAATAGGCTACATTTAAGGAGGATTGAAATTCAGAATGATCATACAATTGTTTCCAGCAAAAATTGCTTTAACAAAACGAGTAAATGCTGTGAAACAGATTATGAAATTTCCCGTTATCTATTTGTTCCCAACTCTTTGAAATGCAAGAATCTCAAAAAAATAGTTTCTGGTTGAAATCTGGTATTAAAAATTAAAGAGAAAGGCAGTTTGGTATTAATGTTCTTTTTCCCTTTAATTCTGTTATTTTTTCTTGTTATTTAGGGTATTTTTTCTTTTTAAATATATAGTTTATTATGCATACTTTTTTTTCTTGTAACATGTATACTTTTCTATAATATCTATAATGTTGTCTAGTATGTAATATTTTTGAAGAAAATGTAATAACAATGGTTTCAGAATTTGTAAAAATGACTCCCCAAATTAATTCCCAAATCTAGAGCAAATAGATTGTCTGTGATGGTTAATTTTATGCATTTCCAAGGAATTCCATTTTTTTTCTCAATCTCCCATAGTCCTGTATATTCTATTTTGGAAACTCCTCCAATCCTTTGAATAACCATTTCTCAAAGGTTACAGGCCTTGAGGGGAAGGAGAGAACAGAGAGGATAAATACTGCAAAGTTCTTTCACTAGCACAGTGTTCAGTATTGCTGTGTCTCTTGTTTCTAATGCAAATCCTGCTGCGTACAGTATCTCTATATTAAAGCAATATCCTTTTTTCATTTTATATAGTTGTCTCTGGGAATCAGTTGCAAGTAATTTTTAACTACTTGATACAAGCTGTCAACAGTCTCAAATGCAAACAAAAGACTATAATTTTTGTCTTATGAACTAAGTGTGATGATTTTACAGTGGTAAAAATATCACTTGCAGGAGGAAATTTTGGGATTTGTGTTATTTCATTCTTTCTGTTTTAAAGTTTGCATGATTTTATCAAATGCAAATTTTTCACACCTTTATTCTTTCTCTGCCTTTGAACAGAGCGTTATTATATGGTGGAATGCGTGAATCTCAGCCTGAAGCAGAAATCCCTCTCCATGATACCACCGCAGAGGCCTTTACAATGTTATTGAAATATATTTATACCGGTTGTGCCACATTAAGAGACGAGAAAGAAGAAGTCCTGTTAGATTTTTTGAGTTTAGCACATAAATATGGTTTTCCAGAACTGGAGGATTCAACCTCTGAATACCTTTGCACCATTCTTAACATTCAAAATGTTTGCATGACCTATGACGTTGCTAATCTCTACTCACTACCTAAATTGACATGTATGAGCTTCATATTTATGGACAGAAACGCTCAAGAGGTACTCTCCAGTGAAGGTTTTCTGTCTCTTTCTAAGGTATGAGAACAATTTAGGATTTTTTTAAAATTGCTTTTTATACATATTTGAAAAATATTATTGAAATGGTTGAAAATAGAATTTAAAACTATTATCCAAATGTTTATCTTTCAGATGAAGTATGCCAGATGGCATTCAACAATAATTTGACTTTTCCTATATAAATCCTTTCAATAATCAGTCATTCCTGGAATATGTTCTACCTGAATAATCATTGTTCCATTTTCAGTCACAATTATTCCTCAGTTCTTAATCTTTCCTTCTCTGAAATGTGTTGAAACTAGGAAGGTGGCTGTTGAAAAGGCTCTGTGTTCAGGAGGATAAAGTTTCTGTGCTTGTGTGTAATTCTTTAATCATTAATTAAAAGTATCAATATGTACTTATAATCTGCCTCAATCCTGGAAGATTCTGGGTAGAATAACAAGAACCCACATTATACTAAAAAGCATCTTCATGAAACAAAAATAAATTTCAGTCATGAGCCAGGGGAATGGTTTTGCTTCAAGTTAATTTTATTTATTAATTTTATTAATAGGTTTGTATTAAACTATATGATTTATATAATAGAAATGAATAATCTTTAGTTTCAGATACATTAATGGTTAGTAAAGAACTGCTGCTAATATTGCTTTATATAGGAAGGATAAAACTTATGTGGATATGTGGGATGTTGGTTTTATAAACAAATGTTTATTACCAACAGAATGTATTAGCTCATAATGAAGATATTGTAGAATTCAAATAGTATAGTTTTACTTGGAGCTTTTTAGTTCTGTTTTCTCCCTGTTGCTTGTCACCTTCTTGCCACTTTCCCCCACTAATGGACCAATCATTTCCTTCACTTTTTTCTTGTTTTTTACATGTTGAAAGAAGCTTTTTTTTGTTATTTTTGACTTTGGTCGCAAGCCTTAGTTCATTTTGAGCCTTAGCTTTCCTCACTTCATCTTTGCAGGCTCAGGCTATTTGCTGATATTCTGACTTAGTTATGTGCCCCTCTTTCCACTTTCTATACTTTTCCTTTTTATCTTTCAATTTATCAGAGAGTTCTTTATGCAGCCATGCTGGTTTCTTTTGAGAGCTGTTATTTTTCCTCTTTGTTGGTATTGTACTGGACTAGGCTTTTATTATCTCACTTTTCAAAATTTCCCAAGCTTCTTGAGTTGTTTTCCCCTTGAGGATTCTCATCCATGGAATCCTTCCTAAGCCTTCTCTAAGTTTATTGAAATTAGCTCTCTTAAAGTCCAAGACTCTAGTTTGACTGTGTTCTATTGCTCGTGCTTCCATAATGTTGAATTCCAATATTGCATGATCATTTCCTTCCAAGGTTCCTGTGGCTTCAACACCTTCTATCATTTATTGCCAACTGAATTTATTAGCTCATAATGAAGATATTGTAGAATTCAAATAGTATAGTTTTACTTGGAGCTGACTGAACAACCTTACATTACTGCCATTTCTTTTTATTTTTTAGCCAGCACTTCTCAGTATTGTACTGAGGGATTCATTTGCAGCTCCTGAGAAGGACATTTTTCAAGCATTGATGAATTGGTGTAAACACAATCCTAAGGAAAATCATTCTGAAATCATGAAGGCCGTGCGCTTGCCATTGATGAGCTTGACAGAGCTTTTAAATGTCGTAAGACCTTCGGGATTGCTATCTCCTGATGCTATTTTGGATGCCATTAAAGTTCGATCTGAAAGTCGGGACATGGACCTCAACTATAGGGGCATGTTAAGTAAGTATTTTGAACTTGCAAAGGAAGGTTTTATACGTGTCTTTATTTCTTTTAATTTGATTTCTTTTTAATTGAAAATGTTAAGTTAACCAGCAGAAGTATGTAGCTTTTAATAACTGATTGTATATCCTAATTATATTGCCTGGTCCTAATTCATCTAATCCTCAGTAAACCAGTGAAACATTTTTCCTTGTTCCTTGGTATTGAAAGGTTGAGTCAATGAAAAACTATTCTTGTAATTAATCCTATTCTTAAGTGGGTTGGGAGTGCTACTGCATGGCGTATGTGTCACAGTAATTAGGGGAATGTTTTATGAACCAGTTTTGTTTTCTTTTTATGATATAACTTTAGGAAGTTGTCTTAAGGGCACAAAGAAATGGGCGGAGAGGGAAATATTAGTTCTTTGACTGATCTATTTATGGAATTTTGAGATATAGCCATTATTTTTCTGCAAAAATTCAAACAATGAATCCATCTTGAATATTTCTTAATTCTAAATTTCATTAAATTAAATAGCTGTAAACTTTTATGATTGTTTTTTTTCTGTTCCCATATTCCATGTTCCTTTATTAGAATGGTGTTTTTATAAAGAGGCTGTTTCTATTAACTAGGTAATTTTTAATTATCGATCAAATTTGATTGATTTCTCAGAAATTAGCATTTTATGCATTTTATACAGTGATTAATATCTATATGTTATTTATAAGGATGTAGGTTTATACATATGTTGTATATAGCATGTTTAAATGTGTGTTATGGATGTGTACACTTTTGAGAGCAAGCAACAAAATTTCATTTTTAATGTGTGCCAATATGCCCACAGTAAAAAAAATCAAATAAAGATTATCTATCTATCCATCTATTTATCTATCTACATATCTATCTATATATATATCCATCCATCAATCAATCTGTATTCAAAATATTAAAGGTTTTAACATGATCAAAAATTATTATTAAATTTATTTGCAGCCTATCTCACTATGGAGCTACTCTACAACAATAAAAAACAAGGAAATAAAAAGGAAGTTTAAGCAGAGTAAATGTAAAATAATAGAACAATAAAATAAATGAAAAAGTAAAAGATAGTACATTGATATGACTCAAAAAATGATGAGCAAGGTAGGAGCAGAGAACAAGCAATGACACTTAGGCTTACACACTGCTTCACAATAGTTTACAGAACTCTCTAGTCAGCATATTGCCCCCAACAATCTGGATCCTCATTTTACCAACCTCGGAAGGATGAGTCAACGTTGAGCCACTCAGAATCGAACTCCTGGAGTGAGCAGTGAGTTAGCTACAGTACTGCATTCTAACCACTGCGCCACCATGGCAAGGGAAGGAAGGTGGCATCTGCTGTCAATCTAGCAGCCACCTCCAGAGTCAAATTCTTCCATTGGGTCCCCAGACCAACTTGCAGAACCAAGTCTTAGTCATTGGGGCTTTGGTTGTCATGACTATCTTATTGCTTTCTTGATTAGTATTTATTGAACTTTTTTCATTGTTCTGACAAAAGTCACAAGGAAGAAGTGGCGTATATTACCAATCAATTGGAAATGTGCTAGAAAGAAAAAATAAACTATTTTTCATTGCTGTTTCCAGTACCAGGGGAGAACATTGCCACTATGAAATATGGAGCCCAAGTGGTTAAAGGGGAATTGAAATCTGCTTTATTAGATGGAGACACACAGAATTATGATCTAGACCATGGATTTTCCCGACATCCTATCGATGATGACTGCCGTTCTGGTATTGAAATTAAATTGGGTCAGCCATCAATAATCAATCACATACGAATACTATTATGGGATCGAGATAGCAGGTTGGTTCTAAGTCTTTTTGTTTTTCATTCTTGGCCTTTAAAAAAAAAAGATGAAATGAGCTTGGGAATATGGTCATTTTATTGTCTTCAGACAGAACTTCAGCTGACACAAAGAAATTTAGTTGAAGAAAACTTATATGAAGTGATCTCAAGTACATAAAATCATTAAAATGAAATAAGTAGAATAATGAAAGATAAAGACATGGTAAAAATAAGTGGGAATATTCCATTATTTTAAAAAATGATAATATTTTGTTCTACAGGTTTCAGAAGTTGATCAAAACTGTCTACTTTTAAGAGTGCTTTAATTATGTTGGTCTTTGATTATAATAAAGATCTGAGAGTCCTTTAAATGCCTAATTTCACTGCTGTTTTTATAAAAATACTGATTTAAATATTTTTATTACTACTTTAATAATTACCTATTGTTTTACGAATGCCAGTTTGCACCATGTTAAAAATAGGGAGACTAGTTCTAATTCTGCTTTAGGCACAAAGCCAGCTGGGTGAGCTTTCCTCTCTCAGCCCTGGAGAGGAAGCAGCAGTAAACCACTTCTGAAAACTCTTATGAAAAAAACTTGCAGAGACTAGTCAGGGTTAGTCACCAGAAGTTAATACTGACTTAAAAGGTACTAAAGGGGGAAAAAAGGTTTTATACTTGTAGTTTTGTGTAGTCTTCTGAACTGTTTATAGAAGATAGATGGCATATAAAAGTTTTAAGTAGGTACAGATGTTGATAAAATACAATAACGTATTTGATAAAGCGAGTAAGAATAAAAATTGTAGTAGAAGATAAACGTCAAACAAAAATTATGGAAAAATGGGTTATAACTCATCCACATGTTCAAGCTGTTTAATGATGTCTATGATCTACTAAATATTTTAAGGTTGCTGTTAATTTTTTTATGCACAACTTCTCTGGTTCTAAGTTCTAAAACTAAAAACACACAATACTTTCTTTTACATCTTAAGCATGTGAAATATTTGCATTTATCTGAAAGTGAGGTGGATTTGTTGTATATTTAACTTTATCTTACCTCATAAAATTGATGAGTTAATCAAACAGTTCCTGCAGAACTGTTGAATATATTTTGGGTCTTTGTGAGGAATTACAGAGACAGAAGGAAGCAAGATTAGCTCATTTGGCCTAAATATAGATTTTTATTTTTTGCCTAAGATTGAATGTAATGTAATGATCCCCAGAGTGTATACAATATTGTGTGAAATATTTAGACAGTTAACGGCAATATTTTTAATTTATTTGATCCTTAAAGGTCGTACTCCTATTATATTGAGGTATCCATGGATGAACTAGACTGGATTCGTGTAATTGATCACTCCAAATATCTATGTCGATCTTGGCAGAAACTGTATTTTCCTGCCCGTGTCTGCAGGTTAGTGTGATGTGACTGTTTTGATTCCAAACTGTTGAAATAAATTTGTTTTACTTTAATTGATTAGAATTAGGTACAATGGTTAGTCCAGTATGTATTAGAATAATCCAAACTAACATTTGAGTAGTGATACTGAAATAACTTTAACAAAGTCTGCTGATATTCTGAAAAGTTAATAAAAGTAGCTTTTAGAAACATACTATAACATATTGTAATTAATTGTTGCATTTGTTTTTTTGTAAATTAAATATTGTAATAAAATAAAATATCACCAGCATCTAGTACAGTGGTTTAAGAGAGAGAGAGAGAGAGAGAGAGAGATTTGTTTTATTGCAGTCTCTTTTCTTCAGTGTCACAGTCCAGTCCAAATTAGTTACAGTGAAACCTCAGTTGTATGGAACAGAACAATATTCCATATTGATTAACAAGATTGTGTAATGACATCATTATGAAAATACCACCAATTATGTAGTAATATCATTGTAGTAGTGATATCATTTTACAGTCGTTATAGATAATATACCACTGCCAGTGATATATTCTCTAATTAAATGGGCATTCATGAATAATAGACACATTTATCCCTTTTAAACACATTCCAGTTAGTCCATTAAAATGATGTTTCACTGCATACTGTTTTACATTTTGCTACTTGGGGAATGGGAACAGAAAGTAATGGCGAAAAATCTTGAGATGTTATGAATGGGGTTAGTGAATACTCAACATAGCAAGGATATGAAGTTGATTTATGTGACAGATATAAATGTAGGAGCTGTGCAAGGAAAAAGGGAGTTGAACTCTGTATTTCTTGATCTGAACTTGGAATGTGATTGTTCATATTTCTTGTGGTATTTGATACTTAAAATAGGAAACAAAGACTGGGTCTAACTGAACATAAGATGTTAATCAAAAAGAACAATCCTTGGACTTGAATAATCATATGTGTATCCCAAAGATGTTTTTTCAAGAGGCAACTTGACTTTCTTGTTTTTCTTAAAGACAGTTTGCTTCTCATCCAAGAAGCTTTTTCAGCTCAGAAAAGCGAAATGTCCTTAAAGAAAAAACAAGAAAGCCCAGTGACCTCTTGAAAAGCACCTTTGGGACAACTATGACCAGGATGACTGAGAACCTCCATAAACAGTCATATATGTATTTCTGGTGATATCCAGATGTTGGGAATAGTGGGAGGGTAGCAAGAATATGTAGTTTCACAGTCCCATTTTCAAATGCAGTTTGGGAAGCTGGAAGAGAATGGGCCACAACTTTATCACAAAAGAGATGGGGGATTATTTCATGGGGAAACGTCCTTCCCGAAATCTACATATAGATATACTTTCTATATTTACACAAGGGTCTTTCATTCCATCCATAGCTGCCACTTCTGATAGATGAAGATTTCTGTGATAGAAGCTATACAAAACAATGTTAGAATAGTTTATAAGGAATAAAGGAGAATGGAAAGTTAGAATAGAAAGGGAATTGCAAGATATCTATGTTCATGTATATGCGACAAAACTATATTTGATATTAGGAAAGTAGTATTTTTGTAGCACTGGAAATACTGATTGTTAAACAACATTAAAGAACTATTTGTAATCAAATGGACTAGAAAATAAACCCGTACATATTACTTAGCTAGAAAATTATTTATAACACTATTAAGAGGCTAATGGTGTAGGTCAATATTCATTGAAACAGATATAAATAGATTTATCTGTTGAATCTCAGTCTGCTCAATCTGCTTGATGAACTGCACTTGTTTGCCTGGGTTCATGATGCTAGGTGAGAAGTTAAATACAAGATTGCATTAAATTTTCACTAAATACGGCATCTTAATTTGTATGTAAATATGAATCATATATATTAAGAGAGACTTAGATAAAAATAATCTCAGTATTCCTGAGGATATCATGATTAGTTCAATTTCATAGTGTCTTGGAAATAACAAAACTATTGCTTGTCCTTGATTTCATTGAAGTTTCTTTGCTTTAGGCATTTGTTTTGTGTTCTTAATACAGTACTTTTTCTTTTCCTAACTTTTTGACTTTCCAATAACAAAATATCATTGTGATGCAAAAGAAATTCCACAAGATATTGTTTCATGAAGTAAACAAATCACTAATTTATTAATTTTTAAATGAATTCTAGAAGATTTACAATAAACACAGATTTAATCTGCTCAATAAATCATTTGCTGCATTATTTGCAATGTATACTGCTCACAAAAATAAAGGGAACACAAACGTATAGGATCCTATATGTTTGTGTTCCCTTTATTTTTTTGAGCAGTATATTTTCACACTGCAAAATTGATTTTTAGTAGCAATCTGAGAAATCCAAATTAGTTTTCTAAGCTATTAATTCTGCTGTTATACTCTGTGCGGAATGTATTTTAGCAGAGGCTTGGAATAGACCAAACTATTTACTTATGGTTATACATGTATTACATGTGTTTGTCATTTGCTAATAGTCATTGTATTGTTTTTTCTTTCTCCAAGTGTCATTGCACAGGACAAATTTATCGAAGGTACTCTAGTATTCTTTGATAAAAGTGAAATTAAATCTCCAGATATTTTTCTGCTTGTGCAAATGAAAACACGAGATCTAATGATACCTTGCTTATTTGGAAGAACCAGAATTTAAGATTGAATTTAATCTTAACTCTCCCCTTTACATGCATATAAAAAAGGGAGATTAGACAGAAACAATAATTCAAACTATTATAATAGTCTCAGTAAATCTTTGCAGTTTTAAAGTTAAATTATTGGAGGAAAAATTCTCTTACATAGCACTTAGCAAACATTTGTCAAGCAACAGCAGGAACTATTTTTCTTGTGTTTTGAGCTTATGGATTTCTTTCAGCATAAATCATAGGAGTCTGTTATGGACCTATTATTGTTTGGTTTATAGAAATTACTTATGCTGAAGAAACTGGACAAGTATAGCGTTTATTCTTAAGGATTTACTAAAACATTCTCATTGATGTTGTTTTAAACGGAATGTTAGAGTTAGGTAATTAATTAGACCATTTTTGTATTTAAAATAGTGAGGCTCTTTTTTTAAAAAATCTTCATTTTACAGGATGACTCTGTTGTATTCACAATTCAAAATGCTTGGGGCTTAAGATTGTTTTTTAAATTGAGATGCACAAAGTCGGCAGTGTAGTTGATAAGTGTTTTATAGCTTAATGTGATGTATAAACCTTATCATAATTTTGGCTTTATGTACTTCCTTCAAAATATTATTATGATTAAATGCTGTTGTCCTTTTCTGTTTATCTTATAGCAAAAAAACAACAACAGAATTTTTCCGGTCATCCATAAAACAATAAATCAATCTCATAACCAAATAGAACAGTAATTTTCTTGTCAAGAATAAGGAGGGAGAGAAAAACTGTTGCAAATCTAAATGTAAAATAACTTTAGTAATAGTATCAATGGTAATACTATTTTTTGTTTGTGTAAAATGAAATAAATTGCTGGCATAGAAAAGGAAGTTAATTTAGATGCTAGACAAATCTCAGTTTGCTAAACTTCAGGCGTTAATTATTTATATCCTTCTGGATAAGTTTTTAGAATTAGTTGTTAGATTTAGATAATAAGTGCTAAATTAATGATCAATATCCATCTTCAGTGTGACATAGGAAAATAAGCAAATTTGGACAAGCTTCCTTCTCTAATCTCCTTTATTAGGTTTGATTATCGATTTAATAGTTGTGCTTCTTAAATTTTAAATCAACGAGGTCTCTATTTTCTTTCTGAATTATGTCTTTTTATGAAGTTTCATCTATCTTCATAAAATGACAAGAAATTCAGTTTAGCAAATAGCAAATTGGCATGTAGCCACATGGTGTCACTAAAATATAACTCAATCATCTAATGTTATTTTGCTATTTTAGGTGATATGCCTAATAAATTATTATTATTTTTGTTTTATTTTTATCCTTCTCTCTTTCGCTCTCTCCCTCTCCTCCCCTTAAATTTACCTAATAGTCCTGCCCATTTCCCCACAATAGCAACTCTGTGAGGTGGGTTGGGCTGTGCCAGCCCTCCCAGATAAACCAGACAGGAAACTCAAGTATATGAACTAATTATCAGAATAACAGAGTTGGAAGGGACCTTGGAGGTCTTCTAGTCCAACCCCCTACTTAGAAAGGAAATCCTGTACCATTTCAGACAAATGATGTTTGGTGGTATTGTTTATGTTTATGTTAAAAATCTGAAAATAGAAACTTCCTGCTGCCACTTTTAATTTCCCAATTAATTAGGACAGGTCCTTCCTAAGTCTCTTCCTCTGATTGTTAATCAATTGGGGACTCTTCCCTTTTTTGTTTGATTGTTTTCTTCCCCTTGTCCCCCAAGGTAATCCACAAATTTCATTACATCTATTCACCACATATCACTCAAGCTTTTGGTTAGCACCATGGCCAAATAGTACACATACATTCACTTCCCCATCAATCTTCAGAAGCATTCTTTATACATTTATTCATAAATGCATTAAAGAACCATGGGGAAATCAGATATCTGTGTCTACGTCCTGCTTCTTATTGAACTATTTGCTAAGCATTCAATTTATTTCTTATGCTTTATTTCCACCATATACTGCTGTTATGACACTCAGAGACAAAACTTTAACACCATATTTGTGCAAATGTTTCATAATTCAAACCTTTTCACTTTATCCTTTACTTTGTCTTCTTTAGTAAATGTGTAGCATTTGTGCAAACTTTTTTATATTCCTCCTCTCCTCCTCTTCATCACCATCATTTGTCACCTCATCATTTTTTTCAACATTCTTAGAGAAATGCATTAGTTTCAATTCCATTTTTCCACTTATCATTCCTTTATAGACTCTCAAATATTATTTCCAGCATTCCCTTAATTCATTTTCTTTCCATATTATTAGCTCAGTTTTATTTTGAATTCTGTTCTTCCCTTTACTCACTTCCCAAGTATTTTTTATTTCCATCAACATTTTTCTACATTTTCTTTGCATCTCTTAATCTTAACCATTATTGTTCTTTTTGATCACATTCTTGCCAACTATACTTTTTGCACTCTACAATAAGTTTCATTCTCATTTTTTCAGCAGTCATTCTTTTTAATGTATTTTCATCTTATCCACAATCTTTTTTGCTTCATAATACTACTGACATCCTTTTAAAGGGGTCCTTGATGGTCTCTCAGCTCAGAGAGCTACAAATATTCCCTTTTATTGGCATCCTTTTTGAATCACCCATTTAAAATATTCCACATGCTTCTGTGGCAACTCACAAAAGGAAAATTCTTTTTACTCTTTTTACTCTTTAATAAACAGTTTCCACATCCCCTTTCCTTGTGGCGACTTTCACATTCATTCTTTTAAGAGATTAGGGTTTTTTTCCATATGGGATTTGCATTTTTTCTTCTGCAGCCATCAACTTTTTTTTTTTTTTTTTTGCTGTTTTCTTTCATTTTACTTCTCTGGCAAAATCCACATTTGACACTAGCCAATAGTGATTAACAGCTTCCTATCATACATCAAATTCTCCCTGCTATAGGTGGCTGACCATGGAGCTTGCAGAACACTTTTGAAAGAAAGCGGTCACACTTTGATAGGTTGTATCTGGAGAAAACAGCTAGACAAGAAGACCAGCTGGTTAGAAAAAGAAAGGGGAGCTCAGATTCTTGCTTTTATAAATATAAGCCCCTGCCAAGGTACATTATGTATAAGTTTAGAACAGGCATGTCCAACTGACGGCCCACGGGCCAGATGCGTCACACCGAAACTGTGCCCACCCCATTGCTGGCAATGGGGAAAAAGTCGTGATACGTTGCGCAATGTCACGTGACGTCGCGAGTTTGACATGCCTGGTTTAGAAGAAAAACCATATTGTGCATGGAGAGGAAATGAGGTAAAAATTTGTTCCTCTTCACCATTACAATGATTATAACACCCTGGTAGAATGCAGAGAATTCACAAGCTGTAAGTTATGTACTTGTATCAAGTAACAGCTCTTCTGCCAAAGCTGTAGTTGATGACACTTCAGTTTCACAGCTTTGTACCTTTCATCTTTCTGAAAGTCCAAACCTGCTATAAGGAGAAAGAGGACTGCCAAAATGGACAAAAGAACTACTTCCAAGTGCTCTAATGCAGGGCTTTTCAACCTTTTCACCGATTGTACCACTTTTAGAATATGGCAATATTCAAGTACCACCTAGCAAGGTGTCAAAAACTTGATGACAAAAAAAACCTGTTCAAAGTTGCAATTGCACTGAAATGACTTATGACCATTTTTCACACTTATGACCATTGCAGCATGCCCAAGGTCATGTGATTTATATTTGGATGCTTGGCAACTGATTCATATTTATGATGGTCACAGTGTCCCAGGGTCATGTGATTCGCTTTTGCAACCTTTTGACAAGCAAAGTCAATGGCAGGGCTGCTGGTGGCTAAGTGCTAAGGCGGGACTTCCTTCCCTCCCTCCCTCCTTCCCTCCTTCCCTCTTTCTCATTCCCATTTCCTTCTGAAGGAAGAATTTGACCTCCCCCCCATATTTTCCCTCTTCCATATATTCATCAAACAAGGAAAAGCCTCCAGAGATAGAAAAGACAAGCCACTGAGTGAACTAGCTTAAAAAGGCACATTTCCCTTTAAGAATTAGTTACTGGCTAAAAAGGAAAGTTACTGCAGCCGGCACTTAAGGAAGAAAAAAAAGGTAGTAAGTACTGGCTGCCGGCTAAGGCAGCCTCCCCAAATGGCTCCATTCATAAGTAAAGGAACGCTATAGGCAAAATCCATTCAGGAGAAAAATACTTCAAAATCCCTTGCAGCAAAACTTACAGCTAACAATAGAGCAATAGAATCTAACATGAGACATCAGCCATCCGCCAAATAGAAAGCCCACATTGCACAAATCCCAAAACTTCAAAGTCAGAAAAGCACATAAGAATCCTTCCACTCTCCACCTTCCTCCCTCCCTCCTTCCCTCCATGGCTCACCTCCAGCCGATGCTGCCTTTCTTCATTACTGCTTTTCTTCATTCCTTGTGGAGGATGACCCCTCCCCCACTGCGTTTCTTGCCTGTTTGTTGCTGCCAGCACGGATGGCTGTCACAGAAGTTGTAGATCGGCTCATAGCCGGCCTGCTTGATCTCCTCTCCTCTCCCCCCACCCTCCTCCTCCTTTCCCTTCGGTGCAGCTACAGCTGACTCCACCTCCTCCCAAGGCTGCATCTTTTTTTCCTCTCCCTCTGTCCAAATTGCCTCCTTTTATAGCCTCTCCTGTCTCTGCCCCCCCTCCTTTCTCTTCTGGGTGAGCCTGGGGCCTTTGCCTCGCCCCAGCCACTCTGCAGCTCTGGAGGACTCTCACAGTAAGTCCTGCGCTGTGCTGGCTCATTCCCTTCCCCACTACACTTGGCTGGGCAGAGCCATGTACCACCTGCCACATGCTAATGTACCACAGGTGGTACGCGTACCACCGGTTGAAAATCCCTGCTCTAATACTGGAATAGCACAAGGGCATTAATGTTTAGGATTTGGGCTAATGAAATCAGGTTTTTGAGGAGACTGGGAAATCAATAGGATATATGAAGCTGTTTATTTTTGCTATCTCTCCCCCCACCCCCAGCAAAATACATAAAGAGTATATAGTTCTGGCTCCTGAGATGCAGTTGGTCAAAAAAGCATCTTGAAATCTATAAGCTAATTAAGAGGGCTTTAAAATACAAAGCAAAAATTTATGGAATGAAAAAAGTATGTCCAATAAACCTGCAATAGAGACTGCATCTGCAGACACCACCCAGGTGTAATCTAATGGTATAGATTAATTTTCATGGATAATGCTCAATTTATAAGCATAATGGAGCCTGGCATTGTATTGCAGGTTGTTAAGTAGATCATTACACAACCAGTCTGACTTTTATGACTTTTTTCACAGCAGTCATTGAGTGAATCACCCTGGTCATTAAGCAATCACCACAGTCATTAAGCGAACCCATTGTCTGCAATGGATTAATTTTTTTCCGACGTTGGAAGTAGATATTGGTTTCCAGCAAAAAAAAATATAAATTGTGATCATATGGCTATGGGATGTTTCAAACAGCTGTAAATATGGGTTGGTTACCAAGTGCCCAAAATGTGGTAACATGACCATGAACGAGTGCCCAAAAGCATCTTTTGGTGGGTCCATCATAATTTCAAATGGTCACTAAATGACCAGTTATAAGTTGAGGAATTCTTATAATTGTGAAAAATTGGAATCTGAAGTTAAAACAATAGTAGTTAGCATGTTAACTCATACCAGTGTTGTCTTTGTGTTATAAAGTCCTCCAGCTGATTTGCAACAAAGTTTTCTGACAAGGAAAAATAAGTTTTGAATCAACTATTCAGTATAACATTTGAGGTCTAATTATCAAGCTGCTTGGAGAATTAATTTACACATTGCAAATATTAATAATTCTGCAATATGTCACAGGTTTGTAAATTTGTTATACATTACACAAGGTTATACAACTGATTGCTAAAAGACTATTGTTGCATGAGGTTTTTATTCCATTCTCAAAGAGCTGTGTGTTCCCAACGTTATTTTTGCTGCCAGAATTAGCTATACTAATCTGTCTAAATTTTTAATGGTCTAGTTTCGTTTTAGATTTGTCCATAAACTTTTGAGTTTATTTCAGTATGTTTATCAGTGAATGCCATCTGTTGAATTAGTCTAATGCCATTACAAAAAAAATCCATGTATGCCCATATTTCTAAACAGATGACTATAGTTGATAGATTTTTGAAACAAACTATCCTGCTTAAATTCACACTTCAAGTGCAATATAGATAATGATACAATTTCTCGATGATCATGCATATTCATATCTTTATTATAGAATAAAAGGAATATTGATGTATATTTGTTACTTTCAGGAGCCAAACTTTTTCAAGCAAGCTGGTATTATGTTTGCTTTAATTGTTGGCATGATTGAAGAGCTATTAATTGTATATTGCCAGGAATAAATCTGGCCTTTTATGTTTCAATTTGATTCTCGTGCTATTTCAATGCAGATTCCTGTAAATATTTTTTTTTGTGATACATATTCTGAGCATTGTATTTATTTAGGGTATGCCACAGGAGAAATTTTAGAGACATATTACAAATTCTTTATTACATGTATTTTTTTACCTTTTCTTTTGGAATCCAAAGTGGCATATATGAGGACCTTTTATTTTATCCCCTCAACAAACTGAAGGGTAAGTTTGATTACGCATGGTGACTGAACTTTCATAGATCTAGCTTATAAAATAAAGAGTATTCTAAATTGTATAAATATTTATTGCTAATATACCCATCTTTTTGATTTAGTGTTAGTATGGTCAATATTTATTATTAACTATACATATATTTTGCTTGTATATTGGTATAACATTTATATTTACACTTCTGAATAATTTTGACTTCTGTCAAAATTGTTGTAGCTTACAACAAAATAATTTAGAGTAAAAACATTCACTATAAGTAAAACAAAAATGTTATGTTTTGGAATGTGCTTTGTACAATATAGGTCTAGTAAGCAGGTATAAAGATGTTTTGTTGGGGAAAAAAACTTTTATCTTCAAAGGTTAGCTAGCTACAGTGCTGTAGTGAGATGGACATTTAAAGCTTGCAAAGACCCAACCTCCTTTATTTTGTTGTACAACTTTTGGAGATGACTTTTTTTCAAGGGAAAAAGCTGCAGAGAGATTTACTCTACTCTTCAGCTTGGAGTGAAGATAAGTTTTTTTTTTTTAAAGGGATAGAGATTGGAGGACAGAAGGAGAGTTTAGTTTTAGCACCTAATTGGATGAGGGTGAGGAGATCAGCAAGTCTGTTCCTGTCAGCTTTTTTTCCCTTTTTTTTTAAAGAAATGTGGCTTTCTGGTGGAAAGAGGAGGGTTAAGAAAGGGGAAGGTTTTGGAAAGCTGATTCTGAAGCTGCCTTCCAAGAGGCATGGGGAGCAGGCCTGCGTACTTCAGGTCCCATTGGAACAGAATGCCGAGGGGAAGAGAGGCGGGGGGGCAGTGCAGCATTCCCATGGTCAGTTTAGCATCCCCATGGTTAGTGAATGACAGCAGTGCAGTTATTGTAACTTTTGACACAGGGATGTATATAGATTTGGGGTGTCAATCACAACTTTGAACCATTGTTAAGTGCTCTGCTGTTTTCAGGAACCACCTGTAATCTGTAATGAATGCTTTAATTTGGTTTCCTGTGTTAAGCAGGGAGTTAGCCTCAATATCCTTATTCAATTCTGTAATTCTACGAACATCATTTTTTAAAAACTGGTTTCTACCCCATGTTTTGGTAAAAAAAATTCTTTATTAAATCTTATACAAATTTTAGGGGGTTAATTTGTCATCTATCTATATATTAATAAAATTCTCCTGTTTGCCTAATGTTCAATTGGGTGAGATAGTTCATCACAGGGCAACAATTTTTAAATCAATCTATCTCAAATGGGCTAACTTAGAGAATGTGTCCAAAATATGAGACCCATTATTCCCATGGGATTGAAATTTGGCAAACTTGTGGCTGCTTCAATCAGCTGCAGTCATGTGATCATTTTCAACACTTTCTGCTAGTTCCCACAAGGAAATTCAATAAGGAGTCTGAAGTTGCTCCTACTTCTATTGCTTTTTGTGGTTTTTCTGTTAAGATAAGGAAATATCTCTGAAACAATAACCCATTGGGACATGGGTTGACTAGTATACTCTAAATGTATGCCTTATCTCTTTTGTCACCTCCGTTTGACATAGTTCTCAGATGCAGAAGTTCAGGATAATTAATGAGGTAAAATTTTACAATGAGATAAAAAAAAATCATGATGCCTTGAAATAAAGGAACAAAGAGTTCTAACATATTTTCACCAAACTGGAGGAATGAGTATTAAAAAGGCAAAGACTGTTCAGCATGATCTTATGAAATGTTTAATTGCACCATGGGTTGCTAATTTCATATTTTGAATAATTTCACATTGTAAACAATTGATTTCTACAAGACTCTGCTTGGAATAATAGCCTTAATACCATTTGTTCTTGCTGTTTAATTGCCTTGGGAAATGGCCACAGTTTCCCAAATTGGTGTTGCAGATGAGGCTCAGTTATTAATATTTCTGAGTAATGCTAGGAATTATTCTTGTCTTTGATCCATTGTAAGGCAGCATAGGTTATGAAACAGTTGTCTAACTAAAAAATAAAGGTTTCTGTATTCTTAACGTTGTATGCAGAATTTTTTCTAGCTTGTCTGTATTCCAAATTGTTCATTTTTACATCTTCTAATACAATCTCATGGCCTTAATGTATATTTTAAGTAGTTCGTATTTCGTGTTTCAGTTTCTGTATAATTGAAGTGATGGATCAGAGGTTGTATATATTTATATTCAGCCACAGTTGCTGAAAACGTCCTCCCCTGCCCCACGAACCAAAATGTACTGCTCATTAAATCATTTTTTTAATAGTATATTGGAGGAATTGCTATTGAGTTAATAGATTTAATAGTTCATATACAAGTCTGTGGCACAGAAGTAATGTTCTGCAGTTGAATCGTTGCAGATTAATCTTTTAGACAGTTTCTAGAAGTATCTGCAAAACTGGAAAATATCTTTTATTGTCTTTTACTTGGGCTACATATATTTTCTGTTTATAGTGTATTTGAAATAAAATTAAGATGGCATGAACAAATTTAAAATAAATATGGAAATAATATAACCTACTTAATGATTTTAACTATATATTCACCTACTAATCTATATTATTTGACTTTGTAATATATAAAAATGGCTGCAGTGCTAAGGGATATCTAGAAAGCCACAGAACAAATAGTCATGTCATGTTATTTTATGTGAAGCTTTGCTTTAATGAGAAAATTCTCTAGAGGGGGAACTAATTGCATTTCTTGGCTTTTTTGGATTCTCATATTATAAAGATAAGTATTTGAGTTTCTTTTTACATGTATGCTCATAAACACACAGTTCTACATTGCTAACATGTGCTTCAAAAAAAAGGTAAAAGTGTAGTCTGAATACATCAAAATAATTTACTAGAAATTATCGTTAATACCTAGATTCAGAGGAAGTCAATATGCTTAGATTCTGAATAGCTTATTTAATTTAGTTGATTAATGTCCCCATAAATAATAGTTTATGATCATTATGATAATGATCTTTACATCTTCAGGGCTTTTTACAGAATCAAAGAATCATAAGTTGGAAGAGACCATAGAATTGATCCAGTTGAAGCTTCCTACTCCCTGTTAGTGCTCTAGTGGTACCATATGTGGAGAATGCCATGCAGCCTCTCTATGAGAATCTCTATTGAAGATTGTGTCATGTGGAAGCTTGTTTTACTAGTTGGTAGTTCGTGCAGTCAGGAAGTTCCTTCTGATCTCTCAATTTGTTACAGCTATTGCAGAAAGAAAAATATTTTGCATAGTAAAATGCCTACATAAACTGAGATTAGGACTTTTGACATAATCAATCCAGTTACAGCCTTTCCTGGATCAGGAGTCCCTGCACTCAATCATTCAAGCCATAGTCATCTCATGTTTGGACTATTACAATGCGCTCTATGTAGGGTTACCCTTGAAGAACATTTGGAAGCTACAACAGGTGCAGAGTGTGATGGAGAGGGCAGTTTTTGGGGCCCCAAGAATAGCCCATGTAACACCACTGTTCCATGAACTGCTACTTGCGAGATAATCTTATCTCACTGGGATTTACCCAATCTACCTGTGCTAGTAGAGCAGGCATGCTGCAGGACCCCATCAGCCAGAGTATCCTGGAGGACAGTGTCCAGGAGAAGAGCTTTCTCTGCCATTGTGCCTGCCCTTTGGAACATCTTTTCTCCCAGAGTGAGGTCAGCTCAAACCTTCCTGATCTTCTACAAGAGCTTAGAGATCTCTGCCAGCTGGCTTGGGTCTCCAGTGGAGGGGTATCTTCACATTGGGGGTGATTTACAGACTAGTAACAGTTCTCACCTCTTCCCTCTGCCCATCTTTTAATTAGGGTTGTGTATTTATCTTTTTTATTATTTAGTTCCTATTGCGTATAGGTTTTGTAAAATTTTATCTTTTTAATATTGTAAACTGCCCAAAGTTACCTTGCAGAAAGATAGGTGGTCAGTTACTTTAATAAATAAAAATAAATAAATTTACATAATTAAATAGAATGATATGTTTGACTTGCCAGAATTTGTGCAATGGGCGATTTCCAACATTATACCAATAATGGCAGTACATTTATTTCTATTATAATAGCATAGTGTATCTTAATAATTCTTAGAATTCTGCTAAAATGGTTGGATGTTTCTTTAACCAGATTAGATTGTTAAAACAACAAGCAAAGCAATTGTGTTTGTTTCATTATATTTGTTTGTAAACAGATAAAACTCAAGGATTGTACAAGGCAATTACATGGAAGTAGTTGACATTTTCCCTCACAGAACCATTTTATGAGTGTGCCATATGGTATACTTATAAATAAGATAAGAATTTATAATACCTTTTGTAATGATAGTGCCAAACAAGGGAATCAGTTTTAAGATGTTCTTTTCTAATACAATTCTAGGGTTAGGGTTACGGTTACGGTTAACTATATTTGTGTTGTTAACTACAGTATAATCATATATCAATGAAAAAGTTAAATATTTTGCTTAAAGGATAGAAACATTCTAATAATAAAAAGGAAGAATGAAAAATTAAATTGTATCTTTTTAGAAGACTTCCTCCCCCCCCCTGCTTTATTCTCATGGGAGTTTCTTCATAAGCACAGAATAGCAAACAAGTACTTCTTTAAAAATCCAGATGAAATTGCTACCATGAATTCTCACAGTGTAAAAACATTAATTTAGAAAGGGAAGGTTTTCTTGGCATGGATAAATTCAATTAATTCCAGCTGACAAGCTGCAGGGTCCTCTGACATTCTTCTCCCTAATTCCTGCCCTTTTTCAATACGTGGAAAGTTTGATTTGTTACTGGTTTGCCTTTGGCTCTTGAGATCTCATTAAATGTTTATATCTTTCACTTTGACACCTTTTTATTTTACCTCAATTTTTGCATCATTTCATAGAAAAGAGCATAAGAAGTATGAAGATAAAATATTGCATGATCAAAAATGATTGTGGCGTAAGGTCTAAAATTATTTTCACTTTTTCTGGTACATTTTAAATTGCCACCAGTGAAAATAATATTGTTCTTAATTCTTACGATTAAGAGTGCCCTTCTTAATGCAGGCATGGAGATAGCATTTGACAGTTTACAGCAAGACTTCATTAGATCAGACCTGCTTTCTAGAGATATTTTACACAGAAAATTTGAAAGAGTTGAATTGGCATTCTATTGTAATTAATTACTTTACTGACTTTTATACAGGATTAATAATAGTTAATATATAGCATGTTGTTAATTTATATACATTATATACAATTAGCAAAAATATTGGGTTATTTTCATGGTTAAATAATGCTCTTTCACATTTCTTTTTTACATATTCAAAAGTACAGAAAAAGATACTTTACTCTGAATTGTGATTTTATTTAGCGAAATAGGATTTTAACTTCTGTCTATACCACTGAGTTTATAATTATAAAATGTTCTATTACTTTTAGGGAAGTTATTATAATCATGCTGAAAATAAAAATAGTATATGCAGAAAATATGATATATACTGAATGTCATGTTCAGGGGTGCCTTTCACTAGATTAAAGCTATAGCACTTACAGCCCCTTAAAGATTGCCGGATTCCAAGTTTTAAATAATGTCTATTAACAATAACTACAAGAAAAAGAAAATAAAAGTATGGTCATTTGGATTTAGGAAATTAGGCTGAAGATTGATACTGCAGATATTTGCAGAGTTGTACTGATGATGAATAATTAAACCTTCAGCAAGGAATAAGTCACAGTGGTGAAAAACATACATAGCACTGAGTTGACAACAGGTAGTCTTTGGGTTATGACAATAATTGGAATTAAAATTTCTATCATTATGTGGTCATGTGAATTGTTTTGCAACAATAATACTGGCAGTCCCTCTTGCCATCCTTAGGTGAATCCCATTGATTGTTAGGCAAGGTCCCAATCTGAACCATTTCCATGCATTATTTAACAACAGCAATGGAGGCATTCCCAGCTTGCCCCCACCTTAGTCCCAACCCACTGGAGATTTATCTGATTAGATAAGGGCCGGCCTTCTGTGAATTCCCCCCCCCAATCTCTGCTCTTTTGGCCACTCTGAATAACAGTACTACTTAGTGGCATTCACGAAAGCATCACTAGAAAGTAGTGTGCAATTTGGTGATGCTCACAAGTGAATTGCAAAAGGGTGGGCGCAGCCTTCTAGCAAGCTTTTGGAAGGCCTCGGAAGCATCACAAGCATCTTGAGAAGGTAGTGAATTATTTGGAAAAGGGCATGCATGACCTCAGGAAGAAGGCCTGGCACGTCCAGCAGCTGTTTCGCATAGGGTGAGCCCGGGCATGCCTCATCTGTAGCAGGAAGAAGAAGATGGTAAAGGTCAGCTGGGGGTGGCAGGGCCTGTGGTGGGAGTGGTGGCAACTTTACACCATGGTGCCAGGTGGCGTCAACAGCAATCCAGGGTTGAGGTGGCATTCTGCAGTGGCAATAGGGCAGAAGTAGAGGCCCAGGGGTGGGTGGATGGCTGAGATTTGAACAGCCCTCTCTCAACAGAGGAGGAGGGATACCCGTACTACATCATCTGTCTCCAGTCTACAACACAGTCCTTTTCAACAGTTCCAAGAAGGCTCCACACCTATTTGCACTGCTCAGGTGATATTGAGGACACAGATAAACCTCCAGGTGGCCCTCAAGGACCCTCTGAAAGAACGCAAACGCTGTCTGCAAGGAGTATAAATCCTGCCATTCCCCACCATCCACTCAGAGCTGAAGAAGCTTCTTGGATGAGAAGTGAAACGTCTTCAAGAAAAGAAAGAAAGTCCAGTTGCCTCATAAAAAAGTATCTTTGGGTCACTGTGCAGGGCAATCAAAAGAGCAGAGATGGGGAAGGGATCGGCAGATAGAGGAAGTGGAAATACCTCTGCAGTCATAAGTGTGCGCAAACTGTCAAGTGCCCAAATTTTGATCATGTCATTGTAGTAGTGCTGCAATGAGACCATTTGTTCGGTCCTTCCATAACTTCAGTCATGGAATGAATGGTTGTTAAAGTTGCTTTTAGTTGGGTGCTTTGTGTTCTTGAAGATGTTTTCTCTTGCCTAATGAAACATCTGAAAGAAAAAAAACATACAAACTAAGAAAAGACACAAAAATATCCAACAAGATTAAGTTGGATACAGTTGACTTCAATAACTCTGAACGGTGTTTATTAGAGCAGCATGCTAAATTGAATTCCCCAAGCCAGTCATAGTTTTCACATAGTTATCGTCATTGCAAATGCAGGAACTGTGAAGATGATTTATTTATTTATTTTATTCATATTTACACGGCATGTCTAGCCCACAGGAATAGATTCTGGGCAGCATTCAATAATAAAATAAAAATGATATAAAAAATGAGGAGGGTAGGTTTCCAATATTGGAAAAAGGATTCCCCCCCCAGCATATCTCATGGAATAATGAAAATCTTTTGAGTTTTCTTACCTTTTTTACTCAGTAGTAAAAATTGAATTCTTTAAATGGGCTACTATAAAGAAAGTTCTATGTTAGTTTCGCTCTAAATATGTAGTAACTGAAGCAGATCAAACTCAGCTGACTGCTGGCTCTTTTCACTAATTGGGACAAGCGACACATCCAAAACATTTCTGTGGTTTCTAGTTTACCAAAATACCAAAAATATTAATATTCACCAGGTTCTCTAAAATTTGGTTTAGCAGAGATTAGCGTTTATCAAAATTCCTATGAGTGTGTATGTAATCATGAAGGATGCTGACAGCAAAAGAGGGAAGAATAGAATTTATACCTACTGAAAGAATTTGTACCAGAGAAAAAAGAAATTCCTATTAACAGAGTTGGTTCTTAATTTGCAAGCGGTACTTTGAAAGGAGTCAGGAACCTTTTACGCTTACTTATATAACTGGAACTATAAGCTTATAAATAACTAAGCTTACAAATAACTATTTGATTTAATGGATTAATGGAAAATAAGTATAATTTCACACGCATATATTAATGTGTAAAAATGGGATTAGGATTTATACATATCGATAAACTAACATCATAAAGACTGGTTTTGTCCATTAACAAACATTGAATGGAGTGGGGTTGAGTTCCATTAGTTGTATATGTCTGGATGTACAAGAATTTCAGCACAAAAGACTTGTTATTGTATTGCTCACATTTGACCACTGGAGTGTGCTGTCTCTCTTCAAACTTCTTCTATTTAAGGCTCAGATTCTTTTTTCTCTTTTCCCATTAAGGAGATAAAACATTTATGTAATGTGAGACCAGTTTGCATATAACAGTTTTTAAATCCGGGTACTAGTTTGAATAGCACTGTAATGACCTTATAGAGTATTAATTGAGTATTTAATAGTCAACATAAAATAATTTATGGAAGATATAAAAAAACTCCATGAAAATAATTTACAATAACATAATTATAGCTAATTCGGTTAAAATAGTAAACTTTTTTTCTCATCATAATTAAGGTTCTTGGGTGCATAAACTATGAAAACATTTCATGCCATGAAGATTTTGTTAATTATACTTTTATCTTGTCTTATGCTCCTAATTATATGTTTTAATTTATTTTGGTAAATTGATTGTTTCCATTACAGTACAATTCCATTAGAGTTATAATTTACCTTTCTTTTTGGGATATTTATAGAAGCAAAAGCTTATTTAATGGCAGATAAATTATTGTCCAGTAGATATTTAAATACTGATTGAGTCAATAATAGAATTGCTGAATCCCATAGTATCTACCTACAGATTTGTTATTTGGTGTAATAGATTCATAGAGGTAAATTGTATATAATTATTCAATTCAGAATGAGTTTCTTGGAGATCACTTCTGAGTGGAAATAATTTATGTACCTCTTAGTAGTTGCCCATTTAGTAACAAAGATATAATAAAAGTATTTGGGTATTAAAACCGCCCATTCTTCCCTTTTTACAATGCCTAATCAAAGAATTAAATGTTACTGATGAATTCTGAGCTAGAAGATATAGAAATATGCTTGGACAGAGAACTTTGCTCAAATAAATATTATTCATTATTCTTTGCTCTTTTTAAGGAAAGAATGTTATAAGTCTCTTTTTTAATATTCCTGAAAAAAATATTCCTGTTTTAGATGCTTAACATTCACACAATATTTCTACAGTTTTTCTTGGTTTTAATTATTTCCTTTGTGGAGAGGGGGGAGCAGAAGTTAGCGAAAATTTACCATCTTTCTGCTGCCTCTTGGGGCTGACCTCCTTTAAGTTGTAGAAATTAGTCTATGTCCAATCCAAGGTATTGTCATTAACTTTTGGCTTATTGTTTATCAAAATCAGAGATTGTCAGCCTTACCAGCTAGACCCAGAAAGAAAATACGACCAGATAAAGCAGCGGTTCTCAACCTTTTCCAGGCTGCGACCCCGACCTGCACCGCGCATGCGTGGCACGATGGCCTCACCGCGCATGCGCGTGTGCGACGGCCCACACTGCGCATGCGTGGCGCGCGTGCGACAGCCCACATCGTGCATGTGCGGTGCTACCCCCTGCGCCGGCCGAGGGGAAAAGGGGAAAAAATGGCAGACTGCGGTGTTTGGCGACCCCCGTGAAATGGTCGTTCGACCCCAAATGGGGTCGCGACCCACAGGTTGAGAACCTCTGAGATAAAGTAATTTTGTTTATTGTACTGTAAAACTAATAGAATCTTGGAAGTCTGAAAGTAACATTTCCCTTCTGCTGTCATCTTTACAGCCTAAAAACTTAGGGAGGATCCCTTTAGAACCTCTTGCTCCAACCATTATGCACCTGCAGGCAGGCTGCGCTGTTGCTTACCTGACCAATCCCTAAGCAGCATCTTTTCAATCTGTCTCCCAAAGTCTTTACCAGATGCCATTACAGACCAGTACTGAAGAAATCAGCCTTTTCAATTTCTGCTAGACCCTTCTCAATTAACACATTAATCTTCTAATTACTTCTTGTGATTATTTTTCTTTGTTTTGGGATCATCAACTCTTTTTCCAAATACCTTTACATATCCATTGTTGTGCTCTATTTTTGTGTTTATTGAATATCTTCTATATTTAGTAGGAATGTGATAAAGTCACAAAATGTTGAAGTGTTTATTGAAATGATAAGAATAACTATAAGATTAAATTCACAGCAAAATTAGACTTATTATATATATTTGATAAAGTAAAAAACTTGCAGAGCAAAAAACGTACTACTTCATTTGCTTTTAGTATCAAAGTCATCATTGCCAAATAGTTGAAATATGTGGAGATTCTTTTGAAAATAGTTTGCAAACTGAATATCCTTCAAGGTGCTTATATATATATATGTATGTATGTATATATGTATATGTATATATAAGATTGTTTAATACAGATGTGTAATGCAACATTTAAAAATACAGTAAATTACATTGGTGCATATAGAAAATATAGTATGACAAAGGAGAAAAGTCACAGAAATCAGTAAACTAGAATATATAGTCCATATGCAATTTGATGTACCAGTTCCACTGTTACCTACTGTATGTCACCCATGAAATTGTTCAAAATCAGCTTCATTGTGATTATTGTAATGGTGAAAAACAATCTCAAGGAACATTTACCATAAATATGGATAGATGGAAATATATGGAAAGCAGGAGAAATGATTATAGAAAGTTCAAATATATAAAGTAATTGCTTCTATATTGGAAATGGAGTACCGGTAATACAGTAGATGTGTCTGGATATATGTCCTCTTCTAGTTGATCATGCTATTTTCTATTTCTTGCCACTGTTCTTTCAAGAGTTTCTTCTTAAATTATGCAAGTGCTTAATTTTGAATGTGAAGATGTTTTGAAAGTGAAGATATACTTATTAAAAGCTTTTTCTCATTTGAAGACTGAACTTTTAACAAGCTTTTTAGCATTGTTAATAAAACTGTGATCTTTACAAAAAGCTTTGAGTTCTATTAGACACGCTTTCCAATATAAGGCCTGTATTTTAAAGTCTTAGTATATATTTACAAGTTTTTTTTTCTGATTGGACACAATCTTCATGGGATTTGGTTCTTACTGATACTCCAGGCTTACATTTAGGTGTTCTTAAAAATGGCCTGCTATAATGCTTCTTTGGTACATCTTCAGAAAAAAAGTTTTAAAATAGTGTTTGTGTATGTGTGTTTGATTCTACACTTTGGTTAGCCATGACAACAGAAGCCTTTTGCCTGTATTCCCTTGCACATTATCTATTTTTAATTTAAAATATCATTAATCAGTTACTAAATCCTATAGTTTAAACAGCTGGGTTTTTACATAGATTGTAAATTCTTAACTACAAAACATCTTGTAAGTAACATGTCAATATAAATCTTATTATGCTTATTTCTTCTAGCAGTATATAAACATTCTACTAGATACAGAATTCTCTAGAGGACATATGTTAGTTATATAGAAATAAGATTGGCACTGGATTGGTTGTAATAAATCCATAAAGTAGGTGGAAAAGATAGAATGTTTCCCATCATATTTTTAAGCAAAGAAGATAATGAAATAATTACATATAGGACAGTACAGGACAGGACAGAATAGAATAGAATAGAATAGCAGAGTTGGAAGGGACCTTGGAGGTCTTCTAGTCCAACCCCCTGCTCAGGCAACAAACCCTATACCATTTCAGGTTGGACTAGGGCAAACAACAAAAATAGGGTGAATGAGAGGCAGACAAAAAAGATAGTATGATAGATTCAAATAGAAGGCAAAAGTGGTAAAATGGTCATCAAGAATAATTATTTGGGACAGTGAATATTATGACAAATTTTATGGTAAGTAGAGAGATCATATGATGGAATGTGCTGCAGAGTCGCAGGAAGGATTGGGTCTTTCCCAAGGAGCCAAGAGGCAGATTAGCCTGGAATCCTTGATATGCAGGAAGAGAGCCAGGGTGGACCCTCCCTAACCCTTCCTAGGGTATATCTAATAGTTATGCAGATTTATGCTTCAGTCTGGCAAGATTCCTGTCTATAGGCAAGCAACAATAAAGAAATTAAGTAACTCCTCCTATTGTTCTTGGTTCCTTGTGCCTGACAGATCTCCAGTCGCCATGACAACTAATGATATTACAGACACTCCTCATTTAGCAGCTACCTGTTTTAGTCACTGTTCATAAATGTGATGATAATTTTAAAACAATTCATTTTTCAACCAAATTTTGTGCAGTCTGACATCACAAGCCTTCAGTGTAAAACCAAGGTCTGGTCACCTTTGGGCAGCAATGGAACAGGAAGAGGGTTCTAATTGACTAATAAAGATCACATAGCTGAGCTTGCTAACTTGCAAGTATCACTTTTTATGGAAGTACTGCACGGCAGAGAAAAGCAACTAAGAAAGATCGCTTCTTTACGCAACCTCTCCACCCTGAGAGTGGGGGGGGGGAAAGGTCAGACACAGGACAATATATGAGAGGTTTTCTGAGGTTTTCGCGGGTGTTTGTATGTAGGTCTTTGGTTATTCGGGTTTTCTCCCGCGTAGAATTTGAAGTGTCTTGGCAATATTTCGACAAAGTCCCATTCGTCATCTTCAGGCTGGTGCTTTCGGCTTCGTGCTTCTAGGAGCAAAGAATGGGACTTCGTCGAAACGTCGCCATTATATATATTTAAAGTAGCCACACCTCCTCAGAAATCTGAGAGAACTAATTCCATTTGCAATATATTAAGTGAAAGAGGAAAAAGTAATACTCTTCTTGATATCTAATACTACCTGCCCAACCAAAAAGAATTTATGGATTATATTTTCAAGAAACAAATTGAGAAAGAAGAAGTACCAGAACATTGGAGGAGGTGATTATGAAAGTTTTTGATTTTAAGGGAAACTCATTACTAAGTAACAGTGAAATATAGAAAAGCTACATTGAAATCCTTTACACAAGATTATAGAATCATTTGTAGAGGGAGAAGATACGCAGGACACTATTCCATTCAAACTGCTTTAGGTCTAGCAGGAGACCAGCTGTCAAACAGGAAAATAAACAGTCACAAATAAAATGTCTATAGAACTGTTTAAAATTACAGGACAAGAGATGGTTAAAGCACCATAAATTATATGTAAAGAAATACAGAAAAAAGTATGGTTTAGAGATGGGGAAAAGCCACCTGTGTACGCCTATATTAAAGAAATTGCAAGAGAACTTACAAATTATGGAAGAGTTGCACTAATTCTTCACTTGATGCTTTGCCTAAAATATATATAAAAGTTAATCTATGTAGAGCATGGGTGTCAAACTCACCACGTCACGTGATGTGTCACGACATATCGCGACTCTTTTTGCATTGCTGGCAATGGGGTGGACGCTGCTTCAGTATGATGAAACCGGCCTGCTGGCCAGCAGTTTAACACCCCTGATGTAGAGAAAGGTCAGGTTTCTAAAAAGGACAAAATTAGATAGTTAATGTGTGACAGATAATGGAGAAAAGATAATACAAGAAAGAAGTTTGTTTCTACTTTCATTGATTACAACAGACTTTGACTGAGTTGATCATGTCAGAATATGGAATAAAGGCTGATGGAAGTGTCAGAACACCTTATTATTTTCCCATGAAATCTTTGTAATGGAAAAGAAGTTATTCTAACAATTAAATTTGAAGAAAAAGAATCATTCAAAATATGGAAGGGAATGAAACAAGCATGGTTAGTATCCTTATGTCTAGTGTATACAGTGAATATATCATAAGAGAAGCGTGATTGGAAAATATGGCATCTGGTTAATAATTGGAGACTGAAACTCAGTTCAAGATATGCAAATGCCAATACTTTGTTACCTGTAACAAAAGAAGACTGAGAGGAGCTCATTAAGAAAGGAAAACAAACAAAAGTGAAACCTGGGTTAATGTTAAATATTAAGAGACAAAGGTAATACCATCTTTTCATGCTTAGTGAAATTATATTTGATGGCAAGTGAAAGTTGTAGCTAATTTTGTTTTGTTAACCTGAAGAATAGATAAAAATGGACAGTATGCTAGAGAAATAAAGAGGAGATTAATCTTGAGGAAAGCAAGGGCAAATTTAAACAAGATCATAAAGAAAAGGGTCATTTTTGATTTCTCAAACATATGCACACACACACACACACACATATATACTAGAATAGTTAAAGTAATGTTTTTCTAGAAGTAATGCATGGCTTTGAATGCTGGATATTGGTAAGAGTGAAAGGAAGATGATAGATTTCTTTAAAGTATGGATTTGGAAGTAGGTAAGAGTACTATGCAATGCAAGAAGCAAATATTGTCCAAGATAAAGGTTGATTATTCCCTTAAAACACTTAGCAAATAAAAAGGCACTTTGATGTGAGAAGAAGATGTACTAGAGAAAGTATTATGTTTGGCAAGGTTGAGGGAAGGTAGAATAAGAGGAAGAAGTTGTATAAGGTGGTTGGCAGAATCGGAGATGGATGACCATGGAAGAGCCACAAAACATGCTTCAGTTCGTCAGTATTCTTATTAAAATATCATACTCGGAACCAGACAAAGTATTTTAAAATATCTGACCAACATAGACTATAAAAAAAGAAAAACATCCCAGGAGATTAGATAAGCTCTTTTGCTTTTGGAGGTTTGTTATTTTAATCTTGTACAGATTTTATGTTGCAGTTGTTAGTTTAATCTTTGTGTGCTGCCCAGAATCACTAGTGTGAGATGGGTGGCCATATAACTCAGGTAGGTAGGTAGATTGATTTTAAGATGGGTGATGAAAGCTCATGTGTGTTCATATTCAAAATATGGCATTTTGAATCATGCTTATTATTCAAACCAAACCAAATCAAACTAACTCTGATATATGGATATTCCAAAACTAGTGCAATACTTTCTTGAGAATATTTTCCAGTTCCTTTAATAATACTATTAAAATTCTACTCTTGTGTATAATAGTAAGAAATAAATGCTTGATGCTATAAAATGTTTCCTAAATTGCTGTCTCATCAACTGCCCTTCAGAAATCATCTGTAGCTTTAATCAGAATCCTATTACATGTTTCCCTGCTAATCAGATTAGACCACGGGTCGGCAACCCGCGGCTCCGGAGCCGCATGTGACTCTTTGAGCCTTCTCCTGCAGCTCCCAGCCTCCTCTGCCATTTGCAGAGACAGAGAGAGGCACTTGCGCTTCCCTTCTCTCTCTCTTTCTCTTTCTCTCTCTCTCTCTCTGTGTGTGTGTGTCTCTCTGTCTCTCTCTCTGTCTCTCTCTCTCTCTCTCTCTCTCTCTCTCTCTGTGTGTGTGTGTGTGTGTGTGTGTGTGTAAAAAAGAGAGTGGCCTCACGCTGTTCTCAGACAAGCTGACAAGCTTATTGGGTGGGTCTCCTGCCTTTGCTGCGTCTCAGCAAGAAGCAGCAGCAGAAAGCAGCAGCTCTTTCTCCCTCTCTCTCTCTCTCTCTGACACACACACACACACACACACACACACAGTGGGGGAAGAGGACTGGCAGACCAAGGGCAGGAGAGAGCCAGCCCAATAAGAATGTGTGTCAGCTTGTCCGAGAACAGCGTGAAGCCAGCTTGCCAGGTGAGCAGAAGATTGGAGAGAGGGAGAGAGGGGGGAGAGAGGGAGACAAAGAGAGGGAGGGAGAGAGAGAGAAAATTCATACACAGCAGCCTCTATTTCTTTTTAATTAAACTCTTCAATCGAGCTCCTCCCCCTTGCACATGTTTTGCAGCTCCCAGTGTTTTCTTTTCTCTGGGAAACGGTCCAAGTGGCTCTTTGAGTATTTAAGGTTGCTGACCCTGGATTAGACTGTTCCTTCTTAAATTGGAAGTTGTAGATTTCACTTATCAGGATGCTGGTTTACATGGAAATTAAAGCTATATTTGATGTAAACATAATTCCTCTTTTATATTAAATAACAGAAAAATATTAAGTTATTACCTGTAGCATAAATCAGCACCCATATTAAATAGTGATAATGGAGAACATAGTCCAGTATGTATGGTGGGGTACCAAGTTGGAGAGGCTGGCTTATTTGTGTTCCAATTTGGTTATTAATATTACAAAAAAATGGCAAGATGTAGCAATCTATACTTGGCCAAGGTGGGGGAGATTCTTCACTCATTGAGAATTTTCTGTGTGAAGAAAAGAAGAATGAGGTTCAGAAGAAAAAAAGAGTATCTGAAAAAGAGAATGAATAATTCTTTCTATTTTAAGTCCCTGGCCCACTTTGTCCTATTGCATATTTCAGGTTCATCAATCATTGATATATTGCTCCAACCAATTACCTCAAAGGGAATTCGATGCTAGTCTTAAAACGATTGCATTGATTCTGGTTTCACAGTAGCAACACATGATGTTAAACAGAGGTATCTCTTTTTCATGTGATAGGGTTGATTTTGAGAACCACTTAAATCTCCATTATGATGGAGTTTACAGAAATGTATGCTAGAATATCACATGAGAATTCAAGTACTGAGAACTCAATACATTCCAGTTATTTATTTTAGAAGCTAAACATTCCTGATGGCAAACCTCTTTGCTTTCTTTAAAGATAAAAATAATGACTAAACTAGAATGAGATACATGACAGGTCCCAAAAGAACTGCTTCCTTTGGGAATCATTATCTGAACGATATAGTGTTAATTTCAGAATGCATTAATGATTCCTTATCCACTTTTCTTATGTTTTAGTAAGTCTGAACTATGTTCTGTCTTACCTGTGGCTGGGCATGGAAAATTAGTTTGGTGAAAACTAGTGTAAAGATTTATGTTCCAGCATACTCCAGTTTGTACTTTTCTCTTTGTTCTGTTATTGGTTACTGGTGTACATTGATTGTGCCAATACACAAACAAATCATTATCTGATCATATAAGAACAAGATTTATTATTTCATTTAATTGGAGAAATGGAAATAAGGCATCTATGGATTTATAATCTCTGAAATGGAGAAGGAAGAAGTAGATGAATTAAAAATATTGACCCACAGGCAAAAATATAAGAATGGTGAATTACACATTTATAAAAGCATTTTCGTGTAAGTTTTGTGGAGGAAATAACACATTCAAAGCATCACTAATATATTTTCATTACTTTAGCTTCATTTCCAGACATTGGAAAGATCTTATGTGAATCAAAATAAAATCAACACTATTAGCAATGTTACTCAAGCCTTTTCCAAATTGTAGAATAATACAAAGTGAATTGATTCAGACATTCTGTAAGTATTTTTAAATTACCAGGAAGAGAGTTAATTGTATAAGTAAATATAGGTGAACCTTTTCTGATTCCTTTTGGATTATCATATTACACTTCAAGTTGTGCAAACGTTACACAATCTGCTTTAATACACAATGTGAAGCCAGATCTTTTTAACCCTGGTTCCTTGAACAAACCATAATTCCAAACAAGGGATGCACATCTTTTGTCAGTTCAGGTATACAAAGTTTGATGCATCATGCCAAGGGCAATGATTGCAAGAATGGGTGTTGTGTGTGTGTGTGTTTTTTTTATTTCATTTTTAAATGTTAATTTATCTCTATTTACATTTATTAACTTTATTTGAAACTCAAATACTTTGGCCACCTAATGGGAAGGAAGGACTCACTGGAGAAGAGCTAATGCTGGGAAAGATTGAGGGCAATAGAAGAAGGGGACGACAGAGAATGAGGTGGCTGGATGGAGTCACTGAAGCAGTAGGCATGAGCTTAAATGGACTCCAAAAGATGATAGAGGACAGGAAGGTCTGGAGGAACATTGTCCATGGCGTCGCGATGGGTCTGACACGACTTCACAACTAACAACAACAACTTTATTATAATTTGTGTAGATTTTTGTAATAACAAAATCCTCCTTCAAATAAGTTGCACATTTGTTTTTCTCATTGTAATACCATTAAGACTGCAACTCTTAACTTCCCTGTGTTGTCCCAAAGAATGGAATAATCAGCCTAATTTGGAGAGATTTGTTATTTTAAGAAATGAAATTGTCCTACGCCTCTAAGACATTTGCTGTGCTTTTTAACCTTCCTGCTTTTGAATGCAAAAATGTACAACATTTCTAAACAGGCAAAACAAAACACAAGGTCTGAAAACATCAACCTTACTTGTCACTTCATCCAACTCTTTGCTGGGCTGAATATACTCCCTCTTATATGAATATATTCATTATGGTTTCATACATCATAATCACCTGAAAACAAATCACAATATCATTTGCTTTCTATTTCATTATCAACTACATTATCAACTAGTACATATGGAATAACTTCATGGCTATTTAAGGTGGAACTATATTTACTCCAAAGCAAGAAATAGCTATATAGATATGAGGAAAAGCAAAAGCTGAATTTTACATTTGATTTCCTAATAATTATTGTATGGTTTCTTAGAATTAGATATTGTACGGTTTCTTAGAATTAGATATGAATAATATTACAAAAATAATTTGACATGACCTATGGAATCATATAAAAAATCTGAAGAATGTTCTTTTTCAGCCCATAGAGTTTTAGAATTCTGTGGCCAATCATTCTTGATTAACAGAATTTCAATCTTGCTTTCTGCTGTTGCTGATAAAAGCAAATGACAAACTTTCTGTCATGGTTTTCCTCAATGACTTAATTATTTTTTAAAAAGTAAGCAGCTGAAAATTTGAGATTTCGGTTTATATCCAGGAGGTAAGACAAGTTAACTTGTTTTATATAGCATGTATTATTTGAATGATATAACTGCATTCAGGGTAATGTAACACTCTAAAACAATAATGAAGAAGTAGTACATAGATGATTCATATATAATTATAATATATACCTTTAAAGAGAAACTAATTAACTGGGTTCATTTTCATCTTGAGTAGAACTGACAGCAGTGAAGAGAATTTCATTCTGATTCTGATCATTGTTTAGAGAGCCATATAGTTTGCTTCATATGTCTTGTAGTGTTCTGAAAATTTTTTGTGAATAGCAATTCCTATACTGAATAGGAAGTAGTTTTCAAAATAATATCAGGAATAAAATAGAACAGTAAGCTAAGCATGATTTCTCTGTTAGAGTTAGTTGGCTTTTATTTAAAACAAAAACTCCAAACATCTGGGATTGTTTGAGCTTGTAAAGTTTTATCTACCTGTACAACCAATATAATATGTAATTCATTGGTTCACTAAAATTAAATGTAGATCTGTGAGAATATAAAGTGTACTTTAGCTAACTCTGCAGTTAAATGCACGAGTTCCTAGATTAAGCCTATATATATATACACATACACACACACGTGTATATATATTTTATATTTGTGTGTATATGTATATATGTATGCATGTGTACACACACACACACACACACACACACACACACACACTGATTTATCCTATACTTGGTAGACCGGGTGCTCCAGCCAACACATAGATATATATCCTCCTTAGTTTCTGCTGATAGGAGTGTGGGGAACCTGTGGCTCAGAAGGTTAATACAACTGCCTAACATGCAAGCTGCCCAGGTTCGAATCCCAGAGGGGTATGACTAGCTGATGAGAGCTAAAGAGCTTGAAATAGCTATACCAGTCTCCCACTAACTCTTTGTCAGCCACAAAAAATTTTGAGTATGTATGTATGTATGTATGTATGTATGCATGTACGTACGTATATGTATAAATCTGAATGTTGGTTAAATCTGAAGATTACCTTCCCCCGTTTACTTTCCCTGTTCAGAGGTCAGTGAGGGAGACCAAGTGGTTTTTGAGAAAACCTCACAGAAGGGATATCATTCTGTGTCAGCCTTGGAAATTTTTCACTAGCTGCTCTGTCATCAGCAAGAAACTATTGGGTCAAGTCTCTTATTTCATAGTGCTGCCTGGATATATGTTTTTGTTATATTTGTACCCAAACTTGAGCTTGGTTCAACCAAGAGTATTGCATCTGTCAAACTGTAGTGTGTATTAACAGGTGTCTTCAAAAGAGAGCCAGCATAGGTTAATAATTAAAGTGTTGAACTATATGAGTGTCAGTCATTCAAGCCCACTCTTATTCAGAGAAGCTCCCTCGGTGTCTTGAGTCTTATAGGGGGGAAAAAGGAGGAGAGTGCTCTTTATACGACTTCGTGTGCCTGAAGGAAGGGTGGGATATAACTAACAAAGAAAACAGAATTAGAGATAACTATTGAAGAAGAGTTTATGAATTGCGGGCTTGATTAAATCAGTTTGCTCACGTGAGTCACCATAACAAATTACACTTTCCTGAAAGAAATGGAATTAGAATGTGTAAAGGTAGAGGGTATGCACACATTGGGAAGATCAGGATACTAAATACAGGGAAACTGTTAGCCAATTTATGAAGCAGCTGGCATAATTGTAACATTTATTTGATACGTTTCAAGGGAGCAATATCTGTTTATTTAGATAATTATTTCTAGACTGTCTAGTTCAACCAGAGGGTTCAAGGCAGTTAACACTAAACATAAGAATTAAAACAAACTTGAACCTAATCCAACTAATGATTAGTTATTGAAGAGTTTTAAATACCTTTTGTTCAGAAAGAGATTTGATTATATCTTACTTTGCTATTGATTTTATTTTAGGTACATGGAACTACTATCTGGAAGTTAGCTTATTCTAAGCAGGCATACTAATATGCAGTATGTCTAGGAATGGGCTAACATATTAGGATTTAAAATTCACTATTTTCTTTCAAGCAAAGAATTAAACAAAATCCTGAATTTTGCCTTCTCTATAAATTAAGCAGGTGGCATAATCCTGCTCAGTTCAGTTCATTTTATACAGCATAGAATCATCGGATTGGAAAGGACCTTGGAGGTCTTCTAGTCCAGACTCCTGCTCCTTGGATAAATGGTTGTCCAAATTTCTCTTGAAAATCTCCAGCAATGGAGCACCCACAAGTCCAGGAGACAAGCTGTTCCCCTGCTCAATAGTTCTGCCAAGAAATTTTTCATTTCCAGGTTGTATCTCCCTCTGATGGTCTTCGGCCCATTGCTTCTTATCCTACCCTCAGGTGCTATGAAGAATAAATCAATGCTCTCTTCCCTGTGGCAGCCTTTCATATATTGGAAGATTGCTATCATGACTCCCTTCAATATTCTTTCCATTTAACTAAGCATACCGAGTTTCTTTAGTCATTCTTCATAGAATTTAGCCTCCAGACCCTTTATCTGTTGTTCTTTCCTGCAGCCATTCTAGGGTCCATTTTGTATTGTGGGAAGCAGACTGCAGGATTGCATTAGCTTTATTGGCCGCTGCAGCACACTTATCACTTATATAAGATTTGTTTGGCATGAGTTGTTCTTAATAAAACCATGCTGGCTTTTAATAATCACCCAATTCATTTCTAGGTACTCACAAACCCACTGCTTTTCCAGAATTTTGCAGGTATTGATGTCAAACTGATTGGTCTGTAGTTTTCTGGATTAATTTTTTCCTCTGGATTACCTCTACATTTCAAACCAAATTCTTTCTCTCTTAATTTCAACAGAGCCAAATTATCCAGCACTTTCTCCATTTCTCCATCTAAAACTTCGGTTTTACTCCACTTTATTTCCATTTTACCATTAACTGGTGTTATATCTCCAGACATTTGTTTACAAGGTTTTCTATCTTCTCAACTTTTTTTTATTTTAAAGCTGTAAATTTAGTTTCAAATGAGTCAGCTAATTTTATTGTCAACTTCAAACCCTTTCTGAAGTATATCTAATGGAATTGCTTTCTTTGCAGACTGTTGTAACAATTCTTTTCTCTCCTCCAATAATGCAGCTTTCCAAGTTGTCATTGCGTTGCAATTGTGTTGCTTTCCAAAAGGGAAAGGGAAAAAGAAAAACAAAACTCCCCCCCCCTTTTCTTCTATTTTATTCTGCCTTTAATACCGTAATTATTGGTACATGACACATTAGATCTACATAGTTACAGTTAGTGGGTTAGTCTAATCATATTGCCCTTATCTTTTGTTTTTTAGACTCCAACAATTTTGCTTTAACAGAAAGCAAAAAACATTCTTGCACAATGTCTGAGTCAATTATCTAATTCAATTACAGTCTCTCTGATGTTTCATAGAAAAATTAATCTTTTAAAAATAACAATATAACATTTTGCCAAATATTTTTTTATATTTTAAATCCTTAAATCTTCTTTTAATTGTGTAATCCTGAAAGAAATAAGGATCACTAAGAATTCTTACATGCTGTAAAAAAATGGAAATGACATTAATTCTTTTAGGAAATTGGGATCACCCAAAGTTGTTGAGAGTTGAGTGGTCATCAAAGTCAAATAAATAAATAAAGAAGCCAGTCAACCTAGAAATTGGACACTAATAATTTCATTTAAAACTCAAGTTATATCTACTCTCTCCTTGCCAGTATGCAACCTCCTTATCTATCTTGGACTACTACATTTAATGAAACTTTAATATGGTAAGGATCCTCCAAAAAACTTAGAAATACCACAACACTTATGTTTCTAAAACCATAGACATAAATGGGACTTTGGATTAAAAGTCATTGAATATTAAAAAAGCATTGGCATTTTAAAAAATGATGCATTATTTGTCAGTACATATGCATATTTTCTGGTAGGGCTACCGTTTTCTGGGTAGCCAAATTTAGATAACCACTAGATATCAGCAAACAGATAAAAATCTCTCTTAACTTGCTGTCCACTGGTCAGCCTGATTTCTGCAACTTAGATTTTGTCCTATTTCTTGTTCCCAGAAGATAAAACTTTTATTATTATTTTTACTTGACATTTGTGTAGTATAAAGAAGCATTAGGGTATGAAGAAAATTCCTTCATATTGCTAAATGTTTCAAGGTATTTTCTTCCTTATTTTCTTTTTGTATCTGATAAAGCGTTTGAGAGATCTCCAAGACACATTTCCTAATGCTAAGGTCTATTCCAAAAACAAGTCAAGGAGAAAAATAATAAAGCATGAGCAACTTTATAGTATCATTTTTGTCCTTGATTTTAAATACAATCTTTATATTTACCTTGAGTGTTTTTTGATGTACCCTGTCGGCCCAAATATGGGAGAAAGAAATCTTCTTTCTTCTTTTTTTTATTATATTATACCTTCTATAATCTTGCCTTCTAGAAATCATGGATTAAGTGTTCATAGTTCTTATAAACATTAGAATTTTAAATAGTTTTGATTTTTTCAACTTGCAATAAAGAGTTGTTTTCTGCTATAACATGAAATATTTTTATTTTTCCAATATGTTCCAATTATTACAACATTGTGGCCGATTTATCATTTCAAGTAATTGTCACCTGTTTCTTCATCAATCTGCTCCTATAATACAAGGAGAAACAACATTGCAAGAAGGTAGTCAGTCCATCTACCTTTGCAATATCTACTTATTTTGTGTTTTAATTAATGAAGAAACCAATAACTTTAGAGAGATCAGTGCTGACTTACTAGAATCAAATACCATCTTGGCATTTTCAAGCAATTACATTCAGAGAAGACCTTTAATTATTTGTGTATTTAAAGGGACTTAATTCAGAATTAATGAGAACTAACAAAATATGTGAGAAAATGGGTGCCCAGTGTGTAAAAATGAGCATGAAGTATACCATATTAGATTCTGAATTTGTTTAAATTATATAGGTCAAGTGTGCAGCACAGAAGGCACAAGCTCCACATGTACCGGTAATATAGTTTCTATATTAAGAGTCAGCATCTTGTAGCCTGCATATGACAACTGATTATCAGCAGGAAGCTACTGATAAACAATAATTTCTTCCTTTTTCAATTAACAACAAGAATGTAGTCTTCACCTAGACTTTGAAAAACTTGAGGTTTTAATGTTGGAAGATACTCAGGCTTAAATCCCTTTTTTCCAGTAAATAATGCAAAGGATTTCACACTTTACCCAATAACAGTGACTGAAGACCTTATTCCCCCCTCCAATAATACTTTTAAAAGATTCAGAAACATCGCTTCTCCAGAAATATATATATTTAAAAAATGATAGGAGTTAATTATTTAACAAACACATTTTGGTTGTTTTAGAATATATCTCTCAACAATAACATACATGCCAAAATATTATTTCAAATTATATAAATTGTGAAATGTATTATACTATTGTGGCAAAAATGCTGATTTTAAAGTTATGAGTGAGTATTTAACAGCTTAATGCCAAATTTAATAACAAATGCTGCTTCTGCTGTTGAGGGGTCATGAAGATCATGTTAAATACTACCGGTAATACTGTATAGTATTTAATTATGGAAGTAATTAATTAATTTGTTTTAGTTTAATTCTTAAAAAGGAAATTTGAAAGAACATTCTGACTAATGTAACACTTAGTATTTATAATTAGAAAATTCATATTATTATTTTTTTATTTATTTTAAACATTTTCCCCCTCTGTTGTTTCTTTTCTTATCTGACAATTTTAGATTGTAAATTTTCTCTAATAGTTTCTTCTGCTTTTAGATTGCAATTAAATCACAAGCTATGCAATCAAGAAGGAACGTTTTCTATTCGACATTTTTAGTTGCCTAAGAGGGATTCCTACCCTGAGAAATTGCTGGAACTTTCTTCTTCTACAAACAAACATTTACCATTCCCAAAGAATGGACACACACTTCAACTGAGATCCAATTCAATCCAATTCAAATAGAGTAAATGATGTAATTACTTCTCATTAATTGAATATCCTACTAGTCACAATTATTTTTATTCTCTTGTCTATCACAGTGCATTACTGATTCTTTTACTTTCTGAATCAAGATCACGTGAAGTATTAATACCACTTTACAATGCCTTAGTAAGGCCACACTTGGAATACTGCATCCAGTTTTGGTCACCACGATGTAAAAAAGATGCTGAGACTCTAGAAAGAGTACAGAGAAGAGCAACAAAGATGTTTAGGGGACTGGAGGCTAAAACATATAAGGAACGGCTGCTGGAATTGGGTATGTCTAGTTTAACGAACAGAAGGACGAGGGGGGACATGATAGCAGTGTTCCAATATCTCAGGGTCTGCCACAAAGAAGAGGGAGTCAAGCTATTCTCCAAGGTGCCTGAAGGAAGGACAAGAAGCAACTGATGGAAACTGATCAAGAAGAGAAGCAACTTAGAACTAAGGAGAAACTTCCTGACAGTTAGAACAATTAACCAGTAAAACAACCTGCTTCCAGAAATGGTGAATGCTCCAACACTGGAGGTTTTTAAGAAGAGTCTGGACAGCCATTTGTCTGAAATTGTATAGGGTTTCCTGTCTGAGCAGGGGGTTGGACTCGATGACCTCCAAGGTCCCTTCCAACTTTATTATTATTATTATTATTATTATTATTATTATTATTATTATTATTATTATTATTATTATTTTCTTGGGCACAAGTGCTCCTATAAGCTAAATATCACCCTATATAGCTCATCTGACTTGTTTCATTAACAATGTTTTTCTGCAACTATCAACATTTTACTAACTTCTCCAGTACGCCCTTTATCTTTTCAAATTCATTATGAAACCTGTTTTTGTAGGATTGAAGAGATGAAATATAACACAGAGCAAGATCAACAATATCTCAGTAGGAGTGGGTAATTTTCTTCCTCCTTTTTTGTATTAGTTCTGGATTAATTTGATGAAAGAGAATTGTTGTTAACAATATTAAATGCAGTATTAAATCATGATTTTTACGATTTACAGAAGATGAGAGATAATTACTTATCTTTTAAGATAAATTGTGTAATAGATAAAAGAAAATATATAGTGAAAACTTTACATTATTTTGTATAAAAAGTTTGCAGTTAAATTTTACTTCCTGAGTAAAATGACCAGGATGATTATAAAATACATATTGATAACATTGCTAGATTTTCCAATCTCTAAAAATTGCAATATATATGTTTGTGTGTGACAGAGAGACAAAGAGAGATGAAAAGATATGTCTGTGTGTGTATAATTCCACCTTTTTCATTTCTCTTGCTTTCTTTATATCTATCTGAGAATAAAAAACCCTGAAATTTTATGTTTGTTGGAATATTCATGAGCAGGAAAGTCATGTGGTAACTCAGTCAGCCAATGTGAAGAAAGTGCTACTGAATCTGTGCAAAAGGTGTTGAGTTAGAAGCTGAATTTTCAGTCTCAGGTTTGTCTCTGTATCTCTCTGTAAGAAGTCTTCATTAAGCTATGTTGCTGTAAAGAAGAATGTATGGTATTGTAAATATTTTGATATGAATCTAAACAAATTTATTTGAATCAGCTAAATGCTGTGAGAGGTTCTGATTTATTTTTTCACCAACAGAGAAATTAAAATTCTCTAACAATGTTGTAATATTGTAAATACGAGTCATCTTAACTATAGTATGATTTAAAATACTTAAATATATTGCATGTAATGCTACTGGCTTTGGTGCTTTCTCTACTGCTGATTAATAACCCTTAAATATTATATGTCATTTGTTGGCAATGTAATGTTTTTCATAAGTCAACAGTAATTAGCTGTTAGCTGCAGTCTATATTGAAGATTTCAGAAATATTACATATGTTAGTAAGCTCTTGCTGAAAATAGGATAAATGATACTACAGTAAATATACATTTGGGTAGTCAAGATGAGTTGCTGAGTATAGGAAATGGATTTTTTTCCCCTGACTAGACTTGGAAAATAAGCACCTTGAAAAGGATTGATTTTGTAGTTTGTTAACTTGTACATTTTAAGGTTAAAGCTTACTTGACTTCCTTAGAATGGAGTTTTGTATTATAGTCAATGGCTCTTAGCTTTAGCTCATTCAGTGGATAATGTGTCCTATCTCTTGAGTATACTGTTCCAAGTACAGTAATGCATTTTAGTTTTTCTTTCCTCTACCTTAGATAGTTTTTTTGAACCAATTTATCTCCCCCCATTCCAGGTCAACTTGAGTTGGTTCTTGACATTAAAGGAAAGCAATTTACAGGAAAAAAAAGTATCTTCCTAGTTTTCTTTCTTCTAAAGAAAAAAAAATGTTTAAAAACAAGATGCTAGTCGGTTTTTCTGTAGAAAGAGAACATTTAAGAGCAATAGTCATCTCAATTGTTTCCATTTGCTATACACTTATAATTTATAACAGGACAACTTATTTTCCATTTAAATATAATGAATGTATGTTTTATTAGTATGTGATTGTAATATTATGAATGTCCAATGAGGAGAAAGGCAGGATATAATTTGTGAAAATAAAGAAATAGTAGAACAAAACTATCGGTTTAAGACCAAATATTGTAACAAATAATTGGGCTTTATTGCAGTATAACAACCTGTTAACAAGACTATCTGGTTTTTTCTTGTTGTGAAAGAAAGGTGTCCTCTATGACTAGGAAATAAATGGTTTCATTGGGGGAAGTGGCCACATTTCCAGCGCAATTTCTTTGTCGTGGCTATCAATAGTAGTCTCTTCATCTCATATCTCATTTTTTTATCTATTAGCAAATAATAAAGCCCCATCATTCAATTTTAATCAGCAATCATTCATTAAGACTACCTCTGTGTGTGTGTGTGTGTGTGTGTCTATATGTTTGTGTAACTAATTCAATTTCATAGTCCTTTCATTTACTTTACTCAACAACTTATTTTCTCTAAAAATACAAATATATCTCTTCTTCCCATATCTTATCTCATGTGTACAAACAAATTTTTAAAGCTTTATCATTCAAAGTTAATTGATTCCATTAAGAACTATCAAGAACAACTGCATATTGAAATTTAATCTCATCAGATAATGTTCTACAAATTATTTTTTATCTTCATCTCTTCAGAAACTCCTTTTAAGTTTAACACTTTCTTTCAGTTTTAATGCTATAGCTTATTGCTTTCTCTAAAAATTAAAAACAAAAAATATTATTTTTTATTTATTTATTTTTTATGCTCCCCATCTCCCCTGCACGGTGATTCTGGGTAGCTTCCTATATCTTATCTATAAACAAATCTTTAAATCTATTAAAAACTGCTAAACAAATATTCTAGTTTCTTATTGGTATTTTTCCCCCTAAAAAAATTTCAATTTGTTTTTCAATTGAATTGTACAACATACGTGTTATATTAAAAATGGGGGAAATTCTGAAGTGATTTTTCTTGGTCTAATTTTTTTTACATGTCAAAAACCTGCATTTTAACAGTTCTATATACAGTTCCACTGTATATTTTAACCTTGGTCAAATAAACGATATACATCTTGTTTTTACTTTTAAAAGTCTTGATGTTTATTCCTTATAAGTAGTATTTCAGAAACTCAATTTCTTTTCATTCTTATCTTTTCTCAGGAACTCCTTTATATATACAACACATCTCTTTTGTAAGTCCAAAATAACAAAGTTATCCAACACACTCTTCTTACTTAAAATACACATATCTAAGTCATTCTTCTGATTTATTATTTGTGTGTCCAGTTTAACTATTAAAATATTAACTGATTTCATTTGCAAATCTTGTATAACATCTTTGTCAATATCATTCTTATAGCCTGCAATTTTTAAATTCATAGCCAAAACAACCTGATTTTCAGTTGTATCCTCTTTTCTCTCCCCCTGTGAATCCATTTTTATACTAATGGACAATCTGAAAAGAAAGTTGTGAGTATGCTGTTGTCAAATATTCTTGAATTTTTCCAGACTTAAAATACTGTTATCAATTCTGTATTAATGGACCTTCTTCTTTAATTATAATCCTTAGTTCTTTCTAACTGCTTCTAATAACCACTCTTCAAGGTCTCCTCTTACCTTATTATTCTCTAATCCACAACATTTTCCCCAGAGAAAGATTCTTTGCACTTAAATTCAAAATTTTCATATATTTTAATAGGATTTTAAACAAACCACAGATAGTATTGTAATTATTTATCTTATTTCAAGTCAATCTAGCCTGATGGTTTATTTTAAAACTTTTCATAATCAACATTTTAATCATCTTTTCATTGCTTATTTTCAAATAAAAAAGCTTTTCTTTAAGTTCTTAAACTTACATGAAACATCTTTTGCTGAGGGTTGAAGAAAAATCAATCATAATAAAACTTGCTATTCTGAAGATTCTTAGTATTCAAAAAGCACTTTACAAGTCATTTTCAGTGAAATCCATAATCAAAGAAAAGAAGTGAGTGAACCCAGTATGTCTTTAAAGGCTATGAATTGTGGCTTGGACAAAGCTGACTCTTCCCATGGCCAGAGCTTTAAAACTTGCTGCAGATTGCTGTTGTACATTCTAGGAGTAGGAACCTGAGAGCCTCTCTTTCTGCTGCTGGTTCTTCTCTCGCAGAGTCATCTTCAGCTCACCATGCTTTCGCGGAATTAGAATTGAACTTCTTTTTAATGTAATCTATTATTTCCATGAAGTGTAACTTTGGATTGCCAAATTGTGTAAAGACTGTTTGGTTCTTACATTTAAAAGCAGTAATACTACAAAAATGAGACATTAACATGCTTTTGAATATTTATTTAAATATAATGTGGTGTATTGTCACACAATTACAAATGTATTACACTGAGGAAGTATTATTTTCAACTGCATTCATCAATAACATAGTGAATGTAATTGTATTAAACTTTATTCCCTTTGGGAAATTCCCAACTATAAGAACCTATTGTGTGAGTAACATTATGCAGAAAGGATTATGTCCAGTGATGGCTGTTTGTCAACATGGCATATACCATTAGCAAGAATGTCTCACCCTTCTCCCAGTTTTGCAGACTTTGGCATCTTTCCTACTCTATTTTAGAAAATTAGGAGGTGAGAGTTCCAAGGCAAATATGTAAAGGGCATTTATTGTGTACTATCAAATCAGTGTTTACTTTTAGTGATCATATAAATTTTCTATATGACACAATCAAAGGTCTTTCTATAAACACAGAAACACTCACTGACTTCCTTTTGGTATTCTTTGGCTTTGTCAATTATTTAGCAAACATCAGAAATAAAATCTAATTTAAAAAATTTCTAAAGCCAACTTGAACCTCTGGCATCTCTTTTTCCATGTAGGGCTCTGATCTTTGCTGGATGATCCTAAGCATTATTTTGCTTGTAAAATTAAGGGTATTGCACAATAGTTTGCATACTCTATTAAGTTTCCTGTTTGGTATTGCAGGGTATTAGGATACAATTATTGGAAAAGTATAAAGTTGCAGTTTTACAGCTGTGCTTTTTATGATTTTAAGATGCTGATCAAATATCAAGTATTTGGCATTTCTGTACAAAAGCATTACCATAAATAATGGTCCTTCAGAAATGTATCTTTGTTACATTTTTATCCCATTTTTCAGTCAGAGGTTCAAGGTGGTATACATAGCAATCCTCCTCCCATTTCTCCAACACTAGCCTTATAAAGCTAGATTGGGTTGAGGGAGTATCTGCCCAAAATCACCCAGGAAGCATCCATGGCTAAGAGTCTGGATCTGTCTTCCTGATGTAAGTTCCAGTACAGTATTCATATTACTGGAGAACTGAGAGATGCCATCTTTTGTATCAATTTTGTGCAGAAAAAAATACAATCTGCTGTTGCCTCGGTTAATAGATTACTGATTTTGCCCATGTTACAAGTTCTTTAATCTATATGATTTAGGCTATCTGAAAGAAATTATAGATGTCACAGGTCAGAGACATTTAAAATTCTATTTCTGTAATATACAGAAATATGTAAAACTAAGGCTATAATATGTCCCATTGAACTCAATGAAAATAAGTCTTATTAAAATAAGTGTTGAATTTATCTCTAAATGTCTGAAGAATGGGAACAAAAGTAGTTAGTGGCATCTTCCCTTGAAGTGAAGGCATAATGGTACAGGTAGCCCTTGTTTAATGACCCTAATTGGGCTGGAATTCCTGTCACATGGCTTTGTTTAGTGACTGCAGTTTTGGTAGTCCCGGTTGTGATTGTTAGGAGAGCACTGTGTCAGGCAAGTATCTCACATTTCTCCTGCCCTGCTCTGCTCACCTCACTTAAGTTCACTAATCTTCCCCAATGTTCACTGTGCCACCATTCCCCCCCCCGCCTCAGTTTACTTTCACAGTCCTCTTTCGCCAGCAGAGGCAGCTGCTGACCCATGCATCATTCTTGTGCCTTTCCTCCTAATTCTGTTTTTAGATCTATGTTGATTTAACTCCAGATTTCCAACATTTTTCCTATACGTATATAACCTTTCTAAAAACTCTTTCCATGAATATATAAGCCATTTTAATTTTCAGTTGATTGCTTCAATAGTAACACACAGGCTTGTAGCTGAACATTATGAATGGTTTGATAGTGAAAGAGGAATAAAGCATGACATGAAAGGTTCAGGAATTACTCAGGAAAATAGCCCGGGGTAATTTTTTTTTAGTGCCTACTAGATATAAAGGTCAACAGCGTCAATGTTCAGTTTGTGAGTTCCTAACATTTACAAGGCAGAGATGTCCATTGCAATACAAAGAAGACTGTTTTTACTGAGAAGGATATTTTATTTAAATGGATGCTTTTATAATTAATATATATTTTAATGATTCTGTTCTTTCACATATCATCCTTTCATGTATGTGTTGATTCAGCTGTGTGAGCTGTAAGAAAGTGCCCTTCATATGGCAATAAATAACAGCTTAGATGGTGCTGAATAATACCATTTCCTTTCCTACAGAGAGACAATGAAGAATTGTGTTTTAATATCCTTGAGAGTTGGCCTGAACGTGATGTAAATTGAAGAGCATTTCTCTTGCCTAAACAACTTTGTAAAGACAGTAATTACCAGATTGTGAATGTTGTTTGATTCTAATTATCTTAGGTATGTCAACTCTGTATTGCTGGTAATAGCAATTGTAAAATACCTCTGTAGAAAAGAAGATTGAAAATAAATTTTGCCCTTTTATATCTTTGGGCCTGTTGATCTGTGGTATATTTAAACCAAAACAAACTGAATAGCAAGATAAAATGAATGCTTGCCTCAATGGAGTGTACAGACAAGTATTTTTCCTCATTTACTTTTACATTCTATTTCATAATGCAAAATGTATGTACACTAAAAATTCCTGCATATTCTTATATATCCTCCCTATCACTGTATTTCAACTTCTATTTTTTACCAAATCTATGATGTTTGTAATATTGATATGCAACTCCAATGTGCCTACTTTTTTTAGAGTTAATACAACAGAATTAATATAAAGGAAATTCAGTTCTGAAATTCCTGTGACCACTCATCGGAAAATTATATTTTTCCTTTCCCAAGCCACCTCACTAATTTACTCCTTAAGAAAATTAGAGCTTTCCCAAAAAAGCAACTGATCATATAGCAAAACTTTTCTTGATCTCTGTTGTTTTAGTAGAGATTTGCCGAAAACAGGAAAGTATTTTGCTTTCAGCTTGGGACTGAACTCTCCACTGGGGAAACCTGTCAAAATAGCCTGAACATCATGCGCCCTAAAGAATATAAGTGTTCCACCATTGGGAAAATAATAGGAACTTAAAAACAAGCTGTACTGTTTTATTTATTTCACCAGGGCCACAAAAACACTCTATTCTGAGGGGTTTTTTATTATATAACTTTTTGTAAGATAGGGAGGGTTGTGAAATTTTAATATAAATTTTAATATAAAAAAGAGCTTTTAATTCTTATCCCTAAAATGCACCGCACAGGAACTGGTTACTGGACTGGTAGTTGATGATGCTGGGTATGAGATGGGAAGATCTCCTTCTGTTCTCACTGGTTTTATGCCCTGACCACTAATTGGCATTGCCTTCGTGTTTTGGCACAGCTGTTAATCATTTCACTGCCATCATCTGCAGTCTGGATGATGTCTTTACTAGGGGTCTTCCCCTTTAAAACTGGCATGTAAGGCAGATGGGGAATCTTACAACCTGAATGCTTGATTACCACAAACCTGGGAACCACCCCCATAATCATCATCTGAACTCTTTTACATCATCTCATTTCCCTTGTAGGTTTGAGGTCATTGTCTATTAGTAATTTGCCCTGCCCCTCTTGGTAATTAGATTGATATTAGAAGACTTTTTTGAAAATTAACTTTTATTAAAAATAAGAAAAGATGTGAGAGTCTGAAGCAAAAACAATTCTATAGCACTGCTAAAATAATAATGTAAACCAAGGATTGAAAAATAACCCCCATTACAATACCATATCCAAAATATCAGCCATGCAATGTCTTACTGGCTTGTTCATTTTTTTAAAATCTTAGATAAGAGAACTTATTTTAAATTACTTTTTAAAAAATCACGATTCATTTAGCAGACCCAGAGAACATAGAAACAATAAGTACAGAAACAAAAATCTCATAAACATTAATGCATTTAACTGATAGATGTACATTAGAATAAAAGGACACCAAGTAAATGATGTTGGAGACTTCTTGACCAACCTCTTTACCTATGTATGCTGGTTTTCAATTATAATAAAGGTTGATTGATATTTACATATACTTTGTACATATATTTAGTTGCATTTTCTATCTTAATTTTATTATATTTGTATTGCTACCAGCATCTGAGCTCTTTGAAGATGCCAGTACCTGGTCTTATTGATACTTACTGGTGCGTTGCACCTTGACTAACTTTGTTTCCAAGTTGCCAATGAAAAAAGACAAAAGTGGAGATAGTTAGCTTTGTTGCTACTTCTGCCTATTGCCATCTCTCTTCGTGCTGTTCTCAGTCCTGCATCTGTTGCCATACTTTCTTTAGGTCCTTCAGTCCTTTTTTAGAACTTTATTTTCTTTGCTTCTATTTTCCTCTTCTTCCTCCTTGCCACTTTCTCCCTCTCTTTCTCCTTCTGTGACTACTACAGTTTTCTCTTCAGTTGAACCTTTTTCAATAAGACCTCTTTCAAGATTCATTAAAGCCATTATTTTCCTTAAGCTTGCACATATTCAGTTTGATGTTTGTGCAATCATAAATATTATATTGCCTTGTAGATTGCAGAGGGGCAGAGTAAGAAGGCTTTATTACATCTCCTGTAATGTACTATAAGTATATGTTCTATAAATACATGTCACAATTGTTAAATCAAAATGTTTCATTCAGTATTTTTGTCAACATTATACACATTTTATCTAAAAGAGTAAAGATATTCTCTGCAAGAAGATACTCTCTGGAAAAAATGCATAAAAATGCAAAAATGATAACTGAATCAGGGCATTTTTGAGACTTAAAAAGTGCCTTGATTCAGTTACTGTATTAAAGTCAAGTTTCAAAAACAATAACATATTTATGCTGCATAACATTGGGATCTTAGTAGATATTATAATTATTATAACCACTACTATTACTTTATTATAATAAGAGTCCATTTGTAATTTTTATGAAAATTTGAGTATATCTGCAAAGTCGTTACTAATCCTCTGAAAATCTAAATCGCTTACTGTTGTTTTTTATTATCATTCTAGATTTGTATAATTGAACTTATCTTTTGGCTAAATAAACTCAACACTGATTGAATTTGTCATTTTGTCAGTTCATAACTAAAATATTCCAAGCATGGAATTTATTTGGTTCACTGGAAGATTAGGTTCCTATTCTCAGATATTGACTTTTGAAATTATTTTGTAGTATTGACGGAATGAGAAGTTGGATTTAGTGTACTATATGTCTAATTGAAAATTCAATTTATAAATGCAGGCATAACTGGGTTAACATAGTAGATTAAATTATTTTTACAGAGAATAAATTCTTCCCAAAATACTTTCTTCTTTAAGTATAGTTACATTTTGAAGACTTTTCAGTATTATAAAATATGCCATCATTTTGATCAAAGATGATCAACATGTACAGATGATAGTTGTCTTACACTTATGGCAATGGTATTACTCTAAAAAAACAATACTGTCTTTAAAGTCTAGATGAAGTCTGTAATCATAGTCTATAGGTTATTATCTGATTTGATTGATGGATGGATTGATCAAATATTTATGGCTGCCTATCTCACAGAAAGTGATTCTGGCTGGCGTACAACAAATAATTAAAGGAATAAATATATTTATAAAGCAATTGTCATTTAACTATATAAAACTACAGGACACAAGAGAGAGTGAATATTAATCTCAATAAGGGAACATCTTAGGATTTCACTAGTCCCTTGGGACCTTCAACTTGATGGCACAGCCAGGTCTTGAAGGACCTTCAGAACATTAACAGTAGGACAATAAGGTGGGCATTATGGCAGAAAAGCCTCACCTCCTGAAATCTTCCAGTGTAGTTATCTCTAGGATGGAACCCACAATATGTCTTCTCTACCAGATATAATGAGATAGCAGATATAACTGGCACTTTGAATTGGACCTGGAAGCAAACTGACAACCAATGCAGTTTGCAGAGCAGAGAGAATAGAATAGAATGGAATGGAATAGAATAGAATAGAATAGAATAGAATAGAATAGAATAGAATAGAATAGAATAGAATAGAATAGAATAGAATAGAATAGAATAGAATAGAATAGAATAGAATGGACCTTGGAGGTCTTCTAGTCCAACTCCCTGCTTAGGCAGGAAACCCCATACCATTTCAGACAAATGGTTGTCTAGTCTCTTCTTAAAAACTTCCAGTGTTGGAGCATCCACAACTTCTGGAGGCAAGCTGATTAATTGTTCTAACTATCCAGAAATTTCTTCTTAGTTCTAGGTTGCTTCTCTCCTTGATTAGTTTCCATCTGTTGCTTCTTGTCCTGCCCTGAGGTGCTTTGGAGAATAGCCTTACTCCCTCTTCTTTGTGGCAACTCCTGAGATGTTGGAACACTGCTATCATGTCACCCCTATCCTTTTTATTAAAGTAGACATACCCAATTCCAGCAACCGTTCTTTATATGTTTTAGCCTTCAGTCCCCTGATCATCTTTGTTGCTCTTCTCTGTACTCTTTCTAGAGTCTCAACATCTTTTTTACATCGTGGTGACCAAAACTGGATGCAGTATTCCAAGTGTGGCCTTACCAAGGCATTGTAGAATGGTATTAACACTTCATGTGATCTTGAGGGAAGTATGCATTAGGTTTCAGTTTATACAGTCTTTTGAAGACCGGGAATTGACTCTAGAAAGTAGAGATGAGTAGTCTTTCCTCTAGTATAATTCGATTTGAAAAGAAGTTCTTAATGATAGCATATTTAAATATTATCAGTCATAGATCCTTCAAATTAAAGGTTATATCAGATATCATTTACTATTTTTTTCCAGGTGATTCTAGCTCTTTGAAACACTTTTTGATCTATTTGGCAGCCCTATTTATCCTTCAAATAAACAGCAAATGTGATAATTAATTTAGAGTTGCAGTGAAGTACAAATAGTTATTTTGACTCCATGTCTGCAGGTTATGAGATGGCAATGCTGAGACAAAAGTGTTGATTAAATAGAGCATAGTAAACATAGTGAGGGAACATATCTGCTGAGCTTTAGGTTAATACTTTATGCAACCAGCCTACTTTTGTATTTTGTCTGGTTTTGGAGTGCAAGTCATTTTTATAAGGATTAGATTTTATATATCTTACTGAAAACTGCAGGAGGAAATTTTTGCCACTTTGTTTTCTTCAAAATATAAATCATCTTAAACAATATTTTAAAGAAATTGGAAATGGGCAAAACTGAATAAATTATTGTTCCTTTTTCTTCTTTAAGATTTGGGGACTTGGGAGTTACCTCTAATATTCAGATATATCTATACAGCACGTAAGAGAAGGTAATCCAAGAAATCTCTTTTTTTATAAATATTTTATTAGTTTTATAATTATAAACAAAGAATCAAAGTTGAGTTGTAATCCAAGAAATCTCTTGATCCTCAGCAAATATTTGAGTTGGCAGCCTAATGACTGGATCTAGCAAAGAAGTTTGACTGTTGCTCTTTTTCCCAGCCTAACAATCTCTTGGATGATTAAAATTAAAATCCTCAGATAATCCAGAATATAGCAGTGCAAGTAGGTACTGACTTAAAAGATCTGGTTCTTCCAAAAGATACTGGCTCGGCAGATGTATGAAACTGCAGTTTGAGATGGAACTGGTTAATTTGGGGGGGGGGTTTCACTGGTGTAGCTGTTTTCTTTCTTTTACTGTACTATTATTATCTGTTCTACCCTCAGCCATCCAGAATGTTGGTAAGTCAGCTGCCTTAGAAATTGAAAATATAAATAAGTGAATTTGGTGTACCAAGTTGAATTATCATCGGTGTGTAATATAATAATAATTTTAATGAATTAAAGAATATACATATACTAGCACAATTTGACCTGAAAGTCACATATTAAGAAATTAAGAATATAATATGAATATAACAATTGTAGGATTAATTTACGTAAAGAAGCTATGGGAAGAGGTAAAAGAGAAAACTGAATTTGATTTTTTTTCTTGTCTCTTGAAATGTCACAAAGAAAAAAAAATATCCTAGTGACTTTTAGAAAAGCTATCATAATACTCAAAGTCAGTGAAAGTCTTGGGCAACAAGAAGGATGGATAGTAACTGAAAAAAGACTTTCAATGTCAAACTAGAAAGGAAGGATTGAGTGAATAAAAAGCTTCTAGAAGAACTTGATCTAGAAAAATACAGTGATACAGAAACAGAAAGGGAGACAAAGAAGTATATGTTTCTACATATGTTTGACTTGTGCGGTGAATATTTTTTAAGAATGGCAGTCTAAAATATTTTTAAAAATTAAGATACAGAATTGATTCATTGTTGAAATAAAAATAGAAAGTGAAAATTTTAAATTGATATTAATATAAAGTCAGGTAATAGTACGCAAGATGATTAATGAACTTTAAGTGATGTGGAGATATGAAGGTGCAAAATATATTTTTGGCCACCCACAAATGAAAAAAATATTGGAAACAGAGACTAGTTTGAGGAAGTAAGGCTATGACTATCAAGATCATAAAGATGCATAGATTTATGTGCCAATAAAGATCAAAATGGTTAATGTAACGGTTTTTCTATTGGTAATTTCCAGTTCTGAAAGCTGGATATATAGAAAGAATGGACAGAATAGGTCCGTGGTGGCGAACCTATTGCACGCATGCCACAGGTGGCATGTAGAGCCCTCTCTGTGGGCACGTGCACTGTCACCCCAGTCCTAGGCCTTCAGCTGGGTTTTATAAAACCTTTTTGCTTTAGGCCTCCACTGCTGTGTGCAAAAAAAAAAAGGTTCAATCAATCAATAAATTTCAACTTCTCGTGGGAAAAAAAAATCTCGCAAAGTTGGAATTGATTGATTGAACTTTTTAGTTCCACCCAGTCTGACGTTACCACCACAGCCACGCCCACCCAATGGGCCATGCATATTCAATTGGTCACCACCACAGCCACACCCACCCAATGGGCCATGCCTATCCAATTGGTCACACCCACCCAGTTGGCCACACTCACACAATGGGCCACGCCCACCCAGCACCCGATGATACATAAGTGGGTTTTGGGTTGCAGTTTGGGCACTCGGTCTCTAAAAGGTTCGTCATCACTGAAATAGGTACTGCTGAATTAATGGATTTGTAAATTTGTAAATACTACGGACAACAAAAAGTAGAAACAACAGTCTTGGATAAAATGATGACTGGCTACTATCTGAGATTAAGAGCCAGAGGTAACAATTCATAGACTATGGGTATGTGATACAAATAGATAAGGAACTTGATTTTCTTTTCTTTTTTTGGCTTCTCCCAAAGATGAGGAAATGTAATAAGATGAACAGATAGGATCAAAGCAGTTCTTCTAAAAATACCTTAAAAGTAGTGTGAATAATGCTGGGGTAGATTCATTTGGTGAATATTGGATGTAGTTTAAAAAAAAATAGGGAGTATTGAGCATTTTAATTGTTGGTATTATTTTTCATGGATGTAAATAATATCTGTACTTATCCTATTTATAACAGATGTATTGTTAGTCTTACTGAAACTTTGATTCTCTTCAAAGATAGGCAGTCTGTTCAATATCTGCCATCTCCAGCCATGTTTAAGGTTTAATTATCTTCCATCTGTTTAAGTTGTTCTGGTGGGCCTTGGAGATAATAAAGTATATGCACACATTTTTTTCTCCATGGAATATCCACCAAAGATGGATATAAATTGTTTGTCTGCATTGCCTTTTTTAGTTTGAAATGTCAGAATGCTGACTTCCGGTGGCTCCGCCGGCGCCGCTAGAGTCTCCTCTATGAGGCTCCGTTCCCTGGGTTTGTAAAGCCGCAAAAAACAGCGCACATCAGCTGTTTTTTTTGCGGTGAAAAATCCCCTCTTCGGGCAAAGAAGAGGTGTAGAGCATCAGGAGCAGGGTTGAGCACCTCTTAAATCCCTGAAAAAGTTTTCAGGGATCAAGAGTGATAGCTCCCTAAGCTCCTGAGAACGCTCCTGCCCAGAGACGCTTCTGTCATCAGACAGAGAAAGACGCCGCGACCGCTTCTGCTTATAAAAATAGATCACAAGAGAGACTATAAGCAGACTGAGTGAATACAGGAGTTCTTATTGGATTGCAAGTATTTTTTTATTGTTTTTCTGGCTATACATTTCTAACTTCTACAATCAACATAATGCTTTCAAAATGGCGTATAGCTTTCACTGCTTTCACTGTTAAAGGAAAGTGTTTGAAAGTGAAAGTGAATTCTCCATTTTTTTCCTCTCTCCTTGTTCTCGTAAGCGAAGCTAGAGAGACGGTGGTAGGAATTGTATTAAAGCCAGAGTGATTGTTTTAAATTTAAAATGGAGTGGAATTTACATTCAAATGTTAAACTTATTTTGGATCGTATTGATGAATCTCAAGAAGAAAGGCGTGTAATAGTGAAAGAGATTAAAGCAATACTGAAAGAGACCATTACAGAAATATTAACCAGATTCTTTTTTCCAAATGAAACTGATTTACAACCGACTGCTGAATATTTTATAGTGCAACCTAAACAAGAAGAAGAACAAGAACAAGAAGAAGACAGTACTGAGAATAAAGGGAAATGGATCTTGCTTGATAAACAGATCATCTATGGAGTGGAGGAAGAGGATTTGTTTCAAGAAAGGAGGGGATGGTTATCCCTTTTAGATAAGCAGCAAGAAGAGGATTTAATTGAGAAAAAAGAGACATTGATTCAGTTTAAGAAGCAACTTACTTATGGGCCTGAGGATTGGGAAAAGCAAAGACAGAGATTTGAATTGTTATCTCAACAAAAGTTTATGGCTAAGAGTAACAGAGGACTAATGCAAAGGTTAAGACGGTTTATTTGGACTCAAATGATATTGCAAGTAAAGAAGAGAGACTTATTATTTGGAAGGGAGGCGTCGTTATGGAGGTTTACCTGGTTAAAGAAAAAACCTAGAATTCGACTGAAGGAGTGAAATTTAAAACTGTATGCAGGAATTATGGGTAATTCAAAATTATGGACTGATTTAAGGACTAAGATTATGAGTAAGATGTAAGAGAAGATGATTAATGGAAGATATAATTAAATTGATGAAGAATGTATTTGTTCTGAAATGATATAGGTTTGACATTAGATTGATTGATTGATGGGATAGATAAGCATTATGTGATTTGATAGGGTTGAAGGAATGTAAGTTAGAAATGGAATAAATAGATTGTATTTGTTATGGAGGTTTATTTGACAGATGAGAAAGCCCTGAAGTCGATTGAAGAAGTGAAATTTAAAATTAAATGTAAGGAATTAAGGCTAATCTAAGATTATGGGCTGAATTAAAGACCAATTTTATAAGTAAGATGTAAGAGAGGATGTTTAATGGAAGATATGATATTATTTGTTTATTTTTCTAAAAAGATGAATTTTTTTTTATTTGATGTTCAATGGTTTGAAAGGTTGATTACTGGAAGATGTATATAAAACTTGATTGTTTGGGCGATTTTATATAACCTCTCAATGGATTGAAGTGATTTAAGGTTTGACTTAGATTGATGGTTTAGATATGTAAATGAAAATTATTATTCTTAACAAGATGATTTGTTTGTTTTGTTTAATGGATTGAAATGATTTAGAGATTGTATATAGTATATAGTTTAAAATTCTTGTTAGGATTATATAATAATTTTGTTTGATGTAGTGGGGTTTCTTTTGTTTTACCCTGTACTCACTCTGGGAAGTCGGGGGGGAGGGCTAGGGAGGGTTTATAATTTTATATATGATGTTTTCTCAACTGTAATTGGGGTGGATGTAAGAATATGTAATTACTGTCATTAAGGGGTTGCTCGGGTGGCCTCTGGGCACCACATCTGTTGGAAAGAGGAAGGAGGAGTGAAGGCTGATGTAAGTGGAAGCTGATAAGAAGGGGGAAAGGTAGGACGGAGATAAGGAAGGAGGGAGGAAAGTAGAAAGAAAGTAGAAAGAAAGTTGGTAAGAGGGGGGATGAGTAAGGAGGGTGGAATTTAGAGAAGTAGAGAAGGAGGGAGGAAAGTAGGTAGTTAGTTGGTAAGTGAGGTGGGAAGGTTAGGGTTGGGGGGATGTGGTGGTGGGGGTACCGAGCAGTATTGTTAATTGTGTGGTATGATTATTTTCAGTTGAGTTATTAGTATTAGATGTATTGAAAAATGTATTTATGTTTTGTTTATGGATGATTGTTTATTTTAGCACTATGATTTGATTTGAGTAGTTTCTTCTTTCTGTAAAAATTAAAAAAATTAATAAAATATATTTTCAAAAAAAAAAAAAGAAATGTCAGAATGCTGTTTAAAATCTCAATTTTCCATTCAGATATACTATTTTATATATTATAATATGAACTGTCATTGTCCCTGTGCCATCACCAGGGATAGAAGGTTTTGAACCAATTGGTTTTCTCACACTATTTCTCTTAACCATTTGTTTGCCATTACAGCATTGCATAATTTGTTATCCGACAGGAATTTTTACAGACATTAACCTTCATTTTTCCCCCTTCACTTTCCTTTCTAAGGGAGAAAGAAATTTTTGTCTTTGACCATTTTTTTCAGTTCAGATCTTAATATGATTAGATATCATTTAATAGGGCTTAGCTAACCCATTGTAGATAGTAAGCTGTAAGTGAAATCTTATTGGTTTTATTCATAGACATCATCAGTTGCTTATTTCTCTATGAATCTGAGTTCTATTTCAGTTTGGTTTACATATCATATGTCAATGCTGCTAATATTGAATATTCTTGCTTTGACAATATATGCAGAATTGTCTGGTACTTTTAGAGTTAATTCAGAAGAGAATGAGAGAGGAAAGAAAAGCCAGAGGAACGGAAGTGAATCTTTGCCCTCCAGGTTAATTGGGAGATGTGAATCATGACCCCAAAATAGGGGAAGGGAAATGCCTGAAATGCTATGTGCAAAGGAAGGGAAATTCAGATCTTGGCATTCTCCATGCCGTGCTGACACTCCTTAACATTAATAAAGGATTTTTAGGTTAAACCATGCCTGAAAGTTCTTTGAAGTGTTTCATTAGTCAGACACATAACATATAACTAATGATTTATAGTTTAGTAAAGAACAGTCATATGTGTGAAAGCATACATTTTTGCCCAGTTGGGACTGTAGATCCAATGGTCATATGTGCTTGAGCATAATCGGCATTATTTCCTACTACCAATTTCTTAAAATATAGTTTGATTCCAATACTTTGGATGTTATTGATCAAGTTTCAACTTTCTCTGAGTATAGAAACTTCAAAATGTTGGTTCGCTTTTTCTTTCATTAAGCTTCTTTCTAAAGGGTTTTAAGGTTTGGAAAATGCACAGGAGCAAAAGAAACTTTGCAATTAAAAATATGTAAACACTATAATTATTCCATGTAATTTTTGTAGTTTCTGGAGAAAAAGGAATAGTTTTAGAGAGCAAAATGTTCATTTTAAAAGAAAGGATAGTTAATGAAGTACTTACAGTTTGATGTTGAACATAGAGGGAAAAAAAGAAAGAGGAATAGAAGAAAATCACAGTATTTTTAAATAAAGGAAGAATCTCACTGAAACACAACTCTTGGAGAAAAAAATTGTGGTAAACCTGTATTGGAAAAAAATCCCAAATATTCATAGAAATCCAAGCATTAAAAATATTAAAATCTTCTAGTTTAAAGAACCTCTTTTCAAAAATCTATTCTTAATCTAAGTCAGGTATGTCAAACACATAGCTTGTGGTCCAGATGCAGCCCGCACAGGCCACACCCACCCTGCCCTGCAAGGGCAAAACAAGGGCCCCGCAAGGGCTGTCACAATATGGCCCACAATGTGATTGGGTTTGACACCCTTGATCTAAGCTTTTCAACATTGGTAGAATGGAAATAGCCCCAAAGTTAAATTATATCATTTTCAAAGAATATGCAGCAAAATCCTAACAGTATTCTTAAAATGTAATTTCTTTTAAGTAGATAGCTGTTGATTTGATAATATGCATTTTTCACTTTGGATGATAGGAAATTATATTTTAATAATTTTGTGACTTTTTTATTCCACTGAGATATTTTATAATGCTTTGCTTGGAATTTTTCTGAACATTTATTAATAATTATTAGAATCTAATTTCATTAATAACTGGACTCATTCTCCTATTAAGAATAAGAGGAGCATATTGATTCAAGGTTAATGTTTGTAGAAAGTTAAGTTCTGAGGGCAAAAGAGACTTTTCATCTTGATTTCTGCAATGTGCTCAACATAGAGCTGCTCTTGAAAAGCACTTGAAAACTTCAGTATGCAGAATACAACAGCACATATAAATTGCATAAGTTATTCATTCCCGAAGCCCCCTATTGTGTGCAGAGACCTGCTTCTGAGTTGTATTAACAATTTGGGATATGTTGTTTCCTTTCACAATATACTTAGTTAACAAAATCCTGTCCTAGTCAGAAAACTTTAGTAAAGGTTTAGCAACAAATAATAGGGTTTTACACATATTTCAGGCCTTTTGTAGAATCTCACATATAGCTAAAAACTTGCTAAATATTTGTGATTTTTCATCACAATTATGGCAGAGAGAGCTGCAGTTGAAAATGTAAAATAGTTACAGCTTCTTGTAAAGTAAAACTTTTAAACATACACGAAATACTGTGTGGTCTGTGTATATAGGAGGGGGGGAGAAAAAGAGGGAGAATATTTATAGTATGGAATGAGAGTAAGGCCAGTTAAAAAGAGAAAGGTTTATTCTTTAGGTGAGGAGGATTGATTTATTGTCTTTGTCTTTGATTTATGGAACCTTTCATTATGATGAAAAAGTGTGAATAATAACATTTCTTTGTGTCTACAATGAAAAATGGAAGCATGCATCATTTTGTAGTTTGATATGAGTGTGTATAATGAGCATATTAAAGGAGTTGGGTTAAATTGCCTTTTTTCTGTTTTTTGGTTTATAAAATTCAATCTGATTTTTTTTAAGGTAACAAGAACAAAAATAAATTATCTTAAAAATACCTTCTACATCTTGCCTGTTTATCTTTCTCTTACAAGTATGTTTTTAAAGTTTCTAGATATAATATAGAACATAATAAACTAGAACATACATATATGCCTATCACACTATACTTGTTGGAATAAGCAACACTATGCAGACAAAGAAACTAAAGGTGAAAGATGAAGATAATTAAATAAACAGAATTTATACCAACAAAATTCATTGTATTTCCCTTTTTCCTTACAAACCATCCTTGCCTCTACTGGGTCTAGTATTTGAAGGTGAAGGAGACATACTTCCTTCCTTAATATTTCCTCATCCCATTTTTTTTTCAAAACAACTCGGAGGGAAAGAGAGAGAGAGACTAAGTTAAATCATTTTAAGAGTTGATTAATTTGTAACATCACATGTCATGCAGCATAGGTGAAAGAGGAAACTTGAATGGATGAAGGTAGACAAAAATGCAACTCTAAATCAAATTTTGTATGGTTTTGACTAGCTTTTTTCACTTTTCACTGTTCAATCTGTTCCATATCCCTGTCATGGCATTCTCCCTCCCCTTCTTTCCACTTACGACTTTCTTCCATTCCTTTTTCCTATTTTTCCAGTTAATTGGAATGAGAATTACGCAAAACAGTTACAAAGAATTATAATTCTATATGAATTATAGAATCCATAATTCAATGTATAATATGAAAATTACAAATCTTACAAATGTCTTTTATTTCTACCAAGAAAAGATCTTAGATTATTATGTCTTAAGAAATTAAAGTTGCATTTACTAAAGAGCTCTTTTGCTTATAAGTATTATATTTAAAATCAATATTTAAATATAAATTGCAAGTTATTAATGTTGTAGAGTGGAAATATTTGTTTAATAATGTATTACTATATGATTGCCGTCTCAGGAAGACTTTCTAACTATTTAGTTGAACCAGTTGCAACAATTCAACATTATGTCTACTATTAAAGATGCCCAGAGTAAGATATATAACAGTAAATCATTTTTTGTTTTTGATTGTGTAATATTGAATCAAGTGTAACCAATAAAGAATGCAATTTTTGTATTATATTCACGTCCCTAAGATTACTGTGTATATGAACCAACTGCTTGTTTATTTGTAACTTTACCTCTTCAGGAAGTAAGATATTACTTTTTGTAGACACAAAAAGAAAAGCTTGTAGATAGATAGTTGGCCTAAATACTGTAGAGGACTATAATAATGTCTCTTCCTGTCTGTACTATAAAATTGATTTTGAAATCTGGTGAATATCCTGCTGACTGGACAGTCTCTCATTTAATTTCCTTGTTAAATATTGTCACAGAAATATCAATGACATTGGCCCATATATTCTAGCTCTAAACCTAGATTTTAGTTTTCTATATTATGGCTATCATTTCATAATGGGATGTTAATTTCCCGGACTTTCAGTTTTTGCAAATCACACATTTTTTAGTTTAGTTTCTTTTTCAAAGACAAGTGTTCAGGTCCAAAAACCACTGTGGGGACAATTAAAATATGTGATCCAGTAGATACAATGAGTTGGAATTTGCCATGTGAAAAAGTCATTAACTAAGAGTTTAAAGGAATCGTAACTGTTAAGACTAATTTGTGAGAATATTTTTGACATGTTTACTGTTTACCCTACAAAGTCTTTAAAATTGAGTGAATGGCAATGTTTTTAATTTTCTAAATGTAAATCAGTGAATCAATATGACATTACATTATACAGATCAGATATAAAGATGTGAATATATTTTAAATGTACATGAAACTTGGAAATTATCAATATATAAATAATTGATGGATTTATTGAATAATGAGGATAACAAAAAATACTGCTGTTCAAGAAAAAGTCCTTAATGATCTTAATACCAGGTTTGCAGTCTTGAATTATCTATAAATGTTTGCCTGATTTGTAATTAAAATTGAACATTGTTATTTCATATGGTCAAGGATTTCTGATCAGAAATGAGAAGGAATGATTTCCTATATGTAATATATGCTTTTATTCTTTTCTTTTCATGTTTTTTCACATTTCTCTCTCCTTTTTTTCTTTATTAATGCATTAAAGAAAAGATTCCTTCTCTAATGTTATGTAATTATTTTCTTTAATACTGTAAGTTTTGACTCATTTTTTACTAAGGTTTGCCCAAAAATCTTAGTTGTGTTGTTGTTGCTGCCACAGCACTAAAAAAAATGGCTTTTGCAAAGTGCTGCTATCATACTCTTTACTAGATGGGATGGGAGGTGGGTTGGAAAGTTGTTTCTCATATAGCTGGAATATTTATTTATGCATTTACTACAAGCCTGTGTTTTTCATTCTCTTGGTACTGTAGTCTCTCAACACAGAAATAAACTAAACTGATACTTTCAGCATTAGTAAAGATCAGTGCTATGTTACATATTTCATTCTGTTGATTTTTGTTTTGTTTTGTTCTAACTTACAGGTATATCAGAATAGTTGGGACACACAACACAGTAAACAAAGTTTTCCATATTGTGGCTTTTGAATGCATGTTCACTAACAAAACCTTCACTCTTGACAGAGGACTGATAGGTAAGTGATATAGAATGGGAATTATATTGCCAGTGATAATGCAGTTTATCATTTGTTTAAAAAATATATCCAAATCAAATAAACCTTTATTATTCCTTGTAACTCAGCCTCCTTAAGGTGGTCTTTGACCTTTATTATATTCAAAGACCAGCATAAGGAGGGTGAAGTATAAGGCATTTAAAAACAGAAAATACAAAATGCAAAAATGAAGACACTTCAAATTCTACATGGGAGAAAACCTGAAGAACCAAAGACCTACATACAAACACCCGCGAAAACCTCAGAAAACACACACACACACACACACACACACACACACACACACACACACACACACACACACACACACACACACACACACACATATATATATATATATATATATATATATATATATATATATATATATATATAAGGAATCTTAAAAAAAATCTAACAGAACAGATAAAAGCAATAAACAGAATAAAAATATGACAAATTAACTCTTATCTAGTACAAATAATACAATAAATCTAACATAAAACACTATAATAATGGTCTAGATCAGCATCCCCCAATCTTTTGGACGCCAGGGACCAGAATTCTTTTTTTCCATGGACCAGGGACATGTGGTTTTGCATGCTACGTAGATCCTGCACATGGGCAGATGAAGCTTTGCTTGCTTGCTTGGTCCACTTCCTATTGATCTGCAGCCTGGGGATTGGGGACCCATGGTCTACATGGTATTAAAACTGCTTTATAATAATAATAATAATTAATGATAATAATATAATAATAGTAATAATAATAATAATAATAAATTGCAAAAGGCAGCCTTACTAGGAACCGCCTCCATCCTGCGACGATATCTGTAATAACATCAAACATCCACATCTGCCTATCCCAGATAGGTAGACAAAATGCCAAATCCAGTCTGAACATCTGGCTGACTGTGCGATGATCAATAATAATAGTAAAGTTGGAAGGGACCTTGGAGGTCATCTAGTCCAACCCTCTGCTCAGGCAGGAAAACGTATACCATTTCGGACAAATGGTTTTCCAGTTTCTTCTTAAGAACTTCCAGTGTTGGAGCATTCACCGCTTCTGGAGGCAGGCTGTTCCACTGGTTAATTGTTCTAACTGTCTGGAAGTTTCTCCTTAGTTCTGGGTTGCTTCTCTCCTTGATTAGTTTCCATCCGTTGCTTCTTGTCCTGCTTTCAGGGGCTTTGGAAAATAGCTTGACTCCTTCTTTATGGCAGCCCCTGAGATATTGGAACACTGCTATCATGTCCCCCCTCGTCCTTCTCTTCATTAAACTAGACATACCCAATTCCAGCAGCCCTTTCTTATATGCTTTAGCCTCCAGTCCCCTAATCATCTTTGTTGCTCTTCTCTGTACTCTTTCTAGAGTCTCAACTTCTTTTTTACGTCATGGTGACCAAAACTGGATGCAGTATTCCAAGTGTGGCCTTACTAAGGCATTGTAAAGTGGTATTAATACTTCACATGATCTTGATTCTATCCCTTTATTAATGCAACCCAGCACTGTGTTGGCTTTTTTGGCAGCTGCAGCATACTGCTGGCTCATATCAAATGATTGTCCACTAGGACTCCGAGATCCCTCTCACAGTTACTACTATTGAGCAAGGTACCCCCTATACTATACTTGTACATTTGGTTTTTCTTGCCTAAATGTAGAACCTTACTTTTTTCACCATTGAATTTCATTTTGTTAGATAGCGCCCAGTGTTCAAGTCTGTCCAGTTCCTCCTGTATCTTAAGCCTGTCTTCTGGAGTGTTGGCTATTCCTGCCAGCTTGGTGTCATCTGCAAATTTGATGAGTTCCCCATCTATCCCCTCGTCCAAATCATTGATGAAGATGTTGAAGAGCACTAGGCCCAGAACAGAGCCCTGGGGCACCCCACTACACACTTCTCTCCATGTAGATGCAATTCCATTGAGGACCACACGCTGAGTACGGCCGGTCAGCCAGCTACGAATCCATCTGGTGGTGACGCTATCTAACGAAATTTTTCTATCTTATCGAGTAATACGTTGTGATCTACTTTATCAAATGCCTTACTGAAGTCCAAGTAAATTATATCCACAGCATTCCTCTGATCCACTAATTTTGTCACTTGGTCAAAGAATGCAATAAGATTTGTCTGGCATGATCTATTTTTGACAAACTCATGTTGGCTTTTAGTAATGACTTTTTTTGCCTCTAGGTGTTCACTGATTTGTTGTTTGATTATCTTTTCCAGAATCTTCCCAGATATTGAGGTCAGACTGATAGGTCAATAATTTCCTGGGTCCATTTTTTTCGCTTTTTTGAAGATGGGAACTACATCAGCTCTTTTCCAGTCCTCTGGTAGTTCCCTAGTGCTCCAGGATCTTTGAAAAATATAGTTCAGTGGTTCCGAGATCACATCTGTCAGTTCCTTGAGAACCTTGGGATATAATCCATCTTGTCCTGGTGATTTGAACTCATCTAGGCTGGACAGGTGCTCACTTACCATTTTCTTGCCTATCTTAACTTGTGTTTCTATTCTGTTTTTTATGGCACTATTTTTGATAGGTTGGTCTGTTTTTTCCTTTTGTGTAAAGACAGATGCAAAAAATGAGTTAAATAGTTCTGCTTTCTCCCTATTGCTTGTCACCTTCTTGCCACTTTCACCCACTAATGGATCAATCATTTCCTTCACTTTTTTTCTTGTTTTTTACATGTTGAAAGAAGCTTTTTTTGTTATTTTTGACTTAGGTCGCAAGCCTTAGTTCATTATGAGCCTTAGCTTTCCTCACTTCATCTTTGCAGGCTCAGGCTATTTGCTGATAATTCTGACTTAGTTATGTGTCTCTCTTTCCACTTTCTATACTTGTCCTTTTAATCTTTCAATTTATCAGAGAGTTCTTTATGCAGCTATGCTGGTTTCTTTTGAGAGCTGTAATTTCTCCAGCATGATGAGTGTAGAATCCACCGGTGGGTAATCTCAGCCTTCCTGCTCAGATGAGACTACATCTGAGATTGGATTCTACATCATCATGCTGAGAAAAGGCGTTCAGGTAAGACAACGCCCTTTTTCCTCTTTGTTGGTATTGTGCTAGACTGGGCTTTTATTATCTCACTTTTCAAAATTTCCCAAGCTTCTTGAGTTGTTTTCCCCTTGAGGATTCTCATCCATGGAATCCTTCCCAAGCCCTCTCTAAGTTTATTGAAATTAGCTCTCTTGAAGTCCAAGACTCTAGTTTGACTGTGTTCTATTGTTTGTGCTTCCATAATGTTGAATTCAATATTGCATGATCACTTCCATCCAAGGTTCCTGTGCCTTCAACACCATCTATCATTTCATCTCTGTTAGTGAGAATTAGATCCAAAATGGCTAATCCCCTAGTTCCCTTCTCTACTTTTTGGGAGACAAAGTTGTCTGCTAGGTTTGTCAGGAATGACACAGGGGTCATCTTCTGACATATTTTGACTGCTGCTATGCAAAACTGGCAACATTGTATATTGTGTGCCTATGAAGATTCTCAGTCATCCAGGTCATGGTTGTCCCAAAGGTGCTTTTTCAAGAGGCAACTGAATTTCCTTGCTTTCTTGCTTGCTTTCAAAAGAAGGAGGAGGAGGAGGAGGTCCAGCTGCCTCGTGAAAAATCACCTTTCGGATTGTATATTGCAGCAGAATTGGTAGAGCAGCAGGGAAATGTAGAATTGTCCTGAGGGCCTTGAGTATATATGAAATAATTATGAAATGAGGCTAAAATCATAGAGTCTATGTAGCAGTGTCATGTAAATGCCAAATGTTAGCTGCAAATCTCACAATAAAAATTGATCATTTAATTAGTATTACCTTAAATGGTATCACTTTAGGTAGCAAATCTTGCCTGAATAATAATAATAATAATAATAATAATGATGATGATGATGATGTTAATAATAATAATGTTAATAATAATAATGTTAATAATAATAATGTTAATAATAAAGTTGGAAGGGACCTTGGAGGTCATCAGGTCCAACCCCCTGCTCAGGCAGGTAACCCTATACCGTTTCGGACAAATGGCTGTCCAGTTTCTTCTTAAAAACTTCCAGTGTTGGAGCATTCGCCGCTTCTGGAGGCAGGTTGTTCCACTGGTTAATTGTTCTAACTGTCAGGAAGTTTCTCCTTAGTTCTAGGTTGCTTCTCTCTTTGGTTAATTTCCACCCGTTGCTTCTTGTCCTGCCTTCAGGGGCTTTGGAAAATAGCTTGACTCCCTCTTCTTTGTGGCAGCCCCTGAGATATTGGAACACTGCTATCATGTCGCCCCTCGTCCTTCTATTCGTTAAACTAGACATACCCAATTCCAGCAATACTGAGGACTATTCACAGGGATCAATTGCTAGTATGTTTTCTACAAAATTCTGGAAATCTCTGGCAAACTCTGGTATAGTTGTTTCCTGTAGTCATAACACAATAAAAAATGTATGGCGTACAGATAGTGGTTAGAAACTTTTCCACAAATTGGCAAATAACCTCATTTTATTTTATTTAAACTGTATATTCCATTTGCTTTAGGAAAAAAAATAGGAACCTGTTGTTAACTTTGAAACAATGGAATCACTCTTACAATTTAAAATGTTTGATCCTATCCAACTGCACTGTTAAAAAATACCCTTTATCGTTTATTAGATATTTTTGGAAGGCAAAGTTTTGTTTATATGGTTATATGCACAACTGAAAATCTCTTTTCTTATTCCAAATTATATCCCCTTCTTTATACTATTCCTTAGTACTCTTGAGAGATGGAAGGGTGAATAATGGTTGCAGCCAAACAGTGGATATAAAAAATGGAATGTCTTTGGACATCCTCTATGGAAACTTTTGTAGCATTTATGAATCACTAAGGCTTCATTTGCATATCTTTTTGTGTCTAGGAGAAATAGTTTAAAATGTTGGGAAAAGGAGAAAATGAATACAGTAAATACTCATTTCTCTCTTGCTCAGCAGTGGTTATTATAGAAATCATTTAAATGTCCAACAGAATGAAAAAGTCAAATCAATTTCTTAATAGCGTACATTGGTGTTGTAAAATATTGGTCTATCTTTCACTTAGTGAGGAATTTTTTGACCAATTTAATGTCTTCTCTGTGTGAAGCTGTTGCCATCCTATTCTCTTTTCTCTTTTTAAAGGCCTTTCCTGTCCATGGTTGCATTTTTTTTTCTTATATCAGATATTAGTGCAGCGAGTTTGTTACTGGCACATTCTGTTGCATCCATATACTGTAGGTATACACTAATCTTTTCCAAATTCTGGATTACATAGTCTTCTTCCATGTTTGCTGTCAGAGAGCTGTTAATATCTGAATAGCATCTTCTCCTACAACTTTTAATAGTTTGGTGAATGTTTCATCTGTGTCTGATACTTTCACATTTGATTTATTTGCTAATTTATTACCTTTTGTACTTCTACTTTTCAATGTTTCTATAAATGTCACGCCGTCCGTTGTCCAGGAGAACAAAAGCCAGGAACGCAGGTATGAGGTGCAATCATCAAAAGGTTTATTCCTTGACAAACAAAAAGTCAGCACTGGGAGTGAATTGCTCCCAGTGCTTTACATAACTGTGTCACGCCCTATAACGCCACCCCCAGCTGCTAACCACCATCTGCCCAACAGTCATATAAGTCTCTTCTGTCTGGCCACGTCATTCCCCTGGAGCGGGCCTGCCCTGCTGTCTCTTAACTTGGTCGCCCATGCTCAGCGTCACATTTTCGGCCTCTTCCAGGCCTCCGTGGCTCTGCTCGATCGTCAACGCCCTTTTCTCAACCGCTGGACGATTCCCGGGGCCCTCTGTGACCGGCAGCGATTGGCCATGCCGCTTAGCTGCTCTGCTACCGGCCGCGCGCTTTGCCAGCGCCCTGCTGTGCCACCCAGCTGCTGTGCTCATGGCCGCAGCCTTTGCCGGCTTTCCGCAGCACCCATCTGACGGCTTTCCTAGATGTTTGTTGGCGACCAGCTACACCCCCCACAGGCTGGCAGATCCATCGGCAGCAGGGGTCTTTCCACTCCAGGACCGGCAGGCCGTCGAGGTACGCAGGGAGGAGGAAATAGAGGGCCCATTCCGGCATCCGGGATGGCGTTGGCGACTTCCCGGCTCTGTGGCAGAGTCCGGCGTTGGAGCGGTGGCTGGCAGTTGTGGGTTGCGTCCCATGTCACCCCCCCACCTGTGAATGGCAAGCCACGTGGGGCTTGACATGCGGCCCCCTCTACCACGGCTTCTCATGGAAGATAAAAGGATGTGGATGAATACATGTTACCACAGCTGTCCATCCCCGGTTTCCCTGGACATCTACGGTGGAATGCTCGTACCAACCGGGAAGCATGCACGTCCTCCTCCCCAACCCAGGTTGCCTCAGAGAGGGGATACCCTTTCCACTGGTGAAGGTATTGCACTCGCCCATGGCGGGTCCGGGAATCAAGAATCTCCTGTACCTCATATTGTGATCCCGCAACTGGTCCCGGTGCGTTGGACATGGGAGGGGTCCCGTGCACTAGCTTTAGTAGACTTCCGTGAAACACGGGGTGTATCTTCCCCAGAAATGGGGGTAACCGTAACCATGCAGTTACCGGGTTGATCACCTGGGTTATCTGAAATGGTCCTATGTATTTGGGACCTAACTTTTTACAAGGCACCCGCAGTCGGAGGTATTTTGTTGAAGGTACACCCAGTCACCCACCCGAAAGAGCCTGTGCTCGGCCCTCTTTCTATCGGCCTGTACTTTTACCGCCTCTTTGGCTTGTGTTAAGGCCTCCTTCACTTTTCCCCACAACCCGGCTACCTGTGTCATCCATGTCTGGGGGGGGTGTGGCACGCCTACTCCTTGTGGCCACTCAAGGATGGGAACAAACTCTACCCCGTGCACCACCCGAAAGGGGGCAAACACTGTGCTGTTGTGCACCGTATTGTTCTATGCCACTTCAGCAAACGGTAGGAGATCCACCCAATCTGTTTGCTGGTATGTGGTGTAACTGCGGAGATACCGTTCGACCATTGCGTTTGTTCATTCCACCGCCCCGTTGGTGTTGGGGTGGTACGCTGAACTGAGGCCCTGGGATGATCCTACCAGGCGGAGGGAATCACGCTAAAATTGCGCCGTAAACTGCACCCCTCGATCCGAAATAACACATCGGGGTACTCTGTGGAGGTGGTAGACATGCTGTACAAAAAGTCTCACCAGATGGCGGGCCGAAGGCAACCCTTTACAAGGAATGAAGTGGGCTTGTTTGGAGAAGAGGTCAATGACCGTCCAAATCACAGTGTGACCCCGATTCTCCGCTAAGTCTACCACGAAATCCATAGCAATCTCCTCCCACGGTCGAGTCGGGTCAGCCACCTTCTGCAACAAGCCCATTGGCCTCCCCACCCGGGGCTTTGCAATGGCACAAACGTGGCAATCCTTCACGTATGCTTCCACGTCCGATTTCAGCCGAGGCCCCCAAAACTGCCGTCGCACCAGGTGCAATGTTTTCAAAAACCCGAAATGGCCAGCCTGCTTAGTGTCGTGGCATCGCTGGAAGACAGTTCGCCGTAAGCTGTCAGGCATGTATAGTTTGTCACCTTTCCAGGCCAATCCCTCTCTCTGTGTCAACGGCCCTGGATGGTCACGTAGCCACGCATCACCTAACACAGCCGCTCGTAGTTCTGACAGCGTGCTGTCCACCACCGTATGTGGGGCTAACCGAGCTACCCCTTGGCTGTAGGGAGGCATTATCGCTTGCACCACTTCCTCCCTCTTGCTGTGGTATTGTGGCATGCATGACAACGCGTCTGCTAGAAAGTTCCTGCCCCCTGGAACGTACTTCAGGGTGAACTTGAAATGGGCAAAGTACCGAGCCCACCTGACGTGTTTGGTGACAGGCTTTCTGGTGTTTGTAACGCCCTTTCCTCGACCGCTGGACGATTCCCGAGGCCCTCTGTGACCGGCAGCGATTGGCCATGCCGCTCAGCTGCTCTGCTACCGGCTGCGAGCTTCACCGGCGCTCTGCCGTGCCGCCCAGCTGCTCTGCTCATGGCCGCAGCCTTCGCCGGCTTTCTGCGGCACCCATCTGACGATGGCGGCTTTCCTAGATGTTTGTTGGCAACTGGCTGCCCCACCCCCACAGGCTGGCAGATCCGTTGGCAGCAGGGGTCTTTCCACTCCGGGACCGGCAGGCCGTCGAAGTGCACAGGGAGGAAGAAATAGAGGGCCCATTCCGGCGATCGGGGTGGCGTTGGGGACTTCCCGGCTCCATGGCAGCGTCCGGCGTTGGAGCGGCGGCTGGCAGCTATGGGTTGCGTCCCGTGTCACCCCCCCACACCTGTGAATGGCAAGTCTCATGGGGCTTGACAATAAATATATAATCCTTTTTGTAAAGTAATTACATGTAGTCTTTCCTTCTGTCTTTTTCTTCATTTGCCACTGTTTTCTTCCATAATTATTCTTGAGTATCCCTGCCTTAGCTGTGAGTTGTCCCATGATTCCTCTGATCTTTTTAAAAAAATATTTTATTTTATTGCTATTTTCCTTTATTTGTTGACATCCTTGCTTGGCTTTCCATATCCTTCTTGTTTGAAACTGGAAGTCTTGATTCAGTGGCAAAATGTCCTTTTTGTTGCTCAGCATAGTCATCTTCTCTGTGGGTATGTGCATTTGCGTGCGTGCATATGCTATCATAGTAAACTGTTTTGAAAGCCACTCATTTTTTTTCATCTCTGAATTAGGATTAGGGTTTTATTTTCCTATGATGCTATATATATACTTCCATGGTTTCCTTATATATTTCCATATATTTTCATGATTCCCTTCCATGTTTTCCAGGACATACAGGTAGTCCTCGACTTATGACTACAGTTGAGCCCAAAATTTCTGTTGTTAAGTGAAACATTTTTTAAATGAGTTTTGTCCCATTTTGCTACATTTCTTGTCACAGTTGTTAAATGAATCACTGGAGTTGTTAAGTTAGTAACAGTTGTTCAGTGAATATGGCTTCCCCATTGACTTGCCTGTCAGAAGATCGTAAAAAGTGATTACATGACAGTAACAGTTATAAATATGAACCAGTTGCAAAACATTTGAATTTTGATCATGTGACCATGGGGATGCTGCAAAGGTCATAATTGTGGAAAATGTTCATAAGTCACTTTCTTCAGTGCCGTTGTAACTTTGAATGGTCACTCAATGAACTGTTGTAACCCAAGGACTACCTGTACTTTACTACTACACCTACTCTCTTTAAACTTCAATCCATGTATTTGACCCTAAGAGCCTATGATCTCTTCACGCACCTGAAAGTAATAACTGGATTGCACTGCTCCTTTTATTTTGTATTATGCAATCTTTGATTCCAATCATATTGGTTTCATGTGTAGAATCTGCATTGATGTTGCATGAAGTATATATTATTGGCAGTAAAACCATCTTAGTAAAATTCAGGTAACCTATCTCCTATATTGTTGCATTTACCCAAATCATTTTTTCCTATGATTCTAGAATCCTCCTCTTCTACTTAACAACTAACTTGAGCTCAGAAGAGGGAAACATCAACAGCAGTCTTAATTGCTGTGCCATATCTGCTTTTTTTCCCATTATCTTGTATTAGATAGTCAATCCCATGTTAGCTCATGTTAGAATGCTGTATCAATTTAATAATGATGTCTTCTCCATTGTAACAATTTCATTATCTCCGGGTGATTATTGGCCTTCCTCTGTCAGTTCTTAAGAATGATTATCTCTGCCTTTTTCCATTTATTGTTCTATCCAATTACAACCAGTAGTATTGAATGATCTCTGACTTAGCAGTTATCAATATTTCTTGAATTTCTGATTTCTGCCAATTCCTATAAAAGAATGTGCTAAAATTTAACACAGTAATTATTTTTCGTCTTTAATTATGTAACAAAAGAATGCCAATTGTTTTGTCATAAGAAGAAATAAACCTAAAATAGATATTGAGGATAGCAGCTTAGACTATCATCATAAAACTGTCAGACATTGTGGGGGAAATCCTGTGCTTTTCTGTTCACATGTAAAGCATAGAAAAAGGATCAGAATGTGGACAGAACAAAACATAGCATTTGATAGTTCGTGGAATTTATAGTTTAGCCCAGGGGTAGGCAACCTCGGCGCTTGTATAACTCATGGACTTCAACTCCCAGAATTCCTGAGCCAGCAGCTGGCTCAGGAATTCTGGGAGTTGAAGTCCATGAGTCATACAAGAGCCGAGGTTGCCTACCCCTGATTTAGCCATTGTCTAAAATGTGTGTTTTGCATTAATATTTTCTTAATTTTTTTGAAATAAATATAAGAAATTTTAATCAAACAAAATCCAATTAATGCAAAAAATATTTCAGTAAATATTCTGACTTTTTAAAAAACTATTGTCAAATTAGAAAAAAACTAAAGATATATGTCTGATTTTTTTTTCTTTTGCTCATTTGTCATTAGGTATTACTGAAGATATATATTTATGTACATGTGTGTATGTGTGTGTAAATATATATAGCAATCCAAATATATAGCAACAGCAATCCAAATTTCACACACACACACACAATTAATTTTAAGGTCATGTCTTCAGAATGACATTAATTTTAAATGTTACTGTGTCACAATATATTCAATCTGTTGGCCACCTGTTGCCTGATAAGAGCCAGAAAGAATAACATGAAGTTTAGCTAGCTTTATCTATTTTATTCTTTTGAATTTTTTATTATTTATTCAATTTCTACAACCGCCCAACTCAACCAAGTGACTCTGGACAGCTTACAATTCTAAAATTATAAAACAATTTAAAAAAACATTAAAACAAGTGTTTTGTTTGCTTCTACAGTGTATTTGCATTAATATGGAGTGTTTTTCATTCTAATGGTACATTCAGTTTGTGAAGAAATATTATGTTCTACAAAAATAAGAGATATAATTCATATTTTGTTTTTCATCTTATAGCATGTGTTACATGTAATAGTTAGTTGAGGGACAAAAAAAAATTCAGAAGCAAGACAGTGTTGTTTCTGGTAGTGCATTTTATAAACAAAGTTACACAGATTGAGACAGAAATACCATAGGGAAAAGTCAAGGGAATCAAAAAACCTGAAGTGCTTCATGGAATGACATCTCTTCCAGATGGTGTTTTTAATACATTTATCAGATGGATATGAAAGACAATAATGAACATTCAAAATGGGGAGTGGCAATCCTCCCTTGGGAACTGAAACAGCATGATACCTTCTGTGTGCTGAAATTATTTGATTAATCTCTACTATCCTATTGTGTAAAATAGTGCAACAAGCTTTTCTTTGGCATATATTAATATGGACAATATTACTCATAAATAGTCCAAAAGAACATTTTTAATAAATATAGTTTGTTTTCATATAGATAAGAGACTAATTAAACAAGGAAAACAAGTTTTAGGAACACCTTAGAATCAAAACACCCCTCATTAAGTTTGATTAATTAAATTCATTTATGAGTGAAATCCTCTTAATTTTATTTATTTATTTATTTTAATTAAATTTTTATGCCACTCCTCTCCGAGGACTCGGAGCGGCTAACAATATAAATAAAAAACAACATCTCAACATTTCAAAAATTTAAAACCAAATCTAAAAAGCATTTAAAAAGACCCCCTTAATGTGAAAGCCTGTTTGGAGTAGTGGTTAAGGTGCCAGCCTAGAGGCCAGAAGACTGGTGCTAGGCCATCTTAGGCATTCTCTAGCCAGTCACTCTCAGCCAATTCAGCTCACAGATTTGCTGTTGTGGGGAAAAAAGGAGGAAGTATTGGTACGTTCCTCACCTTGTCATATATGCAAAAAAGAGGGGGAGAACAAAAAATTGAAAAAAAAAATTCAGGTATATAACATCAATTGAAAATGAAAAAAATAAGATGAGTTAACAGATTATTAATTATGCTGCAACTTCTGATCTTGAATTTTGTTTCTAAAAGCTGCACAAATAGAATTTATACAGCTTTATCTCTACAATGCATGCTTTGATTCAGTAGAAATTTAATGTTACCTCAGATGCTTGGAAAGTAATAGAAGAAGTGCTTAACAACCACACTTATGTGGCAGTGTCTATTACCTGTCTGCTGTGATGGTTATTGGTCTCTTTATTTCTCTCCTTCACTGTCTGTTCAGCCTCATCCACTTCTTCGAAACAACTTTTGATTATGGATTTTGGAATGCATAATTCAAGTTTGTTAACCACAGTAATTGTTACAATACATCTAAATATTTGTTTGCTGAATGTTCTTTTGTATAACTAGTTTGAAGTTAAAAGATTTCTGGCCTTCACTGATACAGTTCACTCATTGCTCGTTCATTTTTAATCTTGCCTCTGAAATGTATCTGTGTTTTCCTGTGTTAGTAACATTTTAGAGAAACTGATGGAACTGAGTTGCCTGTTTCTGCCTTTGATTTCTTTTGTATTTTAATTTTCAGTTCCCACTGAGAATGTTGCAACAGTTGCAGATTGCGCCAGCGTGATTGAGGGCGTGAGCCGTAGCCGCAATGCTTTGTTGAATGGAGACACAAAGAATTATGACTGGGATTCTGGGTATACGTGCCATCAGCTAGGCAGTGGTGCTATTGTTGTACAGCTGGCGCAGCCATACATGATTGGATCAATTCAGTAAGAAGATTTCTTTTTTCATGTAAAAATAGTTTCAGTAATTTAGAATATATACCTCCTGATAGCTGCCGTGAAAAGTTCATATTTTTATGCACTGATAGTGTTCTTAACATTCAAAACTTAAGTTGGAAATCAAACCACTCTGTATATGCACATACACACATTTGATATGAAAATAATGACATAACTTGAGGGCAGGCAATTTATTTTCTGCTGAGAATAGCATCAGAATCAGAATGCTTCCAGTTTGTTTTGTTTTATATTGCTGTGTGATTTTCACAACTGCATAGCCTTGAGCTGATGAAATATTTATTTATTTATTTATTTATCTCCTCAAATTTATCTATGAGTCAGTGTGAATAAAATAAAATGTTAATGTGTTAAATGAGAAAAAGAGTAGAATAAAGTTCTTGGGTATCCATGAAACTCAGTATACAATTTCTGACCAACTGCTACCAATTGTATTTTTTTTTTAGTTTTGGTGGGGGGGGCAGGTTGGAGTAGGTGCATTTGTGGTATAAGGTCAAAAACAAATATACGCGTTGCTGAGAGTTATTAGAGAAGGAAAATGGAAAGTTTCTTAAAAATGTGTGACTATTGCAAAATATTCAACTTTTAAAAAGAAGTTAGGATTACGTGTATATATTACGTGTAAGTTATAATCTTTTAAAAAACAAAAGAGTTTCACCATAGTATACCTGTGATAGAGAGGCATAAAGGAAAAAAATCATTTCCTTATGATAAAATGCAAGGAATTATGCTTTCTTTACTTTTGGTTTCTTATACCGTAGTTTGATATTAGAATGGTGAAGATACGAAAGGCACTGACAGAAATGGACAAAATAATGTTTATGTTTCAAAATGCTTGGCACTGAAAATATATGTCTATAGCTATATGTTGTGAATTTGTAGTCCATATTGTGGAATATATAGGAAAGATTTTTTAATGTTAATTGGCCAATAGTGTACTCAAAAACAATAGTGATGTGATCTGTCATCCAAATGCTGTTCATAAAGATGACATCATTCAGGTGATTTTGCCATACTTTTTTTTGTAAATGTGGCCATTGATCCCATACTTGCTATGTCTCTCAGCTCCTGGAAATGGTGCCAGATCTGCTTTTCTTACAGTACAAGATAGATGTTTTCAAGTATCAGTAATGTCATTTCTGCATTAATGATAAATATCATGTTTGCTGGAAAAAAAATACTGCACTCCAACAAAACATCCTTAACCCAGTTGTAAAGCATGATAGTGGAAATATTGTGGATTGGGACTGCTTTACAGCCTCAACTCCTTGATGATTCATAATCAGTGAAAAAACAATGGATTCTTGATTGCACCAGCAAATCTATAAACTGAGATATTCTCCAAGGAGTGGGATATACTTTCAATGTCTGAACTGATCTCAGGAATTTGGATCATCTACAATAGAAAGGTGGATCATTTACCAGCACCAAATCAGTTGGGCATAATCCTTTTCTTAATTTGATGTACATTTCTAGTCCAGAGAGCAAGTAGGCAGAATATTTTATAGCCCTCCTCTGATCTCCATTAATGCCTGAACTCCTTCCCCTACTCTAAACACATAGATTTTGGAGCTAAAAAAGAAGGTTCTTCCCCATCTAACTAAATTCATATTCAGAGCAACCCATATATGTTGGCTCACAGAGGTGACTTTCTAGAATCATAGTCTTAATTTCTCCCACCACTTTGTGAATAGGGAAAACTACACCATAACAAGGTTCTTCCTTCCTTGAGGGAGGTAGTATTATAGTTCTTCACTGATAGCTAGATGTTTCCGGGCATTTAAAACAAATCCTCTTCTTTTCCATAACTTATTATGGGAAAACTTATCAAAAGCTTATTTTTTGTTTTATCCCAGCTTAACTGTTGCATCCTCTCCACTCCAGTCTTGACATACATTTTCCTTGGACTTTATCACTGATCTACCACATATTAAAGTCTTGAATGCCATTCTGGTGGTAATTCACCTCTTTTCCAAAAAAGCTTCTCTTGTTTTAGACTCCATTCTAAAACAATTTATCTATTAAAGAGCATTTTTGAAAACCACCATTTATCCGATCATGTCTCTAATAGCATACAATTTACAACTCATTTTTCCAAACTATATTTCACCTTTAAGATATAACAATTCATTCTGTTCTCTGCCCCTTGTATGCAGTTACATGAAGGAACAAATACTACTTTAGAATAATATCTTTGTTGTGTAAACTGATGAGACAGTTGGCCGGATCTTTTCATTAAACCTTAAATTGCTTTTGATAATATAGTCATACTGTTATTCAGATGTCAGAATTTCGGATGACCTACAGGAACCATCTAAACCAGTTGCCAAATGCTTCCCAGTTGTCCACAGTTTAGAAGCCTCCCATTTTTTCCAAGAATTATTAGGATTTTCTGAAAGAGTTGGATCATGTCAAAGACTTCTACATTTGCTGTGCTGATCATTATTACTAGGAAACTCCCCATGCCTACTATTGTTGGAGACCGCATATGGCTTTCTATCAGATTCCTTCCCTTCAAACAACTGCCTACAGATGTGAAAGCCAACTTTATTGGACCATTCTCCATAACGACTCAAATCAGTAGTGTAGCCTTTTATCTGTAGCTTCCAGCCACACTGAAAGTAAATTCCATTTTCTACTGCTCCTTCCTGATATACCTCCTTATGCAATTCTGCTCTACCATTTCCTCCCAACTTGAAGGAGAGAAACAGTTTGAAGTGAAATATATTTTGGATTGTCAGTACAGGAAAGGCAAATTGGAATATCCTATTCATCAGAAAGGGTACCCAGATATAAGCTGTTCATGGGAAATAGCAGATGATGTACATTCCTCTTACCTACTTTGGCAGTTCCATTTTCAGGACAGTCAGAAGCCTAAATCACCTGGCGGATTGAATACTCAGAATTCATCACCTGTTAACATTTCTGTCATTGAGGAGTAGGAGGACATTGAGGGAGGAGACATTTGAATAACTACCAAGAAAGAAGCAGTGACAATGAGATGGAGACTCCTAGAATGGAAGGGAAAATCATGGCAGAGAAATAGGACAAAAGAGATACCCTCCATTTTTGCTGACTTTTTCACTTCAGACAGAGAGGCAGAATGCCCAGAAAGTACAGAGAGTTCATTAACTTAAGCCAAAAAAGAAGAAACAAAGGGCACTATGCCCTCCAGCCATCCATGATCAGATAGAGGAAGGGGAAGAAGCATCTATCTGATGGAGAGAAACGGGAGAGGACAACCTCTAGTGACATAAAGTATGAAGTTAAAGCACGGACTAGTGATCTTCTTCCAGCTAAACGGAATTTTTCTCATCTCTTAATCTCAAGGCCTAATTTCACCCACTGGTAAAAGCAAAAAGAAAAGACCTTGAATTCAAACTCTGGAGGGAACATATATAAAGCTTGATTTCTGCACATATGTGGTTTGTGTTTTGTGATAAAACAACTTACCTAGCATTGTCATGTTTGTGAACTACTGCTAATAAGCAATGACCTGAATAGAAAATAAAACATCTGGAGAGTCAAGATTTATTGCCTGGCCTGGTGTGAAATCTGACACACTTTACTAAAGCACAATTAGCATATAAAATTTCAGAAAGGATTTCAGTGGGAGATTAAAATGTTGCATTTTCATCTTTGATACAGAGAACCATAGAGATTTTTATCATTATTCATAAAGCAAAGAAAAGGCAGTTTACAAAGTATATAATTCGTCTTAAAGCACAGGTATAGTATAGGTATTACCTTGCTCAATAGTAGCAACTGTGAGAGGGTTTCTGGTGTCCTAGTGGACAATCACTTAAATATGAGCCAGCAGTGTGCTGCAATCACTTAAATATGAGCCAGCAGTGTGCTGCTGTTGCCAAAAAAGTCAACCCAGTGATAGGCTGCATTAACAAAAGGATAGAATCAAGGTCACGTGAAGTGTTAATACCACTTTACAAAGCCTTGGTAAGGCCACACTTGGAATACTGCATCCAGTTTTGGTCACCACGATGTAAAAAAGATGTTGAGACTCTAGAAAGAGTACAGAGAAGAGCAACAAAGATGATTAGGGGACTGGAGGCTAAAACATATAAGGAAAGGCTGCTGGAATTGGATATGACTAGTTTAATGAAGAGAAGGACGAGGGGGGACATGATAGCAGTGTTCCAATATCTCAGGGGCTGCCACAAAGAAGAGGGAGTCAAGCTATTCTCCAAAACACCTGAAGGCAGGACAAGAAGCAATGGATGGAAACTAACCAAAGAGAGAAGCAACTTAGAACTAAGGAAACATTTTCTGACAGTTAGAACAATTAACCAGTGGAACAACCTGCCTCCAGAAGCAGTGAATGCTTCAACACTGGAAGTTTTTAAGAAGAGACTGAACAGCCATTTGTCTAAAATGGTACAGGGTTTCCTGCCTGAGCAGGGGGTTGGACTAGATGACCTCCAAAGTCCCTTCCAACTTTATTGTTGTTGTTGCAAAGATTTATGTGCTCAGGTGTTCAAGAAACATTATTCTAGGGTATTTTCTCTGCATCTCAACTTGCCTCTTCAGAATAATTAGACAACATTGAACAGAAATAATAATTCTTGTTCTGAAACAGACAAACCTGCTGGATTAGTGGTCCAAAGACAAACTATTAAAAGCAGGAACCTCTGACATGTGTAACACTTTTAAATGCAATCTGAAGGTAAATTGAGTCTAGCAGTATTAGAAAGGGATAGAATTGCCAAATTTGATGGAAAATATCAAGAATACAAACAGTCATGCACAAATACACTCTCAGTCAATCACATATATACTTTAGGATGGGATAAAAATATTATGCTCAATAAACCATAGTATAGAACTAGGATTATTAACCAAGGAAGATTAATTTTATGACTGCCCTCATTTTTAAGGTACAGCTCTTGTGCTTCACTTTTTTTAACAGGTATACATGATTTGCCTTAAAGGAATAGGCTCAGAGAGGCTTTCTAAAATGTGAGTGGATGTTATCACATTTTTATTAGAGTCATTGTTATTTATTTTAATTAATGAAATGTGAACAAGGCTGCTGCTACGAATGCAAATGTTTAACATTCTAGGTATTGATGACAGTTAGTTGGCTGCGTGTGCTGTGTCCCCAGCAAGCTGATTAACAAAAAACAATTCATTGTTCTATAGGAGGATTTCCTAATATGCTGTGGAAATACATCCCCCTGCCCCCTTTTTATTTTCTTTTAACCTTAGCCTATCCATCACATTATAACTTAGCTTTTTCAAGTTCTTTATTACTGTAGATTGGTAGCCTTTTAAGTTTTAAGAAATTTAGCCACTGGATAGAACAATGTTGTATATTGGAGAATAAACAGTTACTTGGGAGACATATAGTGATGGATTGAAAGGGCAAATAATGCATGTTAAATTGTTGTGAGATATCAGAGATGGTGGAATTATGTAGTGCTTTTACCTCTTCATGAAATAACACTTTAAAATACAAAGAGGAGTAGCCATGTTAGTTTATTTTGCAAGAAAGAAAAAATAAGAGCTATACACAGAGAGTATGAAGGTCTAAAATGGCATGGCAAAAGCTGTTGTATCTTATTCATTTATTAGTTCTATGTTCCATCTTTCTACCAAAAATGGCTGATGCTCAACGTAATAAATAGATAGTATTATGCATATTGATCAGTGAAGGAATAACATCATTCAGAAATTTGTAGAAAAATAGTTTAATATACCACAACATTCCTTTGAAAGAGACAGGTGTTCATTTAATTTTTGCTCTTGTGAAAAGTTAATGTATTTATTCAGCCTGTATTTAACATTTAATTGAATTGTTACCGAGTTTAGATTTTGCATTCTATTTTATTCATTTTATCTATTTATGTTTTAGAAATTATTCATTTTTAACCATGTGTGGAGTCTTTTATTGCTCTCCGAGCTTAACCCATGCATATACACACCTGCCAACTGAGGAAAACATTTGTTCTCCTTCTTCACAAAAATTTAGGCTATAATAAATAAGTAATTTTTAACCTGTTACAAGACACTTTATACTTATCATGACATTTTGGGAATAAATTGCATTTTTTACCTGACTGAATATTTATAGTCTTACACAATTGGGCATACTTCCATGAAACTAAAATAGCCTTAAGCTTGGCATACATTATCATTTTGTTAACACTGGATAAATATTCTGTAATGATCAACCATTCTGCTCTTTACATAAATGTACCATATATCCATAATCCTTTTGTTCTGAGACCCTCCCCAGCTAAGTTGGTTTTTACTTAAGCTATTAAGCAGCCAAAATTGTATTACCTACTGATGTACAATTCAAAATAATTGATTTTTTATATTAATTCCTGTTACTCTGACAATTTGAATCAAGGAAACTGCAGTGTCCCCAGTTATAAAAAATGATTTCACTGGAAAATCTAATTAGATTATTTCCTTTTTTTACATGTTTTTGTTTCAGTACTTGAAATTCTTCAAAAGATTTATCCCATAATTAAAACCTCTGCATTGATTTACAGTTATGTTTATAAGCTCAACACACATTCGAGATTCTGTCCTTAAGTTAACAGATTTTTTAATAAGCAAGTTAGCTACAGCTTTGCTTAGAGCAACCAAAAGACATCTGTGCTAAACAAAAAGCCAGTGAGAGAGAAAGCAGAATTTTACATAGCTGGATGTTTCTCCTAACCAAATGTGGAATGCTGCTTTGGGGAGTTTTAATGGAATCAGCTCTGAAATTTTAATTTGCAGAAACTCATCATTAATGAGAATTGAAAGTCTCTTTTTTTCAGAGTTCTTTTATTTTGGTCTTGAAATTATTTATTAATAACACCCTAGGTTTATATAGAGGGTTCCACAGTAGGTTTTAGAAATCTTGTTTGCCCAGTATATCAGCCTAATCAATATTAAAAGATGTACAGATCTGAAGAATGAAGCTTTTTCTTATTCCTATATCATATTTAATATTTTTATAATAAGCCCACTTCTAAATCAGTGGTTATTTTCTTTCAAACGAATAAATTTCTTTCCTAAAACAAAGAGAACACCAACTTTTACAACAATCCTTCAGCATTAAAACAAAGCAATTAAGATAGCTGTTAGTGAAGAACGAAATAATTTTGTAGAAGCAATACTTTTTACAGCAGTGTAAACAAACAAGGAGACTCTAACAGGGAAGAGATGGTTTATATAAAATATAAATAGTCTAAGAAGATTGTTATAACAGCCAGTGCAAATAATATCTTTTTTCATAGGTTTTAATTAATATTTACTTATTAAACTTCAGTTGTCCATTTATTCAAGCAATCATTGTTCTCTTAACTTAAAAAATAGGAAATTCAAAGAGATTATGGAAGGATGTTCCAGCATATCTAATAAGCTAAACTATGAAAGCTGATACGGTTAATAATTTTGATAGCTTTAAAGTTGCTATTTATTATTTCCAAGACCTAGAGACGCATATATATGTCCCAGTAGTCACAAAACTTGTGCATCACAATGGATATGTTAGCCACTCTTTTTTTCCTAGAAGAAAAATATCAAATTACTTACCTTTGGGGACTGGGAACATAACAGTATTTGGAATTCTGATAAGATCTCAGGGCCATCTTCATAAAAATGCTTCCAAGAAACAAGGTGGCTTCAGTTTAAAGTATCTCTTACTAATCCCCACAAATAGATAAAAGATAAATTTGATGCACGTAGCTTAAAGATTTTTTTCAGAATTACTATGTTCTGGGAAATATGAAGCAGGATAACTTTAGAAAGCCAAATTATCAAAAACATATCCCTAGTATTTGAAAGGCTTACTTGTATATTTAATTTTTTTGCTCCTGAACATTTAAAGCTAAGTAATACATGTTATTTATGGCAAATATTAAAAACTCAATTATTAATACAAAATTCCATATAGAGGTGACCTTTGAATTCTTTACCTCCCCTTCAGGTTACTCCTCTGGGATTGTGATGATAGGAGTTACAGCTATTACATTGAAGTTTCTACAAATCAGCAGCAGTGGACCATGGTGGCTGACCGAACGAAAGTTTCTTGCAAGTGAGTTTCCTTTAAATATCTAAATGTCTGAATCAGAAAACATATAAAAAATAAATAAAATAAAAGGTTTTGTAGAGTATTGTATTAAGGGCAAGGTCAAAATTAAGAATGAAAATCTTGTGAAAGAGGTTTGATTGTTATTCTATAAACATTCATCCTTTTGAATCACAGTAAAGAAGGACATTTCTGGTGAATCCAGTTTAAAAAGTAAATTTTTAAACAAGGACTGTTCAGTTCTATGGGTTTTTTTATGTGTTTTAATGTGCGATTAGATAATGGTATTCTCCTTCCTTGCTGCTTCCTATTTGCCTAATCCAGCATTGAGGAGCTAATCCTTTGTTTATGGAATTAGATTATAGTATAAAGAGTACCTGCAAAGTCCCAGCAGGAAAAATAAGACAACACCGTTTTCAGCAAACCTCTTTGATCAGCGAGAGTGCCAAAGAAAATAATGAGAAACAAAAGAGAAGAAAATGAAATTCAGTATACATGTCAGGAAATGCATTTGATAGTCTAGTCAAGTGTGAAAACTTGTTTTCAGGTCTGCATACGCTGCCTTTGGTTGGTTTAATTGTATTTTAATGTAGTATATTTTGTGCAAATTAATTATTTAGAACTCAGGCCCTGAAGTGAGAGGTTATTCTTAAAGTCCTCTGTCTTTCTTACTAATTCTCAAAATGCTGGTGATGGAAATGTTGGCGTATTTATTATCTTCAGAGAGGAACCTTGCAGTTGTCTTTAAATGGAAGCCAATTAATGCATATTGGCCTTGTAATTGTCATTTTAAATGCTGCATACAGGTTAAAAAAATAGACCCTTCTGGATAACTTCTGTTTTCTCAACATAGCGTGACAGTAATGAAATGTATTCATATTCTTTTCTCTCTGAAAGGGCAAATATTTCTGATGTTTGGTTTCTTGGCCCTAATAAGAGAAATATATATTCTACTAAAAAATTTACAGAGGAAGATACTAAACCTGTTTCATACAGGAAGATAACCAAGTAAATAAATACATCTGAACAATAACAAACATAAAAATAATAGAATCAGTAAAATCATTCTAAATCTGCCAAACCCCAAAGGCCATAATGTCTGAAGATATCAGGGTTGGAATTGTGTTGACCTTCTTAGGACAGAAAGCGATCTTCCACATGAGCAATGCACTGAAGAAGACAAAATCAAGCTTTTAAATTTTCTTTGCCCATTCTCAAACATATTCATGGTTGTCTGTAAACTTTCAGACCATTCCTAATCTTGATTGTAAAATATTGCATTCAGTTGTGTCCAGTTCTCAGAGACTACTTCGACAAGTTTTTGCAGCTTTCTTGGCAAGGGTTTTTCAGAAGTGATTTGCCATTGCCTGTTTTCTGGGGCTGAAAGCAAGTGATTAGTCCAAGGTCACTCAGTTGGCTTTGTGTCTAAGGTGACTGATAATCTCAGTTTGTGGCCTGATGTCTTAATCACTGTACCAAACTGAGTCTTATTGTAATTATATCATCTACATTAGATCAACCTTTCCTCTCCTACCAACACTGACTGGAACTTGCCATGGAGTAAGAATGATAACCACCATAATACAGTGCATCCTTTTCCCAATCCCCAAAGTCAGTCCAGAAGGATACTATAGTCGAAAGCCACTGAGAAATCCAGACAGTCCACCTCTGTCTGGAGTCCTCCAAAGGGCATTGATAATATGAGGGCAGTTCGGAAATAAACCTCAATTTGGTTATCAGTGACAGAAACTCACAGATACAGAACATTTATTATACACATTAGAAAATTACCACATTACTTTGACATAATCACCATTCAAATTGAGGCACTTGTCATAACATCTTACAAGGTTTGAAATTCTTTAGTAGTAGTTACTCGGCGCCAAATCTGGGCTACGGGGGTTGTGTGATCAAAAACATCCCAACGGAACTGCTTCAAAAGTTCTTGGGTTTGTCTAGCGGTGTGTATGCGAACATTATCGTGAACCAACACCACACAGATAGTCAGCATGCCTCGACACTTTTTATGGATGGCTCATCTGAGTTTTCCTAACGTTTCACAGTAGACTTCTGAATTGATGGTTGAACCACGCTCCATGAACTTCACTAGCAGTACTCCTTTGGCATCTTCACATTTGGCGGGATTTTCTATGGCACCAGTTCCAGTGTGGTGTTGGTTCACGATAATGCTTTCCTGTACACCGCTAGATGCACCCATTTTAGGAAAATAAAATTCAGAAGAATATGCATGATTAGAATGTGAAACAGTTCTAATCATGCAAAGAAATAATTACAGGGATAGTACAATTATGGATGTAAACCACAAGATGGGGTCACTGTAACATCCAATGCTTACAATATATAAAATTTAATTCACTTTCATTTTTAGTGAAATCTGCTAGAAAAGAAAGACAAAATCTGTATTCATTACATGAAATTATTGCAAAAAAAAACCCTTTGGCCAAGTTAGCAGTTAATTATGTGATTCTAGCCTCACCTGAACTCCTATTAGCCAAGTTAATTAAAGACAGTTTCTAAGATTTTCAACTATATAACCATTAAGTCCAAATATTACAACAAGAAAGGAAATCTTTATAGATGTTTAATAAGGAGCAGAGATTCCGGGGATAGATTCCTCCATATTTGGATGAAAAATAGAAGACAGCAATCCGAAAGTCTAGAAACAACTCTAATGTCCTGGAAATAATCTATGAAAAGAAAATGGAACTGGAAAAGGTGCAAAAAAGGGCAACAAGAATGATCAAGGAAATGGAGCGCCTCCCTTATGAAACCAGATTGCAACGCCTTGGTCTCTTCAGCCTTGAAAGACGGCGTTTAAGGGGTGACTTGATCGAAGTGTATAAAATTATGCATGGGATAGAAAAGGTGGATAGAGAAAAATTCTTTTCTCTATCACACAATACCAGGACAAGGGGGCACTCCCTAAAGCTCATAGCTAAGAAAGTGAGGACAAATAAAGGGAAATATTTCTTCACCCAGAGGGTCGTTGATTTATGGAATTCACTTCCAGAAGGGGTCGTGACAGCTGTCAGCCTTGACAGCTTCAAGGCAGGGTTAGATAGATTCATGCATGCCAAGTGTATCGGTGGTTATTAAAACGGATGTCCATGTGCCCGCCTCTATGTTGGTTGAGGCAGGCAGGATTCCCTTGAGTACCATTTGTTGGGGGTCAAGGGAAAGGGAGGGTTTTTCCTTCTCTTTCTGCTCAAGATCCCCATGTACAATTGGTGGGCCACTGTGTGACACAGAATGCTGGACTCGATGGGCTTTGGCCTGATTCAGCATGGCTCTTCTTATGTTCTTAAATGAGGAAAATGCTAAAACAAAAATTAAATAATGAATTCTGAGCCCTTCAAGTAGAAAGTAAGCATTAATAAAAATCAGAGTGCCATATAGAAGCGGAAAAGTTCAAAAATTATGTTGGTGGAGAGAAGCCTAAATCTATTCAGACATGCTCAGAAGGCTAAACGTTCTGTCCCAAAAGACTGACTCAGGGGAAACTTGTCAACAGGATTAAAACTGAAAAAATAACAAGTTTAAAGTAAGAACATGTTTCTTCTCTTGAATAGTCAGCCAAAAGCCTCAAGGGCCCAGAGTAGAAACATTTTTAAATCCTAAGAGAAGAAAAGATAGAAGGAAAAAAGTAAAAAAAGATGAATCCCTATAATGGGATTCAATTGTTGGATTTTTCTGGTGATCTGTTTGACCTATTACTGTATACATTTGTTTGTGTTTCAATCAGTGACCAAGGGCTAAATGGGATAACAAAGCCTGTAATTTTCATTGTATTAGTAATTGTAGCTGTGTGCCATACACCTTCATCACTGGCCCTCCATCAAAAGTACTTGCAAGATCCACCACTATATTGTGGTTAAAATTACTGAATCTCTGCTGTTTTTGTACATGTGTGTGATGCCATGGTTTATGTTTGAAAGGGAAGAAGCTTGCATTGGTTCAGTACAAAGCTGCTTTCCTCATTTGCACCTCCCTTCCCCTCCCACATTCCCCTAAAATATGTGGAATAGCCCCTGATACCTCCAAAAAGTTGTGGCTGAATGTAGGACACTGCAGTTCCAGTTTGCAAAAACAAAAAATGAGCACCCACCCAAACTTTTTTACCTTGATTTTGAAGTCAGTTTATTCTCTGACATTTCTCCCTACATAGTGTTCTGTTCTTTAAGTTCAAGGAGAGGACAGCCTTAGACAGTTAGATAGTCCCTGATGGGAAGCTTGGCGAACATCTGCTTAACAGCTGCAAATTCATTCTTTGCTGTAAACCAGACAAGGAAACCAATGCCATGCAGGTCAGTACTACTTTTATTGTAAAGCTTTAGTTACAGAATCTTGCAAGTCTGAACATGCTTCCCACTCCCCTCCCTTTGTCTTTGTATGAACTAAGGAGGAGCTTCTTTGAGACATTTACTAAAGGACATTTCCTCTGCCCTCTGGACTGTTTTACAATAGTGAAATTTCAAAGCATATAAACATTTAAATACAGGTAGTCCTTGACTGATGACCATTTGTTCAGAGGCCACCCAAAATTACAATGGTGCTGAATTAAGGGACTTAAAACGGGTTCCCAAAGTTATGGCCATTGCAAAGGTCTGTAGACACAAAATCAAAATTCAGGTACCAGCCCACTTGCACTTATGACTGTAGAGGTGCTGCAACTGCCCACAGCCACCTTTTCCCTCCCCCATCTGTTTCCTTTTGGCCTTCTGCAGTCCTTGGCCCCTGCTGCTCTACCTGACGTTTGCTATCTTCTTGCTTCTACTGCTGACCAGGCATGCAAACTAGCTTTCTTCCCAAGCTCATGCATGCAGTTTCTTCATGAGACCTGGGGAATATGACCTCATGTGGCCAGCTGCTGTCTTGCAAAGGGCCAGGGCAGGCAGACCTCCTCAGTAGTGGGAGAAAGAAGATGGTGAAGGTGGCAGGGATCTTGGAGTGCAGAGTGGTGAGGACGATTGTGACTGGGATGGGGCAGCTGAGATTTCCCAGGGCATTATAACTGGGGTGGCTGGAACTTCCTGGGGCCTTGCGGCTTTGCACTGCACAGCTGGGGCTTTTAGGGCACTGCAGTTTTGCATTGTGCGGTTGGGGCTTCCCAGGCAGCTGCGTCTTTGCACTTAATTGTCTTAAGGCCCTTTCTACCACAAAGAGATTGCACGTAGTTTTTATGAATTAATATATATATGTGTGTGTTAGAAGTTCTATGAAGCCTAAGAGCAAGGTGGATAGTGTTTTCTTCTTAGATGCATAGAATAAGAGAGGATGGGGGGAATGGGGGAATTGGTTGCCATAACTATCTGGTTTAGTTGTGAATAGATAAAAGTGTCATTTCAACATAAGCATCAAACTAATGTGTCATTTCTCTTTTATTAAAACAGGGTATACATTTATTTCTCAATTCAGATCCCATCCAAATCTAGATACATTTTTTTAATATTTGTAACATTTTATTAGATTATAGAATAAAATACAAAAGCAAATAGTAGGACACAGTGGGGAGGGAAAAGGGAAAGAGAAGTGAGGGAGAGAAGGGAAAAAGAAAAGAGAAGGCATTGACTTCTGACTTCCTCTGTTGCAATATAATAAAGCATTAACATCGAACCTTGAGTTTTTACTTTACTATACTTTAATAGTATAAACTAGCCATTTCTATAACAAGAAATCAATCTAATCAGTAAAATCCAAAATCAAAGTTTCTTTTTTTTCACCTCAAGTACAAAGTCCAGAAGCGGTCTCCAAGTAGAAACGAAAATACTTATATTCTTTTCTTTAATCAAAAAGGTCAATTTAGCCATCTCTGCCAACTCCATCAGCTTCTGTGGCCATTCGTCCATGGTGGGAATTGCAACACCCTTCCATTTTTGTTGCTGCCATCAACATATATAAGATCAAAGTTCCCCAAAAAATTTTCAAGTCTTTTTCTATTTAAGCCAAAAAGAAAAGTTTCTGGTTTCATCTTTATCTTTACTTTAAGAATTTTCTGTATTAGAATATAAATACTACTCCAATATTTCTTTGCTTTATCACATGTCCACCATAAATGATAAAAGGTCCCTTCTTTACACTTACATTTCCAACATTAATTTGAAATACCTTTATACATTCTAGATATCTGGTACTAAATACCAGCAGTACATATCTTATAAAAATCTTTTATAATTTAATGTGAATTTTTCAGCTTTTCGACCACATATTCTCCCATTGTTCAAGCATCACATTATATCCAAAGTTCCTGAATCATACAATGTTTTACATGTTCACTTTCCAAGTTCAGTTTCAATAACATTTTATAAACCTTACCAATAATATGTTCATCACTACTACACAGTAAGATTTCCAGTTCATTTTTAACAAAGTCAAACCAATAACTTTTTTTATCTAGTTTGAATCTTTCTTTCAATTGTTGATAGGTAAATGAATGATAAACATAGCCCTCTGATTCCAAGTCTTCCCTCGACTTGAGGGTAGGTCACCAGAGTTAAAAAGTATTATTTTACCCTAAGTCCACTAGGCCGGCTTCGCCATCATTTCTTTTCTAAAAAAAGCTTCCTGGGGGGACACCCAAAGAGGCAACCTACTGGAAAACCTTGTTTTGTATTTATTACAAACTCTTAGTATGGCACTTCTAGCCAAGTGATTGTTCTGCCTCATGAATCCCAGCGACCGGTTAGGGCCCATAGGGTTGGCCTCCTACGGGTCCCGTCTGTTAAACAATGTCATCTGGCAGGGCCTAGGGCAAGGGCCTTTTCCGTTGCTGCCCCAGCCCTCTGGAACCAGCTTCCCTCAGAGGTTCGTACTGCTTCCTCCCTCCTAGCTTTCTGGAAAGCGCTGAAGACACATCTATGCCAACAGGCTTGGGGCATATGAGCTGTGCTCTGCCCCTCGGCCCTAAGAGTGTCCCGCCATCAGCGGCTGTGAGCTGAATGTGTTTGTATGTTGTGTGAATGAAATTAATTTTTAAATTTTTAAATTAATTGTGTTTTTAATTGTGTTGTTGTTGTGAGCCGCCCCAAGTCTTGGGAGAGGGGCGGCATATAAATTAAATTAAATAAATAAATAAAATAAATAAATAAAATCAACATTAACTTTAACTTTATCGTACCATAAATAACTGTGCCATCCAAACCTTAATTCATGGTCTTCTAAATCAAGTAGCCTCTTGTTCTGGAGATTCAACCACTCTTTTAGCCAGGCCAGACAGCATACATCAAAGTACAATTTCAGATCTGGTAAACCAAAACCCGCTCTTAACATTTTGCAATAGCATACAGTATATCTAATTCTTGGGTTTTTCCCTTGCCATATGAACTTGGAAATATCATTTTGCCATTGTTTCAATGGAGTATCAGTTGCAAGTATTGGTAATATCTGGAACAGAAAAAGCATCTTTGGTAAAACATTCATCTTAATTACAGAGATTCTACCCAATAGTGATAAATGCAGTTTGTCCCATCTTTGTATGTTCTTTTTAATATCATTCCAAAGAGACACATAGTTGTTTTGAAACAATTTTATATTTGTGTTTGTCAACGTAACCCCCAAATAGTTCAACTTTTTCTCAATCTTAAAACCTGACTTTTTAATCAATGTATCATTATCCTGAGATGACATATTCTTAGTCAGCATTGTTATTTTCTATTTATTTATTTTAAAACCTCCTAAACCCCAAACTCATTTAACGTCCTCATCAAATATTCTATACCCATTATTTTTTGGATCTTGCAGGAATATAACCAGATCATCAGCAAATGCCCTAAATTTATAAGCTGCTTTCTTGATGTTTATACCCATTATTTTCTCATCTTGCCTAATATCTCTATTCAAAACTTCCAACACCAAGATAAACAGCAGAGAAGACAAGGGACATCCTTGTCTTGTGCCCTTTTGAATTAGTTAAGTCACCATTAATGACAATTTTTGTTTGTTCTGACAGCTTTAACTTCTTGAATACAATTCTCTCCAAAATCCTTTTTTTCCAACACTTTAAACAAAAATCCAATTTAAATTGTCAAAGGCCTTCTCTGCATCTAAAAATACTAGAGTTGTCTGTTTCTCATTATGATATTATAAGTATTCAGTAATGTTCGAGACAATCCTCACATTATCCCTTAGCTGCCTTTTTTGGCAGAAAGCTAGATTGGTCTTCATGTATATATTCTTCTAAGATCTTGTTTAGTCTTTCTGCCAAAAGTGCAGCGAAGAGTTTATAGTATTTATTTAATAATGAAATTGGTCTGTAATTCTTTGGCTTGGTGATACCTTCACCCTCCTTCGGTAGCAACACAATATTTGCTTTCTTCCACATTTGGGGTATCTCTCTCCCCTGTACTATTTCATTCATTATATCCTTTAGTGGCTGAAGAAGTTCATCCTCAAAACACTTATAATATTGGCTTGTAAGGCCATCTGGGCCTGGAGCTTTACCTGATTTCATTTTTTTAATAGCTTCTGATATCTCAAAAGTAGTTGTTAGGTCATTCATAAGTTGTCTCTGGGTCTGTGATAATTTAGGCAACTGCTATCTTAAAAGATATTTGCCTATTCTAGATATGTCTTATCTCCTGTTTTTTATACAAGTTGGAATAAAAATTATGTATCTGCATACATTGACTGCTTGTCTATGGAAATTAAACCATTTTAGCCCTTCACAGTGAGCTTTTTGATATATACAGAATGCTCTTTCCTGTCCATCCAAATAATTGAGAGAAGGGGCTTAAAACTTTATACTTTTCCTTAGTAACAATTTGTCATGCCATATGGCGTAACCTTTTGGTTAATTTCAAAGAAATGTCAAATTCTGGCTTTGGAAGGTAATTTTAATTACTGCAAGAAATTTTCAGAAGGATTTAATTGACCAGTTTTTGTCAGCCACCTAAAATAGAAGAAGGAGCCCACAAATCTAAAATTAATTATCATTTTTTGCTGTGAAATGCCACTTGACAAAACACACCCTTGCCTGACCAAATAAATATTTAAAGCAGTTAAAATAATACATCTAGCTAGTGAAATCACACTTACATTTACTTGGAAAATGTAGCGTACAAAGTTTTATCTTCCATTTCTTCTTTTAATATTTATAAATGTTAAGCAATATAAATTATGAGATTTCTGAAGCTGAATAACTATAGTGAAGTCCAAAATGTAAAAAATGTTTTTCGGTGTGGTGTAATATATCTATTTAGTAACTGGATTCAGCATTTTCCTTAATTCATATAGCCATCTTTAAAAAGCTGTCACTGTTAAGGCTGCATGAGTCTTAAGTTTACACAACCTCCTAGTCTAGCAATAAATTAATGACCCACATAACTTAAAATATGAATTCCTGCTTATAGATCAGTGAAAATTCACATAATATGCTTAGTCATTAGGACATTGAATATTCAGCTTTTAACTGTGGAACATATGGAATATTATATGGAATTTTTCATGGTACAATGAAAGGAGATGTAGTTTATTATAATATATTAATACATTTGTTGCAAGGCATCATTTTCTCTCCCTAAGTTGCTATAAAACAAAAATACAAAACTCTCTTTGTTTCTATATTATTATACTTCTTTTGTCTCATTCACCATGTACTATTTATGAATTTAGACCAGTGGTTCTCAACCTTTTTCAGGTTGAGACCCCACTTGCGTCGCCCATGCGTGGCGCGACCCCGACATGCGCCGCGCACGCGCACGTGACGGGCTGATCCGCGCATGCACGCACGACGGGCCGATATGCGCGTGGCGTGTGCGACAGCCCGATCCATGCATGCGCGCGCGACGGCCAATCCATGCATGCGCAGCACGATGGGCCGATCCGTGCATGCGCAGCATGACGGGCCAATCCGCGCATGCACAGCACGATGCGCCGAACTGCGCATGCGCAGCGCGACCAGGCGGGCCGGCCGGCTCCAGACCGGGCCGGCCTCGCCTCCCACCGCTGCCTCAGAGACTCCGGCAGGCACACCAAGGAGCGGTCCGGAGTAGGCGGGCGCAAAGCTGCCTCATTCTCGCTCCGCCACGTCCCAGGCCCGGCCTCCTCCTCGCCCTCTGGCAGCCGGCCAAACGGTCGGGGCAGCCAGACCTCGAGGCGGGCCCGCACTTCACCGAGACCGGCCCGGCTGTGGTGAGAGGCGCCCGGCGGCCCGAGAGAAGTGGAAGGCACCCGGCGGCCGCCTCCAGCCCCCAAGTCTGTGCTCCGGACCGGCATCCAGGTCGCAGCACTCCGCCTGCCCAGCTCGTCCGGGACTCCCGCGCCTTCCGCAGGGCCGGCAGCGGCCGCAGGTAGATAGGCGGGCGGCAGGACTGGAGAGCCCGCCCAGGCCAGCTCACTCTCGGCGCCAGTCCCGCTCGGGCCGGGCAGGGCCAGCCAGGCGGGGGGTGTCTGGCCAGACTCCCCGGCTCCCTCCCTGGCTCGGCCTCCCCCCATGCCCGGCAGGGACTCAACAGTTAGTTCATCTTGCCGGTCCGCTGCGCGCCTGGCACGGCCGCAGTGCCCACTGGCTGGGCACCTTACCGCCTGCTTCGGCCGCCGGCGGCGAGCGAGGCAGCAAGGGAGGGAGCGAGCAGGGCCGAGCCAGAGGCAGGCAGACAGGCAGTCCTCGCGCGCCCGGCCGCCCCCCCGGTGCCTGGGAGGAGGAAGGGGAGCCGGAGCCCCGCCGCCCCCATTGGCTGCCGCGGAGAAAAGGGCGGCGCTGGTGAGGGCCGGCCGGGGAGGAGGGTGAGGAGAGCCACGACGGGCCGGACGAGCCGGGCAGGCGGAGCGCTGCGACCTGGACGCCGGTCCGGAGCGCAGACTTGGGGGCCGCAGGCGGCCGCTGGGCGCCTTTCGCTTCTCTCGGGCCACTGGGCGCCTCTCGCCACAGCCAAGCCGGTCCCGGTGAAGTGCGGGCCTGCCTCGAGGTCTGGCTGCCCCGACCGCTTGGCCGGCTGCCGGAGGGCAAGGAGGAGGCCGGGCCTGGGACGTGGCGGAACGGAGCGGAGCGGGAAGGAGGCAGCTTTGCGCCCGCCTGCTCCGGACTGCTCCTCGGTGTGCCTGCCAGAGTCTCTGAGGCAGCGGTGGGAGGCGAGGCCGGCCCGGTCTGGAGCTGGCCGGCCCCGCCGCGCATGCGCAGTTCAGCCCGCTGCGTGCGCGCCGTGCCGCGCATGCGCAGATCGGGTTGTCGCACGTGCCGCACATGCGCGGTTCGGCCCGTCGCACGCGCCGCACATGCACAGCGCAACCCACGTGGCGGGCCAAACTGCGCATGCTGGACCGCCGGGCTGAACCGTGCATGCGCGCCACGCGCGCGACAGCCGAGAGGAAACGGGGAAAAGAAAAATGGCAGACTGCTGTGTCCGCCGACCCCTGTGAAATGGTCGTTCGACCCCAAATGGGGTCGCGACCCACAGGTTGAGAACCGCTGTTCTAAGTAAAGGAAACAAATTCCTCTATCAGATTATTGTGATAGCTCCAAATTTATCTCTTATCTGAAAGTACAATTAAGACTTACAGCTGATGCAATCTTTCCCTAATTCATTTATTTAGTTTATGTGTTTTCCTCCTCTCAATGATTAACCAGAGCTAAAATTTATATCATATATTTCATGTTAACACTAATATGGACTTTAAGTCAGAATCTGAAGGTACTTTAAACATCAGGGTCAATATGAAATATTATGATTGTGTGGAGAAACATGCAGCAGATTGATATCGAAGTGCACTTTGAAGTATACTTTTTTGGAAGTAACACAGCCACATTTCTTGTTAGTTAGGTGACTTTGTTTCTTAAGCTTGTTTTAGCAAGTAGGTAGAAAAAGAATTATTAGCAAACTCAATTCCTGCATTTTTGCTAAATGTGGGTACATATTTATCTTTTGAATTCAGTAACAATTATACAACTTGCTTTATCTCTTAGAGGTTTGAGATATCATTTAGGCAATTTCTTTGACTGTACTCTCACACACACAGAGAGAGCATACAACTTGAGTTAGGACCAGTAGGACTTGGTGAATACTACTAAAAAATTCCAGCTTGCTTAATACTTGGATAGGACTTCACTAGGGAATCCCAAGACAGTTATTTATACTTCAAAATTGAAAAGATATCCCAGAAGAAAGCAATTGCAAACCACTTCTGAATTCTGTCAAGAAGATTACCGGAACCATCATCACCTTCCTAGTGTTATTCCCATAGGTGCACAGTCTGCTTTTCAAATCAATGAACATCATCTTGCCTGATCAAATGCAGCACCTGGGTCGTATCTGCATTTTGATGGAGATGGTTGTAGATCCAACAAAAATGATGCAACAAAAAACTGACTGGCTTGTCACCTTGGCTTGATGTTAGAGGAAGATTACATGAATGTGCTCAGAAAATAACCAGTTGTTGAGCTTGACTTGTTTCATTTTTTAAAAGATATCACTTCAGATAATTGTTCAATTTTGTATTTTTTAACTGAACATACTGTAAATTAACGTTTTCTTATACTTGCTGAGTTATATGAGGAGCTATAGGCAGTAAGGAAAAGTGCATATAAAAATATCCTAACTAGGTGAGACATTTCCTCAGATAACCTGGACTTGTGCCATGAAGGTCTTTAAAGATGATAACCAACTGCTTGAATTGAACCTAAAAGCAAACTGGCAACCAGTGCAGCTCATGGAACAGAGATGTTACATGGCCACCCTAGGGACCCCAACAATTGCCCACATGGCTGTGTTCTGTACTAGCCGAAGCTTCTGGATACTCAGTCCTATGTAGAACATGTTGCAATAGTCCAACCATGAGATGACCAGGGCTTGAGTGACTTAGTGTGGGGACTTCCGATCTAGGAAGGGACACAACTGGTATACAAAACAAAGTTGGGCAAAGGCTCTCCTACCCATGACTGCCACCTGCTCACAGAACAGGAGTCTTGAGTCCAGAAGAATCCCCAAGTTGAATACCGGTCTGTCTGTAGCGCAACCCTATTCAGAACTAAATATGTCAAAGTCCTGGAATCTGGAGCTCCACGCACTCAAGCATTTAGTCTTACCAGGTTTCAGTCTAAGTTTGTTGTTCCTCATCCAGACCCCCACTGCCTCCAGGCACCACAAGAGGGCAGCTTATTAAAATATTGGCAGTTGTGGGGACTACTGGACCGAGATAATTGCTGATATCTGTGTCTTATTCTTTTCAGCTGGCAGAAGTCATCAGTGGATAAAGAAAAACTCAATAGCTGGATTTTGCTCTACTTTTTACACATTTTCTGTTTCATATTTAACTGTTTTCTGGATTTTCAAGCATGATACGAACTTTATAGAAAAATGCTAGGAGCTGAGTCCAGATTTCATTAAATTTTTTTGATAGATTTTCTGTTGCAGTAAATATGCATTGTCCATTCTAATTTATTTCTGTTGCTAATCACTGAACATAAAATGTCCAGATTTACCCCAAAATCCTCTCATTGATTATTGTAGTCCTGTAGAAGTATAAAATGAGAGCCTCACATTCATATGTGGTATGTAGATATTTTATGAGTAGAGTCTGAATCATATAAGCAATCTGTAAGGATATTTCTTGCCTACAATATTATGACAATACCTTAATCAGAATGAGCATTGGAAAAAGTCAAACTGCAAAACTTGACTGAGTAAATAGGGCCTTAGGTGATAGCCCAACATGGGCTCATGTTTTCCTGCCATATAAGCCTGATGAAACCAGAGTTATCTTTATGAGCCCAAAGCAGATTGGGCAGCATCGGCCACTCCCTATGTTGCGGAATTCCAGTTCCCATCAGCGTTTCCAGCAAAGGCATATGGAGAACCATACATTGCCCATTCTTTGGCCAAATGGCCAAACATTGTTTTTATTTAGCAGTGGTAGTTTGAAAGAAACATTATTTTGCAAGTCGAGTATCACAACATTGGACTTATTTCCAAAGTCATATTTTATTCATGAAAGCTTTGTTACTTCTTTCTTGCAATTCAAAATTAAAAATAAATTATAGCTGTTTGCTTACCAACTCCTTCCTTCCTTCCTTCCTTCCTTCCTTCCTTCCTTCCTTCCTTCCTTCCTTCCTTCCTTTTTTTTCTTTCATTTTTGACCTAATTGCAAACTTTCATGCTATATAAATCTTATTATATTGGAGATATTTTCTGGACTGAAAACCTGAAACATATATAAATAAGAATGTAAGACCCTAGTAGATTCATTTTGTAGACACATGATAAGATTAACATCTTACTAAACAGTACTTCACAGTTGTATAGTAAACAGAACGAACAAATACCTCAGAAATTTTTTATGGCTTTTATTTTAAATAAACCAATTTCTTATTGTGTTTGGTTAGTTGAAACATAGACAACACCTTAAATATAAATGTATTAAAATAAATTAAATCAGAGAAGCTTAATAATAATAATAATAATAATAATAATGTTGGAAGGGACCCTTCGAGGTCATCTAGTCCAACCCCCTGCACAGGCAGGAAACCCTATACTATTTCAGACAAATGGATATCCAGTCTCTTCTTAAAAACTTCCAGTGTTGGAGCATTCACCGCTTCTGGAGGCAGGTTGTTCCACTGGTTAATTGTTCTGTCAGGAAGTTTCTCCTTAGTTCTAGGTTTCATAATTTTAGTGTTTTGCGAAAGTTGTTTCTTTGGCCCAAATGGAAGAAATAATGCATTTTGGAATACCATAATTTTTGACATATTAAACTTTTTGAGCTATTTCAGAGCTAAACATTTTTTTAAAAAAACCTGGAAACTTTGGTCCAAGATAGAGCTGTGTAAATTATGCTATTTTTTTCAGAACACTTTATAATTTTTTGACACCTTGTTTATTTATTTTGACCTTTGAATTAGGATATAAAATTACATTGATTTTGTCCAATTTCACTGAATAATCTACTGTAAATAAATGAATTCAATGCGCATTATTATATTGCAGTTTGCAATTTCAAAGATGAAATGTTTAAATAATTATCCATTACCATAATTGCAGATAAGTTTAAATTATATATTTCATGATCTTGAAGGCTTTCCCTTGTGGCGATGCATATTACTTCATGTATTTCAAAGGCAAGCTATTTATCCCCTCCTCTCCAAGATTTGAAACTGCTGTATTCTGGAATAGTTGTGTGAGTAATTTGGCAATTTAAATATATAGAAGGTTAATTTGACCCAATTACCAAACATAAAAAAGACTTGAATATTTAACTTGTCTGGTCAAATATGTTCATTATCCCTACTGAGTATCTATTCTAGAATTATCTGAAGTACTGGAATATGGTAAAAAGTAACTATTTTTTCATCAAATGATGTGTGATAAACTAGTATAATAACAAAAATATTACAAAACTTTGCTGGTGTTAATCTGGCACAACACAAAATGCTTAGGTTTCTTCCTCATCAATAGTTTAGCATTTTGGAGTTTCATATTCCATATTTCATACTTCAACTTATCTTTTAATTAAAAATCAAAATGGCTATTTAAAAAAGAAATTCAGGACTAACAATATAATCCTATCAAGTTTTCAATTCTCCACATTTTGAATTCCATTAATTTATCTCAGCAAAAAACCCTGGAACAATTTTGTTTCCTCTTTGGGTATTTTGCAAGAAGATCACATTTTGCTCCCACTCATCATCATCTTCTGCCATCTCCATTCAACACATCTCATGCCCTACCAAATCTGCTGTGTTCATTAAAGGACTCTCAAGAGCAGACTTGGTATCTATGCAATAAAAAGACAAAAGACAACATCTAGCTGTACAAATAAAAGACCAATTGTGAAATACTGAATGGAAGCTGTAATTAGGGCAGAATCACTGACCAAAGTAATACAGAGGTCTTTTCATCTTTCACCCACTCTAAGTTTTGATGACATTGTATGAAGCAGGCTTAGTTCTCTTTGTATCAGATTCTCTGTAGAAATAATTGCTCCATCATCAAGAACCAAAAAGTTGAAGTAGCTTGATACAGGATTTGTATAGTAGAATTCTCTTCCTGGTTTCCTGTCTACGATTTATTTCATTAACATGAAGATAATGTTAATATAAAAAAGGCAATTTCAATAGCATCCTTTTAAATTGTAATTATTATTACAAATTAATGGCTGTTTGTTTCATCACTTTAACCTTGATTTATCTGAAGAGAAATTTCAGGGAAAATTAAACAGAAATGTGAATAATTCATTTCATTTATATTCTGACATTTTCTCTGGGTGCTCAAAATCTCCCTAATATCAATTCTATAAGAAATTGGAGAGAGAATAGCTGGCTATCCGTCTGTGAGGGTTTGAGCCTTATTCTTTCTAATTCAGGACCAATACTTTAATCACTTTACTAGCTGGCCAGTCAAGTATTTAAATGATAAAAACATTTAAAGTTTTAAGAAGCAAAAAAACTTTTATAAGCAACTTTTATCCTTGATAATTGTATTCTTTTCTGCCTCCCAAATAAAACAGCAGAAAGCATGAAGATTACACTTTGAATTGACTGGATGCACAGAGCCATGGAATTTCTTAGTGACAGCTGTTGCTGTTTGAAAGATGAAAGTACTTGGCCCAAGAGTCTGTTTATGTGTTTGAGCAGAGAAAGCAATATTCATTTCAAGGAGCTCTGAGACAGACAGATTCTGAGAAAGAGAACGCAAGAGATAATTATCTAAATTATGTTCAGGCTATTATTGAAGACGAATATAGTTAAAATGTAATTAAATATGACGGGCTCACAGGATGCAAGCATGACTTTGGAATGCTAATCAACAATTATAGCTCTCCTTGGGGGACTGAGGCAGAACAAGAGAGTTGGGAGGGATAGCTGAGGTGAAATATGGAGTATTAAATAACATACCCTAGGGCTGCAACAAGGCTAATTTCTTTTAAAAGATGAAGCTGTGGCACTGGGGGAATTTGTGCTGGTTGTGCATCATGCAGTGTTGCTTTTCAGGTTGAGGACCCTCATATCAGCATAAGCTCTTGATTGCTGGTCTTGTCAGCAAAATGTAAGCCTCAAATGAAAGTATTGATTTCCCTAATTATATACTTTTGGTTTTTATAAGTATATATATTGGAAATTGTTGAGACTCTAGAACAGCGGTTCTCAACCTGTGGGTCGTGACCCCATTTGGGGTCAAACTACCATTTCACGGGGGTCGCCAAACACCGTAGTCCGCCATTTTTTGCCCTTTTCCCCTCACATGCGCGATTTGGGCCATCGCGTGCGCGCCGCGCATGTGTGATTCGGGCCATCGCGCTGCACATGCGCAATTTGGGCCTGCATGCGCTGCGCATGCACGATTCGGGCCATCGCACGTGTGCCACGCATGTGCGATTCACGCCGTCGCGCACACATGCGTGATTCGGGGCGTCGTGCCACGCATGCGCGATTCGGGCAGTCGTGCCGCGCATTCATGATGCGGGCCGTCATGCGCGTGCCACGCATGTGCGATTCGGGCCGTCGCGCCATGCATGCGCGATGCGGGCCATCGCGCATGCGTGGTGCAGGTCGGGGTCTCAGCTTGAAAAAGGTTGAGAACCGCTGCTCTAGAAAGTGTACAGAGAAGAGCACAAAGATGATCAGGGGACAGGAGGCTAAAACATATAAGGAACGGTTGCTGGAATTGGGTATGTCTAGTTTAACAAAGAGAAAGATGAGGGGGGACATGATAGCAGTGTTCCAATATCTCAGGGGCTGGCACAAAGAGGGAGTCAAGCTATTTTCCAAAGCACTTGAAGGCAGGACAAGAAGCAACGGATGGAAACTAATCAAGGAGAGAAGCAACCTTGAACTAAGGAGAAACTTCCTGACAGTTAGAACAATTAATCAGTGGAACAACCTGCTTCCAGAAGTGATGAATGCTCCAAAACTGGAAGTTTTTAAGAAGAGACTGGACAGACATTCATCCGAAATGGTATAGGGTTTCCTGCCTGAGCAGGGGTTGGACTAGATGACCTCCAAAGTCCCTTCCAACTTTATTATTATTATTATTAAGTTCACAAATACAAGCAGCTACATATTGTTGATCTTTTGGATAACATCTTCATCTCTATTTTCTCTCTATCATTTGTAGTAGAAAAGTATAATCTATCGTCCATTGTTGTTTTACTAAACCTACTAAACAAGGTTTTTACTTGTTAATGGTTATTCCTGGAAAAAAGTAGCACAAAGAATTAGCGATACGAAGGATATTGAATTGTATAGTGCATAAAAACTGTATAATGGGCTTTGTCCATTTGTAAACAAACTCAGTTCAATCTTATAGTTCAGTTTGTAAATGAAAAGGTTTCATGGACACAGTGAGCATGCATGTAATACATCTTCTCATTCTGTGTTTCTAGCACGTAGATGTTAATATCTTAAATCCCTAAATTCATTTTTGTTTGTTTTATATAGACACTGGAAAGACTCTAAATTCACAACACCAGGAATCAGAAATCTCTCGTTTATTTTTAGTAGTTCAGGTGCTCCCTTGAATATTTTTGCATGCCACCTTGAAAGATAAAATTGTATCTCTTCAGGTTTATTTTAAATAATTTCTTTTAAATAGTCCATGGATGAATACATTTTCCTTCTTACTGCATAAACATTTCTAATTTTGCTAATTTGTATGTTAGTATTTCCACTAGAAAAGTGCATTTAGAATGACATATTGGAAATACAAAAAACATGCTCAAATTTAACTGATTGACTCAAAAGATAGACAATTAAAATTATAATCCCTCACTGTTGAATTTGTAATTATGTAGATTATATAAAGTTGATAACCCATAGTTAAGAGCTAATCTTCAGGACTTGGTTGACTGAAAATTATCTTTTATCCTAAATTATTTATGCCCCACACAGCTTTCTTGGTTAGAATGTATATAGCTCCTATACTTACCAGAGATAGAAAAGGCTCAGTTAGAATTTGGGTTAGCTTCTGTGCCTCTCTGAGTGCTTCTTATGAGAGGTACATCTTTGCACTTTGGCATTTTAGGAGCCGTAATTCTTGTGGTATCCAATTAGATGGGCATAATGCCAATGGCAATATAGGCAGTTTTCTTGTGCAAATTGATTCTGTTCTACTGCATTCTCGTATTAGGTAAATAATATAGTAGAAGTTCCAGTATTTGCTATGAAAAGTTATCTTCTCTTTAATTTAAAATGATATTTATAGGCTTGTAAAAGGGCATAACTCTGTTCTTGTCTACGAATGTTCTACATAAGCCTCACCCCTTTTTTGGTAATCAAAATTTCTTATAGATTTTCTTATCTATACTTATAGATCTATACTTATAGATTTCAACTATAGAGAAGTAGTTTTGTAGTAGGTGACATATCAAAAGGCTGACTTTTTTTAAAAAAAATGGACTCTAGTTATAGCTGATTTTATGGTTTCCTATCCCAAGAAAAAACAAACTCCAAAAATAAAGAATGATAAAGCAAGCCAGTTTGGTAACACAGCTGGGCCTCAGGCTGGAAACTGAGAGATTATGAGTTCTAGTCTTGTCTTAGGCACAAAGCCAAGTGAGTGACCTTGGGTCGGTCATTTTCTCTCAGCTCTAGGAAGCAAGCAATGGCAAATAATTTTTGAAAATCTTCCCAAGAAAACTGCAAGAAATAGACCAGGTAGTCACCAGGAATCAGTACTGACTTCAGGACACTAGAAAAAGTGTGGCAAACTCAGGAAATTAAAATTAATTTAGTCATATATTGGAGTAGATGCAGTGCTTTTTTTGTAAAAAAAAAAATAATAATAAAGATGCTGGAACTCACACATGTCATACAACCCGTCTTGCCTACCCTACAAGATTCCATCCAAAAAAGGTGCCGGAACTCTGTTCTGGGCGTTCTATGACAAAAAAAAAAGCCCTGAGTAGATGTATTGAAATCAGTGCAACATAACTAACTTACATGTTTGCTCTGCGTATGACTGCATCCAGTGTACCTAAGCCTTTTCTATCCAGCTAGATACTTTCCTAGCAAGTCTGATAAAGCAGAGGGCCCAAACCTTTTGGGCCCCAGGAACCAGTTCCGTGGAGAGAGGTTTTTCCATGGACCGGAGGGTGCATGAGTTTGTGCGCTGCCTGCACCTCACTGATGGGGCTTTGCTTGTTTGTGCGGACTGGTTGCTGGCCTGCCGCGGCCCAGTACTGGTCCACGGACTGGAGGTTGGGGACCCCTGTGCTAAAGTTTTGCCTTAATAAACCAACACTATCAAAATAATGTTAGAATCAATATAGATGGCATTAGAAAGATACAAATGTTGCTGTACTGTATTCATGTGATTTTGCTGTACTGTATTTATGTGATTCATTAAGATACTAAATTTTTCCTTGGTGCAGCTTAATCACCAAACTGTCTGCGCCCCTTCCCAATAGTTTGGGAATGTTTCGAAAGACTACGGGTATGGCTTGGGAATTTGAAACAAATAAAGCAACAAAAGTTGGTGTCCTGAATTTATAAAAATGGAATTATTTTCTGCTTCACTATACTTCTGAAGCCCAATGGAATTAAAAGAATAAATATGCAAAAAGTCATAAAAGGTTTGCCTAGATCAGATCAACACTTTCTTATAGCTTTTTGCTATACTGTACAATATTCCATCTTAAATCTTGCTATAAATGTAACTAACAGTATTGCAGTTATTTCAACATTTCCCTTTCCTTTTCCTACTTAGTAGTATGTAAATATCTTTTGAATGCAATGCTATCCAAATGTTAACTTCCTTCAAAAGTTCATTAAATTGCTTTAGCTATCATTTCTTTAATTATATTAAACTCTATTATGCATAAAGTTTGTAATTTTATTTTCAAATTGATTTGAGGAGAAAAGATAATCGGATTATATATTAATCCAAATGTAATGTCTACTGTTTTATAAAATACTCAAATACTCAAATCTTCTTTCTCTTTTGTTCTTGAGAGAAGAAAGAGATGCCAAAAATTATACTTGGCTAAAGGCATGATCATGAGCTTTTCCAGAACCATAAAAGAAAATAACGTCGTGCAACAGTTTAAAAATCATTATGTTAGGTCCTTGAGGTACTGCATGTTCTACATTGCTGATTCCTTCAGTATGAGTAATTACATCCTTTTTGTTAATAAAATTCACACATTATACAATTCACACATTATGCTAAACTGTAAACACAGGTAGTTTTGATTTAACATTATGCACAAACCCAGTTGTAGTTTGGTGTGGTGAACACACAGAATTGTAATTTAAGCTAAGAAAAAACACAATTCTTTTCTAAAATAGCAGAGGAGGAGAAGGAGGAATCTAGAAAGTCCGAGTTTTGAGGCCCGTAGGAATAACTTCACCCCACCTTTTTGCCATAATTATCATTTCTGTTTGAAACCTTAGGTTTTCAAAAGCCAGGTCCTTTTTTAGTACTGCGTAACATAGATCCTGCTTATTATTGATCCATATTTACCTCCAGAATAACTAGGCTCAATTGAAGAAATCTGATTTCTTCCATTTATAGCAGTTACAAAAAAAGGAAATTTCAACAAATACTTTTATGTGGGATAAGAAAATTTGTACTTCCTACCTCTTCTGAGCAGTTGTTAGAAACATAGAAATTCTTGCTCTTCTTTCATTCAGTTCTTCTTTTATTTTGTTTAAAAGTGAAACTAGCACCAACAGAATGTGGAAACTGCCAGCATTTCAGTTGCTTCCACTTGTGGAACCTGATATTAGAAGTCGACCAATGGCATGTGCTTGAAATAATTGAGTTTTGCTTAAACATTTCACTATTTCTTTTGCATTGTTCTCTTATTTCATTTTCCAAAAATACAGTACACTAATGTACACTTACCTGAGTACAGGTGCAATGCTCTTTTGAATTTTGTGTTCTATGCTTCTGACCTGAGATGATATGCTTTTCTGCTTTTATTTGTTATATAGTTGTTAGTCTCTTCCAGAAAGATCATCCAAGCATTGAACAGATAAAAATAAATGTGCATACTAGTGCAAGAACATAGTGGCTCACTATAGAAAAAAATTTTCTTAAGTTTTATAAAAAAAAACACAAGTGTGCAATTGTTTTAATTTTCTCTATCCCTTTTCTTTCTTGTGCAGATCCTGGCAACTTGTAACTTTTGATAGACAACCAGCGTCTTTTATCAGAATTGTTGGCACTCACAACACAGCTAATGAGGTAATGTAATAGATTAAATTCTGTGACATGCTGAACACTGAGATATAAAACATGTCACCCAATTATTCTTACTCAAGACTGTACAAGTATTAACTTCTTTCTGTTTAAAGAATCTAGAGAAGAAGAAAAAATACTTCTTTTAATGAAAAAATACAGAATGTATTGGGGTGTATACAAAATCACAGAATGTATATACATATACATAACACCACTTAAAATTGCTGAAAGAAACTGAAAAAATGCTAAAAAGCACTGGGTTAGAGATGGATTGTCATGGATAAAATCTGTCTGTTTGGTCTCTGAGAGTTAGCACTGTAAAATCAATGCATCACCTGTGTAATTTAATTTGAACAAGAATATTTGCAAATTGTTTATAGAAAATCCCCAGGAGAAATAATTTACTATAAGTTACAGTGACTCGATCATCTAGTGATAAGACAAGCTAATTTAATAGGAAGCAACCTATTTTCTTTATTCTAAGTGTTGCCGAGGATTCCATTCATCTTTCCAAGACCAAATGAAAGGATCTGAATATGAGTAACTACAGTTGGTGACCACAGCAGATCAGAGATTTTGTTGTCAAAATCAGATGTTTGCAGACAGAGGAACTGCTGTGGCTGAAATTATTTCTGAGGTTCTTCAGAGTTAGAAAGTTAGATTTTGTTTTTCTTTTGGCTGTTGCCACAAGCATAACAGCATATCTGGAAATATCCTAGCAGCACTAGAACATTTGTGGATGGTATTTACCGGTATGTCATCTTTGTTCAGGGCTTAAAAGGGATTTGGCAGGCAGGTTGAGGGTGGGGTGGGGGGCTGTTGTCTTGCTATGCTAGAGAATATCGTCTACCAAGAAAGCAGGGTGATTGAAGATGCTGAAAGAAAGAATGAAGTGGAGCAGAAGACGATATCAGAACTAGGAAGTTCCGAACACAAAGCAAATGGTGTGTGATGACCTCAAGTGATCTCCAGCCCCAGAAAGAGGGAAGGAATGTTGGGCAAGTGGACAGAATGGCAGAAAAACTGGGATGGCATGAAAAGGAGTTGTGGAGCTGAGGTGCTGAACAGGGTGGTCCAGGTTCTGACTTTTCAGAGAGTGGTTTAGAAGGACATGTAGTTCTGAATAGTAAGTTAACCTGGAATGTTTTTTTCCCCTCATATCCATTTTTAATATAACAAAGCAGAATAATTAGTAAAATGATTAAGAACAGAAATAACTTAAAAGAGATAAATTAAAAAACTTAGGTATTAATTTATTTAGACATTAGTAGAACGGAAGGAAAGTTAAATGAATAATAAGAAAATAGAATTAAAAGTAAGATCTGTAAAGTTACTTGAGGATATTATTAGAAAATCTATTTGCACGTAAGTGGAAGGAGATAATATTTTATTCTAAAGACAAAAGGCACACATTTTTCAATGTGACAGTTGTGCATTATTGCCTAGATCAGCGGTTCTCAACCTTTTCCGGGGCTTGACCCCAGCCCGCGCTGTGACGGGCGCATCGCGCATGCGCAGCGTGACGGGCGCATCGCGCATGCGTGGCGCGATGACCCGCATCGCAAAGGGAAAAAAATGGCCGACCAAAAAATAATGGCGGTCGCACATGCGCGGCGCAACGGTCCACATCGCAAAGGGGAAAAAATGGCGGACCAAAAAAAATGGCCGACCAAAAAAAAATGGCGGGTGCGCATGCGCGGCGCGACGGCCTGCATCGCAAAGGGAAAAAAAATGGCCGACCCAAAAAAAATGGCGGACTGCGGTGTTTGGCGACCCCCATGAAATGGTCGTTCGACCCCAAATGGGGTCTCGACCCACAGGGTGAGAACCGCTGGTCTAGATCTCTTGCTGTCCCTTCTCACTTTATGGCAGTGTCCCACTACCCAGCAATAAGAGGAGATGATATTGGATTGGGGCTGAGATTCCTCCAGGATGCTATTGCTTGGTGATTTCAGCATCCATGCCAAACCCGTCTTATAGAATTGTATCAAGATTTTGTGACCATTTTAATTAATTAATTTTTATCCCATATTGATTAGTTAGTACTCCTTCCTCCTTCTATTTTTCTCACAACAATCTGTGACGTAGGCTGGGCTGAGAGAGATAACTCAAGGTGGTGAACATACATAATACTCCTACCTCCTCCTATTTTCCCCACAACAACAACCACCTGTGAAGTAGGCTGGGCTGAGAGTGAGAGTGATTGGCCCAAGGTCACCCAGCCAGTTTTTCATGACTAAGGTGGGACTAGATCTCACGCTCTCCTGGTTTCTAGCCTGCCACCTTAATCACTAGACAAAACTGTTTCTCAATCTCATGACCATCATGAGTTCAGTAATCTGTCAAAATGTGTACAGACATACACAGACACCCAAATAGGATATGTGCTAAATTTCATTTTTTATAATGAGTTGGTAATACCATAGTGGGAGAAATTCAAATTTTGTATGCATGCTATAAGCTCATTTGAGATACCTTGGTTGAAAAAAATTTGCCCTATGGTGCACCATTTCGCTCAGATAAAAGTTACAGGAAAGAGAGTTTTAGTAGTATACATATTATTCTATCCTAAACCAGGGGTCCCTAACCCCTGGGCCGTGGCCTGTTTGAAACTTGGCCACAGGAGAGATAGGCAAGTGCACCCACGTGAAACTCATTTGCACGAATGGATGCTTGCGTCACATACGAAGCCCCATTCACACAAATGTTCAAACGTGAGCAAGTGCAAGTGGAGTTTCACGTGCAAGCACCAACGCCCTCTGCTTAAGTACCCTCCATTCAGGCGAGTGGAGCTTTGCACAAATGCAAGTGCCTGCTGCTCGCACAAGTGGAGCTTCACGCGTAAGCACAAGCACCCTCTGCTCACATACGACTCTCCATTTGCACGAGTGGAGAGCACACTCATGTTAGCCTAGCACTCATACACACAGACATAATAATAATAATAGTAGTAAAGTTGGAAGGGATCTTGGAGGTCATCTAGTCCAACCACCTGCTCAGGCAGGAAACCCTATACCATTTCGGACAAATGGCTGTCCATCTCTTCTTAAAAACTTCCAGTGTTGGAGCATTCACTGCTTCTGGAGGCAGGTTGTTCCACTGGTTAATTGTTCTCACTGTCAGGAAGTTTCTCCTTAGTTCTAGGTTGCTTCTCTCCTTGATTAGTTTCCACCTGTTGCTTCTTGTCCTGCCTTCAGGTGCATTGGAAAATAGCTTGACTCCCTCTTCTTTGTGGCAGCCCCTGAGATATTGGAACACTGCTATCATGTCCCCCCTCGTCCTTCTCTTCACTAAGCTAGACATACCCAATTCTAGCAGCCGTTCCTTATATGCTTTATCCTCCAGTCCCCTAATCATCTTTGTTGCTCTTCTCTGTACTCTTTCTAGAGTCTCAACATCTTTTTTACATCGTGGTGACCAAAACTGAATGCAGTATTCCAAGTGTGGCCTTACCAAGGCATTGTAAAGTGGCATTAACACTTCACGTGATCTTGATTCTATCCCTCTGTTAATGCAGCCTAGCACTGTGTTGGCCTTTTTGGCAGCTGCAGCACACTGCTGTTTCATATTTAGGTGATTGTCTGCTAGGACTCTGAGGTCCCTCTCACAGTTATTATTATTGAGCAAGGTGTCACCTATGCTGTACTTGTGCATTTGTTTTTTCTTGCCTAAATGTAGAACCTTGCTTTTTTCACCATTGAATTTCATTTTGTTGGATAGTGCCCAGTGTTCAAGTCTGTCCAGTTCCTTCTGTATCTTAAGCCTGTCTATTCCTGCCAGCTTGGTGTCATCTGCAAATTTGATGAGTTCCCCATCTATCCCCTCCAAATCGTTGATGAAGATGTTGAAGAGCACTGGGCCCAGAACAGAGCCCTGGGGCACCCCACTAAACACTTCCCTCCATGGAGATGCGGTTCCATTGAATGTCCACAGCATTCCTCTGACCCACTAATTTTGTCACTTGGTCAAAGAATGCAATAAGATTTGTCTGGCATGATCTATTTTTGACAAACCCATGTTGACTTTTACTAATGACTTTGTTTGCCTCTAGATGTTCGCTGATTCGTTGTTTGATTATCTTTTCCAGAATCTTCCCAGATATTGAGGTCAGGCTGATAGGTCTGTAATTTCCTGGGTCCATTTTTTTCCCTTTTTTGAAGATGGGAACTACATCAGCTCTTTTCCAGTCCTCCGGTAGTTACCCTGTGCTCCAGGATCTTTGAAAAATATAGTTCAGTGGTTCCGAGATCACATCTGGCAGTTCCTTGAGAACCTTGGGGTGTAATCCATCTGGTCCTGGTGATTTGAACTCGTCTAGGCTGGACAGGTGCTCACTTACCATTTTCTTGCCTATCTTAACTCGTGTTTCTATTCTGTTTTTTATGGCACTATTTTTGATAGGTTGGTCTGTTTTTTCCCTTTGTGTAAAGACAGATGCGAAAAACGAGTTAAATAGTTCTGCTTTCTCCTTGTTGCTTGTCACCTTCTTGCCACTTTCACCCACTAATGGACCAATTGTTTCCTTCACTTTTTTCTTGTTTTTTACATGTTGAAAGAAGCTTTTTTTTTTGTTATTTTTGACTTTGGTCGCAAGCCTTAATTCATTTTGAGCCTTCGCTTTCCTCACTTCATCTTTGCAGGCTCGGGCTATTTGCTGATATTCTGACTTAGTTATGTGCCGCTCTTTCCACTTTCTATACTTGTCCTTTTTATCTTTCAATTTGTCAGAGAGTTCTTTATGCAGCCATGCTGGTTTCTTTTGAGAGCTGTTATTTTTCCTCTCTGTTGGTATTGTGCTAGACTGGGCTTTTATTATCTCATTTTTCAAAATTTCCCAAGCTTCTTGAGTTGTTTTCCTCTTGAGGATTCTCATCCATGGACTCCTTCCCAAGCCCTCTCTAAGTTTATTGAAATTAGCTCTCTTGAAGTCCAAGACTCTAGTTTGACTGTGTTCTATTGCTTGTGCTTCCATGATGTTGAATTCTAATATTGCATGATCACTTCGTCCCAGGGTTCCTATGGCTTCAACACCTTCTATCATTTCATCTCTGTTAGTGAGAATTAGATCCAAAATGGCTAATCCCCTAGTTCCCTTCTCTACTTTTTGGGAGACAAAGTTGTCTGCTAAGTTTGCCAGGAACCTGTTTGATCTTCCACTTGGTGCAGAGTTTGTCTCCCAGTTGATGTCAGGGTAGTTAAAGTCCCCCATTACTCTTGTGATGTGCTTCCTACATACCTTAGTTAGCTGACTAGCAAAACGTTCATCTATTTCCTCTGTTTGGTTGGGTGGTCTGTAGTATACACCTATGTCAATGTCATTTTTTCCCCTTTTATATTGACCCAAATGCATTCAAGACTGTTTTTATCATTGTTGTGCTCTATTTCTGTAGAGATGTAGTTATTTCTTATATGGAGAGCAACTCCACCTCCTCTTTTATTTGATCTTTTTTTTTTAAATAATTTAAATCCCTCTAGCTGTGTGTTCCATGTGTGGGTTTCATCCCACTATGTTTCCGTAATGGCAACAATATCATATCTGCCCTCATTAACCTGAATTTCTAGTTCACCCTGTTTGCTGTTCATACTCTGTGCATTGGTGTATAGACATTTGAGTCCTTTGTGATTGGCCCTGTGTTTACTTTCTACTTAACCTGTGTGGTGCCTGAGTTCCCCTATTGTCTTACCACCTATTTGGTTAATGCACGTTGTGTGGCACTCTCTATTAGAGGCTTCATTTTGCTTGACAGTAAGGTTGGTATTCTTGTTCACACACACATCTATGCTACATGCACTGATAGTCCTATAATTTTTAGATTGCCGGGGACAGGGTTGTTCTGTATCAATTAATTCACTGTCCCCACTGTTTAGTTTAAATTTTCCTCCAGAAAATCTGTGAATTTATAGCTGAGTAACTCAGTCCCTTTCTTTGATGGATGCAAACCATCTCTTTTGTACATCTTTTCATTGGACCAGCTACAGACAGCGTGACTAATATATCCAAAGCCTTCCCCTTTACATCACTCCTTTAGCCACATACTGAATTGTGCTATGCGCTGGCCTTTTCCATTTTGCTCCTTATACACAGGTAAAACCTCTGAGAAAGTAAGCCTACAGCCTATTCTGCTAAGTTACTTCCCCAAGCTCTGGAAATTGTTCTGCACAGAGAGTACATCTTTTTGGGACAGATCATTATTGTACATTAGAGATGTACAATAGCCTCCACATCACAGTCCTTGCTGCCATTCTTGATTATTTTAGAAATACGCTTCTTGTCCCTACTGGCAGTAGCACCTGGAAGACACCTGACCTCTTTTGAAGCCTCTGTGTCCTTTCCTAAATTTACATCCCTTATAATTGAATCACCTACCGGAAGATAGCTTCTCTTTTTGGGTGCCTTTCTGTTCTTGCATGACTGATGTGTAATACCTGATTCACACTTCTTCCTGTTGAAATCTAGTTCTTCATCTCGGACCACAATCCCCTGCTTATTTGTGTTATCTTCACAAATACCTTTACCTGTCTCCTTAATGTCCCTATTAATTTATTTATTTTTATTTATTTATTTTTGCTATTTCTATACCGCCCCTCACCCAAAGGACTCGGGGCGGTGTACAGCCCAATTATTAAAAAACATCAATATACAAAAAGTAAAATGATTAAGAATAGATTAAACATTTAGGCCCTAAATCCTTTTAAAATCCAATACATTATCTTAAAAAGCTCAATCCCCTAAAACAATTATAACCTTGTTGGTACCGGAGCTCCTATCCCAGGCCGGCCTGTCGAAAAAAGTATGTTTTCAGTTCTCGGCGGAAGGTACGTAAATCCGTCATCGTACGGAGTTCGGGGGGAGCTCGTTCCAAAGCATTGGAGCTCCCACAGAGAAGGCTCTCCCCCTGGGGGTCGCCAGCCAACATTGTCTTGCCGACGGCACCCTGAGGAGACCCTCTCTGTGGGAGCGTACTGGATGGCGGGAGGTATTTGCTGGCAGAAGGCGGTCCTGTAAATAGGTCAGCAAGGGCACTGTAACTGTTGTGCAGGGACATAGCAAAAGCTTTGTGTTTGTGGTTCACAGCTCTCACCCTGCCAGATCCCACGGTTGTCCACACTGCCCTTCTCCTGCAGGATCTTTGTGGTAGAGGGGGCTGATAGCACGGAGGCTTACTAGAGTAGAGGGGCTGAACTGGACGCCTAATTTCTGCCTGAAGAGCACAGATTACAGACCCTAGATAAATGATCTGTCCTTGTAGACTAGTGATTTCTTTACAGATAGGACAGGTCAGGCCTCCAAGCAAGAAAGGTTGGGGACCGCAGTCTATTAAATCATCATGGGCTGGCTTTTGGGGAGTAGGCAGGTATACATTTTATAAGAAATGTATATAAAAATATGTGTCAGTGCAAAAGATAAATCATGAGGTAAATATTTGATAAGAAAATATATAAAAGAAGATTCAAAGGAAACTCATCTATGTGAAATGGATAACTCAATTTCTTCTTACTTGCTGATGTTTCAGATAAACCTTTTAAGCAGTTATTTTACAAGCCTTTTTTTAGCAGTGAATTGTGTGGATGCCCTGTCATGCTACATTAACTTTATAATCTTGCACATGATTTTGTCTGTTTTAATCTAAAACAGAATTGTGTTTTACTAGAGAGAAAGGTATTCTTTCCCCAATAGAAAGTTAAAAATGAATACTAAACATTTAAGAACCCAAAGAGATATATGCCCCGAGGAATGTTTGACAATATACTTTGAAAACAACAGTTCAACCCTGAGCTACAAATATTCTCCCCTATGGAGACTCTTTGTTTTCAAGTTACATATTTATTCTCAGAAGACAACTTAACTACAGATAAGGACACACATACACTCCAGATGAAATCCTAGGCTGTTTTGAAGAAATTGTATGCCTGTAGGACATTCCCTATCTTCTGTTCAGTTTTTATTGTGTTTGGTAGTAGAAGATGCTTTGATCTTAGAAGTGCTTGTTCATTGTGCTACTTGAACCTGTATGTTTTTGTATATTTTATTTTTGCATACTTTATTTTTTAAAGCTAATTGGAACATTCTATTTCCAAGGCTGCATTCTTTTGACTAAAATAAGAGCACTTGGATTTTCAGTTATTAGTATCTGTCATATTTTCACTTATATAACTGCAGGCACCAAGAACTCTATAGACCCCAGTATGATTCAGGTAGAAAAGCAAAAGTGAAATCAAAATATATGCTCAAGTGTCTGAAGAGTAGGAGTATATATAGAACTAATATGCATATCATTTTAATATTTCAGGAATTTAAATTTAATTGATACAGTATACCAATTCTGTGCTATTCTTATTTGAAAAATACCACTCAAGTATAAAGATGGTCACTGAATACCTTGAAAAATCTTGATCAGATAATTCTAAAAATCACAAATATATTGTATAAGACCAGTTGGAAGCCAGTTTCTTTGGTCCTTCATTTGCTCTTTACATTCTCTGTGCAATTGGACTTATCATACATAAGCTTCTTGGTATATGTGGATTAACTTTATAGTTTCAGTGAAGTACTGCTAGTTGTTAGCTATTAGCAAATTTCTGTTTCTTCATATTTTTCTAGTCTGCCTACCACCTGGTGTGTTGCTTTTAATAAGAAGCTTCAAAGACTAACAAAAAAGTGATTATTAAGTGAAGTTCTTTGATGTTGCCTTCTTCCTGCTTTCCCCTCCTCCCCCCCCAAAAAAATGTTGGTGTTTCTGGAATATTAGTTCCTATTCCTGTGGCATTTTCAGTTTTATATAAGACAACTATGAGGTTTTGTTAGGCTGTTAATGATCTGATTTCTTGATCGCTTTCTCAGCCTGATTTTGATTTTTTTCAGTATCTCCTTTGGGATATGCATGTCAACTTTTGCTGTGAATTCCATGGCAGTAGCAGAAATTGACTGGTATAACATTGTATACAATCCAATTCTATCTTCCAACTTAGTCTTTAGATACTTAAACACCTTAAGGGGAAATGTGCCTTTGAATCAATTTTTGACTATTGGCAATTACCTGGACAAGTCCCTGCAGTTTCTTGGCAAGGCTTGTCAGAAATGGTTTGGCATTGCCTGTTTCCTAGAGCTGAAGAGAGAGAGACCGGTCCAAAGTCACCCAGCTGGCTTTGTGCCTAAGACAAGACTAGAACTCAATTCATGATCTTGGTTTCTAGCCTGATGATTCAACCAATACACTAAACTTGCTTTAAATACATATTATTGTAGCATAATTATTATTTCTTTTTTTTTTAAGAATTGGAAAAATTTTATTAGTTTTTTATAATTATTAACAAAAAATCAAATTAAATACAACTCAACTTAATAGAATCATTTTCAACTATGTCTCACACAAAACAAAACATAAAAACATATATAAAGTGAAATAACTATAGATGTTGCTCGGCAGCACCCCCTCCACCACATCCCCCTCTTCCTACCTCCCTATCTCCTACTTCCCACCCCCTCCCTTTCTCCCTCCCTCACTCTCCACGCTCCTCTCCAACAACCTCCCTACTTCCCTCCATTCCTTCACTCCTCACTCTCCACCCCCACCAGATGTGGTCCAGAGGTACTGCCCGAGCAACTACTCCTATATCAATAAATATATCATCCATATGTATTGCAAGTATTACAGTTGAGTGCATTATAATACATTATTAATTTTTAATTAACCCCCCCCAACCCACCCTCCCCCCCCGACTTCCCAAAGTGAATACAGGGTAAAACACAAGAAAACCCACTAAGTTAGATTAAGTTATTATATAAATCCTAATAAACATTTAACTATATGATAAATACAATTTCTTAAATTGATATTTCCCTTGAATATAATCTATCCATTTTTTCCAGTCCAACATATATTTTTCATTTGAATGATCTTTCAAATATGCAGATACTTTAGCCATTTCCGCCAAATTTATAACTTTCAAAGTCCATTCCTCGATGGATGGTAATTCTGCCTTCTTCCAATATTGTCCAACCAACAATCTCGCTGCTGTGATCAAATTCAAAATTAAGTTCGTCTCTATGGTGGTACAGTCCTTTATAATACCTAATAAAAACAACTGTGGTAAGAATTCAATGCGTTTTTTCAAAATATTTTGCATTATCCACCATATTTTTATCCAAAAAGCCTTAATTTTTCTACAGGTCCACCATACATGAAAATATGTAGCCTCCGTACAATCACATCTCCAGCAATTAGGTTTAAAATTAGGGTACATACATGATAATTTCTTCGGATTGCTTGTGTAAATTTTACATTTTTCACCCAGATCCTCTCCCAAGTTTCCATCATAATTGGTTGTCCAAAATTTTGTCCCCACTTTATCATACAGTCCTTAACTAATTCAGTCTCAGAATCAATTTCTATCAGTACATTATACAATCTTTTAATATGCATTGGCCTTTGGTCTCTAATTTGTTTAATTAAATTTTCATCTATTTGAGATAAACCCATGTTCAAATCTTTTTTCCATCTAGTCTGCAATTGTAAGTATTGAAGCCAAGTAAGGGTTATTCCTTCCTCTCTTAAAATATTCAAAGACTTCAATAATAAAAGATTCCCTTCTTTAATCAGGAGTTTCTCATAAGACACCACATCTTGTAATTGTGCTCTATTTATATTCTCTATTGCGTGTCTGGGAACCGCCCAAACAGGAATCTTATCATTTAATTTATACCGATATTTTTTCCAAACACGCAGCAGAGCATTTCTCAATAGGTGCTCTTTGAAAATCCTATCCACCTTTTTATCATAAACTAAATATGCATGCCAACCATATAATAAACCGTACCCTTCAATATTCAATATTCTATCATTAGTTAAATTAATCCAATCACTTATCGCTACTAAAACAGCAGCGTGATAATATAACTTAAAATTAGGCATTTTCAAACCACCTCTTTCCCTTGTATCCTGAATAATTTTTAATTTGACCCTCAGTTTCTTGCCACTCCAAATAAATCTATTTTTTAAAGTATTTTTATAAAATTTTTAACAAAAGATGAAATAACAATTCAACTGTGAATAATTATGTACATATACAATTACCAAACAATCAAACAAAACTGCTCGGTACCCCCTCCCCACCACATCCTCCTAAAACAAAACTAACCCCCTCTTCTTCCCCTCTAACAACCTACTTATACCTTTCTCTACTTCCATCCTCTCCTCCCACCTCCATCCTTCTCCCTCATACCTTCTTCCTACTTGCCTAACCTTCACTCCTCCTTCTTCTTCCAACCAATGTGGTGCCCAGAGGCCACCCGAGCAACCCCTTGCCACCTAAAAAGAAAAAAGAAAATCCCCAAAACAGTTGAAAAAACATAAGATAACTATTATTAAAACCCTCCCCCCTCCCCCCCAGGCTTCCCAGAGTGAATACAGGGTAAAAACGCAAGAAACCCCGCTAAACTACTTATACATAATTATTTAACTATAAAACAAATATAATTCCTTCAATTGATATTTCTTCTGTGTATAATCTATCCATTTTTTCCACTCCATCAAAAATTGTTCATTTGAGTGGTTTTTCAAATATGCAGATATCTTAGCCATTTCAGCCAAGTTCACAACTTTTAACGTCCATTCTTCAATAGATGGTGTTTCAGATGTCTTCCAATATTGTCCCACCAACAATCTTGCCGCCGTAATCAGATTCAAAATCAACTTAGTCTCTATGGTGGTACAGTCTTTTATAATACCTAACAAAAATAGCTGTGGTGAAAATTCAATACGCTTTTTCAATATATTTTGAAGAATCCACCATATTTTTATCCAAAAAGCCTTAATTTTTTTACAAGTCCACCAAATGTGAAAATAAGTAGCGTCCATAGAATCACATCTCCAACATTTGGGTTGCATATTTGGATACATAAGTGATAATTTTTTTGGGTCTAAATGCCATCTATAAAACATTTTATAAAAATTTTCTCTTAAATGCTGAGCTTGTGTAAATTTTACATTTTTCACCCATATCCTTTTCCAAGTTTCCATCATAATTGGATGTCCAAAGTTACCTTCCCATTTAATCATACAATCTTTAACTAGCTCATTTCCAGAATCAATTTCAATTAAAACATCGTATAATCTTTTAATATGCATAATTCTTTGATCTCTAACTTGTTGGATTAATTTTCCATCCTTTAAAGAAAAACCCATTTTAACATCTTTTTGCCATCTAGCCTGAAATTGCATATGTGAGTACCAATTATGGGCTATTCCTTCTTCCCTTAACCTATCTAGTGATTTCAGTTCTAAACTATTCCCCTCTTTAATTAAAAGCTTCTCATAGGGCACCACATCCTGGATTTGTTGTCTATTCATACTCTCTATTGCATGCCTGGGAACTGTCCATAAAGGAGTTTTACCATTTAACTTATAAGAATACTTTTTCCAGACACGCAACAGTGAATTTCTCAATAAATGTTCTTTAAAACCCCTATCCAACTTTTTATCATAAACTAAATACGCATGAAACCCATACAATAGTCCGTACCCTTCTATATTCAATATTCTTTCATTAGTTAAATTAATCCAATCACTTATTGCTACTAGGACTGCTGCATAGTAATATAGCTTAAAGTTAGGCACTTTCAAACCACCTCTCTCTCTTATATCTTGAATAATTTTTAATTTAACCCTTGGTTTCTTGCCATTCCAAATAAATCTATTAATACCTTTCTGCCATTCCTCCAAATTCCCATCCTTTTTAAGTATTGGTAACATTTGAAATAGAAATAAAAATTTCGGCAATACATTCATTTTGACTGCAGCTATCCTTCCCAACATTGATAATTGTAATTTTTTCCAATTCTCCAACTCTAATTGTACTTTGTTCCATAAAAGTTCATAATTATTCTTATACAATTTCCCATTTGACGCTTCTATATAAATTCCTAAATATTTAACTTTCTTAACTATCTCACACCCTGTTATTCTTTCCAAATCCTGTTTTAATTTATCACCTAGATTTTTAACCATGACTGGTCAGTTTACTAGAAGATCTTGGAGAATTAATGAAAATTTGTTTAAATATGAGGCAAATGTGGAAGAATGTAAAAAGGCCATGAAGGAATTTTTTATGTTAAATATGAACGGCAATAGAAACTGTGTGGGACTCTAGTAAACCTCATATGCGTGGAATTTTAATTGAATTGAATATAAGGCATAGACGTAAACAAGAGGAAAAAAGGAGAGTGTTAGAAGCGGAAATAAAGAAAAAGGAGTTATTATTAATAAAGAAACCAGATGATAGTAATATTAAAGAAGGGTTAAAGATTTTACGGAAACAATTTGATATGCTGATGGCTGACCAAGTTGCCAGGAATCTGCAATATGCTAAACACAATACATTTTTAATGCTAATAAACCTGGCAGATGGTTGGCTTATACATTAAGGAAAAAACAAAAATCCCGTATAATTGAGAAGGTAGAATATAAGGGGCAAGAAGTATTTCAACAAGAAATTATCAAAAAAGCTTTCCTAGAGTTCTACACCAAATTATACTCTGAAGAGAAGGTTCAAGAGAAAGAGATAGATGCCTTTTTAGAAAATCAAAATGTTTTGAAAGTTACACTGGAACAAAGAGACAGATTAAATGCACTGATTACATCAGAAGAAATTATTGCTGCAATTAAGCAATTGAAAATGGGAAAATCTCCTGGAACTGACGGTTTTACAGCGATTTATTATAAGTCTCTACAGGAAGAAATGGTTAAACCTATGAGAGAGTTATTTGTAAATATCCAAGAGGGGGGTCGGGTACCACCTTCATGGAAAACGGCTTACGTCTCCTTGATTCCTAAAGAGGGTAAAGACAATGTTCAAGTGGAAAACTTTAGACCTATTTCGCTGTTGAATACTGACTATAAGATTTTTGCAAAAATTTTGGCTAATAGATTAATGACAGTTTTAACTCAAATAATTCATCCGGACCAAACTGGTTTCTTACAAGGGCGACAGATGAAAACTAATGTTAGACAACTTGTCAATATACTAGAACATCTGGATAAACATATTCAGGTGCCAGCAGTTCTTATGTTTCTGGATGCGGAAAAAGCCTTTGATAGATTGAACTGGTTATTTCTGAAAAGACTTGTAGTCAAGATGGGAATGGGGGACCAGTTTATCAACTCCATATCAGCAGTATATCAGAAACAAACAGGGCAGATTATTGTGAATGGTCAACTAACAGATTCATTTAATATAGAGAAAGGTACCAGGCAGGGTTGTCCTCTATCCCCTTTACTGTTTGTGTTAACTTTAGAGGTTCTACTGAACAAGATCAGAGCTTCAGATGACTTAAAAGGAGTTCAGATTAGGCAACATGATTATAGATTATGCGCTTTTGCAGATGATTTACTTGTGACATTAACGCAACCAATACAGTCAGCTCAGAGGTTGATGGAGATTATTCAAAACTATGGAAGAGTATCAGGTTTTAAATTAAATCTATTGATACCCTTCTGCCACTCCTCCAAATTCGCATCCTTTTTAAGTATAGGTAACATTTGAAAGAGAAATAAAAATTTAGGCAATACATTCATTTTAACTGCTGCTATCCTACCCAACATAGATAATTGTAATTTCTTCCATTTCTCCAACTCTATTTGTGTCTTATTCCACAAAACTTCATAATTATTTTTATACAACTTCCCATTAGAGGCTTCTAAGTCAATTCCTAAATATTTAATTTTCTTAACTATCTCACATCCCGTTATTTTTTCCAATTCCTGTTTTAAATTAGTATTTAAATTTTTAACTAACATCTTTGTCTTAGATATATTTAATTTAAACCCTGATACCCTACCATAATTTTTAATTATCTCCATCAATCTCTTGGCTGATTGTATTGGTTGAGTCAATGTCACAACCAAATCATCAGCAAAAGCACGTAATCTATAATCTTGTTGTCTAATCTTTATACCTTTTAAATCATCTGCTCTTCTTATCCTATTCAATAAAACTTCTAAAGTTAAAACAAACAACAAAGGGGATAATGGACATCCCTGTCTAGTACCTTTCTCTATATTAAATGAATCTGTTAAATCACCATTCACAATAATCTGTCCTGTTTGTTTCTGATAAATCGCCAATATGGAGTTAATAAACTGATCCCCCATTTCCATCCGAGCAATCAATTTTTTCAAAAACAACCAATTCAATCTATCAAATGCTTTTTCCGCGTCCAAAAACATAAGAACTGCGGGCACCTGAATGTGCATCTCCAAATATTCTAATATATTAATGAGTTGTCTAACATTAGCTTTCATCTGTCTCCCTTGTAAAAAACCGGTTTGGTCTGAATGAATTATTTGTTGTAAAACTGTCATTAATCTATTAGCCATCACTTTTGCAAAAATCTTGTAATCCGTATTCAGCAATGAAATAGGTCTAAAATTTTCTGGTTGAACATTATCTCTTCCCTCTTTGGGAATTAAAGAAACATAGGCTGTTTTCCATGAAGGTGGAACCTGACCACCCTCTTGTATATTAACAAATAGCTCTCTAAGAGGTTCCACCATTTCCATTTGAAGATGCTTATAATAAATTGCTGTTAACCCATCAGTCCCAGGAGATTTTCCCAATTTCAATTGTTTAATCGCTGAAATTATTTCTTCTGATGTAATCAATGCATTTAATCTATCTCTTTGTTCATTGCTGATTACCAATACATTTTCATCTTGCAAAAAAGTATCTATCTCATTCTCTTGTATCTTCTCTTCAGCATATAACTTGGAATAATATTCTAAAAAAGCTTTCTTAATAATTTCTTGTTGAAACACTTCCTTCCCTTTATATTCTATTTTTTCAACTATATGGGATTTTTGTTTTTTCCTTAATGTATAAGCTAACCATCTGCCAGGCTTATTAGAATTAAAAAATGTATTATGTTTTGCATATTGTATATTCCTAGCAACTTGATCTGTCACCAACAAATCAAATTGTTTCCATAAAACCTTAATCCCCTCTTTAATATTTTTATCATCTGGTCTCTTTATTAATAATTGCTCTTTCTTTCTTATTTCCTCTTCTAACTCCTTCCTTTTTTCCTCTTGTTTACGTCTATACCTTTTATTCATATCAATTAAAATTCCACGCATATATGCTTTACTAGCATCCCAAACCATTTCTATTGTTGTATCCTTATGCAAATTTAACATAAAAAATTCCTTCATGACATTTTTGCATTCATTCACATTTGTATCATATTTAAACAAATTTTCATTAAGTCTCCAAGATCTTTTGGGTCTCTGTCTTTCCGTTAATTCCATCCAGACCGGATTATATGTTAAAACTTTGGGTAGGATTTTCACCTTCTTTAAACTAAAAAGAAAATCGCTTGAAGTTAATATAAAGTCAATTCTAGAAAATGACTGATGTCTATCAGGAAAAAAAGTAAATTCTTGCTCTTTACCATTTCTTTCTCTCCATATATCTATCAAGTCAAAATGATCCTTTATATCAAAAAAAGATTTAGGCAACTTAGAACATGTCTGAGGAATTGGTAATATCTTCTTTTTATCTAAACCAATATCTATAACACCATTCCAATCTCCCATTAAAATACAAGACCTATAATCAAGTTGTAATAACTTTTTATGTATTAATTTATAAAATTTTCCTTGTTGTTGATTTGGTGCATATATACCCATCAAAAGAACTTTCTTCCCATCTTTTAAAATTTCAATTGCTAAATATCTACCTTGTATATCTGATTCTATTAATTTAGCTCTTATATGATTTTTAACATAGATAACAATTCCATTCTTCTTCTCAGCGGCTGCTGCAACAAAATGTGTACCTAATTTATTATTTATCAAATATTTCTGATCAGTAATTCTAATATGTGTTTCTTGTAAACAAATTACGTCATTTTTACATTGAGTCAAATAATGAAATATCTTATTCCTTTTCTGTGGAGAATTTAAACCATTGACATTCCATGTCAAATATTTATTTGACATGACCAACTTGAGAAAGCCTTTGCAAGACCAAATCAACTTTTTCATCCATTTTCTTCTTTGGTCGAGCTCCCATGGCTTCCAGACTTGTAGAAACTGCTTGAACTGTACGTCCTTGTTTCTTTTCTTGTTGTTCCATGCGTTTAGTAGTTGATCTTGTTTGCCGTTGATCTTTAGGCATCTCTACTTCCAAAGGCTGAAAAATATCAATGCTCCGTGCTGGCAGCTCCACTCCTTTATCAACTCCTGTTGCTGCCTGAGGTTGTAACTCTGCAAACTGTGCTTGTTGTTTTAACTCCTTATCTCTTTCTTTTAGTGGATCTGCACTTTGGGGTATTGAAGATGGGGGTTTACCAGCCTTCATCACATTCTCAAAAAAAATCTTTTGCTTTCCAAACAGAATTCAAGCAATATCTATTACCCTGATAAAATAATGATAATCCAGCTGGAACCTCCCACCTAAATTGTAAACCACGTTTTTTAAATTCAGCCACCAAAAATGCATAATCTTTTCTTGCTCTTAACATCTTCGGAGGAATCTCCTTCAAAATCACAACCTCCTGACCAGCAACCATTAATTTCTTATTGTAAGATATTGTAATAACATGATTTCTGAATCTCCTTGTAACAAAATAAATCACAGTGTCTCTAGGTAAATTTCTTTGTCTTGCAATCCATGAATTAACTCTGTAGATCCTATCAATCTGCCAGGAGATATTTTGTACTCCATCTTCTAGAAATTGTGCCAAAGCTTCTCCAAAAATTCTTCTCAAGTCCTCTTGATTCTCATTAGCTACCTCCTTGAAACCTCTAATTCTGACAGCCCACATCATCTGATTATATTGTACCATGACAGCTTGATCTTGTATGTCATTTTTAATTTCATCAAACTTTTCCTTAATTTGTTGCTCCATCCCTTCCACCTTCTCTTCAACTTTCAAAGTATGGTCCCAAACCCCCTTAAAAGCTTCCACAATATCTTCTCTTATCGCTACATTATGAGTCTCAATTATGTCTTTAATTTTCTCCAATTCATCAATTACTCCTTTAATTTGAACATCAACATGAGTTACAATCTTTTTCTCCAACTTCTCCATACTTCTCTCTAAATTATCAGTCATTGTTGATAATGCAGCCTGCAGATCTTTCATAGTAAACATTTCTGAAGAGGATTGAGTAGGCAAGGGGGCTTGAGGCTCTGTAGATGTTAAAGAAGCTGGGGGAGCAGGAAAACTACTTGCTTGTAATTTAGAGGGCTGAGCCGGAGAGGATACTGCCACCTTTGCAGAGGGTATTTTAGTTTGTCTGGCAGCCATTCTATAACCAGTCCACTTTTTATAAAAACTCTCAAGAAGTTACTTTAAATAAAAAAAAATGTTTACACATATGTTGCCATTTTCTCCTCTTCTTTTTCCTTCTTATCTTCTTTCAAATCTAAATTTAGTTGAAATTTAGTTGAAATTTATAAGATTTTAAAGTTTAAATCTGAGCGATCGCTTTGGCTTTGCTTTAAAAAAAATCACTTTCCCTTTCCAGTCACTTTCACTTTACAGTGAAAGCGATCGCCATCTTGAATGCATTATGTAGATTGTAAAAATAGTTGTGGTCAGAAGAAAATATAGAAAATTACTTGCAGTATAGATCTCCTGTATTCACTCCGTCTGCATGTAAGTCTCTCTTAGATATTTATCTTGAGCAGAGGTGGTCGCAGCGTCTTTTTCTGTGTACAGACAGAAGCGTCCCGAGCAGGAGCGTCTTTGAGCGCCTGGGGAGCTCTCAGTCTTTCCCCCTGAAAACTTTTTCAGGGGATTTTTAGAGGAGCTCAACCCACGCCCGATGCTCTTCACCCCTTCTTCGCCCGAAGGGGGGATTTTTCACCGCAAAGAACAGCTGATGTTCGCTGTTTTGCGGCTTAACAAAACCCGGGAGAACGGAGCCTCCAAAGGAGGCTGCGGCGACGCCAACGGAGCCACTGGAAGTCTCCATATTATTAAGAATTATTATTTCTTAATTGCTTGGAAAATGCAGATACTTTCCAGCTGTTCTTTATCTTTTTCATGTAATCTGTTGTCACACTTGATAATAGTATCTCATGTTTATTTTTCATCTTGGATTCTTGTTTGGAACAATGTAGACTAAAAATGAAGATGCCCTCAAGCTGAATTTGTCTACGGTGTTGATGACTATCTAGACAAAATAATGGGGTTTTCTTGGCCAGAATAAAAGGAGGTTTGCAACTGCTTTCTCTAAGATGCTTTTCAATTTCCCACTGTAGCCTATAGGCCTGGAATTCCTTGGCTATCTTCCAATCATGCTTAGCTTCTAAGCCTAGATGAGATTGGCCAGCTACTGTTACTTGCTGTATATCTTTGTTTAGTTAACAGAATTGTTTCTCTGTTAATCTCTGGGGGGGGAAGCATACACATTATACAATCTCCACAATATAGATGTTTACATATTTGAAAAGGCCTGTTGGATTTCAGTCTTATTTATTTTGCATCTTTCATTACTTTGATCTTACAAGGTTTGTTCCAATTTTCAACAGCTTTTCCCTTATAAATGATTGTTGTCTCATTAATATTTGTCAAATTCACTTAGTGCTGCAATCATCCTTATGTTCATTTCATACTTAGGTTTTTTTCCCTGGTTATCCCTATAAGATTTCTTATAAAAGTTTAAAACATTGCTGACTTAGAACTCAGGAGACATGTTTTTTATATTAGTGCCAGACTTATTTTCCTATATACGTTGTTTGGTCCAAGGAAGATTTTTACATAATATTTACTCTAAAATTGATATTCTCTGTTTATTTTATGATTAGTATCTGCTGAGTCTTGTAATTGTTGAGAACTATATCACAGATGTACATGATCTATGACCTTTCCAGTCTTTAAAATTTCAGGTCCCATAATTCATAAGTGATTTTCAACCCCAGAGTTTTTCGGTGAAATAGATGTCCCCTTCATTCTAGCATTAGGGTGAATTATGGGACTGAAGCAGTTTTATTATCTTGGGTGATAGACCTTGACTGATGAACTAGATTAAGAATGCCCCCATTGTCTGAAGTTTGGAATATGTTGCTGTCAACTAAATATCTTTTCTTGCTGTCGCTTAAGGATACCTTTGAAATTGGCACTAGACTGAATATATAAGCAAAATGAAAGATTACAAAATGTTTCTCCTTGACTTGAGAGGGCAGCAGTGCTCCTGATCAAGAGTAGCCTCCAAACTTCTGTCTCTCCATTGGTGACAACTCTCCAGCTTTAAAACTGTGTTCTTGTGCTCTTCCTCCCTGCTCTTTCTGACCTGCAGTTGACATTTGGACCAGTTGGTGGAATACTCTGGTGCTTGAACCTAAGCTGTTATAACTCTTGTAACTTTCCCTCTGTTTCTGTCCTGCTTGTAGATTGTTACAAACTCTGTGAACTTTCAAAGTCACCCATGCCTTCCTTTCTCCTTTACTTGCTCATACGGATGCATGCACCATGTCCTTATCTCCCCTTTGCTCGCTCCTACCCATCAGTACCCTCATTTCTGGGCCTCTCAGCATTTGCACACACACATGTACCACCAGTGTCCTCCTTCTGTGGCCTCCCTGCACCCACACCTATACATACACACACCAGTGCCCACTTTCCCCTTTTGCTCAGTCATACTGTCCAAGACCTTCCATCCTGTACCCCCATAACTTCCCTCCTTCCCTCCCTGCACTTGTACGTTTGTACACACCCAACGGTACCCTCCTTTCCTGGGGCTCCCTATGCTACCATACATATACACTCATCAGTGCCTTCCTTCCTGGGCCTTACTAGAGCCCTCTGGTGGCACACATGGTTAGAATGCAGTATTGCAGGCTAATTTTGCTGACTGCCAGAAGTTCAATCCTAACTGGCTCAAGCTTGACTAGCCTTCCACCCTTCCGAGGTTGGTAAAATGAGAACCCAGATTGTTGGGGACAATATGTTGGCTCTGTAAACTGCTTAGAAAGGGCTGTAAAGCACAGTGAAGTGGTATATAAGTCTAAGTGCTATTGCTATTCCTGTGCTTACACGCCTTCCTTCTCTGGCCTTCTGAAGCTTGCAACACTTGCACTGTAGCACAACAGCCCTTAGCCCTAACTTGCCTGCAGCCTGCGTCAGACCTTCCTGGTATTCCCCACACCCTGTTGTTGCTTATCAGGGAGTCCCTCCATTTCCCACTTATCATCTTATGTGATTTGGGGTTACTACAACAACCAGAACTGCCTGGATTGCTGTTATTAGGTAATGTGGTCACATCACACCATGCTTTAGGACCACATTGCTTATTGATGGCAGTCCCAATTGCTATCTGTACCTGAAGGACTACCTGATTGTTACTTAAAGTTGCAGGAGTAAATAAGATGGCTTTTAAATTGATTAGAGAAATAAATAGCACTGAATACGACATTTCATGCCATAAATACTTTAGGGCTAAAATTCTTGAAAGACTTCAGATAATAAACATAATTCAGCATTAATATGAGTGTTGTTTTCCAACATGCTTGCTGATATCAGAGACAGCTTATGGGTTGATATTTCCTCTGAGAGAGAAAATTGTGTCTTGGGGGTGCTGGTTTTCAGTGTGTTGGTTTAAAATAGATATTTTCAACTGATTATTTTACGTGATTAGTGTTTTCTTTGTGTTTATTAGGATATATTTTGTTGTGATAATTTTATTACATTTAGTTAGTTATATGAGAAGTTATTATTACCTGCCTAGGGCAGAATCATTTTGGAAAGGAATTGCTAATATACTAAATACTAAAATTGTGCTGAAGCAGATTTAACTATTGATTGTGCAGCTTTTCCCATGAAAAGGACTCTGTTTGAGATAATTGATCAATTTAGTGAAATTCAATTCCCCAATTGTGATAGTTAGAAAAATGGCAGCAGCTGTTGTTAAAAAAAAGTGAAAATTGTATTTTGCAAAGTGTCTTCAAAGCAACAGATCCACACATTTGGAAATGAGAAATCACTCAGATAATTGAAGGGAAAGCTGTAATGTAAATACAGATAGAACTCTGAAGTACATGGCAAAGTAACAGCTGAACAAAATAATAAATAAATGAAAAATCTCTGAGGACTTTGACAGTAGGAATTTCTTCCCTTCTCTTTTTCTTTGCTTTTCTTCTATGTTTATATTACTTTATCAGTAAGAAGATATTAGCACTTAAGTGATCATTAACAATATACATCCCTTCCCCAGTTAAAATTTAGTTACAAGAGCATCCTGTAATAGGAACGTTTTCCTTGTGCTATTTCTCTAATGAATATGAGGATCCAGGCAGAGATGGGATTACAAAAATAGCATATTCAGGCAGCTTTCGAGGCCAAAAAATATCAAATGTAAACAACCCCAAGTCAGATATATGATGACTCACATTCCTAACTGAACAGCCCATTGCTATTGGACTTTAAAGAAGCATCTTCAATTACTGAGCCTACACATTCTTTTGAACAATCAAACACCATGTCTAAAGGTGTACTGGTTTATATTTATGGTCAGGCTTCTGGATTGTGATGTAGAGCATACAGAGACTGTATGAAGCAGGGGCTAGTAATTACTTGAATATGTCTGGTCATTGTTCAGTGACACTTTAAGAAGAAGCTACTTGGATTTTTGGCTGCAGCAAAGATGAGAAAACAAGGAGAAAGTATCTCATGCTTGAAAAAGAAATGTTACATCAGTTTTGTTTTGATCCTTTAGAAGTCAGCTAAAATCATAAAAATTTCCTATTACTATTAAAAGAGGGTTGGAAATAATATTTCCACAATCCACAGGTAGAAATAAAGTGACAGTAATGGTCAAGGTATTTGCTGGGGATTTTTTTTAACTGCTTGGATAATATTTATTCATTTCCAGTGTTATTTTGTGAAATTAATTGACATTAACTATCAGATCAAACAGAAATGTTTAAAAAAAGTTTTTACAGAAGAAGATTACAAAGTAGTGTCACTGGAATGATTCCTTCTAGTGCTTTACAAGAGATTTACTTGTATTTTAAACCATAAGCAGAAAGATGTTAAAATATAGGATATTATTAGCTAATCTGTTTCTGTATTGATTTAAAAGGGGAAAAATATTTTCTAAAAAATTCACCATCTTCCTCATCGGTCTAAAGCAGTGGTTCTCAACCTTTTTCAGGTTGAGACCCCACTTGCGCCGCCCATGCGCGGCGCGACCCCGACCCCCGCGCGCACAATGGCCCAATCCGTACATACACGGCGCACGCGCGACAAAAAAACAAAATGGCGGACCGCGACAGGCCGATTCGTGCATGTGCGGCGCACGCAACGGCCCGAACCGCGCATGCGACAAAAAAATGGCGGACCGCGATGGGCCGATCCACGCATGCGCGATAGCCCGAACCGCGCATGTGCAGCGCACGTGCGACAAAGAAAAAAAACACAAAATGGTGGACCGCGGTGTCCGGCGACCCCCGCGAAACAGTCGTTCGACCCCAAATGGGGTCACGACCCATAGGTTGAGAACCGCTGGTCTAAAGCAAAAGTCCAAGTAGGTATTTATTTAAAGTCAGAATTGTTATAATTGTTAATCATAAAAGTGTATTATATATTTTCCCCTTGGGTGACAGTTTTATTCAACTAGAACTATTTTAACCACTTTTTCTAATTCGCATTCAAGTGGTATTAACCAAATTTCAAGTTTGGTTAATACAACCAGTGGCACAAAAGTACTTCAAGCCTTTATAATCTCACTCCAGTGGCACATAATATCCTGCTGTCTTTTCCAAAAATATATAGAGCAAATAGCAATCAAAACTATATTTTTAAGTCTTTGACAAATGATCTCTTACAAAATATATCTGTTGCCAACAAGAGCCTGAGAGATAATTTTCAAGGCTTTTGTTCAATGACATGAGCAGGGAATTACTGGAATTCACATTTTTTTCAGTGAGCTAAAGGAATAGATGTGCTTCACGTACTATTTAAAGTCTTACAGAGGAGATCAAGCTGAAACAGTGAATCTGAAGCCCAACCAACTACTGAATTCACAGAGCTCAGATGTGCAAAACATCACCTATTTTATTTCAAAGTAGGCACAAAGGTAAAAAGGGGCAGGTTTCTATCATGCTGTGTCAGATAATTAAAGTTGGTTAAATGTCTTTCCATACAGTGTTCTAGGCTGAAGGTGTTTTTGCATACATTTGGTATTGCTTATTAAAACATATTGGCATTTGATTTGAATAAATAAAGTTTTGTTTTTGTTTTCATTCAAAATACTACTACTTTTGACCAGAGCAGATACATAGTGTATAAATTGCTACTTTACAGATGGGGATAAATATTATTATATCATGAAATACAATTATCTACCTGCCATAGTCTGGTGATTATATCAACCATAAACTAAACCTTTAAAAGAGTTCAGTTTTTTTAAAAAAATACAAAATACACTTATTCATATAGTACGTACTACTCTTTTGAACAATTCTTGTTTCAGAGAACATTTTCCACATTTAAAGAAAGTAGTAACAAAGATACCTTACCTAGAATATAAGGGATCGTTAAATTATCATTCTCTGCTTCATAAATTTACTTGAATTCAACAATTGACACTGTTGCCATACATGGTTGGAGCCTTCCCTACTGGGAACAAAGAATTTTGCAGTTTTGGGTTCTATTAGTATAGCGCCTCACATTTAGACCTGTCAAATATAAGTCTTTATTAGATAAAGCGTTGATATCATGTCGAGCTTTCTCAGAGTTGTTGCCAGCTTTATAAGTAGGCTGTAAAACCATAGTTATGAAATATGAGAAATTATGTTTTTTCAGCCCAATATTTATTTATACTTAGAAATTCAGTTTGGACTATGAATTAAAGTGCAATTTATGTTTGCCACAATGATCTAATTTTCCTATCAAAATTAAATAAATAATTGAGATAGCAAAAGATACAGCAAATTAAAACAATATTTTAAAACTTACAAAATCTATAATTTTATTATGAAAATTAAAGACAAAGCACCAGCAATCAGAAATGTATTATAAGTAGGCGCGTCTGGAAAAATCTGATGGAAAAAAATATGTACCAGTTGTTTATGACCAAGTGAGTAATTGTGAAATTCAGTCAACTTTGTATGTTTTCTTCATATCACTATAGCAAAGGAAATAGCCATGAGGGAACATTAGAAATTGTGATCACGTGACCACAGCTTGCTGTGATGTTGCAATTGTGAGCTGGGCACTGAATTGTAATCATGTGAACACAACAATGCTACACAGCCAGAACTTGGAAGACAGGTTGTAACTGCCACTTGTTCAGCACGGTTGTTTGAACAGTCACTAGATGCATGGTCATTAAACGAGGACCACCTTTATTCACTTAGACTTTTGTGACTTATAGTCAGCTTCATCACATTTAGGGAATATAGCCTTGAGATATTGATAGGAAAATTACTTTTTCCTCAAATAATGGTGAAAAGGTTCTCATATAAATAGAAAAGAAGATGCTGCTGAAAACAAGTTAATGACTGCAGACATTGGTGCTGGAAAATGTGGATGTTTTTGAAGATTAGACTTAAAAAAGAGCATTTAACACTTTTTATAGAGCCCAAACAGAGCTTGTACTTTACTTCATAACTTTTGCTTGCTTCATAACCATCCAATTTTCTTCCCGTCCTTTGATATTTCCCTCTGATTCTATCACTATCTTGCTTTTTTTTCTGTTTCCAGAAGTAAGGAGAAGAGTGGCAATGTGCTTGTAGCTTTATGTATATCAGTGTGAATTTTTTGTGTGTAGTTATGATTGGAATATGTGATGGGAAATTAGTTTTATAAAGGAAGTGGTTTATTCTATGGCAATTGATTTTAATCAATTGTTATTCTTTCCATTTCTCTTGTCCTATACTATTTTGGACACGGGGTTTTGGTTTTTTTAACAGTTATATGTAGACACATACAAATTTGTATTGTTCAGGGAGAAAAAGATCAGGATTATTTCTAGATAGAAGTGCCCCCCCCTTACATTAAGTTTGGGAAACCTGGCATTCCACAAGTTTTGTATTTATTTATTTGGTCTACTTTTTGTTTTTTCTAATGGATCATCTTAAATTCAGGATGATTCTTCTAGATCAGGGGTAGGCAACCTTGGCTCTTTTATGACTCGTGGACTTCAACTCCCAGAATTCCTGAGCCAAGGTTGCCTACCCCTGCTCTAGATACTGAGACTGTGCAGCAGTTCTGAAAAGAAGTTTTGCAAGAGTGCCTTATATGGCATTTTGTCCTAAAGAGTTGCAGTTTACTCCTGGGGAAAGTTATGTTTTATTTAAAGAGCTACCGGTAGATGCTATATACATGCTGATATGGCCCTGGAACATTTTTTTTTCTCATCAAAATGAAAGTGCTGCACAATTATATATTAAATTACATATTGCTGTTGTGGGAAGGAAGCGAACATGGCCCATAGTCCATGGAGATGGAATTAAATTAATTAAGTTGTTTGGTCTTTCTATATGTTCCATGTTTATGCTCAATGCAAGTCATTTAGATCTACCTCTGCTTGTGCCTTCCTTTTAGTAATTTAAGTTTCTCTTTTTCAGGTATTTCATTGTGTACATTTTGAATGTCCATCCCAAAACACTGTACAGAAGGAAGAGACTAGTGAAGAAGATGCTGGCCCAGGTGGACAGCACCTGGCAACCTGCTCGCCTCAGGCTTCAAGCACCAGTTCTGTGCATTCCCTCCCAGGATCTGTTTCATATCCATAATTGCAGCAGCTTTTTAAGAGAATGGAGAAGAATTTTTGAAATCTCAGTGCCACAAAAACATTATTCACTTGTAATCTGCAAGCACCTCTTCATTCTCTGAATGAACTTTTCAAGGGGATCATAGCATCAAGCAGCTAAAGGTGCTTCAATTTATAAGGCTGCCCGGAGACAAAACTGGGCCCCCACATTGCACTTTCCACTGATTAAAATCAGAAGCACGGGCGGGAGAAAATAGTCTTTCTCATCGAGTTTCCTATTTGTACCCTACCTCTTTAAACCAAACCAAATCAGATAAAGCAGAAAGAAGCATAACTACATCATTTTGTTATATAAATAGGTTGCGTGTATCATATCCAAAATATTATTACATGTGCTTGTAAAAGGAGTATTAAAATGAATCTTTTTTGAGATGTTTATTAAAAAAAACTATGGAAATCACTTTTTATTTAACTTATTCTTAATCCATATCCTTTGTAAATTATAAACCATTTTCACATTGTGTATATATTTATACAGCTAAATTTCTTTCCTTGTCCCCCCCCAATCATATTCTGATAAAACATTTCCTTCTCTATTATGGCATATGAGGTAACTCCACTTGACAGATACATCTATCTGATTGTGGGGCATTTAATAATCTTACTCCATTACTCTGTTTGACAGAGAAAAACCCTTAAAGAAGTTGTGCATAAAACAATTCAATCCAGGGATACATTGTTGGAATTCTTAACTGTTTGACATGATGTATAAAATTGTCACTTTTTATCCCTGATTACCTTGTACCCAAGAAGAGAGATTGTGTTGATCCTGTTAAAAAATATTAAACTGTGCTTTAATTCCTGGAGCAGGGATCGGTAGATATTTTTAAACATTTCTTTTCTTGAAAAAGATTTCTTTTTTTCTTTTTCTTTTTTACAAATATTGCAGCTAAGCTTCATGTGTGGGAATACATTGATAGCAATTTATATTTGGGCTACCAGGTCTGGGCTGCAAAAAACTGACATCGCTAGATGGCATTAATGAGTTGTTATCTGCATCTGTTTTCTGCCATCTAATAGTCATTCCACACTTTGCACTCCAAAGCTACTAGATCTAGTAAATATTGTACTGAACTATTCGTTTAAAAAAAGCACAATAATATTCCAATATGGTTTTAAAGGAAATCCTTCTGAGAATCTTTTGATAGAATTGTCATAAGTATAGACTGAATTGTATGGTTGGATTTGATTTGCATTTGAGTAATTTGCATTCAAGCAGTAGCTATCCTGTGTATTTTCGTCAGATTGTTGGTTTGATTATTCTAAAAATGTTCACATTAGCATTCTCTATTTTTTCTGCCTCTTTTCTCACTGTGGGTGGGGGGGGCACGGTTTTTTTTTTTTTAAACCTATACATTTGCACATAACCATCAATGCCATTAATTCATCCTGTTAGGAAATGAAATGCATTTGTAATGAAGTTTGTGATCCTGGAGAATATTATTGTTAATTGTTTTTTAATTTGTGTGAAATAATTTGGTGCAAATTGTTTTGAATATGGTGATCTATAAATAACTTTGCAATAGTTCAGTGTAAGTACTTGCATTCTGCTAAAAGCTGTTTATAATAAAACTGAGAAGAATTAGATCACAATTATGATTGCAGATCAATAAACTAAAAAGAAGTTTTTCATCTGCTATTATATAAACCAATTTGGCAAAGGAACTGTGGTATGAAATACAATACCAATATATGTGTTTAGTTAAAGAATGAACAGCCCAGCAATAATTGACGACCATACAGGCTGGAAAAGGAAACCTTTTGATATATCTGTGAATGGGCAATTGTGTGTCTGTCCAAAAACAAAAGAAGGAGTAATAGAGTTCTTGATGGTTGTTTGCTTGCAAACATTTCCTTACCCAACTAGGTAACATAATCAATTTGAGTCCATGAATGTCACCTACTTGGGTAATTAAATATCTGTAATCAAACAACCAAGTTCAGAGAGCACCAAATACTTCACAGTTCAACCCCGAACTACAAATAATCTCTTCTATTGGAAGGAGTCATGCCTATCCTGCATGTAGATAAATATCATATATTGTTAAAATTGGGCAATATCTGAGAGTCAAGTTATGCTAGTCTTTCAAGGAACCCTAGTAGTATTAAAACCAGGAGGAAGCGGTGATTATAATAGTCACCTAGAAATTTCTTTAGTGAAGTATAATGAATAGGTGTGAAATAGATTGTTAACAGCAACAGCAATCAAACTGATTCTGCACTAGAAGCTTTCCAATCTATTTAAAGTCCTAAAGCTGCCATTTTTCCTTTCCTTTTCCTTTTCATTCTTCAGTAGAATTTTTATCTTAGAAACAGGCCTTCTTATGAAGACACTATGGGATATAGCTATTAAAAAGTACTGCTTTCTCACTCCAGCAACGCAAGTTTCTTATGTATGATTTAGAGATAGAGCTTAAGGATAGGCTGCAAGATAGTCCTAATCACTTTATAAAGCTGAAATGCATTTATTTGATTTATATCCTGTATTTTCTCCACACTGATACTCATGGCTAGCACTGCTTTATCTGATCAGAACCATCATTCTCAGATTGAGTGTGGCTTCATTCAGCCCGTGGCTTTCCTTGAATCTCGATCTGTGAAACTTTTAGAAAGTCTTGCATTAGCTATTCACCTTAAGAAATTGCCCATGAAAAGTAGCAATATCACATTTTCAAAAAGTGAGGTGAGAAAAAAAGCTTCTCAGTGTTGAGAATCCAGAACACTGGATCTTTAATCTTTCTGCTTCAATTCAGAAGTACGAAGACAGAAGCAAACCTATAAAGTTATATTGATTCTTCTCAGGGCTTTTGTTGTCATAAAATGCCCAGAACGTAGTTCCAGCACCTTTTTGGGATGGAACCTTGTAGGGTAGGCAAGGTGGGTTGTATGACTTGTGTGAGTTCCGGTACATTTTTTTTTTTTACAACAAAAGCACTGATTCTTCTTATCTTTATGGATGCTTTTACCTGACTCCCAAATTCTCTAATTATTTTCTATAGCCTCATAACATAGCATTTCTTTTAAGGAATGATGTAATAAAGTACAGCATTCTCAGAAGCCATTCACACAGTTCTCGCTAAAATGTGTGCAGCTTGCATTACACCAATCTACACTTTTAAGAATGGATACTTTTCCCCTATCAATATGCCTTTTCAGTTGTGATTTTCACTGCTATAAGTTATTTCATCTGTGAGCAGATGGCTTCCCCACACACACACACATACACACAGCATCTTCAGAGTGAGGGGAAAATGCAATTACTGCATATTTTCACTTAAAATTAGAAAACCTTTTAAAGTCTATATCCATAATGGAATGTTTTCGTCCATATTCAAACTTTTTTTTGAATACTTCCCACAATTCTATTTTTTTAATAGTTTGGTGATTGAGCAAGAGAGTTTTTCCACAGATGAAAACCTCTTAACTGTGTACAAGAGCTCATATAAGTGCAAGCTGCTATTGAATGTAATTAGAATAATGAATTATGGAGGTGTCATGGTTCATTTTTCTGGAAATTTAGTTTCAAATAGTGGTTTCATCCCCATGGTATTATCTTTATCAGAGATTGAAGAGCTATATTTTCTTTAAAGAAAATGTCATCAGTAAATAATCTAGATAATATGTATTTAAATTTCTAGAAATATGTGGGACAAGAAAAGTGGCCTTTAAAAGTGGCTAAGAAAATTTATTTCTTTAGCTTGAGCAGAAATTAGCCATACTTGTTTAGCCATACTTAAGTTATTCAACAAAACACAGGGGGGAAAACATTTGTTTTAATGGTATGTGATTTAAGCAAGAAAAACTATAAATGCATGCCTACTTTAGTCTAAACAATTGTGATTTTTCCCCCTCATGGTTGTAGACATTTAGCAGCATCTGCTTATTTTTTTTTCCCAAGCTTCCAACTCTAAACAGCAAACACATACACAGAGCTCACTGTGGATTAAGTTCTGAAAACAAGTATATTGAAGCCATTTTATGTTTTATATTTAAAAGATAATAATATGGAGTGGATCAGTAGGGACTTCAGGAAGCAGTTCCCTGGGGAAAAACAACCCAGCCAAGCACAGAGCAATAATGAAATTAAACAAAGCCCTAAAATATCAGCAACAGTATAAAAGAACCAGGAAAAACATTCACAAGTTATAAAATCAAAATTAACCCTGCCAACAGAGCAGTGGGAGGGCGAGCGGAGCCGCCGCCGGGCCTAACAGCCCAGGGACGCCGCTCCCCAACCTGGCGCCCTCCAGACCCAGACTAGGCTGGCGAGCGCACGCAGCTGCGGGCGTTGTCCACCCTCCCTCTGCCTCCCTTCCAACTAGGGGGTCCGCACTACTCTGAGGCTTTAGGCTCTTGCTGGACTGACCCTTTTACGCTTCCCAGATTGGAACTTGCCGGATTGTTTGATGTTGCACATAAATGGACTCACCTGTTACCTGCTACACATTGTTTTGCAACATTTTATACATACAGAGAGTCCTCGACATATGACCACAACTGGGAGCAGGATTTCCAATGCTATGCAAGAGAGTCGTTAATGGCAAAATTCACTCAACTGTCTTGCTTAGCAATGGAAATTTTGGGCTCAACCAGCCGCCCCAGACGCTGAGCAGCTGAGCTGAACTTTGGGAGTTCGGAGGGGGAAGAGAAGACCTGAGCCGTTGAGCAGCCATTGCCCTAATCAGCCGACTCTTGAGGCCAATTGTTTGTCATTATGTTTTCTGAGTTGTTTTTACTTACTGTTTGTCCAAATTTTAAATATTTATACTTATTTAATACTATTTTAATTGAATTGCTAGATGTTATGAATGACTGGGGGGATTGACTGTTTGTGGAATGAATCGGGTTGAATGGATGAATGGATGGTTAGCTCATTGTTTTTAAATTGTTTAGTTTATAGGGTGGTTTTTGGGAGGGATAAATTAATGATATGGATGGAGCTGTGGTCGAGTGGAATGAATGGGATGGACTGGCTAGCCTGCCTGGCATGGCAGAGGCGGAGGGGGAGGGGGGCGCTGGCTCATAGGTGATAGAAGGCCAAAGTATACCGGTCTTGCTGGGGAGAGGCAGATATGGCGGGAGCCATAGGGTAGGCCATTCCCGGGGAACAAGAGCTCGCTGTTTAAAAGCGATCCCTTGCTCCGACCCTGTGAGTTCAGCCCGAAGTACTGGTGATGGGGGAAATCCGGACCCTGGGCTCAGGCTGCTGCTGCTCAATGCCAGGCCGGTTGTAAATAAAGCTCCCCTCATCCACGATCTTCTCCTGGATGAGGAGGCCGACCTCGCATGTGTGACCGAGACCGGGCCCGGAGGGAGGAGTTCCTCTCTCTGAGATGTGTCCAGCCGGGTTTCAGGTATGGCATCAGCCACGACTCCAGGGAAGGGGGGGAGGAGTGGCTATTATAGCCAAGAAGACCTTTAGCCTACGCAGGCTCACTGTTTCTGAGATTGCGGGTTGTGAGTTGCTCCTTGTGAAGTTGGACCTAGGGGTTCAGGTGGTCTTGTTGCTCGCTTACCTGCCTCCCAGCTGCGTGTCAACAGCCCTGCCTGCGCTACTCGAGGTCGCTGGGCTGGCGGTTGAGTTCCCCAGGCTTGTTGTCTTGGGGGACTTAAATCTTCCGTCGTTCGGCGAATCCTCTGGGTTGGCGCAGGAGTTCATGGCCACCATGGCAACCATGAACCTGACTCAGGTAGTTCAGGGTCCGACTCACGAGAGGGTACACACTCCCGACATGATATTCCTCTCAGAACAGTTGAGCAATGATCTGAATTTAAGGGGCTTAGACATTTTGCCTATGTCATGGTCAGATCATTTTCTGCTACGGCTTGTTTTTAAGGCTCCAATCCTCCCCTGCAGGGAGGCGGAACCAATTAGGTGGTTCCGCCCCAGACGTCTGATGGATCCAGAGAGTTTTCAGAGGACGCTTGGGGAAATACCGGATTCTCTCATTCACAGTTCGGCAGAGTCCCTGGTTACGGCCTGGAATATGGATGCGAAGGGGGCTCTTGACTGGATTGCGCCGCTGCGACCTCTCTGTGGTAGCAGACCCAGGAGATCTCCTTGGTTTACTGAGGAACTCAGGGGGATGAAGCGCCAGAAGAGACGCCTAGAGAAGCGATGGAGGAAAAGTAAATCCGTATCTGACCGAACACTTTTAAGATCTTATATCAAGACTTATCAGGTGGCGCTCAAGGCGGCAAGATGCGCATATCATTCCGCCTTGATTGTATCTGCGGAATCCCGCCCAGCTGCCCTGTTCAGGGTAACTCCTTCCCTCCTTAATCGGGGGGGGGGGTTGATGCACCCTTGCAGGGTAGTGCTGAGGACTTTAATAAGTTTTTTGTGGATAAAATCGCCCAGATTCGGATGGACCTTGACTCCAATTGGAATGCAGTATCGGCTGATAATGATTCAGTCGAGATGACAGGGACTCGTCTTGATCCTGTTGTGTGGGAGGAGTTTGACCCGGTAGCACCTGATGAAGTCGACAAGGCCATTGGAGCTGTGAGCTCCGCCACCTGTTTATTGGACCCGTGCCCCTCCTGGCTGGTTTCGGCCAGTAGGGAGGTGACGCGGGGCTGGGTTCAGGAGATTGTCAACGCTTCTTTGAGGGAGGGGTCCTTTCTGGCTCCCTGCAAGGAGGCAATTGTGCGCCCCCTCCTCAAGAAGCCTTCCCTGGACCCAGCTGTCTTAAACAACTACCGTCCTGTCTCCAATCTTCCCTTTATAGGGAAGGTTGTTGAGAAGGTGGTGTCACTCCAGCTCCAACGGTCCTTGGATGAGGCCGATTATCTGGGCCCTCAACAGTCAGGATTCAGGCTCGGCTACTCCACGGAAACTGCTTTGGTCGCGCTGACGGATGATCTCTGGCGGGCCCGGGATAAGGGATTATCCACTATCCTGGTGCTACTTGACCTCTCAGCGGCTTTCGATACCATTGACCATGGTATCCTTCTGCACCGACTGGAGGGGTTGGGGGTTGGGGGCACTGTTTTGCAGTGGTTCACCTACCTCGCTGGTCGGTCGCAGTCGGTGTTGGCGGGGGTCAGAGGTCGACCCCTAGGTTCCTCCCTTGTGGGGTCCCTCAGGGATCGGTCCTCTCCCCTCTGCTGTTTAATATCTACATGAAACCGCTGGGTGAGATCATCCGACAACACGGGGTGAGATATCATCAGTATGCTGATGATACCCAGCTTTACATCTCCACCCCGTGTCATTTCAGTGAAGCAGCGGAAGTGATGTGCCGATGTCTGGAGGCTGTTAGGGTTTGGATGGGTGCCAACAGGCTCAAACAACCCCGACAAGATGGAGTGGCTATGGGTTCTGCCTCCCAAAGATATTTCAATCTATCCGTCCATTAGCCTGGGGGGGAGCTTTTGACCCCCTCGGAGAAGGTCCACAACTTGGGCATCCTCCTCGATCCACAGCTAAATTTGGAACATCATCTTTCGGCTGTGGCGAGGAGGACATTTGCCCAGGTTCGCCTGGTGCACCAGTTGCGGACCTATTTGGACCGGGAGTCTCTTCTCACAGTCACTCATGCCCTTATCACCTCGAGGTTCGACTACTGCAATGCTCTCTACATGGGGCTACCTTTGAAAAATGTTCGGAGACTTCAGGTAATGCAGAATGCAGCCGCGCGAGCAGTGTTGGGCTTGCCTAGAAATGCCCACATTTCGGCATCACTCCGCGAGCTGCATTGGCTGCCAATTGGTCTCCGAACCCAATTCAAAGTGTTGGTTATGACCTATAAAGCCCTACATGGCATCGGACCAGGTTATTTACGGGACCGTCTGCTGCCTCATGAATCCCAGCGGCCGGTTAGGGCCCACAGAGTGGGCCTTCTCCAGGTCCCGTCAGCCAGACAGTGTCGCCTGGCAGGGCCTAGGGGAAGAGCCTTCTCTGTTGCGGCCCCGGCCCTCTGGAACCAACTTCCCCCAGAGATCCGTGTCGCCCCCACCCTCTCCGCCTTTCGTAAATTGCTTAAAACACACTTTTGCCAGCAGGCCTGGGGCAGCTAACACCTTGCCCCTAGCCAGTGTATGTTTGTGGAATGATTGGTTTCTTTTTTAACTTAAGGGTTTTTTTATATATTTATGTATTTAATGTAATTTCTATCATGTTGTGAGGCGCCCTGAGTTCTCCGGAATAGGGCGGCATAGAAATTAAATAAATAATAATAATAAATAATAATAATAAAAATGTACAGGTAGTTCTTAGGTTATGACTGCAATTGGGACTCATATTTCCATCACTAAATGATGTGATCGTAGAGCAAGATATCACATGACCACATCCGTTAGCAATGGTAATCTTGGCAGTCCCCATTGCTGCCATAATCCCAGGATTGTTTGGGGGTAAAGAAGGAAGGGGAAGGAGTCCCAAGCAAATATGTGGGGGCTACAAACAGGTTGGTAGGAGCCACAGGTGAGTTGGGAATGACTGCAGGAGGGTGCTATGACATATGGCTGAGTCAAGGGAGACCGTACGTGGGCCAGTGCATACTATGGAGCACAGGTGAGCAGGGGGACTTTGCAGATGCACATGCACTACAGACTATAGGCTAGTAAAGGTGTATGTTGCTATGGAGTACAAGATCTCTGGGGCTCCTTGGGAATAAATGAAGCTGGAGTGACTTACCTGAGTGACCAGCAACTTTCCTTACCACCTTCCCTACTGATTTTGCTTGTGAGATACCAGCAGGGAAGGTCACAAATGATCATGTGACTGTTGGATGCTGTAACCATTGTAAAGGCAAGCTGTACCCAGGTACAACTCCATGGAGATGCTGGGACAGTATAACTTTGAATAGTCACTGAATGAGTTGTCATAACCTGTAAACAAAAGACCTAATATATACAATAAATCCAGAAATCATTAAAACACTCAAGAGATAGGGATAACAAATAGGAAAAGTTTGGGAGAATGTATGACTAAAGGAATTTATTGTACTGTACATTCAATTCTTTGGGGAAAGACATCCAAATAGGGACCACCTGGAAGAAGATCCTTGCTCTTAATTATGCTCTGGACTGAGGGACAAAGAAAGGTTGCGTTCTCCTTCATTGGTAAAAGTTGCCTTGGAAATTGGCCTTAGGGCCAGAATGGCTATCCTGTGGTCCCAATGCTACTTGTGGCCCCTAATTGCCTTGAAATATCCTCCCACTACCAATGTTTGGAAAGAATGGCTATATTTAATGTGACAGAAAGCAAACAAAATTCATAAGACATAAGATTAACTGTACATTTACTACAGTACATCAAATTTCATTCTTATCCAAGTTCAGGAACCATGTGTCACTTTGATTTCAAGTGCCAATCACTTCCTCGCAATAAGACAAGAAAGAGACTTGAGAATCAGTAAAAGTCCTTTGAGACTTCTAATCTCTTTCATTATGGAAGAACCACTCTGTCTATCTTGGGCTAAGGGAGTGTCAACAAAGGATGTATTTTTCTTGTCCAGACTGAGCTTCAGTTTGTTCATCCTCATCCAGTCCATTAGTAGAGCATACACATAGCCTCATCTGGCTTGCATAGAAAGCAAAATAGAGTTATAGCAGACATTTTTTTTAAAAAAAGCAGAAGATGAATGGAACAAAATAGAAATTTTTGAACACTACACCTTATGGAATTCTGAGAGCTGTAAACCATACATCTTAAAATTGGTTGAGATTGACACACAGTGCTGCAGACCAATTGGGGAGAATTAACAGGAGTTGAACATCCTGTGTGTTTCTTAATGGAAGATAATTTTAATACAATGAGCAAGATTGCTCCCGGGCCAGAACCCAATTCTTTCACTTTCAGATTTCATTCTACAAATGGAATACACAAAATGCCACTTACAACTTAGAAGAAGACAACATTAGAAATCACAGTTACTTTTTATATTTCTCTCAAATTATTCTGATGAATGAACAGTGGTTGCAGGTAGCAAGGAAAAGCAAATATGGACATAGAAAGTGTTTTTTTAAAAAATCTTATTCAACTTGGAAACAAGCTCTATATTATGAAGTTTAGGCTTACTTGATTTTTTTTTTCAGCTCTTTCAATTCAGTATTTGGTTATTTTAGACTAAAGTATCCAAGGTTTTCTGAGGATTGCTTCTGACAAAGATCTGTTTCCAGGCTGAAATATATAGCCTTCATATCAAACATTGATGTCTACCAATATTAGTTCCAAGGCCTCTTATTTTCTGATTGGAGGCTTTTATTCTTTTCTTTTTGCCTAACAGTGAAACACTATTTAATTTCTTTTTCAGCGTGTCATAATAAAATAACTAGATAGCACTGAAAGTACATACATCGATTTGAGGAAAAATAAGTTCCCAAATCTGTCTTATATGCTGATTTATACCTATTGACTAACATATGAGGTGAATATAGAGGAGAGATAAATGGCATTGTCTGCTATTTTGTGTTTGGCACTTGTGCATATCTATTTTGATATCTGAGTTCCCAATTCACTTTTGTCAGGAGAAACCTTGAAACGCAGGAAGATGTGTCACTGAAGAAGGTCATGAGGACTGGGAGCAATGTTTATCAAAATACCTTGACACTTCTCAGCTGGATCTGTTCCCACCCCAGCCCACTTCAGCTATTGTACAAACAGATATATGACTGGAGATTCGAAAACAGGCACTCATCTCCTTCCAAAAATACACATATTTTTTTCTGAACCAGATCAGAAATCATGTCTCTTTTTAATTCTTTATTCATTAGGTTCAGAGATTCAGAAGTCCGTCAGAAGTTTATATTGCCCTATACAGCATTACATACTCTCATTTTTGCCTACAAAACTGTCTAACCATCTAACATTGTTTGGGCTGAGTGATTAGTTCAAAGTCATCCAGTAAGCTTCCATGGCATGACTTGAATCTGGTTGGTCCACCAAATTAACTGAAATCCTGCACTGCAGTGAATCTCTAATGGACAGGATTTTGTCTAAAAAACTATACAGTGAAATGCAGTTTTTGGAAAACATTCAACTACCTTTACAGAACAAGAGTTCTGAAAATTAGAAATTGTGTGCATATAAAATAAATGTAATGCAACAGTAGTTGATACAAACTTCAACAAAGAATGTTTTATTTTCAGATAATTTGAGACTTGACCAATTTCTTGCTAAACTTTCATGTGATAAAACTGCTAATGATTCTCCTAGAACCCCATTAACCTATAGGAAAATCTGATCTTATGAACTGTAATGGAATCATGATTTGTTTGTTTGTGATTAATTGTGATAAAAATTTAATGCCCGTTATAATTGGGAAATAACATTATTATAAACAGTAGACAAACAATACCAGAATCTGTATATGCCATCCTGATTGTGATTCATTGAAATGTTCTGGTACAAGAGTTTAAGACAAATCTTCAAAAATGGGCACTTGCAATATTTTGAACGAATTTGATCTAAAATGTTTTTTTTTAAAATCACCATCTCCTGCTCTTTCATTTAGTGATGTAACATGATAAAAATATCATTAGTGCACAATCACTAATTGATCTGAAAAGAATCGACCTAGTTGATCTGAAAACTATATAAAGATATTTACTATGTGAAATAATACAACAATCAGGTATTCATCTATCCCTTGTGAGGGTTTGTGTGGGTTCGTGCTGTCCCCTTGTGTGGGACAGCATGTCATAAACATGTCTGATGATGGCTTTGTAATGCACCCAAGGAAAAACATCATTAGTTGTGGAACTTGCTTAGGCACAGGGCTCAAAAATGTCAAGATTATTGTTGCAACTGCAAGAACTGAAACTCCATCACTCTGTTTTTAATGTCCATATTAAAAAGAGGTAGAGTTTTGTGTTTTGTGCCTTCCATCTTCACTTTTTTGGGCACCTCCCTCCCCAATGGATACCCTTCTGTTATCTTTTTTTTTTTTTACAAATTTTATTAAATGTACATTTTAAAAACAAAAATGGACATGATTCAACTTCCCTGGCTTCAACAGTGCTATTAGTATTATCTTATATTACAGAAAGAAAAACAGAAACTTAAAATACATTCTATAACAGGACAGAGTATAACAAACTGTGCGTATAACATCTGTAAATTTTTTGATAAACCATCTTTCAATTGTCAACATTGTATTTACATATCTTTCAGTTGTGTCCTAATATAGATACTAATAAGAAGTCCTTATGATATCAACTAGTCAATCGATAATCATCTCAGTGATCCTCCTTATCTCTAACCAATCGTACAAATTTTTCCAAATTTCATAATACTCTATTTCAGTTTTATTTTTAATCTCTAGAGTTAACTTTTCCATTTTGGCGCAGGATAAAATTTTATTTATTTCTTCCTCAGTGGGGGTTTCCTTTCCTTTCCATTTTTGGGCGTATGCCAATCTTGCTGCGGTTAAAATATGCAATAGTAAGTAAAAAGATGTTTTGCTGACTTTATCATTAATAATCCCTAATAAGAAGATTTCTGGTTTTAAATCAGTGTTTTGTAATAGTATTTCTTCCAGCCAATTTTTTATCCAATTCCAAAAATTTTGCGCCTTTGAACATTCCAACCACATGTGATAGTAAGTCCCTGGAAGCCTTCTACATTTCCAGCATGTTGGTGAGGTTTTTTTTTTAATCTATTTTTGCTAGCCTTGTAGGGGGAAGGTGCCATCTATAAAACATCTTGTATAAATTTTCTTTGTAGGAGGTGGCTAGTGTTAACCTCTTGTTTCTGCCCCATAATGATTGCCAATTATCTAGGTCAATACTGTAACCAAAATTTTTACTCCAGATTAACATTGTTTCTTTTACCTGTTCTTCTAACAAATCTTGTTCTAATAAATATTGATATATCTTCTGTTCCTAGAAGGATTTTGTCTAATTGTGTATGCTCTAATTTTATCCCTGGTTCTTTTTTGTCTTTTTTGTATCGCGACTGTATTGTTGTTGCAACTGCAAGAACTGAAACTCCATCACTCTGTTTTTAATGTCCATATTAAAAAGAGGTAGAGCTTTGTGTTTTGTGCCTTCCATCTTCACTTTTTTTGGCACCTCCCTCCCCAATGGATACCCTTCTGTTATCTTGTTTCAACAGTTACCGCTAGTGCTGTCGATGTTTGGAGAATGATTTGTTTGAGGTGCTTTCAACCTTGCACAAATTTTATTATTAATTTAATTTAATTAATTTATAAGATTTAAAAATATCCAGTTCTTTATGATTCTGTGCGCTATATACAATAAAAACCAGAACAATCAATAGTAACGAAAAATGCATTTAGAAATGCCATATAAAAATGGAACCAAATATGTCAAACAAAATCTTACAGGGGTTTACAGATTATTCTGTCCCAAAACCTGTGAAAAATAACCAAGTTTTCATTGCTTTGTGGAGACCTCTTCAGGAGGTGTTTTAAATATCTCCGGAAAAATATTCACTGCCACAGGCAAGGCATGTCTCTGAGGATCCAATAGATGACCCTGTTTAATACACAGGAGTTGAAGTAGACCCTTCTGCCAGATCTTCCAGATGGGCAGACACAAGTGGAGGCATGAGTAATAGTCTGGAGAGCCTCCCAATAAGGATTGGGCTCATTTAGTGCAAGCTGAGCAAAAATTGTCTTGGCCTCAAGCAAGAACTGTGAATCCAAGACACCTCACAGACAGTACACCCATCCCAAATGGGGGAGGACTGCCCCATCCAAGACTGAAGATGAAAGATCTCATGTGTGTCTGTGTGTCTGTGTGCAAAACTCCACAGCATTTGATCTTGTCAGAATTGAATCTAACCCTGTTCCTTCCATCCAAAAGTGCACAGACTCCAGACGTTGTGGTAAATTGCCAACAGCAACATGTGGTTCAAGATGTACAATTGGGTATCATTAGCAGAATTATCCTATGATAAGATGGGGGATCAATACATTAGATTAGATAGATAGATAGATAGATAGATAGATAGATAGATAGATAGATAGATAGATAGATAGATAGATAGATAGATAGATAGATAGATAGATAGATAGATATTTTTTACTTTACTTTTAGAAAATTTGTATTGACGCCTACTCACACATGGTGACTAAGGCATCAATAAAAACCCTATAAAAATATCAAGAGATAAATAATATAATACCCCCATCACCCCACCCCAGTGACAGCACACATTAGCCATTTGCTGGGCTCCATCCCATTCTGGGTTCCCCAGGCCTGCTGGTAGAACCAGGTCTTCAGTGCCTTCCAGAAGAGTGCTAAAGTGGGGGCCAGTCTAATCTCTGAGGGAATGATGTTCCAGAGAGAGGGGGCTACCACACGCATCTCTTTAGGGGATAAGACCAGCAACATTCCTAGCCTCCCCACTCTAGTGGTTCAGATAGATGTGACTGGCAAGAGACAGTCCCTCAGATAACCTGGTCCCAAGCCATGAACAGCTTTAACCAGCACCTTGAATTGCATCCAGAAGTAACCAGCACCTTGAATTGCATCCAGAAGCAAATCAGCAACCAATGCAGCTCCCGCAAGAGAGGTGTTACATGTACACATCGAAACCTGCACAAAACCATTTGGGCTGCTGCATTTTGTACCAACTGAAGCTTCTACATGGCCAGCCCCATGTAGACCGCATTGCAATAGTCAAGATGGAAGGTGACTAAAGCATAAGTGACCATGAGTAGGGATTGTTGGTCCAGGAAAGGGCATAACTGGTACACAATCCGCAGTTGGGCAAAGGCCGTCCTGGCCACAGTTGCCACCTGCTCTTTGAGCAGGAGTCGTGAATCCAGAGAGCCCCAGATTATGCACAGGGTCTATTTGGGGTAGTGCCACCCCATCCAAGTCCAAAAATGGCAATTCTCCATGGGCCAAAGAACCCCAAACCCAGAGCCACTTGGTCTTGCCAGTTTCAACCCATTGCTCTCCATCCAGCCCCTAACAGCCTTCAAGCATTGCGCAGGAAGGACACAGCATCGCTTAACTCACCTCGGGCTGAGACATACAGCTGAGTATCATCAGCATACTGATGATATCTTAGTCCATGATGACAGATGATCTCACCCAACGGCTTCATGTAGATAGATAGGTAGGTAGGTAGGTAGGTAGGTAGGTAGGTAGGTAGGTAGGTAGGTAGGTAGATAGATAGATAGATAGATAGATAGATAGATAGATAGATAGATAGATAGATAGATAGATACCGTGTTTCCAAAAGAGGCAATAGATCTTATTTTCAGGGGATGTCTTTTTTCCCCAATACCTGCCTCGCCTCGTGGTGGCAGCACTGACAGTCCCGTCCAACAGGAGGTCGCATGGCTGCCAGTCATTTCTTTGGCCATTCACAGCAGGAGGCTGTGTGACCTGCCACACCGTGCTGCCACCATGAGGCGAGTGGATGGAGCTACCCCAAGTGCCCCATATGCACCCAAATACTTTCCCCCCAAATGTAGTTCTATGGAGACTCCATCTGCTTGTGAACGGGGTGCTTTGAAATGGAGCTATTAGCACCATCTCCAAGTGCCCTATTCGCAAGCAGATGGAGCTTCTAGTCTCCATCAGATCACCATTCCAGGGGGAAAGTGTTTGGGTGCCTGAGTGAATCATTCTGTTTCCAAGCACCACATGGGTGCCCAAACACTTCCCCCTGCCTCTGCTCTGTGCCAAAGGGATGGCGGGCTGCAGCTGCTGCTGGACACCATCGGCCCCCATGCACTTACCTCCACTTGTTCTGGCCACGTCCACCCTAGGCTTATTTTGGAGGTAGGGCTTATATTAGGCTCACCCCAAAAAATCTGGCTAGGGCTTATTTGGGGGGTGGATCTAGTTTTGGGGAAAACACGGTAGATAGATAGGGGACCCAAAACTGATGGATGGCTTCACCAAGCAATTACATCTAAATGTTGAAAATGAGTGAGGGCACCTCTCTGCTATGTTAATATGGTTGCTCAACTGGCTATTTTTCAGGTTTCTGTGCAACCTTGGGAAAGAAAGGTTGTTGCTATTTTAAGAGACATATTTGTTTGAATGACTCCATTCCTTAAGCAACAACTTTATTTTTATGATTCTTACTCTTTCTAATAGCAGCCTAATGCTGTGAGGGTACGAATGTCTGAAGGATTTCTGAATTGTTTTCAAAACAGGCCAGACCTACTTTCTCCTGATGTGGTACTTTTAAGATAAATGGTGTCTTGTATTTTTGTTGCAGGAATTGTTGCCATCAGCAAGTGAATTGCAATTTTTCTATAGCTTCTTTAGGTCACTCCTTATTTCAGGAAATAATTTTAAATGAACTTATCACATAACATTTTTCAAATCTGTGAGTTTAATAAAGGCTTCTGAGGTGCTGTGGGAGTTTATTTTTAAAATGTTACAATAACAAAAGTGTTTTTTTTAAAGTCAGTACACTATTTATTAACGCAAGGTATGTTAACTGACAGCTGCAGCATTTTTGCTGTCTTGTGGGAAAAAAGAATATTGCCTTGTTTCCACTGGATGACTACAAATCTCATCAGATGGCAGTTCGCTTTCACATCACTCATACTAATTACTCTCATTTTTATTTCTTTAAGCTGTGTGAATCGTGGCAGGGTAACTGAAAAAAAGTATGCCAGCATGAATTTGTATTCTCCCACTATAACACCCCCAAACAGCTTCTTTTTCTATTTTGTAGCAGTTTTAGAGTGTATTCTTTACAGACACCAGATCAATGAAGGTATTAGCTCAGGGATCAGATAAAATAATACAGCCAGGGACAAAAGCTATGTAGATGGGAAAGACAAATATAGGTAAAGGAGCTTAAGAAAGTAGTTATTTCCACAGAGGGATACCTATGGCTGTAAGCCTTTTTCCTCTTCTTCTCTGTGATTGTACCATAATATTAAAAATAAACATAAATAAATAAATAAACCCAGATTTTCCAGATTCATCTTATTAATCTCAAGCCACAGACCAGTTCCCTGAGCTACAAATTGGTGGGAGAATACAAATTAATGTTAGCATACTTTTTTTTTCAGGTAGCCTGAAATCTGTGAAAATTCTTTCTTACTATCTCTTCCAACTATTACTGTATGCTGGAAGAAGTTAAAGTCAGGTGGCACTTCAGAGAACTGATCTGTGGCTTGAGGTTAATAAACTGAATCTGGCAAATCTGGTTTTTGATTTCATTTTATATTCTTAATATTATGGTACAGTCACAGAGAAGAAGGGGGAAAATGCTAGGGGCCATAAGTGCCACTCTGCTTTTTGGCACTTATGTTTGAAAGTAGTTTGAATAATCATATCTATAACACCCCTTGATTTATAGCAGTGGCTCACAGAGTGTTTGAGGGAATGGAAATGCCACAAATGGAAAGCTAGGCCTATAGAACGAGTCATTCTGAAATCTCAAACCTCTCTATTAGTGAGGGAAATGCAGATGTCACTGCATATATTAATCTATAATTCTGGCAAGGCAGGATGATAAGAGCAGAAAGAAAGCCAGTGCATTGAAAAAAACTACTAGGAGAAGCCAATTTCTTCTCATAAAAATACCTTGCCTTCCACCTCAAATCCCATGCAAATCCCATTGTGATAGATGCCAAGCAGGTCTGGCCTGTGTGAAAATGTGCCTCTTAAGAGTGGTGATACTATTCCTTTGCCATTTTTAGGAGCAAAAGTAAGAGTGCAGGCTGAAAAAATTGTCCTAAACGGGTAATCAGAGTTTTCTATAAGAAAGTCAATCAATTTATTTATTTTTTACTATGAAAATCTATGACATTCAGATCTGTTGTTTTATGCATGATCCTGTTCAGATTGCCCTTCTCAGTTATTGTAATGAGAATGCGAGAGAAAAAGAAATGATTGTAGACGCTTTTCAGAATTCCAAATTTAGACCTATTGGATAACATAAAGTGTAGAGGGACATAATTTATAGGAGAAATTGTTGATAAGGTTTAAATCAAAGATAGGTGACTTAGTGCCCTTCAGATGCTTTGGACTTCAACTCTAGTCTCAATGTTTAAGCAATGGCAAAAGGATTGTGGAAGTTGTAGTCTAAAACATCTGGAGGTCATCAGCTTGCCTATTCCAAGTCTCTAGGGGAAAAACAGACCTGTCCACTGTAGAGGATGCCACCAGATCTATTAAAATGCTAAATAAGAAATCAGAGCATTAGCTCATGAAGTTCATAAACTTCTTCTTTCTACACTCAGAGTATGCAAAATAAACAATATGAGCTCTTAATACAGGAAAGCAAACACAATTTAATAATTGAGTCTGGTGGAATGACTTCTCATGACTGGAATGTAGTCTCTGAAGGATGTGATTTGTTCAAAGGAAAGAGAAACAGAAGAAAAAAACATCAAGGATGTTGCTCTATATAGTAGAAGTATCTGCTGTAATCCTGCTCAGAAATCCTGCTGGATGAACTTGGTAGTAAAAAGCATCAGAGTTAAAATAGGCCTATTTTTGCCTATTATTTGTCTACCCAAGGAGAATGTGCTTTCCAAAATTAAGAGCAGATTTTTCAGAAGACTTGAAATAGTAATGATCAGATGGAAGATTTTAAATGCCCCAACATCAGTTGAAAAATTAGTTCTGCCAAGTATAAACTTTCTTGGAATTTTTTATCATGTTAACAAGTTTCTCTTTCAGACAGTGGAGAAAAGCACAAGAGGTTCTGTTTTTCTTGTATAGATATTAGCCACTAGGGAAGAAGTAATCAATGAAGTAGAAGGAACACAAACATTAAGGGAAACTGATTGTGTTACTCTTGACTTCTTGATTTTAAGGGAAACTAAAACTAAATGTAGGCAAATAAGTCTCTGGGGTTTCAAAAAAGCAGATTTCAATAAACTCTGAACAGTCATAAGGATTCCTTGGCGGAAAAAAAAAAGCTAATGGGAAAAGGAGCACAAAATTGTTTGGAACTCCTAAAAACAAGATGGGAAAATTTAATTGCAAGCAATCCTAATGAAGGGGAAAAACTGATGGCAGCAGAAAAAGTCCAGGTGGCTGCACAAAAAAACTTACTGACAATCTGAAAACAGAAAAGGCCACATGTAGGAGGCAGAAAGAGGAAAGAGGAGGAGGGCACAAAGAAAGCTTAGGCGTATAATCAGAAAGGCTGAAAACCAGAATGAACTGACAACAAAGGATATTGAGAAAAATGAAAAGAATTGCAAAAATGTTCACAGTAAAAGTAAGAAAAGAATCAGTATACCAGCTATTAATTACAATTGCAAAATGTTAACAAAAAAATCTATTCCTATTTTCATTCAATCTATGCTAATACAGGTGTTTCGCTGGGCATTTGTGAAAAACAGGACAAAGGAGCAAGATTTAAGTTTGAGATTGATAAAAAGATATATTTACTTTGAATTGGTTTACAATTCTAGTTCCAAATGAATTACATTCTAGAGAATTGAAGGAAATTGCTCATGGTCTGGCTGAACTTGATATATAATCTCTGAGAAATTCTGAAGAATGCATGAAATGCAGAAGACAAAGGATTCTACCTTAAAAGGGGGGGGGGGAGGAACAGCAATATAACTGCAGACCAGATAGTCTGATATCAATATTTGAAAAGTTTCTAGAGGGGAACAGAAAGCAATCATCATAATATATATATTAGCAAGCCACTTAGGAAGTTATCCATAGCATCTAATTGTCAAATGAGTTAAATGTGGATGGATGGCCCAAGGTTTAATAAAGAAAATATCTGGTTCAAAGATGACGAAGACATCAGCAAGAGTTCTTCCTCAAATGGAAGGGATGCTCATCATGCAACGCCATAAGGTTAAGTTATGGGTTTTATAAATTTCAATTTTTCCTCCTTAACCTCAATAAGGAAGCATATTTATATAATTTGCAGATAACAAAAAAAATCAGTAGAATAATTAAGGCCCAACAAACTGAAATAAAAGTTAAAATGCTCTTAAGAGTAGGGAATGGACCGAAAAATAATAGATACAAAATGCTTCACTTAGAAAACAAAAATCGGATAAGCAGATATAAAGTGAGGATACTGGGGTCTGGTAATAATACATTTGAAAAAAGTAGGAATAATGGTTGATTAGAAGCTGGCTATGATGTGACTGCAAAAAGGCAAATTCAAATCAAAGCCTCAGAATTAAACCACAGAAAACAATAATTCTGCTTGGTTTTGGATGGTTACATTCCATGACAAAGATTATGCCCAATTTTGAGCATACACTTCAGGAAGAATTCAGACTAGCTGAAACATGTTCAGAGACAGGCATCAAGAACCAAATGGTAATTGAATCTGGGTTGAAGAAATTGGGAATATTTTAGGAAAAGGGAATACGATATACCAAAGTTATTAGAGAAGACGATTCTTGATCCTTTGTATTCTCTGCCCCATTCTCTATCCTTCCAAGGGGAAAGACATGGAAAAATGGGTTTAAGTTCTAGGAAAGGAGATTCTAGTTTTCTAATAGCAAGAGAAATTTGACTGTAGAGCTAATTAGATAATCCAGCCTTTTACTGAGCGAAAGAGACTGGATTGCCATCTGTCATGCATACTTTAATTTGAATTCCTACTTGGAAAAATTTGAACTTAATGGTATAAATGACCTCTTTGATGTCTATGATTCTAGCTAGCATGATGATATTTGTAGTTTAGACTGACTATTTTACCTGCCACAAGCTTACTTATAATTACTTGTCTGTTGCATCATCAGTTTATGGAACTGAATAATTTATATACTATTGTAAAAATGACACTAATGAAAGTGTACTTGCAGCCCTAGCATAATGTTTCCTAAGTCTCAGAACTTCCTCTTTATCAGTCTGTCTTCACTCCTAACTGCTTCTCATTTTCTGTTTCTACATATACTGCACACATTTTGCTCTCCTTTGGTCCACCTGCTCCCACCTCGGCTTTTGATCACACTTTCTATGTGCTTCTTTAAAAGATGATAACAATATGGAAATTGGATGCTCCAGCTGTCTGCACTACATCTGACTGTTACGTAGCCCTCCTATGCCATTCCTAATTAAAGAGAAAAATGTCTAGCAGAAGTTCCCAAACCTAAAGTTTATGAATTCTGAATCCTTGCCCATAGTGCCATCAATTAAATTCTTGCCAACTTTTGATTGCACAGTCCTGGGTTGTGCTTTTGATTTCTCATCACTCAAATCAACAGAAGAGAGTTTACCTGGACATTATGCAAATCTGTGCCTAGAAATATTTTTAGTCTCTAGCATGTGTCCAAAGAAACCTGGGATGGAATAGGGCAGAGTGCTGGAATGCTGGGCAGGAATACTTGATTGATTGATTGATTGATTGATTGTGTACTGTCAAGACAGTGTCAGCTCTTAGTGACTATATAAATAGATTTTCTTCATAACAATCTATTTCTAATCTGGTCTTTCAGGTCTTCTAAAGGTGCACTCACCACTGCTGAAACTGTTTCTATCCACCTCATTGCTGGTCATTCTCTTAATACTCTTTCCTTCCACCTTTCCCAGCATTAGAACTTCTGCAGAGAGCTAGCTCTTTGCATAATATGCCCAAAATAGGATTATCTGAGGCACATTATATTAGTAGGCCTGATAATTTGTGCCTCAAATGAGTTAATTTGTTCAATGATCCAGTTGTTTGTTTTCTTGGCTGTCCACAGTATTTTCAGGAGTCTTTTCCAACACTGAATTTTAAAAATGTCACTATTCTTCCTATTCTACTTTTTCAAGCCCAGTCAAAAGAAAAATGAGATGGAATAGAGCAGAATATCTGGAATTCCTGACAGGGAATTCTTTATACTTTATATAGCAACACTTATGCATACGAGTTACTTATAATCAGACTTTCAACAATGCTGAGCCAAATGTCCCTGGGAAGTCCTTGAGATCATGCTTGCTATCGTCTGCTATTTTATCCTCATTCAGTCAGAGGTTGCTTTCTTAATCATCATGGCAAAGCCATTGACAGGTTTCTCTTTGAATACGGTGTGGTCCTCTTTAAAAATTATAGCAATGACATCTGATTGTGGATTTGGTCCTTAATACATCCTGTTAAATGAAACTGGAAGTTTTAGTCCCACTTTAGGCATGAAACTAGCTGGATGACCTTGGGCCAGTCTTTCTCTCTGAGCCCTAGGAAGGAGACAATGGTATATCATTTCCCAAAAGCCTTGTCAAGAAAACTTCAGGGACTAGTTCAGGCAGCCACTGGGTCAACACTAACTTGAAGGCAAACACAAGATGCAGAGCATGCTGGGTGGGGAATTTTGGGAATTGAAATCCACAGGTCTTCAAGTTGCCAAGGTTGGATATCCCTGCTCTAAGTTCTAGCAGTCTGCACTTCTAATTCTTCAGCTGTGGGAAAGAGAAACTGAGGTGCTGAGGCAGCACCTTGAATTGAGGCTCAGAAGACAGTTGACTCGAGGCTGACATGCACAGGTTTGGAACCATTTCTTTTCAGCCCAGGATTCACAACGTTTGGTGAGATCAGCAATAAAATAATAAGAATAGAATAGAATAGAATAGAATAGAATAGAATAGAATAGAATAGAATAGAATAGAATAGAATAGAATAGAATAGAATAGAATAGAATAGAATAGAATAATAACTTTATTGTCATTTTAAATGTACACCAATCAGCATACATTAAAATGAAATTTCAAATTACTGGGTAATCTGTGGGTAATTTCCAATTTTCTTTGCACCCACTACAATCCTTAGGTCTAGATCAGAGCAGGCATACCCATCACACAGATCAGCTATCAATTTTTCCCCCCTTCCATTCAATTGTGTCTGATTTTTGGAGACTGCCTAGACAAGTCTCTGCAGTTTTCTTGGCAAAGTTTTTCAGAAGTGGTTTGCCATTGCCTCCTTCCTAGGGCTAAAAGAAAATGACTAGCACAAGGTCTCCTGGTAGACTTTGTTTTTAGGACAGTACTAGAACTCACCATCTTCCAGTTTTTAGCCTGATGCTTTAACCAACACACCAAACTGGCTCTAGCAAAAATATAGCCTGGTGTTTATTTGTTATCTGGGATCAAAGACAGGGAAAAGCAGTGAAAGAGAAAGAGAGATGAGCAAAAGATAAATATTCACATCTCTGTAGTTCTATATCAAAAGACCTATTGGAGCAATACTTTGGATTACTATCATGAACAGTCCCCAGAGGAAGTGGCCTTTGGTTATTCTAGTCTTAATCCCTTTTTTGAAAAGATAGCAGCAGGAAAATAGAGACAGAAAGTAGAAACAGGTGATCCATTCTGCCATTAAAAATAGAATCTGGCTGCCAAGACTTTAATTTTAAATGTCTGGAGATGGATTTTCTTTTTCTTTTAATATGCCAAAGGGAAAGAGCACCAAAACAATTTATTGGCATGAAATCCATTTATCAGGACTAGGGCAGCTATCTAAGAAAGTGCATTATTATATTTTTGAGCTTTGATTGGAGAAAGAAGAGAAGAGCTCAAGAAATATTGGACCAATTCAATTTAAATCTTCAGTTTAAATGTCATGTTTTAAACTTGATTTCCAATGCCAAATCTTCATGCTTTCCCATTCACTGTAACTGCAAAATACCAAGTGGTGATTTCCTATGTGGCAGAATATATGTATTTAGTCATTTTTTAGTCCATTTCCATGAAAGGTACTCTGAAATTGAGCTCAATTTTCAGGAATTATAGCCTCTTAAACATGGGTGACACAAGCCAAATTGGAGACAAAACAGTGTTTTCTTTATCCTTTAAAAAAATGCCACTATTTTTTTTTTCAGTTCTTAGTGCAACTGAAAATGATGCTTAGGCATTATTGCCCCTTCTGAGGAGATAAATTCTGTCAATTTTTATATCAATAGGTTTGAGGGTTTTATCAGCACCCAACCAATTTTGGTATGCAAGATCATGAAAAGTGCTGCCAGATATTTGGCTAAATTGAAATGGTGAAAAACTGGCTCCATTCCACAATCAAATCCAATAGCTTACATCCTGCAATGATACCTTTAACACTATGAAACATCAACACGTGCCTATCATAGATCCTTCGGAAAGACTCAATAGGTTGATAAAAATGCCAAATCCAGTCTAAACATCTTGCTGACTGTGCAACCAACCATAATAACCCCTTCCACAGATAGTCCTTGTTGTGAGGAAGAGTTTCATGATGCTCTGATGAAGCGGAGAGCTATGTTGACAATAGTGTAAGGGATCACTCACACCAGACATGTCCCAGCAGAAGAACCAGACCAAGTGTAACCATCAGTCCAGTTACTATGGTGAGAATGTAGAAAAAGAATCATATAGTGGCTTAGTCATTGCCCAGGTCAACAAAGATGTCAGATGTTAACTGTTCCTGGGCATGGCATCTGTGGTAAATGGGTGGCAGGACTCAGGAGTTATGGCTGGATAACCAGGGCTTAACACTGTAGGATTACTGCTAGAACAGCAACTACTGACAAGGCAAAAGTATAACTCCAGTAGTCCAATTGTCGCAAGGATTTCTATTATGCCTTCTAATTCCTCCAGTTTGATAAATATATGGCAAAAAAAAGGAAAGATGAATAGCAGACCAGGAGCTCTTTAAATAAAGGTCCTATGTGGGTAAATATTGAAAAAGTGACTCCATAATTAAAAATACTGTTAGCTAGTCAGGATGAATTCTCACATGGGATATACTGCAACATCTTGTTCTGATTCAAGTCAGAAGAGGCATTTGTGCCTAACTAGTTTGTGCCTAACTAGCCTTCTTGAGAGCCTCTCAAGGCATCTGTGGTGGATTTTCACCCTGTTTGCCATTCAAGGATAAAAAACTAAGTATCAGAGTAGGTCTTCAAATGTGCATTGAGTGCAAATATATTAATTTATGAGCTCAACCTTTATTAGTTTCCTATTACATAAAAACACTTCAATATAAACATTGCAATCTGAATTTCCTCTTATTTTTTCCCCACTTCAGTATAATAAATGAAAGTCTCAAAAACTACACTTGATAGAAATAAAAATAACCAACAAAGAGTCTTGTGACATCTTAAAATCACACCAATTTATAATAGCAATAGTTTTCACATCTGCTTTCGTGACTCTGTTTTTCAGTGAAATGAAACTAGTGAACTAAAATAATTTATGCTATTGCCCTGTAACTGCCCCTAGGTCTGTAGCTTGTAGGCTATTTCTGAGTTGTGCTCTCAAGCTTCTTTGTTTTCTTGCTTTCTGAGCAAGAAAGGTCAATCTTCAAAGTCTTTAAATCAAGTCCTATTCTCCAATGATGTTTCTCCCAGATAGGAATTAGACAATCACAGAAGCTAAAAAGAAAGCGGGTCTAAGGAAAAAATATTAGTTACGTGTTTCATAATAATAGCTATTTTGTTGCTGGCTTGTAAATCTGAAGGACAAATGAAGCAGTGGATGTTTGAATCTTAGACCATTTTCCTATTAATTTTTAACAAAATAGGGTCTTCCTCACTGGGTTAAAGTGCTTATCCCCAGTTCTTAAGGCAATAGAAAGATAAGCTAGCCTAATTTGCATCACTGTCAACACTAATGCCTATTCTATCCTAAGGCTAGGAAGGGGTATTGTCATTACAGTTTTAACATGTGACAAGTTAAGGGCACCAATTGATAGAGATACCCATGGTTTCCCACCAAGCATCACTAGTCAGCGATTGCTCCCTCAACATGGGGCTTGGTCTGGGTCTAGGGCAATGGAGGAGGCAACTTTTGGTAGATGGCTGGACAGGAAGGTTGAGCCATTGTCAAAACATGTGCTGGTTTTCCAAGTATATTATTGCATGGATGTGTTCAAAGGGATATCAGTTTTGTTCCTTTTGGACATAGGTTTGTGCTATTCAGGAAGAGCATTACAGCTTGTCCCAAAGGTTGTTTTCAAAAGGCAACTGGGACTTTGTTTTTTCTTGCAGACGTTTAGCTTCTCATCCAAGAAGTTTCTTCAGTTCTGACTTCTTCAGTCAAGAAGGTTGATAATACAGTTATTGATTTCTATTGGCCTGGAAAAAAGAATGGCAGGAAGATAGGGTTCCCTCTACTATAGGATTCATTTATGGCATGTTCTCCTCAAGTATCCTGAGTCCTCCCCAGATATTTTCCAGCATTTCAATGACAGTCCTCATTCTTCAGGCAGTTTAGGCTTTCAATTCTAAAATTTATAGAGCAGTTTAAATGCCCAGTTTTGATATCATTATGCATTGTTTTTCTCTTTTCTGCTCTGATATTGTATTGATCAAATTTACATAGTCTTTCTACTTTTCATGTAATGTTAACAGATTAGCGGTAAGCAAATGGATGCTAAAATCTGTTTTCTTCTCCATTAGACTAGGAGCTACGGACTGTGGACCAAGAAAAGCCTTCCTGTATTGATTTCCTGTAGCCAAAACATTCAGATCATAAAATTGGAAGGTACCAAAGAGGTCATCTAATCCAATGCACCAGCTCAGCCACAGGGTCCACTAGAACATGTCAGACAGATGGCCATCCAGCCTCTCTTTGAAGAGAAGCAAAGAATTCATTACTTTACATAGCAGCCTTTTCAGCTGGTTGCCAGTTCATAGTCAGGAAGCAACTGCTAATTCAGTGGTTCTCAACCTTTTTAATGCCGCGACCCCCAACTGGTCGAAAGTTGAGGACTACCCAACCGGTCATAAGTCAAGGACTACCCAACTGGTCGTAAGTCGAAGACTACCCAACTGGTCGTAAGTTGAGGACGATTTCTGTGCCCGGGAGCGCTGCACATGTGTGGCACTGCCCCCTGCGCCAGCCGAGGCGTAGCTGGCAAGGGGCAGCGATGGCGCAGGGCGACCACTGGCTGGGCCACCCGCTGGCCCAGCCCAAGGGAGATAAGGCACCCACCGGGCCCCACGCACGCCAGCAACCCTCCCTGCGCCTGCCGGCCTCCCACCTCCCACCCCTGGCTCTCTTTTATTTACATTTTTAGTAGTTGCTCAGCAGGAAGGGGTGGAAACTTCCAGACAGCTCGCCTGCGCTGCAGACAACTTGCAGCACTGTTTGCAGACTGGGATTTTTAGCGGGCTCAGCAGGGCAGAGACAGCCTGGAAAATTCCTATTGGCTTTTGAAAGCCAATAGAATTAGACTCTATTCAAGAGAGTCTATTCTATTGGCTTTCAAAAGCCAATAGAATAAGAGGGAGTAGCACAGCTAAGGAAAAGGGGGGGAAAATGGCGGACTGCGTTGTTTGGCGACCCCTGTGAAATGGTCGTTCGACCCCAAATGGGGTCACGACCCACAGGTTGAGAACCGCTGTGCTAATTGCTACTTTGAACTACTTTCTTCTAGTATCAATCTACTGGTTCTGATCCTTAAACCTGGAAAAATACAAAATAACTCCACTACCATTTCTGGGTGTCAGCATACCAGATATTTGAATACTGCTATTTTTTAGGTTAGAACCAGTATCATTTGACTCTTTCTCATAGGGCTTGGTCATTCCACAGTGAACTTGGGCAGCGTACCCTCGACAGTGCTATGCTTTTAGGCGTTTGTGTCAATAAGCCATTTTTCCTCCAGCTTGTCCCTTAAATCTCTGCTCCTAGAAGATACCCATATGTTGAGTGCTATTACAAGTGTGTAGAAGCAAATAATTCATGTTGGGAGAAAGCATATTTATTGTCTACTGAGGACATTAACATTGAATCTTGATATGTAGGGCATCTATAATTGTGAAACAATTGCTATATTTCCATCTCGTATTGCAAAAGACCACCATTGTTTGTGGCATGCAATAGAATCAACCATAGCTGCCTGCAGCTGGTCAATGAGATAGCATCAAACGTAGCTTATTAAAACTCATCCTTTTCCTAGCCTCACTGTGCTTGTTTTTTTTTTCTCCCCAGGAAGACCTTCCTCCCAAAGGGGAAAAAGATGTTGGCTCTACAAGGATGGAAAGCATAAAGTACCAATGAAATGAAGATTGGTACAATTTCAGACCAATGGAAAACTGACCTGCCCCAAGTCCTCATATTTGGGGCATTTAAAATGGAGCAAATTTTATTCAGTTGTTTCATGGAACACTAGTATAGATATCAGAAGCTCAGTACTGCTGAGGAAACCATGCCAAAGCCCTTGTGACATGCTTAGAGAGAAAATGAGAGCCAATTTGGCCTAATGGTTAAGGCACCAGGCTAGAAACCAGGAGAGCTTGTGTTTTAGTCCCATGTTAGGCATGAAAGTCAGCTGGTGATTTTGGGCCAGCCAGTCTCTCAGCCCAACTCATTTTATAGGATTGTTGTGGGAAAATAGGAAGAGGAAGGAGTATTAGGTATGTTCGTTGCCTTGAGTTATTTATAAAAATAATAAAGGTGGGGTAATTTTTTTTAAAAAAAGGATAAACTTCAATACTATAGGCTAATAAGAGTTCTCACAGAAATGGAATCTCATCCTTTCCCCCCCTCCTCACTGCCATCCTTCATATCCAAAGGGCTCTTACACCCCAAGTCAGGCTTTTCAGGAGACAAAGAAAACCACTCTGAGGTAAATGAGGACGAAATTTTATTTTTGTAGCTTCCTTACACTCACAATGCATTATATAATATGCATAATATGCCAAGCCATGGACAGTTCCTAAATTGGAGCCTACATAAGCATAGGCTTAATGTGTGTGTGTGTGTGTGTGTGTGTGTGTGTATGCATGTCACAAATAGATGGACACACATACATATACTCACATATATTGATGGATGGAAAAGAAAGATGTTTGCCCTGGGCAAGGTTGAAGCTGTCAGCTGGCAGTTTGATAAGTCCATCTAGTTTAATGAGGCATTAAGGTATCATTGCATCACTGGGACAAATTAACATAATTGATGTCAGCATTGGTGTTTGAAGAATGGCTTGTTATCAAGCCATTTAATAATCCAAACATATTAGTTTTCTGCCTTAGTAATTGCTGGGCTGGAGGTGCAGGATACCCTTTTTAAAAAACATTTTCTTTTCCAGGCCTGAAAGCCTGAAAGCCATCATGTTGCAAATCGCATGGTGGATAACTTTTGGGAAACAAAGATGTATTATCAGTTAAGGAAAGGGACCTGTGACATTCCTGCTTCCTTCCCTCAAGGAGGCTGTGTACCATGTGTCCTTGCAGGTTCCTTTTCTCTTCCCACTTTCAGAGTCTCACAGGACAGACCCTTCATCATTCCTCTTCCAGTGACAGCACTACAAGCTAATAGATCTCACTAATAGCAACTGCAAACTGACAGCCATCTATTAATGTTAAAATAAACTGGCCAAGCAATTCTTTAGAAAATGTTCTATTTTGAATGTATGTATGGAAAGATTTATGGCCTCTGGATTGACTGACACTGATGGTCATGTTGATTGTAAACTGAAACAGTGTCAGGATTTTGTTGTTATTGATTTGTTTTGGGGGGAGCCTCCTAGTGAGTAAAATATTATTTGTCAAACTTTCCAATATAATAATAATAATAATAATAATAATAATAATAATAACAACAATAATAATAATAATATGCTATAATGTAGCTTCTGAAAACATAGATGATGATTATTAGACCTGCCAACCTTTAAAGAAGATGGAAGCAGGATTTTGAAATCTTGTTCCATTCTATTAGAGTTAGACCCATATAATAAGTTGGAATTTCTGTAAGGTGAGGTACATTACCATAAAAATAAAGAGTGGGTCTTGTTATCTCAGGTTTTTCATATCTGCAAAAGAGAAATACTGAGGACCTCACATAAAGGTTTTCATGTATCTGAAGTGCTGACCTTGACTTTTATCATTTCATGCAGGAGAAAATGGTGGATATGTTTCGCACTTGCTTAAAGTAAGTTTTTGAAGAGTTAGGCTTATATTGTATAATGGATTTGTCCTCTTTGTCTTCACTCAGTTTCAACAGTTCTTGCTTGGGTCATGAGCCTCCAAGTGGCTTTGATCAGGTTGATGATTACAGGTAAAGTTATCGCAAAGACATGCATCATGTGATCATCACAATGAGTTTCAAGAAGTCTGTGAGGAGCATTTTTTGCCAAGTGTTGTGACTGACAATACTATTGCAAAAATGCTGTACAGAGTGGAGAAGCCAATGTAAGCCACCTGGTATGAACAGAGTTGCTATGTGAAGGCCACTTGTCACAAGGAAGTCACATGGAGCCCTATGACTGGATCAAGGAGAAGGAGAACAAACACATTGTTTAAATGACCTCAATGGGAGGGGGAAAAATAACCAAAGAAGGAAGAGAATAATTATGGGTTCTAGAACCTACCCCGTTCCCAATTCCCATTGACTCAAAGTCTTATCATTTTTGTTTTCAGAGTTTTGTTTTCTGCTGTTTGGTACTGAAAGAAGTCCCATGAAAAACAAGGACTTATTAGATTTCATTTTGGTTTAGCATATTTTTGAGCATAGCCATTGTGCTGTGTAAGCCATGATGTATCACTAGTATCATGTGTGAATCCAGGTAGTTATAGTTAAATGAATCATGACTTGGCCCAATATTGAACTTTTCTGAGCATTGTGCATGCAATATCTAAATCATACCTCTTCTTGCATTCTTAGCGAAATGATGGGAATTTGTTATACATTCCCAGAATGCTACTCTAAACCCCCCCCCATCACAAATTAGTCAATCTTTTTACACCGAGTGAATACAGTGACCAGAGCTTATAAGAAGTTACATGCAGTCATAAAAATCTGTATTAAGTGCAGAAGTATGAGGGATGTGGAGAATTAATTTTGAGCAGTGGGGTATATACTTAATTCAAGTCAGCTCAGACTGAATGACATATAGTTCTATTCAGCTCAGTATCAAATTCAAAACAAGATTTTGGAAATCTAAATTTTGTACTTCATGTTGGTTAATAGGGGAAAACCACAAACAATTGTTGGTGTTTGTTTTGTTTTACATTTTAATCAAATAGGTTGAAATTTGAAAATATGAGTAGCTTTTTTTTAGAGGGACAAAACTTCATCCAGTACTGAACTTGGAACTTAAAAATACTTGAATTTGAGTTTACCCTTAGTTTTCATTTCACTTTTTTCTCCTTGAGCACTGGGATTTCAACATGAGTCCCTTGGTCCAAAAACCGGTGCTGAAAAATTCTCTCTAGTGTTAATCAGGCAGGGGACAAGATGTATAAATTAAAAGGGTATCCATCTAAATGCATGTAGAAATGAGTATGTACACTGACTGGATGGTGTTTCATGGCCTGCATAGAAGTTACACTTCACAGTGTCAGTTCCTTCAAAACTGTACTATGCACAGTTTTCTAAAACACAGTTGGGTGAATTGAACTTAGCAATGGAGAAATCAGTGATGTCTTAGTGGGTTACTTTTATGTAACTGTGTCAATAATGCCAATACCACTTTACTTGTGACTTGTATATCCTTAAATAGTTTTCTCCAAGCTTTTTCCCTCCTGATGTATTGAACTGTAACCATCGTGATCCATTGTAATATATCAATTGTTGATGTTGTCTCAACTAAACAGCAGAGAATGTAATAAAATAAATATCATTATATGAACCATAGAATTGGGAGTGGAATCCCATTAGGTTATTAGGTTCAACCCTTTGTCCAGTGCAAGAATCCAAATGAAAATATTCCCTTAAAGCAGTTCACATAAACACATCCAAGAAAGGAGAAACCATCCTGTTTCTTAGTAACTGGTTCCGTCGTTGAAGAGATTTTAATTTAAGAAGGCATTTCTTTCCCATATTCCATCAGAATTTGCTTTCCTGTAACTTAAATCCAGTATTTTATATCTGAGAGAAATCAGGTTTTGATCTTCTCAATGACATCTTTTCTGGTATATGAGGACTACTATGAGTACCTCTGTATCCTTTCTCAGTTGCCTTCAGCTTTGTGAGATTTTGTTTCTATCCTCCCAATCATCCTTATTGCTCTCACCTGAACCTATTCCAATTGCTCACCTCTTAAAGTTGGTGTCTAGAACTAAACACAATGCCAGAGGTTGGGCCAAATAAAAATAGAATATTGTTTCCAATGATGTGGACATTATACTTTGGTTGATACAGCCTACATTTGTGTTTGCGTTTTTTGCAGCCACATCACACTGCTGACTTATATTTGTTTTACAACCATTATCCCCTTATACGAACATCATCACCAAACCTAATTTGAATTTTGTTTCCAAAGTGAAGAAATTTAGCACTTTTCTCTATTAAAATTCATTCTGCTTCTTTTCTCTGATTTTTGTAATCTATGAAGATAGTTTTGAGTTTAGTCTTCTAGGAAATTAGCCATCCCATTCAATGTTGTATTATCTATAGATCATATAATTATGCTCTCTACTGCTTCATCCCAGTCAGTAATAAAAATGTTGAAGAATAGTAAACCCACTAAATCTCATTATGCCCCTCTCATTGCCTCTCTCAATTTGGAGAGTATGATTTTTGAACCTATCCACTTAATTGCATACCATCCAATCTAACTTAGCTCTTATACCTTGTACTTAAGTAGATTTCGAATAACTGTGCCAACTAGAATATAATGTGGCTACTATGATCTTATATGAAAGAGCCCTGTCATGCCATTGATTGTGGGCTAACAACTTAGCTCTCTATTGTGCAAGCAAGTCTCATTCTATGGTTTCTCAAAAAAAGCTGTTTCCTTCAACTTTCACCCCCTCCAACTCCTTCTGTTCTGTTTCACAGATAGATAACTTGAGTGCAGCTCTGATGATGAGGCATCCCTTTATGTGATAGATTTTTGTTTTTATCATAAAAGCTCTAAAACAGAGCATTTTACCTCACTTAATCATTTTGACAGATGACAATACTAAGTACCATTTCCAGACAGATGACACTCGACAGCTGACAATACTAATCCTACAGATGCTTCTTGCAGAAGATACTTATTGTAAAAATTGACATCTATTGCACCAGGATGCTCATAAACCATTTAGCAGCACCAGGGTATGCAGCATCCTTGATCCAAGGTTTTTTCTTTTTTGAAAGTCGGGCTTTGGTGAACCATCTTTTGTGTCAGCTTTTTCCCTGAAAATGCTGCCAGAAATAGTGATGTATAGAGAAGGCACAGATGTTTGCTTAATGGTTATTTCCCCCAGGGACTTCTGCTAAAAGCAGGAGAGGAACATGTCTGCATATATGTGTGACTTGAATGTTAGCTGTGCCTTTTCTTATCACAGAACAAGCAAGGGTAGCCACAAACTACCCACAAGGATCCTGAAATAAATAACACAGATGTTTTGCTCCCCTTCCCAATTCAAAATTATATTTTTTCTGAAAGGAATTGAGGTCTAAGAGGAGCATCCAATTTAAGGCAATGCCATTGCAATCTTTTCATAGCCAAATAGCTAATTAGTTCCTTTGACTACAATAGGACCCTAATAACAACTAAATTGAACCAGTTCAGGACCAACATTCTTAAGAATAACCAAACCTGGCTGATTCTAGAGCTAGAAATAGACCTGTGCCATGTGCTATAAGGTGATTTATATGAGAAGGAGAGGGGAAATGAATTTTTTTTCTGCAGAACTAGCAAATTTCAGTCACATCAGTTGTGGAACTTTTGTCCTTTAATCATATCATATTATTGCTTTCTCTGCTTAGAGGCATGAGAATGAATAGATGTCAATTTTTACAATAAGTATCTTCTGCAAGAAGCATCTGTAGGATTAGTATTGTAAACTAAACAGAGGCATAGAATCAAGATCAAGTGAAGTATTAGTACCGCTTTATAAAACCCTAGTAAGACCACACCTGGAATACTGCAACCAATTTTGGTCACCATACTACAATAAAGATGTTGAGACCTTGGAAAAAGTTCAGAGAAGAGCAACTAAAATGATCAACGGCCTGGAGACTAAAGCATATGAAGAACGGCTGCAGGACTTGGGTTTGGCTAGTCAAAAGAAAAGAAGAAACAGGGGCGACATGATAGCAGTATTCCAGTATTTGAAGGGCTGCCACAAAGAAGAGGGCATCAAACTATTCTCTAAAGCACCAGAGGGCAGGACAAGAAACAATAGTTGGAAACTGACCAAAGAGAGAAGCAACCTGGAATTAAGGAGAAACTTCCTAACGGTGAGGACAATTAACCAGTGGAACAGCTTACCTCCATCACTGGAGGTTTTTAAGAAGCGATTAGACAGTCACTTGTCTGAAACTTGTCTTGAGCAGAGGGCTGGACTAGAAGACCTCCAAGTTCCCTTCCAGCTCTATTCTATTCTATTCTATTCTATTCTATTCTATTCTATTCTATTCTATTCTATTCTATTCTATTGTAAATTGTATATTTCTCACAAACCAATTACAGCATTTCATTAATAACGAGAACTACTTAACTAATGAACACAGGATATCTAGCACCCTCTACTGATGAAGCAAAAAGTTGCTGCTTTCTAAACATTCTCTAAAATATCAAACATGATGTAAAAATAATGTAAATGTTAAAACATTCAGAAAAATGGGCCTTGCTCATTTGGGTCCTGTCTATGCTCATTTTTTGAGCGTAGCTCTTAACAAGCTTGACAATTCATGGCAAATCTGGAATAGCTCTTGAGAGGATCAAAGTTGCACACAACCTAGAGAGCAAAATGTAACATTCATATAATTTAAAAAAAAATCCTTCCCTATGCATCATTCTCTTTTTTTGTAACTCACATGACTGGATGCCAACAGGATTGGAACAAAACAGTGCCATGGAGAAACTAAAAAGAAGAATCTGATCAACTGGATCAACTTAGACGTAAGGTATGCTGAAATCAAAAGAAAAGGAATCAGCCCCATGCAATCAGTAGTGGTGGGAGCGAATTGGTCCGTTGACACCACTCTATACCAGGCACTGGCAACTTAGTGTCTTCCAAATGATTTAAATTACAATTCCGCAAACCCTTTACTTTTTTCTGAGATGGACAAACCAAAGACTCATAAGAGTTTCAAGAAGCTTAGAGATCTTCTAGTCCAGGGGTATCCAACCTTGGCAACTTTAAGACTTGTGGATTTCAACTCCCAGAATTCCCCAGTCAGCCATTCTGGGATTTGAAGTCCCTACATCTTAAAGTTGTCAAGGTTGGGTATCCCTACTCTAGTCCAATTCCCTGCATTTCTGACAGTTGCTCATCCACTCTGATCTTTGGAAATAAAGGTGATGTATCCTCCCCCTAGAAGAAAACTTGCTCCATTCTAAACAGAAGCCCTCTAAGCAGAGTTATTCTGAAATATTTGGTCATATGTAATTAAGAAAAGTTTACATGTTATATTTTACTGACTCCACTGTGCTGGTTTACTGAATTACTGCCAAAAATGCCAATAATTTTAGAATCTTATCCCCTTTCTATGTGCTACTCTGTCTGGTCCTCAAGGATTGCTTCCTGGTGTAAACATATGCTCAACAGCCCTGTATAAATTGATCTTCCCACCATCACATTCTAGCACGTGTGTGCTTTTTCCACAGTTCACAGAATAAACATTGTTTCAGCCTGCCTGATGTTTGCCATATGTTGATGTCTTTTGAGATATATTTTCTCTCTTGATTTTTGCTGATATATTCAACATCACTATCTCCATATGGTATTTTGTAGCTTCTGCTTTTGTGTATTCCGGGGGGGGGGGTCTGTCTTTTGCCTTTCAAAGGTTCATTGCAGAGACAATCCTTGGTAGAATAACACCGTGCGCCTGGTTCATCTAATTATATTCCCTTGTTAGAGATGCATCAGGGGTTTTGTGCTAAATCACTGAAGGTTTTGAAAGCTGAACATTTTAGCAGCAAAAGGTATAGAAGCGTGAGCGAACAGAAGGCTCCCAGCATTGAAGAGATGTATTTGGATCTGATTGAAAACAGGTTTATTTGTTCTCTCATTAATTACTGTTACTTCTGTCCACGTTTTTTCAGTTTAGAGATATCATCAAGAGAAATCCCCCAATAAAAGACCCTTGGGAACCATCTCTATTTATCTATCTATTTATTTATTTTTGCCACAAAACACTCAGAAAGAGTTGCTACCTGTAATGTGCTTACAAAAAAAAAGAGCAGACCTGGTGAGGTGAAGAGAATCCTCTTTTACAAGTAAGAAAATAATGGGTCAGGGGCCAACACTTACTCATCCCTTCCCGCAGTGCTGATTTGAGCTGCTCCAGGGATTCACTTTTTTTTTTTATAAAAAAATTTTTCTTTATTAAAACAATCAACATTAAACATAATATCTTATTAAGAAGCAGTCCTCGTAAAACCTGTAATACAACACTACGTATAGGATCATATTAAGAAGCAGTCATCGTGAAACCTGTAGTACAACACTAAGTATTAATCTTTGTAAACATCTGACTTAGTAAACATTCTTCACTCCTCACTTCAAGCCTCAACTTCAAATGAATGCTGGGTTTGCACATTTCCTTGATTTTTGTCAACATCAGGGACTTACGGCTTGCAGGGCCTGCACTGATATCACTGAATGTGGGAGTTAGCTCTCCAAATCTTTTTAGTGGCATGTGGAGCTGGAAAGGTTTACAGTGGAAAATAGACGGTTTACAGTGGAAAATAGACACTTTACATCTCATAAAGGGTTAACTCGTATATTTTGGATCTCTTTGTCTTGAAGATGTTTTTGTTTATTTACAAACTTTCAGTGCTCTCTTTGTAACCAAAATAGGGCTAGAGGTCATATGTCGCTGTTAACCTGCTTCCATTCTCCTAAACTCTCATCCAGTCTTTTGGGACATAATGGACAATTAAAGGTTGCTACTGTTGGAGAACTGCTACTAAAGCCAGATAATCTGTCCATGGTTTTCTCAATGATGATGGTCTTCATCAGATTATCAATTCTCCAAGGCACCCATCTACAGGAAACAGCCCCATCTCTTCTGGAGCCGTAATCTTTTCTGAATTAGAGAGGATACTTTAAATTCCATTAAACCAATAAAAACATCACTGTCCATCATGGTGTCCAGCGGAGGGCAAACTCAATGCAGCTTCTTCCCCAAGAGGATGGAGTAAAACAAGGAGCTAATGTTGGCACTTGAAATTTCCCTCAAGGTCAGATCAGCCGTAGCTGTCCTGAGAAGATTAAAACAAGTTGTGATCTAATTATCCTGTGAAAAAATGCAAGGTGCTCTATAATTAACAAAAATACTGTGGTTGAGCGTGGAAAGGTTTTTGTAATTTTATATTTCCTGGCAGCTGAATTCTTGATATTTCCTTACAGCTTGGTCCTTCAGGGAAGGAATGAAGCAGTAGCCTGCTGAAGCTGTATGACCTATTGCTATTAATTCTGAGGGTACACAGAGAGGTTGTGTCCACAAGCTTGATTAAAGCTGATGCAGCAGAAGAGAATAACAGCCTATAAAGATTGCAACTCAGGCTGGCCAACAACTCTCAGACAAAGGTGCCCAAGGAAATATTCATCATCTAAAGAACTTCACAATCTGAATGGCATGTTGAATTATTGCAATGGTTTGTCCTTGGTAGCGAATTTTCTGGAGCTAAGTAAAGCTGCAATGGAAAAATGTTGGCTTGCTCACCCTTCTGGTGGAATGGCTTACATCATTTTTAGCTGAAATATTAGATCCAAATAATAGGTGACTATAAACTAGGAAGACTCACTCCTGTTTGTCCATAATTTATGAGTTGTGTATATTGCACCTCTTTGAAAAGATCACTCAAGGCTATTAGATGACATAATGAGAAAGGTTAATTTGGCACAGTCAGACCAAAAGAAAGACCTTTACATGAGATAGTATGACATTTAATAAAGCAACCAATGAAACATTAGCAAGATTGTGTTCTTCATACATTTTACAATTGATTCCAGGTAATTTTTATAGCTTGCAATAAACCAAGAAGCTCCTACAAAAATCAGGGAAAAACTGGTGAGGCAATAAAATGCTATGCAAAGGAATAATAAATAGCTGATTACCTATAAATCAGTTTGCTGCTGTTTCAGTGACTCCAACACAGAGCATAGGACTGGGATTAAATGTACAGAAAGCATTCATCTGAAATTTAGGTAGTTATCATAGGAAAAAGAAGATAACCCTGGTGCTAATATCAATAAGTGATGTGTTTGTTTTTAATATTTTTAACATTTCTTATATGTAGCTTTTATTAAGTGGCCCTGTTGCCAAGATTTAAAAAGGATGATCAAGGATATACTCTCTCCCTACTCACATGTTATTTATGTTCCACAATAAGCCAACTCAACTTTCTTCTCTCTTGCCGATGGTTGAACCCGAGACCTTTTTCCTCCCCTCCTTCCGCGTGGGTCACCAAACTCCTAGGTGCCCTTTCCATAAGAAGTCTAGTTTGGCGCTCAGGTTCCCCTCTAAAGCAACAAAAAAAAGGCGTGAGAATAAACTGCACTGGGCTGGGAGGTTCAACAGGATCTTTGCTCTGTTCTCTCAACAGTCTGAATTTTTAACATTCTAATTTATAAATACTTACTGAGAGTTTTTTTACTGGCTTTGGTCCTCTTTTGCCTGTATCTACTGAACAGTATTGAAATGAGTGGGACAGTCTGTCTTCTCCCAATTAAGCCCACTTTATAGCAACTATTTCAAACTACAACCTTCTTGCTACAGTAGGTGAATGTAACTCCTTACAAGCTCTTGGCTGCTACTTTTGGTTTTCATTATCTAGCAAGTCTTCTATGCTTTCTTTGCTTGCATTACAAATCATGACTCTTACTTTATCCAGTCCTCCATGTCTCACCATTTGTTGGTGAGTACATGTGAATTCATTTTCCCTGGAATAGAGGTTTTATACTCCACTGTATCAATATTTTAACATCAGCAAAATATATATTACTAATTATACCCATTTACAACCAGAAGAAAGAGAAATCTCGGACAATTCTGAAATCTGAAGGATGCTGCTCCCCGCTCCCCATGCCCCAGTTCTACATCAAAGAAAAAAAGAAAGAAAGAAAAATACCATAGGGGAAAGGAAAAAGTGAACATTATTTGTTTGGAAATAATGGATGGATGGCAAACTTAAGGAAGTAACTATAGGTGGCTAATAGCAGCACAAAAGCCAATACAAAAATGGAACAGAAAAAATGCCATTAAAAGCAACAGCAATAGCACACAAGAGTCACACATTTGACAAGAGACTCACCATCCCCCAGATATCAACATCAAGGCAGAGAAGGTATGTTTCCTGGGTCCCACAAGATGGTACTATTTCACAGAAGGGACTTGGAGCTGGTCTACTTTGTTGGATCTGGTGGGACAGGTAGAAATGATGGAAACTGCAAGGTTCCTTTATAGTGTGTTTAAATAAAGCCTCAATTTTTCCACAAGGCTAATGTTAAGTTCAAGACATTGAGTCCAGAAGAAACTCCAAGTCTTTATCGAATCCTTTTCTCATTCCTGTCCAACACACATTACCCAAGTCTGCTGCCAAATCTCCAACCAGGCATTTCTCTCACCTCTGCAGATCCAATATGAGTCCAAGACAAGTTTATGGTTATGAACAAATGCCCTCATTGAGTTACTTGTATTCAGGACTAAAGACATTAAACAGCAACCTATAGACCAGCTACCTATAGACCAGGGGTTCTCAACCTTGGCAACTTTAAGACTTGTGGACTTCAACTCCCAGAATTCCTCAGCCAGCAAAGCTGGCTGAGGAATTCTGGGAGCTGAAGTCCACAAGTCTTAAAGTTGCCAAGGTTGAGAACCCCTGCTATAGACTGATTCACACAGATTCATAAATAAAAAGAATTTACCAACCCCAGGCACCTAAATTAGCAATGCCCATGTCATTTCCTTGTTTCTCATGACTGTATTCTTTTTGACGAATGTATGGTACCTTGAGGTTCCATATATAAACATATGGGACACTCAGTTCTATGGAATTCTTGATGCTGCCTGAGCTTGATGCTGTCTGAGCTCAGTGATTTTCTTGCAGACATTTCATTACCAAACTAGATAATGTCATCAGGGAGTGGGTTTGCTCTTATTTTTATATACTAGTGGCTTGCCTTGTCCATGTTGATGGGAGTGTTCTTGGTAGCTCCTTGACACTGAGTTCTAGCAGAAAAATCATGTAGCTGGAAATTATATTGCAGTGGGGATAAGACCATCTAACATTACTGAAGCCATCAGCAGCAGAAATACATAAAAGAAAAAATTGTTCCAGGATTGTAGAAAATTAGACATGCCTACTAAGGAATTACATTTGGAAAGCATCAAGGTAATTAATCTTCCTCATGTCTTTGTTATGATTAGGAGAGTAGCATTAGTAGATCCATTGTAGTTTTAGGCCTGATCCAATGCATTGCGGAAAATACAACAGGCTATAGAAGTTTGTCTGTGAACATGCTCACTCCATTCAGTTATCCTCTTTTTTTCTGTAGTGGATCCTAATTCAGGGAGATAGGCATATTATCTAGTGCATTATTACCCTGCATGCTTAGTAGCAGACCTGGAAAACATGCTGCTCCTGTTTTATAGATTCATCTATAAAACAGGATGGGCATGTAAACTATGTGCTTATTTTCTTTCTTAAAATACTAGTCAGTACCCTTTGGCCTCTTACTCTTAAGAAGGTAAAACATGTGGATTCCTTGGTGCACTCTGAGCATGATTGTTTTCTTATAGGCATTTCATTACCCAACATTACCAGTGCAACATGTAAAATATATAAGCAGCCTCAAGATGGAATAGTATGATCTAAAATTATGAAATATGCCTGCGTATTGTTTAAGCTCTAAATTCATATTCTAAGCCCCTTATTTTTGAAATTAAGCAATAATCTTGCTGTCTTACAGCATTTGGTTGTGGAAGCAGGAAAACAGAGGATTATGGACAAAAGGCATCCATTGTTCTGGCTATCAAAATAGAGTTAAGCATTCCTGTTCAGCCAGTTAATTCACCTAACAAAACACTAAGGGGATAATTAAGTCCACTTTCCTCACAGAAACCATTTCCAGCAAATGGATGTATTTGCATGCAATGCAGCAATATCTGATAACAAACTCTTGCTTTGTGGGAAATAATTTCAAAGGAGAAATATATCAAATAGGAGAAGGAAATTGTTATAAATTTGGAGATAATTCATAGCCTGCAAGGCTGAATTGTTGCCACCATTCTGTCTGCTTCAAAATGCTTGTATCATAAAAAAAATGTTGCAGAAACTATTATAAGCAAGAGCAAAATTGTCCAGCCAGCCTTCCAATGAAGATTTTGATCACCGAGAAGTGAAAATAATGAATTTTTACATTGAAATTCACACCGCACTGAACTGCAACTGGAAGCAGCAGTTAGGTATGAGATATGACAGCTTTCCCTGAGACCACAGCTGACCTTTAGCTGAACAGAAATCCGCAACTATATTACTGAATGCTTTATGAAATACAATATAAAAAGAATAACATGCCTATTTTTGCCATTCATTTTATATACTCTGAAAATTTATCCAACAAGATTGGTTTAGTCCAAAGTAGTTAAAATAAAGTCTCCTTCAGACCAAGCCTAGCTCTGCTCACTTTATGGATATGTCACATAGTTTTCTTGGTGACAATATTAAAGTGGCTTCTTATTGCTTCTTCTGGAATTTGTTTTTCAACTTCCCATCCAACACAGTATTTTTCTGGTGTTAAAGTACAAACCAAGGTCAAATCTTGCTAGTTTTTCCAAATCAGCCAAGATTACCTAGAGATATAATCCTAGGAATCCATTGGAATTAGAAAGATAAATATAGTCAAAATATTTAACTGGAATAGCTATGAGCCCTTGTATTTCTGGTTCAAATCTACTGTATTAATGAAATAATAGCCTAAACAATGTCACTTACAAATAAGATCAAGATATTAGGAAACCTTAGAAATTCTAAAATCTGCTACTTTCTTCAAAATCCTTGCTAAAGCTGTACTGAAAGGAAGCACAAGAGTCTCGTAACTACTCAGTAATACAGAATGTAGGTTAAATGGGTGAGAAAAGAATCGGCAACTAGAAAGATTACCAATGGAATGTAGTGGCTGGAAAAGAAGGAAGGGTTTGGAAAAGAAGGAGAGATACAATGGCCATTCTTATTTAGATTTCTAAGATACACGGTGAGAAAATGTTTTTTAAAATGCCCTGAAAGAGAGAATGGAATTAACTGAAAAATCCATGTTAATGTTAATACCACTGAAATTGGCACAATAACCTTCAGCCCTGAAAAAAAGAAAGATTTTTTTTTTTTAAATGGTGGAGGGAGACCTAAATTTGGATTAATTAAACATGTTCAGTGGATGCAGAAGGTTGACAGATTGGGGCAGGGGGTTGCAAAGGAATGGAATTTGCTGCACCTTGATGCTATGCAACTGTGGGTGATCAGTGATGCTGATGCTAAATACAATTTAAAGCATCTTTAATGGTCAGCATATTACAAGATCAAAATTATTCTGTAAAATTCTGACAATAGGAGACTTCATTCTCATAAGATTTCAGGCAGAAACATCATCACCTCTTGATAGGTATTTCAATGAGATTGGGACATTTTTTAAAAAAAGTTATTTAATTTTGTAGTCATGCAGATAAATATGGATTCCTATATGCCATGGGCTAACCTGTGTCATGTTGCTGACTGCTTGATATTGTGGTCTTGATGACAGCATAAAGGAAAAAGATGAGAAGCACTTGAATAAAATAGCTGGAATGCTAAATAGGAGTATTCCCCAAATAATATTTTACTAAAGGCCTAATTCAAAGGAATTGTACTATGCTAATTAAGTCTAGTACAGCTCAGATCTTATTTTACCCATGAACATGAATCCTTTCCTGTATTCCATAATGCTAATTTGAAAATTTGCATCTAGTAGAACCATAGAAGAGTTGGAAGGGTTTTTGGCAATAGCTAGTCCAACTTCACATTCATTGCAGAATCTGCCAAGTTTCTCTGACAAATAGCAATAGCACTTAGACTTATATACTGCTTCACAGCCCTCTCTAAACAGTTTACAGAATCAGCCTATGGCCCCCAACATTCTGGGTCCTCATTTTACTGACCTCGGAATGATGGAAGGCTGAGTCAACCTTGAGCTGGTGAAAATCGAATTGCCAAACTGCTGGCAATCGGTAGTCAGCAGAATTAGCCTGCAATACTGCATTCCAACCACTGCTCTACTAATGATTGCCCAATCTCTGTTTCAAGATCTTTATCAAAGGAACTCACATTTTCATGTTATAGGCTGTTCATTTTATTTTTCTGAAACAGTAAAGAGAAGGTACTTGATAAAGTTGAGGAGCATGCAGGATGAATTACATCTATGATCCTTTATCAGTGAGAGAGGAAGAGAGAAGAAACCCAAGATCTAGAGCAGTGTTCTTCACACTGGCTAAGAAATTTTGATAGTTGAAATCCACATGTCTTTAAGTTGCCAAGGTTGAGAAACACTGATCCAGAGTACTGTATAAGGGCATAGAAATGCAGAAATTTTGAAAGGCTACCCAGGATCTGGTCCAGTAACTTTGATCATGCTAATCCTCTCAATAAAAAGCAGGTTGCATAAGTGTAATACCGTAATCATCTTACCAAGAAGGTTCTGTTTACAAACCATCCATGGCTTATAAAATATCAAATGGATACTCATAAATATTTAACCTCAGTTTACACCAGCCTTCTCCAAGTTATGTGCCTTGCAGAAATCTGTTTAATTGTTTGTTTATTATTTATGCAATTTAGACACTGTCCAACTCCAGAGAGACTCCAGGAAGTTCACAATAAAACATAAAAGGTAAAAATACAAGATAAATAAGATTATAAAGGGGGAAAAAGAACAAGGTAAAGGGTGTGAACATTCAATGCATAGAATCCTCTGTTCATCATAACCAATATCTGAGAGAGATGTGCAGTTTGGACATTTGGAATATAAACAAATAAATAGAATAATGAGAAGTCCAAATCTTACGAATCATACATTCAAAAGGTACTCATGTTGGAGAAGGTTGGCATATAATAAAGCATCTGCCATGCTAGGATGTAATTCTTCTTGAAGGCCACCATGAAGAAGAAAGTAGGTTCTTATTCAGATCAGATTAAAATCCTTGTCAGAGATGGAGATAAACCTTCCTACCTCTTGCCACCTATCCATGCACAGATGAGGCTTCTTCCCCCACACTGTACCTGTTTTGTTGCTCTATCTATGAAGATAGAAAGGAGAAACAATTTATCCTTCTTTCTTTTGCTTCTGTTTACCATGATGCCAGATTCACAGGTAATGTCATTTTAATAAGATAATTAACCTAGGCCAATAACTGGGAGGGGGATCAATAATGTAGTGGGGGGAGGAATGGAGGAGAGAGAAACTTCCTTCCTTGGCTTTGATGCTGCTTCCAGAAAAGGTCAGTGGAGTAGAAAAGGTAGAAAAGGTCAGTGGAGTACTGGAGGGAAGGACCTGAAGTAAGAAGATGGATAGGTGGGCTGTACTAGATCTCATGAAAGGAGGATGGATGAGCAGAATAATTGGGTCATCATAATTATGGGCTTGTGAGTACATCTTGAGCTGAGGGAGGACACTGAGCATAAGCTCACAATGTACATACAATGGGATGGAAGATAATGGGAGATAAATTTATATTAAACCTTAGCATCTTTTCCTGAAGTCTATGGGGATAATTAAATGTACGTGCATTTACTTCAGGATTTAAAGGGTAAGAGTGGGAGATGCTAGATTGCTAACTGGTGAAATGGCCCATAACTTTGCAGTATAATTGCTCCTCTATCAGACTGTGATGTCTGATAGAAGAGTAACTCTTGGCAGAAAACAAAGCTATGGGCCATTTCACCAGGTGGCAATCTTAGCATCTCCTCAGAATGCTCTTTCCTTGGACCTCACAGTGCTTGAAATGTGGAGCCCTTTCCTGGCCCCTCACTTTGCAACACAATGCCCACAATGTCCTATTCTGCTTCTAACTAACACCTCTGCACATTCAGACCATAAGTGCACTGGTATTGGAAAGCACTGAATCTAGTGGCAAAGTAGCTCAGTGTTCTCAGCCATAAATCCTAGAATTCTATGCTAAAGTTACATTATACCCTCTGCAGTATTACACAGTAAATCAGAGAGGTTTCAAAGAAGTTGCAGCATCAGCCACTTGCCTGTAGGCTTGATATTTATGGGTGGCAGATATGATCAATGTGCTACAGCCACGGCTCCAGTGAATGACAAGATACCATTGAAAGGTTTGCATTATTTTTGCTTTGGGCAGTCACTTGTGACTCCATCAGTGAACCCAGGTCAAAGAGGCTCCAGATAGGCTGGTGTGGGAAAGCATTTGCTTTTACTGGAGCTCCTGGATCATTTCATTACTTTCTTGTTTAATCTTCAAGAAAACCTCTTATCTGATTTCCTATCAAAGCCTTTGTATATATACCAGGCTGGAGATGAATGGCTTAAAATGCCAAGCAAGATCAGAGAGCTACCATGAAGGCAGAACTGTAAAAGCTGTGATCAAATCAATATCCATTTTAGCAAGGAGGAAAAGAAAAAAGAATATATATATATATATATATATATATATATATATATATATATATATATATATATATATATATATATATATATATATATATATATATATATATATATATATATATATATATATATATATATATATATATATATATATATATATATATATATATATATATATATATATATATATATATATATATATATATATATATTTAAAACTCAGACAAGCTGAAAAATGGCAGCTTTCTGCAAAGAGGTCACAGTATTCAGCAGTTGCAAAAAATAAGTTTTATTTCTATGGACTCTTTGCCCTTACTTAGCCCCTGAAATCTTTGTGACACTGAAACTGATGCTCACTAGTTCCGAGGGGAATGGCCCAATCCACCAAGAAAAGAGTGGGGAAAATTTGCATCCCCGTGGCTATTAACTAGAAACCAGAGGCTGCACACATGGAAGTGAATGCCTATTCCACAGATGGGTTCTATTCCCATTTCAGTTCACATGCCCATCTCACATGTCTTCTAGTCTGAATGTTGAGATTGGCGGAACTGGCCAATTTTGAAGGACAGGAAGCCATGAGGCTTCCTCTCTGTAATGCTCTTCAGACTCCTGGGTTACTGCTGACCTTGGGAAGTAGTAGCGGTCTTGAAAAAAGGAGGTAGAGGAAAATCCTTCCTTACTGTCTCCAGCAACCCAGAGCACAACAAGTTCTTCAGCAACTGTTGAAGGTCAATATGGTTCTCTTCGTAAGGCACAGCTGCTTTAATTGACCAGTCAGCCTTTGACCAATATTTATTTTGTTTCTGGAAGAGAATAGTTTATTGGCCAAGTGTGATTGGACACAGAACGAATCTGTCTCCAGTGCATAAGCTCACAGCGTACATACAAACAACAAAGTGATATAATCATAAGATGCCAATATGAGAAGGTAGTAGAAAACATGAGAAGGATAATAGTAATACAGCCATACTACATGGGTGTATTTTTAGACACAAGACAGTACTGTGGGAATTAGGTGTTCAGCAAAGTAAAGGCACAAGGGGAAAAACTGTCTTGGTGTCAAGTTGTTTTGGCATGCAATGCCCTATGGCAGCATCCTGAGGGGAGGAGTTGAAACAGTTTATGTACATGATATGAGGGTCTGTAGAAATTTTCTCAACTTTCTGATCCGTGCAGTATACAGGTCCTCAATGGAAGGCAGGCTGTTGCAATTGTTTTTTCTGCAGTCCTAACTATCCATTGAAGTCTGTACCTGTCCTCTTTGGTTGCTGTACCAAAGCAGACATCAGATCTTTAGGATTTGATAGCTTGGCAAAATAACAATCATTTCATGGGGGACAGATCTCTCCCAGTCATATTACAGAAGCACTGAAGTGAAAGATCTGTAAGATCAAGCTGTCTCCTGTTACTAGAGCATGCCTAATCAGTGACCACATCTGTCTCATCCTCAAATAGTTGGTACCATGGGGAGATTCTTCCTGATGAAGAATCTCTAACAAAATTTTGCTATAATTTTTCTTGTAATCTGATTTCATTGATGAGGGTCCTTCCCCTCCAACGTAATTGAGATCAAGTACACCCTAACATTTCCATGTAATAATTTTCCAGATATGTGAATATGGCATTTGATTATGTGCCATGAAGTCAATGTTGACTTTTAGTAATAAGATTTTCTCTGGGGCAAAATTTTGAAAATTTGATGGTGAATACTCATCTCTTAATTAATTCTTGTTTCATCTAATACAAGGTTCTCAACCTTGGCAACTTTAAGACTTGTGGACTTCAACTCCCAGGATTCCTCAGCCAGTGCTGGCTGAGGAATTCTGGGAGTTGAAGTCCACAAGTCTTAAAGTTGCCAAGGTTGAGAACCCCTGTAATACATACTCCAACCAGACTTTCTTCAAGGGACTGAATCTTCTTTTGTTCTGATTTCTAGTTACAAATAAATTAGACATTTTCCTACATTGTTTTTCTACCAGTTCTCATTCCATTTATTCTTGAATGAAAGCAAGAATGAACTTACTTTAGAAATTATTTTGCAGAAGAAATTTTAGAGAAATTTATCCTGGAGGAATACAGGAAGTCCTCGACTTACGACCACAATTGAACCCAAAATATTTATTGCTAAACAAAACGTTAAGTGAATTTTGCCCCATTTTACGATCTTTCTTGCCTCAGTTGTGAAGCTAATCATTGTCGTTTTTAAGTTAGTAATGCGGTTGTTAAGTGAATCTGGCTTCCCAGTTGACTTTGCTTGTCAGAAGATTGTAAAACATGATCATGTGACCCAAGGACACTGTAACCATCATAAATATAAGTCAGCTGCCAAGCATCTGAATTTTGATCACATGACCATGGGGGATGCTGCAACTGTCATAAGTGTGAAAAACAGTCATAAGTCACTTTTTTCAGTGCCATTGTAACTTCAAATAGTCACTAAAGTAACTATTTTAAGTCGAGGACTACCTATAGAATATTATTGTGCTTGTTTAATGATGAGGTGGTTAAAGATTAAAGTCTTGTCATTCACTCCACAGTCATCTTTCCAGTGATTTTCCTGCTTTTTTCCCCCGTTGGAGAGCTATTTATATTTTTTTCTACAATGGTGACAGCAAGGAGGAATCCTGAATTTATATTTTTTCAAAAGAGAATCTGAAAACTTCTTCTTCCAATTGGTCTGCCTGCAGATTTGATGGGGAATTGAGAAAGAAATTTTGTGCCCTCTAATACAAATAGTCACATATAACTATTGGAGCTGAGATGAATATTCAGATATTGATGAATGGTGATTTGTACATCTTTGTCCGTTAAAGCAGTTTTCATTGTTATCCTTCTCCTCTGAGGAGTTTATATTTTATTTTCTCACAAAGTGGACTCATGTGGTCTATTTGTGAGCTATACCTCTTCCCTAAAGTGGGAAAAAAATAAGCTGAGCATTCAGCTTTGGACACACAAAATGATACATTGAGAATTGAAGCAACGTTACCTCCTATAATCTTCTCATACCTTTTCTTGGCTTACTCACACTTCTAGTCCACAGAGATTTTTGAGAAATTTCTTTAAATTTAGTGCTTATTTATATTGAGTCCGAGTCTCTTCCCACCTACCGTATCCATCCAGGTTTTCACTTTTTAGAGGTAAGCCATCAGGAAATCTAAAGCTGATAGTCAGATCACAGGTGATCATTTATTAAAGATCCCCACCATTAAGGGTTTTGACTATTTTTCAGCTCTTGGACTTTGTGTTCCAGTAATGGAGCTGAAATCACTTTTACCAACAGAAACTTTGGGACAGGTCATAGAATTTACAAAGAAGACACAACAAACACAACACAACAAGAGCAAAGAATGACAAAAAAGCATTTTTTTTACCCTACAGCTTAGACATGAAAAAACACACAAAACACAAAAAACAACTCAAATGGACAGTGACATGTCTCAGAAAACTGACCAATGGGTGAGAAATCTGTCTGATAAAGAGCTTACCCAAACAGGAAATAATGTTTTAGCCAAAAGGCTGAATTTTGCAGTAACACCAATTGTAGATCTCACAGCCGCAGAATCAGTCATTAGGAACAATAAACTGGCAGAACCAGAGGCAGAACAATTAAGGATAAAGGTATCTACAGACCTCGCCAGTGCCAAAACACCCCCTTCCCACCTCACAGTTCAAGGAAGGAGAGTAGTGACATCCCTAGGAAGCGACCCAAACATCACCATTCTGCCAGCTGATAAAGGAAGATGCACAGTCATCCTGAATACAGATGACTACAAGGCCAAAGTGAACAGCCTTCTGAAGGATACTGCTATGTCTGAGACTCTGAAGAAAGAACCCACCAGCAGTTACAAGAAAAAAAGTCATTGATTTCTTGCAAAACCTACTGAAGGACAATGCCATCGACAAGCCACAATATTACCACATATGTGTCATGCTGAACCTCTGCCTGGCCACTACCTATTTTTTTCTGTAGTATTTTATTACTTTTCTAATTTTACATTTAAGTATTTAAAAAGCAACGTGGTGGCTGGGTTAATCAATAATTCAATAGCATACAAAAATCTTTAGTACAAATCTCAAGGTACCACATCAAATATTTCCTCTTTTTCCCTTAATATCTACTGTCTCATATTTGAACTAACATTAACTCTATTATTCCAAATCCCCATAATTGTCCTGATATGTTTGTCTTCCCTTCGGTCTGTTCTTCTTCTTGCTCCTCAAATTTCTTCTGATTTATATAGAAAGTCTTTTCCATTTTCAGTGTTGTCAGTCCCTTTTCTGGATTTTCCATTGACTGTATTTGTTGGTCAGTTGAATCCTCTACCATAGTATTTAATTGTTCCACTTCTTCTGTTATCTTCTGCATAATTGATTCTTTAATTGTGGTCAAAATTTGGGTTCGTATATCTAGGCTGACATCTTGTTCTTTTTTGTACATCTTATTTCATCACAAGCTGAAAGAATAGTTTCATGTATTGCTTTCAACATAAAAAGAATCTGTTCCTGGTCTTCATCCATATTCTCTTGATGGTGTGTTAAGTTGAGGGCTTTAAAGTCAGAGAATGAAAATATTTTTATAACTGGGTATAGGACACAGCTGAACTTCTCACAGCTGGTATTTGTCAAGGCTGAAAAAGTCTTAGCTATAGTCTGGGCTTCAAGCCAAGTCTCCTTTAGACAATAATAAGTTGTAATATCAAACTTGGCCACAAGATATCACCAATGCCTTTTAAGGTCTTTTTTAAGTCCACAATTTTTATAATCCTTTTTCCAATTTTATTTCTTTTTTGTAAATAAAAACCAAAGTCTTCTGCAAAGATAAGAAATCTTTTGGTTCCCAAATTTTAGAAGCATATAAATCCAGTTAGATTAAGGTTATTCTTTCAGTGTTTTAACTCCCCTGGATAGTCAATCGTCGCTATTCCTAGAGGGTGGGATAGAAGTTCCCTTCCCTCTCACAAGGGGGAAGATGCTTTGGGCAGTTTTTACAGGAAAAGAAAATACTTGGGATTGAAGAGAGGTTCAGATCTCACCCAGTCTCATCCGTGCTGCTTTAGAAGTGCCTGCTGGTAAGCTTGACTTTGGTGTCTGCAGCCTAGTGACGAGCCATATTTCTATGGCCGATCTTTCATCCGCCGGTTTGGAGGCTGTCCCAGATCAAGCGGAAGGGCTACCGCCCTCCCACGATCAAGCGGGGGTTCCCTCCTTGCTTGTCGCCCTACAGGGTGACTCTCAACCCTTTCCAGGGTCCCCCAGCGGAGCGAAACCGAATGTGGAAGATGGAGCTCGCCTTCCAGTGTCCGTGGCAGCTGCGATGGCAAACCAGAAGTCACCACTACCTATTTTAAATACAATGAAGTTTTCTACAGACACAGCTGCACCATGGGTTCACCTGTGTCCCCCATTGTGGCCAATTTGTACATGAATGAGGTAGAAACCAAAGCCCTAAACCCCTTTACAGGAATTCCAGCCATTCACTGGTATAGGTATGTGGACAATACTTGGGTCAAGATCAAAACACAGGAATTGGAAGCGTTCACCAAATATATCAACTGTGTGGACAGATACATCAAATTCACATGGAAAGATGTTGAGGAAAATAGTCTAGCCTTCCTGGACTGTGCAGTACACATTAAGGAAGGTCAGAAGCCTTAACACTGAAGTTTGCAAACCCCTCCCCCACACGCACACAGATCAATATTTACATTTTGATTCTCACCACCCATTGGAGCACAAAATGAGAGTTATCAGAACCCTATATCACCAAGCTGCAGGCCTGCCTACCAGCAATGGTGGGGAAGAAAAAGAACTAAAACACATCAAGGAAGCCCTCCGAACATGTGGCTATCCCAACTGGGCCTTCATACATCCCCAAAAAGACCCAGCAGAAGCTTCTCCATAACAGAAGAGAACAATAAATGAAGCATTGTTGTCATTCCATACGTTACAGGAATATCTGAAAAGCTCAGGAGGATCTTCAGCCAAAACAACATACGTGCACATTTAAACCTAAGAATACACTAAGGCAGGGGTGTCAAACTGCCGGCCCGTGGGCTGGTTTCATCATACCAGAGCCGCGCCCACCCCATTGCCAGCAATGGCAAAAAAGCTCCAATATGTTGCGTGACATCACGTGACATTGCGAGTTTGACATGTCTGCACTAAGGCAGAAGTTTGTCCATCCCAAAGATAAAACACCCAGACACAAACTAAGCAACGTGGTATATGCACTACAATGAGGTGAGCCATGTGCAGATCTGTACATTGGGGAAACAAAACAACCACTTCATAAAAACATGGCACAAACCCATCAGGACAGGATTCAGCAGTCCATCTGCATTTAAAAGATAAAGGCCACTCTTTTGAAGACAGCAAAGTCCACAATTTGGACAGAGAGGACTGCTGGTTTGAAAGAGGGGTCAAAGAGGCCATCTATGTCAAAACTGAACAGCCCTCTCTCAATAGAGGGGGAGGGATACAAGATCATCTATCTCCAGTCTACAACACAGTCCTTTCAGCAGTTCCCAAAAGGCTCCACACCCATTTTCACCACTCAGGTGGCCTTGAGGACACAGATAAATCTCCAGGTGGCCTCAATGACTCTCTAAAAGAATGCAAATGACCAGCTGTCTGCAAGGAATATAAATCCTTCTGGGAATATGAGCGGATTTCCAGAAAACATTGCAGACTGCAGGAACCATTTGCACTTCAGTTTGAAATGCAGATAACATAGACTCATCCCTAACAGCCTGTGCCTCTCTTCAATAATGAAGGGCTCACGACAGAAAACATCCTGCATCCAAGAAGGCTCCACACACATCTGCACTACTCAGGTAACCCTGATGACACAGAAAATCTCCAAATGGCCTCAACAACTCTCTAAAAGAATGCAAATGACCAGCCATTCTGCAAGGAATATAAATCCTTCCATTCTCCACCATCCATTCAGAACTGAAAAAGCTTCTTGGATGAGAAGTGAAACGTCTTCAAAGAAAAAGAAGAAAGTCCAGTTGCCTCTTGAAAAAGCACCTTTGGGGACTTCCGGTCCTACACGGTAGCGAGACTGGTCACGGGCTTGCGGACCACTGCACCCCCCGCGGCTAATTTTTGTCCTGCTTATGGATTCCCCTAATGGATCCAAGCCACCCCGGAGAGGTGTCAAAGAAAGAAGGATGCCCCAGCGACTCTGGAATGACAGCAGTTGTTCCTTTCATTTTGGGGAAAGCCTTCTAACCCGACAGGAGAAAGGCTGTATTTCATCGATCAGCCCAAGCGACTAGCAACCAAAGTCCAAAAGAACTAACCAGCACAACAGTAAACAGCATGCTTGAAACTGGGTGAGGAATCTGATTTTCCATTTTCCATTCCATACTTAATTTCCTGGAAAATATCTCCAAGAAGCAAAATACCTCTGAAAGTGAAGAAGGGGGACTTCTGCCCCACCCTTATACTAATGGAAGCAGCAAATTAAAATTTCCATGGAGGATCAAAATATATGGTAATGAAATACATTTATAAACTTGAAAGCTAAAATTTAATTTTGGACAAGTTTAAAATTGTTGAATGGTTAAGACTCTCATTTTAAAGACCATTGTTCATATTGAAAACTAAATAGATGCTGACAGCTAGTGGTGGATGAAGATTATGATGGTTATGATCTCCATAGAGAACTTGCCAAAACCTAGGAAAAACTAATCTGTGTTTGTGACCTTTAATAACAAAGAACAGCTGTGACCAAAAAAAAGAGACAGCAATCTGGGCTGCAGACAAAGAAAGATTATAAACTTTAGGGGAAAAAAATCTTTTTTGAATTCTTTGGATTACAAATACCTATTTAACCGGGATTCTAACGCTGTTTGGAGATAAGAAGGAAAACTTCAACTTTTGGCCATCATGGATCATAGACATGTAGATAGAACACACCAAGAAAACATAAATACATCTCAGGAAGAGATATATAGTATACTGCAATTAATTCAAACAACAATGAGTTCAAATCACAAAGAAATCCAAACTAAATTTGAAAATATAAATCAATGTATTTCTAAGTTAACTCTACAACAAAAAAACTTCCAGGAAACAATAACAGAGAAGGAGCAGACAAAACAAATAAGTGGACATAAAATTGAAAATAGAGACTCAAAGATGGAACTTAACAAGCAAGAAAACATGATTTAATCCTAGTGGGAAAAAATTCACAAGGAATGGAAAAAACAACTCATCCCTTAAGACTACAAAATAAATCTGAGAACAAAAAAAAACAGATTGGATGAAATGGAATGTAGACATGTTGAAAACATCAGAGAGAAAGGAAGTGATAAGAGAAGCAGAGAAGAAGAAAAAAAAGATTTTCAAGAAACATGGAAAGGCAAAACCTTTTATTTTATTTCTTGATATAAGTAATATAATACTGTTGAAATATAAAAGAAAAAATGTTTTGAATAAGAGTTAAAGGATTAGATGACTAGACACATTAAATGGAATATTTAAAGATTAAATATATTTTTAATTATGGTTAAAAAGAATAAGAATTTTTGGGAATGAATATATATTAGCTTAGGAGGAATATATATTTTAAATAGTATTTTTTATATTTCTTTACTCTTGCTCTCTTTTCCTTTTGTTTACTGTTTTTTTCCTATTCTTTAAGAAATGTAAAAGTGTTGAGGTGGTTTATATAGGAAAAATGGATTTAAATCTTTAAATGTAATTAACTGTTGAGAAAATCTTAAGCAGCAAGAATACTCTGAACTTTATGGGAGAAACAATTTAAATAAGGACTGTAACAGGATATAAAATGAGGCAACCAGAATGATTTAGATAGGAAAGAAATATTATATTGATGTGATCATTATTTCTAGGAATATTGGGAAAAAATCATATATGTAACTGTTATCAATTAAAATAATAAGAACTGTATTAATTCAAGGTTTGCAAAGAAGACATTTTGGGGAAAAGGGGAAATCAACTAAATGTACTATGTGGATTATGGATTATAGAAACCAATTGCTAATGATTTTTCTTTACAAATGTAAACCCAGAAAACACACTGTTTACCAACTATTAAGTGATTTATGTTTTAAAAAATCAATAAAATATATGGAAAAAAGAAAAGAAAAGAAAAAGCACCTTTGGGACAACCATGACCTGGATGACTGAGAATCTCCACAGACACCTGGTAGTAAGAGTTGAAATTACTACATTGGGGGGTGATCAAAAGAACCATGACTATCTTTCAGATGAAGAGTTCACCAGCTCAGTTGGGGATTAATCTTTCTTCCATTCTTCCTCACAAGAAGGTAAGCATATCTTGCATGGGAAAGGGGACCAGGACATTCACTGCAACTCTAAGTAAGGTCCTCTTAATCATGAGACATGGAGGAGCTGCTGCTCAGACAAGTACACAAAGGTCAATTCTTCAGGTAGTAAGCTAACTCAGCGTACCAGGAAATAAACTAGCTCAATGCACTTAGTAACAGTAGGTCATGATTTTTTTTGTCAAAGGGCATGGAAAATTTAATTCCTTGATCTGTCTTATTAGAACCCAAGAAAGCAAGCAGCTGGTCAGTTTTATACAACTGGCAGACAGGTATACATAACATCCCCCAGGGCTAGCAAACCTACTTTCTTTTTTTTTTTTTAAATTTATTATTAGATATCCATTTGTACATGCAAACAAAGAAAAAATTCAAGTTAAGGCCATTCAACTTAATACAATCATTTTAAATTTGTAGACCTTCTTCACTCCGTATATCAAAGTTTAACTATAAGCCAACTACATTTTAAAAATTTTAAGTTTCACCTCTTTTCAGATCTATCCATTGTACATCAAACAAACAAGTCTTCTTATTAAAGTTAATAATTTTCATGTCGATACACCCCTCCCTTCAACGCGTACATTCTTAGTCTATTTAATATATATCTTCCATTAATCACCCTCTCATGTCTCTTGCTCTTACACTTAGTCCTTAAATCAGTCCATAATTCTTTGCCTTTGATTCCTTGCATAAAATATTAAGTTTCTCTTCTTTTCAGTCGAATTCTGGGTTTCTTCCTCTGCCAGGTGGATTTCCATAACACAGCTTCCCTTCCAAGTAATAAATCTCTCTTTATTGCTTGCAATGTCCCTTGGTTCCATATAAGCCATACTCTATGGATTCTGTCAGTTTGCCAAGAGAAATTTTTAGCCTCCTCTCCTAGATATTTTTCCAATGCTTTTATAACAATTCTTTTCAAATCTTCTTGTTTCTTATTTGGGAATTTTTCCAGTCTCTTGCCCCTAATTGCTGTCATCATCTGGCGATGGTACATCATAGTTTGTACTGTTTCTCCGGTTTGGTCCAAGTCCTCAATAACGGCTCTGCTTTGATCTTCCATCATCTTCTCCACTTCTCTGCTTTGTTCCACTGCCTCCAGCGTCCTCATCCTTTCTTCCCACCTTTTCTCATATATGTCTATTATCATGTCCATCTTTCTCCTTATTTTTTCAAAAGTTGTTGACATTGCATCTTTTAATTCTTTCATCATCATTTCTGGAGAGCTTATATACATCCTTAGGTTTATTTTGCAAAGTTTTTAAGTTATGCGTCTCTGCTGCCCTCTAGAGGTCTCTTTCACATTACAGTTTCTCCTTCGCCTTTCTCTTCCGGTAGCTATCACTTTAAATTAAAAGCGGTCACCATCTTGGGTGCCTTTTGTTTATTGTGAACGTAATTGATCCGAGGTAAAATATAAGAAATACTTGCTTTTTAAGCTCCTGCATTCAGTCTGTCAATCTCTGTGCTTCTTTGAGAGGTTTTCCTCAAGTGGTGGCTGGTCTCAGCATCTTGGTCTGTCAGCTGACAGATGCTGCGCCGGGCTGGAGCTATTGTGAGCTCATGGGGAGTCCTCTTTCTCCCCCCCCGAACGTTTTTTCAGGGGGTTTTCAGAGGATCTCAAACCACACTCACAGCTCTTCGCCCCTTCTCCTACCGAGGGGGGGTTTTTTCCGCCGCGAAAAACAGCTGTTTTGTGCTGTTTTGGCGGCTTTACAGGTCCCGTGTCGCAGAGCCTCCGAACAAGGCTATTTCAACCCTGAGGCAGCCATGCCCCTTTCAAACCTACTTTTGATAGACATATTAACAGGCAGCATTCTAGATGCAGAGTGAATCAGATCAGGGGTGTCCAACCTTGGCCACTTTAAGACTTGTGGACTTCAACTCCCAGAAGTCTCCAGCCAGCATGAGAAATTCTGGGAGTTGAAATGTACAAGTCTTGAAGTTGTCAAGTTTGGATACCCCTGATCAACATGCTTCAGAGTGCAAAAGAGCATAAAGAAAGTACCTGTTGGTAACTTCTTAAACAGTTCATCTTTGACTTGGGTTATGCAACAGACCTCTACAGCTACCTCACAAGCCTGGAAAAAGACATCTTAGGAATTGTAGTCAGTTGTTTATGCTTCTGTGCACTTCATAATACATTTCCCCCACCTTTTTTTTTTTTTGCTGGGAGCTATGTTTGGAATAATATGTGGCTTGATTGCTATCATTTTAAAGATTGTTTGTAAAAGCAATTGCCTTTCCCTGGCCTATTTCTAAATAATAAATAAATGCATAATTGGAGATTGAGTTTTGAATGTCAGTTCAAATCACAGCAATGGGAAAAGCAGGAAGTAAAAATAATTAGGAAACAGGGTCTCATATAGCATGGATGGGCAACCTTCTTCTCTTCACGGGGTGCTTTGAATTCTATTTAAAAAAATTTTTTTCAAGGCAGTCTGTAAATGCAAAATGGATGGAGTACAAGTGAGTAAAGGAGATATTTTTCAGTTTCCAGAATGTTTAGAGAATGTTTTAAAAGTTATTTTCAAGCTATTTTAGGAGACACTGTACAGTTACCAGGTTTCTCACTTCAAAGGGGCAAGAAATTATGCTGCTGGTTTTGAGATATGTGATTAGAAGTGGTTATTATAAAAACAGGGGACTAGGGGCTACATGCATTCCTCTTGTACAGCACTGTCTAGAACCAACCCACCTGCCCTTTCTCCTAAATCTTTTGTTTCAAAAGGTCTTTCTAGATTACAGGGGTAGGCAACCTTGGCTCTTTTATGACTCGTGGGAGTTGAAGTCCATGAGTCATAAAAGAGCCAAGGTTGCCTACTCCTGTTCTAGAAGATTGGTAGAAGTGAGTCCAGCATTTTGAGGACCATTGGCAGAAAACCACCCCCTCATTTATTGATTGATAATATTTATATGATCCCACAATGACACATGTTCTTTGTTGAGTTTATTAAACAAATATAATATCAAAATAAAAATAATATAAATTATAATAATTTGTAAACTGTAATATATACTTTAAAAGTCTTAGATGAGTGAAAAGATTTTCATTTTTGGGGACATAATATAATGTTTTGCGTGACAATAGGGTGCAAATAGGGAGAGGCCATCTACCTAGGGGTTATCTACTTCTTTACTAATGACAAGGTACATAGAGGAAAACCTCTGAAAAGTTTCTTAAAACTTGAGTGTTATGGGAGAAGACAATGCCTTGAGTTATTCCTTCCACTAACTCAGTGATGGCGAACCTTTTAGAGACTGAGTGCCCAAAAACCATCCTGTCCCCCCTGTCCTCCCCCTGCCTGCCTCCCTACTCCCCCCACTCTGCCCTGTTCCACCCACAGGGCTACCCACCACCTCCATGGCCTGCTGCAGATCGCCCAGGTGGTCCTGCAGCACCATAGTGGCCATGCCCTCTGCCCGCGCCCTGCAGCATCATCTGCACGTGATGGGGCACAAGGGCAGAGTCTTGTCCCTGCTGCCCGGCTGCCATGTCCTTGGCTGCGCTGCTCCACGTGGACCGCACCCATGGGGCTGCTGGTGTGGAGGGGGCTGCGGGGGGAGGCGGGGCTGGAGCAATAGCGCATGTGCCCACAGAGAGGGCTCTGAGTGCCGCAGCTGGCACGCGTGCCATAGGTTCGCCACCACTGCACTAACCGATAGAAAATGCAGCCCATCACAAATTCTTCCAATTTGACTCATTGAAATGATTGAGACCATGTAAAATACAATAAATTAATTATGTTTTCTAAGTTAAACCAAGCTCTTACCTTCAGATTGTGTTCACTCAATATTAGACAGAAGAATAGGCCTACAATTGTAGGACCCATGAATGCCAACCTCTCTATAAACCACTTCAATAGTCAAGAAATCTCCATGCTTATGGATATATATGGAAAAATGTGTTAAGGGCTGTCAATGTTTCCTCTAGGGCAGGGATCTTCAAACCTGGCCCTGTTATGACTTGTGGACTTGAAATCCCAGAATTCCTCAGCCAGAATGCCTGGCTGAGGAATTCTGGGAGTTGAAGTCCACAAGTCATAAAAGGGCCAAGTTTGAGGACCCCTGCTCTAGGGAATGCATAGAGAATAAAGGTTGCAAGTGTAGCGTTATCTCCTCAGAGGCCGCCAGAAACCAGGCCCTCCCAGCCCCGTCCCCACTCGTCAAGCCCTGCAATGGTGTTCTCTAGGAGTTGGTAAGATGTCTCTTCCAGCCGGAGCTCATGCAGAGTTAGGAGATAGCAGGCACTTGTCGTCAAGGAGGGGCTTCCAGGAACGAAAATATCCAGCCCCGATAGTCAATGCTATAATGATATCCAACAGCCCAAGGCCGTTATAGCAGCAGTAATTGAGGATTCCTCAGCAGTCATTCAGAGTCAAGTGGGATGGAGGAAAAACCCCAGCTCCAGATGGTAGTAGAAACAACAACAGTCAGTGTGCTGTAGCAATAGCTCGCCCCCCAGGGCAACTCCCCCACAAAGTCTAAAATTTGTACCTGCAACAATAGTCACAGTCCAAATAGCCTCCAGGCTTCACAGCAACAGTAGCCACCACCAGTCTCTCCTCTCCTTCTGTTGCTTCTTCTCAGTCAGGTCTCGGTGTCAAAACCCTCCCTCCCCTCTTTATCTTTATTGTTAAAATCCGAGGCTAGGAGCTTCAGCCAACTCCTTTCTACACACTCCCCCTTGCCTCCATTTGAGATATCCTCCTTAAGAAGGAAGCAATAAAATTCCACTCTCTCTCTCTCTAGCCTCCGTTTAAAATATCCTCCTTATGAAGAAAAGCAAATAAAACTTCCACTCCCTTTACCTTCACCTGATGAACTGCAATAGCCACCCTGTCCCTTTCCTTTCCTTCCCTTTCCTATCTTTTTCTTCCATGCCGGCCACACCCAAAGCCAGCAGCAGCTGTGTCAATCTCTCCCTTCCCAACCGAGCTCCTGCAAACACTCTCAGACAGCCCCACTACACAAGTAATGGAGGTGGTAAAGTCCCATTGGTCAAAGTTGGCTAAATCCTATCACCCACTGAAGTTGGGTCAGGTAGTTATAATTCCATTTCCCCTCCTCTAATTTAAAGAAAGTAGGCTTTCTTTTGGATATTTCTGATTTGAACATGGAATTGTTACCTGAGATGGCTTGCTTAAATGTTGTTGCATGGAAAGATTGCTCTGGTACAATCTGGTTTTTTAAGAAACTTGATTAAGAGATTCAGCCTTAGGGTTCAACAGCTGTGATGGAGTATTGAACCACCCTAGGAGCGCAATAGCCATAAAGGATACTCAAATATTTAGAGGCAAAAAAGTGGCTTTTGTCTTCTACTAATATAGATTTGCCTCCCTAGGAGGAACTCTTAAACTACAAGGAGAGCAGCATTCCGGATAGTTCTCTTTTACTGCTAACATAAACATTATCAGATAAACTCATTCAGTAAAGCAAGGAACAGACTATTAAAATTAATAAGCAACGATCTCCTTGAAGCAGCTGTGTTGTTGTATTACCCATTGCCAGGCAAGGGAGAGTAGCATTTTCATTCCAGCAATGCTTTTAAAGTTTTTATTTTAAAGTTTTTCAACTGTAGATAACTGGTCCCCATTTTTGCCACTGAAATCCCATTTGAAAATAATTGATTCATTTATCTGACTTACTTGAGTCTCTCTTCTTTAATAGAGAAAAAAGTACAAAAATGTTACCTAAAGATACTGATATATTTAAGTTTTTAAAGTAGGGGTGGGTGGGTAACCACTGTGCCTCGTGTTCTGGTTTTCCACCCCTACCACTATCCACATTTCCTTTGCATTTGACTCATTTCATCTTTTCTCATGCCTATCCTGGCCAGAAATAGGGTTAAAAACACAGTGGATGCAGTCTTGGTCCACTGAAACATATCATTTATAGCTGAAGACCTATAGGAGAACATAAAATGCTTAGTTGAAAAAGGTTGCTATCAGACCTCTTTTGAAGTTAGAAGATCTTGGAACCTTAAATCTGTTCTTCCTTGAATGCAAAATAGTGGGAGATCTCATATTTCAAAATAGTGAATGGACAGGTCAGACATTTTAACATAGTCTGTACTTATTCTGTTCCGTTGTTGACCAGGGAGATCCTGGTTCAAACCTAAACCAACAATCCTAGGAGGGGAAAAAAACAGGTTGAAAGCCAGAATCAGCTTCAAAAAAAAAAAAGTTAAATTTTTATTTTGTACTTGCTTTTGAAAGTGAAAAAATTGACAAGGATCCTATATATTTAAAACTTTAAGAATATTATATAAGTGTGGAATGTAATTGTCTTAACAGCAAAGGGAACCAAGCATCAAGCATATAGAGTGGGTATGAGGCAGGTAGAGAGGAGTATAATCAGTGATAGGATTCAGCTGATTCACACCAGTTCAGCAGAACCGGTAGCTAATTTTTGTTGCCCAGGCCCAGAATGGACTTCTGGAAGCAGCATCCACATATAGAACTGGTTGTTCACATATTTGAATCCCACCACTGAGTATAATGCCATTAGGATTACTGAATTGAAAGGAACCATATAAGGAAAAGAATAGAAGGGGGAACAGTGTATGCTAAATTTGACACAGCGTGCAGCATCATTTGCTCAAAAAATCCTTTCAATGGCTTGTCCAGGAGCCTCTTTACATATACTGGGTAAAAAATCAATATGCCTGTTATTCCTTAGGATATTATCTCCACCTCTTTATAGAAAATGAACGAGAATTTTTTTTCAAAAGTAATACCAGGAACATTTATCTGAGGATGCAGAGAGGAGGAAATTGGCTCCATCTACGGTATGTTTTAGAACAGTGTTTCTCAACCTTGGCAACTTTAAGATGTGTGGACTTCAACTCCCAGAATTCCCCAGCAATCAGTCCACGCATCTTAAAGTTGCAAGATTGAGCAAGGCTGTTTTAGAGAAAAGAGTGAAATAACCACAACCCGTGTTTCCTTCTGCTAATGTTAAAATTGGTAAGATTTTTTTTCCTGAGTATCTGCTAAACCAGTGTTTCTCAACCTTGACAATTTTAAGGCATGTGGACTTCAACTCCCAGAATTCCACAGCCAGCTTTGCTGGCTGTGGAATTCTGGGAGTTGAAGTCCACATGCCTTAAAATTGTCAAGGTTGAGAAACACTGTGCTAAACTCTTGTTATTGGCTATACAACTTTAAGATATACACATATAGTTTGGGATCTTGTTCAAGGCGGCAAGGAAACCAGAGGCAGCCCTTCAGTTATGCAGCTATGGGGGACACAATATATTAGTTCTCCACTTTTCTGGTGTTTTTAATTTTTCCCTAACTGTGAAGGTGGTCCTGAGGTCTGCTGGCTGCAACATGGCTGCTTTGAGTGGTAATCAGAAGTACTATGTGTAGCCAAGTGAGATTTCACAAGGCTGTCAAAACATGTTATATATATATATGACATTACAATAGTCTAAAAAGGGCCCAAGTGTGCATTCTGATGCTGCGATGCAGATCTCGTCACCAGCCTCTTTTGCATCATTTCTGTGAGCAGGCATGGTTGCACTACTTTTCCACCATTGCTACAATTCAGATACCTAGGCTACGAATACTATACATTTCACACGGCCAAACAGAAAGTAAAATATAGGTCATCCTTTACTTACAGCCATAATTGGGACCCACGCCTCCACTGCTAAATGAATGTTAAATGAGTAGCACCCAATTTTATGACTGCTTTGGCTGTGGTCATTAAGCAAATCACCTGATTGTTAAATAAATTTACCGTAGCTTCCCCTCTCTAACTTTGCTTGTCAGAAGCCAGCTAGGAAAGCCACAAATGGTGATCACGTCACTGCAACCATCATAAATAAATGCCAGTTGCCAAGTGCCTGAATTTTGAACATGTGACAGTAGGGATGCTGAGAAGGTCATTAGTGCGAGGATGGCTTGTAAATTCCGTTTTCAGTACTGTTGTAACTTCAAATGGTCACTAAGCAAAAGATTGGAAATCAAGGAGTATCTGCAACAAGTACACTCAAAGGCAGTCAATGTTACTAATATACTCTGATACTGAGCCCTTCCCTTCCCACTTTTTAGAACCATCTAAATGTGGGGAATCTGAAGCCTACAGTAGATTTGACTACTGTAATGCTCTCTACATGGGGCAACCTTTGAAGAATGTCCGGAGACTGCAAGTAGTCCAGAATGCGGCCGCGCGAGCTGTCTTGGGTCTCCCAAGACATGCTCATATCACTCCAGCTCTCCGTGAGCTGCACTGGCTACCAATTGGTCTCCGAACACAATTCAAAGTGTTGGTTATGACCTATAAAGCCCTTTATGGCAATGGGCCAGGATACTTGCGGGACTGTCTCCTGCCTCATGAATCCCAGCGACCGGTCAGGGCGCATAGGGTTGGCCTCCTATGAGTCCCGTCTGTTAAACAATGCCATCTGGTGGGACCTAGGGCAAAGGCCTTCTCCGTTGCTGCCCCAGCCCTCTGGAACCAGCTTCCCTCGGAGGTTCGTACTGCTCCCTCCCTCCTAGCTTTCCGGAAAGTGCTGAAGACACATCTATGCCAACAGGCTTGGGGCATATGAGTTGTGCTCTGCCCCTCGGCCCTAAGAATGTCCCGCCATCAGTGACTGCGAATTGATTGTGTTTGTATGTGGTATGAATGTGGTTAATTTTAAAATTGTTATTGTATTCTTGTTGTGAGCCGCCCTGGGTCTTCGGAGAAGGGTGGCATATAAGTGTGAATAAACTAAACTAAACTAAACTAAACTAAACTAAACTAAACTAAACTAAACTAAACTAAACTAAACTAAACTAAACTAAACTAAACTAAACTAAACTAAACTAAACTAAACTAAACTGTGTCCAATTACTTTGCAATCTGTATCCAAGGTTTCAGTTCAGGAAACCTCCCTGGAGGACATATGGGGGGGGGGCTAACCAATTTGCTCAGATTGAAGAAGCTACTTGAATAAACGGTGAAACATTTCATACCAACAAAAAAATAAATCCATGACACAACGTCCAGACAACTGTACCTGGATGATTGAGAATCTTCATTGGCAAGTGTCTGGGGTGCATTGCCATAGGGTGTCAGCAAACAGCAGCAGCTACAGGGGTTGTTTTTTGTTTTTTTTTACAGCTCTGTGCTGAGCTCTGCCATTTCTGGGACCAAGATCTGGCTAACCAAACATGGATGCTTCAGGAATAACTTGAAGGAGGCAGAAAAAGCTATTTTCTGATCTTGTGTTCCAGACAAGATTGATATCCTGGAAATCATGATCTTCAATGTATATCCTGAAGCAATGTTCAGGGTTCTTCATCAAAATATATTTAAGCAAAACATGGATCACCTCTCTTCGGTCACAAATGTTCCCACATAATGCCTAAACACATCTTGCCGCTTCTCGTCCATGGACACAGATCATCATGCCATTTGCATGTGTCTGCGTGTGTCTCCTCAGCTGAAGCACTCGCCTGGCCATTCCAATCCCCAAATGCCTAAACTCTGGCTTTCCAGGGGGACAAAGCGTGGCCATTCCACACACTCCAGCATTTATAGGGTGCCACCAATTGTAACAGATGTCTGACAGAAGGCAAGAGGTCCAATGCCTTCAAATATAAAACACACCATGAAGGAAACTGAGGCAGGAGTGGACCCTAGAAACAGGGCTAAATAGGGGAGCAATGCACATCTTCATCTGAAAGTTATTGCAAGAATTGCTGAGATAAGGTGCTTGAAAAGATCTTTAACCAAAAGGGAAATGCTAAGTTTTGCTTACTATTTTTAATAATTAATCTGATGCAAAAACAAACAAAAAGAAATAAGTGATTTAGAGGACCTTTGAAGAATCCCTGGGAAGTGAAATGTGCTGAACTGACGGCTTTGCCAGAATTGTAAAGAGACCCTGATGCCTTGTCTCTCCCCAATGCTCCTCCTTGCCCCCTCCCCACTGGGAAGCTGCTCAAACTGTTTTTCAATCCATCTCTCCTGAGCTAATGTAGCCTAAATATATTTTTGTACACCTCATGTACTGATAGCAGCAATAATGCATTTTTGCAGCCACCATTTCTAGTTACCAAGTCCCTTTGGCTCTAAATGATCCAGATATCTGCCAGGATTGAAAAGCCATTTTGCTATTTCAGCTGTGACTCCAAGATAAGGCAGGTGGTAAACAGATCTCACTGGACAGCAGGTTAATTTGAAAAAATACACATGCCTCATTTTGGGGAAACATTCAGGGGAGCTCAGTTTGCCCTTTATTCACTCCCTGCTTCTTCTGTCTGATCAGCAGGATGGCCTCCATGTTCCTCTTTCCAGACTGATGCTCACCTGGTGCTTTGAGACTCTGGACAAACCAATTGCAGATGTCCTTGTAGACAGGTGAGATCTCAGGGCAGCAAGAAAAGTGTGTGTGTGGGGGGGGGTAGGCGCTCAAGCTGTTGAGATGCTGCTTGAAAAACTACTTACAACTCAGGATCAATTCCTCAGCTGAGTACATGTACCTTTTTCTGCAGACAGATCACACATTCCATGATGATGTTAGCTTTTTCACAAATCATTTTTGTAAGTTTCAATAATACCCAATAAAGCTTGTGGCCAAGCACTGGGAGGGGGATTCAGAAATTCAAGCTGCTGGGAATTGCAGATTGTACAGTAGTGGCCAAAATTGTGGAAACCTTTTGGGAAAAGTGTATTTTTGAGGTTTAATGGATAATAACACCACTTTGTTTTTGCAGTAGTACCATAAAATTATATATCAATGGAAAGATAATTTAATCAAGATTGTAATGCAACATAGTTTGTTCAATTATCTGTGCTGTATTCTCTGAAACATTATAGCTAATTAACCAGAAAAAGGAAGCACAACTTGCTTAGGTTGATATCAGGTAGCTTTCCTTTATCTGATTGTAGCCAATGAGCATGAGTGTGTAGAGAACCAATCAGGTGTCATCTTGTTTTGGCAATGAGCCAATCAGATCACAGCAGGATTCAGTTATTGAGAGGAAGACATTTGTCAGTGTATTATGTGATTGCTATCAAGTTGGTTGGGGGTTTTTTCCCCCTTTCATTTAGTGAGCTTGTAAAACGTAATATAATTAAAGTACTGGTGCAAAGAGTTGACTGGTTGTCCAGAAAGCGATGTACAATAGTATTATTATGTGAACAGGCTACAGTTATAAAGAAATTAGAAGAAAATTGGTGGAAATTTAACCAAAGGTTGCATTTCTACTGCACACTTTTCCCAAAAGGTTTCCACAATTTTGGTCACTACAGTATAGACAAGTCAATTCACCTGCAGAAGATTGGCACAGTAAAAACTTCACTTACAGTAGCAGAACCAGACACACAGTTAACCAACTGGGTAATTATTGTCTAGGAACTCCAATTCCATCTTCTATCACTTTATCTTCAACAGCCTAGTGGTGTGCCATAAAGGTGGCAGGGACTGGAGAAATGTATCCAGGAAGGAGTGCTTTTATCTCCCAAATGCCACTGAGTCTCTATTAATAACATTCAGTCATTCGAGTCACTGTCTTATAGAAGTTATCATCATTTTGCTCAAGAGTCATACAGTAAGTGGTGATAGAGAATTTACTGCACATTGTATCTATATTCTACTCACACTTCCATTAGCGTCCTGGTTTGTTATATCCACCTTGAGATTAAAATAGAGACAGGTTGCAACATTTTAAAGTTGCAATTATTGCCAAGAAAAGAGTGTACCATTAGGTAACATTATATCAATGTGATGAATCCAGAAGGCAGCGCAGTTCTGCAAAGAAAACCCAACTGCTTTACAATAACAGGAGTATCACTTCATACCATGTTAACTGCCTAGGAAAATTCAGCTATCTGGGAAACATGTTGTTAAATAACAAACAAAACAGAGAGGTTGTTTGTGGCATGTAAATAGACGGTCATCCCTAAGTATAGAAAATGGCTGTTACAGAAGCTTTCATTTGCTTGCTTTCATCCTGCAGGTATCTTCCCGGGGTGATTATGCTGCAGCGTTAACAGGGGAGCCCATTGCCTGTAGGTTTAGAAGCAAGTCCCACTGAATCACTCCCCCCCCCCCGCCGACTTAAGTGAGCATTGCAACCCTGGTTCAGGAACAGAAGGGTGCTATTTGTCAAAATGCTATTGGCTGGTGCCTCAACCAAGCCTGTATAACTGCACCAATTGGAAAATACTCAAGAGAAGGTAAATACCTATTTTTCAATATGATGAATGGCCTTGGAGAAAGGGGAAGTCGAGAGGGAAGATGTTACCTATTCCAAGGCTCTAAATACATTATTTAAGCAGGCAACCTGTTTATGTTCTCTCCAAATGAAAAATTAATGCACCAGAGGCTCCTTTGTGTTTTCACAAGAAAATAAATATATTTTGAAACTTTTTCCTCTTGAAGAACAAAGAAAAGGCCTTTCTGTTGCCAATGTCAGAAATTCAACTATCAATCGTCTCCCTGTGCGAAAAGGGGACAACTCTATTAATGAGTAGCCAGGTATTAACATAACAGAGCAGCCCCATTAATCTCCTGAGCACTGTAAGGTGCTGACACAAATAAGCTGAAGCAAAGCTTTGTTGTTTTACTTTTAATGGGAAAATGAAATAGCAGTTGTAGTTCACCCTCTATTATCAATTGGAACATGCCAAAGACTCACTAATGCTAAATGTTTGAGCCCAAAGGCCTAAAATTAAAATCTACAAGTGTTTTCAAATAGGGCACACCCATCACAGAATTAACCTTGAATTCTAATTTAAAAATGAGGAAAACAGTCTGATTTTACTCAGGGCCGAATCTGAACAAGATTGGCAATGCTGAAAATGGATGCCTCTTATTGGATAGTATAGACAATCCAAGCATGACAGAACGAGTGCTGGGCACTGAATTTTTCAACATTGTTGTTAGTGACTGGATGAATAAATTTTCTCATCTTGCAGGATGATTAATAGTCTAGAAAATAAAATAAAATTCAAAACCATCTTTGCAGATTAGTAAAATTGGCTGAAAAAAATGCACAACCACTGTGAGAACAGACTGCTGGAGTAGATGGACCGGGGACCAGATCCACCAGGGCACTGCTTACACTTTTAGGCACCAGCCTAAGATGACAGTGCTTGGGGAGTGCCAAAGCTGCCCCTCCTTCTAAATCATTCTAGCAGTGAAAGTCTTTGCTTCAGCAGAAAATGACCCCATGAGGATCAAAGGGCGCCATATGCCCTTGAACTAGCATTGCCAACTGTTGCTGTTTTTAACTATTTAGTTGTTTCCAACTTTTGGTGACTTTATAGGCAAGTGCTCTCCATGCTACCCTGTTATGCATAGCTTGCTTCAGCTGTTGGATGTTCAACTTCGTATCAGATTTGATGTTATCAAACCAGTGTGTTCTTTGCTTGCCCCTTCTTTTTTCTCCACCTGGCACTGCCAACAGGAGAGGTGAATTTTCAACTTTCCAGTTCTTCAGATTCAGCCCTGGATTGATTTGGACTTTCCCCCCTAATTGCTATAATAGAAGCCAAGCTGAACAGTGTGACTGATATCTCTCCCCAAAACACCTATACATTTTATCTTCAAGAGCTCAAAGTAGGGTGAGAAATTTGGAAAGGGTGAATTATCCAGCGAGTTTCTTGGCAGAGAAGGGAGTTTGAACTCAGTGCTAGACCACTACTGTCACCATTATGGGCAGTTTTGGCCCTCCAACAATATTTGGGGTCAATGTTAAAAGAGAGAGACAAAAGGAGGATATTAACTTTATTGGTTGCAGAACGATCCCTCATTCTGAAAAGGAATGCACTCTTCAATTATTTAAATGAAATAAATGGATTTTTCCTCACATGCTGAAGGCTGTGGAGGAAAAAATAGAACATCAAGGAGAAGAGTGTCCCAATTATTAGACCAGCTATGACAACAGAGCCTGTGAGCCTGTGATGATAGCCACAAGGGTCTTTTCTCTTCTGTCTCTGAGGCCCTCTGCTTCCACCTAATTTTTTATTTATTGCATTTAGAAACTTATTTGGCTGACTCTGCACTTGCTGCTTTGGTACACCTCGTCCTCTACTAGGCGTCTCATACATTTTAAAGACAATTTTATTAAAAAATAAATAAAGCAGGTGAATTAAATAACACCCTGTCCAGCCTTGGACTCAGAAAAGGAGATTTAGGGAAGCTGCAAAATTTACTTTGCAGGAAGGTGATTGCGAAATGCTTGTCTCCTTTCTTTGCTACAATTTATTATGGATCCTCAGATATAAGTGTCAATTTGGGACAAGGCAAGAGAGATGTCCTTTCAATTAGTAAGCTGTCTAGTTTTTATGAACTCTGAACCTCTGGCTTAGGCTAAAGGGAGAGTGAGGATCAATCCTTCCATGGTACACTTAATATGCTTAACAGTTATTAGTCTTCTCTGCAACCCTTAAAGATTATTTGATTTTCTCTGTTACCCTAAGGGTTATAGTTTGCCTGTGATCCTAGCAAAGGGAAGAAATTTGGGCTTTAAAAAGCACAGACAAGTCTATCCTTGAAACAAGTCTTCCTGTGCATGAGGGATAGATTTCAAAGTAGCTTTCCCTAGCTTGGTATCCTTCAGAAGTGTTGGGACTATGACTCCCAACATTCCCAGCCAGCATAAAATTGTCAGCTTAATGCTTCCAGAGATGTCACATGGGGCAGGTTAGCTCTAACATTAGTCAGCATCTTCCTTAAGTATTAAGCCTAGATCTGCTCCAAAAAATAAAACAGGTGTGAAAGGCTTCTTCAATATTTATTACTTTTTATTGCAAGTATTAACATTTATATACTAATTCCCTCCCCAAATTTTGGGACAACATAGTTTGTCACATTACTTATTACTTATTTCTCAATTTCTTTTTTAACTAAGTAGGTTAGATGGGAAAAAGTAAGGATGTAATATTTCCAGGATATGATCATGACATGTTATACTTTTGTGAGACAGAGAGAAACAGAAAGAATTATTCCTCTCTTCCCATCCTAAATGATTATGGAAGGTATGTTAATCTTTTTTTTAAGAAACAGAACACAGTTGATGGCAGATTGAATATAGAAGAAAATGAGAATAGAGAGGAAACAAACAAACAAAACCAACTGCTTTAGAGTCTTTCTAGTTCTCAAGTATTTATTACTTACTTATTCAATTTATATATTGTCTTCTGTTAAAAGTAAGATATAAAATGGCTTAAAACATAAAACATCACTTGCAAAACCATAAAAAGAAATACAGGTAGTCTTCGACTAACAGTTCATTTAACGACTGTTCAAAGTTTTAATGGCACTGAAAAAAGTGACTTATGACCATTATTCACACTTATGATCATTGCAGCATCCCCATGGTCATGTGATCAAAATTCAGATGCTTGGCAACTGACCCGTATTTATGACAGTTGCAGTGTTCTGGGGGGTCAGGTGATCACCTTTTGTGACCTTCTGAGAAGCAAAGTCTATGGAGAAGCCAGATTCACTTAACAACTATGTCACTAACTTAACAACTGCAGTGATTTACTTAACAACTGTCTGCACGCTTACCACTTGTGCGGTCCATTTCCAAACAGGTCACAGCTCGGTAGTGGCCGCAGCCTGGGGATGGGGGACCCCTGATCTAAGGGCCATAGAGGGGAAGGCCACTTTGCTGGCCCCAACAGATGGGTGCCTGAATATAAAGCACCTCCTGATTCTCAGTGTTCAAGCAGATTTAGAATGTGAGATGAGGTGACTGAATGGTCATTGCTTTATTCTGTTGCACAGAAAGCAGGCAAAAATAACAAGCAAGAAAAGTTGTATTTACTGAACTGGAATGGCACTTTGCAATCCTCTTTTGGACTACTGGTGCCTTTCTGTGTGAGGTTTAATCATGCAATATCCAAAATGTGTGCACCCTGAGAACATATCCACAGAAAACGGGGGACATTTGAAAAAATGAAACTGAATTTTATAAACGTCAAATGATAGAAGAAAGAAGAAATAAAGGGCAAGTATCTCTCATTAGGGTGATACATAAGAAAATAATTTTTCATTGATGACAGGTCAGGAGGAAGAAAAGGAGGTGAAAATGGTGGTAATTGGCGCTCTTGACTGGAATGAAAGTCTCAGGAGAGAAGGAAGTAAGAAGATATAGTTACTAAATGAAACAATGATTGAAGGAGGAGAAGATAACAATTTTCAAATAGAGAGCTGTCATAATGAAGATGGAATATACTGTGTGGTTAGACAAAGCACAAGAAAGAATTGATTTAGGTTGTGGTGTGGTCAATTTAGATTAAATATTGCTAGAAAATGTTCAAGGAGCTATCTAGGACAGTTGAAAAATTATTGTCTACAGACTGTAAAGGAAGAGCAAACACCTACTGTATATCTTGAGAGCGAAGTCAAAGACAAACTTCGAGGATGACTTTGTGAAAAATGCCTAGGAATGTGGTGTCAAGTGGAAGCATGCGTAATCCAGATACTTTTTGGTTTTTTTGCAGATTTTTGTCTTGCATATGTAAAGCTTGATGGAAAAAAGAGTCTCATGTATCTCTTGTGCCATGTCCTTTTGTGAAAGTACAAATGGACATGCATGAAAGATGGGTACATGACACTCACTCAAAACAAAGCAGAATGCTTTTTTTCTGGTGGATTTTAGTTTATGCTGCATGTGGAAATATATCAGAATGAAGATTCTTTTCAAAAAAGGGGGGAGAGGATGGTTCTGTGAGAACTACTATATATGAAATAAGGCAAGGCAAATGATAAAAGTATCAGGAGGGAAGACAAAAGACCCACTCTAAAACTATTCAAGTTTTGTAAGATGCTTAAAAAGAGAACTTAGTCTTTGGAATGATCACATAGGACCATGTATTATTCACACACTGGGTTTCCCAGCTGAAACTCAACCCTACCATGGTTGACAGTTGCCTAATTATCCATGAATGTGTGAATATCTGAAACCTTTAGTTATGAAAGTGACCAAAGTGTCATTCTTGCATTTGCTTCTATGTGTCTAAGGGGGGAAAAAGTAGTAGTATATAGTGAAAGTGTTCCAAGGGAAAGGGAGGGTTTTGCCTTCTCTTTCTGCTCAAGATCCCCATGTACAATTGGTGGGCCACTGTGTGACACAGAATGCTGGACTCGATGGGCTTTGGCCTGATTCAGCATGGCTCTTCTTATATTCTTATGATCTTTTCCTTCCTCTTGACCTATTTATTCTTCATACTGTATATGCTCTTCTAGTACAGTCCAGAGGGAGTATGTTTAACAGATTAGCAAACCTTTCTCCACTGGTCATATATTGTCTCTGGTTTTGGCACCACTATTTAAAAAAAAACAAAAACCAGTCAGGTGAATTGGAATTGATCCAAAAAGAAAAATTGGGTATAATTAATGATGAGAAACCAAGACCAACTCATGCAACTAAGAGAAAAGGATATATATTTTGCCTTGAGAACAGAAAGAGGAGGGAATATATAATATGAGTTTTCAAATGCTTAAAGAGAAATCACAGACCTGCTCTTTATCATCCCAGGCGCAGGATATGGAATAATGATCTAAAGTTGTAGGAAGAAACATTTCAGCTGAATGTTAGAAAAAACACTGTAAGAGCAAAAGCATTTTGACAGTGTGGTACTAATTACTTGGTAAAGTCAAGGTTGTACAACCCTGGATGTGACAGGGAGGCTTCACTTTGGATCTCTGCGTTGAGCAAAGGTTTGGATCAATGAGCTAAAATGTCCCTTTTTAACATTATGAATCTATTCAAGTCAAAGACAAGTCAAGCCCCCAAAACCTGTCACATTATTTTGTCACCTGAGGCAGAAACTGCCATAGTTCCCTGACAGTAGAAACATAACTGTAATAAATTATATAGACTACAATCTGTTGTTTCCTGATATTCAAAATTTGTGATGGCTGCTTAAATGTGAAACTGTCAGTCTCCATGATAAAAACTATCACCAATAGGCATATATGATGAATATACATTTGATACCTTGAAAAGAAAGGAAAAGATGAGAAGGAGAAGGGGTCACCTTTCTGGAAATATTTACCTGTGCGCTATCTATCTTCCATAGCTCCTACCTACCCCGTATAACTTGGCAGCATTGACATGTTCTTGGTCCCTTTGATTAAACAGAGATACCTGATACGGTTTATGAAATGGGCCTTTTCTACTAAAGCACCCATTCTCTGGAATACATTTCCCCAGAGAGTTGCTATCTCTTATCCTGACTTCATTTAAACAAGTCTTTAAAATCTAGCTCTTTTTTCAGACTTAGGACTAGAGTGGGTGATAGATCCTTTGTGCAGTGATTTATTGACGTTTTTATTATTGTAATATTTTATTGATTTTCTATTTTTACAAATCGTAAGTGCTTAGTAAACAAGGGTTCATTTTTTATTTAAAGATACATATTGAATTCCTAATCTCTACCCCTTTTTCCTGGCCAGTGAAAACCTATATCCCATATTTGAAATTATTCTGTGTCTTCTTTTTCTTTGTCCTTCAACATCGCTCTGTCCATTTCTATGCATTCCAATGTTTTCTTGATCCTCTCTTCTTCAGGTAATATTTCTTCATTTTTCAAACACTAAACAAATACCATTCTTACTGCTATTAATACATACAGCATTAAATATATACTTCCTCATCACATTTTTCTAATATTATATGTAATAAAAATAATTCCAGTTTATAACATCTTTTCTATCCAGCTCATATCTCAATTATATTTGCAGTTGAGGCCACCTTATTGAACCAATAGCCTGTTTTCCCAAACCTTATTTCAATTTTAGTTTCCCTTCAGTATTCAAAATATCTTTATAGGTTATAATTTTCTCAAAGTTTGGATGAGTAAAAGTTTCCCTTGTTATGAGCCATCCTGATGTTTTTACATTTCCCATCCCATAGAAAAGTGTGCCATTCTAATTATAAATCATATCTTTCTAAGTATAACGATGTTTTAATTTCTAAGGATTATCTATTTCTTTTAGCTGTATTCAAACACCTGTTTGATAGTGTAGGGTCCCATCCAATAGGTCAAGTCCTCTATTTTCTTTAATCTAACTCTAGCTTTCTTCCTTTGCCAGATAAATTTTTAAATCAGTATCTTTAGATCGTCAAATGATTTTTTGACTGTTTTTATGGGTACTACTTGTAGTAGAAAAAGCCATTTAGGTAAGATATTTCTGAGGGGGGGGGGTAAACCCATTTATATTCATTGAAAACCTCCCACTTTCCTTCACCCTCAGCTTCTCTTTTCATTTCTTGTTTCCCAGTTTCTAATGTTTCTCCTGAAAGCTCTATAATCTGTTCTATAAAGTCTTCTTCCTTATCTTCAGGTATGTTCTGAAGTCTTGAGGGATGATATGCCTTTTCCATTTCTGGTACTATCACTAAGTCTTCCATGTTTTTCTTTGTCTGCGCCAGTCTGTAATGTTCTTCCTTTGTATTCTTCATCTTTGGATCAATTTCTTCTGGTTTGTCTTCATTTTTCTGAGTTCCTTGTTCCTTCTTTATAGTCATTTTCTGAAGGTTTTCTAATTGTAAGTTTAAATTAAAAACCTGTTCATTTATCTTATCCAAATCGTCTTTAGTCTCGTTATAGTCTTTTCATGATTTTTCTTTATGTGAATCAATTGCCTCTTGAATTGATTGCAATATAGATAGCATTTCCTTCTGAAAGTTGTTAGCTTTTTCTCTCTGATATGCCAAATTGGGGGCTTCAGAGGCAGATATTGGGGCTGGTTTTTTGCCACTTTTAGCTAGGTATGGAGCACTCATTTTTGTTCCCACCCTCTATTATATTTCCCAGGTGCTACCGTAGGCTTATCTAATACAACCAATTTTATAGTCAATGCAACAATATACTACTTAAATCTAAATTTAAATTTAACATCTTCTCATAAAGTTCTTATATTCTTTATATATAGCCTTTGTAGTCCAATAAGTTCCAAAATATAGGTCCACCATCAAAAGGATTATTTTGTAATAGTTCTTCTGTCCAGGAATTCAAGAATTATCAGTCAACCGATGTTTGTAATCCAAAATGTCAAACCACCCTACAATCAGTCCATAAGTCTCCCTCAGGCAAAAGTATCCAAGAGACAGAGAGTCAAGAATTAAAGTTCAGCCAATGTTGGTAATCCAAGAGGGTCAACAAGTTTCAAAACTGTTGTAACTCCCACCAGGCAGAAAATAGCCATTGCCAGCTGCTCTCTGTTGAACTAAGAGCTTCAGTAAGGATCAAAGAAGCTAAGTAGTTATCTGGGTTTGGGCTTTGTGCCAGGTCTACTCTACACACAAAATTAGTGCTGTACCTCTCTGCCGCCACTAGATGTCCTTAGATATCCATTTTCCAGCACTTAAAGCAGCGGTTCTCAACCTGTGGGTCGCGACCCCATTTGAGGTCGAACGACCATTTCACAGGGGTCGCCAAACAACACAGTCCACTATTTTTCCCCTTTTTCTTAGCTGTGCTACTCCCTCTTATTCTATTGGCTTTGAAAGCCAATAGAATAGACTCTCTTGAATAGAGTCTAATTCTATTGGCTTTCAAAAGCCAATAGGAATTGTCCAGGCTGTCTCCGCCCTGCTGAGCCCGTCAAAAGTCCCAGTCTGCAAACGGTGCTGCAAGTTGTCTGCAGCGAAGGCGAGCTCTCCGGAAGTCTCCACCCCTCCCTGCTGAGCAACTACTAAAACTGTAAGTAAAAGAGGGCCAGGGGTGGGAGGTGGGAGGCCGGTGGGCGCAGGGAGGTTTTTTGGCACGTGTGGGGCCCGGCGGGTTTTTTACCTCCCTTGGGCTGGGCCAGCTGGTGGCCCAGCCCATGGTCGCCCTGTGCCATCACCGCCACGGCCACCCAGGAGCACCTGGGCCTGCCTGCCGCCACCCATTCACGCCTCAGCCAGCGCAGGGGGCAGCACCACACATGCGCGGCACAGGGGGTAGCACCACACATGCGCGGCGCTTGACAGGTTGGGGTCGCGGCCTGAAAAAGGTTGAGAACCGCTGACTTAAAGCAAACAATTATTTCAACTTTAAAGTTTCTTGAATTTCACCCCAATGTTCTTTCAAAAAAGATCTTAACAGTTTTCTCAGTTCTCAAGATTTATCAAAGCTATGTCTTTATATTACTTCCACTTTAGTGTTGTATTCTTCTCTATTTTTGTCCCACAAGAAGAATTGGACCACCGCTTTCATTTCTCTGGAAGGGTGGGGCAAAAATCCCCTTCCTTCTCACATTTGGGGACTTCTTGCTTTTTGGGAGTCTGTCTTTTCCAGGAGTCAAGAATCAAAATAGTAGAGCAAGGATCAATATTCTCACCCAATTCCAAGCACACTGTTTAAAATGCTGGCAAGTGCTTTCTTTGTTCGGTTGTCAGTAGCTTGGACTAGCCACAGAAATACAGGCAGTCTTTCCCCTGCCAGTTTGGAGGGCTTTCCTCAGATTAAACGGATTGACCACCATCTTTCCATGATCGATGAAGGTCCCCTCCTTCTTCATCACCTCTCTGGGCTGACTTTAAGCCCATTAGAGCCCTCTGGCAGGAAGAAATCAGCCGTGGGAATCGGAGCTCTGCTTTCCTTCGGCTGCATCGCCATGATGCAAACTGGAAGTTCTGATTTATTGTCTTTTGTTGATTTTTCCAGATATGCTTTCTATGATATTGTTTCTTATTGGTTTATATTATATTAATAAATCTGATAAATAAATCATTGTGAAATGAGTGAGCAGATCATTTAAAAATCTGCAAGTACTCTATATTGCAAAGAAAGAGACTGCATGGTACAGGTTAAAAGAGCCCAACTGACCATCTAATTGGTAGATAGGTCTGCTCTGAATCTCAATGTGTGGTTATTAAATCAGATGGACTTTTGCCCCTTCAACAGAGAACTAGAGTAGGTCTTGTTTTATCCAAGCACTAAAGTGTAAATGAGTTGAAGATTAAGCTTCAGGAGTTCCTGCACTCCAGTGGAATTGCTTGATGGATGTTTTGGCAGTATCACTGCTAAGATGCCCCCTTTCATCCAAGTGAGAGATCTGGTAGCTGGAGGTTGATGAAGAGGATGCTTTGTGGAGAAGGTGCTCAGTATATTGCAGGCTCCCTCTTGGCATTTCTCATTTCATTCTGAATAATCAATTGGGCTGCTTCGGAGAGGTTGTTTACAACTTGTAATTTGTATAATTTGATTTGACAGTAATTCCATTGTCATTACATTTATTTACATGACACTTTTTCGCCCTGTGCTTTGCTCAATCTTTATTTGGGTGGTTATCTTTATTATTTATATATTTGCTTCATTATTATTGCTTTTCATATTGCTTTTTCATTCAAAGAAACTACAATAGAAGGATGCATGTAAGATTAAGTCTTTCATTTCTGCATCCTTTTAGGGCAGTGATTGAAGTGCATAGGGGAACAGCCTAATCAAGACAACTGGTTATCATACAGTCAATTATTCCTGGGTTGAATCACACCAAACTCTTGGTAGAGGTTTACTAGATTCATCATCTAGATCCATTTCGGTTTCTTCTGAAATTCATAGAGAAAGGATAAAATAAATGGTTGTCACTTTGTTTCTCTCACCTTCTAAAATTGCCTGATTAATGATGATATCTCATTATCATTGGAATAGGGGAAGATAAAATATTTTAAATAATTTTTTTTAAGTCTGATCTTTTGCTTATTTTCTTTTGTCTTGTTATTGTATGAGCTATTCGATGTACAAAATGCATTCCATAGGTCCTCATTCCTGGCAATACAATTTTCAGTTTTGCTGGAAGAGAAGCAGAGAAAACTTTACATGGTTCTGTAGTCACCAGGTCCAGAATTTGTACAGCTGAAATGGAAACCTGATATATTTGTGTGGGGTGGTGAGAAATAATAATAACAACAATGTTTATATTCAGACTCTGATGAAACAATATATACTTAAAACTATAAATTTATTATTATTATTATTCCTGAAATATTTTTCTAATCCAGCATCTTTTGTCAACAATGAATACTGTATAATCATGTCAAGTGGGACTTTGATGCCTATTTTATTAAGAATTAAGCATTGATAGTTAGCCATCTTACTGGCAATTAATTGTTCCTAATAATCCTAACTTTGTCATTAACACTCTTTAAAAAAAAGAGAGAGAGAAAGAGAGAGATTACAGGTCAGAGCTAAACAACTAAAGCAAGAATTTTGGAGAAAAAAGCTCTCTCAAATGCCAAAAAAGAGCAGCTGCTGGATTAGTAAAGTACAGGAAGCTATCATATTCAATGTAGTTGTTTTAAGTTTAATAAAAATTAAGTTAAAGGTAACTAGGTTAGTTTTTGTCAGACAGCTATTTTCTTCTTTTTATAATTTTATTACATTTTCATAATATAAAATACAAATGAAAATGAAGGTAGTAGGGAAATAGAAAAGAGAAAAAAAGGGGAAAAGAAGAAAAAAAGCATTAACTTCCAACTTTTTTCAGCACAGTAGAATAAATATACAGCCTCAACTTTTTACTTTTACATACTTAGTATATTAGTCATTTCTATAACAACAGTTTACTTTGTTGTAAACTAAAACATTTTTTCTGAATGCAGCATCTGACAATGTACTCCCAACAGGGCCCTTGACCTGGAAAATAATTTCTTACCGAATTCTTACTAAAGAAAAGAAAAGAGGCTCTAGATAATCTATCAAAACATGAGTGACAATAAAGTGTAAATAACAGAATCCAAAGGACAAAAAGCCAGAAACTAGAAGCATATGAACCAAATATAAATAGTCACGCTGTATTTAATCAATCCCATAAATTCAGCAGCAAAAATTCCACTTGTCAAGTAACTACATTATTCAGAATCAAAGACCATGGAACAGAAGTTCTTAACCTTTTTGTGCTCTGGACCCCTTTGAGAGTTTGAAAAACTTTTTGAGACTCCTAAAAAAATATCAGATTTAAATTTATAACACAAAATACATATAGATCACATTACAAAGGAAACAATTATGCTAGTTATGACAGTCCCCCCAAAAGTGCTTACAAACCAGTCCCATTGTTATGTCCCCTGCAACAGCCTTAAAGATCTTCACCCCTACAACTGACCACAGAGACTGCAATGCGCCCCTCCACTCCTCCCCCCCATCCTGACTCTGAGTCCTCACCGGCACTGGCCTGCTTTGCCATCCCAGCAAGGTCCACATGCGCCTCCCCACTCTCTATCACTGATTGCTATACTACTACAACTAATGTGGGGGAGCTAAGGCAAGTGTCTAGTGAGGAAAGAAAAATTGAGAGCTTCACAAGTGTTACCTTTTGCTAAAAAAAAAAAAAAGACCACTGCTTATGGGATTGTGCCATGTGGCTCAATAATAGACTGGCCTTTCCTCCTTCCCTACCTTATCTTCCTGAGCTCTGGAAGTCTTCAAAAGGTAAGTGTGCAATTGGGCTGGGGTAGAGGCCTAAGTGGTTGTGGGGATGCCAAGGAGCAGACAGAAATCTAGACATTGAGACTATCTTCCTAGGGCTGAAAGGGATTGACTAACCAAAGGTCACATAGCTGGCTTCATGCGTAAAGTGAGGATAGAACTCCTGGTGTCTTAGTTTCTAGACCTGTACCTTAGCCATCACATCAAATTGTCTGTCTGTCTGTCTGTCTGTCTGTCTGTCTGTTTCTCTCTCTCTCTCTCTCTCTCTCTCTCTCTCTCTCTCTCTCTCTCTCTCTCTCTCTCTCTCTCTCTCTCTCTCTCTCTCCCTCTCCCTCTCCCTCTCCTTCTCTCTCTCTTCATCTCTACCTCTACCTTTGGTAGCTCAAATGTTTATATAAATACAATAATTAAAACATTACTTGCAACTCTGCAAAAGGAATTTTGTTTGATAACTGTATAAACCTTTGTCCTCTTTAATGCCATAATTCCTAACTCCAGGGAAGTACCTGTCATTTAAACAATGGAACAAAGCCAAATCTCAAAATTGGTAGGTCTATATCTTTTCTGCACTAGATTAGAAGAGATTATTGTCAAAGGATTAATCTCCAGGCTGGGCCATACTAATCATTAAGATGTCAATCATGTCAAAATTCCTCTTCTATGTGTTTCTTCTTCTTCCAAGTGATGCTTATCACAGTTTCATCATGATACCATCTAAAAATAATGATAAACTGCTCTTCGAGTCTTAATGACTTCATGAACACATCCTGATGATTTCATAGACACATCCATGTCACTTTTCTTGGCAACAATATGGAAGTGATTTATATTATTTTCTCCCAATATGGAAGTGATTTACATTATTGTACAACTTTCTAGACCAGCCTATAACTGTGGATCTCCTCTGTAGTTGCCCATACAACTTGTAACCACATCTGGTCTCATTTAATATTTTTAGGATAAGCCAAGACTTGATAGAAACTCCCACCTAGCTGGGCTAAAAGCTTTTATTAAAAGAAGAAGAAAAACAACAGCAAGCCAAACTATACAGATATACCAAACCATGCAAAATGGGAAATTTTAAAGGGTATTATAACACAATCCAATTTAAACAGCTACAGTGTATGACAATTTAGGCAACTGTTTCTTTTCAGCACATAATTAACAAGTGGTAAAGAGAAACCAGGGCACGATGGCTCAGCAGTTAAAGAAGCTGAGTCTGTCAGCTGGAAAGCTGATAGCCTGGATTTGAGACCAGAGCACCATGCAACGGGGTGAGCTCCTATTCTTTGCTCCAGCTCCTGCCCACCTAGCAGTTCAAAAGCATGCAAATGCAAGTAGATTAGTAGGTACCACTGGTAGGAAGGTAACAAAATTCCATGCGTCTTTGGTGATAGCCATGCTGGCCACATGACCATGGAAATGTCTTTGGACAATGCTGGCTCCCTTGGCTGAGAAACAGAGATGAGCACTGGCCCCTAGTGTCCAAAATGACTGGACAGGGTAAACCTTTACCTTTAAAAATAAACCAATTTTAAAGAGCTGTGTTTTCTGAGGAATGTTGAACTCAAATTCTTGTAGTTTCCTCCCTCCTTAGGGCAATCACATGGCCAAATAGTCCCCTCAAATGTTTTGTTATAATGTCCCTCTAATATTTTAAATTTTCAATTGGATGGTATTAAAGTCTTCTATTGCTCCTAACAAAGGTTAACACAGCTTGAAAACATGGCTGGCACAGGTAGTTTTGACCAAGTTTTCACAGGAGGAAAAGGAGTATTCCTCATCAGTTCTTAACAAATATATAAAAAGGAAAAACACAACAAGTCAGTGATAAGCTTGGCTGCACTGTTCATATGCAAAAAAAATAAAATAAAAAATTGACACATGTGCATACAAAGTCATGCAACCTCTCTATCCCTGCTTTATCATTCATGTTTTGAATGTAGCATGTTTGTTCCACACAGCATCATTTTCTATAACTACACTTTACTGGCTGGAATGAGAGAAGTGGCTTCCACACTCGAATATGCAGTGTCTAGATGATTATACTATTAAGTTCCTCTTAGCATTTAGAAATGCTATAAAAATGGAAGGACTAGTTTAAAGGCAGAAAAATAAATATTCCCCACAGCAAACAAACATGCATGCCAAGTCTCCCTATGTTATTTTATATCTGCTCAAAATGGATGGCATAAACTGCAGTAGCTGCAAGGGCAAACATGATTAGTTAATCAATAATAACAGCAGAGAAGCTCACAATAACCAAATATACAAAGCAATTTTGTATTTCATAATAGTCACACAGCCATATACAAGCGATGAGCACCACAGAAATTGCGATGATGAATGTACTAGTATGAAAGTGTTCTTTGCCACTTTCCAGAATGGCAATGCAGAGGACAAAGTAGCTAAATCATCTGTAGATGGAGCAACTGAGCCAGAATGATGAACAATGTAGCCCACAGCCTTCCGAAAAGGACACAGGATTCAGAATTAACTGAGTTCAGTTACAAAAGCATATTCCCAATTAACAGTGAAGCTTTTGCAGCAAACAGCTGTAATTCAGAATAGCTTCAAAGTACACACACAATGCCACAATGTAAACTCCAGGTAAGAGTACTCAAAGAGATCATTTAGCTCAATTTGGTGTCCTCCAGAGGTTTATAGATTACAACTTCTGGAATTCCCAGTTGTCAAAACAGGGTGAAGGGGGGACTATAATTGCAAAACAACAACAACAACAAACAAACAAACCTGGAAGTCAATAGGATGAGAAATGCCCAGCTTAAATGTTCCCTTCAATAGAAGCAATTGGAGAAAACCATTCACAAAGTGATTCCATAAGAATCAATGCACAGCTTTGCATACTAAGGTTTATTATGTTCTCTGAGATAAATCCCCCAGTGTATAATATATTTGTATAGGAACAACTGCAGTTAACATGCAAAAAAGGGGGAAAGCATCAGCCATTCATCTAAAGACAACTGAAGCCCCCAAAAACTATCCAGTGGACATTTTCTAATATTTATTTGTTTATTTAGTGTATGGCATACAAGGCCAGGGGGGCTACAATGTTACAATGTCCTAGCAGCCCACAGTCACAAGTCCATTTGTTGCACATTCTAATAACTGAATATAATTCTAATAATTCAGCTACTAGTGAATTTGAATTATAACACTGATCTACAAGGAGAAAGCCTCGAAAATGAAAGAAACTACATTTAACCAGAATTGGGTCACTAATAAAGGAAAATTAAATCCTGAGAATTAATTGGCTCCAGTTTCCAAGATACAGCTTCAGGTCAAAATTGCATCAAAATAATTCAAAATTATGAGGGGGATGTGTGATTATGCTCTATAACAGTGGTGGCAAACCTATGGCACGGGTGCCAGAGGCAGCACTCGGAGCCCTCTCTGTGGGCACACATGCTGTTGCCCCAGCCTTGCCTCACCCCGTGACCCTCTCCTCACCAGCAGCCCCCCTGGAGGAGAGTCACCCCCGAGTGTGGCCCACACGGAGCAGCGCAGCCAAGGATATGGCAGCCAGGCAGGGTAGACAAGACTCTGCCCTCATGTCCCATCGTGCAGTTGGTGCTGCGGGGCGCAGGCAGAGGGCTTGGCCACCATGGCGCTGCTGGGCTGCCTGGGTGATCTGCGACAGGCCCTGGAGGTGGTGAGTGACCCTGTGGGCAGGCGGGGTGGGGGTGGGGCATGGGGGGGTGGAGCTGGGGCTGGGCCAGTTTTTGGGCACTCAGTCTCTAAAAGGTTCGCCATCACTGCTCTATAACTTTTCCACAAAATGTGATATAGTAATGAGAATTATAAATTTATCTTTTTATTGATACCAATAACATAACTTTCCAGTCATTTATTGGTTTTTCATGTAACATTTTCATGCCTTTTCAGTCTGCAAGAGGCACCACAGTTGTAATCTGGAGCCCAATAGCTCTGCCTTACTCTTAGGCAATTCCAAATCCCTGACCAGGTCATTTAATTCACTCTGTGAAATTAGATGTAGTTCAGGAAGAGCATTCAGTGGGCTAAAGTTTGGACCTGCTGAAATCTTTGGCCCCAGATCAGCTACATCCTGCTCATCGTCTTTATCATCATCTAAGTCTTGAGTGTAGGATTCTCATGGATCTGGAATTGGGGAACAGGACGCAGTGCAGATGGAATGTTTGAATATTCCACGGTCCACTTCTTCTTTACTGAGATCCCTTTTGCAATTGGTGGAACCATGCAAATATAGCAGTCGCTACTAGGATTGGTGGGTTCCTTCCACACCATTGGGACTGTGAAAGGCATGGACTTTTTCTTCTTGTTTAGCCAATGATGCAGATAAGTTGCACATGTAATGCAACAATAATGAGGGGTCCAACTCATAATAATAATAATAATAATAATAATAATAATAATAATAATAATAATAATGTTTTAATAATAATAATAATAAAGTTGGAAGGGCAGGAAACCCTACACCATTTCAGACAAATGGCTTGTCCTGATCCCCTATTTTGCATCCAAGATATAGGGGGTATGCCTTTTTTTTACCACTGCTGTTGTATTGCACTTTTGAGATGCAAATGTAACCTCACCACAACTGTAGCAGAAGATACCTGCATTGTTTGCACAGTTTCAAGGCATCTTGGCTTCTGAGGGAAAATGTCACGCAACTGTTCTTTGGAAATGTTAGGCAATGAAACTTTCACAAGCCACCAGATGTAACTATATGATGCATAGATCTGACCAAGACAAATATGCCTTGCAATAAAAGTACAATAAATTACAGTTAGGTATTGTAATAATCTTTAGTCCCAAAGTGAAGATAAATGTATACACTTCAATGTGGTACCATTTTCATTGTTCTACTATACTTTGTTGAGAAGTTACGAGGCATCACGATCATTAGACACTTCTCTCCCTTGTAGGCAAATATACTCGCCTATGTATGAATCTTTACTGTGAAATATCTTAAAAACTTTAGCCAACTGGCACCTTTACCACCTGTTTTCTAATTCATCTAATCAAAATATGTAAGTATTAACACATTTTATCTCTGAGGTCGATAATTTCCCAAAATTTGTAGATCAATGTAATGAATGCACTATTGGAACATTTCACTCAATATTGTTCATTCAAATGGTAGTGACTCTGTAAGCCGATAAGCTAACATTTATTACCAAAGATTCTTTTAACTGGAAATGCCAGATGTTGAACTTTGAAAAAGGCACACAGAAAGAATGTGCTCTACGAATTGACTGTGATTACCCAGGATTGGTCAAGTGCAGGCTACATCTTTTTTATTTTTCATCTTGTTAATATGAGTCGGAGTTGCTTCCCATGGCAGGATAAACATACAATAACCTCAACAAACATAAACTAAGGCAAACAACGGAAACTTGTTTTCCTGAAAGAGATCCCACAGAGCATTGTATTGATGCACATCCTATTAAAACTGGCCATTAATTTCAACTCTCTTCCCCAATCCCTCTTTCTGTATACTAAAAAATCATTCAGAGAAACACAGTAAAGAAGAATATAGTACTGTATATAATGGAAAGACGTGGATAAAATGATTGGCATAAATAATGAAGTTTTTCATTGTTTGGTGCACACTTTTGGATGTTTTATTCCCTTGTAAACATTCTGATCTCTGGACTGTGTATTTTCTGAATAAATCAGTTTACTACTACTATTATTATTATTTGTTCGGTGAAAAAGCTGCATATTCCATTAAATTAAAAATAGAACTGCAAACAGGCCTAGTTTGATCTTTGTGGCATCTCTAGAACAGTAACAAGAGTAATTCTAGCAATTAGATGTTAATTGATGTCTGAGTGGATCTATTCCTAGAAACAGCATGACCGTGGAAGGCATAACTAACATCATTAAACATCATCATGGCCCCTCCGGGCTTAGCAAGAGCTGAGCTGGAGAGAAGGCGAGTTACTCACTGAGATGCTGTATCCAGAATAAAGCAATCAGGAGAAAAGTGGTATGGGAAACTTGTCCCATAGAGACTCATTCAACGGGGGTCTCTTCTATGAGCAATTGGACCACATCAATGGTCTGTTAAAAATATAGAGAGAGCCTCTCTCTTCCCAGCATAAACTGTCTAATTATGCATGTCCTTAATCAGTTTCATAAACCTTTTGGCTATGATTTAATTATTCTTACTATGTGCCTGGTTTAGTTATTGTGTTCTGCAAGAATAAGGGCGAAGGGAAGAGGGAAGCCATGTACCATGCCGTACAGCTAAGCCTGTTCTGAAATATCAGGTGAGTATACTGCACTGAAAAAGACCTCAGGAGATACTACTCATGATAGCTCTGCACCAAGCTATCTAACTTTATTTTTAGAAATCCTGTTACCATAAGAGCCATTTCCGCTGTTTGGTAAGAAGGACATTTTTCATTGAAAGGACCAAACAAAATCCAAAATATGAAAAGGGCAAACATCAAGAGAAACACGATCATTATTTCAGCTACCAGTAGACTTTGGATTTTCCACCCACTCCCCACCCCATAAAAAAATGGAGTCAAAGCAAGGTCTTGGGCTAAGGCAGATGTGATGAGACATGGTTTATTACAAGCTCAATTTTGTTTGGGGTTTACTCACTTCCTTTTCCTTTAGCCAGCTGGAAAAGCTCTGCTTCGATTACTTACAATAGATTGTTCTGCCTAAACTTGACAAACAATAGTTAATCTTAGCTATGGACCAACTCTACAACCTAATGTTTGAAAAAAATATTTCAGGCAAGCTATTGTTATTATAACTGGAATTGTTTTAACAATAAAAATGCAGGATAGCATTTTTATTTCATTACCTGTTGCATTCCATAAGGAATACCATGTTTCCCCCAAAATAAGATTGGGTCTTATTATTATTATTTTTGCCTCCAAAAGTGGCACTAGGTCTTATTTTTGGGATGGGGTGTCTTTTCCACTCACCTCCGATATTGACAGCCCCACCCAGCCAGCCCATTTCTTCCACAGCTGAAGGAGCAACTTCAATCCATAGCTTGGTTCTCAGCTGCAGAAGCCTTCAGGAAAGACCTGTCTGGGAAATACAGCGACGCCACAGAAGAAGTGGGCCAGCGAGGCCTGGCTGCAAGGTAATGGTGGTAATAATAATAATAATAATAATAATAATAATAATAATAATAATGTGTGTGTGTGCAGAGCACATGGGGTGGCTCCACCACTCCCACCCCTGCCCTAGCTTGATTTTTAGGTGTGTCGGTACTAATACTTCATGTGTTCTTGATTCTATACCTCTTTTTATGCAACCCAGGATTGTATTAGCTTTTTTGGCTGCTGCTGCACACATTTTTAAGCCAGGTCTTGCCTTATCTGTACTTGTACCTTTGATTTTTCCTGCCTAAATGTAAGACTTTGCTTTTCTCCACATTCAAACTCATTTTGTTGAATCATAGGGCCCATTGTTCAAGTTTGTTAACATCTTTTTGGATCCTGAGTTTGTCTTCTGGGGTGTTGGCTACACCTGCAAATTTGATGAGTTCCCCTTCAATTCCTCATCTAAGTTATTTATGAAGATATTAAAGAGTACTGGGCCTAAGACGGAACCTTGTGGTACCCCACTGCTTACTTCTCTACATGTGGATGTAGTTCCATTGAGGACTACTCATTGAGTATGATTTGCCAGCCATCTACAGATCCATCTTGTGGTGGTGTTGTCTATTCCACCTTTTTCTAGTTTACCAAGCAGTAGATTATGGTCTACTTTATCAAATGCCTTACTGAAGTCCAAGTATACTATGTCCACAGCATTTTGCTGGTCTGCTAGTTTAGTCACTTTATCAAAGAATGAAATAAGATTGGTTTGTCATGATCTGTTTTTAGCAAACCTGTGCTGGCCATTAGTTATAACTTGGTTTGCTTCTAGTTGTTCGCAGATCTGTTTTTTGATTATTTTTTCTAGGATCTTCCCAGGTATTGATGTTAAACTGATTGGTCTGTAGTTTCCTGTGTCCGTTTTTTCTCCCTTTCTTGAAGATGGGAACCACATCAGCCCTTTTCCAGTCCTCAGGTATTTCCCTGGTGCTCCAGGAGTTTTGAAAGATATGGAGCAATGATTCTGAGATAACATTTGCCAGCTCCTTCAGAACTCTGGGATGTAATCTTTTGGGTTCCGTCGATTTATATTCATCAAAGTTGGATAGGTGTTCTCTTACCATTTTCTTGCTTATTTTAATTTTTGTTTCTAGTTTGTCTTTTGCAGTGTTTTTTTTTTTCATATGTTGGGCTATAGTTTCTTTTTGTGTTAAGACTGATGCAAAGAATGAGTTGAGCAGCTTTGCTTTCTCCCTGTTTCCTGTTATTTCCTTGCCATCTTCTATCTTTAGTGAAACTACAGTTTCCTTGACTTTTTTCTTGTTGTTAATATGTTGGAAGAAACTTTTTTTAAAATTATCCTTGGTTTCTGTTGCAAGTTTGTTCTGAGCCTTTGCTTTCCTGACTTCATCTTTGCATGTTCTGGCTGTCTGCTGAGAATCAGCCTTAGTTATGTGCCCCTCTTTCCATTTTTTGTATTTGTCTTTTTGTCTTTCAGTTTGTCAGAGAGATCTTTGTGCAGCCATGCTAGTTTCTTTTTGAATTTCTTGTTTTTCTTTTTCAGTGGTATTGTGCTGGTCTAGGCTTTTATGATTGCATTTTTCAGAATTTCCCACGCTTCTTGGGTTGTTTTCTCCTTTAGGATTTTCATCCATGGGATCTTTCCTAGGCTCTTTCTGAGTTTGTTAAAGTCAGCTCTTTTGAAGTTTAAGACACTGGCTGGATTGTTTTCTATTGCTAGTGTTTGCATTATATTAAATTCCAGTATGACATGGTCACTTTCACTCAAGGTTCTGGCAACTTCAACTCCCTCTATCACTTCTTCTCTATTGGTAAGAATTAAGTCCAGTATAGCTTTTCGTCTAATTCCCTCCTCCACCTTTTGGATAACAAAGTTGTTGGCTAGGTTGGTTAGGAATCTGTTTGATCTCCTGCTCACTTTAGAGTTTGTCTCCCAGTTGATATCTGGATAGTTGACATCTCCCATTACTACTGTGGTATGCTTCCTACATGCATTTGTTAACTGGTTGGCAAAGAGTTCATCTATTTCAGTGTTTCTCAACCTTGACAATTTTAAGGCATGTGGACTTCAACTCCCAGAATTCCACAGCCAAACCTCTGTGGAGAGCCAGCATCTGGGAGTTGAAGTCCACATGCCTTAAAATTGTCAAGGTTGAGAAACACTGATCTATTTCTTCTGATGGGTTAGGAGGCCTGTAATTTACACCTATGGCAATGTCACTTGTTTTCTTTTTTATATTGACCCATATACATTCTGGAGAGATTTTGTCTTTGATTGAGAAACAAATTTGATCCCATTCAAAGCAGTTGAGTACCAAGGTATCACTGTATATGCATTAAAAAGAGGGTCCAGGAAGATGAATAATAGTGTAGCAAAGCTGTTTGAGAGTGTTTGCAGGAGCTTGGTTGGGAAGGGAGAGATTGGGACAGCTGCTGCTGGCTTTGGGTGTGGCCGGTGTGGGTGGAGGAGAAGATAGAAAAGAGAAAGAGAGGAGAGGCTGGGGGTGGCTGTTGCAATTGGTCAGGTGAAGGTAAAGGGACTGGAAGTTTTATTTGTTTCCTTCCTAACGAGGATATTTTAAACAGAGGCTTGAGTGGGAGAGAGAGTGTGTGTGGAGAGGAGTTGGCAGAGGCTCCTAGCCTCAGATTTTAACAATAAAGATAAAGGAGAGGGGAGGGTTTGATGCTGAAACCTGACTGAAGGAGAAGCAACAGAAGAGAGAGGAGAAACTGGTGGTGGCTATTGCTGCTGCGAAGCTTGGACCGTGACTATTGCTACTGGTACAGGTTTTAAGACATTGTGAGGGAGTTGCCCTGGGGGACGAGCTATTGCTACAGCACACTGATTGTTGTTGTTTCTACTACTGTCTGGATCTGGGGTTTTTCCTCCCTCCCACTTGATTCTGAATGATTGCTGAGGAATCTCTTATTTCTGCTGCTTTATCGGCCTTGGGCTGTTGGATATCATCATAGCATTGACTATTGTGACTGGTTACTTTTGTTCCTGGAAGCCCCCCCCTTGATGACAAGAGCCTGCTAGCTAATAATTCTGCATGGACTCCACCTGGAAGAGACATCTTATCCACCCTTAGAGAACACTACTGCAGGGTTGGACAAAGGGAGACGGGGCTGGGAGGACCTGGGGTTTTTTGCGGCCTCTGAGGAGGTAACGCTACAATAGCATGTATAGATAGTCTTTATTCAAAGAACACTTTGTATAAAAAGGAATATTTCTTAGGACCAGGTACCTTTAAAATCTCAGCAGAGACCATTCCCCACCAGATCTTAGGCTTCTCCAAGCCTAGAATGGGAAAGACAATCTAAGGAGATGCTGTTTCTAATATCATGAGATTTTTTTAAAAAGCAGTTTACACTGGAAACTAGGATAAAGCCTTCCTTCCTTCCTCCCTCCTTCCCTCCTTCCCTCCCTTCCCTCTTATTGTTGTAGCAATGTGCCCTAGTGACTCAGGATATTGCTTTTCCTAAGAGAGCAAAGAGCAAGAGAAAATATCAAGTAGCTGATATTTGAAACTCAGGCACCATTTTCCCCTGCTTTATAGTTTTTCTCAATGAGAAAAGAACAAGAAGAAAGAATACCTTAAAAGGGATATAGCTTCAGATGAAAGTGCTGCTGGATAGCATGACCTGTTAGGCCATGATAAATCCATGGACAAGATGTTCCCCATTCCAGATGTACACATCAGTTTATTTCATTTTTATGACATTTTAATGCCACTTCTTCTCTCCAAGAGATTTAAGATGTTTGTTCCTCTTATCCATACTATTTCATCAATCTTGGGGGGTGGGGGGAGTTTGCTATAGCTGTCCTTTCTGATGATTAATTGGTTTTATTCTTCTGAATATGCTTCCCAGTTTTATAACATTGTGATGTATAATTTGTTATAAAATTTGATTTGTATTGTTGCTTTATGCATTGGGGTATTGTACACCACTCAGAATTCATTGATTGTAGTGGACTATAAACAATGGTAATAATAATAATAATAATATAATAATAATAATAATAATTGAACTGGTTTGACTTAGTATGGATTTTTTGGTCTAAAGTCATCCACTGAGGCTCAACCCAGTGACAGGACATGAATACTGATTTTCTTAAACAGTATTTATCATACGATGTTGGCTTGATTCCTGAGATTTTACAGTGCATAATGACCACTATTAAAAAGGAATTTGAGTTTATTGTGCACATTTTATTGGGTTTATAAGCTGGACCTGTACATTGATAGTCTCAATGTATGCAGATATGCATATATGTATTCATATCTCTCTATATAGGGGAAGCACATTCATAATATAAAACACTGGGGAACAAATCTCATTAGTCAAGTAGAAAGACTTTTTAAAAGTCAAAAGTGTTTTAGATTGTTGAGCCAAAGAACTGTTTCTTGACACTGAATATTATCTACCTCTAAACCAAAATCTCCTTGGACTGTGGAAGACTTTCTATATGAAATCACTAAATTTTCTAAACTGTGAATCCTGCCAAGCTCCTCTTTTCTTAGTGCGAAATAATTCTGTAACTGGCATTTTCAATTACAAATCTTCTGATATTCTACCATGCACAGTTGGAGAAAGTATAATGTTGCTGATGTTACTCTAAAATGTTTCACTGTTTATCATCGTCTTGTATATTTTATTAACAATACATTATTTTGTGAACTATCTTTATATCACACTGCCTTAAAATAACATTCAATATTTAAAACTATCTAACTTAAGCATCATATATCCAACTTAAGCATTACTGCATGTCCTTCTCCTACTGTATAATAATAGTTGTGGGGTTGGCCTTGGAGCAGAAAGACCTGGGTTCTAATTCGCTCTCAGCCAAGGAAACTGAATGGCAACTTAGAGCCAGCCATACTCCCTTAGTCAGCCTGTTTCACGGGGTTCTTGTTGAGATGAAAATTGGAGAAGGGAGTACTGAACATATCACTTTGAGTTCTTGAATGAAAAAACAGGATATAAATCTAAAAAACATTGATAAATTTATGTATGTATGGATATGTCATAGTGAACGTGGACAAAGGTAAATGCAAGAGATTATGTATGGTCCATCAACAAAAGAGAGGTAACAGCTACTTCATATTACTACAGAAGAAACAAGCAGTTGTTGATCCACCAATTCCTTGGCATATCTTAATTAGTCTTTCAGACAGAAAAATAAAAAGATGGACAAATCAGTGCCTGTGAATTTGAGGGGTAGGTGAATGGATCTGGTTTATATTTTTCTTTTTGTTGGTTAGAATAAATAAATAAATAAAAGAATGGGTTAAAACCCCAAATAACTTGTTTTCTTCATATTTTGTTGTTTTGCTAGAAAGGAAAGGAAGTGTTAGAAAGCTAGGATTTCCCCCCATATTAATTTATTTCCATATTTTCTCCTGGGAGGGGAGCAATATATTATCATCTTCCTTTGGACAAATGCTTTATTTGCCAAATAAAGCATATGAAATCACCATTTTAGTAAATTAGTGTTTGGGAAGCTATCCAATGTGCTTTAGAAATAAGGCTTCATTGACTAAGATGCTCATGAAAACCTCAGTATTACATTCTAAAATCTTTGAGCACATAATCATGGGACTTCCTTCCTACTGCTGGAGGCCACCATCCAGTGAGTCCTCTGCAAAGAGTTAATTAATCAATCAGAATAGAGCTGGAAGGGACCTTGGAGGTCTTGTCCAGCCCCCTGCTCAAGCAGGAGACCCTATCCCATTTCAGACAAGTGGCTGTCCAGTCTCTTCTTAAAAACCTGTAGTGATAAAGCACCCACAACTTCTGGAGGCTAGCTATTCCACTGGTTAATTGTCCTCACTGTTAGGAAGTTTCTCCTTAATTCCAGGTTGCTTCTCTCCTTGATTAGTTTCCATCCATTGTTTCTTGTCTTGCCTTCTGGTCCTTTGGAAAATAAATTGAGTTCAAGAATAGAGTCATTTAATATAGACCTTGCCAGGAGAGAAATATTAGGCAGATTATCAGGAAGTGATGCTTAAGTTGGTGTACAAGCCACACAAAACTATCTATGTAAATTGGTTCAAACTGAAGGGGTAGAAAAATTCTGGCTCAGCAAATGAATGTTGAAATAGATCATGGAGAACAATGAGGAAAAACAAATTCATGAAGAACAGATGTGGAGCTAAATAAGTTCTGACTTTGGACTGTGTAGTACAGACCCTATTCAGGATGATTTCGATCTTATGAGGACATGAGCATCAAATGCCAAACTGAAAGGCACCACTAGATAGCAAAACAAAATTATACAATCTGCACTGGCCCCATTAGTCTCTCCAAAAGGGTACATTCTTTCTTTAAAAGCTAGTCTTGCCCTAAGCCAATTACTTTAGCAAGAGCATTTAAAGTTAAATGAATATTGGAATGGAACTGAGTTATTATTACGACCACTTTCCCATGAGACAGGCTGTTCTAGAAGATACCTTCCAGAGCTCTTGATTGTCATATTCTTAATCCAGTCACAGATCTGTCCAGGGAAGTTAGACATCACTGTTTCTGAACATAAATCTAGAGCAGGAGTGTCAAACTGCCTGCCCACAGGCCAATTTCATCATACCAAAGCCGCACCCACCCCATTGCCGGCAATGCAAAAAGAGTCGCGATATGTTGCAACACGTCACGTGATGAGTTTGATACCCGTGATCTAGAGCAGTGGTTCTCAACCTTTTCTTCAGACCTCCTTTAAATACTTTTTGTGGCCACAGACCATGGTCATGGACCCCCAAGACTTAACTCAGGGGCCCATGGACCACAAGTTGAGAACCACTGATCTATTCTAGAGCATTCCTTAAATGCATATAACATTTTGTAGAGTTCAGGAGAGCACTGGGAGATCCTTAAATAATAGATAAATGACTTTTTAAGACATATATGAAGATGGATAGACTTCACATTTATTGTAGGAAATTATTTTAGTTACTTTGTAGTAGATGCAACAAACTTCCAACAGAACCCATTTGCAATTCATTTTTTTCTGCATTTTCAGAAATACAAATATTTCACTAATCAGTGAATAAAACATAGGGACCACCATTCAGTCACCACAGAGCTCAAAGGTCAGTTGACTAGAATTCAGAAAGGAATGAAACACAAGACAGAATTAATGCAAGAAAGGATGTGAATAACTTTTTTCACTGCACATGCAGCTGGAAAGACCACCTAGTTCTAGAAAGAAGATTACATGAGTCAGGCAAAATCATGTTTAATTATGATTATAAATATAAAATAAGGGGGAACTTGCATGGCTGCATTTGTCTTCTCCAAAGTTTTGGGTATGGCTTTAGGGTCTCTGTAAAAATTAATTTTTAAAGTGGCAGATGGAGAAATTATTAAATCCCATTAGAATTTAACAAAAACTTTTTAAACCTAAAATAAATCAGTTTATGTCTTGTTTCTACAGCACATTACCCTATTTGCTCTCACTTTTTTGGGAATGCAAGTCTTAGCACGTCAACTGTGGCTCCTGTCATCTCACAACAAATTTTGAACCCCTGATAAGAGTGTAAAATTAGTTCACAGACTGATAAAGGAGATATATAAAAGTATCTAGTACATCACTTAGAATGTTTTAATTGCAGTGACATAGAAATAGGTTTAATAAATAGATAAGTAACCAGCTGTGAGAATCTGTGCTATCAATCAAAAGACCTGCCACTGTGCTGATTCTCAATAGGAAGAAGCTAAAAAAACCTCTCCATCATGATGTATTTGGGGAATGTATTTATTTTTGGATGGGAAATAGTTCCATTCAGTGGTGTATGCAGGGGAGCCCGAAAAGTCAAGATAGCAGCCACAATTATGCAGCTGAAGCCCCATCCTTTTTTACATGTATCATGATACACATTAAGAAGGACAGGGCTTTGATCATGTGGTTGAGGTCACAATTTTGATTTTCTGGCCTCCCCCATGCTGCAGTCCTCCCTGGTTCACTTGCTTGAATTTTTGTAACCCTGTCTTTTTTTTTCTCAATAAAACTCGCTAGAGAGATTGTAAGATTATCATGCTGGAAAAAGAATTATGTTCAATGAAACAGATGCTGTTTAGGCTGGCAGAGACAATGGGATAGATAAACAGGGCAGTGAAAGAAACAAGTTTCAGGCTGTGTATATTTGCAGGACTTTTGTCTAAACTACAGGTAAACAATAGTTTAACAACAGGTGTAACACTGCAGCAGCTTCAGCACTGACACAGATGCAGAATGCATTAATCTACCAGTCGCTGCTTTATACATCTGTTTAGTTAGAACTGAGAGTTCCCTAGTCTACATGAATCCACCTACTTTTACTGAATTATTTAAAGAGTATTATTTTAATAGTTCCATCAATTGTATCTTCTATTTTTATTACCTGGGGTGTCTTTGTGCATTTAATTTTGCAAACATTTCAATTCTTAACCTTCTTGACAATCCCATTCCAGGCTGACAGAAGGAACCTATCCTCAGATTCTAGAAAAATAGGCCAAATGACATGTTGGGTAAAATGTCCCCAAATATACTGTAGTTCTAAAAATATGATATCATCATTTTTAGAATATTTAAAATGGAACTGAGCTATGCCACCAACCCTCAAGCCTGAGATAGATTTAGCTAGCACCTTCCCAGTGGCTAAGTATTTCAAGTTATAAAAAATGGCAACTTGACAAAAATGCACTAATACTTTCAAACAAACATGCCATTAACAAGGGAAAGAAAAGGAAGCTTGATTGCAATTAACAAAGATCTATTAGGTTAGTTCAAAATGTATTGCTTTTACTTCTGCATGCTAGCTTTAGCACCAGAGATTGATTAGGCTGGCACAATTTGAGAGTGTGCAGGCTATTGATCTCCATGAAAATATATGGGTGAAGAAGTGGAACTGATTAGACAACAACTCTCTCCTCATTGTGTATTTGAAAAAAAAAAGTGCTAAGCAAGGAGAAACTTCCGGTGAGTAAATGACAAACTAACTTCCTACAGACAGTGGGAGATATTACAGCCAAAACTGGCTGTTGGGCTGCCCAATCCAACTGCTTTTTAAAGATTGAGAACTTTCAGAACCTCAGTTTGGGAAACAAATATATCAATGGATCTGTTAAGAGAAATCAATGAATATTAAATTAATTTAATGAATATTAATATTAATATTAATTAAACCGAGTTTGAAAGAGGGGTAAAAAGCCATCTATATTAAAATTGAACAGCCCTCTCTCAACAGAGTAGGAGGGATAGGACAACAGTTATCTCCTGTCTACAGCACAGTACTTTCAGCAGTTCCATTTGCACTCTGATTCAGGTGATTCTGAGGGTTTATCAACAACTCTCAGAGAGCTAACGATCACCTTCAGAGTGCTAACAACCAAATGACTGTTAAGGAATATATATCCTTCCATTCCTCACCATTCCATCAGAACTGAAGTAACTTCTTGGATGAGAAGTGAAACATCTTCAAGGGGAAAAAAGAAAGGAAAGTCCAGTTGCCTTGTGAAAAGCATCTTTGGGACAGCCCTAATCTGGACGACGGACCATCTCCATAAACATTAAGTTCAGAAAATACTTTTAAAGTTATCTGGTATGATAGAAAAAATTGATGTCATTGAAGAGGAACAAGCTACACTGAATAAAACTGAAATCAGTTTGAATATGGATTTTAAAATGACAGACTTACCAAAGAGATGAAAAAAGATGAAATGGTGGATATACACAAAGATGAAATATTGGATTTACAAATGAAATTGCTTGATGATTTAACAAGTAAAAAAGATACACAGATACTAAAGTGATGTGGACAACATCTTTACACCTTTGGATTTACTAAAGGAACTTGAAATTGTCAATAATTTTGTGGAAAAAGACAATGAAAACACGAACAGTTGTGGGGATAACCATTTTACACTGGAATTACAAAAGGGGTAACTCAGAGATGGTAAGTCAGAGGCGCCAATGATTTGGAATAAGAGACAAGGATAGTAAGAGACGTATCAAATGTTGGGACATTGTTTGAGGTGACTATACATTTTTGGGAGAAAAAGAAAAAAATATAAAATTGGGGTTTTTGATCAAGACTGAAATAAATGTGTGGGTATTTTGGACAGTGTTTAATGGATTTTTATTGACTGGGAGTAGATGATGATGTTTTAAAGGCTTTGTTTATTTGAAGATAGGAGATGGGAGAATTTGTTCACATTGAAAAAGAGATTCAAACTGGGTTTATTAGATACAGTTTATAATAGTTATGTTGCTGTTTCTGATAACCTTTAATCAGTGGTGGGATTCAGCCAGTTCACATTGGTTTGGCAGAACCAATACCTATTTTTTTGTTGAGTTCAGCGAACCAATTATGATAAATCTGAGTCTCTATTCCTGGCCTTCCCATCTCCGGTTTTTCCAATTTTTTTTCAATCCAATGCTGAGGTTTTCTCTCTCGACTCCTCCCTTCAGCTGTTTCGGTCCTGCTGCTCTCACGCTCCTCAGGATGTTGGAGGAGGTTTTCCAAAGCACAGACTGACGCTGATGCCCTGTTCCATGCCCTACATCATCCTGCAAGCGGAGGGAGAGGGGGGAAGACAGGGGATCCAGATGTGCTGCATGGTGGCAGCAAGTGGAGGCAGGCAGGGGAAGACAGGCAGGGGAAGACCCTCTGCACAGGCTCTGGACAAACTGAGATTTGGAACTGAAAAAGCAGCAATGGGAGCAAAGGGCTGTTCAAAGAAGGAGGAAGAAGGAGAAAGTCGGAGAAACCCAAGAGAGACCTCTTGAGTCATCCTGCAAGTGGAGTGTGGAGGGAAAGACAGGCGATCCAGATGTGCTGCATTTGTAGACATCAAGAAAGAGAGATTGCAAAAATTGTTATTTATGGGAAAAGAATCAAGTCTTAAATTAGTATTTGGTTTTATTTTGAGTAGCAGGAGAAAGATTTTTTTTTCATCCATGCAATTTCCTCCCAGTTGCTATTTTAATCTTTACCAATCTAGCAGTTGTGTGTGCAATGGTATTTATCTTTTTTTTCTCTTTAGGATGAAGAATTCATAAAATATTAGTCTTATGGAATGTCTTCTCTAGGGCTTTCTTGTCTAAAAAATAATGCAATATTATTAGGAAATCCCATTGTATCAATTTGCAAAATCCACTAATTAAATGGTGCAGCTATGAAACAGTTGATGGAATCTACATTGAGGTGGACAATCTGATTCCCCCACAGATGTTTCAGGGTAAAATTCCCACCAACTCTAAATAGAAACATATCGCAGAGCTGTAATCCAAAAAAGTGTAGACAGACCAGGTTATCTTCTGATCTGTATAGCTATCAATTCTGTTTTGATTGGTGTGTGTGTATGTGTGTGTGTGTGTATGTATATCCATCGTGCTATTCCCTTGGAGGGCGAGTAGCACTATGTAGATGCAGAAGAAAAGAAAAAAGACAATGAAAGACACAAGTTAAGATAAAGAAAAGGAAACAGACCTAAAATTCATTTACAACACCAACACCATTCCTATACCTCTGCTTGCCTTTCCACCCTTGCAAGCAATTCTTGCTTCTACTACATTTATTAATTCTTTAAACATATGTCCGTTCTCTTTCATAATCTTATCAATTCCATATAACCAGAACTTTTCTTCTTCCTCTCAGTCCATTTAGTCTTCCTTCATACATTTGTTTTACAATTCATTCTCTCTGTTTGATCAAATTAACTCAACATACTTATTTGGTACCGGTCATTTATTGTTGTATTCAGCCAGCATTCATTCAGCATTTATTCATTCTAGACTTTACTTCTTAAGTATCTCATATTGATTGCATATAGCTTACTTTTATGTTATTTCTTACTTCCATAGAACAACATGGACAGAAGCACACTTTAATACATATCCATGGTTATTGTTTTTGATAAATATTCATTCCTTACAACATACCACATCCTGCCTAATATCTTCCAACCAACATATGCATCACTTCAGTTTTTTACTTCTATTTTCCCATCTTTACTAAACCATCTTCCAAAGTATAAAGATTCTTGCTCTTTTTCACTATTTATGTATAATTTGTACTTGCACATTTCATTTTACCTATTATCTACTAACTACCTTGGTCTTCGATACATTTCATAAATCTAATATCTGCTACCCATCATTCAGCTTCATAGGTATTTCTCTTATTGTTTTAAATATTAAACTTCAACTCCATAGTTCTACAAAATATTGCATAATCCGAGCTTGTTCATATTATCTTCTGCTTTCTCTAAAAACAAAACACATTGATTGAACTTTCTTCCTTACATTCTTACATTTTAATGACTTGCTGCAGATGACTTGCCCATTCCCTTATCCAGCAGATCCTTGCTGTATTTTTTTCCACTTTTTTCTCATTGTCACTTCTCATTCCCTTTCTGTCAGTGTTCTGACAAATACTTTTCCAAACACACTTGACAAATAAATCCTTCTGTGGATTTTATATTTGCTTTGGATGCTACTTTTGAACAATTCTTACAAGCACTTGCAGTGCCATAGTCTCAAAATGGATTCCTCAGAAGGAAGGAAATATTCATTAACTACATTTCAGAGAGCAAAACTAACTTTCTCTGCACAATATGGTACAGACCAAACTCACACTGTCATTTAATCAAGAATACAGATACTACGGAGATGTACATTTGCCATTCTTGGAGGGCAGGGATATTAAATAAGACACATTGAAAGGAACCAACTATACATATTACCTTTGAATATCTCAACATGCTCCAATCAGATATACCCATTCAACCATCAAGCAAATCTTCATATAAAAAGAGAAAAAAAATCATTCCACTTTAGGAAAGGAGATTTTAAAACCAAAGGATGTGGAAGAAAAATCTTGGAAGGCTCATAGGGCTAATGTATGAGTCTTTGTGGGTCTTTCCTTGATTTATTTGTACTTACCATTGCACAAAAGCAGCTATTTTAAAATGATGGAAGCAGAGATCCCAGACAACAAATATTTCTGAAAAGTAGTATTACATTTTACCTTACTCTTGGAGAGAAGAGGCAATTTAGTGCCTCTTCTATATAAAGACCATTCTAAAGGGCAAGAAAAGGTTAAGAAAGCACAAGAGGGGAAACTCAGAGCAACATGCTGTTGAATAGTCTCTACAAACTCAGAAGTCTCTATAGCTCTACAAATATACAAGTGATTCTCAGTGCCTTAATGATGCAATTCATTGGTTTGTTTTTCAACTTTCAAAGCAGAATGGTTTAAAATTGTGACATTTGGGAGAGGCAAAATATCTTTCCAGAGAGGTAAGAGACATTCTTCAACCAATTCCTCTTACACCTCAGAATTACACAGGTCATTTGCTAATGGAAGCGGGAAGAATCTCATGCAGGAGAACTCTGGGGAATAAGATGACCTGCTCTTTCACCAAGAATATAATATATTTTGACCAAACATAAGAAATTCCATTTGTGGATTTACTTTCCTCTCAAGCACAAGCTCCACAAATTCAATAATAATAGGTTTCTTCAATTGATTGTTGGGGTAAAGATAAAAATCAGCTGAAGTTTTCCCAAGCCCCAACATTAGGTAGAAATTCTAGCTACTCTAGGGGAAAAATTAGTTTGAGTTGGTTATGACCTATAAAGCCCTACATGGCATCGGACCAGGTTACTTACGGGACCGTCTGCTGCCCCATGAAACCCAGCGACCGGTTAGGGCCCACAGAGTCGGCCTTCTCCAGGTCCCGTCAGCCAGACAGTGTCGCCTGGCGGGGCCTAGGGGAAGAGCCTTCTCTGTTGCGGCCCCGGCCCTCTGGAATCAACTCCCCCCGGAGATCCGTATCGCCCCCACCCTCTTCGCCTTTCGTAAACTGCTCAAAACACATCTTTGGGGCAGTTAACATCTTGCCCCTAGCCAGTGTATGTTTGTGTATATGTTTGTTGGATGATTGTTTTTTTTAACTCAGGGGTTCTTTTTATATATGTATTTTATGCTAGATTTCTATTTATGCTGTGAGCCGCCCTGAGTTCCTGGAATAGGGCGGCATAGAAATAAAATTAATAATAATAATAATAATAATAATAATAATAATAATAATAATAATAATAATAATAATAATAATAATAATAATAATAATAAAAGCTGAACCAGAAACTCCTTTTTATTTAACACAAAAGCAGTGAACATGCTAAGAAAAGTATCTGAAGATGATACTGTATTGAAAATAATGACATTCTCTAGTGGACAATCAGATGTTACTCTCTGTAATTTCCATAATAAGTTGCTTTCAGTTTCAGAAAATCACAGAAGCATATTTTGAATTCTTTGCATCTCACTCAGAGATGAAGCAATGTCATGAATTTTGTATTTAAAAATAAAAGTAGAACCAGCAACCTTCTACAGCAGGGGTGTCAAACTCAATTTCATTGAGGACCGCATCAGCATTGCAGTTGCCCTTGGGGGGATGGGGGGTGGGCATGGATGGAGTGGGTGTGGCCTATTGGGTGGGCATGGCAAGCTCTTCATCGTTTGTGTCAAGGGTGCCTGTGGGGGCCTGGGCAGGAGTGGGACAGATCTGAGGGTCTCTGGCAGAAGAGGGTGGGACCAGGGCAAGTGCCAAGCATGTCCACTGGAGGAGCCTCACTGTTCCTCTCAGGCCAAGCGGGGGGGGGGGGCTGGATGGTGGTGCGGGCTGCCCGGAGCCCTGGGCAGCAGAGGTCAAATGCCCAGCCTGGCCCTCGAGCACCAAGCCCAGCCCCACTTCCCCAAGGGGGCGCACAGCTGCACTTACCTCCTCCACAAGGCTGCTGCTGCTGTGCTTGCTCTCCTTAGGCAGGTTGCTCATGATGGGTACGAAGGCAAAGTCAGAGGGAGGCCCATTTTCTCTCCATGGGAGGAGACCCAGCTTTGTATCGAAAGCTTCCTTAGCAATAGGATGGGAGACCCCCAGGATAGGCCATGAGGAGGGGGCAAGGGAATGGTAAAAGGGCAGCAGGGCAGGACTAAGGCAGGATTTCCCTCAGACCCTCCCTCTCCTTCTTTCCTTCCTTCCTTCCTAAGTACAGAGTGGTGGGAAAATATTTGAGATGAGGGAGAAAAACAGACAAGACACACAGCTGGGGAGGTATCACCCTTCGTGAGAAATGAAGAAATGTACCATTACCTGGAAGTGGCCAGCACATCGCCCTCACCTACTTCACATATCTGGCTTGGTGGGCTCTGGGGGAGGGGATGCCGTGAGCTGTGTGAGAGTCAATGTTATCTGCGCAATGCCGCCCAGCCCCCAGCCTCCCCGGTTTCAGCAGGCAGTGAGGCACTCTCTTCACAACACCGAGAGGCTGAGCAGGCGGTGCAAATCTGAAAAAAAAGTGTGACACCGCCCAGCCTCCAGCCTGCCTGGTTTCGGCAGGCAGCGGGGTGCTCTCCTCACAGCATGGAGAGGTTGAGCCGGGTGGTGCGAAGCTCGCCAGCTTTGTACCTTGCTGCCTGCTGAAACTGGGCAGGCTGGGGGCTAGGCAGCATTGCACTTCTCATCAGTTTCACACCGCCCAGCTCAGCCTCTCGGAGAGCACCCCGCTGCCTGCCAAAACCCCTCCCCCAGAGCCCATCAAGCCGGATATGTGAAGTAGGCGAGGGCCATTTGCTGGCCACTTCCAGGCAATGGTGCATTTCTTCATTCTCACAAAGGGTGACACCTCCCCAGCATGCACCCAGGGGGCAGGGCCAATGCGGAATGGGCTGGTTCCTTGCTGTTTCCAGATGGTGTTGTGGAGCTAAGATCGAATGCGTTTCAGCATAGATGGCCACCACAAAATGGTACATTGGCTCATAGCTGGCCTGGGCCAGGGCCAAGGCAGTGGGGGCTGTTCCCTCACTGTTTCCAGGATGGCTTTGTGGGCCACTTGAAACCACTTTGTGAGCCACATCCAGCCCCCAGGCCTTGTGTTTGACATGTCTGTTCTACAGGGTCATCCAGTTATAGAAGTAAAGATTGACCTGTTGTCTAAGAATAGATATATAATTTGTTAGAGAAAAGCACTCATGTTTTGTGAAATTATTTAAAGCAAAGCATTTAAAATTGCAGACTGGATTTTTTTTAGATGCAGGATATTGGTTTAAGCATGATTGTTCATTTAGGCCAGCGGTTCTCAACCTGTGGGTCGCGACCCCATTTGGGGTCGAACGACCATTTCACGGGGGTCGCCAAATAACGCAGTCTGCCATTTTCCCCCCTTTTCCTTAGTTATTCTACTCCCGCTTATTTATTGGCTTTTGAAAGCCAATAGAATAGAGTCTATTCAAGAGACTCTATTCTATTGGCGTTCAAAAGCCAATATAAACTAAGGAAGTTTCGGTTTCGGACCACGTGGCAGAAAGCGAGACAGAGAACAAGCGGCAGAAAGCGAGAGAGAACAAGCAGCAGAAAGCAAGAGAGAACAAGCAAAAACAGTAAGTTTTGTCTCTAGCCTGCTGCTGAGCTTCCTCTGCTTGGCCACCGGACACCCCAGCGGCCCCAGAACACCCTGCCCCCATTTCATGCAATTTCGCAGCTGGCCCACCGGCTACAAAACACCCCGCGGCCACCGGCGTTCCCATAAGGCTCCTCCCCAGCCCACTGGCTCAGCCTCCTCCGGTCCGTCCTTCCTCACCTGTCCCACATGGTGACCCAGCTGGTGGTTTTGGTGGCATGGTCGATATCATAGTTGCGAGCTTCCTCCCAGCCTTTGGGCAAAGGCAGCTTCTGCTGGGGCATTTTTCCCGGCAGCAGGCGCAGCAGCCAAAAGATGGACTGAGGCCAGAGGCGAGCCAGGCTGGCTGCCTGCCGTCTGTCCTCCTCCCCTCCCCATCTGTTTGGCTGAGGACGTGGGGGGGGCAGCTGGGAGCCGCTGCCTCCCGTCCTCGCCACCCATTCTGCTGAAGATGGGGGGGCAGCTGGGAACTGCTGCTGTCCGTCCTGCTCCCCTCCCCATCTATTTGGCTGAGGATGTGGGGGGGTGGCTGGGAGCCACTGCCTTCTGTCCTGCTTGCCCTCACTGCCCGTTCTGCTGAAGATGGGGGGGGGGTGGCTGGGAACTGCTGCCTGCCGTCCTGCTCCCCTCCCTATCTGTTTGGCTGAGGACGTGGGTGGGCGGCTGGGAGCCGCTGCCTCCCGTTCTGCTCACCCTCGCCGCCCGTTCTGCTGAAGATGGGGGGTGGTGGCTGGGAACAGCTGCCTGCCATCCTGCTCCCCTCCCCATCTGTTTGGCTGAGGACGTGGGGGGCGGCGGCTGGGAGCCGCTGCCTCCCGTCCTGCTCGCCCTCACCGCCCGTTCTGTTGAAGATGCGGGGGGAGGGTGGCTGGGAACTGCTGTCTCCCGTCCTGCTCCCCCTCCCTGTTTGTTTGGTACCATCTGCCTTTCGCTCGCTCTCTCTCTTCACCTGGAGGGAGAGGGAGAGAGAGAGAAAGAGGAAAGAGAGAAAGATGAAAGGAAGAGAAGAGAAAGAGGAAAGAGAAAGAGAAGAGAGAGAGAGGAAAAAGAAAGTTGGAGGAAAAAGAGAAAGAGGAAAGAGAAAAAGGAAAGAGGGAGAGAGAGAAAGAGAAAGAGGGAGAGAAAAAAGAAAGAAAGAGAGAGGGGTAGAGGAAAGAAAAAAGAGGAAAGAGAAAAAAGATTAAGAAAAGAGAGGAAAGAGAAAGAGAGGAAAGAAAGAGAAAATTAGAGGAAAGAGAGAAAGAAAGAGAAATAAGAGAAAGAGGAAAGAGGAAAGAGAAAGGAAAGAGAAAGAGAGGAAAAAAGAGGAAAGAGAAAGAGAAGAGAGAGAGAGAGAGAGAGGAAAAAGAAAGTTAGAGGAAAAAGAGAAAGAGGAAAGGGAAAAAGGAAAGAGGGAGAGAGAAAAAGAGGGAGAGGAAAGAGAAAGAAAGAGAGAGGGGGAGAGGAAAGAGAAAAAGAGGAAAGAGAAAAAAAGATTGAGAAAAGAGAGGAAAGAGAAAGAGGAAAGAAAGAAAGTTAGAGGAAAGAGAGAAAGAAAGAGAAATAAGAGAAAGAGGAAAGAGAAAGGAAAGAGAAAGAGAGGGAAAAAGAGGAAAGAGAAAGAGAAGAGAGAGGAAAGAGAGAGAAAGTTAAAGAGAGAAAGAGAAATAAGAGAAAGGAAAGAGAAAGAGAGGAAAGAAAGAGGAAAGAGAGAGAGAAAGTTAGAAGAAAGAGAGAAAGAGAAATAAGAGAAAGAGGAAAGAGAAAGGAAAGAGAAAGAGGAAAAAAGAGGAAAGAGAAAGAGAAGAAAAAGAGGAAAGAGAGAGAAAGTTAGAGTAAAGAGAACGAGAGGAAAGAGAAAGAGGAAAGAGAAAGAGAAGAGAGAGAGGAAAGAGAGAGGGAAAGAGGAAAGAGGGAGAGAGAGAAAGAAGAAAGAGAGAGGGGGTGAGGAAAGAGAAAAAAGATTGAGAAAAGAGAGAAAGGAAAGAGAAAGAAGAGAAAGAGGAAAGAGGAAAGAAAGAAGAGAAAGAGAGAGGAAAGAAAGAGGAAAGAGACAGAAAGAGAAAGAGGAAAGAGGGAAAGAGAAAGAGAGGAAAGAAAGAGAGGAAAGTGACAGAGAAAGACCCTTTTGACATCTAAAATGAAGATAACACTGCATATATCGTTTTTTAACCTTTATTTTATATATACACATACAAACACACACACACACACACACACACACACGCACACACACACACACACACATTAAAGGTAAAAAAGGATATCTGCAGTGTTATCTTCATTTTAGATATCAAAAGGGTTTTACGGCTCCCAGTGTTTTGTTTTCGGTGGGAAACGGGTCCAAGTTGCTCTTTGAGTGTTTTGGGTTGCCTACCCCTGGGGTGGGTGGACTCTCACGTGCTATTAACTTTTTAGCAAATGGGAGGGGCGGGGTTGAACAAAGTTGCTTCATTTATTCATTCATTTATTGCACAATAAAATTATTTGAAACCAACATTTTGTGCTATTCTAATGCACAACTGCACAAATATGCATGTAATCTCTGAGGAGGCTATCACATCTGGGCTACAAAATTTTTGTTAAAGCATTCTTGTTTGCTGATATTTATTTCCTTTTATAAACTGCTTTGATTCTTCCATTTATTGTTTAAAGTGGTTTAATACTTCCATTTATTTCCTTTTATTCCCTTAAAACTAGTTTGAATCTTCCATTTGTTGCCATTTATTCTCTTAAAACTGATTTAATTGTTTTGTTTATTTCTGATCCATGAAACCTATAACCTCCATGCCATTTCTCACTCTTATTCCTTTCTGCTTTGCTTTTTATTCCCTCTCTTTCATATATTTTCTTTTATCTTCACTGAAAGAAAATCCCTCCAGGTCCCCACTATAATCTATGGTTCAAATGAAAGCAGCCTGTTCTTATTTATTATTTACTAACTTTCTGTAAATTTTGGTCCCACATTTAAAGGCAGGGTAAACATGCATTAAAATACATGCAGTGGCGGCACAGCATTAATGGTGGCCGGGGCTGTCTTTCTTGTCACGCCCAGTTGGTGGCCACACCCACTTGATGGCCACACCCACATGGTCACGCCCCCGGCACCCGGCAATGTAGAAACAAAAATAATTTTATGGTTGGGGGTCACCACAACATGAGGAACTGTATTATGGGGTCGCGGCATTAGAAAGGTTGAGAACCACTGATTTAGGCTTTTCACAACACCAGTAATGCTAGAAAATTTCTTTACTTGGGTCACAGGTCAATAGCAGTATTATACTTCAAGAGAAGTGGAAGAGAAAGTAGGAAACTGGACTATGCTTGAGAAGACAACACAGAGTTAATTCATTTATATGAATATTACAGAAGTCAATTACTTCTATTATGAGCTCAGAACCCCCTATAATATAGCAGCTCTTCTGCTAGAAGACTCCTATCATATCCTCTCTCAACCTTCTCTTCTGAAAGCTATGCATTTTTAAACCATTCCTTGTAGGACCTAGTTTCAATCCTTTCATTCCATCCTCATAATATAACCATGCTGGACTGTGAGACAGTGAATATACTATGATTCAGGATTTGCTGCTTCCCCGAGAAAGAAACTATAGCTGAAGCTGTGATTGCCCACTGCTCTTTCAGCATTGTGATTCTTTTGGTCAGCAGCGTAGAGTGCCAGAAGTATATAACATTAGCAGTAAGCATAAGCTTCTGTGTGAATCTAAAAATAAAGGGTTGCCAGCATTAAACTCTCTGGGCTATTTCTCAAAGATGCCTTCTTTGCATCTCCTTGTCTTCCTTCTGCAACTCATCATTATATTCGAGGGAACCTGAAGATTGCAGTGGGTAGAGCAAATAGGCAGAGGGTTTGGAACTAGAATCTTCTGCGCTTTCTAGATGGAGGATCATGACAGTTGCTATGTGTGTGAAGTCTGCATTTTGCTTACAGTATTCTTTTAAGCATTTCCTATCTAAAAATGGCAGGAAACTATACTGCTCATTTTTAGAAATCATGTTTGGAGTGGGCTCTAAAGGCAAAACCTTCCACCAAATCTAGGCTAAAATGCCTCATTTTTGAACTCTTGAGATTGTCCACTTCTATTGGCTGCCTATTGTCTTCTGATCAAGGTCCCATGACGAGTATTTCAAAGTTCGTCCAGCATTCCTTTCTCTTTGGAGCATCCCCAGTAGGATTTATAACAGTGACATCTATGTAAGTTCTTCATTGTTACTTATTTTTAGAAGTTGGCAGTAACAGCCAATAAATGAAACCATGAGGTTTCTTTTTTAATATGGTTTTTCCTCATGGTTGACGCTGCATTATTGCCCCTGTAAGGTATATTTATAACAATGACTCTCAAAAGAGCTACAAAGATATCAAACCATAAAATTAATGTTTCTCATTTAAAAAAAAATTGAAGACGTTTTCTCATTCAGCCCAAACCTATAAGTATGTTTGTCCAGGTTAATGACTGCAATAAAGTTATCTACCTATAAGCATGTTCACTCTGAAATCAATACTACTAACGTCTTGTCGAGTATGCTTAGGAATGCAGCCTAAGGCATCGTTATCAAAATTACAAATGGAGTGATGAACCAATTAGAAGTGAGGGATTGCGGAGCTAAAGGTTCTTAATGGGATAAAAAAAGGTCTGGTCTGTTAAAAAGAAAAACAGTGAGCACAAACCCTATTCTAGTTTGTTTTCCATATATAGAGTGGTCTAATTAAATCTGTTTACACTTGTGTCTGTAAGAAATGACAGAATGCAAGCTGGTCATAAGGGCTGTCTTGAGACAATTTGACCGTCTTTTCCAAAGCCCCAATGGAAGGCTCTTCTGTGCAAACTAGTGTTAAGAAGAATGATAAGCAAGCTACATTTGGGAAGGCAAATGTTCCCCTTTTGCATTGGAGGTTCTTTGAAGTACACTTAATGTGACCCTCTTTGATGCACATGTTGGTTCTAAATCAACTGATACATGTGAACATGTTACCTGTTAGATGTAGCATTGTGTACTCCTGACTATTAGTAGTTGGAGGGAACTTCCTAGGAGCATGTAGTGATCACTTGTGGAATAGAAAGCTAAATGAGATAGGCCCCTTAGTCCAGCACTTTACCATATTGTGTTGGAAGTTAGAAATAATCTTTCTTGAGGACTTCTGGTGAGGAATTCTGAACTGACAGCACATGGACAGCAGGAGACATTATGGCTGAAAATTGTAACTGGATGCTGGATCCAGATTGCCGAAATCTCTCTGGAGAAAGGGGAGATCTTGAGATTGCCCATATGTACTCTGGACAACTATATTTTTGTGTGAGTAGATGATAGAAATGATGTTTTTGTGGTTGCTTGCAAACATCTGGAGTTGTGGGATTCCATGGAGCTCATAGCTGTTATGGATTCAAGGTTCTACCAAACCTCACTTCTTAATCATAATTTACTAGTTTCCTCCTACTGCTTTTTAAAAATCGAAAACATTCAGAACCACAATAAGTCATATTCACTGGGTGAATTTTTCTTCAATCTTTAAGGAAGAAGTTTTAATTACAAGTTTAAAGTTTTGCAGAAAAATTTATTTTGCAATATACAGAAAAATATACAGATTTACAGGCTGATTTTACAAAGTTTTAAAGAGTTAAAGGGTCCAGATGGACTTGAATTAGAACTTTAAAATTAATCATAAAATCCTTCCCAGGTGAAACTTTCTATGCTTAGATTTGGAACTAATGACTTTGAAGATAATTCACTACAGTACATCACAAGAAAATAAACATATCAATAGAGTTGTAATGAGAAATTTATGACTATTATGCCCAGAAAATAATTTTAAAATTATCTGCTGATAGAAAACGTTGATCTATAAAAGGAACAATTTCTATTGAATAAAACTGAAATTAATTTGAAGATGAATTTAAAGATGATAGCCTATAAGAAAAAAGATGAAATAATGGATATTTAAAACACAAAATATTGGATTTACAAATGAACCGTTGTTGATTTAACAATTAAAAAAGACAACAAATACTAAATCAGAAGAGTGATATGGATACCTCTTTATATTGGATTTACAAAAGGAACTTGTTGAAGTTGTCAATGAAGCATGATGTGGATAACATTTTATAGTAGAAAGTGGCTTGTCAGGGATGCTGACAATTTTGGGACCAGAGACAAAAAGAGTATGAGGTGTATCCATATGTTGGAACATTGTTTGAGGTAACTAAAGATTCTTGGGAGAAAGAGGAAAGACTATAAAATTGTAAATTTGATCAAGACTAAAATAAATGGGTTGCTATCTTGGATAATGTTTTAATAGGTTTTTCTTCATTAGGACTGGATGATAATATTTTAAAGGCTTTTTTATTTGAAGAGAGAAAATTGGGGAGATTTATTTAAACAGAAAAAATCAAACTGGATTCATTAGCTATATGTGTAATATTTATAAAGAAGGAGATAAGATATGAGGTAAAGAGATGGTTAATTTTATTTTAAAAGATAGTGATAATCTCTAAATGTTGATTAATCTTGCTAGGGGTGAAAGGGGATATGTCTTCTTATTTCTCTGCATTTTTACTTTTTTATATGTTGTATCTGTTTATTAAAGTTAAACTGTGTTTAGCTTTATCTGCATGAGTTGTAATACTTTTGTAAATTAAAATTATGTTTAAAAAGAAATATTTCTTCTGCCATGAAAATTAGTAATGCAGGTGAAACTCTCACACAATCTAGGCTTGAGATACAAATAATAGCTAAAGTGGCAAGATTGTTCCCTGACGGCAGATTGTCCACTCATCCATTTTTCTAGCCTGGTCTTCTGTGCATTTCCTACTGCCTGATTTGGCAGAGTTCAGAAGAATTCACTTGTGGTGACTGGGTAGCCCTCATTAGATTGATCTGCTCTGAGAGTTGGCTGTGGAAAATATTTCCAGAGGCAATTAACTCTTCAAATGGGGAAAAAACTGTGCAATCACTTTAGACTCTCTCTCTCTCTCTCTCTCTCTCTCTCTCTCTCTCTCTCTCTCTCTCTCTCTCTCTCTCTCTCTCTCTCTCTCTCTCTCTCTCTCTCTCTCTCTCTCTCTCTCTCTCTCTCCATCCCCCTCTCTCCATCCCCCTCTCTCCTTCCCGCCTTCTCCACTCTCCACACAAACCCATCAAGAAAAGGAAGAAAAACATCTATGGTTGAATGATAATACTGTAAAATAATCATCTTTAACATGGTCCCCACTAGAGACAGAGGCCATGGATAAAAAGCAAAGAAAGCCAGCTGGGGGCATTGTGATTCCAAGCAAGCCTGTCTCTCATTCTGTGGGATATTGGGTGATGTTGTGTGCAAGTGTGCAAACATAATGCAATTTGTGTTTGTTTTTTTCTCCCAAACAGCATGATAGTTCTGCTTCCCTCAGGTCTTTGATTTACAAGAAAACAAATATCTCTTTGCTTAACAAAGGCACAGAAAGAATTCCCCTTTGAAACAGTTTAATTTTACAGGCCCTGGAGCAATGTCAAGATGGAGCCAGGAGCAAAGAAGGAGGGGGAAAAAATGCGAAGCAAAGCAAAACACACAAATGAGCTTTTCGGTCTATTTGAACATAGTTACAAAGGGGAGAGTTCTAATTAACTGAAACTTACCTCATTTGTATTTCACTTAAATATCTCTGCTGTGGATTTCCCCATATCTGTATATTTCATAATATACAATTAATTTGTAAGTGATGCTCACAGAATTCACATTTTCTAAGTTCAGGAATCATATTTACACTCTCCCATGCTACTTACTTTTAATTTTTAAAAATAACTTTGTCCTTTACAATATATTACATTTTACAAAATATTACTTACATATTAAGTATATTAGATAAAGCCACTTTCAGAAAAAAAATCACAATTGCCAATATATAACATATACAAGAGCACCCATCATCATAAAAATTGAGCTGCAAAACAATAAAACATTAAACAACAGTTTCAATAAATATATTTAGTTTTAGCTAACAGGGCACAGATGCAAAAAACACACACTGAATGATTTCAAATTTAAATATAAATTACCTGAAGTTGTATTGCTAAATGTATACCTATCGCCATATTCCTGCTTCTCCCCTGACATCTGGGTGCAATTAGACAAGACAATCATAGAATAAATACAAAACTCTAAAGGCATTGTGATTCTACAGGGAAACTTTAATGCTAGGGTACAATTCTTTGCTTGATTATGGCCACTAGGGCCTCACACCTAAAGACTATTATCTGAGGTTTGCCACCCGAGACACTAAAAGGAATATGGTGAGTTCTAAATTGATCCCCTTGACTTATACATGCAGTCTTCATATTCTCAGAGGCAAAGACAGCTGCTTCATATATCTCTTTACTTTCCATGCTGGGAATGCTAGTGGTGTCCTGGATTACAGGTGTCTCAACAGACAAAACTGATTTATTCTCAAGATGTTCCTATGAGGGAAAACAATGACCATCAACAGACTGTAGCTAACCTTTATGGCAGTTCTGATTTAAGATCACCTGTATCACATGATAGAGACTACTTGCTAACTTCAAGTGAGGCAAGCAAGGAGGTTAAATGCTCTAAGATGGACACTAAAGCCATTGTTAGCTTTATGAACTCTGAGAAGGCCCAAATCAGTTGTATCTTGCAAACTCATATCTGATATGCTGAAAGAGGGTAAGTTACTTGATAACTCCATCTGAGCTATAGTCTGGGAAGATTTTTACTTGCCAATACCAAGCATGATCAACTAAAAAAGAGAATTACTGAGTTTCTTATAACCTTCTCCTTGGCTACTAATATTAGTGACACAAATTAAACACATTATTCAGTCATTGAAACTCAATAAAGCACCCAGTGAAGACTTCCTACCCCTAGAACACTTCAGGGTTCACATTGAGTGGTGCTCTCGATTGCTGACAGGGCTGTTTACATATTTACATTGTTTCATTTTGTGTTCCATTGTATGTGCAATCACACTTACAATTTATCCATGAACTATTTGGTAGTCTTTTGGGATCACTATGCTAGAAACTTCTTCATGGTATCAACCTGCTAATGAGTTGCATACTGGGCACCATATGGAAATAATTTATGGATGTCTACCATTACATATGAATGAGGATATAGAAATTTACAGAAGTTATTGGGATAAAACCCACCTTCCTTTCAATCATCTTGTTAAGGTTGCTCCAATCTGATACAAATGGAAGCATGTGCATATACAGGAAGTCCTTGACTTAATGACCACAATTGAGCCCAAACTTTATGTTGCTAAGAAAGACATTTGTTAAGTGATTTTTTGCCCCATTTTACATCCTTTCTTACCACATATGTTAAGTAAATCACTGCAGTTGTAAACTTAGTAACATAGTTGTTAAGTGAATCTGGCTTCATTGATTTTGCTTGTCAGAAATCATAAAAGTTGATTACATGGTCCCAGGGACAGTGCAACCATTATAAGTATGAAACAGTTGCCAAGCCTCCAAATTTTGATCATATGACCATGGGGATGCTACAAGTATGGTCATAAGTATGAAAAATGGTCATAAGTCACTTTTTTCAGTGCTGTTGTAACTCTAAACACTCACTAAATGAATAGTTGTAAGTTGAGGACTGTACATATACATATGCCCCCCGGACTGTTAATGTGGAGCATGGGTCAAGAAAGAATGTCCCACTCTGCCCTAAATAGTTAAATTTGTCCATCAAACTCTCAGCAACTCCCCCCCCCAGATACTCAGTTCCAGTCCTGTTTAGGAAGCAGGTAACTAATAATGCTACTGACACCTATTAGATGGCCCATTAGTGAACCTGACAAAATGGAATAAATGTCTTTGCTGTTCCTTGTTTCAGGTTTGCAACCAAGCACATTTTTAAAAGATTGTCACAATTCATCAAAGAAACTGGCATACATAGCATCATATTAGCAAACCTGTTTGTTGTAGTTCTAGGCATTCACAAATGGTTTATTCACAAATAGAACTGTGGAATGAACTCTGGTTTTACTGCCATCAATGTTATCTGTGCTAAATCCATGTTTTTTTATTATGTTTATTATTATTTTCCCCATTATAGACCTCAGGGAATTTCCTCACTTGTTCAAGGTTGACTCAGCTTTCCATCCTTCCAAAGTCTGTAAAATGAGGACCCAGATTGTTGGGGGCAATATGCTGACTTTGTAAACCGCTTAGAGAATGCTGTAAAGCACTATGAAGTGTTATACAAGTTTGAGTGCTTTTGCTATTGCTATTTTCAAGGGAATCTTCTGTCTAGATGCAAATGAGACAAAGGACTGCTTTAGGACAGGGGTGTCAAACTGCCAGACTGCGGGCCGGATACATCATAGCGACACTGCGCCCACCCCATTGCTGGCAATGGCAAAGAAGTCACGATACATAGCGACACATCATGTGACGTTGCAAGTTTGACACCCCTGGCTTAGGATCATAAAAGTGACTTCATCACATATCCTCCCCGTTGTGGAAATAGGTTTGTCACTACTGCTAGTAGAATAGAACAGAGCTGGAAAGGACCTTGGAGGTCTTCTAGTCCAGCCCCCTGCTCAAGCAGGAGAACCTATACCATCTCAGACAAGTGAACGTCTAGTCTCTTCTTAAAAATCTCCAGTGATGGAGCACCCATGATTTCTGGGGGTAAGCTGTTCCATTGGTTGATTGTCCTCACTGTCAGGAAGTTTCTCCTTAATTCCAGGTTGCTTTTCTCTCTGATCAGCTTCCAACCATTGTTTCTCATCCTTCCCTCTGGTGCTTTGGTGAACAACCTGACTCCCTCTGCCTTGTGGCAGCCCCTCAGATACTGGAACACTGCTATCATGTCTCCCCTATTTCTTCTTTTCTTTATGCTAGCCAAACCCAAGTCCTGTAGCCATTCATCATGTTTTAGTCTCCAGGACTTTGATCATCTTTGTTACTCTTCTCTGATTTTTTCCCAAACTCTTAACATCTTTTTTGTGATATGGTGACCAAAATTGGCTGCAGTATTCTAGGTGTGGTCTTACTAGGTTTTATAAAGTGAACAATTGATAAGATTTTTCTATTGCACATTGCAAAATCTTGCTGCTTATGACAACCATATCATAGATGTCAAAGGGCCACTTGACTCTTGCTTCCTATTGGCCACACAAATGCCTGGCTTTGAACTGGACTATCATTGATCCCAGTGGTAGAAATAGCAGTACTATGCATCAATAGCTCATATAAATCTTTTGGCTGAGGAATTATTCTAATAAATCACAAGCACAGCTGGCATAAATAGTGGGAAAGAATGTGAACTTCGTAGTCAAATATCTGGAGGACACTAATCATTTCACATAGTCTACCCATAATCACTTATGGATTTGTGGACTAAGCAATTTACCTAGAACATGGGTTCTCAACCTTGGCAACTTTAAGACTTGTGGACTTCAACTCCCAGAATTCCTCAGCCAGCAAAGCTGGCTGAGGAATTCTGGGAGTTGAAGTCCACAAGTCTTAAAGTTGCCAAGGTTGAGAACCCCTGACCTAGAATGATTCCAACCTACCTACAGATCAGCTGATCAGGCATATTTTATGAGTGATATGCAAACAGGAATTTGATGGGGAGAATAAGTTCTGACTAATACCCGGTCCTTTCAGATATTATTCAGCAGTGCCCTTCCCTGCGGTTTCCCACAGTGCTACTCATAAATTAATCCCATTCGGTATCAAAAGGCTTTCCACTTCCTAGTCAGATCTCCATTAATACTTCCTCTGAAAAATAGCAAGGGGATTACTAATGAACAGCCCTTTGATTACACCCTTCTGAAGTGTTCTTTTCCAGGTCGTTCCAATGAGACAGGGTGGCTTTGTATCCTAATTCTCTCTTACTTTTTTCATTTTATATAGAGAAACTGTGTCACAGTGAAAATAACGAGAGGCAAGTGAGAATGAATTTCATGAGCAATTAAGGGGCTCCTCAGCACCCAGCTATGTGGTTGTGTATTCCAGTTATGTTGGGATAATCGGTCAAAATAGCTTTATAAGGTTCTCTTTCTGCTCAGAATTCCAAATTGCTGAAACTTTCCAGATACTTCTTGTCTCCTTACAAGTAAGCCCTTTTGCCTTCAATAATAACTTGTGTAGCAAGTTATTTGTATGCAATTTCTAGCATGGGCTAGAGTTGAATATGCCAAAGTGAGCCCTTAAAATAGTATTTTTGTTTTAAATCACAATGAATTCTTTCGTGAAGCTGCTCATAAAGATCAGCTTTCTTCAAAAGTATTAAGGTGGAAATTTGTAATTACAAAGACAGGCTCAATCAACTGCTCAGTCACTCTGTGAGATGGTGGCTATATAAATTTGATTAATAAATAAAAAAAATAAACCTTGACAGTGTCAACATTCCAATTATATTATTATAACATAAAAAAGAAAAAAGATCTGGAAACACATTGAAGGACAACATAAAGAGCAGCTATTATTTTACCATAGTTCTCCATAAAAGTGAAAAAGACAATGGCAATCCTCCATCTTTACTCAAGATGGACCATTTTAAAAGCAATCAAAGTAATTAAAATTAAGCAAATATACACTCCATTTCCATTTTTCAACAACAATGCTTTCAGCAGAACAAAACAAACATTGATTATTAAATTACTAGATGCTAAGTTGATCTAATGATAAATGTGAAGGCAAGCATTTCATTTTACAGAAGTCATTCACTGCAGGATGGCAGAAATAGAAGATAAAGCTCTAGACCAGTGGTGGCAAACCTATGTCACAGGTGCCAGAGGCAGCACTTGGAGCCCTCTCTGTGGGCACATGTGCCATTGCCCCAGCCTTGCTTCCCCCCGTGACCCCCTCACCAGCAGCCCTCCTGTAGAAGAGTTGCTCCTGAGCGTGGCCCACGTGGAGCAGTGCAGCCAAGGACATGGCAGCCAGGCAGCATAGACAAGACTCTGCCCTCACGCCCCATTGCGCAGTTGATGCTGCGGGGCAGAGGGCATGGCTGCCATGGCGCTGCTGGGCGATCTGCGGCAGGCCCTGGAGACAGTGAGTGGCCCTGCGGGCAGGCAGGGTGGGGGCGGGGCAGGGAGTGGAGTGGGGGCGGGGCCAGTTTTTGGGCACTCGGTCTCTAAAAGGTTCACCATCACTGCTCTAGACCTACCCACTGACTAAACAGTAAATCTTACTGAACTCGGGTACATTTGAATTAATATACAGAGAATCAGATCAAGGAAACACGAATCTGCATAGAAAATTATTTGTAGTAAAATAAAAAGCAATACTAAGGACTGTTAAATTTTAAAGAACGGAAAGAGTGCAGTAAGATTTTTTAAACGTATTAAGCTACCTCATACCTTTCAAACGGATAAACCCTGATTCTAATGATAGATATTCCAACATCTTTTTTCACCCCAATTCAATATACACAACGTTTTCTACATAAGGCAGTATTTCCCATCTGGATGCTAAGAATTCTGGGAGTTGTCATATCTTAAAGGGCCATTGAAAGTTGGGCAAAGCTGACATACAGATTAAGGCCTGCTCCAATTATGCCCATGTATTATTTAGTTCCATGTATTTTTTTTCCACAACTTATTATTTCATTGTACCATTCAAATGCTGAATTCCACTAATTCCATTAATTTAACCAGTAAATTCCACTGGTTAAAAAAGGAAAAACCCCATCAAATGTCTTGTCCAAATTTTGTTTTGAAATTGGTATTAAGACATCAAAATTTTGTCTACCATGCAACATTCCAGACAAAAGTAATATGAAAATTTAACCATTCAGAAAAAATTAAACCCATTAAATATAAAAGGAAACAGATGCCTTTGGTTTAGCTAATGCTTAAATAACCTCCTTGTTTGATTCATGTTTCTGGTGTCCTTAGTTCAAGAAGTCACCTTGCTGACAGTCATTACTTTCCAAAACTCAAGCCAGGTTAGTTGTGCTGTGCAACTAACAAATGTTTGAGCGATGTTTTTCACTTGACTGTAATAAAGAGCTTAAAAAAAAGTAATTATCAGTTGCATTAGTGAAATTATTTTGATTTCAACAATGTAGACGTATGTGAATAGTTTGTATCTTATTTAAAGACATTATGTTCAAATCCAGCATGTCAGACATTTATGCAACAATCTGTCTGACATGCTACCAGTGCGTTTTAACCAGCAGATATTGCACCCACATCCAAAGGAAATTGTATATTTAGGAAATAGAACACATACATGGACATATGGCTAATTAAATTTAGCTTCATTACAGGTAAACTGACATCAGGGCAAAGGTTATAAACACACAGTTTAATTGCTTATTATCTTTGGTTCATTAGATAGAATGTTCTGTCAGAATGTGGAAAGGATAATGGTGGATCACAGGATGAGATTTAAAATAAGGCAGGCCATATTTTACAGCCATTCAGTAGTCAACTGAGATACACTGATGAAATATACTAAATCCCTGATACCTTAATAGGAGATTCAAACAATATGCAGTTTGGCATATACCAACATTTTATCATTTACAATAATTGATTTATCTATTAATTTCATGTCCATTATTTCTTGAAACAATAATAAAGACCCATCAGGTCTACACTGGATTAGAATACTTTGCTAACAACTGATCCTTTTGAAAGTCAATACATGTTTAAAGATAATTTTCCCTCTTCATTCTAAATTTCAATAACACAGAAATAGGAATGGCTTGCAAAATGCATTTCAAAGTCACAGTAGCCAAATCACAAAATACAATGTTTCCAACATAAGCAAGAACAATCAAGGGGCCTAATTCTTCAAACAGAGGCCCAAATAATACAAATATTTTTTTCCTTCACTCTTCCTCCTCTATTACATAATTGAAATATGTAAATTGGGCAGGTCCTTTTTCATTTACAAAATAGTTTGTATGGTTTTAGGAAAAAAGCTCATGAATGCAGAAAGATGCAAAAGCAATAAAAAGGCACTGATAGTTATTGCAGGATCCAGTCTGGATCGGTCACTCATGAGAATGGGCTCCAGCACTAGTCCAAAGCTTGGAAGACTAAATTTCTGGTCACAGTGTCCAACCCAGATTGGATCCTGCAACATTATTTTGGGACACATATATTTACCTTCACTGACAGTTGCATTTGAGCAATCTTAACCAAATTCAATCCTCCTGGGTTTATTAGATTTAGAGAAGTAAAACATCTAGAAATTTAGACATAAAATCAGAAAACAGGAGTCATTTTGTGGAGAGTGGGGAAACAAATATTGGGAAATCTTGTTGTACAGGCTCTATTTAATTTTAAACTGTTTTTAAAGATAGAAGTCATTATAGTGATTTGTAAAATATCGTGTTATGTTAGCTTGGTTTGCTTATGTAAATTATATTTGATATAAAGTAAGTGTTTTGACTGAAAGTACTTTTAAATAATATTTATTTTTACTGCAAACAGACTACATGTTTCTAAACCTTAAGGAATGTACCAATAAAGGAGAGTATTTGTAGCTCAGGGTTGAAATTATGGGTCCTTGGTGATCTCTGAGCTTGTTTTCTTGCAGATGTTTCATTTTCAAACTAGATAATATCACCAGGACTAAACATCCTGATGATGTTGAGCACTGATGGGTAATGAAAAGTCTGCAAGGAAACAACCAAGCTCAGAGAGCACCAAGAACCCCTAAAGAAAGTTACCATCACTATATTTCTGACAAGTTTTCAAAAAGTAGACATGCAAAAAAATAAAACTGAAGAGGAAAACACTAAAAATAGTGGTAAATTCCAGATTTTATTGTGCCTGGCATCAAAGATACAGAAAACAGTATTTTTTTTGGGGGGGGGAAGGGACAATAAAAGATATACTCTTTGCTACACATGGAACATTGACTAATAGTGCCAATAGTTCTGAATTGGAAACACTATCACCAAAAGCAATTTCCATTCCTTCTGATCCTTTTTCATCATAGTATATTATTTTAATGAATTTGTAAAAACTGAAGATCTGTCTGCATTGAGACAAATTTTCCAATCCTTTTATGTTTATTTGATTTGGAATGTTTCCAAATACTATAAAAATTCCTTTATGTCTTAATCAATTTCATCTATAATTTAAAATGAAAATATTATTTATTTATTTGGATTTGTATGCCGCTCCTCTCCGAAGACTCGGAGCGGCATACAAATATTTCCTAATTTCCCCGGCCCACAGTTAGTCTAGAAAAACCAAAACCAACCAAAGTCGTGGGTAAAAAAACGCACTCCAGAAAAATATAATCTACTTCTGCATACACTTCTGCTCCTTTAAATCTTCAGTGCAGTGAAACCTGTAGAGCATGCAGTTGAGAACTAAACAGAAATTTTTATGTCTACATGTGTTTGTGTTTCTTATATGTACTTTTTTGTGTAGATTGCCTTGTTTTGTTTTTTATTTGTTCCTGTAAAAAAATAGTTTTGTATTTTAATTTTTGAAAAAAATGAAATAAAAATTACATTGAAATAATTTTTAAAAGGCCTTAAATAGTATTATTTAAACAATATTATTTAATAAAAACAATTTAAATTCTTAACACAATGCTGATTTCTAATACTAAATTTTTGTTTTGTATCTCTACTATTTCTATGTTACTTGAAAAAAGTTTTTCCCTTGATATTTAACCAATTTTTTAAAGTGCTCATTTTATGCTGCTTCTTTACTGGGATTTGAAGTGCAACAGCTGTCAAAACAGTCTTGAAATGTACCTAAGAACACAAAAAGAATATGGTGAGAGTTCATTCCATTTTGATAGAACTCGACACATGGTTGAATGACCCTCCAGTTTCATGATAAACCTTTGGTGACAATTGTGGTATGTTCATAATATGAACTTCCATCTAATTCTGCAGAAAAGAAGTCTCCAAGGAGCATGCAATGTCTTAGCAGAACAGTTCAGCATTATACTTAAGTGAGGTCTACAAACTTAGAACTGTATGAATTAAAATATTATAAAAAGCTAAATGTAAATGAGTAATGAGGGGAATTAATTGAGCATTCTCATAATATCTAATTTTTGTTGGTAGACCACAAGTATTAAAAAATGCAGTAAGTTATTTTTATAATTTCACACTATATGTAAGAAATAGCTCAAAGTGCACATACATATCCCACTCATTTAATTTTTTTTTTGGTACCAGATAGTTCAAAATTCAACAAGAAATCAAAGGAATTAAGTTTAGCATTTGCTGGATTTTAATATCCTTTACTTTCTTCACTTAGTTGTATTTGCTGTAGTTTTTAAAAGCCTGGATTTTTGTTTGCAGTTTTGTGACGCAATTCTTTCAGATATACACTGAACAACCAAGAAAACTGAACTAATTCATGAATAAAGTGAAAAATTAGACAAGGATGTTAAAGTGAATTAAGGAATTTCTGCTATAGAAGACACAAATATTTATGGCAGAACAATGATGCCAGCTCATAGACAAATCTTTGTTCCTGAATATACACATTTTCAGAAATCTTTTGACCCCCTTGAGATTCTTTTTTATATAGGTATAAAATATCAAAGTTAAATATATTGTTCTTATGAGAAAGAACATAGTTTTAGCTTTTTTCTGACCTAGATTTCTCAGCCAGAAACGGCAAATTAAATCTAGTAATTAGGATATGCCTTAATTTGAAGGCTGCAGACCAGTAATGAAGTATTTTTTGTCCTTTTAAACTTCCACAATCAATAATTTAAAAACAAATTAAGCCATATAGCAGCCACTGAATTGAACGTACCTATTGCAAAACTCAAGAGAAGAATTCAAATTTTAATCTGATCTGTTTAATGGTTTTGTTTCTTTTAAGCAGGAGGAAAAAGAATTACAATCATTTTTAATATTTCACAATGTTAAACTAAAACTGAGCTCTAAGCTACATGTGTAAGTAAATCTAGAACACAAAAAGGGTTAAATAAGATTTCTTTTAAGATTACAAGAACTTGAGCTTTCTTTACGTTTAACAAACCTCACAGAACAGATACTGCAAAGGAACAACCCCCCACACTTTTTAAAGTGAACATTGTCCATAATCCATATGAACTTGAGTAGTGTTTGCTCAAGAGACACCTTGAAATCAACTGTGCACGTGTATCAGGGCTAAAGAAAGATTAACAAGAGAAAAACAGCATCTTAGTTATTAATCTGAAAGTCTTGTATATCAATCAGAATGTCCATCAAATGCTATGCTAGGATTTTAGAAGGGAAGAAAGTGCATAGCGTGGCAGCAGCTGAAGTCCATGTTTGTTTGAAACTCTTCATGGCAAACGCAAAAAAAAAAAAAATGTCTGGTTTCTCCCACATAGCGCTGAAAGGAGAATACTTCCTTAGGAAACAGAAAATGCAGCTGGAAATTCCATTGCTGATTTCAAAGCCTTGAGTACAACCCAGAATGGCTTTTCCATATTGAACTTTAGAATGGTAGATTGACTTCATCACCAATTTGCAATATAGGCAAAAGCTGAGTCTCCTTCACTGGGTATATTGGCTACCAGATTAAATACAAATCAACCTGTAAACTAGTCACTGATCTTCAAAACATACAGAGCAGTCAGTGACTTATTTAAGTTCCTCTACCCTACCTTTTTAAAAGAGTGATATGAGGGAATTCACTCTTTTTGGTGGCTCTATTTGTGAAAATGAGAGACAAAACAGATCCCCTTCTTCCAGCAACCCTTCCCTATTCCCTACTAGACCTAATTTCAAATTGCTAGCTGAGCACTAACCAGTTTGTGGGGTAAACATTCCACATTAGGCCATTATAAGATACACATATATATGTATCTTACAGACACATTTGCCTGTAGCTAGAAGAAATGACTGCACAGTAAAAACAAAGAAACAACAAAAAATGTGCAGTTCTGTTCAATGAAATTGACATACCTAGTATAGAATAGTAGCTCTAAAAGACCAGATCTAGAGAGTCCCCATTCTACGCAAGGCATTTTACAGTCATTTGCTTTGCAACTGATGATGAGCAGAGACTTTCACTGAGTACCAAGCTGCATAGTCACAAGGCTGGGACAGCCCATTTGATTATCTCCTTAATACACTGGAAGTGAAGTGTACAAACTCAGTTCAATAAAGGGTGATTTTCCTGGTTGTTCCCCCAATACTGTTAACTGAATTCCATTTGCTACAAAATGTCCTTTACCCCTCAATATACGTCTAGCTACAGAAAGTCAGTCTGTAGAATCCAGACATGGCTACTGTGCTGTGAATTAGCCTTATTTGTTCAATTATCAGATACCTGCACTTAGCAAAAGGCAAACAAGAGCCAATCAGATTTTGGCTGATGGGAAACAGCAACTATGGTTGGCATATGGAATTGGATCACGCCACTTAAGAAATGTTGTTGATGCTGTGTAGAAAATGCACACCGTTTACTGCTTGTTCCAAAATAGCACTAACTTTAAAGTAAGATATTTCCTCCTCCACCTTAGTGAAGAAATAATTTCCCTGTAATCTGATATTTTCATCTAATATAAAAGTTGTCATAAGAATCTGTCCCCTCTTTTTGGCTTCCTAGAAAACTGTTCCTACCCCTAAGAGATTTCCTGATGTTGGTGGCACTGCATGATCTTAGAAGACATGCGTGGAAATAGCAAAAGTAATGATTTAGGTCTTCTAGGTTTAGCATCCACCCTGCTTGTTTTAAGCAGAGTTTCACCTCTTCAAGGTTAGCTAATAGTAAGGACAGGAAAGCCAGGCTAATAAGGGTAGTTTCTTCCAGAGCGGTATGCACATAAGCAGTCTTTTACATCAGTTTCTACTCAGCTGCTGGACACTTCCCAACATAAGGCTTTTTGTTTGTTTTGTAAGAACTTGACTCCTGCAATAATAGAAGCCTTTATATTTTTGTTACAATCCATTAGCCATGCTCAAAAATATGTCTTCATTTTTTTTAATAGTGGCTAGTAGGCACCTTAACAACCAGCCAGTAATCAGTGTTGATCACCATTTAACTCCTAAACTACAGTACCAGGATGGTTGGCTAAAGAAAGGAAATTGATTGGCTGTAGTCTGAAACTTGCCCAGTACAAGTGTCTGGCTGACTTTGTCCTAAATAAGGCTAACATTAGTGAACTAAGAGAACAGCATTTGGTTGAAGAGTCTTGCCACTCAGGAGCAGCCCTCGCCAATGCGCTGGCATGATCGCCCAACTTTCCGGTCCAGTTTCACCATTTTCATAATGGCTTCTTCACGCCCACGTCCCATGTGGTCAAATGTGCAATCGTGCTGTTCAGGTAGGCGATGCAACATACAGAACACATAACCTGTAAGGACAGAAGATATTTTCAAAAAAGGAGAAGAATGAATACACAATAATGTTAGGAATGTACTAACAGCTTCTAAGGAGAGATTAATTAGTACAAAAATTTGTATATGGCTTAGCGCATACTTTTGCCATCTAGTCACTAAATAACCAAATGCTACAAGGAATAAATTAACCAACTGAAACCTTCAGGTTATCACAGCTAGAGAGAGCTACCCATTAAATCTTTTTATTAAATTACCCATTAAATCTTTCCATGAAGTCATTATTTTTGATATTGTTCCTTCTATTTAAAATATAATCTCAGTATAGAAACTCATGCCTGAGGTGAAATTTTCTAAAGGAATTTTCCCAAAGAGAAAGGAGAGGGAGTTTTAATTTTGAAAATCGTAACTGAAGGAGTTAATTTTGAAACTAATACCTATAAAATATGTAATAAATAACCCCATCAGCAGTATTTGAAAGGGGATTTATAGCAATAGAGCCAAAGTACATTTTCTCAAATCAGAACACCTGATGTTGCTTCATGCAAACATTGTCAGCTGTTAGCTGTTATGTTTGTATGAAACAACTAACCATCTATAATCAGCCGCTCAAGTCATGTATTACATTTAATTTTTTTAAAAAAATGTGTTTTTTTTTACAGATAATTCATTTGGAGACACTTCAAAACTAACTTCAACAATGACACTATTATTCCTGTATAGAATTCTGTTCCAGCTTTTTCACCTTCACCTTTTCCATGAATTTTTGCACTTCACTGGTAATTTGAAATTCTAATTAACAAAGGTGAATGATTTACCTAAAAATATCTTTCAGAGATAAAGGCAGTGCAAATTTATGTACTACTGAACTAAATAGTGCCAGACAGGATGTGTCAACTTAGGTTTTTTGGAATATAAATATATTTGCACATCAGTATAATTCTTGAAATACTTGTGCAGACCTTTCTAGCTGTGATGATTTCTTGGTTCAAGAAGATGCAGGACTTCTGTATTTTATACTGCACTGCTTTAAAAAAAAATTTAAACTTATAAAAATATTTAAAATAATACAAACCCTTTTGGAACGAATGCACATACTTTTAAAAATATTTTCTTTCCACTTATTCCTTTATTTTTGCAATCAGAAGTGATCATTGATACAACATATATGTCTACGTTTTACAGAAAATATGTAAGCTCTATAAACTTGTACAACAAATAAAACAAAATTAAAAGATAAGGCATTCGATATATAATAAAGGTCTATAAAATTCAGAAAGCACAAGGGCTTAAAACCCTAAAATGTTGAAAATAGTCCAGAGTATGAATAATTTGAAACTTCCCATCTAGAGAGAAATCAAATGTAGATTTTTTTAAAAAACAGACCTTGTCTAACACAGATATATTAAGGCAAATGACAACAATGTTGAATAACAACAAATTCCGGTAAGAAACATCAATGTTTCACAGAATATTGCTTCATGGATATGTTGCTGTTTTGTTCCTTTGTTTAAAAATAAAACACTAATTAATATTAACAATATTTGATAGCCAAGTTATATCAATTTGTATACTGAAACTTCCAAACCCAGATCTTTATCACCACTGAAGATACAAGTACTCCTTGACTTATGACCACAACTGAGCCCAAAATTTCTGTTGCTAAATGAGACAGTTGTTAAGTGACTTTTGCCCCATTTTACAACCTTTCTTGCTATAGTGGTTAAATGAATCACCACAGCTGTTAAGCTAGTAACATGGCTGTTATTAACTTCCCCATTGACGTTGCTTGCAAAAAATGACCTCATGATCTTGGGATACTGCAATAGTCATAAATATGACTCCAGTTGCCAAGCATCTGAATTTTGGTCATGCAAGAGTCGTAAGTGTGAAAAACGGTCATAAACCACTTTTTCAGTGCTGTTATAACTTCAAAGGGTCACTAAATAAAAGCTTGTAAGTCGAGGACTACCTGTAGTTGATTATTTATTTGATTTGATTTTGGTGTTGCTTAATTCTGACTTTGGGAAGCACAACATAAACTAAATAATTAAAAAAAAATTCAGATTTAAAGCATACAATTTTATTTAGCTCTCAACCATTTTAGAAGTTCCTTATTAAATGAACTGTTAACAAGGGGAAAATAATTTGTTAGAACTTGTCTTTACTATAAGAGGTTACAGACAGTAATTTTCTAAAAAGTGATATCTAATTACTGGTTTCCAGCAGAAACAAACAAAATCATAAGTGTTTACTGATTCTCTGCTTAAGGCAGAAATGTAAAATATAAATCTTTTAACGAGTAGTTAACATTTTATTTTAGAATGCTTTTGGCACAACACAACAAGTACAGGTAGTGTCCCTGTACAGTTAAGTCTCCGGCAAAATAATTATATCGGAGCTGAGAGTGTCTAACAACCTTTTCTCTGGTCTGCATAACATAGTAGTCCAATGTAAAAGATAATTAAAGAATGTGAAATTGTTTTCTTTGTTTTTAAATAGTGCCTTTTTATTAAATGTTATGTTAAAGTTAACATACTCTTATATAAGAAGCACATTTCTGACATTCTGGTTGTCAAGGCTAAAAAAATAATAATCAGTGCCTACTACCACGGGTAGCTATATTTAATTTTGTAATTATTGCTCTGTTATTAGTACTATGATCTTATGACTAGAAATACTGACAAATTGTTATTTTATTCTAGAGGTCATTCAAGCTTATTCAACAAGGTAATAAGCACATACCCCAAGAAAATGGTAGAAAGTCAAAGGAATTAACAAATATTTCAGAGGGAGATCCTGATTTTTATAAAATGCACCAATCTGATGTTCTACTGTATGTAGAATTTTTTTGTTCATGCATAGAGCTCTCCCTGTTTCCTAAAGACTGCTCTAGCAAGATCTTCCTCTTTGGCCTAATTAGGGAAAGTATTGGGGATTTAAAATATAGGGGAAATCTATAAGCTGTTCCATCAGCAAGTGGACACTTCTATTTCCACCTAAATTAATTCATTTATATAATATTTTAATGTTAGAAAATGCAACTCAGATTTGTGACCTAGAAAGATTTAAGTATATATATATATATATCCCAGAAGCCTATATGTGACAAAGAATAGTGTACCCCATGATAACCATACTTAAACAAACCAATTCAAGTACTCTAGGTCAAGAAGTAAGTTAAACAGTCTGCTATGTATGGTTAGACAGTTAGGTGCTATGAATTCTACTTGACCGCATAGACAAATGTTCATCTTAGTAATTTCCTTGGAAAAATTCAACTCAGTTTCATCTACCCAGCTTATTCACTTATTCTATTTTCCTCAACCTTGTCAAGCATAGGTTCCCCCCCCCCCAGTCCATCATCTGCTTGCCTCACTGCATATGCCCCAAGGGGTCCAAATTTCTTTTTGCCATTTGCTTAAGCCTTTACTTTGTTGATTTTTCTTGCAACCCATGATATTCTTAGAAACTGTTCTAAATATGGAATTTAAAAGCATCTCTTTCTCTTATCCAAATGTTAACTTTTCATAGCCATATAATATAACTGGAAAGACTATTGTCTTAACCATTCTGCTCTTTATTGCTGTTAAATGCACTTGTTTTTCTTATTTTGAGAGTCACTGCTTTCTTACCTAGGATTAATCTTTACTTCTAAGGCACACTATCCTCCCTTGAGATGAACAAAAGAAAACTACCTGTAACCTTTATTACTTCTCTATTAAATATTCACTAAGCATACAACTTGATATTACCTTCAACATCTTAAAATTTAAGAACACAGAGGTTTTTTTTACTCCTTACTCCTCGTTTTCTTATTTCCAATGTCGTCTTATTTTTGGCTAATGAAGTGTGCCATTTGCATATGTCAAATTGTCAGCATTTCACCCACCAATTATGATTCCAACTCTGATCTCTTCCAACCTTGCATTCCACTAATATATGCAATATAACATTTAAATACTGTAAACCCAATATGCATCTATGTCTTACACAAATCTATATTCTAAAACATTCTGTTTCTTCAAATTCAATTTTTAACAGCAGCTTCTTGTTCACTACTTTATAAAAATTCTTCAAAAATAAATCAAGTGTCCTGGTACTCATATTACTCTTAATATATTCCATAGCCTGGCATAATCTACCCAAAGACCTTGTTATAAACAGTGCAACAAACATGAAATTCCTTTTCGTATTGTTCCGTTTGCTCTATTAATCCTTCTCATGTTACTTATCTGATCATAAATCTTTGCTGAATGCTGACTGTATATTTGGCAATTTTTTATCTTTGTGTATAGTTTTATTTTTTGTAAAATTAAGGTGGTAATCCTCAAGGAGGGCAGCTAATTATAACTGGAATGTAGTTCACAAAAAGTTTCCACTACAACATGTTTTGGGTTATATCCCAAAAGCACAGCAACTGATGCCAATCTTGATCCATGTATACTTTCTGTTAGACTACTCCAAAACCAAAACAATCTTATTAGTCAAGTTCAACAAAGCTCCCAAATAGTTTATATTTGCTGATAATTTATCTTCTTTAGCCAATTCCCTTTTGCACCAATGGTAATTAATGATTTCTCCTGTTTGAAAAGAACTCTAGGTTATTAAAAACAATATTCAATTTTAATCTTTTCACTTGTCCTCTCTGATTCTACTTTGTTCTGTTGTCAACATTTCAAGTTTGTTTAGTAAACAAATTAATGCCTTTCCCCCTCTCATAGTCTCTAATACATGACATTTAAGAAAATCCAAAAAAAATATATGAAAATAAAGCTTAATCTGAAGTATTTTAATTAAGACATTGCTGGTTCTAATGTGAAACTTTCTACAAAGGTATAATTTCTGGGATGCATGCAACAGGGAAATACCCTATAGAAAATACTATTTGGGAACTAAAAGCAACATGTTTCCTTCATGAAAAATATTGGAAAGTTTCATTTTAGGCAATACTCATTGCAGACTTGAAATCCAGAGGAGGTCCTCAGATATAAATCATTCATATGAATAACATGTTTTGATTCATTTTTTAAAAATACACCTTGTAGTAAATGATCTGATTTAAGTTTTATTAAACTATATGATCTTATTCTTGAAAAATTTCTCTCAAGTAGCCGAAAATATGTGTTCAATTATTAAAGATTTCTATGGAAGATCTTCTCTTTCACTCAGGTGTGAATTTTATCGGAAGCTATAATATCAAAACTGTCATTAAGTGTTTAGTCTAAGTTTTGGATTTCTGCCTCTAACATCTATGGATACAAAGTATTTACCTGAATTAAAATTTATTATTTTATAAGTCACTCTATGGAGTATTTATCTTCACAAACATATCCAATCCCAAAATTGGAATTTAATTAAAAACTGAAGTGTAACCAAAAAATTAATTAAAACAAACAAGCATTACCAGACATCCTGGCAATATAACTGTATCTTCTGTTTTTTTCTTTAGTGCAGTAAAAATGCAAGACAGATAAAACAAAAATAAATAAGAGCAAATATCCAGGCAAAGCTATTTGTATATTGTAGAAATTTCAGAGGCATTTTTTAGTTCCTTACATTTTAACCTTATGAATGGTCATTGTTTTTACATGTTCCTGCCCTTAAAGCTCAGTTTATTACAATCGAAGTAGTATTCTTTATAAAATAGCTACTTATATTTGCTGCCAATGCTTGGATAAGATAGATCAATATGTTGGCAAATAAACATTCTAATTCATATTGTAACTCCACCAATTACATCTTAACATCTTCTATTAGCCTCTTCCTCTCCCTCCTCCAGAAGAAATACTAAATCATCTAAATATTATCTTTCTTCTAATAGAGAATTGAAACATATATGAGAGAGAAAAAATGGCATTAATACAATTCAATCAACAATACAGATGAACATAAAATAAAAGTACCAACATTAAGAGTAGTAGTAAAAATTATGAGCCTGTTGCACACTGTCCCCAAAAGCCTGAGAAATTTCTAGAATTTCTGGAACCTGGGTACCAGAACTAAGGTAGGTTCTGATGTGTACATTATTTTGCCAAATGGCCTTAGTCCAGTGAACTTATGACACACATGTCAAAGGAGACACACCATAATGCTTTGGGTAACACTCCAGTGTTTACCAACATCCAACAAAGCATGCCTTATTCCCATGAGATTTTGGGGGCATGAAGTATGTTCTTGTGCAGTTTCTAAAATCACTAGAAGATGCATAAAAATCATGCAAGAACATGATGTGCTTTTGTGTGGTTTTTGGAGGCTGTAGAGGCCACAGAAAGCATGCTCTGAAGCCACTTCAAGAATGGGGGACTCACGCGATCTGGAACAGCTTCAGGTAGACCTCAGAGGTCTGTCAACAGAAAGAGAATACACTTGTGCGCCTTGGAGAATGGTGCAAGGCAGCCTTTTTGACTGGAAGTGGTGGCGCTAGGGCTGATGTTTAGACACATGTCTCTATTTCAGGTGAGCTTCTGGCTGACACCATGTGTGTCACATGACAGCAGGTCGAGTTAGGCATTTTCCTAATTTTTGACATGCCATGCCCAAAAGGTTTATCATCACTGCCTAGCAAAAGCACAAATAAATAGAATCTTCTGAGGCAGATTTGTAAGATTGTGCATATCTATAAAAGAACAACCAACATACTCCTAACTGATAAATTTACATTTCTTTATAGGAAAGAAGGAAGGAAAAGAAAGAAAGAAAAGAACTCAAAGAGATGGTTTTATCGTGAAATTATTATCATTGTAAGAAAAAGTCCCTCTGATGAATAGTTACAGTATTGATAAGCTTTAAGGGAGATACTGTTTTAGAGACATATTTCCCTTGAATGTACAGGAGATAATAGTGGGTATTCTGAGATAATTTAGAAACACATTTAAAAAGCAAGCAGGTCTCAGTGAAGCTATGGAAGAGTTAAGAAATTAGCAATATTTAAAATATAAACAAAACTCATATTCAGACTTTTTCTCATGTAAATTATGCATATTCATACATCATTAATTAGGAAACAGGTTAGTTGCTTGATAAACTGGCTTTCAATGGCTATTTTTGGATAAATTATAATTTTGCAGGATTTATCTTTAATTAGAATGCACTGCATTTTGCATGCAACAAATGCAAATACTTAATCTAGTACCATAGTAGTTGAATCATTGCGTAGGTGAAATTTTAAATTTCAAATGCCTCTTTTAAGGGCAATGTCTACAATATTTCCATAGAGAATTATTTTGGTTTTGGCCTTTGGACGTCTTAATCCCATCTCTTAGGTAGTATTAAATTAAGCAATTTAATATTCTAAAGGAGAACAAGTATCCCATTTTGATATAGTTGATATATATATATATATTTTAATAGTATGTGTTTTGTTTTTCATAAATAATATATTTCGGATCTGCAGATTGTCAAAGTCCTATGTTACAATAACTATGTTGACAGCAATGGAACCAATTACCATAACAAATAAATGTGCATTCTTCAGTCTACTTACATAGAAATTAGGCTACTTTAGCAACAGTTGTCTGCAGATATAGAAACTACCAAATCATAGGAACAGTTTAATGCACAAAAATAAGTTCTCATAAGAATTTTATTGGAGTTGGTATAACATAAAGTTAGAAAACAGCTACAATTTAAATAGCATTCATATATAACATTTATATAATTTTAGAGAATAATTTTAAGAAATTTACATCATAAATAAAATAATTTAATAGTCATTTTAGTTATTATCAAAAAAGAGTACCATTATTAAAAATAAAATTTAGATCATGTCACTCTACCACACAGACTTGAGTGGTTCCTATCAGACAGGAGGCAGAGCAGTAACTGTGCCTTAAGCTTTCTTGGATGTCTGATGTGGATTTTAAGAGCTGTATGAACACAGTTCAATATCAAGATCTTATTACTAGAGAGGTCTTTGGCAGAGCTGCTGATTATAAGGAAAAAACTTTCTCAATTTACTTAGCTGGATGTCCCCTAATGTTTATTTAGGAAGGATAGAAGATTCTTGGTCTTAGGGATCAATGTGTCTGTTAATCATTAGATTAATAAGAACAGAGGGATCCTTGTAATAAGATACTCCAAATGCAGTCTTTCAGAAGATATAAAAATTCATATTCAATATTCCCATAATAACATAATTGTCACCCAGGCTCTCTTGAATGATCCTGCATGGCAGGCACTCTGTCTTGAAAACAACCAGTTATTTTTTTCTCAATTCATATTCTTCATTCTTATTCTTGCTTTAGTTATTTTATCCCATTTTTGGCCATAGCACCACTTTATTTCCTGTGGTTATAGGCTGTGAAACACATATAGTGTTGGATTGAAAGCACTGTTTATGATCTTAAATCATAGAATAAATTTAGATTTGTGGGAACATTCCAGTTTGAGAAGTTAGTATATATTGTTTTTTGGGGGGAATGGAAGTATCATAAGCAATTAGGAATATTAATTATTAATTACAATCTAACAGCCCCTTTAAAATTACACCTAATCTTCAAAGACATCTAAATAATTTTCAGCAGCATGACTGCATCTCACTCATTTATTTTAAACGGAATCTTTTATTTTTCTCAGCAAATATTCATAGGCTATTATTCAGGAATAAATCATTGTTAATTAGTTAGGAAAACTCACAATGAATTTTTAACAAGTATATTATTTCTGGAAAAGGCTCTTTCTGTCTTCGTACTAGTAAAGTGTAAGAAAACATCAAACAGATTTTGCAAATAATATGCACGCGCATACACACACATACATACACACCACCCAGTGAAACTAATATTATACTAAATTATCTTTTGGGCAACCATTATATCCAATGTGCTATTAAACTGGATATGTAGCTGCTGACAACCGTACTCAACGAGTAGTCCTCAATGGTACTACATCCACATGGAGAGAAGTAAGCAGTGGGGTACCACAAGGCTCCGTCTTAGGCCCAGGACTCTTTAATATCTTCATCTATGACTTAGATGAGGGAATAGAAGGGGAACTCATCAAATTCACAGATGACACTAAACTGGCAGGAATAGCCAACATCCCAGAAGACAAGCTCAGGATTCAAAAAGATCTTGACAAACTGGAATAATGGGCCCTATCCAACAAAACGACTTTTATTGTAGAGAAAAGCAAAATTTTACATTTAGGCAGGGAACATCAAATATATAAGTACAGATTAGGTGAGATCTGGCTCAAAAACAGTAACTGTGAGAGAGACCTTAGAGTCCTAGTGGATAATCACTTGACTATGAGCCAGCAATGTGCAGCAGCATCCAAAAAAAGCTAATACAATCCTGGGTTGTATAAACAGAGACATAGAATCAAGATCATGTGAAGTATTAGTACCGCTTTATAAAACCCTAGTGAGATCACACCTGGAATACTGCAACCAATTTTGGTCACCATACTACAAAAAAGATGTTGAGACCTTGGGAAAAGTTCAGAGAAGAGCAACTAAGATGATCCTGGAGACTAAAGCATATAAAGAATGGCTGCAGGACTTGGGTTTGGCTAGTCTAAAGAAAAGAAGAAATAGGGGTGACATGATAGCAGTATTCCAGTATTTGAGAGGCTGCCACAAAGAAGAGGGGTCAAATTATTCTCCAAAGCACCAGAGGGCAGGACAAGAAACAATGGTTGGAAACTTATCAAAGAGAGAAGCAACCTGGAATTAAGGAGACAGTTCCTAACAGTGAGGACAATTAATCAGTGGAACAAGCTTGCCTTCAGAAAAACTGCAGGTTTTTAAGAACAGACTGTCCAGTCACTTGTCACTTGTCTGAGATCATATAGGTTCTCCTGTTTGAACAAGGTGGTGGACTAGAAGACCTCCAAGGTCCCTTCCAATTCTATTCTGTTCTATTCTAATCTAATTCTATATTGCATAGAAGCTTGCCCAATAAAATAGTGTAAGTTACTGTTGTCAAGATATGTGTGATATAGCTGGCATCTAGAAAAATCATATACAGGAAAATGGAAATACTCCGGGATTTTTGATTTGAAGTTTAGCCAGTTAAAGACATATAAAATGAAAGGTTGCTTCCATATTTTCTTCCTCAGTCTAAAATGTGCAAGAGGCAATTAGCAATTCCCCTTGCTTCTTCCAGTTTGCTGTGTGAGAAAATGCAGAACTCGTCTTACAAATTGGTCTTTTGAAAATCAAAGGGAAACTGAATTTGTCTGTGTGAGCACTAGATGAGTTTGTAATTTAATGGAATTTTTAGGAAAGGTTTGGGGGCCTGCTTCTCTGACAGCTGTAGGATAGAAGATTCAGGGTGGCCCTATGACTTTTCTTCTGAGGTTCTTCCTTTCCTTTAATTGGCACCTCATTAGAAATTAATGGAAATGACATACTCTGTTCTTTCTGCTCTAGGCACAGCACAGTACAAAAAGAACCATCACAATTCATAACACATTCAATTTATACAGCAATGGCTCTTAAGAATTATTTATGAGATGTGAATTTTTTGTCAGCAGTTAATAACCCATACTGAATAGTAGAAAAATGTCAGTATACACAAGGAATTCTTTCTTGAAGAAAGACACTCTGAATTTGTATTTTAAGGATCCTGGTGCTGACTCTTTAGTAAAATATTTGGAGTACCCTCTTTCAAAGTTCTATAATCCTCTTAAATGCTCATAATGTAATAGAATAAAAATGCTGATATTCAGATACCTTAAATACTTCATAACAATGAAAACTGTTTTGAAGGAGAAACAATAATTCTGCACCATTATTACCACTGCTGAATTTAAAATAGCAGCAATAATTTAACTAAAATTTCATGCTTCAGATATTCTCAGCAAAGAACAGTATATGAATAATTCTGAAGCATCCTTGACTAGTGGCAGAAGAAGATGATTTAAAGAGGATGATTCTTTCCTGCCCTGCCCCCTGTCCTACAAATTACTGCCTGGTGACAAAGGGGGAAATTGGATTAATTTCAGCGTTAGAAGAATTCAGAAGAAGGCATTTGGCTAGGCCAGACATGACCCCAAATGCTTCATGTCTGCAAGAGACCCTTTTGGAACATGGGATTTTTAAAATATATTCAATATAATTATAAACTATAAAAAGGTAAATATTAGAATTTCCATAGAGTAAAACTGGATATGTGGAAAAAGCAGTCCTAAAATTATAGAGAAAATAATATATTGATTGCTCCTAGCATTTACTGAAAGTCATTTCTGTAATTCGATGAGTTGTTTCAGATTTTAATCTTTAGATTAATGAAAATGAAATTGCTTATCTTCAAATATTTGAAGATGAATAAATATGATCTCTTAATCATGTATAGGCTACATAGTTGTTTGGATTGCAATTATGTTACAAACCAATAACATCCTCCAGATTTTACCTCATGTATGGTTGTTGTTTGGCACAAATCTTGCGCAAATTATAAAAAAATGCAAGTAAGTACAAAGAACAGTAGTTCTCATTATCAGTTACAGTATCTGTAAAGTCAGTGTCAATATCCAGTTTGTCTACAGTTCAATGAGTTTGGGGCATAGTGGCAGAAATCCACATTTTCATATAATAGTATAGGTAAGCTCCATAAACTCAATTTACCTTTGACATCTGAGACACAACATATGATGAATGGATGAATGAAGTACACAGTGGACTCTAAAATCTGTGGTTATTTATTTATTAATAAAAAATATACAGCTGCCTATCTCATGAGAAGTGACTCTGGCCAGTGTATAATTATCAATAAAAATAATGTAACAGGTATATAAAAATATAAAAACCTTAGTTAAAATGGAGATTAAGAGAGAGAGAGAACATTCACATCAATAGTGGAGCCATCTAAAAAATCTCCTTTTTTTCCTGGGACCTCCAGGCCTGATAGCATAACCAATTCCTGAGGGTCTTTTAGAACATCAAAATAGATGGAGCTGACCTAATTGGGGAGAGGGTGGAGGAGAATGTTAAGGTAGGCACCAGGGCAGACAAGTAGGCCCCTGGCAAATGGTTATCTGGAATATGTCCTCTGTCAGATATAAAGGGTCTGGCTGATAGAATTGGGGAGAGGCAGTCCCTCAAATAATGTGGTCCCATGCCATTAGAATCAGTACCTTGAATTGGATCAAAGTAAACTGGCAACCAATGTAGCTGGCCTAAGAGTTAATACTAAAATTATTCACAAAAACTGCACTTCTATAAAAATATTACTGTTTTAAATATAAACATTTGGTTTACAGTGTTTTGAGTATCCAAGCCAACAATATGATAGATGGCATAGATTCCCAAATAGCAGATTCTATTTAAAAAATAGAGACTTAGTAAATATTTATTACTTCAATTTATTACTTCAATGTATATACTTCATCAATTATAAAGTGATTGCCTATCAAGGAATTAAGAAGAAAATCCGAACTAAAAAAAATGCAGATAAACCTCATTTTGCATTTTTTCTTATTATAACAATATGCTATTAGTGAAGTATTGGTTTGCTATTTTAGCACATTATGCTACTTGGAGAATATTAGCTAGCTATTTGTTATTACTCTTAAATGAAATCTGTAGTACTAAAACTGAAATAAAACCTAAAGGAAAAGGAGTACATGTGCACAAATGATATTGTTTTTATTGTAAAAAATGCAAACAATATAAAAACTGAACCAAGATACTTTACTATGAAATAACTGAGATGTTTAAAGATTTTCAGTTAAGACATCAGGTTAGACACCAGAAGACCATGAGTTCTAGTCCCCGTCTTAAGCACAGAGCCAACTGGGTGAGCTTGAGCCAATTGCTGGCTTAAGAAGGTAAAGGCAAATCCCTTCTGAAAACCTTTCCAAGAAAATTTGTTGATTTGTCCAGGCAATTGCCAGGAAACAAAAACTGACTCAAAGGGACAAAATAAATAAACAAACAAGTAAAATTAACATTTTTAGTTGAATGTGACAAGCATTACTAGAGTCAAAAATATGTTTTTTTTTACAAAACAGTGATAAAACGTACATTTTAGAATAGTATAAATGTTTCTAGAGTTACTGGGTATGATAGAGCAGTAGTTCAAAATTAATTAGAAACAAAATTCAGTCTCCACTTATACTGAGATTTGCATTGTTCACATGGACAAACTCATATTATCTCTCAAAGCTACTGTAAAAGTACTTGTGTTTTGCAAGAGATAAAGAAAATGTATTCTAAAGCAGGTGAGTAGCATTTCAAACAGAAAAAACAGCAATGCCAGTATTTGATTTATTTTAACTATATGGCTGGACTTTCATTAATATTTGTATTAATATATTTTTAAACGTATTTGCTAATTTGTTGATATTAATATTAAACATCTTCGTTAAAATTATTAACTCTCTATATACCAATTATTATGAAAGGGACTTTTGCTTCCAAATCCTTATGTAGCAGTATGCAGATTTTTAAATATTTATAGGATTAAAATTAGTCATTTTTCAGTAGACCTGACATAACTAGCATTTTCTAGTATTATCTCTAAATGCAACAGGCTTAGACAGAAATGACAATCACCCCCTTAAAGAATTTATCTTTTTAAAGAATGAATACATTAAATACAATAAAGTTGTAGGAGGTAGATACACTTCTCATATGTATTCAAGACAGAAATCAGTTTTATTATCAAACATAAATATTAAGCACAACATAAATATATCCAACCGCTATTACAACAGTCTCACTGAAGCACGATACTGCACAGCTGAGGACGTCCCCCTAACAAAAAAGATCAGATGTAAAAATATTTGGATACTAAGATCTTTAATAATTAAATTGGAGAAGTGGGCTTTACATTTTTTTAAAAAATACCTAGCAAATGGCTCCTTTATAGAGGAATACATGGAAAAAGGTAGAGATCACAAATGCTGACTCTCCCCTGAAGTTCTTTCTCCTACAATCTCTCTCTCTCTCTCTCTCTCTCTCTCTCTCTCTCTCTCTCTCTCTCTCTCTCTCTCTCTCTCTCTCTCTCTCTCTCTCTCTCTCTCTCTCTCTCTCTCTCTCTCTCTCTCTCTCTCACACACACACACACACACACACACACACCATCTTCTATAACACTATACCATTTGAGAAAAATCTTTCAACCAACCTAGTACCAGTTGTAGTCTCTGGAGACAGCCCCAGAGAAAAGCAGCCAGAGAATTCTGCTGGCTCCTCTCCAGCATCAATACAGCTTTGCTGGGCAATTGGATTCAACCAAGCAAATGAGCATTATTTTTTAACTTAATTGGGTTAATTCAAAAGTTAAGGGCACTGTTAATTAAGCTATCAGACTTGGAATATTTTCAAGCACAACTATAGTCACCTTTCTTTTATTAAGACAAATTTTACGTCTAGAATGCTTCAGTATCAGCAAGTGTCCTGAATCAAACTCTGACAAATGCACTAATACAACAATAAATATCTCAGATAGTCACATTTAAACAGTTTTTAACTGTTCTAGTTTGTATTTTACCAAGGAGATCCAAGAAAAACATTTTAAACAGAGTCCTGTGAGTAATAAATGTTAAAAAGGTATGTAGTTAACAGTTTATTTATCCCTTTCAGGTATGTAGATACATGTGACACTTTCTCAGCTGTAGCATAGTCTGGTCATTCTGAATCTTGAACATACAGAGTAGCTCTACTAATAGATATTATGTTTCATGAATAAATAACGGTGTTTGGTTTCAGTTCTATGATAGAGTATAACAAGTTACAGATGCGAGATGAATAAATATTGAAAAAATAAAATATGCAATACAAATTGCTATGAAGGAAGTTAATATAATATTCCGATGGTATAAATTATCCCTAGTTTCTTTTCATGATAATTCATTGTACTTGATCATCCCCATTTCAATGAAGAAGCATGATGCCATGGAGTACTTCACAGAGATTCTGTGATTTATACTCTTCATGGATAAGTAATTATAAGAAATCTTTAGATGGAGACTCAGTTGATGCAGTGGAACTTTTATATGTATGATGACCCTCTGGGTTGGACATAAGATTTTTAAAACTACTGTATAAAAGGCTTATGGAAGAGATTTTAGCTCAGGGAAATAATACATGCTTTGTATTCACAAAATTCCAGATCTAATATCTAGAATGGCTGAAAAATGTCAGTCTGGAACCCCTGGAAGATGTTATCAGAACAATAATGATGTAGAATAGCCTTTGAAAAAAGGCAACTTGATATGATTGCTATATCTAAGACAGAAGAGGATACTCAGAACTGTCACTCAAAATAAGACACTTTAATAGTTTGCTAAATCTAAATAGCTACCCTATTAGCAAAATAAATCTATGATCTCCCTCTTTAAATACCAAATAATATTACAGTAATAAGGTTGACCTTGTCAGGTTTAATCTACTAAAGTTATTGCAAGGTTTTGCTATTATTTCTTTACCACTACAATGTAGCTCAGATTTTTCCCCACCGGGTGGGACATTAAAAGAAAAATTAATTCAAATCTGTCTGTCAGTCCTTACCACAGCGACATGATCCCAGCTCTTGCTGTACCAGCTCCAATTTTGTTTGGCACTGGAAGCACCTGCGCCTGCTCTTCTGTTTTGAACGGCTAATTTCTTCAGATCTATCGTGACCGTCCTCAAGTAATCGTGGCCGCTTCTCTGGAGAAGGCTCACTCTCCACTTGTGACTCTGTTAGTTGGGGAAACATTTATAATGCAGCATTAGTGGGAGTTCTACTTCAGCCATAGCTGTCATTAATTGTGTACAACTTGAAAAATACAAATGCTCCATTCTATTTGGGTTTGCATGCACTTTTTTGAAACATAAAAGTAGAAAACAGAAAACTTTGCGTCTCCTAAGTTCAGAAACCAAATGCAAAACCAATTAGCCACTGACTTGATTATGACACATAGAGAAATGCATTAATCTAACAACTACAGCCTTTGTTTATAGATTCTCACATACAATCTCATTTCCACTGTCCCCATGCAAACCAATGTTGCATTTATCTAATGTTAGGTAACAAATATTAAAAAGTTTTATTTCTCTACCTTTGTAGCCATAAATACTGAGTGAACTATAAATAACATTATTCTTCTAATTCCAACTAAGTACCTAAACATTAAATATTTACAGGAGCTTGTTTGCAATTTTTGGGTAAATAATTTTTGCAGGTATATGTTATACATTGTTTATTACATAAAACTGGGTTTAATCAGAGAAAATAATAGACTCTAATGAGTCCCATGAATTACATGCTTTTTCATACCGCAAGAGATTCCATTTTACCAATCTTTTTTGTTTTAAAAGAAATCCATCCATCCAACCTCTTCAAGAGCCATACAACAAAAAAATTAAAAGATTGTAACAAGGTTCCATTCATGGTTCACAAATTTCTATTTATACATAAATACAAATAAATTTCATTTTACTGCTGTTATTTCATTTTACTGATGGCTGTTTCAAGTCAGAACTGCAACATTTAGTCATATGTTTCCTATAATATGGCCCTTTCATTTTATTTCCCTTTTTTAAAATTGCAAATGAAGACCTGTAGTTTGGGGGAAGTTAAAGATGATAAGAAACCTTTTTTTTCTTCTGGCTTCAGGTTTTAAAAAAAAATTTCAGAGAGGTTTTATAATTAGACAAAACATAAAAATACAAAAATACACATACATACATTTTTGTGATACCACTGCTTCAAGAAAAAATGCCTCTATTGTTATCCAATGCCTTGGTACATTTCTATCTGGAGAGCACCAGATATAAAATGATTCTAATTTTTGAGTTTTTCAAAAACTCATCCAAAACCCCAGAGGGGAAGGAGGGGATCAGTTGTTCGTGGAGAAACTCTGGTTTTGGGGGAAGGAATGGGTAGAAGACCCTCAAAGAAATTCTTCTCCCAATGGAGAAGCAGTAGGTGGTCAGCTGAGCAAGACAAGGCCAAGCCATGATGAGCATAGTAAATTTTCTTCTCACTCTTGTCAAGCCCAGAAATGGAGGAGGGAGACAGAAAGAAAGGGGGACAAAGTAGGAGGTAGAGGGAGATAATCTTTGGGAGGCAGACCTAGGAGGAAAACTGATACCACATGAACATCAGTTTTATGATGGAAGTTGCCAGGGTTGAGGTGGGAGGCTGCTCAAATCCAATCCAATCCAATCCAATCCAATCCAATCCAATGAGATCAAATCTCTGTTGTATATACTGCTGCAAATGTTTGGTATGAAAAATGTCATTGTGCATAATAAAAAGCATTAAAAATTCCACTGTTTTGTTTTCTCTTAAGTCCACTGGAGTTGGGCAGCCAATATATTAAAAAAAAAAAAAACACCTCCCTTCTCACTCTGTTGATATGTATTTTTCTCAATCTCAATAGATTTGGTCCAGTTCCTCCAAATAACCCCAAATTCTATGGGAGAGATATGTCATTGGATTGGGGAAAATGCAAAAGTGCAAGATTGCAAGAAAAGTCCCCCTGGGAAGAGATGCATAAAAGTTATGTTGGTGATGGAATCTTGAAAACTTTAAAATATTTTTTTTTTCATTTAGGAATATCAATTGAGAAAACTTTACACGTTCTTCTGACTGGTCAACTGTCTTCAACCTTCTCACTGATACTATACCAGTTTGCATTTTTTGTCTTCTTTTATGCCTTTTAGAATGTCTTGGTAAACTTTGATTATACAGCTTTATTGATTTATTTGCTTGATTGTTGGTGTAATATACCCATGTGCAATCTAAAGATAAAAAGCAAAGCATAAAATTTAAAAATAAATGAATAAAAAAAGATGCCTAGTAAGGTATGGAGATAGAAACACTGTGACACTACTTGTAATCTCAATAGAGATAAGGAAAAAATAAGGATTTATATAAATTAGGAATGCAGGCTCTTCTACATAGATGCTTGAAAAGGAGGAAATATTCAGAATTGTTCTTCTCAGGAAAACTGGCAGAATACAAACAAGAGAATATGTATATAAAGAGGGCAAAAACAAAACAAAACATCAACCCATTATTGGGGAAGGAAAAAATCCTTATACTTGTTCGTTCCCAGGAAAATTTTGCAGTTAGTTTAATCTCCAGCATGACAGCATTTGAGGCACATCACAGGATAATTTTTATTATAAAAGACATATAGCCTGAGAGATTCACATTTCTGATCCCAACTGACTGTGTAAACATCATTAAGGGCAGTAGTTATTTTTAAAAAAGGAATGTTAGTCATCAAAAATAAAACTATTGTGAATTTTCTGTAGCAAGTATAGACTGCAGAAGAAAAATATTAATGGTAATTAAAGAAGCTAGAATTCAGAAGCAAAAAGTAGCTACAGTTTGATGTATTGGCAGTCCTAGAATAATAGGACACAGTAAAAAAAGCACGAATGTACTCTTTTGTTTTGCAATCACAATTGGGACCTGCAACTCAATTGCTAAGCGATATACTTGCTAAATGAAAAATCACATGACCATGAATGTGCTTAAAATTTTATTTCAGCTTTGTCCCCCCCCCCCTTGGAATGTTCATCCCAATAAAGCGATAAAGAACAAGAAGAGAATTAAGTTTGTATTAGTTATACCAAAGGTCCCCAACCTTTTGGGAACCAAGGACTGGTTATGTGGAGAGGGGTTTTTCCGTGGACTGGAGGGGGTGTGGTTTTGTGTGCTGCCTGCATCCCACAGATGGGGCTTTGCTTGTTTGTGCAGCCCAGCTGCTGGTATGCCACGGCCCGGTACTGGTCCATGGACCAGAGGTTGGGGACACCTGAGTTATACAATCCCATAATAGTATTTACAATATATTACATTATTTACTGTTATAATACAATAAAATATAAGAGAGTAAGCAGGCACCCAATGGGGAATACACATGAAGAGGAATGTGCTAGCACAAGCTGTCTAGAAGTCCCCAAACTATCTAGGAAACGCACATTTTAGGTATGAAAAGGATTAAAGTCTTGTCACCACAGGCAGCAGCTGTGAGCTGGCTAATTAAGGTCACAGAACTGACCTTTTAGGGGAACTACCCTAAGTTGTATTTTCTTCTGTTGAATGAAGTAACTTGTTGCATCTGTAGGTGATTCTAACCTCGTGCTGTGCTTGCATTGGTGTGTGCACTAAGTAGCACAAGTTGAGCACGTATGTTTTACTGTAGGACACGGGTCGGCAACCCGCGGCTCTGGAGCCGCATGTGGCTCTTTGAGCCATCTCCTATGGCTCCTCCCCTTCCTCCTCCCTCCCCCTTCTTCCTCCTGATGCCCCCCCAGGCTTCAGTCCTGGTTGAGGCGGCGGTGGGGGCCTGCCCGGGCTGGATGGCAGTCCTGGGTGGGGCGGTGGCGGCATCGCTCCCTGGGCCGTCCCCGGGCCACCGAGCTGGCTATGCATCTTTCCAGGCTGGGCCGGGCGGAAGTCCAGGCTGGGGCAGTGGTAGGAGGGCATTGCTTCCTGGGCCATCTCCAGGCAGCTGCATTGGCCACGCATCTCTGCGGGCCAGGCTGAGCAGCAATCGCGGCTGGGGGTGGCAGCAGCGGGGACATTGCTCCCTGGGCCATCCCCGGGCTGCCGAGCCGGCTATGTGTCTCCCCAGGCCGGGCTGGGCAGCAGTCCAGACGGCAGGAGGGCATCGCTTCCTGGGCCGTCCCCGGGCGGCTGAGCCAGTCACGCATCTCCATGGGCTGGGCTGAGCAGCAGTCTCGGCTGGGGCGGCGGTGGCATCGCTTCCTGGGCCATTCCAAGGTTGCCAAGCCAGCCACGCATCTCCCCGGGCCGGGCTGGGGACATTGCTTCCTGGGCTGTCCCCGGGCAGCTGACGGCCACGCGTCTCCGCAGGCCTGGCTGGGGCAGCGGCGTTGGCATTGCTCCCTGGGCCGTCACTGGGCCGCCAAGCCGGCTATGTGTCTCCCCAGGCCTGGCCGGGCGGCAGTCCTGACAGCAGGGCATCGCTTCCTGGGCCGACCCCGGGCAGCTGAGCTGGCCACGCATCTCCATGGGCCAGGCTGAGCAGCAGTCTCGGCTGGGGTGGCAGCAGTATTGCTTCCTGGGCCGTCCCCAGGTTGCCAAGCCGGCCACGCGTCTCCCTGGGCTGGGCTGGGGACATTGCTTCCTGGGCCGTCCCCGGGCAGCTGATGGCCACGTGTCTCTGTGGGCCTGGCTGGGGCAGCGGCAGCATCGCTCCCTGGGCCGTCCCCGGGCCGCCGAGCCGACCATGTCTGTGCCCGGGCCGGGTGGCAGTCCTGGCTGGGGTGACAGCGGCAGGGGCCGTCCCCAGGCCGCTGAGTCGGCTACGCATCTCCCCAGGCCAGGCTGGGTGGCAGGGGGACATTGCTTCCTGCGTCATCCCTGGGCCACATGTCTCCCCATCTGGGCAGGCTGCAGCAGGGGGGCATCGCTTCCTGGGCCGTCCCCGGGTTGTTCCCTAGGCAGCTGAACTCACCACGCATCTCCCTAGGCCGGTCCGTGGTGTCCCAGGTGCCTTTCAGCACCTTCTACTGCCTCCTGCCCCCCTCACCCTTCGGTGCCATCTGCCTTTCATTCTCTCTCTCTCATCTGGAGAGGGGGGGCAGAGGAAAAAAAGAGAAAAAGAGAGAGAGGGTGACTTGTTCAGGCGAAGAACCAGTGGGGGGCAAGGCGAGGTAAGTCAAAAGATGCGGAACTTTCATGCTAGCATCTCCCGAACCTTTGTTATCCTTGCCACAGGCTCAGCTCATCCGCCCTCACTCTCTCCTCTCCTCTCTCTGCGGACGAGGCTGCTTGCTTCAAATGGTTGGCTACCGAGGTCCGGGAGCCAGGCAGGCGGGCAAGTCTCGACCGCAGCATTTTGTTGCTGTTGTTTTGCGCACACGTGGCGCTGGCTGGCAACAGAGCCAAGCAAACTCTGTGGTTGGAAGTCCCTGCAGTTTAGGAACCAGGATCTTCCCCCTCTCAGTCCCAAATCCCAAACAGGATTCATCACATTGGGATTGGAAGTTAGCTGCAAGGAGATGGTCTGTCTCTCTTCCTCCCCTCCTCCCTTCCGCGCCGGCTACTGAGGCTCCCTGATGGGCTCAGTCGGCCTGAAGCGAAGGAGGATGAGGGGCCTTTCAAAGCGTGACATTGCAATGGATGGGACAGCCTTTCAGGAGGGTGTGGATGAACTGTAGCTCTCCAGATATTGCTAACACACAGCGTTTGCCATCCCTGCAGCAGAATCAATGAGAGGTGCTGGCATTTCTCTTTATCAGAATGTGGTGAATCCATATTGCCCATCTTTAAGGGAGGAAGTTAAATGATTTGGTAGGTGAACTGGTTCTGTTAGTAAAGGGGGGGAGGTGAAGAGAAAAAGAGAGGGGGAGAGAGAGGAAAGAGAGGGAGGAAAGAGAGGAAAGAGGAAGAAAGAGAAAAGAGAAAGGGAGCGGGGAGAGAGGAAAGAAATAGAAAGAGGGAGAAAGAGAGGAAAGAGAAAGGGAGAAGAGAAAAGGAGGTAGAGGAAAGAAAGGGAGAGAAGAAAGGGAGAGAAAAGAAAGGGGGAGAGAAAGGAAAGAGGAAAGGGAGAAAGAGGAAAGAAAGAGAAAGAGGGAGAAAGAGAAAAGAGAAAGGGAAATGAAAGAAAGGGAGAGGGGGAGAGAGGAAAGAAATAGAAATGGAGGAAGAGGAAAGGAAGAAAAGAGAAAGGGAGAGGAAAGAGAAAGGGAGAGTTGGAGAGAGAAAAGATAAAGGAAAGAAAGGAAAGAGGGAGAAAGAGAAAAGAGAAAGGGAGATGAAAGAAAGTGGGAGGGAGAGGGGGAGAGAGAGGAAAGAAATAGAAAGGTAGAAAGAGAGGAAAGAAAGAGGAAAGAGAGAAAGGAAAGAGGAGAGAAAGAGAAAAGAAAGGGAGAGGGGGAGAGAGGAAGGAAAGAGGAAAGAAAGAGAGAGGGAGAGGGAGAGGAAGGGAAAGAGTAAAGAGAAAGGAAAGGGAGAAAGAGGAAAGGGAAAGGGAGAAGAAAGAGGAAAGAGAAAGGGAGGTAGAGGAAAGAAAGGGGGAGAAGAAAGAGGGAGAGGAAAGAGAAAGAGGGAGAGAGAGGAAAGAAAGAGGAAAGAAAGGAAAGAGGAAAGGGAGAAAGAGAAAAAGAGAAAAGAGAGATGAAAGGAGAGGGGGGAGAGAAAAGAAATAGAAAGAGGGAGAAAGAGAGAGGAAAGAGGAAGAAAAAAGGGAGAGGAAAGAGAAAGGGAGAGGAAAGAAAGGAAAGAGGAAAGGGAGATGAAAGAAGGGGAGGGAGAGGGGGGAGAGAGGAAAGAAATAGAAAGAGGGAGAAAGAGAGGAAAGGGAGAAAGAGGAAAGAAAGAGGAAAGAGAAAGGGAGAGGGGGAGAGAGAGGAAAGAAAGGAAAGAGGAAAGAAAAAAGAAAAGGAAAGAGGAGAGAAAGGGAGAAAGGAAAGAAAGGGAGAAAGAGAGGAAGGAAAGAGGAAAGAAAGGAAGAGGGAGAGGAAAGGGGGAGAGAGTAAAGAGATAGAAGAAAGAGGGAGAAAGGAAAGAGAAAAGAAAGGAAAGAGAAAGAAGGAGAAGAAAGAGGGAGAGGAAAGAAAGGGGGGAAGCGCAAGTGCCTGCCCTTTCTCTCTCTCACACACACACACACACAGTGGGGGAAGAAGACTGGCAGACCAAGGGCAGAAAGAGGAAGGGGGAGGGAGGGGGAGAGAGAGAGAGAGAGAGAGAGAGAGAGAGAGAGAGAGAGAGGAGAGAGAGAGAGAGAAAGAGAGAGAGAGAGAGAGAGAGAGAGAGAGAGAGAGAGAGAGAGAGAGAAAGAGAGAGAGAGGAGAGAGAGAGAGAGAGAGAGAGAGAGAGAGAGAGAGAGAGAGAGAGAGAGAGAGAGAGAGAGATCCTTTTGATATCTAAAATGAAGATAACACTGCAAATATCCTTTTATATATATATACAACTGCCTAACATGCAGACAGCCCAGGTTCGAATCTCAGAAGGGTTAAGTTCTGGCTGAAGAGAGTTAAGAAACTCGAAATAGCTATCCCAGTTCTCCCTTATTCTTTGTTAGCAATTTAAATTAAAAACACATGTGTGTGTGTGTGTGTGTGTGTGTGTGTGTGTGTATATATATATATATTATATATATTTGTTTTCTGAGGTTTTCGCGGGTGTCTGTATGCAGGTCTTTGGTTCTTCGGGTTTTCTCCCACGTAGAATATATATATGCAGTCTTATCTTCATTTTAGATATCAAAAGGGTTTTGCGGCTCCCAGTGTTTTGTTTTCGGTGGGAAATGGGTCCAAGTGGCTCTTTGAGTGTTTTGGGTTGCCTACCCCTGCTCTAGGACATGTAACGAGACATGGGAGTTAAAGGGCTTAGAAAGGAGTAGCCAGAAGTATGCCAACCAGCAGCCCAACAGAGTTTCCCATAGAGATATGTTTGAGAAATGTTTTCTGAACAATTTTCTCCACAACTCCAGGAAGGATTTACAGTACCTTATTTTTTATTCATTCCATTTTGTTTTTGGAGAACTATCCAGCTGGTGGACAGAAAGATGGAGAGGGTTCTGATAACCCCCCTTTTTAACATTCTCTTAGGATAATTTTTTTTAAAATAAATTTTATAAATGTCAGTAATTACAAACATACCATGACAATTTTATAGAAGTTATGATCTAATTATCTGGTATGGCTATGTAGCAACTGAAATTTTTGCATGAGAAATTATATTAGTATCTCTGGTATTTCCAGGTTCCACTATTTCCTATTATCTCTTATAGTTCATCTTTATTATGAATATATCTGGTTCTTTTCCTATGAAGAATTAGAAACCTGCATTTTAAATAAACTAGGAGATTATAGTTAATAATATTTTGAACTACTTCTGCAATGAGAAAGGCTACACCAGTAAAGTATGGTAGTTTTACAAGGAAAAGTTTGCATAGATTTTTTAACTAGTTCCTAACCAAGTATTTTGTAACTTTGCATAGTTATATTTTTGTAGTATTTTATTTATATTGTTTTAGCTTTTAATAATGTAAACCACCCAGAATTACCCTGTGGTAAAATGGGCGGCCAAAAATAAATAAATAAATAAAATAAAATAAATACTCATAAAGTGATGTTACTGATTATGAATATGTAACATAATACTATTGACTTAAAATGCCTCAGTAAAAGAGCTTAATAATAGCTGAAGAAATGATATACTAAGAAACTGAGTGTACAAAACAAGACTATGCAAAATAAAAAAAAATCTGAAGAAAAAATGGAGTAAAGACATTTAATCTAGTACAACTGGAAAGCAAAGGATGTGACCTTTAAAGCTCCAGTATTTGTTGCAACATGCTTACTGAGATATTATGATTAAACCGGCAATGTGACTGAATTTCAATTTCATACTTGGAGATTGCTAATATTAGCCTAATCCTGGCTAAAATTTAATTATATGCCAGTGGTATCTATCTGTCTATCTATCATCATAAGTGCTATCATGCCACTTCAGTCTTCTGACTTTGAGGCTTACAGTACAACATGCATCATATAACATTAATTATCAAAATTAACATATAGATCAAAATCTAAATGTAATGGACATAAAAATTATGGCAATTGATATAAAAACACATAGCTTGGATTTACAGCCCACATAATTTCCCATAAAATTCAGTTAACTACTAGAGTTTCACATACAATGCCCACATGTGGCACTATATCCTCTGAATTTACCCTATTACCAACAATCATGTCCAATGACCTAACCGTTACACGTTTTTTCATTTAGGGTAATGGATGGTTTGCTAAAAAGGAAATTGCAAGCTTCCAGAAGCATTTTCTTTTTCTAGAAATAAATAAATTATGGCTAAGGGACAATCCTAAAAAGCAAAGGCTGAGGAAAAGGGGGGGGGGGAATCCCATTTATACCTATCAATCTTCAAATTGGGGAGATGGGGAACAACTCTATTTCCCTGAAACATTCATACTATTTCACTACAACATCTCAAAATAATTAATGTTGCTAGCACAAAGGTAATACTATTTTCAGTTTTCCTCTATATCCAAACCTCCTAGCAGACATTCAGTTACACTGCAATCTTTACCTTCGGGGTGAGATTAATTGTAAATCATAGGGCTGTACATCTAGCTTATTTTGATACTTCTGTCTAATTCTTTTTTTCCTCACATGTTTTCACCTTGGAATATATAAACATTTGTTCATTATATTGTGACAGTTTGTCTAGTCCTAGTTTACTACTGCCCAACTCTGGCTTCTATAGCTTTTCTCCCTTTTTATTTATTTTTTATTTACAGAACAATTTGATTCCATATTAATCATTGTGAACATTCAAAAATACAAGTATTGTTCATTCTGTTATCTATGTCAGGGCTTTTCAACACGTACCACTTGTGGTACATTAATGAGTGGCAGGTGGTACGCAGCCCTGGCTAGCCAAGTGTAGTGGGGGAGGGAAAGAGCCAGCACAGGCAAGGACTTACAGTGGGGGCGGAGACAAGAGAGCCTATAAAAGGAGGCAGTTTGGGCAGGAGAGGGAGAAAGAAAAAAAGCAGCAGTCTTGGGAGGAGGCAGAGTCAGCTGTACGAAGGGGGGGGGGAGAAGAAGGAGGAGGAGGAGGGTGGGGGGAGAGGAGATCAAGCAGGCTGGCCATGAGCCGATCTACAACCGCTGTGGCAGCCACCTGTGCTGGCAGCAGCAAACAGGCAAGAAATGCAGCGGGGAAGGGGTCACCCTCCAAGAGGAATGAAAAAAGGCAGCAATGGCTGGAGGTGAGGCACGGAGGTGGGAAGGAGATGGAGAGTGGAAGGATTCTTATGTGCTTTTGTGACTTTGAAGTTCTGGGATTTGTGCAATGAGGGCTTTGTGTTCTTAAGGAGTGTTTGGCAATTTCTATTTGGCTGATGGCTGATGTCTCGTGTTAGCTTCTATTGCTCTTCTGTTAGCTGTAAGTTTTGCTGCAAGGGATTTTGAAGTATTTTTGTCCTGAATGGATTTTAGCATTCCTTTACTTATGAATACAGCCATTTGGGGAGTTTGCCTTAGCTGGCAGCCAGTACTTACATTTTTTTTTCTTCCTTAAGTGCCGGCTGCGCTCCTTACTTTCCTTTCTAGCCAGTAGCTAATTCTTAAAGGGGAATGTTCCTTTTTAAGCTAGTTCACTCAGCAGCTTGTCTTTTCTCTCTGGAGGCCTTTCCTTGTTTAATCAATATACGGAAGAGGGAAAATATGGCGGTGTGTGTTTGTGTGTTCGAATTCTTCCTTCAGAAGGAGATGGGAATGAGAAAAAGGGAGGCAGGGAAGGGAGGGAAGGAAGTCCCGCCTTAGCACTTGGCCACCAGCAGCTCTGCCATTGACTTTGCTTGTCAAAAGGTTGCAGAAGGGGATCACATGACCCTGGAACACTATGACCATTATAAATATGAATCAGTTGCCAAGCATCCAAATATAAATCACATGACCCTGGGCATGTTGCAATGGTCGTAAGTGTGAAAAATGGTCATAAGTCATTTCAGTGCAATTGCAACTTTGAACAGGTGTTTTTTTGGGGGGTCATCAAGTTTTTGACACCTTGCTAGGTGGTACTTGAATATTGCCATATCCTAAAAGTGGTACAATCGGTAAAAAGGTTGAAAAGCCCCGATCTATGTAGTTTTGTGTGGGGGGTCATGTTTCTTCTAAATTATGTACTTTTTAAAAATACTGTAAGCTGTAATACTGCAAATATTCTTTTTGAAATTGGGCAGCCATTAAATCCCCTAACTTCCTAAAATGTGCTCTATTTCTAAGCTCAAATTACACACAATCCTCTCTTTAAAAAGGCTTATCTAATCTTGCTATCTCTATATGTATAATCCTTCCATAATCTTTAGCTAGAGTCCTGGGTGATACCTGTATACAGAGTATTATCCAATTAACTTCACCTGTCAGCAAAACATCTACAGTTAGCAGAAAGGGCACGTGAGAGATGATTACACACATCCTCAATAACTGTTAGGGTGAACTGAAATAACCTTTTAAGCAGATGTTAGAGAAATGTAGAGAGTGAAGATAAAGGCAATTAAGAAAAAACCCATCATGTGAGTCCAGATCTGTGCACATAACATATTGTATCTATAAAGAGGATACAATTCCTGTGATCTAATCCAATGTATAAGCCAACTTTCCATCTTTTGGGTAAAATCTAGTTCTTCTGCCACCGCCGCCCCAATATATGAAAAAAAGAAAGAGAAGCACAATATTGGAAACAGCCAGCAAGATGGAACATTTCATCAACATCCATCATGCTATCTTGATCCATTATCATGTCCTAGCATCAAATAGTTTTGCTGTGTCAGTGTAAGTCCCAAACACTTTATCCTGTTTATAATTGCTGATGAGCAGTAATAAGGTTTCTATGCCTCAGCTCCTGTACGTTCCACTTCAGTGCCTACCTATTAGGTAATAACTTTTATTTACAGCTTTGCTTCATGTGCCATTCCATTAATACAACTGAGAACTGAGCAGAGGAAGAAAAAAAAGTGTCATTAATGGGTACTGTCACTGACAGGACTGATGATGTACATTACATTATTGTACTATTACTCCATGTCTAATAGTGAAGACACAGGGATAGCTGGATTTGTAACACAGTGCCCTCCATCAGTCAAATACTAAAAAGTTACTTAAACAGCACCTTAAAGATCAACTAAACAAGACTTGGTTGTTTTTCTTTCTTTCTTTTTGAAGTTAACTTGTGTTTTTAAATAAAAGCAAGAATTTTACTATTGCAGAGCAATAGACTATCTAAATAATAATATGATCAGAACTGTTTGCTCTTATTGGTTTTGTATAATAAAATGGGAACAGGAAAAGTTTAAGCATACGGTTAATTTCAATAAACTAATTGATGAATTTGGTATTTCCTTTATATGTATTTCCCACAACTTCAAAGCAAAAGATCAGCTTCAGAAGTGTTAAAAGTTCTATTACTGCTTCTGCCCACAATTTAGATAAATACTACAGGTAGTCCTTGACTTACAATGGTTCACTTAGTGACCATTTGAAATTACAGCGGCACTGGAAAAAATACTTATGACCATTTTTCACATTTATGACCACTGCAGCATCCCCATGGTCACATGATTTACATTTGGATGCTTGATAACTGATTCGTATTTAAGACGGTTGCAATGTCCCAGGGGGGTCATGTGATCATCTTTTGCAATCTTCTGACAAGCAAAGTCAATGGGGAAGCCAGATTCACTTAACAACCAGGTTACTAATTTAACAACTGTAGCGATTCGCTTAACTGTGGCAAAAAAAGATGTAAAATCGGGCAAAACTCACTTAACAAATTTCTCACTTAGCAACATAAATTCTCAGCTCAATTGAGGTCGCAAGTCGAGGACTACCTATACTTAATAAAGGATAATTATTATGGAATTATAACTTCTGTGCTTTCTATAGGTAGTCCTTGCTAACAATCATAAATGGGTTAACTAGAAATTGGAATTTCCATTTCTAAGTGAAGTGGTCATTAGGTGAAATATCACATGACCACAATGCTTAATGACAGTGGTTCAGGCAGTCCTAGTTATGGTCGTTAGGTGAAGACCATCCTGTAGGTGAGGACCTCACGCTTCTCCTGCTCTATACAAACACTGGCTTTGTCCCACTGCCTCCTTCCCAGCTGAGCCTGGCAAGCTCCTTTCAGAAAATGAGGCTCTGTCACCTTGCCATCCTTTGCCTCTGCTTAAACTGCCACATGCACTCCACCACTTTCTATGCCTGCTTCCCGCAGCTTGTCTTATGATACCTATATTAACACCAAGGGAAAATCATTGCTTTTTGCCACATTGTGATGGTTTATGTCAGTTACAATTATTTGTACTTAGTTTGGAAGAGCTGTTTATTTATTCATTTATATCCTGCCTTTTATTAATTTTACAAATAACTCAAGGCAGCAAACATATCCAATGGACCTTCCTCTTCCTATTTTTCTAGCAGCCCTATGAGGGTGAGATGGGCTGAGAGAGTATGACTGGCCCAGGGTCACCCCATTGGCTTTCATGGTTAAGGTGGAGCTTGAACTCATGGTCTCCCCTTTACTAGTCTGTGCCTTAATTCCAGACTAAACTGGCTCTATATATCTTCTTTATATATTGCCATAATCCTTATGGATTTAAAGCAATTCAATCTCATGAATCCCAAATGAAATAAAAATATGACATATTGATTTTATTTTTGTGTAGTGATTGTACCACCTTCCCCTATGACCCCAAATAAACAGTTTAAGTTCCAGCACTACTTAAAAACTAGAAAATCCCAGGGAATCTGTATTGAGTTTAAATGTTAACACAATATTTCTTTGAAATGCCTTAGAATACTAAAGATTCTTATGCATTTGAAAAGAATATACTAAATTTACTATTTTGAAATTAGTACAGACATTTTGACATTAATACAGACGTTTCACAAATCTGTATTTAGGGATTTTTCATTTTTACCACTTATAGGATGATACAGAGTTTATCAAAGAAATGGGGTTTAGGTTGTTTTAAAATAAACATTTAGGGATTTTTTTTCCCCTCACGGGGTACTGTCATGAATTATATGGAGTGCCTTAGAATAGACTATTAAGCTAGTATTAGATTTTTATACTATCTTTTTATATATAACTCCAAGTGGTGAACATATCTAATACTTCTATCCTCTTATTTTCCTCACAATATCCCTGTGAGGTGGGTTGGGCTGAGAGAGAATGGCTGACCCAAAATCACACTTCCCAAACCCAATCGACTTCATATTTTGTTAAAGGCTGAGCATAGTTTATATTCTACATTTAAAAAAAATGTCTCTACATTATACATAAACAAATGTTGTGAATGTGATTCTATGTGATTGTTGACTGAAGGTTACTTGCTGGGGTTCAACACTTTTTTAACAGAGATTTCTATCACAGCAGCTGCAATCATGTATCCCTTTGATCTTGACAAAACTACGCTGGGATGGTCTTGGTTAATTAATACTTGAATGGGAAATTGTAAGGTTTTAAGAATGGGAAATCAAAAAACAACCCGAAAGAATGCAAACCATTTTCATATTGTGAAGAAAACAACATGAATGCATCTATGTAGTGACAAGAGGTTTAATACAACTCAAGCTTTACTTTTACCTTCAATTTACAGGCTTGCCAAAGCAGTTCATTTGGTATGAAGGAGTTAATCCTTCATTCCATATTATTTTGCCATCCTGGAGGACACTACAAATCATTGCTTCCTACCTCACCTTGCAAAGAATGGCTTGTCTAGTGAATTCAGAAGTCAATGATGCGTCTCCTAATGACTAATATGTGAAGTAACTTCTGGAACATTTTATCCAGTAAGCAGTTTACCTCATTGGAGAAGATGGATATCAGACAAATAAGCAAACAGCACTTGTATCCTTTTGATTATGGAAGTTGCAGAGCAACTCATAGTGTTAGTGCTTTAATAAATCCCATATTTTATTTTTTTCCCTCCAGATGGAAGAATGAGGGCTGGTTGAATTTGATTGGTGCTTCTATAGGAATATTTACAGGATTAGTTCTTGCTGACTTTGCCTCCCCCCTTTCACTTTAAATAGTAAATGATAAAACACAGATAAAATGAGATGTGATGGCTTGCAATAGAATAAACAAGGGTTTCATGAATGAGATCTTTCTCTAGACAAGCTGAACAGCCTCATGACATGGTCATCATACTTTCATAATATATATTCTTTTAAAAATAAAATTTACCTGAATCACAAGATCTTTTGGTTGCTGTGGTTAAAGAAACATGAGCTGTATCTGTGCATGGCCCACCTAGAAATAGAAATCAATCAATTAATTCTTATAAACAAAAATTTTAGCCATTTAACCTAAAAAAAAAGAATGTCATCAGTACCACTATTTTGCTTTATTAATATTGTTTGGGAGGCCAATGGATGCCATGCACAGGGAGCAACCACTTTGCTGATGTTGAAGCAGATACTTTTAAGATCTGATAAGCTGATATGCTTCAAGCCCCACTGCTTCAGCAACCTCATCTAGTGGAACCCAGGAGACGTTCCATTTCTGTCATTGCTTCTGTCCTTTGGAACAACATTCCCCTGAGATCTGACTTTTAGGAGGCATCATAGATATGATTCTTTCTTAAGGCATTATGTCTGGCAGCAGTGTAGCTTGTTTGATGTGCTTTTTCTGAGCAGTTTATATATTTTTTATTTTTTAAAAAATCCTTTGAATGACATGGTTTTTGTGGAATTTACTGTTGTTATTTGACATTCTATACTGCTCTGAGTTGTGTGCTATATGGGCAGATATGTGTGTGTATATGTATATATATGTGTGTTTTGTGTGTGTGTATATCTATATATCTATATCTATCTATCTATCTATCTATCTATCTATCTATCTATCTATCTATCTATCTATCTATCTATCTATCTATCTATCTATCTATCTATACACACACACACACACATATATATGTCTTGAGTGTTTTTTTGATGCACCCTGTCGGCCCAAATATGGGAAGAAGAAATAGCTATACCAGTCTCCCTTTAACTCTTTGTTAGCAATCCAAAAATTTACACACATTTATTATTATTATTATTATTATTATTATTATTAATAATAATAATAATAATAATAATAATAGTTGGAAGGGAGGTCATTGAGTCCAACCCCCTGCTCAGGCAGGAAATCCTACACCATTTCGGACAAATGGCTGTCCAGTCTCTTCTTAAAGACTTCCAGTGTTGGAGCATTCACCGCTTCTGGAGGCAGGCTGTTCCACTAATAAATTGTTCTAACTGTCAGGAAGTTTCTCCTTAGTTCTAGATTGCTTCTCTCCTTGATTAGTTTCCATACACACATACACACACATGTAAATACATGCACATACTGTGTTTTCCCAAAAAGACCTACCCTGGAAAGAAGGCTTAGCTTGATTTTTGGGGGTGGGCCTAATATAAGCTCTACTCCAAAAATAAGACCTAGTTTTGGGGCAAGGCACATGCCTAAAAATCAAGCTAGGGTGGGGCTGGGGCGGTGGAGCTACCCCACGCACCCCACTCCCGCTTACCATTGCAGCCAGGCCTCCCATGCCCCAACACCTGCCTCATCGGCCCACTTCTTCTGTGACTGTTCACCACTGTATGCACGAGCATCGCCCCCGGCCTCCATTTCGCCATCAGAGACATTTCCTGAAGGCCTCTGACAGCAATTTCGCCATCAGAGGCATTTCCTGAAGGCCTCTGACAGCAAAATGGAGGCCAGGGGGCGCCATGCATGTCAATCCGGAGCTCGGTTCTCAGCTACAGAGGCCTTTCCGGAAGGCCCCTGATGGCAAAATGGGGACTGGGGGTGATGTGTGCGAGCAGCTGCAGAAGAAGTGGGTCGGCTGGGCAGGGCAGTTAGTGCTGCCGCCACAAGGTGAGACACACACACACATACACAGAAAATAACCAAACAGAGGAAGAATTACAGGTAGCTCTCAAATTATGACCGTTTGTTTAGTGACTGTTCAAAATTATGATGAAAATATAGACTTAAAAATTGTGCCCAAAGTTACAGCTGCTGCAGTATCCCATGCTACCTTGTGGGTAGCAGGAGAAAAACAGCAAAGATCAGCTGAGTATAGCACAGCCTACAGAACTCAGGGCTGTGTAGGCAACTGGAGCTTTGGGCAGAGGTATTAGTATGGTTGGCTGCAATGTAGTGTTTGAAGTGGCATTTCGGAAAGGCAGTTGAGGGAAGTTGCAGTCTCCTGCAGTCATAAGTGCTGCTAGGTGGGCTGTGGTTTTGCACAGCACTGTAGCACCCCTCAACTCATGTGCAGTCTGCACCAGGTTTCCTAGGGCCTTCCCAACTCCCATTATTGCAGCCCCCTGGGATTCCCTCTCCTTAATGGCACACAATTCTTGGATAAGCAGCAGCTGGGAGTGTCAAAACTGCAGTCATTAAGCAATGCAGTCATGTGATGCCTTGCTTTATGACCGCATTGTTTAGCGATGGAAATTCCAGACTCAACTGTGGTCTTAAGTTCCACCGAGTATAAGTCTTAATTAACACATATGATATGATTAAGACTCTAATAGCAATTACCCACGTTAAAAAAAAAAACCTTGAGAAGATGGAAATAATTCAAAATCACAGGCGACCTTATACTGAACAAATAAGCTGGGAGTTATAAATTCCATTTTGACAGAAACACAAATATATAATCTATTTTCATGACTCACTGTGGTGAAATTATGGTTCAGGATCAGGCTGGGAATATAGTTAAAAATACAATGTATAAAGCAATCATCTATATGCTGATATATTTACAGAATTCAGATGGTGGATGTTGCTGGAGTATGGCATTTCTGAATGCCTGCTATAAAACCTAACTTTATAGTAAGAAGTAAATCATCAAGGCATCACTGAAAAATTGAAACTTCGATAGGCTGAAAAGCACTAACCTATCAACCTAATGTTGCCAACATAACAAAACCTTTTTGTAAAAGATTTATTGTATTCTCATATTCTGCCTTAATTAACATGACATTTGCATAACACAATTAATTTTCAACTAGAGGCACAATGGATTAATTAGGAACACATCATCCTTTATTAACTACCTTGTCGATTTCATCTCATCATAATGTTGAAGATTTTACCTCTGCAGGATTAGCCATGCAAACATATACCAAATTCCATATTCTAATAAAGTCCTGGGTATCTCAACGAAAAGTAAAGCATATATAAATAAAAGTTTTGCTATAATATTCCTCAAACATGCATTTAATCATTTTATGCCCTTTACTAACATATGTAAAAACTATTTATGAAAAGCTTTAGATTCCGATGACTCAGAGCAGAATCCCTAGCACAGATAAAAAATTTAAAATGATTTCTGTACCAAAATCAATTCAAATTCAGAAAATTCTGATGTGGGATTCTGTAAGTTATTCTGTAAGTTATTCTGTAATAACTTTGTATTTAAAAAAAAGTCAAATTTGAAGCAAGAGGTGATAGGTGACAAACATGAAGATTTCCTATGGTGTTAAAGAGACTCTAGATATTCTCTACACCAATAATTCTTAGTAATATAAATCACTGTTTACCAACTAGTTCAAGCAGCTTTTTAATAAATATATGGATTAGAGCATGAACAACAGTACTCTATTATAAAACTGTATATTAAATATTTCATATATACTGTAAAATGTAATGCTCCTCCTAATGGCCATATTAATGTGCATTTACTCTTTTAACAAGCTGGTAGAAAATTATGCAGATATACAGCACACTGTCTCCAAAGGAAACCATTCTTTTTATATTAAATTTACATCCTGCCTCTCACTCAGGAACTTGAGGAAGCATGTTAAAAAAGTTTACTGTACCTTAGCAACAAAGCTAGCAAGAAATATAGTGCTTGTGGACTTAATGTAGGACAATTTCAGAAAAAGGACTGGTAGATTCTTTGCCTTTATTTTTCTTCACATCAAATGGCCCATACATTGGCAGAAAAGTAACAACTTATTGCTTTCCATAATGGGAGAGTGAGGTAGACTTAGAGAATTATGGGCCTCAGTCTGAAACAATTGCATAAGTGAAGATTTCTTATTCTACTGGAAGACTGCTTTTCCACTGTGTGGGTGTGATTTTCTAGATGACAGCTCAATGGGCAGGAGATAAAACTTTATTCTATTTCATTTTATGCCTATTTTGAATCCCACATGGGGCAGATAATCCCATAAGAACCTAGCAGGTTTATAAAGGTGCATTTCTTTCTTCCATTAGTTATTTTCTTTTGGTCCAACTGTGAAGGAGGAAGAATACTTTCTTCTATAACCAGCATTTTAGTTTTAGCCTAATTTAGCCTAATACACAGATAGATATGTGAAAATGAAAATGAAAAATGAAAATGATTATTAGCGGATGCTTGGATAGAATTCAAAGCACTAGTTATTGCTTATACAGCTCTTCCTGACTCACATCATATTCTAGGTATTTGAGTTACCATTTGCTCCAAGCAGATTTGCCCATTTTGTATATTCATGCAAGAAGGTTTGCTACAGATTTTTAGAGTCTGAGAAATAAGAAGAGTCTGAGGTCTGGACTAGTATTTTATATTAAATATAAATAGGGAAGATACAATTGAAGTGATTAAGGCACATCCTGGATTGGTTATTTGTGAAATGTTCAAGCTAGTCAATCCTGAGGAAGATGAAAGAGTCCTTACTGCTGTGAGCTCTGCCACCTGCAGTCTGGACTTATACCCCTTCTGGTTAAGGTTTCCTGAGAGGTGGCACTTGCTTGGGTACAAGGTGTGGTAAATGTCTCCTAGCAGGAGGCAGTGGTTCCTGTAGCCTTGAAATAAATAGGGGTTTACCCTTCCTTTAAGACATACATGTCAAACTCGCGACGTCACGTGACGTTGTGCAATATTTCAGGCTGGTTTTGCCATTATCGGCAATGGGGTGGGCACAGCTTCCAGATGACGTGTCCGGTCCACGGGCTGGCAGTTTGACACCCCTGCTTTAAGAGATTATTCTGGCCAATAATCTGCCATTCCACAAAATGGAAAGTCTTAAAGTCAGGCATCAAGCTACAGGATCATATGGGGCAATACTTAAGTACTGCTCAGAAGGGCACTAGAGTGGAAACACACCAGAGACTCAATACCAATTGCTCATAGATAGAGCAATCACCAAGACTCAAGATCTAAACAAACTAAAGCACAGTCTGGACTGACTATAGGAAAGCATGCAACTCAATGTCACATACATGGATCTATGAATGCCTGGTACTATACATAATCAATAGAACACTAAGGACTGTTCTCAATAACTCAATGGGTTTGTGAAAGACAACACTGGAAGTCAACTCAAGACAGCTTCCACAAGTGGCCATCAAGTACAGCATATATCAAGGTGATGCACTGTCCCCGCTGCTGTTCTACATAGGCTTGACCCCGTCAGCCAAATAATGATAAGGACTAGATATGGGTACAAGTTCAAGAAATGGGTACCATCAGCCTCCTCTGTACAGATGATATTAAATTGTATGCTAAGAATCCATGAGACATCTGCTTGTTGATCCACCTGACATGGATCTATAGTCAGGACATTGGGATATCATTTGAACTGAAGATGTATAGCTGGATGGTAGTTAAGAGAGGAAAGGTAGGTATGACTGATGGGGTAAAATTCCAGTGTATCACATAGCAGACAGACAGATCAGCTATAAGTACTTTGGGAACCATGGTGAGGAGGCAAAAAAAGCAGCAATATCCAACTACCACCAAAGGATCAGACAGGTCAACATGCATGAACTGCCAGTCATCAGATACCTTGCTGGTGTAGTGAGCTGATCAAAGAAGGATATGGATGCAAAAACCTTGAATCTCCTTACAATGTATAGAGATTTCCAATCCAGGTCCAGCAGCCAGAGACTCTACACCAGGTGAATGGAGCTTGGTGAGTGTCAAAGACACTGTTCTGAATGAAACCAGGAGCATCCAGTAGTACATCAATAAGATGGCACCCAAAGATGAACTGGTGAGAGAATGCCTGAGGTAGCAGCAGGTATGGAGGAAGATCAAGTGGAGTAAGTATCAAGACAAGACCCAGCATGAAATGTACCATTGACAGATACTTAAGGTGGCTCAAACTGGGAAATCCTACCAGTGGTTGGAAAGACAACACTAAGGCATGAGATCCATAGATCAGCATACTAGACAGTAGTACCGAAGGTACAGATTTGAGAGGCCTCAGAGACAGTCCAATCAATACATAGTGGCAGAGTGTAAGATGCAGGCAGGAGCAACATATACCGAACAGCACAACCAAGTACCTGGCATTGTGTACAGGAACACCTACACAGTGTATGGGCTAGATCCTCCCAAGGCCAGATGGAAGATTCCACAGAAAGTTATGGAGAAGAACAGGGTTAAAATACTTGGGACTTCCAGATCCAAATGGACAAGATGGTACTGGTGAACAAAACAGACATCATAGTAGTAGACAAAGACCAGATATGTGATATGAGGGGATATTTATTTCATTCTATTTCAGGGTAGGTAATGTTTTACTGTACAAGTTATGTTTATCTTTTTGTACACTGCCGAAAGCCTGGTTATATTCTATTGATTCTTACAATTACCTCTGACTAAACAATCTAATTTTGTTCTAAATTTTCAGTAGAAAACTATCAAAAAGATCTTTATCCCAGATTCCAAATCAAAGTGCAGGGAGTTCTAGCCTTTATACATTGGACATATGTAGGTATGATGAGATAGCAACAATAGTTTTGTGAAATTCTCCCTCTGGAAGCTGAGCAGAATTGCCTTTCCACTATTTAATGCATTTCTGTTCTAAAGTGTTGGCTAGTTTAACACTTTTTTTGAGCTTGATCTGAAAAGCAGAGACTATATTTAATAATAATAATACAAAGGCAAAATATTTATTAAAACTAAAACAAAGAAGAATGATTTAACAACATTCAAGTTTCCCTTATTTATAACTTTTCTTTGTACTAGTTTTCTTTGGAATCATGTGACAAATGCTTTGGGGCTGTATCCAATGACAGAATAGTTTCCATCAGATAACAAATAGGGATGAGTCCACTTCAGCATTCTGCTGTGCCTTGACAAATGCTCTGAAGCATGAGAACATCCAGGGAGAAAAGGGGTAGATATCTGCTTGTATGGTATTGAAGAAAAATATATTTGAAGCATTTTAAAGGTGAACTATATAAACAGCATACAGTACATAAAATGTGAATGGTAATGCTTTTAAAAAGAACTATCAATCTATCAGAATGAAAGAGCAAAATGACCTTCAAAAACTTGTTTCGCAAGAACTATTTATCCCCATGGTGCACAGTACCATCTATATTTTTTTTAAAAATCTGCAGAAATGTTACAATGAAAATTTGTCTCTAAAGCATACTCTTAACACAGTTAAATTATAGATTCACAGATTAAACTGGAAGTATTCTGAAATGGATATATATAAGCAACTGAATGCTTTTCTACAATTATATCTAAATAGGAAAGAAACATTGATTCTTTTCTTTTACTTCAATTAGCACCTGACAATCATTGTCAAGCTGTTCTCTACCCCTAACTTTAAAGGGCTAAAATCCTTAAGTTCCAGAACAGCCTAGTCTGTAACCTATTCCCAGACTGTATACTTACATTCTTCTTTGCTCAAAGAAGTTACATTCAGTTCTGTCGAAAGTTGCTGGTTGGAGTTAACAGTCTGTGTCAATAGAGAGGTATTACTGTTGTCACTATTTGTTTCTCCAGAGAACAAATCCGATTGGCTGCTACTTGTGCTGGGAGTGGACTCATCATCTGGTTGCTTCTTTTGAAAATCTAACATGACACAAAGTTAAAGAAGTGTTACAAGGCCAGAAAATACATTATTCAATATATAAAATATTATATTTTACACAGAAGTTACGAATACTTGCAAATGAGTGAAAGCTAGTTATACACTTTCTTTTTCTGCAAGAGATATTGTGACTCAATTCAATGAGCACTATTCCATTAGAAAGGTCAGCTTATATATTTAACAAGTATTTAAAAACAGAAATAATGGGGTAGTAAATCATTAAATGGTACTAAAGGTGCTATTTTATTGAAAATTCTTAAGTGAAAATTGTTCTATTTTAGTTAACTGTTTTGAAAACAGCTGAACTGTTCTGTAAGGGAGAAAACATCATTTGCGCTCTGAACTGACTTTATCACCAATTAATGTCATTTCAAATTACAGATTTCTTCATATTGTATTCCTTGCAACTTTAGGTCATGGGTTTAGGAAATGTTTAAAATGCATTTGTTTTATTTTTTTTTAAACAATCAATTAAAGCCATGTGTTTTATACTCAACGAGGAAAACACAATTACTGTAGCTTTCTATGAACTTGCATCCCATTATTTTATTATGAATATGCTATCTTTAGAGTTGTGTTTTGGATTAATTCTTTTAGAATCTATCCAGAGACTTTCAGTTTAGAAATACCTATTCAACATCACAGTATTTTCTGATTAAAACATCCTGTTTGGAACTTTGGCCAACAATTAACAATTTAAGTATCAGCAAAATCTGTATTAGAATTTGACAGACTCCTAGGAGCTCACAACAGGCATCATAGCCCGGAGCTGAATAGGAATCAAAGGAAGAGTGTAGGATAGCCACTCCCTAAGGTGAGATTCAGGGGTAAGAGTAGTAAAAAGTTAGTCTGTCAAGATTCTATCTACTGGATGTAAGCAAACAAAGAACTGTACTTTGGTTGGATTATTCTATGTCATTCTTGGGTTGGGCCTGACAAAAATATGTATTTGCGTAACAAAGATAAAGCAAGGCAATGTTCATTACTAGTTTGTCCACTATAACTTAGAAAACCAAGCAAGTTACACCCAGTTATTTTTGTTTTAAAAAGAAATTAACGCAACTGAAATTGTTTCCTGCAATAAAATCTGAAGACCATACCAAAGGAGAAATAACAAAATTATAAATCTTTTTTGCTAATACCATCAGAAGTACCATTCTTCTTTAAAATGAAAAACCATATATTTTAAAGCTTACTTCCATTTGTAAGCCTCTTATGTGTTTTTTTCTTTCATGCACAAACTTTTATATTACTTTATTAGGGAACTACATTGGAAAAATTGAAAAAAAAATGGGGGGAGGGAATTGCGTGCAGTTTTGCTTGTAAATTTGAGAAATGCGTATTAGATAAGTTTATATTAAATGCAACCAAGACACAAAAATGTGCTCAGATTCATCTGTTGTTTCTAGCACTAGCAGCTGAGCTGTACTGAGTTTTCAAGTGGAAACCCCCCTCCCCAAAATCCACCTGCTTCACATTTGCAAAAATGTGTATAAATGACTACAGCGAGCTGCCTGTTTTCATTTTCTTTTACCTCTCCTTAGCAATTTTAATCAGTACAGAAACACCCAACTGTATTTATTTAGTATTTAAACAAATCTTCAAGTTAGAAGATAACTAACTTTCCAGGTTAAAAGAATCTTCAGCTGGTATCACACAGAGAAATCTCAGAAGTAGGCTTATGAACTGATTGATACAGAATTTAATTATACTTCATTCAGCGAGCATGTGGAATTGAGTATTATTTTAATAAAAAAAATCCACAATCAATTAGTATCTCTTGTAACGCTAGCAACTTTACAGCCCTCACTTATATGCCCTTAAAGATGTCTACAGAGAACTCTAGAATTTAGGAACATGGGCCTATTATTTTTAATTAATTTCTCTAGAACACCACCTGAGTTTCAATTAGAGCTTAAGTGCAGCTAATTTTCATAAACTAAATTCAAAACACTTTCAAATGTTTGTCTCAAAAAAGTGAGGGGAGAATTCTAATTAGAACAATGTAAAATATACTTTGAAATAAGCCTTCTAGAATATAACAAATAAAAGAAGATAGGTTAACCACTACAGACTTCAAAAACATGAAAAGTATTAAGAGCAGCAGCATATTTTCAAAAGCTGCTTAGTGGTGACATTAGTTTTTTTTTTAAAGTTAATATTGATGATTTTTAGTTTGTCTAAAACCTAAAAGTAATTTAAATTCCATATCAGTGTAGCAACTGATTAAGAGATTTAGTTTTCTAGCATATATTTTCTTACTGCTACCGTATATGTCTGGAGGTGTGATTTTTTGGGGAAAGAATTAATGTTGTGACAGGAAGAGGGAACATCTAACAGCTTAACAAAAGAAAATGAATTCATTATGTATAATATAAAGAACAGGCCTTGCACACATTCACAGAAAAATAAAATATCAAATTAATGAGGTAACACTCCTAAGAATTTTCTACAAACCTCAAACAATGTTAATACCTTCCAATTGGGAGGGATTTGCTTTTTAGCTTTTATATAAACTTCTGAAAAAGTTTATCTGTGCTACTATATACAGGTGACATTATGTTTCTTACAGAGGTAGCAACCTTTGCTCAGTTTCCTTCCTATATCGATTCTATTAATTAAAACTCTAAGACAGGGGTGTCAAAGTGCCTTCATGGCGAAACTGCGCTCACCCCATTGCCAGCAATGGAAAAAAAGTCACGATACGGTGCAACAAGTCATCTGATGTTGAGAGTTTGACATCTCTGCCCTAAGATAAATAAGTGCAATATCATGCAAGGCAATTTAAATTATTTAAATATTTAATGTTAGAAATTTCATGCCTCGGGAAATATTTTACAGTTCTACCACTAGAGTCACTTGTTGAGATGGGTGGGTACAGAAATCATATAAATACATAAAAATCTGAAAGGAGGCAATTTTAGGCCTTTTATTGCCAAACTATATTAAATCAGGTCATTGGCGTAGTTTTCTATACAGAACTCAGTTAGGGTCATATTCCAGTTATTCTCCCCTTAAAATAATGCTATCCTTATTCCTTTTTTTTAAAAAAAATATTTTATTGGTTTTATAATTTTAAACAAAGAATCAAGTTAAATACAACTCAACTTAATACATTCTTTTTCAACTTTCTCCCACACAAAACAACTATGGGTGTTGCTCGGCAGCACCCCCCCACCACATCCCCCTCCTTCCTCCCTATCTCACTTCCCTCCTCCTCGCCCCTCTCTCCCTCCTTCTCTCTCCACCCTCATCTCCTCCAACCCTACATCCCTTCACTCCTTCACTCCTCCCTCTCAACCCCCTCCAGATGTAGTGCAGAGGTACTGTCCAAGCAACCCCTCTTATATCAATAAATGTTTCTTTCTTATATATTACAAGTGTTACAGTTGAGTAGATTATTATACCCCCTCAACCTTCCCCCCCTCAACTTCCCAAAGTGAATACAGGGTAATGAAAAAGAAAACCCACTACATCAAACAAAATTATTATATAATCCTAATACAAATTTAATCATATGCTAAATACAATTTCTTAGATTGATATTTCCCTTGAATGTACTCTATCCATTTTTTCCAATCCAACATATATTTTTCATTTGAATGATCTTTCAAGTATGCAGATATTTTAGCCATTTTCGTTAAATTTAAAACTTTCAAAGTCCATTCTTCAATAGATGGTAATTCTGGCTTCTTCCAATATTGTCCCACCAACAGTCTCGCTGCTGTAATCAAGTTCAAAATCAAGTTCATCTCTATGGTGGTGCAGTCTTTTATGATACCTAATAAAAACAGCTGTGGCGAAAATTCAATACATTTTTTCAAAATATTTTGAAGTATCCACCATATTTTTATCCAAAAAGCCTTGATTTTTTTACAAGTCCACCATACATGAAAATAAGTAGCATCCAAACATTCACATCTCCAGCACTTGGGTTGTAAGTTAGGGTACATACATGATAATTTTTTCGGATCCAAATGCCATCTATAAAACATTTTATAAAAGTTTTCTCTTAAATGTTGCGCTTGTGTGAATTTTACATTTTTCACCCAGATCCTCTCCCAAGTTTCCATCATGATTGGTTGTCCAAAATTTTGTCCCCACTTTATCATACAATCCTTAACTAATTCAGTTTCCGAATCAATTTCTATCAATACATTATACAGTCTTTTAATATGCATTGACCTTTGATCTCTAATTTGTTTAATTAAATTTTCATCTACTTGAGATAAACCTATCTTCAAATCTTTTTCCATCTAGTCTGCAATTGTAAATATTGAAACCAAGTAAGGATTATTCCTTCCTTTCTTAAAATATTCAAGAATTTCAAAAGTAAAAGATTTCCTTCTTTAAATAGGAGTTTCTCATAAGGCACCACATCATGTATTTGTTTTCTATTTATATTCTCTATTGCATGTCTGGGAACCGTCCATACAGGAATCTTATCATTTAATTTATACTGATATTTTTTCCAAACACACAGCAGAGCATTTCTCAATAGGTGCTCTTTGAAACTCTTATCCACCTTTTTATCATAAACTAGATATGCATGCCAACCATATAATAAATCATACCCTTCAATATTCAATATTCTATCATTAGTTAAATTAACCCAATCACTTCTCGCTACTAAAACAGCAGCATGATAATATAACTTAAAATTTGGCATTTTAAACCACCTCTTTCCCTTGTATCCTGAATAATTTTTAATTTGACCCTCGGTTTCTTACCATTCCAAATAAATCTATTAATACCCTTCTGCCACTCCTCCAAATTCGCATCCTTTTTAAGTATAGGTAACATTTGAAAAAGAAATAAAAATTTAGGCAATACATTCATTTTAATTGCTGCTATCCTACCCAACATAGATAATTGTAATTTCTTCCATTTTTCCAATTCTATTTGTGTCTTATTCCACAGAACTTCGTAATTATTTTTATATAACTTTCCATTAGAGGCTTCAATATCAATTCCTAAATATTTAATTTTCTTGACTATCTCACATCCCGTTGTTCTTTCCAATTCCTAATGCTATCCTTATTCCTGTTGCCAGTGCTTTCAAGCCCAACTACAACCACAATACTGCCTTCACTCTGGAGGCTGGTTTACTTAGTGTGGAGACTCGTTTACCTAGCAATCTTTAATCTACTGATGTTTAATTTCTGGCTAATAAGTCTGGCTCCTCAAATAACCTTTGATAATTGCATTCATCCTAAAAGATGGCCTATTGCCTTTCTCAAAGGTCCATGATCTATGATCAAACTAGGATACTTCTTAAATAGCAATTCAAGAAAATTGAGTTGCAAAATAAATGAAAGCTGGTTCTTGATAATGTTGAATGTGTATCCAATTAAATGGCATACTACCTTGGAATTGCTTGGTAACTGCAAAGCATTTTCAGAAGATCAATTTAATGTTAGTTGAGCATCTTGTACTACAGGAGATTTTATAGGAAGCTACACGGTAAACTTATGTCTGCTTTAATAAACTTTGTAGACCATTTAGATGCATTCTTTCTCACCACTTTACTTGTAAACAGGTAGCCTATTGCAATCTGTCAAAATTTTGCATAGGCATATTCATAGTGTAATAATAAATAATCAGGGGATGCTAGCAAAATTAGTAGTCCTTTTCTGATTGTTGTGTGATCTCCAATTGTTCTATATCAGTGGTTCTCAACCTTTTTTAGGTTGAGACCCCACTTGCCCCGCCCATGCGCACCGCGACCCCGACCCGGGTGCGTGCGCACGCATGCGCCGGGCCAATCCGCGCATGCGCAGGGCGCACGTGCCGAAAAAAATAAATAAAAAAAACCAAAATGGCGGACCGCAACGGGCGGATCTGCGCATACACGGCGCGCGCATGACGGGCTGATCCACGCATGCGCGGCACGCGCGTGCCAAAAAAATAAAATAAAATAAAAAAAATTAAAAAAAAAATTAAAAAAATTCAAAAAAACCCAAAAACAAAATGGCGGACCGCGATGGGTGGATCCACGCATGCACGGCGTGCACACGCGATGGGACGATCTGCGCATGCACGGGCACGCACGATGAAAAAAAATTCAAAAAAATTAAAAAATTCAAAAAAATTCAAAAAAAACCCAAAATGGCGGACCGCGGTGTCCGGCGACCCCCGCGAAACGGCCGTTCGGCCCCATAGGTTGAGAACCACTGTTCTATGTTATTATATTTGGAATTACTGTCAAGACATGTTAGTTCTTGCAAGTTATTTCAAGTACTGGTCTTCGGTCATAATAATACTTATTCATATGACACCCCTGTAATGCTGATGAAACATTATGTTCAGACATATCTGTCAAGCATGCCTTACGCTTTATTTGTAACATCTGTTCCTAGCTTCTGAATTCTTATGGCACAGTAGAAGAGAAGTTATCAGAGGTGACAACCTGATCATGGCTACAGAATTAGAAAGGTAAATTGACCATTTACATTCAATTTATTAAACTTAAATTTATGTCCAATTTATTGAACTTGAAACAAATTAAGCCAATTTACTTAAAGTTAAAATACTTTCAAGAGGATAAAGTTCTAAATTTATGTGTTAGAATTTAAATATTTTAAGTGTTTATCGAATTTACTATTTTAGTAGCAGCTGCTCCTGCCTCTGTATGGAACTATAAAAATTAAATATGTATCATTTTTTGCCATACCACAATCTGATAAGAAAAGGTTATTTGCAAACATCATTAATAAGATTTGGATGACAAAAATTAATATAACTCATGGCTTAATAATAAATTATCCTACAATCAAAAATAAGATATATTAAATCAATCATATTTATCTTGTTTTATAAAAAAAACAGATTCTTTCACTATGATCTATTCAGACCTTGAAATAAATAAGCTGACTGTTGTTTGATCATGCTAGTTTGTACTCTGTTACAGTGCTGAGCTTCCAGAGTTCTTTAAAAATATCCAAACTTAAATCACTAAGCTCTTTGGGATCACTTAAACTTTATATCTGTCCTGTGTTGTTCAGATTTTGTGCTATTTACATTTTGCTTGAAATATCTGTGTCTATGTGGAGATGGTTCTTGTTCTATGTCTTGGTTGTATAGCAGTTTTGATTGGTCTTTGCTGAGGTAGTAACTAAATGCTTAGCTTCAAGCACAGATATATTAATTTAAAATTATTTTTTTTAAAAAAACTTTAAAAATAAAGTAATATTAGTGTATTCTGTCAGAAGAAAATGTTTAGAGTGTTCCTGCCATAAGAAATACTGGCAATTGGATCTGAATCATATAAAGTTCTTCACTTCAAAACATCAGAAATTGAGGGACTGCTATCAATGAGACAACTACAGAAAAATCAGCCCCAAATATTATTTTAAAAACTTTTTTTAAGCCTATATTATTTTGAGTGTTGTTTCATTAAAATATGATAAACTCAGGTGGTTTGAATGGTATATATATAGGGTTGTTTTAATGGGAGCTCATTTTTCTCGTTTCTGCACATCCCTATTAATCATTTCCTTCATGCCATTTTTGAAGTAAAAATGCATCCTAGATACAATTTTAACAAGTTCCCATTTCAAAATCAAATGTAACCAACAAAGAATGAACATAGTTACTGAATGCACCTATCACAACTCAAGTAATATGTAGTTTTATATGTCTGTATAGATATTATCTGTTATGTGGGAAAAATAATTTCCTTCTAAATTTTTATTTTCAGTATTTTTTACCTTCACAAGTAAAAATTAAGAAAAAGAAATATTGGTATCCGTTAATTGTACTGTGACTATACCAAAAAACAATCTAATTTAACTGCTCGTGGCATTTCTATTTATTTTTTCCAGATCTCTGAACAAGATTTTGGTTTCACTTTTTTATGGAGACTTTTCATCACATCTAGAAGTCTTTCCGCAATTAGAGCAGAGTAACGAAGCAGTTCTGCAAACCTACTGACAACCATTTAATGGAAAGGGCAGAAAATGGTGGACATGTTCTGGCAGCACATTTAATGGATATACAAACACCCTTAGTCATCAGCCCAAAGCAATACTGGCAGAAAATTAACTTCCTACTGCAAAGCTCATTTAGCAGCAAGAAACACAGTGATATGGGCAATATAAACTCTGTAATGGTGAGAAGGGGGAGAGAAGAGAAGTAGGATGCACCTCTTATATTCTTTTTGAGGAGGCAGCGTTCATTAATTTTACAGGTTTTTCTGTTTAGCACGTTGTGCTTCATTGCACAAACAAGCAGCTGCCTATGCTTTGCAAAGCAAGCATTTTTGCAGAGCTCTGTAAACTCGGTGGACAAGACATGTCTTAAGATTTCAATTCATAGCAAATTATTCATGTTAACAATAAATCATATTTTTTTAAAAAAAAATACGATTATAAGAATCTGAAAACCAAATTTAGCTGTGATCAATATCTACATTCCAAACTTTGGCAATGTAGATTTGTGCCAGGTAGTCACCAGCTTACAGCAATTCATTTAGTGACCATTTGAAGTTACAACTACACCAAAAAAGTGACTTATGACCATTTTTCACACTTATGACTGTTGCAGCATCCCCATGATCATGTAATCAAAATTCAGATGCTTGACAACTGACTCACATTTATGACAGTTGCAGTGTCCTGGGGTCATGTGATTCACAAAGTCAAGGGGGAAGCAAGATTCTCTTAACAACTGTGATACTGACTTAAGAACCAGAGTGGTTCACTTAATAACTGTGACAAGAAAGGTTGTAAATGGGGCAAAATTCACTTAATAACTGTCTCACTTAGCAACAGAAATTTTGGGCTCAATTAAGTTGAGGATTAGCTGTAGGAAAATTATAAGCTACAGATATGGTAAATAATCACAGTTCAGTGATTAAGCTATGGATAATAAGCATGAAATATCCAACTATGATTTCCTACGTCAGAGAGTAGACAAAACTCATTCTTCAGACATAAGCAAAAAAGACAAAGACAAAAAGCTGTTTTTCTCCTCTGCTTGCATTTCTTTCAGAGGAATAATATAAAAAATATTTACATTTCTGTGAGCTCAAAAAGATTAGGATCTGCTAAGATGTCTTAAAAATCAGAAATACTGATTTAGTGGAGAAAAACAAATACATTTTTCAGACATTATTTTAAAAACTATGAGCTATTCCAGCAAATCATGGCTCAGTGGACACAGTAATAACAAGCTTGAAATACCAGATGAAGTAGCTGTAAAAGAAAGGTACCTGGCTAAATGAATGTCAAACAAGAAATGCAGCTTAATTCTTCACTTGTTCTGCTTCCCTACTCACAGAATCTCTGATTCATAAAACCAGGTTTTTTTCTTCCGATTTGTGGAAATGCAAACACCTCTTGAAGTATGTAAAAGCACATTATAAACCCTTTTTTTTAAAAAAAATGGAGTCAGTTAATGTTTTGTAAGTTAAAACTTTAGTATAGGGGTTAAGACATAGGCCGTAAACCAAAAGATCATGAGTTCTATTGCTACCTTTGGCACTGAGCCAGCTGTGTGACTTTGCCCAGTCACTTTCTCTTGGCCCTAGGAAGGAAGCAATGGCAAACCACTTCTGAAAAACCTTATCAAGAAACCTGCAGTGGTCCAGGAAGTTTCTGAGAAGCGGCCATGATTGGATAGAAGGAAAAAAAAATCAATAATTATAACCCATACCAACAATAGCTCTTTTGGTATTCTCTATAATGTTTAAAAAGGAAATGAGTTCTGAGAAGATAGTCTGACGTGATGACTCCCAAGATAAGGAAAAAAGAGCAACCCCCTGACACGGGACCTAACTGACCTCCAGAGGGGTGGGGGTGGATTCTCCATCATGCTGAGAAGAGGCGTTCAGGTAAGCCAACGCTCCTTCTCCAGCATGATGGATGGAGAATCCACCAATGGGACGTACCAAAACCACACTGTCCCTATGGGAGGGAATCAGTTGGGACCTGTGTCCCTGGTCCTGGCACTACCTGTTGCAGTACTCTTCGACCAAAGGAAGCCTCTGCAGATGCAAACTTGTCCAGTTGGTAATGCCTTATAAAAGAGGAAGGCGAAGACCATGTCACCGCCCTACAAATATCCTCTATAGATGCTTGTGTTGCCCACGCAGCCGAGGTGGCAGCGCTGCGAGTGGAATGTGCCATCACATGACTTGGAACTGACAGGGAAAGCGACACATACGCCCCTGCTATGCATGCCCTGATCCACCTGTCTATGGTAGAGGCGGATACCTTCTGCCTCATAGAGGAAGGTTGGAATGAGACAAAGAGGGCTTCCGATTTACGAAAGGCTGCTGTGCGCTTGATGTAACAGCACAAGACCCTGTGGATGGCCAATGTGTGCCATTGCTGCTCCAGGTGATGTGACGGACGGGGGCAAAAATCTGGGAGAATAACCTCCTGTGCCTTATGAAACATGGTGTTGATCTTAGGGATAAAAGAGGGATCTAACCTGAGAACCATCTTGTCTTCATGAAATATGCACAGATCTTTCCTGATAGATAAAGCCGCCAGTTCCGAGATGCGTCTGGCGGAAGTAATGGCTATCAGGAAGGCGACCTTGAGCGACAACGATTGCAAAGAACAGGTTCTGATGGGTTCAAAGGGTGACGCAGTTAGGGCCTATAGAACCCACGGTTGCTCCCAAGAGGGATACCTGTGAACCACAGGCGGTCTGCTATTCATAACTCCTTTGAGAAAGGAGCGGACCATGGGATGTTGAGACAAGGATTTTGATCTGTCCCAGGAGAGCAACGTGGAGAGAGCCACTACTTGCCTGCGAATTGTGTTGTGTGACAACCCTTTATTGATGCCTTCCAACAAACAGTCCAAGACCTTTGGGATGGTCACTTCGGAGAGACTCAAGTGATTCTTGTGACACCAGTGGCAGAAACTCCGCCAAGTATGATTGTAAATGCGGTTAGTCGCTGGTCTCCTTTTAACCCTTGTGTTAAAAGTATGTGACTGTCAAGAATCCCCCATGGAGAGGTTGTGGAAAGGCTCACGAGGTCTGCAAACCACGGTCATCTTGGCCAGTGAGGTGCAATGAATATTAACTCTGCCTGTTCCTGTAGTATCCTCCTGATAACTGCCGGAATCAGAAGGAGAGGAGGAAAGGTGTACAATAGGCCCCGTGGCCATGGGCTGCATAGAGCGTCTGTCCCCTCCACCTCCCGAGATGGGAAGCGTGAAAAGAATCTGGGAAGTTGGGTGTTCTCTGGCGAGGTGAACAGGTCTATGATCGGATGCCCAAACCTGCCTGTGATCTCCATGAAGTGATCCGGGTGCAGCCACCACTCCGAATGGTCCACTGTTGACCTGCTGAGGAAGTCCGTCTGCCGGTTCGCCTCTCCCGAAATGTGCTCGGCCCTGATGGAAAGCAGGTTGATCTCTGCCCAGGAACACAATGACCGAACCCCCGTCTTGAAGGACCTGGAATGAGTGCACCCTTGCCAGTTCATGTGAGCCTTTGCGGCGACATTGTCTGTGAGGACCAGCACATGTTGCCCCCCAATCTTGAGGCGGAAGTGGCGGAGAGCCAGATGGATCACCCTGAGCTCCAACCAATTGATGTTGTGCTTCAGGTCCAACCACAACCATTGACGCTGAGCCATCTGAGATTGGAGGTGTGCACCCCAGTCGAAGAGACTTGCGTCCGTGGTCAGAAGAATTCAGTGAGGCTCCTTGAAGAGTGCCCTCGTGCTCATGGCTGAGGATGTCCACCAGTTGAGAGAGCGGAGGACCTGACGGGGAACCCTTACCAGCTGGTTAGAGGAACTGATGCCCAGTCTCTGGAATGGGAGCAGGAACCATTGAAGAGTCCAAGAGTGTAGTCTGGCCCAAGGCACTATTGCTATGCAAGATATTAATTTCCCCAGTAGCTGGGAGAGTAAAGCTAGTGTCACTACACGCTTCCTGTGGACCCTGAGGACCAGGTCTCGGATGCTGTTTCAACGGTCTTTTGACAGGTACACTTGAGAAGAGTTTGTGTCTATTACCACACCCAGATGTAGGAGGCGGATTGAGGGGACCATCTGGCTTTTCTGAAAGTTTATCGAGAACTCGTGGCCCTGAAGAGTTCTGATTGTTAGGGCCAGATCCGACTGGGCGGTCGGAATGGAGGATGATTGGATCAGGATGTCGTCCAGGTAACACTAGACACATACCGGTACCAATCTTAAGTGTGCCACGAGGACAGCCAGGATCTTAGTGAAGACCCTGGGGGCTGACGAGAGACCGAATGGCAGAGCCCTGTATTGGAAGTGGCGGTTGAGATAGCAAAACCGCAGGAATTGGCGATGATCCGGGAGGATGGGGATGTGTAGATATGCCTCTATGAGATCAATGGAGGTCATGAAATCCCCTCACCTGACGCTGCCCAGGATGGAATGGAGCATCTGTATCTTGAACTTCCGATACTGGAGATGGTAGTTCAGGCCCTTGAGGTCGAGGATTGCCCTCCATCTCCCTGAGGATTTTGGAACCTACCTGGTCCACTGGGACTTCCTCTATGGCCCTGATGTTTAATAAATGCTGAATGGCGTCTGTCATGAGACCCCTCTTTATTGAGTTTCTTAACATTGGACAAGAGACGAAATGATCTATGGGTTTGGTTACAAACTCCAGGGACAGACCCTCCCTTATGGCGCATAGTACCCAGGAGTCTGTGCTTGTGTATTCCCATTGGTGGGTAAAAAGAGCAAGTCTGCCGCCAATGGGAGGGGTCTCCCCTAAATCATTTGGAGCGATGAAAGGGACGACCTCCTCTGCCTCAAAAGGAAGACTTGTTCTGGGTTTGGTGTCTGGGTCAGTCCCTATAATTTGTCCTGTAAAATGAAGGGTCAGTCTTGGGAACACAGGATGTCTGTCCGGCCTCTGCTGTTGGACCTGTCCAAAAGGACTGACAGCGGGTATAGGGAAAGAAACACCTATTTGGTCTCCTAGCCAAATGAGAGATTACCTTCTGTTTTTGTTTGTTTTCCACCAGATAGAGTGTTAGTGCCTCCCCAAATAGCCGATCTCCCTTAAATGGGGCCATGGCCACACACCATTTGTGTTTACTCTCATCCCTCCAGTTCTTAAGACAAAGCAGCCAACGCACAACGATGCTGGAAGCCATCGCTCGGGCCAAGTGCCTGGCGGCATATAAGGATACATCCGCCATGTACTCTGAGGTCGCTATCAATTTGGTCAGGTCCTGGTGGACTCTCACCTCCTCTAGGGGAATCCTTGCCTGAAGTTGTCTAAGCCAGATGAGGGAAATTCTGGCAAAAAGGGAGGTGGAGATTGCCGCCTTTGCTGCCCACGTAGAAGCTTGGTGTGCTTTATGAAAGCCTAGTTCAGATTTCTTATCCTCTGCTTTAAGGGCATCAGAGACATCTCCTGGTAACCTGAGGTTGAGAATAGTGGGGCTAGGGATTCATCCACCTTAGGCACTTCCAACAGATCTGTTAAATTTGGTGCCATATCCACTACCTTGCGCTCTGTTCCCCCCTGGGAAGGTTGGGTGGCTGGGAACTCCCATTGTCCCTGAATATTTTTAAGGAATAAAGGGGGACAGGAGATTTGTTGATGCCGGACTACCGGTTCTGAAAACAGGGGATCCATGTCCTGGGTAGAGGAAGTTTCCAGGGTGGGAATAGGATTAGGGCCGATCTTACCCGCTGCACATGTCCTGCGGAGTAGAGATGGGAAGAGCGAAGAGTTAAAGAGCTCTGCCATGGGCTGAGTATCTTGTGGAGGCTCCTCACAATCCGACCACTGATCTCCAGTGCAGTCATAATCAGAAGAGCTTGGAGAGTCAGATCCTGGGGAGTGAGAAGGCGAGATTGAACTTGGGCATTCAAGCACTGTAGGTCGTGTTGAGACGGTTGGCACTGATGAAGATCTCGGCAGTGATAAAGGCTGTTGATGTCCAGAGGAAGCCATCGATTGAAGGACTACCTGCGATATCATGGCCTGCAGCTGATCAGCGAGGGAAGGATCCTGTGAAGGGCGAAACCCTGCTGCTGTCAGGGTAAATATCGCTGTAGGTTTCATGGAGGGGCCCTGTGGCACAAGTTCCTCCCCAAAAAGGGGTGGGCCTTCCTGACCAAAAGTCTGTACTGAGACCTGCTGAATCTCCCACTCTGGGGACCACACCCATGTTGAATCAAGTAACTGTGAGTCAATGACGGGAGCTGCAAGTGGAGGAAGTGGTGATTTGCACCCTTCCCCTGCTGCTAATCATTGTGCCTGGGAGAATTGCTTCTCCAGGGCCCGGTGCAAGCGATTGGCCTGTTTGTCAGCTGACTTACTTGGCCTTTTGCCAGATTTAGACTTAGATTTGGCCTTTACCTTAGCCGTGGCTTCTTGACAAGGAGATTTGCATTTGGGTTGCCTGATTGAAACAGAACCCTGTGGCTCAGTGTTTTCTGCCATGGTGAAAAATGAGAAGGTTCCCAGTTGCGGCACTGAAAAATGGTCTTGGTCTGCAAGAGACGTCAGTTACCCACTGTGATGGGACTGACTTGCACGTGGATCAGCGTGGTCCGGCCCACCGGCCAAACCGGAGTCACGCTGGGTGCGGTGAGGTGATCGTCACTGGGAGAAGAGACAAAGTCAGTGTTGTCCATAATGCACAGTCCTGTGTCCAGTTGAGTGATGAGATCTCACGTGTCCCACTTAGTGGCAATGGTCAGGTCCTAATAAGCAACCACTAGATGCAGAGTGGCAGATCGGCTAAGGTGAAGGAGTGCTAAATGGCAAAGGCCTGTGTCAATGAATTGCCTGTGAAGGAAAGAACTGGCGCTGAAGAGAGCTGTCAAATATAGGTCTTACGACCAGGGGGGTTGAAACTAGGTTCCTCTACAACTTAGAATTCTGATAAGAAAATTCAGATGGTGGGCTGGAACCTGTCAACCGTGTGTCCTAGAGCTAACTATAAGTGAGTGAGGCTCAGCTGCTGTGGTGAGGCATCAAAATGGCGCCCACAACAAGCGGGGAGGAGGAGCAGTTGGGTGAGGGAATTCCAAATAGTGCTAGCAACTATAAAGTGAAGAAGCCGCCAAGGTCTGACTGACCAATAAGGCTAGCGGCCGATTAATGGGCGTTGTGTGTAATGGACTAATCCTCCTCCGAAGTTCAAGCCTTCAAAGGTAAGGATCGTCAATACCACCAAACGGTCACCTTGCGGTGTGCCAAAATGGCAGTCGCGCAGCCGAGAAAGGGAAAAAGGCCAACCCTTGAAGCCTGAGGAGTAAGAGCTTGAGATAATTTAATTTTTAATTTTTAAATTTTTATACCGCCCCTCTCCCGTAGGACTCGGGGCGGTTCACAAGAGAATAAAAACATAAAAACAATAAATATTTAAAAATAAATTAAATTAATATTAATACAAGGCTGTTGCTAAAAACCTGTTAAAAACCCAATTCTAAATCCCAAACAGCCTTGTTTAAAATTTTTTTTTTTTTTAAACCCGAGGAGATCTAGGCCAGGCCGGCTTGATTGAAGAGATGAGTCTTCAGTTCTCTTCTGAAGGTGCGGAGATCATGACATGTCCGGAGTTCTGGGGGGAGCTCGTTCCACATCGTCGGTGCCCCCACATAAAAGGCTCTCCCCCTGGGCGCTACCAGCCGACACTGCTTAGCCGATGGCACCCTGAGGAGGCCCTCTCTGTAGGAGCGAACTGGTCGATGGGAGGTATTTACTGGCAGAAGGCGGTCTTGTAAATAACTGGGTCCTATGCCATGGAGCGCTTTAAAAGTGATAACCAGTACCTTGAAGTGCACCCGGAAAGCCAACGGCAAACAGTGCAGCTCGCGCAGGATAGGGGCCATTCGTACACGCCAGGGTGCCCCCACTACCACCCGCGCGGCCGCATTTTGCGCCAGTTGAAGCCTCCGCGTGCACTTCAAGGGGAACCCCATGTAGACAGCATTACAATAGTCCAGTCTGGAAGTGATGAAGGCATGGGTGACCGTGCGTAGCGCGTCCTTATCTAGGAAGGGGCGCAACTGGCGTACCAGACGAATCTGGTAAAACATCCTCCCGGCCACGGCCGTCAGATGGTCCTCAAGGGACAGCCATGAATCTAGGAGGACTCCCAAGTTGCGAGCCCTTCCCGTGGGGGCCACTGACTCGCCCCCAATAGACAGCGATGGAGTCAGCTGGTTGTACCGGGATGACGGTAACCACAGCCACTCGGTCTTGGAGGGGTTGAGCTTGAGACCGTTCTTCCCCATCCAGATCCGCACGGCCTCCAAGCACTGGGTCAGCACGTCAAGAGCTTCATTTGGGTGGTTCGGGGTGGAAATGTACAGCTGAGTATCATCAGCGTACTGATGGAATTCCACCCCAAAACCTCAGATGATCTCACCCAGCGGCTTCACATAAATGTTGAACAACAAGGGCGAGAGGACCGACCCCTGAGGTACCCCACAATCAAGGGGCCTCGGGGTCGACCTCTGACCCCCTGTCAACACAAACTGCATCTGGCCAAAGAGGAAGGAAGAGAACCACCGAAGCACGGTGCCCACTATACCCAGCCCCGCCAGCCGGCGCAGCATGATACCATGGTCGATGGTATCAAAAGCCGCTGAGAGGTCCAATAGCACCAGGATAGAGGAGCAACCCCTGTCCCGGGCCCGCCAGACATCATCCACCAATGCGACCAAAGCTGTTTCCGTGCTGTAACCCGGCCTGAAGCCCGACTGGAACGGGTCCAGGTACGACGATTCCTCCAGGTGCTGAGGGAACTGTCGAGCAACCACATTCTCAACAACCTTCGCAACAAAGCGAAGGTTGGAGACAGGACGGTAATTAGATAGAACAGCCGGGTCTAAGGCGGGCTTCTTGAGGAGGGGTCGCACCACCGCCTCTTTCAGGGCGGCGGGGAAGACACCCTCACTCAACGAGGCATTGATAATTGCCTGGAGCCAGCCTCGCGTCACCTCACTGGAGGCCAGTACCAACCAGGAGGGACACGGGTCCAATAAACATGTGGTTGCTCTAAGACCTCCCAGCAACCTGTCCACGTCATCAGGTGTCACGTAGTCAAACTCAGCCCAGATAGTAGTCTCAAGACCGGCCTCAGCCACTTCTGCTGGACTACCTTCGTTGAAGTTAAAGCCTTCCCGAATCTGAGCGATTTTGTCATACAGGTATTTCACAAAATCCTCAGCTCTTCCCTCCAAGGGGTCCCCCCTCACCTCCCGATGAAGGAGGGAGCGGGTTACCCTAAACAGGGAGGCTGGGCGGTTATCTGATGACGCAATAAGGGCAGTGACATAAGAACACTTCTCTGACCTTATTGCCACTAAGTAAGTCCTAATATGGTCTCTTACTCGTGTTCGGTCAGACTCAGAGCGACTCGCCCTCCAACTGCTCTCTAGGCGTCTTTTCCGGCGCTTCATCTCCCTCAGCTCCCCGTTAAACCAGGGAGCTGAACGAGAACCACGCCGGTTCAGAGGCCACAAAGGCACAACCCTATCCAAGGCATCAGCAGCTGCCCTATCCCAGGCAGCTACCAGCGCCCCGACCGAGTTGTGTGTTATATATGTTAGAGCCTCCGGTATTGGCCCAAGCTCCATCTGGAACCTCTCAGGTTCCATCAGTCGCATGGGGCGGTACCAAACAATTGGTTCCGCCTCCCTGCAGTGGGGTGTAGCGGTCCAAAAGTCCAGGTGTAGGAGAGAGTGATCTGACCATGACAAAGGTGTAATAACTATATTTCTCGTATCCAGATCACTCAGACACTGACCAGAGACAAAAACCAGGTCAAGCGTGTTTCCCCCCGTGTGTGTGGGACTTTGAGTTACCTGGGTCAGGTCCATGGCTGTCATGGAAGCCATGAACTCCCGAACCTTCCCAGACGCCTCGCCCGCAGATGGCAGATTGAAGTCGCCCATGATGCACCGCAGCGATGATGCCCAAGAGTTCGGGCAGGGCGGTTGACATGTGGCAGGGAGCCAGGTACGTAAGCAACACAGCCCTCGGACCCCCATGGTCCCACCTCACAAGGAGGGATTCACAGCCTGCCGTCTGGGGAACAGTGACTTCCCTTGGCCTGAGACCTTCCCTAATCACGACCGCCACTCCCCCACCCCTGCCTTGAGTTCTCGGCTGGTGAAATGCAAGGAAGCCTGGAGGGCATATTTCCACCAGAGGGACACCACCCTCTGGTCCCAACCAGGTCTCCGTAATACCCGCCAGGTCTACAGCCCCCTCCGTAATTAAATCTTGTATCAGGGGAGCCTTATTAACCACAGACCTGGCGTTGCACAGCATCAGCCTACAACCTGGGCCCTTTGGCTCTAAACAACCCAGATCACAAGTAGAGCCGCGGGGGTCGGAGCGCGGCACCGCTCGAAGATAGCGGGGGCGCGCTCCCATAAATTGATGTGGCCCCCTACTCCCGCCATATCTGCCCCTCCCACTTACAAAACCGATGGGAACTAAATCACCTCTGCCCCCTCCCTGATCCGCACCGTCGTGGTTCCGGTCCCACCCATTGCCTGGCCCATGTTTCTCCTCCTCCTCCTTATTCCCACCCCTAACCCTCCCTTATCCCGTAGACCTCCCCCCAGGCCTACACCATTACTATTATTAATCTTCCCACCCCAGAACCCCTTAAAAACATTTAAAACCCCTACTTAAAAACCTCCATAACCCCTTTTTTTGAGCATGCCACCTCTCAGGATTCCAAAATCCGTCATCAAGGTAGGCCTTTGAAAGACATACAGGCCATTTCTGCGAGAGGGAGGCATCTCGCAGTGCAAGAAGGCTCGCCTTATCCTGCATCCAATAATAATAGCTTGGGTAAAAAAACACAGAGATGAGGGTTTGTCCATACATTCCATGGTCTTGGGGTGGGGTGGGGCCGCGAGGCACCAGCATGTCCTCACCTCATCACGCCCTCAGCTGTCATTGAGGGGGGGAGGAGGAAGGAGGAAGCTCATCATCATAGGGGGTTCCCCTCATCTCTCCGGATCCTGGGGTATCAATCAGTTTTCATGTGTGATGCCTCTTGTGCTGGCCTGGCAGGCTGGAAGCATAATAGTTCTTGCTGGATTTCTCGCAATTAGCAATTTGCAACTTGCAACACTGTCATTGAGCAACATGGGGGAGGCTCCTCAGCTATCATTGAAGGAAGGGGGAGGTCAGCCAGCTCTCTCCCTCGTCACTCCACTACTCCAAGCTCTCCTCCTCTCAGAAGGGGGAGGAAAGGGGGAGGAAAGAGGCCAGTTGCAAGGCTCCATCATGTCCAGCATGTCCTCACCTCACCGCATCCTCAACTATCATTGAGGGGGGAGGGGGCCAGCTCTCTCCCTGCAGGGCTCCTCAGCTATCACTAAAAAAACCAGCCGGCTCTCCCCCCAGGGAGCTCTTAACACACCGCAGGTCCGCTACTCCAGATCTTTTACAGCTACGCTGGCTCCCGGCTCCAATCCACATCATCCTCCGAGGCCTCGGCATTTCCAAAGACGCCGTGCATAGCTGCCGATGCCTCTGCTCGCCCCAGCTCAGTCCGGACTCCTGAAGCCCCGTTACAGTGCCTGGTGGTCGGCAGCATTTTCCGGTAACCACCCAGGGGTGTTTGATGGAAATATACCCCCTTGGGTGGGCTCCCCAAACCTCATCTCCTAGACCCAAGCATTGGGCACTCAGGCATAAACGTCCATCTTGCGCATGCTCATTATCAGATGGCCAATCGCTGCTCCAAAAACGCTAGGATATGCACATAGAGCAGTCTCCCTCCCCTCCTGATCTAGGTAGATTGCTTAGAAAAATTTAGCAATCCGTGTTGAACAGCTGAGAGGTGCGGCGGCAGTGGCGCCTCCCAGCAGCGGCAGAAAGTCTGGAGCCGAAAGCAGCTGAAACTGTCAGAACTGATGAATGCTGTGGTAAACAGCAGTGAAATGTTAAGGCTCGTGCTGAAACTAGCTCTCCTAGCTGTGGCTGAGTTGCTGGTTAATGGCCCCTGAAGAGTTTGACAGATTAACAGCCACCAAAATGGCGGCCGCAGCTCAAACCTATGGAGCCGACAGCTAAGGGAGGCTTCAGGGGACAGAAGTCTGGAGGGTCCTAGAGGAGAGCCGAACAGAAACTAAACATCCCTAAAGGGTTCCTAAAACGTTGGCAGATGGGCAGTCCCAAAATGGAAGCTGCAGCTCTCTGTGGAGCTGACAGTTAGGGGAGGCTTCAGATGGCAGAAAACTGAAGATTTTAGGAGGAAAGTTGAACAGAAGCTGTATGGCTTCTGTTTCTTTCCCCTGAAAGGAGAATCCACTAAAGGGTTAGAAGGGAAAATATTCCCCCATGAATCAAACCTGTCAGAAGTAAGAATTTGGGAGTCAAAATTATCACGTCCTTCTGGGCGAACAAACTAAGTTGAAACTGGGAGGTCCCAGGCCAGGACGGGCGTGACAACTTTGACAACTTAGTCTGATTGGGCAGGAGGACTAAATTAACCCACTGGTGGATTCTCCATCCATCATGCTGGAGAACAAAAGGTTTATAGCAGTGGTTCTTAACCTGGGTGATATCACCCCCAGGGGGCGATTTCATTTTTCAGGGAGGCGATGGAACAAAAAGGGGCGAAGGAACAAAAAGGGGGCAATATGGGGGTGATGGAGCGAGAAGTTTTGGGGACACTTTTGAGACTTTCGTACAGTGAATCGCTGTATATCTGTCGTACAAAAACATCAGATCGCTCGCTATTAGTGGATTGAATTGTGTTTTCAAATGTTCCTCCAGCTAGCTTCAGTAAGCCGTACATGTGAATACGCATCGCTTATCTTCATGTGCGTTGAGCAGCACCCTCTACCCATACAGTGGCGCACCATTAGCCAGAATGGGCAGTGATGGAGGAGGGAGTGCTTCTTTCGAAACATTGCATGCTGAATGGCTGTCCCCTGTGACGTCAGCTGTAATGTCAGCTGTAATGTTGAAGATCTCTGAGCACGGTGATTTAAGAATGTGATTAACATAAATGGTTCCAGACATCAAGAAATTGGCATCAGCTCACCAAGCACAAGGCAGCAATTGATATACTTTTTTTTTTGCTTTTTGTGTACATACATTTTTTTCATTAATAAGTGTCTGAGCTTTTATCGTTGTATTTGCTTGCATTGGATTTCACATTCCAGTTTGAGTTTTCGGCTTCATTTTCAAATTTTTGTTGTGCTCTGTAAAACATTTTGTGTGTCTCTTTGTATTGTACTTTTTTTAGCGTGCACTCCAGTTCGATATTATATTTTCTTTGTGTCTTTTTAATCCTTTTTACAGTGTGTGGGACTATATATACTTTCCTCAAATCTTAATTTAGTTTCAGAGTTTTCGTCTTGAAATTCTTAGTTCCTGCATTGCGGTTTGTTCTTATGCCCTTTTTATATTTCTTTTTGCATCTTAAATTTCACTTGTAACTCAATCATTAAATGTGACGGGTGGCACCAAAACTTTTCACACAGTTGAGATATGGGAAAAAAGACTGGAAATGAATTATTTGCATTGATATGTCCTGATGACAATTTTAAAGAAAACAAAAAAAGTGTTTCCATAAATTGAAGAATTATTTCCAATGTTGTGATTGAGAGGTTATGTTGGGGGAGGGGGCCGATGACACCTTCCTCATTGGCTCAAGGGGGCGATTCGTTCGAAAAGGTTAAGAACCACTGGTTTAGAGCAGGGATGTCAAACTCGTGATGTCACGTGGCATCATGCGATGTATCGGGACTTTTTTCCCATTGCCAGCAATGGGGTGGGCGCAGTTTCGGTGTGACGCATCCGGCCCGCAGGCCGGCAGTTTGACATGACTTGTTTAGAGGATACTTGGTATGCACAAATCATGGAAGCTATCCAAATGCATGTCTGTACTGCTCAGACAAGCCAAAAGGCATCAGACAAGCCAAAAGGCATCTTTTTAAAGCACAACTTTAAAGCCTAGCTCCAAGTCAGCTTTGTGACAAGGCTTTAATTCTGTGTCTGCAGTCCTCATGGCACGTGTACCCCAAATTGGATCCCTGTCAGACTTTGCACCCATTCTGCCTCAATAAGCTGTCAGCCAAAGTCAGGATTTTCTACTGGTACTGTTATAGAGAGCAAACACTGATCCAAAATAAACATAAGAAAAGAAATAAATGTGATGATCTCAAAATTAAGACCGGTGTTTCAGGAACCATGAGAAACTAACCAGTTTTAACTACTATGACCTCTATGGTGCTTCAATCTAACCAATATTAGAAGCTTACAATACAGTCCAAATAATTCAATACATAAGAGAACCCAAATACCTTTCTTCATCATACTTACAGCATACATACAACTCAAATAATACCTTTTTATCATACTTTCTTTCAACTTCTGCACTTAAAAAAAGAAAATCCTACAATTCACTTAACTTCATTCAGATCCCAGGGGCTGTATCAAACAAACAAAATAAAACAAAAAAAAAAACCAAACAGGTCTTGACAGGCTGCCTGATTATCATAAAGTATGGGGCTTGTTAATTGAGGTAGTCCCAATTCAGAGTATTTGAATTTATACATTTATTAACTTTATCTGCTGCCCACTGCGAGTCAGTGTCTCTTTCAGCCTCCTCCTGCCTCCTTTTCCGATTGGTGAAGGTTGTCAGAATGCAGCAAGCTGGCAGAGGAAACGGTCTGGGTCTGGGCCTAGGCTTTTAAGCCTTGACTGAGGCAGGAAGAGGTATCTCCTGCCCTGGCTGGTGATGCTTATGTCTCATGACCCGTCTGCCACACCACTAGTATCCTGAAGGGCCCCAGATACCATGCAAGAGAAGCCTTAACTGCTTAGGTATCCCAGTGCCCACAAAGACATTTATACACACCCACATATGCTGCTGATGCTGACCCAGAAGCATTGCCAGTAAAGTCAGCAGGTGCCCCTCCCCCTCAATCAAGGCTTAATAGCCCCCACCCACACACCTCCGTCTTTTCACTAGTGTTGCCTCTAATGTGTGCACTGAGCGATTCCTTCATTTTTCCTACAATACTGTTTGTCAGTATTTTAAAGAAAAGCTTTTATTAGAGGGAATAAGGAAAGATACAAACAAACAAAAGGCTGTGGGGCTGATGCAAAGATTTTTGCATTTAGAAAATGAAGGGGCGTTGTCTTACCTGAACGCCTTTTCTCAGTATGGAGATGGAGAATCCACCAATGGGTTTTCTCTGTCTGCCTGCTCTTGACACCAAGTAGCCAAACTTGACACGCCCCTCTGCTAGGAGATCCAGTCTTAACGAGGGCAAAGTGGCTAAAGGTGGACGAGGTGTTGGCTCTCAAACCCTCAAATAAGGCCTAACTGACCTAAAGGGTGGGTGTGGATTCTCCATCTCCGTACTGAGAAAAGGCGTTCAGGTAAGACAACGCCCCTTCTCCAGTACAGGAGATGGAGAATCCACCAATGGGACATACCAATGCTTCACTGTACCGTTGGGTGGGAAACAGATAAGGCCGGAGTAGTGTCCCCGGAGACCACCTGCTGAAGGACCCTCCGACCAAAGGAGGTGTCCGCTGAAGCAAAGTGGTCAATTCTGTAATGGCGAACAAACGGGGAGGGCAAGGACCATGTTGCAGCCCTGAAAATCTCCTTGATGGACGCCTGAGTGGCCCATGTCGCAGAGGTCGCAGCGCTGCGAGTGGAATGGGCCGTAAGATGACCTGGAGTCGGCAGGGAAGATGATTGATACGCCTCCGCAATACAGGCCCTGATCCACCTGCCAATAGTACCAGCGGAAGCCCTGTGTCCCATTGAAGCCGGGCGGAAGGAAACAAACAGAGCCTCTGACTTACGAAAAGGCTCCGTATGCTTCATATAATGCCACAGTGCCCTGCGGACATCCAACATGTGCCACTGCCGCTCCAGGTCATGGGAAGGATTGGGACAAAAATTTGGTAAGATAACTTCCTGTGCTCTATGGAAGAGCGAGTTCACTTTGGGTACAAAGGTAGAATCCAGGCGAAGAACCACCCTATCGCTGTGGAAAATACAAAGGTCATTTCTGACCGATAAGGCGGCTAGTTCAGAAATACGTCTGGCCGACGTAATGGCGATTAAAAACGCCACCTTAAGGGACAGATTCCGCAACGGAATAGTTGCTATGGGTTCAAAGGGAGGTTTGGTTAGAGCGCGAAGGACGCGTGGCAATTCCCACGAGGGGTACCTATGTACCACGGGGGCCCTGGTGTTGCACGCGCCTTTGATAAAGGTGCGAATCCTAGGATGGTGAGCTAAGGGAATTGAATCTGCGCAAGTAAGTATTGTAGACAAGGCTGCTACCTGTCAGCGAATGGTCGCCGGGGCGAGGCCCTTGTCCAGGCCGTCCAAAAGGTAATTAACTATTTGAGGAATGGTCAATTTGGAAATATTCAGGTGTCTCCCACGACACCAATGGCAAAAATTCTTCCAAGTGGAATTATAAATACGACTGATCGCTGGGTGACGAGAGGCCTGAATCATGTCAATGGCTCGAGGGGAAAACAGTTCTTGAGTCATTATAGTGTGCTCAAGTGCCAGATGGTCAACTGTAACCATTGAGGGTCCGGGTGTTGGATGGTCCCTTGGTGTAATGACACGCGATGAGGAGGGATTCGCCAAGGGGGAGACTGGGAAAGGTTCACCAGGTCGGCAAACCATGGCCTCTGTGGCCAATAAGGGGCCACGAGGATTACTTCCGCCTGCTCCTGAAGCAGATTGCGGATGGTCGCCGGTATGAGAGGGAGGGGAGGGAAGGCGTAAAGGAGGCCTGGTGGCCACTGAGTCCGCAAGGCGTCCGTCCCTTCCGCCCCTGGCAGGAAGTAACGGGAGAAGTACCTGGGAAGCTGGGCATTGGTTGATGACGCAAACAGGTCTAGGAGTGGATGGCCAAACTTGTGGGAGATCTCGGAGAAAAGATCCGGATGCAACCCTCACTCCGAGGGATCAATCGTGGAGTGACTTAAAAAGTCCGCTTGCCGATTCATGACCCCCGAGATGTGTTTGGCCCTGATCGAGGCTAGGTTGGATTCCGCCCAAGAACCTAGGAGCCCTGCCTCGGACATGAGGGCCCTGGATCTGGTGTCCCCTTGGCGATTGACGTGCACCTTGGAGGCCACGTTTTCCATGAGGATCAGCACATGGCGACCCCTGATCCAGTGTCTGAATTGGCGTAGAGCTAGATGAATGGCCCTGAGCTCCAGCCAATTGATATTGTGTCTCAGATCTTCGTGGGACCAACAGCCTTGAGCAAACTGAGACTGCAGATGGGCTCCCCAGCCGAACAGACTTGCGTCTGTTGTGATCGTGATGCAATCCGGTTCCTTGAAGGGTGAACCTTTGGTCACCGCTTGTGAGAACCACCAGCGCAGTGCCCTGCGAATGTGGATCGGTACCCTGACCTGGCAGTTGGATGTGTTGACATTCACCCGTTGGAACGGAAGCAGGAACCATTGGAGGTCCCGCAAGTGAAGCCTGGCCCAGGGGACAATGGCTATGCAGGAGACCATCTTTCCCAACAATTGTGAGAGTAGGACCAATGGAACTGAGTGTTTCCTGTGTACCTGACGGGCCAGGTCTCTGATGCTGGTTATTCGCTCCTGGGATAGATGAACCATGCAGTTTGTGGTGTCTATGACGGCTCCCAGGTGCAGAAGCCTGGACGAGGGAACTGTCTGGCTTTTTTGAAAATTTACCGAGAAGCCATGTTGTTGAAGGACCTGAATGGTGTTCTTTACATCTGCCTGAGCTGCCTGGAATGTGGACGCTTGAATTAGGATGTGAACACCCTGGGTGCCGAGGACAGGCCGAATGGAAGGGCCTTGTATTGGAAATGCCTGCCCCTGTAACAGAACCTGAGGAACCGTCAGTGCACTGGATGAATGGGGATGTGGAGGTATGCTTCCGTGAGGTCTATTGACGCTAGGAAGTCTCCCTGTCTGATGCCCCCTAGGATGGACTGGAGAGAGTGCATCTTGAACTTTTTGTAAGTGATGTAATGGTTGAGATGTTTGAGGTCCAGGATCGCTCTCCACCCTCCTGAAGCTTTGGGGACCACAAAGAGGATGGAGTAGAACCCCCCGCCCTTGTGGCTTGACGGAACCGGTTCTATGGCCTGAATTTCTAGAAGGTGTTGGATGGCCTCCTGCATGAGACCCTGTTTGAGTGGGTCCCTGGAAACGGAACAAACTATGAATCGATCCGGGGGTGTGGCTAGAAACTCTAGGGAGAGACCAAACTGGATGGTTTGTAAAACCCAGCTGTCTGTGGAAGTGAGTTCCCACTGGTGGAAAAAGTGGGTTAGCCTTCCCCCGATTGGAAGCCTTGTGCAGGAGTCACTTGGACTTCCTGTAGGGGCGTCCTGCCCCTCGAAATGGCCGCCTAGCCTGACCCTGTTGTCTGGGTCAAAACCCGGGCCTGTCATAGGGACAGTCATACTGCCTCTCCTGTCTGGGAGTGTATGAGTGGGAGGGTTGAGCGACTGTCGCCCCAGTTTCTAGCCGAAAGGACTGCCTGCGAAAGTCGGCCTCCTCCAGGTCCCATCAGTGAAACAATGTCGTCTGGCGGGCCCTAGGGGGAGGGCTTTCTCTGTTGCGGCGCCCGCCCTCTGGAACCAACTACCTCCTGAAGTCCGCGTTTCTCCGACCCTCCCGGCCTTCCGAAAGAATTTAAAAACCTACCTCTGCCGGCAGGCCTGGGGATGATTGTTGATTGTGGTGTGATTGATGTGTATGTATGGGGTTTTTATTTTTAATGTTTCTTGTTCGGATTTGTTGCAATTGTTTTTATATATATGTTGTGAGCCGCTCCGAGTCTTCGGAGAGGAGCGGCATACAAATCCGAATAAATAAATAAATGGAGTGGGGCGCTTATCAGGCTTTTTATTCAAGCGAGCCATGACCTTGCGTTTATCCTTATTTTCAACAAGGTACGGTGCCAGGGCCTCCCCAAATAGATTGTTACCCAGATAAGGGGCAGTCGCTAGACGCCATTTGACCCTGGCATCAGCCTGCCAGTGTTTAAGCCACAACATCCGCCTGGCAGTGATATTGGATGCTATGGACCTGGAGGCAAAATTGGCTGACTGAAGTGTGGCATCCGCCGCATACTCTGTGGCTGCCACCATTTTACGCAGGTCCTGGTGGGTCCAAATGTCCTCAGCGGGGACTCTGGCCTGTAACTGGTGCAACCATAAAAGAGTAGTCCTAACAAAGGACGCGCAAGTGCCCGTTTTAAAGCTTGCTTTTCCGTCAGCTTGGAAGGCTTTTTAAGCGTGTGCTTCGTCTTGGATTTGGACTTGCCTGCCGTCTCTTGTTCAGAGGATTTTTTGCAGCCGTAAGAGGATGGAGAGACAGAACTCGAGGTTTGAGGCAACGAGTGGCCCTCCATCCTGGTTGAGCAATCTCAGGCGAACTGAGATTAGAGCTCTGGCAGGCAAGCAGCTGGCGGAAGCAAGATTGGAACAAGCAACAAGACTGTTCCCCTGGCCACCCAACCAGAAAAATTTTTCTCTCTGGGCTACAGTCACGGCACTTTGAGTTAGATGCCGAAGGCACGTTTGGGGCCACTCTCTGGGCTCCGCCCGGAGGCCTTAGGTAGCCAGGCAAGGTGCACCAGTGGAAAAAGGGGTGAAAAGGAAAAAAACCCCCAAGGGCTTAGAGGCCTGGAAGGGACAAAAAGATCCTGACAAAACAAGATCCGATCAATTGGTGGCTACTCCACTGATATTATATGTGATGGAAAAGCACTCCCTAATGCTGCTTGAATCTACCGTTTTAGATTATTAGGGCCCAATGTTTTTTGTTTCAGCCCTCCACGTGGCCTTAAAGATGGCCGCTGCTACTACCAGTAGACCTCGTTGGGCCTACAGAGGCTCCATGTGGGAATTGAGGTAACCTCCCCTATATGCGCTTGGCAAGTCGCAAATTTCCGCAATTTGGGGCCCTGAGTGAGTGCTCAAACTGCTCTATGCATGCAAGCAGAGCGCAGGGAACACCTGGGGAGTCCGTTTGCGGCTCCCTGTTGTTACCGGCGATTTCAAAATGGCGGCCGCGACTCTTTCCGCATTGGAAATGGTCACCTTGGCCAGTAATTTTGGGCTCTGTGGCTGGTCTTACACAGTAGCAGCGCTAAGCGCTGCTCCAAAATGAGCTCCGCGGAGCTGCCTCCGAACAGCAAAGTAGGGGTTTAACGTTGTTCGTGCTTGAAACGGCAACAAAAATGGCGGCCACGACTATTCCCAGCTGCCTGGGAAAAGCCCGACGGTCTGGAGTCCAAGGACTCGTAGACCTGTAGCCTGGAATCAAGTTCCAGGCACCAAATGGGAAGGGGAGGAAGAAGAAAGGTCTGGGGAAAGTTCCAAGCAGACCCTGCTTGGAAGCTTTTCCCCAGAGCCCTGGGGAAGGGAACGCAGGGAAGCTGCAAGACCTCCCCCCCTTCCACCCCCACACACCTCAATTAAATTTAACTGAACACTGAGCCCAGTGTTTGTGGGAAAATTTGTTAAGGGGAATGCCAATTGTATTTAAATAAAATGTTTTAAAAGGAGAATTCACCAATGGATATTTTTCCCTGCTATCTGCTGAGAGCCAAACCTGAGACGTCTTCAAGAGCTGAGACCAAGTTAAGACTGGATCTCCTAGCAGAAGGGGCGTGTCAAGTTTGGCTACTTGGTCTCAAGAGCAGGCAGACAGAGAAAACCCATTGGTGGATTCTCCATCTCCTGTACTGGAGATGTCTTTTTACTAGTCTTTTCACTAGTGTTGCCTCTGCTGCGTGCACTGAGTGATTCCTTCATTTTTCCTACAATACTGTTGTCAGTATTTTAAAGAAAAGCTTTTATTAGAGGGAATAAGGAAAGATACAAACAAACAAAAAAAGGCTATGGGGCTGATGCAGAGATTTTTGCATTTAGAAAATGAACAGCTTTGTTTGCTATAATGCCCAACTTGAACACTTATCCATTGGTCATTCCATATGGAAAAATAAGCAGCAGAGTTAGGGAGAGTTCTCACACGCCTCTCTTTAATTGAGTGGTATTATGTACGGTTCCTTTTCATTGGTTGGAATATTTCATGTTCCTGCCTCAGGTAAGGCACAACCCCACCCACTGATTTTGCTGACTTTGCAGGAGGAAGGCTGGGTTGAGATGCAGCAGAGGGCCAAAGGTAGATTCTGTTAGCACTGGGCTTTCCTCCACCCCTCACTAAAACCTAAGGGGACATTTTTCAGAAGCAACACAAACATCCTCCCATTTCTGCTGCTACCCCAAACAGTGCCTCTCTCAGAACCTTCACTTTCACCTGGGGAATCACCACTTGCTTTTCCCAGCCTCACTGCATGCATCCCAGGGCTGCAACCTCACCCAATATATGGATCTCAGGCCACCAGCAGAAGGAAGACAACACAAGGTCAGTGGCCACCCAAAAAGGCAGAGATTGAGGAGAAGATAAGTACTGTAATTATAAATAGTTGCTTTTCCACTGGACTGGGTGGAGAGGCTGAAGCTTGTAGGAGCAGCTGCAGCTTTGCACTGCACTTCAGCACTCTGAACTCACACATTCCCTGTGCTGGCCCTCCCTACCTCTGGGGCATCCCCCATGCTCTTATCTTGCTCAATGACCACTTTATGCAACAACTGAGATTCTGGTCCCATTTGTGATCATAAGTCAAAGACTACTTGTAACTTCCTTCCTGTTCCCTGAAAATCCTCATTAGCCACAAGAACTGACTTAAACTGTGAAGATGACAACTGTTATTTAATTAAAAATTTCACAGTAAAAAACATTAGAAAGGCACATAAAAATAGCACAGATCCCCAACCAGACACATCTTCTCTACCCCATATATTTAGACCATTCTATTTATTTTTTTATGGAGAAGATGTTCTATTTTTTTTTATGGAGATTTATGTTTCTATGCCAAGTTTTTAAAAAAAGATATCTCTTGTCTAGCCATCGTTTGGTTTCTATGAAGGGCAGGAGTCCCCAATTCCCAGTCCATGGATTAGTACCGCGCTGTGGCATGCCAGCAACTGGTTCGCACAAACAAGGAAAGCCCCATCCGCAGGATGCAGGCAGCACACAAAACCACACCCCCTCCGGTCCACGGAAAAAATTCTCTCCACATAACCAGTCTCTGGTGCCCAAAAGGTTGGGGACCTCTGATGTAGGGTATTGTGGAGGGATAGAATGCTATGTCACCATTAAATAGGTACTGCTGAGGTACCAATCAGCAGAGGCAGAAGGTACTAGAAGGTGTCAAGGAGGGCATCAAAATTGGAAAATGGAATTGTATGGACATGCAACTTTCTATGTATCCTTAGGTCAGCCTAGTGTTCTCAGAAGAATGATAATTCAAAAACAAGATTTGGATGTCAGTCCAATCTGTTTCAGTATATAAAAGAAAGGGGCATATTGCCCTTAAGTCTCAGATAACATAATATTTTGAATCAGAAGTTACAATTTTAAAGCTTTCTACAAATCATAGGGTAAGACTTTTTTTGTACAAAGAAGGCACAAATGGGAAAGAAACCTCTATATTTCAGACTATATAAATTAAATTTCTACTAGAAAGATTCTAAATTGAGCAAAAGAGCAAGCTGATAGGAACTGTGGAAAAGGCAACAGCTTTTTCTGTCCCTGACACAGCACAATACATGGATAAAGCTAATATGCTCTCACAAGTATCTCCTGCATTATATGATGCTGTCACTTTCTCTTTTCTATTTCCACAAACCTCCATTCCATTCATTCACTGTCACATTAAATAGAGCCGATCAACTATTATTCTACTAGCTGCAATAAAAAGAGGTTTTCTAGCTGTCAAACAAGAAAATTAATCTTCTAAAAATGACAGAATGCACATGGTTCAAGTATTCTCCACTGCTCCTTCCAAGTTTGATGTTTATCCTATACAGAACACATTGCCATTGGCTATCTTATTAGAAATACAACTTCCAGCAAGCTAGTCAAGCAACATATTAGTCTTAGAACAAACCTGGGCATTTTATGGCCCCGAGGCTACACCCAGCTGTTTGGGTGTCTCTGTCCAGCCTGCATGAGGTCAATTGGAAATTAGAAATCAAATGTAAATAAATGTACTTCATGCATGCAATACAACTGCATTGCTTTTATTTTGAAGGCAACTGCTATTTTGTTTTTCAATTTACACATGTATGTATGTGCATGCACGCTTATGCAGTTTCACAACTCTGTTGTTTGGGCCCTCCAAAATAGTCCCAGTTTCTTATGTGGTCCTTGGGAAAATTAATTGCCCACTCTGTCTTAGAATACTAAGTGTGTATATACATACATGCACTCATATATAAATAATACATAGTTAAATATATAAATCCAGGCAAATGAGAGTCTTTAATAGTTTGTATATTTTGATTATTCTAACAGAAGATCCATGTCCTCAACAACTGTTAAAATTTGCTGCATTTTTTCTATTTTTTTTACATATAGGTTGTTCTCAACTTATGACCATAATGAAGGCTTGCTCATTATGATTCCAAGTCATGACAAGGTCTGATCTGATTTTATAACCTTTTTGTGGCAGTTAAGTAAGCACAATCCTTAAGTGAATCTGTGATCATTAAGCAAATGCCTTGTTCAGTAAGTGAACCATTGTTTGCTATAGTGCCTTTTGGCTAAAAACTGAAAATAAATGTTGGGTTTGGATAAAAAAGTTGAAAATCATGATCATGTGACTATGGGATGCTACAAATGGCCATAAATGCATAAGTATGTATTTTTCAGCAGGGGGGGGTCCACCATAGCTAAATGATTACCTATACTAAACTGCAATCACACACAAATATAAGAGCACTCGAATATTCCATAACAACTCCTAATATTGCTTTTATAAAGTCGCAAAGACAGATGACAGATAAAATGAAGTGCTGAAATATTTGAAAGTTTGGTTTCATATTCAGCAAATAATTACAGATTGTATAAGGTTTCTTTGAATATATTTTCCCTAGTGTAATAACCCTTTAGCCTTATAAAGATTAAGACACAAGTATATACGGAACTGAAGTCAAAGACTTGGTAGAGAAAAAAACTTATTTTACTGATCAAAATATGTCTGCCATGTCAGAGAAAGTATAAATGTGCCATAGATTCCATATGCTAATTTATTTAAGAATATATTTAAAACTTTGCTGTAGTGGCAAAAACCATTATAGAGTAAGCAGGACTTTCATACTGAAATGAAGAAGAATACCTAACAATAGCAATTCCATTTACATAGCAACAAGGAATGTCAAAAGGGAGATCTACATCTGAAATATATGAATGCATCCAGAACCCTGCAACTACATGTAATCCTCAACTTACAACCACTTGTTTAACAATTGTTCAAAGTTATAATGGCTTGGAAAAAGTGACTTACAACTTGCACTTATGACTGTTGCACCACCCCTATGGTCATGTGATTACAATTCAGGAGCTTGGCAACCGGCTTGCATTTACGACTGATTGCATGTGATTGCGATTTGCAACTTTTCTTTGCCAATTTCCAGGAAAAAGTGCCCATTGAGGAAGATGGATTGTTTTAATGACATGATTTCCTTAATGACCATGGTGATTCGCTTAATAACAGCCATAAAAATTGTCATAAAACTGGGTCCGACTCAACGAATGCCATGACTTACAACAGAAATTCCAGTGCCAATCGTGGATATAAGTCAAGGAGTACCTTACAGTCATTATTGTATCCTGAAATTAGAATTTAAGTATTCTCTCTGTGTTCATCTTGTTATGGAATGGCTTACAGAATTTATGTAAAAGTTGCACTTCTTTATTAAAGACAAATTGCTACTATTGCAACAGGTTATTCTCATCTTTACTTCTTTACCTGTTTTCAATGAATTTCAGATGATTTCCCCCCCCCCTCGCTTTGGCAAGCACGATATGAAATCTTGAGGGTCCTAACTCATTTCAGCTATTGATATGGCACAATGAAGATGCAGACAAAGCACTAAACAGCCATCACTTAGGTAAGGTGACAATTCAAGCACACATATTACCAACCCCTTTTTATGGCTAAGCTAAGATTTTTGACCACTGAAATAATTATGAAACATGTTACAGGACAATGAAAGAATTCAAGCATGTGAAAATAATTAGCATGTAAGCTGATATTCTCCAGCACTGGGAGATGGAGAATCCACCCATGGGTTATGACTGTATTCCTGCCCTATCAAATCAAGTCATCCAAAGCTGCCACGCCCCCTTCCTGGACCTTATCCCCAGATTTGACTTGATTTCGCCCAGGAAGGACATGAAACGTGGCTCCTAGGCAGATACAGTCACCATTGGTGAATTCTTCTCTAGTTAGAAATTCTTCTAGGTAGAGAATCCGCAGATAGGTAGACTTAAGCAGAGGCTGGGAGATTACTCTCCTAGCCTCCTCATACATTTCCCCCATTGGATCCCTTTCCTCCCTCATCAAACCGTAAGTACTCCGGTTGGCGTGGGGGAGGGCGGAGGGGGGGGTGAAGGGGAGGGGGGTCCCCTCACCCTTCGCCGCCGTTTTCCCCTCCGCAGGGGAGGTAAGGGGGGATAGCCTGGGCGCCGATCAACGGATCGGCGTCCCGAGTGCTGCGCGGCCTCGCGGCTTGAGTCGTAAGCCGCTGAACAGCTGTTCGGCGGCCGCGCGGTCCCAGAGGATGCCGGCGCCGACCAGCTGATTGGCGCCGGAGCATCCGGAGTAGCGCCGGCCGGCCAGCGGCCCAGCGGCCTTGGGCTCGCGGACCGGTGACAAGGCCGGCGCCGGCCAGCTGACCGGCGCCAGAGAGCCGGCCGCGCCGTTCAGGGGAGAGGCCGCACCGGGTAGCCAATCGGCGCCGGGCGGCCGGGGCCATCAGAAAGCCGGGGCTGGGCAGCTGATCGGCGCTGGGGCAGCCGCGGCCATTGTCCACGTAGCCGGCGGCCGGAACAAAGCCGGCGCCGATCGCCTGTACAGCGCTGGGTGGTCGGCGCCGGAACAAGGCCGGCGCCGATCAGCTGGGTGGCGCTAGGCGGCCAGCGACTGGAGCTAAGCCGGCGCGGATCGGCTGTGCGGCGCTGGGTGACCGGCCAAACAAAGCCGGTGGCGGTCAGCTGTGCGGCGCGGGGGGTGACCCGCGGCCTTGCAACACGTGGTCGGCGGCTGGAACAAAGCCAGCGCCGATCAGCTGTGCGGCCGCTGATCACGCGGTCGCAGCGGGATCAAAGCCAGCGCAGGGGAAGCGGAGCAGGCTACAGCGGCTGTTCTAAGCCACGTGGCACGAGCTCACGGTCCCACAGGCCAGGCAGGGTCAACCCCGGCCACAGTCCAGGGCAGCGGGGCCCAGGTGGGAGGTCAGGCCCACCGGGTTCTGTAGCCAGGCCTACCTAGGGAGTTCCAGACTAACTAGGCCACCCTCAAACTCCCATCCCAAACCTGGTGTCTCCCATTGTCCGTTCTTAGCTCCCTGGCCTTTGGCCCTCTGGATCTTAGGTCCTCTCGGAGTCCAGGCACGCCCATCAGCATGCCTGTCGTTATCCGAGCATCTGGCCGGACCCTTAGATCTTGGCTCCACCCGAGTCCAGGCACCAACATTAGCGTGCCTGGCGTTATACGAGCAACCCTACGTGGATCCCAGGCGCCCCCCCACAGTGGGCCTGTGGCATCCAAGGGTTCCTCTACCGGACTGCAGGCGCCCCTCATAGTGTGCCTGCCCCATCCGTGCACAGCCGTAGTGGGTCCCCAACTGTCCGGGCAGTGTGTCGCCCTTACCCATTCTTAGGCTGCCCCTGGGTTCCAGGGGCCCCTCCCGCGCACCTGTGACAACCCAGGGGGCTATAGCTCCTAGATACCCGGGACCCCCCTCTCGCGCCCCGGCGATATCGGAGCATGGAAGAGGCTACCTCGCCTTCTTCAGGAGCCCCGCCGTCCTCATCAGGTCAACCTGGTCTGGAAGGCAATAGCAGGTCGGCAGCCAAATCTAGCGTTAGATCTGCCACTATGACCTCTAAGAGAGCAGACAGACAGGACAAGAGGAGACACCAGGCATTGGAAAGGGAGTTTTCCAAGGCGCAGAAAAAAGCAAAATTAGCGCCGGAATCAGCCTTGGGAACGTCCACAGACGACCCCCAGCCCACGGGCAACGAGCAAGCGACCCTCCCAAACGAGGACCGGCTGGCGCTGCTTATCGCCCAGGCGGTGGAGCGCGCCCTAGAGGCCAGAACGCAGGCTCCCGCGACTCGCAAGCGCAGCCCACACCGAGAGTCAAGGGCGCTCGATAGCCCCACATCCCCCTCAACCTCTCAGGCCTCGGAGGAATCATACATAGAGGAGGAAATGGCGGAACAGGGGGTGCCAATGTCTGACGAAGAGGAGGACCCACCGGAGGTACCCGCCTCCAAAGGGTTATTCAACCCCTCTTCCTTCCTGACCTTGCTACGCAAGGCCGCATCCACGGCACACCTGGGGCCCGAAACCCCAGCGGCAACAGTCTCCGACCCACAGGAAACTGATGCAGAGGCACACCCTAGCTTCGTGGAGCCGGTCACGACCAAGCATCACATCCCCTGTCCCGCCATGTTCCTGAAAGCAATCAAGGCACAGTGGAAATCGCCGGCCTCTCTTCCCACACCAAGCAGTACCGACAAAAAGCTGTTCGGGGTGGCACCAAAATTGGAAGAGGCCCTGGAGGTACCTACAGTGGACGAGCCCCTAGCGCCCCTAGTGTCGTCCACCACCTTTTCAGGAGACCTCGCTGAAGCCCTCAAAGGTGAGGACCGCAAGGGTGAGGCCACGTTCCGCAGAACGCACCAAGCGACCGCTTGGGCGATCAGAGCGTCCACCTCCGCTTCATTCTTCATCAGGGCCGCCCACGGTTGGCTCCAGGAGCTCCAGGGTAAGATCCCTGTAGAGGACTTCTGCACACAACAGGACCTCAGTAAGATGGTGGCGGCCGCAGAGTACGCGGCAGACGCAACCCTCCAGGCCGCCCGGTTCTCATCCAGAGCTATGGCTTCCAACATCACTGGCAGACGTTGGCTCTGGCTGAAACATTGGCAGGCAGACGTTAGGTCCAAGTGGAAACTCGCAGCCGCGCCATACCAATGGGGAAAGTTGTTCGGGGACGCCCTGAACCCCTATACAACAGAGAACAAGGACAAACGCAGGGTCCTAAAACACGTTTTTAGGAGAGTGGACAGACGCCCTGGAGCCTACCCACGGCGGCAGCCCTTTCGGGCCGGAGCCAGGTACAACCAGTACCAGGCATCTCAGGCCTTCCCGGCCAGGCAGGACAGGCAGGACAGACAGGCAGACAGGCAAAGCCCCAGACCAAGACAACAGCCGCAGGGCAAGCGGCCCTTTCGAGGCTCCAACAGGCCCTTCCGACGATCAAAATGACACCTCATCAGGACCTCCCATCGGGGGCAGACTCTCCCTGTTTGTCCACCAGTGGGAGGTCACCACCACAGACGCATGGGTTCTCAACATCATCCGCCAGGGCCTCTTCCTAGAATTCGTCTCCACCCCCCCAAACCGGTTCCTCCCTTGTCCAAACCCTCGCAACCGAATAAGAAGGAGGTTGATGGACGAGGCAGTAAACCATTTACTCCACATACGGGCCGTGGAACCGGTTCCGCTGGACCAGAGAGGTCAGGGATTCTACTCCATCCTTTTCGTAGTCCAAAAGGCATCAGGGGGATGGAGAGCCATACTAGACCTCAAGGGACTAAATTATCACTTGGCATACCACAAATTCAAGATGCAAACGCTCCGATCAATCTTGGGAAGCATCAGAAAGGGAGACCTCCTGACATCTGTCGATCTCACGGAGGCGTACCTCCACATCCCAATCTCTCTGGCCCACCGACGGTTCCTCCGGTTCGCCTACAGGGGGCGCCACTTTCAGTACAGGGCGCTCCCATTCGGCCTGTCCTCCGCCCCAAGGGTCTTCACCAAGATCCTGGCAGCCCTAGCAGCCAGTCTACGGATGGTGCCGATCAGAGTCCAGTGCTACCTGGACGACATTCTAATTCAGTCCGCGTCCACCCAGGCCGCCGAGTCGGACCTGCAGACGGTGGTAGGACTACTCCAAAGCCACGGGTTCTCCGTAAATTTTCCCAAAAGTCACCTAATACCCTCAACAAGGTTACTCCACCTCGGCGCCATCATAAACACCGTAGAGTGCCGGGTCTACCTATCCCAGGAACGCTGGGAAAGCATAAGGAGCTTGATCCTCCAGATTCGCAGGAGTCGATCAGTAACGTTGGCCAGCCTATCCCAACTGCTAGGGAAGATGATTTCGGCCATCGCAATAGTGCCTTGGGCCAGGCTTCACTCCAGGGAACTTCAATGGTTCCTGTTGCCTTTCCAGAAGCAAAATCTCAGCGCCTCACCACAGAGAGTTCGCCTCCCGCCAAAGGTACTACATTCCCTCAGATGGTGGCTATCACCAGCCATAAGCAAAGGGTCAGACTTCAGGGAGCCGGACCGCATAGTACTCACCACGGACGCCAGCCTCTTCGGCTGGGGAGCACACATACAGTCACAGTGGGCACAGGGCCGGTGGTCCAGTGCGGACCTCCGCCACAGCATCAATTGGCTCGAGTTACGGGCCATCCACCTGGCCCTCCGTCACTTCCAGGATCAAGTGGCACGACAACACGTCCTGGTCCTCACCGACAACATGACAGCCAAGGCTCACGTAAACCGTCAGGGGGGCACTCGGTCCCAGAACCTCATGGCAGAGGCTCTCCTCCTGGGGACCTGGGCAGAACACATCCTAGCTTCCATCAGGGCCGACCACATATCAGGGGAAGTGAACACTCAGGCCGACTTCCTGAGCAGAACAATAGTAGACCACTCAGAGTGGCGACTTCACCCGAGGATCTTCAAAGAGATCTGCCACCGATTCGGCTTGCCACAGGTGGACCTCTTTGCTTCCCCACACAACGCCCAGCTGCCCCGATTCTTTTCCCGTTTCCACGACAGGAGGGCGGAACAAACAGACGCCCTCCGGAGCCCGTGGCCACAGGGTCTTCTTTACGCCTTCCCCCCCTGCCCCTCCTCCCAGCAGTGATACGCAAGATCATCAGGGAACGGGCAGTGGTACTCCTAGTGGCCCCCCATTGGCCAAGGAGACCATGGTTCGCCGACCTGGTGAGTCTCTCCCGGGCGGAACCCTGGAGAATTCCCCCGGAACGGGTGGCACTCAGTCAGGGAGCCATTCACCACCCAGATCCCCAGTGGCTCCAGTTAGCCGCCTGGCACTTGAGCGCTCGATCCTGACGGAGGAACTCTGTTCCCCGGGGGTCATAGCAATAATACAGACCTCCCGCCGTCCCTCCACCAACCGCATCTATGATGCCTCGTGGAAAAACTTCCAATTGTGGTGCTCCAGGCGACGGCTGTCGCTTGGGGAGCTCACAATCGCCCATATTCTGGACTACTTGCTAGCCGGACTCAACAGGGGCTTGGCCCCAAACACACTGCGCAGACAAGTGGCAGCCCTGGCAACGGTACTCACATGCGACTCCGCAGAGACCCTGAGTCGCCATCCCCGTATCAGGTCCTTCTTAAAAGGAGCCTCCAACGGCAGACCACCCACGGTACACAGGTACCCCTCATGGGAGCTACCACGGGTCCTCCAGGCCCTCACGCAGCGGTCCTTCGAACCCCTAGCGACATGCGACGTGCGCTACCTGTCCCACAAGGTGGCGTTCCTAGTGGCGATCACATCCGCACGACGCATCTCCGAATTAGCTGCGCTCTCAGTCAGGGGAGACTTGTGCGTCTTCCATCAGGATAGGGTGACCCTGCGCCTGGACCCCACCTTCATTCCGAAGGTAAATTCCCTATTCCATAGGTCGCAGGACATAGTACTACCGGATTTTTGCCCCAATCCGTCTAACGATAGGGAGCGACAGTGGCACAGCCTCGACGTACGTAGGGCGCTAAAGCGCTACATTGCCCGTACAGCGGAATTCCGTAGGTCCGAGGCTCTGTTCATATCGTTCCACCCCTCTTATAGGGGTCAGAAAGCATCCTCCTCCACAATTGGCAGGTGGATCAGGGCGTGTATAGCTGGGGCGTATCAGGCGGAAGCCTTGCCAGTCCCAAGAGGGATCACGGCACACTCCACACGAAGCGCAGCTACCTCCACGGCCTGGGACACACAGGCATCCATCGAGGAGGTATGCAGGGCAGCCACATGGACTACACCAGTCCCTTTCATTAGAAACTACAAGATCGATAAGTTTGCCTCGGCCGAAGGCGCCTTTGGCCGGAGAATTATCCAACAGGTTATTCGCCAAAGTGCCACACCGGACCAGTCTATTGCCCACCCTTAGGAACAGTAGGCTTTGGTAGGTCGCATGGGTGGATTCTCCATCTCCCAGTGCTGGAGAAGGGGCGTTGTCTTACCTGAACGCCTTTCTCAGCACGGAGATGGAGAAGCCACCCCCACCCTGGTAGGCCAGATAGGCCTAGGATTAGCATAGTAGAAGGAGCCACGATGTCGCACAGTCATTCAAGGGCTACGCTCGCGTCAAACCTGGGGATAAGGTCCAGGAAGGGGGCGTGGCAGCTTTGGATGACTTGATTTGATAGGGCAGGAATACAGTCATAACCCATGGGTGGCTTCTCCATCTCCGTGCTGAGAAAGGTGTTCAGGTAAGACAACGCCCCTTTTATTCCAATTCTTTAACCTTAGTTAAAGATAGTCAAAATTTAGCTAGCTATCTCATCTACAGAAACACTGATATATTACAAGTGACAGAATCTGGCAACAGGATGAACATTTAAATTGTTTCAAGCAATAAATTTTAGTCATCGAATGTGGTTTTCATTTTTCATTTTTCCTTCGTTTAAAAAAATCATATTGGTGTAACCAGCATTGTCACTTATGGATTTAAAACTTGTTTCCTTTTTCTGGGTAAAGGTAATAGGCAGAGACACCAAATATTTACTCCATACATAGTTCAGTGCTTTTCAAGAATAAGCAAATTTAAAATCTTAGATTAGGAAACAAAACAGTTCTGAAGCCTAATTACCTAAGTTAAAAGGAAAAAAAATACATTTAAGTAATACAAAAAGTAGCAAAGTGATGGTGCAAAAATACAGGTTACATTTACTGTATATAAATATGGAAGCATAAGAAAGGGAAAGTTATATGCTATTTAACTGTATAAATGCAAAAGCAGTACTTTTACTTCTTCCTGTAAAAAGTAACATTTTATATCCATACAATTCATAGCACAGGTTTGCAACATAGCTCTCATGTTTTTTCAATCACACAGAACTGGGACGTAGCTATTTAAAAGAGATAATGTCACAATTCTTTAGATTTTCAAAGACTTTTTAAGAAGTTGGCATATGGCAGTGATAGATGGCAGCTCAATATGCAGTAATGCAAGAAGAAAAATCCTAACTGTCCAAGTCAAGTAATTCTTGACTTACAAAGGGACTGGAATTTCCACTACGAAGCAACGTGGTTATAAAAGCACCACTGTATTGCTTAGCAACAGCAATCCCTCCAGTGTTGGTACCCATCATTAACCAGATCTTTTGGTAAGGATATGTTAAGGTGCATAAGTGACATGGTGAGGGTGTAAGGGGTACCTGAGAGGGGTGACAAGGAACAGGGAGGGTAAGCAGGAGAGGAGGATGGGCTGGGGAGGATACATGGGGTTTTGTGAGGGAACAAGGGTGTGTTTGGTGTAGCAACTTCTGAGATCTCTACTTTTCCAGTCACAGTTTGAATGCATCTTTATGATTGCCTACCTGAAGCTGTCAGTTACAAGTATTGGCTCATTCAAATTTATGGAGTAAGTCCCTAGATCAATAGACTGACAAAATTCCCCATGGAAGATGTAAATAACATTCAGTCTGTTTAGTATGGACCCTGCCCTAATATCTATTGATAGGTTAGACAAATTCTGGAGTGAGTTCAAGCAGTTAATTTTTGACTCTGACATACAGAGACATAATACTCATACCACTGCTACAACAGCTTAAGAATCCACCTTTCATTATCCCCAAATACTTTTACTATATACTTGTGCCCTCACTTAAGAGAGCATTGACACTGGCATGATATTCTCCCTTTAATGATGGTGACGAAGAGATTCAATAATCTATCCAAACCATTTATGTATATATTCAGGCACTGAAATTGAGATGGTTCCACATGCACTTTTGAAATGCCCTATCATCCTTGAGGACTCAGTTAATCTACCCTCAAATCACAAACCAGTTCCAATATACAATTTTATGCATCCTATTAATGGCCACAATCATGAAATCTTTAGGAAGGCACCAAGATTTTGTGCCTTAAGCAATAATGGTCAGAAAACATTTGTCTGAATATAATGACAGACATTAACTTTTGTAAAAAGCTTTGCTTTTTAATGCTGCTTCCTACATTTTGGCCTATGATTGCAAATTCTCAAATAAACAAATAAAGCACCTGAGTTCTTTGGGCAAGACACCTTTTCTTAATCTAACCTATTTCAATTAAGTGGTGTAAAGATGGGGAGGAGAAAAAAAATGCATATTGTCTTGAGTTCTCTAAGTATACCAATTGATAGATCTGTATATAAATTCTTCTCCCTTTTTTATATATTTGATATATAAATGTAGTAGTAAGTAAGGAACTGCATTTACATTATAACTTTTAAAAAGGTATTTTCCTTCAAGCAAGCTCCTGCTTACACTACATTAATTTTAATATTTAAGCATGAAAGATTTTTTTTCTCCTTTGTTGTTTTAATCTCAGGACCAAAACAATTCCAATAATAGAACGTCAACATTAATTTGAGAGGTGATGAAAAATGCCTTAATAACACTGGAGCAGAATTAATATTGTATCATAGATCATAAAGCCATAAAACTTTTGACAAATTCATTTTTGTATCCTTGCTAATAGGGCAGGGTACCTCTGAGGGTCTGTTAAATACCTTTTCTGTTCAGTTCAATATCACCTTAAACAGCAAAAAGAAAAAGCAGCCACCATCATTTAAGTTTACATCCAGCCTCAAAACCAGAAAATAAAAGGGTTAATAGCTTCCAACACACTATTTATTTTAGATAAACAGATACTATCTGAAGAGTAGTAGAAATTAGGAAAAATTGTCAGTTTCAGTCCATTTTGCCAATAAATCAGTAATATGTTACAATAAAGTCTGAATTCCTAACTATTAGCTCTTTCTTCTTCTTGTGCCATATCCATTATCGGACGTTGGTGATCATGTTGGCGATCCTATTTTTATCAGCAGCCGCACAAAAAAGTGCTGCTGAGTTTTGTCCAAACCAGTCCCTTGGATTTTGAAGCCACGATGTTCTTCTTCTGCCTGGACCTCGTTTGACTTCAATCTTTCCCTGTAGGATTAAATGGAGTATGCCGTATTTTTCTGGGTGTCACATCACATATCCGAAATATTCTAACTTTCGTTTTTTAATTGTTTTGATGATTTCCCTTAGCTTTCCCAGGCGGCTTATCACCTCCTCATTTCTGGTCTTGTCAACCCAGCTGCCTGTAAATCCACATTTCAAATGCTTCTAGTCTCTTCAGGTGGACTTTTGTCAGAGACCAACCCTCTACTCCATAGAGCAGGATAGAAAAAAATATAACACCTGATTTTCAATCTTAGGCTTATGTTGTGACTGCAGAAGACCTTTTTCATTTTTGAAGAAGGCTTTTCGAGCTTTCTCTATCTTTGTCTTTACTTCAGTGGTCATGTCCCAGTTTTCATGTAAATTAGAACCGAGGTGCGTGATCCTTTCAACTTTTTCTAATAGTATTCCTTCCGAATTTATTGTAAAATAACAGGTTGTTTGCTGTATTAGCTTCTATGCTTCTTTAAAGAAGCATAAATCCTGTCATAGCAAACTAAATGTCTATAGAGATTCTCAGTCATCCAGATCATGGTTGTCATAAAGGAGCTTTTCCAAAAGGCAACTGGACTTTTTCATTGAAATCATTTCACTTCTCTTCTAAGAAATTTCTTCAGTTCTCTTGTTTTAAAGCTGTGAACTTTTCCTACAAATCTGTAACTTGGAAATGAATAAACAGCCCTACTATTATCCAAATTCTTTTTGCTTCACGGAAGAAGATCTGGAGCAAAATAGTATTAAATTCTCTTGGAAATTTAATACTTGCTACACACAACCAGATAGGCCAGGGTGGATTTGATTTAAATCAAGTTGATTTTAATCATGATTTAAATCATTAGTAAAAAGGCTTGATTTAAATCAACTCAATTTAAATCATAATTTTTAAAGAGCAACTGTCATCTCTGTCCCGCAGCAGCTCCTCCTTTGACCCATGTTGCCTCACTGACAGTCCCATTCACTTTAATGGGATGGCTGGTGATGCGGCAGTGACACAACAAGGTGAGAGAAGTGGTGGGCAGCAGGTAAGTGGATGCCCGCCAACAGGTACTGCCATGATGGATCTGAAATTACAGGTGCTCTTTAAATGTAAGGACTCATTCTTGCTGATAGGTAAAATCTTTAATATTATTATTTGCAAACAAAATGAAGGTTTCCTATTTAGAATAACAGGAAAGGTTAGTAAAACAGCGATATCAGAACCGATTTTAGGTTAATAGGTTAATCACAAATAGTTGGAGAACTACTCAAATTCTTTTATTTAAGTAAAACACTTAGAGTCTGGTGCAGATGCATTTCTCTTCAAACAATCATACAGTTTGTAGTGTACATAGATTTGCAAAACAATGGGATAAAGGAATATTCCTGAACTTTGTTTTATGATTTATCTCATGGTTACTGTGAAATTGTGTGAATGAATGAATGCAGTGCATGTTATCTCGGCTTATAGAGCTTGGATTCATTGAATGAGTTTACCAAAATGTAAATATTGAAGGCAGGACAAGAAGCAACGGATGGAAACTGATCAAGGAGAGAAGCAACTTAGAACTAAGGAGAAACTTCCTGATAGTTAGAACAATTAACCAATGGAACAACCTGCCTCCAGAAGCGGCGAATGCTCCAACACTGGAGGTTTTTAAGAAGAGGCTGGACAGCCATTTGTCCGAAATGGTGTAGGGTTCCTGCCTGAGCATAGGGTTGGACTCAATGACCTCCAAGGTCCCTTCCAACATTATTATTATTATTATTATTATTATTATAACTAAGCTCCATTTCATGCTGAATAAACTAAATTATTAATGTATCTTAAATAAAAAAACTATATTTACATAGACTTTTACTCCAAAGTATTTTATTAAAATAAATTTGATAAAAATAAAAAAATCCAATTTAAAATCTGATTTTTTTAAAAAAAATCATCAATTATCCACCCTGAGATGGGCTAATCTAAAATCAGTGAGATCAAAAGAAGAACGAACAAAATTCCCTCTCCCAATTAACTGATAGACTGTATCTGCCTTATCCTCCAAAATCTTCCTATGCTGCCACAGTGTCCTGCATGTGTATTCCTGGAAAGGAGGAGCTGAGAACTCTGGGAGTGTATCTAAGACTATGTATTTCCAGCAGGGTCATCCAAGGCACAGTCATTCCAGCTAAAGCAAGTAGACACTATTTTGGACAATGGCAATATAGGAATATGCTAGAGGCAGATGACAGCTTTAGTGACAATGGCAAAGACGTCAATTCATACTGCAGGAGAAGATAATGGCAAACTGTTCCTATATTTTTACCAGAAAAATCACATGGATAGAAAATGTAAAAAGTTTGATGATATAGGGCCAGATGATGGCCCCTTCACATTGGACGGCACTTGATATGCCACTAAGGAAGAACTGAGGATCTTCTGGGGTACTAATGGAGGTTATGGTATTTAGATTAAAGCTTTTGGAACATCTACTTGCCCACGTTGTCATAAAGGAAAAGAAACAGGAACTCAAAACATTAAGAGACATAAACATACGAAAGTTCAACGCTTCAAAGATGAAATGAAACAACACAAATTGACTTTGTAGCCACCAATGAATTGAAGTAGACCAATATTGTATTACAGGTGACCCCCACTTAACAATGATAACTGGAACTGGAATTTCTATCACTGAAAAACATGGTCATAAAAGTCACATCATGAGACTACATTACTTAGTGACAGAAATTCTGGCACTACTGCTTATCATTATGCAAATCACTGCAGATTATTAAACACAGACATCATGTGGCCACCATCTGTGATCTCCTGCAGGCTTCCCCACTGATTTTTTCTGTAGGAAGTCAGCAAAAAGATGTGACAAATGGTGATCAAATGACCGTAGGGATGCCGCAACTATCATAAGTACAAGGATTGGTCATAAGTACCACTTGTTCAGGGCTGTCTTGAGTTTGAATGGTCAGTGAATGAATGGTTATTAAGTGATACTTGAATCTTCTGGATCATCCATAAAGAATTGCACCTTTCTAATGTAGAGATTATTAGACTATTGATTAATCTAAATCTGTTCTGAAATAAACATGGTTGGAAAACCAAAAGCTGAACAAAATATAAGGTACTGAGCCCATATGCTATCATGATTATCATATCCAGGGCTCTAATCCAGACTGAAATGGATCTTATGTCTTTCTCTCAAAGTGTCTAAATTTGTAAATAGCACACAGTACAGCTGTTACAGTTGTTATGGAGAGCTTGCACATTTGCTTCTTTTCAAAGCATCCAGCATGATTCATTTCTGGCAAGATATATTATTTTTAAACATGCCCATTCGGTTTCTTCAGTGAGTTATAAATAGTTAAGTAGACATGGTAGAACACAATTTGTTGGCTGCTTCAAGAACTTTGTTCATGACATAAAGTAGTATGAACTGAAATTGATTCCACATCAGTAGGCCAGATACAACTAGGGACTGCATTGGCAGTTGTATCACAATGAGAATAAAGTTTATTCTGAAAGCGCTTTGCAACGTTACCATAATGCAGTCTATGGGTCTCTAGTATGTCTCAATCATACCTACAATAGCTCATTCACAATTTGAAATAGCTTTATTTGCTGACTGAAAGACTCCTACCAATCCAGGATAATCTTGAAAAGTTAATGATGGTCAGACCTAATTAATACTTGAATGAACACCACCAAGATATTCAGAGTTTTGCTGAGAAACTGTCAAAACATCCTGGGGAAGAAGGCAGTGACAAGACGGTTACCCAAAAAAGAACCTATATGGACATGTCAAGCCTGAATCTTCACTTCAGGGAGACCGTTTTATTTGAGAAAGGCACTACAGTAATTAAATAAAACTACTTGTTGACTATTACTGCCACAAAATAAGTCATTATATTTATAGCTTTTGCATTCACGTTTCATTCCTGCCTGTTTCATACTCAGTAGAATTAAGTATGGGAGGTAATTTTGTCCCAGAGAGCTGAGTGATAAACAACATCCTAAATTATCTAAATGCATTTCTGAGTATTAGATCAATTCTTTGATCTCAAATACCTCAGGCAAACTGCACTTCAGGTTCACATTCCATTCCTCACCGTCTTTCTTCTGCTTAGTGCAGACAAAACAAAATGCATTTAAGCAAAAGTGGAAGCAAAACTTTAAAAAAATTCTCCCCAATGCATGAGAGGAAGGGGAGACATAAACAGCTTGCCTAAACTTAAGTTGTATTAAACAGTGCAATTCTATAATAAATAAAACATGCTCTACCTAAAACTCTTATCTACTATTTATTTACAAAATCTATGTGTTACCCATCTTCAGCAATTAACTCTGGGCAGCACACAATATAAAACCATAAAACCTAAGTACAAATGCAAACATAATAAATTCAAAACATAAAAGTCAAAGCACCTCACGTATCTTCAGTCACAGACTCACCTGTATCAGGTTCCACTGATAATCCGGATCTAGTGTATACCACAACAGAGAAGCCATGCCTCCTGGGTTTCACAAGATGGCACAGTTTCTCTGTGGGTATCAAGTGCATAACCACACTGCTGAATCTATTGGGATGGGCAGAAACAACAGAGGTAGATGATGCCTCAAGTAACCTGGTGCTGTGCAGTGTGGAGCTTTGAATAACATTAAAATAAGCTTCTATCATATGAAAAGTAATAACAAAATTTGGAGTCCACTCAGAAGTTTACTGGCACACAGAAGTATTAAATGGGCGAATTCTGGTTCATCCAATACTGCACACACTGCTGCATATTCTGGACTGAGGTTTCTGCGTGTTTTTCAAGTGCCCTGTAATAATCCAGAGGGGAAGTGCCTAAGGAATAAGTGAGTTCAACCTCCAGATCCAGACTGCTTTCCTCTACCAAACCTATGCCTTTTGCAATTTTTGATCATTCTAACTTTTATAAATAATTCCTTATATGTTTACAAACAAAATCTAGGCTACTAGGTTTTGCTATATTTGCACTACATTTTTGAAAAACATTTGCAGTCTTTTTATTATATAGTATTATAGCTTTAAACCAGGGGTGTCAAACTCAATTTCATTAAGGGCCGCAATCAGCATTATGGTTGCCCTCAGGAGGCTGGGTGGGTATGGCCAGGGTGGGTGCGGCCTACTGGGTGGGTGCAGATGGAGTGGGTGTGGCCTACTGGGTGGGCGTGGCCAGCTCTACATTGTTCGTGTCAAGGGTGCCTGTGGGGGCCTGGGCAGGAGTGGGACAGATCTGAGGGTCTCTGGCAGAAGGGGGTGGGACCAGGGCAAGTGCCAAGGCATGGTCCACTGGAGGAGCCTCACTGTTCCTCTCAGGCCATATGGGGGGGCTGGATGGTGATGCGGGCTGACCGGAGCCCTGGGCAGCAGAGGTCAAATGCCCAGCCTGGCCCTCAAGCACCCGCAGCCCTCAAGCCCAGCCCCACTTCCCCAAGGGGGCGCCCAGCTGCACTTACCTCCTCCTCAAGGCTGCTGCTGCTGTGCTTGCTCTCCTTAGCCAGGTTGCTCATGATGGATACAAGGGCAAAAGTCAGAGGGAGGCCCATTCCCTCTCCATGGAAGGAGACCCAGCTTTGTATCCAAAGCTTCCTTAGCAATAGGATGGGAGACCCCCAGGATAGGCTAGGAGGAGGGGGCAAGGGGATGGTGAAAGTGCAATAGGGCAGCACTAAAGTAGGACTTCCCTCAGACCCTCCCTCTCCTTCTTTCCTTCCTTCTTTCTTAAGTACAGAGTGGTGGGAAAATATTTGAGATGGAGGAAGAAAAAAAGGTGACACCTCCCCAGCATGCACCCATGGGGCAGGGCCGACGTGGCAGGGGCTAGTTCCTCGCTGTTTCCAGATGGCCTTGTGGAGCTAAGACTGAATACGTTTCAGCATAGATGGCCCCATAAAATTGTACACTGGCTCCCAGCCAGCCTGGGCCAGGGCCAAGGCAATGGGGGCTGTTACCTCACTGTTTCTAGGATGGCTTCGCGGGCCATATGAAACCACTTTGTGGGCCGTATCTGGCCCCCAGGCCTTGTGTTTGACATGTCTGCTTTAAACAATGTAGGCGGGGAAGCATGTTAGTGTATATGAGAACAAAAAAAACAGGAGAATGAAGTGAATTACAGCTCATGGAAAGTTAAATATGTTAGTTGGAAAAGTGCTACCAAACTCCTGATATGGCTTTAAACAAGAGTTCCACAACCTCAGCAATAGAAAGATAATGCAATAGATTTTTAGCCCCACAGAAGTAAACCACAAAACTTTTACTTATAAAACTATACACTGCTCCTTAACAGCAATTTTTCTATTCAGACCAAACCAGCTATCAGCTTTTCCCTTAAAGAAAGATTTATATTTATATTTATAAAATTCCTAAAGAATTTTATATAACTACAATGCTGAATCAAGATTTGAGGAAGTTTTATATAGCTCTTAGAAAACACCTAAATTTAAACAAAATTGATAACAATTATCAGCAGTTTGACAATAAGAGAACAAATTTTAATCTGTGAATAGCTGGCATATATCAAATACAGTTTCTTCTGCTATCCATAACTTTCTCTAAACCATTTCACTTACAATTTTAATCACTCAAAAAAAAATCCTATTCTGGAATCCTTGCATAGTTCATAGAACATAACCTTAAATAAGATCAATTAACATTTACTAATATTATGAACTATTTATATTGTTCAGCCAATTCTTCAGATTTAATATAGAAGAACAAAGGACAAATATGTTGGTTTTATTATTTTTATTAGTTACAGTGATAAGTATAATGCTAACTGAATTGGATCCATTTACCCGTTTTATATTATTGTAAAATGGCAACTTAATAGATTTTTGGGGGAGAAAGGATGCCTATTAAATCTAAATGTCCATTAAATCGAAATATAACTTATGTAATTTATATCATTTATATAACTACATGTTTTCAAATCTATTGAAATGTCACTTGCATAATTATGGAATTATACTGATTATATAAACTGATGCAAATGGAAATGAACATATTGTCCTGGCAGACTATGGAAACAAACTTTTTATTTACAAGTGAAGCTGCATCACAACTTTGGTCTGTTGAATTTGAAATCAGATAAAAGTGGTATGTTAAATCAAGGTTTCAGTGAAGCAGAAGTTCCATTTATAGAATACAATTTTTCCACTTCCAACATAAATACACAAATTTCATTCTTAAAAAAATTGTGCTTGAATTTATTTTGAGAAAATAATTCACAATATTATATTCTTCCAACTGTAATATTAGTCTATGGTAACAAAAAACAAAACAAAATAAAACCAGAAGGAACCTGTTAGTACTTTTTCTGACTAACAACTAATTCTGTTAAAGGAAGTATTAAACTGTTACAGTAAAATATGAATAATTGGATTATAAACATAAAAAAGCAAAATATGTATTATTTTTATATTCGGTGCTGTATGGAATAATATAATATAATCCTCCCTCTTTGTGCATTTTATTCAGTGATAGATTCAAAACTGCACCATGTCAAACATGTAAACGAAGAAGTAAATTCTATTCCAGAATAAAGAAGTATTGCTTACCATCATAAATTAGTATATTCCAAAAACAATTTCTGCAAAATTCTTTTTAAAATGTTAGCCAAGTGAAGATGCTATTTATATAAAATCTGTTCTTTTTCAAAAGTATCAACTTTATCTTTTTATGGATCAAACTGCAGTATATTCCAATGAAGCTTCTGGTAAAATGGCTATCTACCGTGTTTCCCTGATAGTAAGACACCCCCGATTGTCAGACGTGTCGGGGTATCAGGGGGGTCGGCTAATGTAAGCCGTACCCCAAATGTAAGACGTATATCTTACTTTCGGGGAAGCACGGGGGCGGAGGGGAGGGAAGATGGACGCGCTGCAAGAGCGGAGCGTGGCGGGGGGAGCGGAATCCAGAGCTTTGCGCCGCTCCCCTCCCCTCCCTTCCCCGCCCCGCCGCCGCTCACTCACTCACCCCGCAGCAGGGGGACGAGGGGAGGCGCACCGGGAACCTCTCCTTGGCGCAGGGAGCTTCCTTCTGGCTGGGGCAGAAAGAGACCGGGAAGAAAACCCGCCCTTCCAGCTCGCTCATTGGAGCTTTGGGGATCCATTTACTCCATACTATATATCTGAATTGTTTTATTTTCTGTGTTTAATTCTTATCACAATTTTAAATACTAGTTCTTGAAATTCAGCAGTTCATGAAAGAGAATAGTTATCCCTTCCATTCCATAATAAAATCTGTAGTCAGCTGGAAATAATGTCTGATGTCTTCCTAGGGTAGGGGTAGGCAACCTTGGTTCTTTTATGACTCGTGGACTTCAACTCCCAGAATTCCTGAGCCAGCATGGCTGGCTCAGGAATTCTGGGAGTTGAAGTCCACGAGTCATAAAAGAACCAAGGTTGCCTACCCCTGTCCTAGGGTAATCGACTGAACAAACAAGAACAGGAGAGGGGAGAGGGGAAAAAATCAGAGATCATATAAAACTTAATACCAAATAATTCCAAAATATATACATTATAATTAGTAAACAACTGGTATATATTTCACTATGAAGTATATAACAATGCTTGTAACTTTTTAGTTTAGAAATAAGGCAAATGGAATGAGGGAATAGAGGTGGGATGCATAAAAGTTATATGTGATATGGAAAAACATATACAGAGAAAATATTGCAAACTAAACTGTGGACATAAAGATCAGATAAAAAGAAGGGTATATTTCAACTGTGGAATTTATCTCAAATGAAGTTACATTCTTCTATTTGTATCAGAAAGAGATTAGATAATTTCATGGAGCATAAAGCTCCCAAGTGTTTACTATTTACAATGTTTGTATGTTACTTCCCCTAGAAAGGCCTAAGGGCCATCAATATTAATATCAATCCCTATGCAAAGTGTTATTGTGCTCGCGGGTTCTGCTTCTGACATTTCCAAACATTTGGTCAGTTACTGAGGAAATACTCTGTTGTACTTGCACATCTTTGACTTGATAAAGCAGAGTTCATCTTACACTAATAAAATATTTTTTTAAAGAATCTTAAGTCTTAAAGAGCCAATAATAACCTTTTCAGAAATATAAGTGATGATACTATGAGTTTTCTATCCCTGGGGGGGGGACATCTACTCTGAGAATTAGGTATATCAAACAAAAGGCTTATAATATTCTCTTTCAGTTTGAGGTTATCTACATTGACAAAGAATTTTGTTATCTTAAGTGTTTCATGCAGAGAATAAAATATAAAATCAGATGAATTGTAAAAACTGGCAAACTACCTATTCAACATAATTATTGTTCTTCTATAATGCAGCACAAGTATTTATTAAAAGGTCAGGAAAATGTAAGGAAAAACATCCTATAGTCCAGACATGTCAAACACAAAACCTGTGGGCCGGATCGGGCCCGGGGAGGGCCCAGTTTGGCCCCCCGGGGCTGTCCCAGAAATGGCAAGGGACCAGCCCCCAGTGCCCCAGCCCTGGCCCACCACAACCTGGCTGGGCACCCTCTAGGTGCATGCACAGGAAACCGCGAGCACTCGGGTTGGTGGTGTGCAACAGCAGTTGCAGCTCATTTGCCTCAGCCTGCCCCACCTCTCCCAGCCTAACCCCGTCACGCCCGGCCATGCCCCACTTTGCTGGGCTTCTCCTCATCCGGCTCTGCTTTGCCATGCCGCACCATACCTTTCCTCACTTGGGCCATGGCGTTCTGTAAGCCTAGTGCCCCAGGGCACACCCAGCCTGTGGGACAAAAGGTGCAGAGATGTGAGCATGAGGTGGCACAAGCTGAGCATCGGCCGGCTCCCAACAGCCCTCTCTACCATGTGGTAGGGCCGGAAAGAGGAACGCAGCAGTCATGCTGAGCCGCAGCCTGGAACTGCCGGCGACCGGCAACGTGAAACTCTGTGGTGGCTGGAGAGAAAGGGTGAGAAAGAAGAGAAAGCAGGAAGAGTTTCTGTGTGTGTGTGAGGGGGGGAGCGTGCCAGGAGGGGAAGAGGAAGCCAAGGTATTACAAAAAAGGGAAGCTTCCCCTTTTCTCCCCCCTTCTCTTTTTTTTAACATCCTCCCACTCCATTCAGGTGCAGCTGGAGGAAAAGGACAAGAAGGAGAGAAAGCAGGAGGGGTTTTGTGTGTGTGTGTGTGTGTGTGTGTGTGTGTATGAGAGAGAGAGATATTGAGCCAGCAGGGAAGCGAAAGTGTGGAGAACAAGGAGTGTTGCAGAGTAAGCAAACTTACTAAAAGGGGCTCTCACTCTCTCTGTCTCTCACTCATATACACACACGTGCTGTGTCGGGAAGGTGGTGTGCAGGCAGGCGAGAGAGTAAACTCGCAGATTGGCTTTGTGGTCTATTCTTGCCTCCTCCCCTCCCTAAAATCCAGGCAATAATAGAACTCTCTGGATTGAATGGGATTGAAGCTGTCAGCCTTGACAGCTTCAAGGCAGGGTTAGATAGATTCATGGATGCCAAGTGTATCGGTGGTTATTAAAACGGATGTCCATGTGCCGCCTCTATGTTGGTTGAGGCAGGCAGGATTCCCTTGAGTACCATTTGTTGGGGGCCAAGGGAAAGGGAGGGTTTTGCCTTCTCTTTCTTCTCAAGATCCCCATGTACAATTGGTGGGCCACTGTGTGACACAGAATGCTGGACTCGATGGGCTTTGGCCTGATTCAGCATGGCTCTTCTTATGTTCTTTTTTTTTAAGTTAAGAGGAATTGTTGTGAATTGAAATTAAAAGGCAGAGTCAACTCGCCCCCCAATTATTTTGTCGGAGACGTGGAAAGTGTTTCTTGCTCCTACTTCCCCTCATCTGCTCTTTTATAATGTAATCCAGCCTTATCCAAACTAGTATCTTTTGGGTGTCATGGACCACAGTTCTCATCATCCTGTGGCTATGCTGGCTAGAAATACAATGCCTTACTTTCTCTGCAATATGCGCCTAGGAGGCAGTAGGTCAGTGGGATTTAGATGTATTTAAACATTTGTTTCTTCTGCCTAATTTATTAAATCAACATCTAATTCGAAATTAAAAGTTTCTGAGAAATCCAGGGTGGTTTACAAGAAAACTCTCAAAGATAGCTATTGTAAAGCATCACTAGCACTGCTTAAAACAATATTAAAGTGTGTATTTTAAGAAAAGAAAAATATTAGTAGTAATTTACTTAGTGCTGTCTGACCATAAAATGTGTTGTTGTTCTATGTAAGCCTGGTTGAACAGTGTGTTTGGAGTTGAGGGTGAGGGATGCACTGTTCATATTTTCCTTGGGAGAAAGTTCTATAATTGGGGTGCTGTCTCTGAGAAGGTTCTGCTTGTGGCCACTGTTCTATAAACCAAACCAGGGAGACTATATGGTCTAAATGGATGGTAAACAAAGATAATTAAGGGGCTGGAGGCTAAAACATATGACAAATGTTTGTGGGAATTGGGTATGTCTAGCTTAGTGAAAAGGACTAGGGATGGTGACATGATAGCAGTGTTCCAATATTTGATGGGCTGCCACAGAGAATGTGGTCAACTATTTTCCAAAGCATCAGAAGGCAATAATAAAGAAGAAAACCAGCCTAGAACTAAGGATTTGTGAAAACAACTAACTATTGAAAAGGCTTGCCTTCAGAAGTTGTGGATCCTCCATCACTGGAGGTTTTTAAGTAGAGATTGGATATTCCATTGTCTGAAATGGTATAGGTCCCCTGCTTGAGCAGGGGCTTGGACTAAAGACCTCAAAGGTCTCTTCCAACTCTCTTATTCTTTGAAAGAAGCGCTGCCAACCTCTCCCCCTTCCCTCGCCCCTTCCTGGGCACTGAGAGAGGGAGAGAGGGAAGGAAGGAAGGGAGGGAGGGAAACAGGAAGAAAGGGAAAGAAGATGGGAATGAAAAGTAGGGATGCAGGGAGGGAGGGAGGGAGGGAGGAGATTGGAATAAGAGGGAGGGTCTGAGGGAAGTCCTGCCTTAGCACTTGGCCATCAGCAGCCCTGTTGCCTTTTGCCATCCCCTGGTAGTCTCCCATCCTATTGCTGAGGATGATATTGCTGGTTACAAAGCCTTCTTGCTTAGAGAAGGAGTGGGCCTCCCTCTAACCCACAAACTTTGCTCTCCTGCATCCACCATGAGCAACCTGGCCAAGAAGAGCAAGCACAGCAGCAGCAACTTTGAGGAGGAGGTAAGTGCAGCTGGGAACCCCCTCGGGGAATTGCAGCTAGGCTAGGCAGGGCTGTGGGATCCTGGTGCTGTGGGAGCTCAAGGGCTGGGCTGGGTGATTGAGCTCCGCTGCCCAGGGCTCCGGGCAGTCCTTGCCACTGTCCAGGGGCCCGGTGCACAACCCGAGGGTCAGTGAGGCTCCTCCAGTGGACCATGCCCCAGCGCTCACCCCGGTCCCACCTCCCTTCCTCCGGAGACTCTCAGATCCGCCCCAGGCCTGCCCAGGTGCCCCTGACATGAGTGTCGTCGAGCTGGCCATGCCCACCCAGTAGGCCACACCCATGCTGGCCATGCCCACCCAGTAGGCCACACCCATGCTGGCCATGCCCACCCAGTAGGCCACACCCATGCCAACCACACCCACCCAGTAGGCCACACCCATGCCAGCCACATCCACCCGGCCCCCCGATGGCAACCACAATGCTGATGCAGCCCTCAGTGAAATTGAGTTTGCACCCCTGCTATAGTCCATGAAAATAATTACAAAGTATTCATACCCCTAATGAAAGTTCATTGAATTCAAATAATTTAATCCATTCATAATTTAAATATAAGAAAACTCAATCCAAAGCAATATGCATAATATGTTTTCCATTACTGAAAAATCTTTTTACACTGGATTTTCATCATAAATAAAAGAAAATAAATCCCTTTCTAAGAAATGCAAAATTTCAGCAATGTTTTTTCTATAAACTATTTTATGTAATTCTTTAAAAATATAATGTTGCTGTCTATCTAAACAACACTCCCTTAATTACACTTTCAAATAATTGTAAAATCAATAGAACTATCATGAATAATCTAGTAAACTGAAAAACAATGAAAACATGAAATATAATTTCAATAAATAACTATAAATCTAACTATAAACTGTTAGAAAACAATTAAGGCCAGTAGCCACAAGGAACTTTTCAGTTGTTACATGTCTTCTATTTCTTTACAGTTTTACGATTTCAGGTATTATAAAAATAGGTACACATCTTTTCATGGGCATTATTCATATCCACGAATTTTGATCGTTAAACCCAGAAGTGTTAATTTGTTAATGTGGTTCACTGGAAACAAGTTTGTTCTGGAATAAGCAGAGTTCACATGGAAATAAACGCTTTCTAGTTTATTCTGTTTTTCCTTGAGTAATTTTTGATACTTTCTACCATCCCCAAGAGATGAACTTGCTTTTGGTGGATTATAATGGACATAAGGTGCCTGTTAATGTTGTAAATACTTAATGCAACAAATATACATCCTAAAACTCTGCAGATATAAATTACTATTTAATTGCCTATCTTTCTAAACTGAAATAATAGAAAAAGGTGTTTAGTTATGTGACTCCTTTTCTAATTGGTATTGTTTAAGCAGAAGACTTTTCATATCTCACTTTCCACAAATCCCACCATAAACAACCTGGGCAAACTTAAGTGAAACAGAAAGCCCACTATATGCACAAAGGACAGTCATATGTATTCAGTTATTATAGTCATTATTTATGGTAAGTATTGAAGACTTAGGTTTAAGTGATGTACTTTGTCTTTATTTAGAGTATGAGTCTCATGCGTGTATACATACTATTGGATCAGAACCAGGATTACTATCAGGTAGATCAGTCTAGGTCTCTAGGAAATAAATTTAACAGGAAAAATAAAACTTCCTTTATTGTTATTGACTATAATAACATAATCTTGCAAATCTGATTGTGCTGTCCCTCTTCTCTTTTCACATACTCCAATGAATAGGGGAGGCATCTGCCCAAATTGGTTCTGAATCTTACCTCATTACTGAGGATTTTTAAAAAAAAATCAGATTTTTTGGCAAAAGTAACAATCCTTACAAATCTCCTTATGTTTTATTGATATAAAGAATCTTACTACATTTTCAGTAGCCCCAAACATTTATGAATGCTACATTTCCAGATAGAAATATTAAAAAATCAATCTAATATTAATTTAGATACCTTTGATATTTCAAAGTCTCCTCTCATTGGTTGGTCTCTCTTTTGGAAAGAAAGAGTTAAATTGTTCCATTTATTCCCCAAAGATCTTAATTCAACTCAGTAGTGCCATGTTTTATTTAAAACATACTCTCTCTGAGTAACCACTTATTCTAATTGGCAGGGCAAGGCAGGGTCCCAGAAGCACATAGCTCGTTACGTTCAGTTTGGATTACAAAAACACGAAACAAACTGCATCGAAATGTACAAATTAACAGCACAGGAGTGCATGACACGGATGTGGAATTAGATTGTAATATGGAATTAACTCTATAGGGAAACTGTATAACAAACCACTAGTGTTTTTATAAACTCTCAGGGTTTTGAAATGAGCAAATACAGAATATAGAGGACGGTGGGAGGTTTTCATAATTCAACAAAATCACTTAAAGAAAATAAATCCTTTCTATATGCCATGCAGAAGACAGGTGTTATTAAAAAGTTTAAGAAACTCAAAAACAACAGTCATCATCTTTTTCTATATTCGCACTGAAGGTCTGGACAAATCTTTTCACAATTAAGTGATATCCTAAAGACTTTTTATTTGTCTGGGAACTTACAAACAAGGGACTAAATTAGACCTTGTGTTTCAGCAAACCATGCAGACAGCAAAGTTAATGAGATAAAAATTAGATGAACACAATATTAATAAGATAGAAAGCCACAACAGAGACAGAAACTATTTGCCAAGAGGCGGGGGGGGGGAATCACTCTATCACGTGCACCTTTTTATAAAAAGTTTTCTTTATGTTCTTCCTCCATTTGACTATTGGGGATAAATAATGTTTGTCAGCCATCACAAAACCAATGTGCAACACATTAAAAAAAATAAATTAACATTGAGACATTAAAGAGATGTTATATTTCTGCTATTCAACAGAAAGTAGATATTTAACATGTCTGCAAAATAAAGATTCCCTAGACTGCAATATCAAAATATTAATGTAAGATGTTTACCTAATTTTGTAAATGGTAATATATCCATGGAACTGGTAAGTTTCCCAGTTGAGACCAAGGTACCTGAAGGAATATCTTCCCTTATTTCATTCAGCTATCACTTTGATATCAGCATTAGCTCGTCCCTGTTTCTCTTTTACTAGAGGTGAAATAGATAAAATTAGAAAGCTATAGTCCCTCTAAAAATATTCACCCATGGCTAGACAAATATCTTTCCCCCCATATTTAAAAGATCTTACACACTGCTACATTTTTATCTGATTGCATGTTATGCAGATTTATGGTTTTTAATTATTTGTAATTTTATAAAATTCCCTGGTATCAAATGTGATGAAAAGCATGGTATTTTAAATAAACAGTTCTCCTCAGCTATGTACAACAATTACTTGCATCTAGCATTTCAATGTACCTAAAAATTAATCATGTGGAAATTAACCAGTATGCAATGAACCAAACATTCAGGATGTTTTTAGAGAAGATGTATACACATGAGAATATTGTAAACATGGATTTCATAGCTATGCATACATAGTCATGAGTTACATTTATTGCCATTTAAACAATCTGGGCAATATTTTTAAAAGCATGCTAAATCAGTTCAATATAAAATGTACAGGAACACAAAGTCCTGCCAGATTCTTAGTGCTAGGCAGAAAATGACTTCAGCAACAGTCCTGCACCAGACACTCAACAGACTACAACTAAGTTTGAATGCTGTTAAAATACACCACAAAGCATTGGCTTAATGGAAAAGCACAAATTGAGGTGCCAACTTCTATCAAGCTTTAAGGTAAGAGAAACTGTACTACAGCCCTTCTAATCAAAAAAGGATGTTCTTGAGCAGACAGCTGAGAACACAATTATTCCTTTTACAAAATGAGAGCAATGCTCTGCTTTGTACACCTGAAAATTCCTAGCTGCTAATCAGAGCCTACTAAAATGCATCATATAATGGAAGCACTGGAATATTCTAGTGCATTGAAATTATCAGCATTACAGCTAGAAGCAATTAATTTAAAGAGAACATTAAAAGAAAAAATATTTTTAAAAACTGAATGAGACAGCTGCTAAGATAGCCAACCTTACAAGATAACATACTGTAACATTTTAATATCAACAATTCCCCCAGAATATTGACATGTTACATTAGAGTCTGCTCAAGCCACATATTAGGTCTAGACTGCTGTAATAACAGCATGGAACACTGAATCGAAAATCAGTAAAAGGATGTATGCAAAGTTTTGCTATTATAGTAAAAAAAACCACCAATATATTTAGTCACTTAAAAGACAATCTGATACAGGTAGTTCTCATTTAATAACCATTTGAAGTTATGATGCCTTCCAAAAATATTACTTATAAGCCATCCTTGAAGTTATAACTGCCATGCGCGCATGCATATGCACAAACACACAGTCATATGATCACATTTTAGGAGCTTGGCAAACAGCTCACATTTACGACTGGTTGCAAAGGCCTATATGCTTGTGATTTGCAACTTTTTTGCTACCTTCCAGCATTTTTTGCTGGTTTCTACCCAACCCAAAAGGAGTTGTTTAATGATCACATGGTTCGCTCAATAGCTATGTGATTTATTTTATAATGTTGTAAAAACAATAATAAAATTGAGTCTGGTCATATAGTGACCCATTTAACAACTGCAACACTTAAAATCAAAATTCTGGGCACAATTATGATTATTAAGGACTACCTGTAAAGTCACACAGTAACATACTATTTGTTCATTGAATACTAATTGGAAGAATAACAATTACACACTAAAACAACAAAGGAGAACTGAAGGTAACAGGAGGTAGAACGTGTGTTACAGAGCTAAGGACAGTAATGATCTAGGAGCAATCTCCTTCAGCCTTTGAATAACTTTCTAAAAATTATCCGGGGAGAATTTCAAATAAATTAAAAGAGAATACATAATATTTTCTTGGAATATTTAGTTTTGTAATATGGCATCCATCTGGCTAGAAACTGCAATAGGATTCTTTAATTTCTTTCTGTTATTTCTGTCTTATTAAGTATCCTTATTTTTCTAAACAACTATAGAGAGTTGGGTGATTAATGTCACTTTTAATTCAAATATACTTCAGTCTGAGCATGACATTAATTTTGTTTTAGAGTCTTTTGTAGTTTATTATTAAATTAAAGCAGCTCCCATTTCCCAAAGGAGATTGCACTATTTATAGCACATCAATGCAATCATGTAGCTTATATGGAACATTTCATATACTTCTATAAATGTCTTACAAATAAAAAAAAAGCTTTTACAAATTATTTTTTTTCGAACAAGTTTTGTTTTGTTTACCTCTTATGATATTGACCTATCTTCCAACAAAGGGTTATAACTTCTAATCAGGCACCTGTATACTGTAGCCAGGAGATTATATTATAGAGATTATGTCCATATTTACAAAAAATGATTGCAAGCAGAGGAGAGGATTACCTGTATGCAGTGCTAAGTCACCAGTGGCAGCTAAGTGAAGGAACAAAGGAAAATAGGGGGAGCATGAGAAGAGAAGCTGGGATATTGACAATAGTTGAGGGATGAAGGAAAGATATATAAGCAAAGGTCTGTATTTTGGGGACATTATTTCATTTGCAGATATTCCTCCCTCCCCTAATACACATAGTTATTTCCTATTGCTTCAAGATGTTTTGACAGCAGATGAAGAAAATATCTGAGCAAAGTATATCAAAGGAAAGTTGTAATTCCATGAGTGCTGCCCTTCTTTATAGTTTACCATAAAAAAGAATTCAGCAAGAGTAATAACTTACGATTAAGACCAATAAGTTTCTTCATTTTTTTTCTTATTGTTGATTGGCTAATAAATTGTAACTATGCCATGTTCCTCTCTCTGCTGCTTTGTAATACATTCAGTGCAGAAATCATATTGCAGCCCAGGTTTCAGTTATGCAAAGAAAGGTAATGCACTGACTTAACATTCCCAATAGCTAGTTTGGGGCAGCTCAGATCTTGCATATTGCAATGTGAAGGGATTTTAAAATCTATCTTTAATTTGGATTAAAGCCTCTGATCTCTAATGTTTTCAGAAGATTAACTGTCCCAGTCAAGCAGCATTTGATTTTTTGGTCACTTATTTACTAAATTTTAAACATATTGATGTTCTTTTTCTTGAATTATCCCAAATTATGTAAACATGTAAAATTATGTAAAATATGTTCTTATAACATTTTGACCTTCTTTTTTTCCTTGTAACTACAGGGCACATCAGACCATAATAAATCTTTGGTAAAGTTTTAGTTGAAAGGAATAAAATTACATCACTATCTAAACAATATTTTTTATATATTCTGAAAATCCAAAATGTCATGCAATTATTACATTTAGTTCTGTGTTTCTAGACATGTACAGAATTCGGATTCAAAGAAGTAAGAGTCGGCTACCAGAAGAGACCCATACTAGATTCAAAATACCTTTACATACTTTGGATCCAAATAAATGGATTCAAAACACCTTTACATGTTTTGGATCCAAATATTGGATCCAAACATTCCATACTTCTATATATTTCTGTGTGAGCGATTTGTTTACGCAAATGATATGAGTGAAGTTAATTAATTTTGTCATTTACTAACCTTTTTCATTATGTGGATTTCTTTTTTCTAGAGAAAAAAAGAAAATAAAGTCAAGATAAAAAATACCAAGATATTCTTCATACATGAATAAACATGGAAGATATTAAGGTTAAATATGGAATTGTTTAAGCACATCAGATACCAAGATCACAGTTTACCAATTTCTACCATTCTAGAGTGCACCCTCTCTCTCTATCCCTTTCTCTCAGAGGTCTTCTACTAATAATCTGATAATAAATGAGAACAGCTTGCATCCAGGTAACTTCATCATGTTCAGCAAAATGTACATTTCTTTGGCATTTAACACTCAACCTGATAAGATTAAATACTAAAGTAGTTTTTAAGAGCTACTCATAGAAGACACATTTTAACAGCAATGTACTCAAATTAGTCTGGTAATAAATATAACCAATACGTTGTATAGGTAATCCTCAACATACAATCACATTTGGGACAAGAATTTCTGCTGCTAAGCAAGTGGGTTGTTAAGTGAGTCATGCTTGATTTTATGACCTTTTTGCCACAATCTCTGTAGTGGTTAAGTAAATCACATGGTTGTTTTAAGAGAATCCAGCTTCTCCAATTGACTTTGCTTGTCAGATGCCGGCTGGAAGTCACAAATGGCAATCACAAGCCCAGGATACTGCAACCATCCTACACACATGCTGGTTGCCAAGCACCTGAATTTTGATCACATGACCATGGAGATGCTGGGATCATAAGTGTGAGGACTGGTCATGTCACTTTTTCAGTGCCATTGTAACTTTGAATGGTCACTAAGCAAATGATTGTCAGTTGAGGACTATCTGTAGTATTTGTACAAGGTCCTTAACAAGAGCTTCAAAGCTTGGGAAGGTTGATTACTCTAGTATATCTTGTCTAATACTTAGAATCTACATCTATTACCAGATAATTTCAATTTAACATCACAGCAACTATTAGCTGTTTGTTAAAATAAACATCTTCTCAGTTAACATCAGCTAACACTTTAAGTTATCTAAGTTTCCTATGATTTTTTATTTTAGCACATATGCATATAAAAAAAGTATTTTCTCCCTCCCCCCCCCTTCCATTCAATTGTGTCCCATTCTGCCTGAATAAGTTCTTGAAGTTTTCTTGGCAAGGTTTTTCAGAAGTGTTTTGCTTTTGCCTCCTTACTAGGGCTGAGATAAAGTGACTGGCCCAAGGTCACCCGGCTGGCTTTGTGCCCAAGGCAGGTCTAAAACTCATGGTCCCCCAATTTCTAGCCTGAATCTATACCACTACACCAAACTGGTTCTATTTGCTCCCTATTATTATTTTTAAAATAATCTTGTTCTTCTAAAAATGGTAGCATAATCTGCAGTCCAATTCTAGCATATGGCCTCTTTGCTGAATTGCAGTTTAACATGAGAGAAGGGAAAAATTATTAAACACCTATGATATTCATATTAGCAATACTTAAATTAGAACTTTCTTAAAGTTAATGTAAATGAACTTAAGTAAATGTAAATGAAGTAAATGTAAATGAAGTAAATGTATGCTTAGTTAACTCAATTTACTTAATCCTGGTCCTATCCACAGATCAAATGGCCGCCCATCCAAGAATAACAAAACGTTTATATTTGCTTTAAATATGTAGTAAGATTGTAAAAATCATAATGGACAATCAAATCCATATATCATCATCACAGCATCTTTTAAATGTTTTCATTAACTGTAGGCTTATATTGCTGAAGGTCATAATTTTGAACTAAAAATCTCTATGAAAACGATCTTTAATATTCCAGGATAGCGGATTTAGAAAAATCTAGAACTACTGCAGAGCTGCATGCCTGAAATGTTTATATATTCCATTTTTATCCACTATATATAAGATAGTAAAATAGTGACTACTTAATGAGATCACTAAAATAGGACAAAAACACCTTACATATTCAAGATTTTAAAACAAAATTGTAGGAGGCAGGAGATGGAATTATTTGTCACCATCACTCTATAAATATTTTATTCTTGAACTTATGGGACAAAAATATTCTTCTATTTATTACAGCAACCGCAACATAAACTTTAGTGTTAATGAATTAATGAACATAATTAAAGTCTGCCTTACTGAGATTAAACTTATAAAATAATAAAATGAACATTAAAGTAGGTCTGCCAGAAGTTGACAAGGACATTCCACTTTCTGTAATCTTCACTGAATGAAGGCTTGATTGGTCCCTGTGCAGAAGTGGCTTTTTTTTTTACACTTTGGGGATTGTTTCAAGAAACCTGAGCAAACAAATGAAGCACCAGGTGAGCAGAAGCTGGTTTCATGCACAGATAAGAAACAGATAATCACCTGTAAACTCCAAAGGAATTGTTGCCAACTGATTGATTATTTAAGGGAGATTAAAAAATCCTCAAAGCCAATTTTACACTACACTTACCAGCAAAGCATTTGGAACACAGATTCATTGTCTTGCTGGACCTGGTGCAAGAGGAAAAAAGAGGAGATCTTAAAAATTCTTCATAGTTATTAACACAGAAGTTTAAAGAATAGAGTAAGCTGAGAAGGTAAAAGACAGCAAAGCAAAAACTTTGATCAGCTAAATGGGTCAATAATTCAAAAACTACCTTTGTAACCCTAGGAAAACACTGGGCCAGCTACTTTTAAAGCACCGCTTTCCTGCACAGTTTTCTTCAAATGTACAAATAGAGTTTTGCTTTAATTAATACTCAACAAATTTATAAATACCGTATTTTCCGGTGTATAAGACGACTTTCTAAACCATGAAAATCTTCTCAAAAGTCGGGGGTCATCTTATACGCCCAGTCGTCTTATACACTGGAAAGTACCTTATTTTCCGGCGTATAAACGAATTTCTAAGCCAGCGGTTCTCAACCTGTGGGTCGCGACCCCTTTTGGGGTCGAACAACCATTTCACGGAGGTCACCAAAGTCCTGGAGTTTTTCCTCATAGAATCCTTATGAAACGCAGTCTGGCATTTTTTTTGTTTGTTTTTTCCCCCTTTTTCATGAGCTGTGCTACTCCCTCTTATTCTATTCAAGAGAGTCTATTCTATTGGCGTTCAAAAGCCAATAGATTCTATTGGCTTTCAAACGCCAATAGAATAGACTTTCTTGAATAGAGTCTATTCTATTGGCTTTCAAAAGCCAATAGGAATTGTCCAGGCTGTCTCTGCCCTGCTGAGGCCGCCAAAATCCCAGTCGGCAAACGTTGCTGCAAGTTGTCTGCAGCTAAGGCGAGTTTTCTAGAAGTTTCCACCCCTCCCTGCTGAGCAACTACTAAATGTTGGGGTGGGAGGACCGCCCAGGAGCGCCTGGGCCTGCCTGCCGCCGCACCGAACGGGCGGTGGTCATGGTGAGGCTAGCAGGGCAGCGGCGGGCGCTGGGAGGGTAGCTGGTGCGCATGGGCCCCGGCGGGTGGCTTACCTCTCTTGGGCTGGGCCAGCTGGTGGCCCAGCCGGTGGTCGGCCTGCGCCATTGCTGCCACTTGCCATGGCCACCCAGGAGCGCCTGGGCCTGCCTGCCACCGCACCGAACGGGCGTCTTGCTCCATGATTGCCGCAAGGGGCGGCTGAAGCAAGAGACAGTCCCTCCGGTGTCCGAATGGCATGCCTCTGATGCCCAGCTGGTGGTAGGGACTTCCCCAGCATCCATGTCAATGGAGGGAGGTGGCTGCGGTGCATGGCGGCCTCGCCAACTCCCAGCTGGTCCACGGAAGTTGGGCGGCACCCCATACGGACTCAGCTGGCCGCTGGCTGCTCCTTCCCTGTCCCCCACCGTTCATGTCAAGCCCAGGGGCTTGACACACCGCTTATAAAGTTTTCGGCGAGCCGTTTCCAAAGCTAGGGACAAAGCTAGAATTCAGAAATAGTCACCCATTTAAAGCCACTCAAGAAATGGATGGAGGGGGGAGAAAAAGAAGAACGTGTGGAATTAAAAGTGCTTCTCCTCCTGTCCCCCACCGAGGGGGCTTTTTCCTGCATCCCATGGGCATTTTGCAAGGGAGTGGGTGTCGGCGCCGAACACGTTTCACTCTGCGTGGTCCCCCAGGCAAATGTGGCAAGTGATGGGCAGCGTGAGAGACAATGTAACACTCTGAACATTCTGAGCCATTGTGAGGTTTTGAATCCCGCGAGCGTGAAAGTACCAACCCACAAAGCTGCAAGTGCCGCAGCAGGGATGGAAACCCCTTGCTCTTCCAACTCTCACGCTGCTTAAGGCTTTGCGTATGGCGAGCCACCAAGGCCAATTTCCTCCGTGAGAAGAGAACGCTTTCCCTCTGCTCCCCCCAAACTCTCCTCCTCGAAAGGGGCGGGGCTGAGAGACAGGAGCTCTTCAAGCGCCACAGCGGGTGGTTCTTAAGGAAATTACCCTCTTCTCTGACCGTTTTGAAATAAAATAATAAAATATACTAAGGGCAATTTGGGATTCATTTCACTCCAAATGCAAAGCTGGGAGATGTAGAGAATGATCGGAAGTTTGTCATTTCTATAACTGAATCTTTTTCGAATAACCAGGAAGAAGACGATCTTAAATTGTCTAATTATAGAACAGAATAGAGACCAGAGTAGAGTAGAGTAGAGTAGAGTAGAGTAGAATAGAATAGACAATATGGAAGAGAGAATAGAATAGACAATATAGAGTAGAGTAGAGTAGAGTAGAGTAGAGTAGAGTAGAGTAGAGTAGAGTAGAATAGAATATAGACCAGAGCAGAGCAGAGCACACTAGAATAGACAATATGGAAGAGAGAATAGAATAGACAATATAGAGTAGAGCAGAGTAGAGTAGAATAGAGTAGAGTAGAGTATAGAGTAGAATAGAATAGAATTTAATTATGTTTAATTTGTAACAATGAAAATACATCCTGCATATCAGATATTTACATTACGATTCATAACAGTAGCAAAATTACAGTTATGAAGTAGCAACAAAAATAATTTTATGGTTGGGGGTCACCACAACATGAGAAACTGTATTAAAGGATCGCGGCATTAGGAAGGTTGAGAACCACTGTTCTAAACCATGAAAATCTTCTCAAAAGTCGGGTTTCGTCTTATACGCCTGGTCATCTTATACGCCGGAAAATACGGTAATTGTTGGGCAGGGGACTGTCACTCTACACTTTGTATTTTTCCCCACTAAGAAGCTAAATGAAATGACCACAAATAAGACAAACTTTTGTCTCTATTTGTCCCTTTTTAAAATAAAGATAAATACCTGCTAAAATCAGAATACATTACTTGCTCAGAAAAGAACAAAATACCCAATACATTTTTATAAATTTCCTTTTAGTAACAAGATTGCAGGGCTGATTTAACTTACTTAAATGTTATAGCTCTCCAAATCTAACGTCTATGCCTAGGAGCAGGTATCTTATAATAATCTATTATATCCACAATAGGAATTCAAGTGGGTTAAAAAGAAGTTTGATAGTTCTGTAGAATTTTAATAATCTATTACCAAAAAACAATTTCAAAAAACAATATCTGTTTTTCCATTTATTGCCATCATGTCACAGTCCTATTACAAAACATCAAGTGCATAGAAAAGGGATATATTCACCTTGGCTGCTTCATGCTATATTCACATTTTCCATATGTAATTATTAGAGTACATGATTGTAACTTTCTTCTTTTCTAGCTTTTTTTTAGAGAAAGGTTACATTATCATAGCTGAAATTAATTTAAAGCTAGAAGCTGTATAATAAGATTGTATGATTAAATCTCAGAAATTCTTTTACTATTCCTTCTAGTAAGGTAAAATAGCTATTGTGTCCTGAACAACCATTTTGTCTTATGACCTGTAAAAGCATATTATGAAAACAAATAAGTTTTTTAAATGCAAATTTGACTTTCTCTTTATCATGATTGTCTATTTTTCCTTGCCTGGATGGTTAAATGTCTGTTAAAATAAAATTAATTTATTCCATATTAGATTTACTTTACATAACAGAAAATAAGGGTAAAATTCTTTATGCATATTAAAGTGCTAGAAAAAAAGCATAAATATTCTTTTAAAAGGGAAATTAAAACTAGGCCTTTGTACCAGGATGTTTGTATTTGCCTATGTGCCATTAAGTAGTGCATGTACACAAACAAAGCACATTTTATTAATAATTTGTGAATCAGAGTAGCAGCCTAAATCAGAGTCTGGTGTACTCATTAGTGCCTTTTGCATAGAAGTTACTGACGAAATAGCTCACTATATACTGTACTGGTATTTCCTTGACCAGCAAAGAAAAAAAAAAAGCAGAGATCAATTAGCTCACACTAAAAAGATTCTTTTAGATACAGAAGCAGGGCAATTTCAAGTTCTACTAGTTATTTCTTCAAATCAAGGAAGAAAAAAAATAAGAAAACCACAGCAAAAAAATCAAATTACCATAAAACATCTTAGTCTCCCCCAAATTTCGCAACTGATAAAGCAAAGTTTAAACTCTCCCTAAGATGCAAAATACAAATGGCCAACAATTATATGAAAAGGGAATCATAATATTATATAAAAAGGAGAAAAAACAAAACAAATAAAGCAATAAATAAGAATATCTAATTTAAAATGTATTTTTGATTTATAATTAAAACCAGAAATTATATGTAAATTGATATAATCTATTTACTGTATTTCAAGAAATGCACATTAAAATTTTACTGCTGTTGAGCAAAACATTCATGTACTGAATATGAAGAAACATTTCCATGATGAAAAATAGTATTATACAATTTGACTCCTACTGGAACAACTAAAGACAAACTTTGCACAATTCAAAAATCTTGGATTATCATTGAGTAGCCATTCATATTAATATGTACTACATTATTATAGAAAGGATCATAGAAAGAAAAAAAACTATATACTTAATACACACTGTTAAACTGTGAATAACTTCTGTTCAGTAACTTCTATTTATGCTAGCTTACAAAAGAGCAATTACATAATAAATTTATATCTGGACTATACAACTTGCTTGCAAATATAAATTCATGGCTTATTATTTCTCTGTACAATAAATTCTATATATATATAAACGTTCTGAGGCAGACGTTTTTAGTCCTTTCCATAATAAAAAGTCTGAAAATTTAAACTGCTTCATTGCCTATCTAAAATAAATAAATATGCAGCCCTGAAATCTAACTAGTGTTAGAATGATACTGACCTTTGAAGTAGATTGGTTTCATGAACAAGGAATTTCAAGTGCCACTTAGAAGGGGCGTTGTCTTACCTGAACGCCTTTTCTCAGCACTGAGATGGAGAATCCACCAATGGGTTAACTCTGCCTTCCTGCCCATTAGACCAAGTCAGCCAAATTTGCCACGCCCGTCCTTGGGTAGCCACTCCCCAGTTTTGACAAAGGCGAAGCAGCTGACTACAATTTGACGTGTTGGCTCCCGGTTTCCTAATATGGACTAATTGTTTTTAAGGGTGGGAGTGGATTCTCCATCTCCGTGCTGAGAAAAGGCGTTCAGGTAAGACAATGCCTCTTCTCCAGCACCGGAGATGGAGAATCCACCAATGGGACATACCAAAGCCTCACTGTCCCAATGGGGGGGAAACAGAAGAGGCCAAAACTGCGTCTCCAGCGATTACCTGCTGGAGAACCCTCCTTCCAAAGGAGGCGTCCGCGGATGCAAAACGGTCTATCTTGTAGTGCCGTATGAACAGGGAGGGTGAAGACCATGTCACCGCCCTGCAAACCTCCTCAATAGAGACCTGTGTGGCCCACGGCGCGGAGGTTGCAGCACTGTGAGTGGAGTGTGCTGTGATCTGCCCCGGCGCTGGTAGATAAAGTGACTGATACGCTTCTGCAATGCAAGCCCTGATCCATCTGCCTATGGTTGAGGCGGACACCTTCTGTCCACTAGAGGCATGGTGAAAGGAGACGAAGAGGGCTTCCGACTTGCAGAAGGGCGCCGTTCGCTTGATATAGTGTCGCAATGCCCTACGAACGTCCAGTGTGTGCCACTGTCGTTCCAGTGCATGGGACGAATTGGAACAAAAATCCAGTAGGACGATTTCCTGGGCCCTATGAAAAGGGGTGTTGACCTTGAGGACAAAGGCTGGGTCCAATTGGAGGACCACCCTGTTTTGATTAAAGGTGCAGAGGTCCTCCCTGACTGACAGTGCTGCAAGTTCAGAAATGCGCGTGGCCGAAGTGACAGCGACCAGAAAGGTGACTTTGAGGGACAAGGCACTCAGAGTACAGGATTTGATAGGTTCGATTAATGCCTTGGTAAGGACCCAAAGGACCTGTGGCAATTCCCAGGAAGGGTACCAATGGACCACGGGTGGCTTAGCATTGGTGGCGCCTTTGAGGAAGGTGCGCATTCTGTGGTGTTGTGCCAATTGGCGCAAGTAAGGTGGATAGTGCCATGACCTGTCTGCGGATGATATTAGGTGCTAGACCCGTCGAGGCCTTTGAGCAAATATTCTAGGATGTTTGGAACTGTAAGGTCCAAAGCATTGAGCCGCCGTCTCTCGCACCAGTTGCAGAAATTTCTCTATGTGGAGTCATAGATGCGGGTCAGCGGGATGCCTGGATCATGGAAATTACTCTAGCCAGGTATGATTCCCCGCTCAGGATCCGGTGTTCAAGTGCCAGGCGGTTAACTGAAGCCATTGGGGTTCTGGGTGCTGCAGAACTCCCTGGCTGAGTGACCCTCGGCCCGGGGGAATCTTCCATGGGGGAGACCTGGAAAGATTCACCAGGTCTGCAAACCATGGTCTTCGTGGCCAATGCGGCGCCACGAGTATGATTTCCACCCGTTCCTACATCTTGTGAATGGTTGCCAGGATAAGCGGAAGAGGGGGAAACTCGGACCCCCGGCCATGGGCAATGTAGGCTGTCTGTTCCCTCTGCTCCTGCCAATGGGAACCGGGAGAAGAATCTCGGGAGTTGGGTGTTTGTCGGAGACGCGAATAAGTCTGTGACTGGCTGTCCAAACCTCTGCACTATTTCTGCGAATAAGTCCAGATTCAGACGTCATTTGGAGTGGTCCACGATTGACCTGCTTAGGAAGTCTGCTTGTGTGTTCGCCACCCCCGAGATGTATTCGGCCCTGATGGAGGCGAGGTTTGCCTCCACCCAGGATCCCAAGGCCTGGGTCTTGGTCATGAGGGACCTGGATTGGATGTCCCCGCCTGTTCACGTGTGCCTTTGCTGACACGTTGTCTGTGAGAACTAGTACATGTTGCCGCACCACCCTGTTGTGGAAGTGGCGGAGGGCTAAGTGTATGGTTCTTAGCTCCAACCAATTTATATTGTGTTCCAGGTCTGCCTGGGACCATTGTCCCTGGACCCATTGGGACTGCAGGTGTGCCCCCCAGCCAAACAGGCTGGCGTCCGTCATAAGCATGATTTATATGATCAAACACAGATATGAGCTTCCATTCAAATCTATATTATGATGTTCAAGACAACAAACTATATTAATTAATGATATATTTCTTTGATCTTCTCTTCTTCCAATAGTATTCTCCTTTTGTCAACATTAAAAATATATAATTCTTAAAAATTTTGATACATATAAAGTTGGGTATAAACCTTTTTCTTGTGTTTGTACAAATAACAGTAACATCAGTATATAACATCTTTTCTGATCAGCTTATATGTCAATTGTATTTATAAAAGTCATCTTATTAAGTCACTATATATCCTGTTTTCAAGATTCTTATTTAAGCTTAATTTCCCATCTGTATTCAAACCATTATCAGTCATAATTTTCTTTAAGTTAATAACCTTTAAATATCCAAACTTTTCATTCACATATACCATCCCAATATTTTAACATTTCATATATTATAAAAATACTATACTACTTGTATATCTTATCCTCCTTTATGTCCATAATTTATCTATTCTTTTAACCATATTCAAACAAGTGTTTAATCATATAGTACTCCATCTGGTAAGTCGAATCAAATCTCTTGAATGTAACTCTAACCTCCTTCTTTTGCCAGGTAGCTTTCCAAGTCAGTGTGTGTTCAACTTGCCAGGGGATTTTTCTTGTATTTTTGTAAATGTTGTTTGGAATAATAATAATAAAAAAAAACAAATTAGATACGACAAGTGTTTTTTTGTCTCCCAAACTTTAATGATTCTCCTGGCTGCTCTATAGTCCATTTTGTTAGATCTTCTTTCCAACCTTCAAGTTTATTTTAAAGCTCTGAAAAATAAGGTATCTTTTCCATCTCCATTGTTGTGGTAAAACTTTGCAAGTTTTCTTTTGTTTGTATTAAACCACTGTTCTCTTCATCTGTAGTTCCCTCTTTGGGTCATTGTCCTCTGGTTTGTGTTCTTTTATCTGGTTTGTTTGTTCATTCTTTGTCATCATTTTCTGAGAGTTTTTTACTTGTAGGTTTAGGTTAGAAATGTGCTCATTTATGCCATCAAAGTTTATGCTTCCCCCAGATCAAATGGATTGACCGCTATCTTTCCGTGATCCACGGGAGGGCCCCTCTTTCATCGTCACCTCTCCAGAACGACTTCAGACCCATTAAGGGCCCCCTGGCAGGGCAAAACCAGCTGTGGAGTGCGGAGCTCCGCAATCCCTTGGCCATGCTATGCTGCAAAACCAGAAGTCCTGGTTTCACTTCTTCTTGAGTTCCAGTCAATAGTAATAGGAACAGAGAGTTCAAGATCCTGGCTGAGATACAAGCCTCAGTAATCTTCCCAGTGCTATTTAATATCTACACAGTATCATTAATATGCTGATTACATTCAATTACACTTTTCCATAATGTGCTCAACAGGAGATGACAACCAACTGAAGATTATGAAGATCCAGAAGTTTACTTTGACTAAAATTAAATTTCAGTCAAGATTAAATAACTGTTCATGCAGAAGATTACATCCCTATTCTAGCAACGAAGTGGGCTGTCCTTCCTTAAAGAAGCAGATCTTCAGTTTAGGGGATTCACTGGACAACACCCTTTCTGGAACAAGAAGTTTATAGTCAAAAAGAAATTTGTCCAACTTTGCCTGATCCACCTGTTGTGGCCCTTTGGGGAGTAGATCCCTTAGTGACAATTAATTAAAGAGCTGTGGTGGCACAGTGGTTAGAATGCAATACTGCGGGCTAATTCTGCTGACTGCTAACTGCATGCAGTTCGCTAGTTTGAGTCTCACTGGCTCAAGGTTGATTCAACCTTCCTTCCTTCCAAGGCTGGTAAAATGATGACCCAGATTATTGGGGGCAATATGCTGACTCTGTAAAAACCACTTAGACAAGGCTGTAAAGCACTGTGAAGCAGTATATAAGTCTAAGTCTAGAGTTATCACAATACTATGACTGCTGGCATTGGCTACAAGTTTATTTCTGGTTACAATTCTGGTACATTAATTCTGACCCAATAAAACCTATAAACATTCCTTCCCTGATTCTTCTTCAAGTGGTATGTCTTAATATTCTGCTGCTTTCTGTTCTTTATTCATTCTGCTTCAAATAAACAGTAACATTTGAAGAAATATGCTGGACACATATTTAATCTTTCCAAATTATAGCCAAACCAATTCTCATTTCATAAAATCCTTTATTTCAGTCTTTTCATTAACATTGCCAAGCATTTTCTAGATCAGGTCGCCCTAATAATTCTGATCACTAATGACAAACACTGGAAACTATAGTTCAACAGTATCTAGAGTGTTATAAGCTGCTTATTATGGCTCTGAATATTAAGTTTTAATGAGTGGCACTGTTTATGAGTTTGTCTTGTATTTTGTTAGAATCTTCCCTTCATGAATCTCCATTTTGTTGTTGTGGGTTGCTATTGCAAATATAAAATTAAGTGAGAGATAATATGATAATATGATACCTCAGCCACTCTGTGGTGCTAGAAGAAAGTTGGGATATATATATAAAATAAGCAGAATGCCTACATCAGCATCTTTTCTATTACTTTGATACATTTGCTTTCATGATCATTTCTCTAATGCACTGGTTCTCAACCTTTTCCGGGGGTCGACCCCAGCCCGCGCCGCGCAAGCATGGCGCAACCCCGGCCCACATCACACACAAAAAATGGTGAGCCCGCACCGCGCATGCCGCGGCGTGACGGCCCGCATCACGCATGCGCGGTGCGACGTCCTGCATCGCGCATGTGCGGTGCGACGACCCGCATAGCGATAGGGAAAAAATGGCCAACCAAAAAAATGGCCGACCAAAAAAAAGGCGGGCCTGCACCACGCATGCGCGGTAGCCCACATCACGATAGGAAAAAAAATGGCCGACCAAAAAAAATGGCGGACTGCGGTGCTTGGCAACCCCCGTGAAATGGTCGTTCGACCCCAAATGGGGTCGCGACCCACAGGTTGAGAACCGCTGCTCTAATGACTGTAATTTGCCCACTCAACCAAAACGGAAATTATTGGACCAAACTACTTTCAATGAATGTTCCAAAGAGGCAAATTCAAAGTTCTTTTCTATATCAGTACTGGACATGTTTAATTTGGTAAAATGTATTTTCATTAATTATAGAGCTATATAATTTAAATATCACTTGTTTGTAAAATGTTGTGTCTTTAGAGTGTATGAACAGAAGCAAATACTTTTTGAAAAGAGCCATCATGATCTAACCATAACTACATCTGCTTTTCTACAAAGTCAGAAGCACTATGGTTACAACTGAAACTGAACAAGATCTGAAAAAATTAGAAATAATATGTAAGTCAACTATAATGTGCTACACATTTAATATTTTCAATATTTTTATCTTCATATTTGAAATGTTTCTATTACATTTAAAATTGTTTTAATTTCCCTATTAGTAGTCTTCTATTGCTGGAAAAATGATTATCGAACAAATATTTTAAAGACTGTCCTTGAAAAACAGACTACTGAAGAGTTTGGTTTGAAATAGGATAGACCAAGTTTTTATACTAAATGATCAATGAGCTGACAAACTGATTTAACACAACTGCTTTCACTGTTAAGATTAAAAATAATTAAACAAATGAAGTGTGATGAAGAACATAAGGTACCTCACATTAGTGTCAATTCAAGGAGAGAAATGGAGCAATTGCTTTCCCTAGAAATATACTGCCTAAGTTAAAAATCAAGTAGAGGCTCAACAATGCAGCTGTCGTTTCTATTGACTGTAATATGTCAAGAATCAAAATCTAACTTTATCAAGTTTTTAGTTGGCTAAAAAGTTCAGAATGGGAAAAAAATGATAAAATGTATTTTCACAATTTTATCACTAATCCTTTTCTATTATAAGTAAATATTACCTCTGCCGGCAGGCCTGGGGATGATTGTGGATTGAATGGTGAATATGAGTGGATGTTAGTTTGTTTTTTAGATATTTTTATTTGGACTTGTATTGGAATTTGATGTTTTATATACATGTTGTTTGCCGCTCCGAGTCTCCGGAGAGGAGCGGCATACAAGACCGAATAAAATAATAAATAAAAATAAATAATAATAAATCTCAATTTGAACTACTGTTTTTAGTTATGAAGGCTTCTGAAATTTTGTTTTACAGCCTGCAGAGCACTTCTGGCCATTGTAAAATGTTCTTCTACCCCAATTTATAGTCGCGTGACCACATTTCAGGCTCTTGACAACTAGCTCACATTTACAACTGGTTGCAGAATCCTGCATTCACATGCATGACTCAGACTTAAAATCACATGACTCACTTAAGAACCGCTGTAAAAATGGTTGCAAAATTGGATCCAGCTACGTACATGACTCAACTTAAAACCGTTACAATTTACAACCGAAATTCCAATCCAAGTTGCAATTGTTGAGGACTCTCTGTAGATTTAACTACAAAAGAACATTGGCAACAAAGGTGTTATTAAAGCAATTGTTAGTCAAATTGAAACTGGACAATAGTTAAACATCAATGCAAAGGTTAATCAAAGTGCTGATTTTAACTTTCACAGTACAGTCCTCTGCAGCTTAGCACTGAGCTACCTGCAGGATCACATCTCTCCAATAAAATCAACCCAACTGCTTTGATTATGCTGGGAAACACAGTTCGTTGTCCCTTATTTTCAAGATGTTGCAGGGCTAAAGCCTGAAAGGGTTGTTTTTTCTGCGGTGGGATCTCCAACATTATTGTCCTTCTGATAAAAGTTAAAAACAGGGCTGTTCAAGAGTTCTGTTGATGTCTGACACATGTATTTTGGGGAGCAATTTTTAAATGTATTCATTTCTAAGATATGTTTGTTCGATATTTCCCGCTCATTATTAAATTTTTTGCCATATGTATACATTTGAACTGTGATGTTTCTCTGTGTCATATGTGTGTGTGTACATAATGGTAATTTTTTTGAGAGCTGAATGCAACAAAATTTCATTTTAATGTATGCTGATTACTGTACATTTGAGGTGACAATAAAGTTCTGTTCCTATATCCTATCCTATCCTATCCTATCCTATCTTGTCTAATATGAACCACAAAGAATGTTTAACAATTTATTCCAATGTCTCCAAAGCAAGGCTGTGTTTCCCCACCTTTATCTCGTTTCTATGGACAAACATAGAACATGTTGTGTTGTTATGATCAGTATCTAAATTAGGATAGAAACTCAGTACAATTATGTGTAATTTTGATAGTCCAAATAATTTCTGTTAAAACCATTTTCTGTTACTAAAACAGTTTTTTTTTCCAAAGGAACAGGAGGTGCAATTCCCCTTTATCACTACAAGATCACCTGCTCTAAAAATAAACTCTGGAAAATTGTCCAGAGTTATTGTCTCCTGAAAGTCAGGCAATAGCATTAGCAAAGAGTGCCATTTATCACTTTTAGCTTCTTTTAAAGAAGACAGACTTGGATTCAATTGTCTGGATTCATGTCTCCAGACTCCACTATGGCTGTCTTAAAAAATAGTTTGAAAGTTTCAAACATAAGAGACCTCTTTTTTAAGAAATAAAATTTAGTTTACATTGTATTAATTGTTTACATTAAATGTATTGACTGACTTTCAAAGGTCAAGGTGTTAGTTTATGATTCCTTGGAGGTTAAGTCATGATTATCTTACGTTCTGTGTCTATAAGATAGTGCTTTCCCTAACACATGTTGAGTTATGCTGAAATAGGGGATACCTCTTGGTAGCATCACTATACTTTTCCCTGTCTAGACTCTATAGAGCTTTTCCCAGTGTAGTTTGGCAAGAATTTTCAGTTACAAAATGAACTTTAGGCTTTTTAAAATTGTTTTGTTGCTTTCTTGGGGGGGGTTTGGGGAGATAGTTATACTTTTAGATAATTTGGTTTATAAATAATACTTTTAATGTTCTAATATTCTTTGATCAACTCTGGGCAACTGGAATAAAACAGAACAGAATAACAGAGTTGGAAAGGACTTGGAGGTCTCCTATAGTCCAACCCTCTTTTCAAGCAGGAAACCCCATACCATTTTAGACAAATAGTTGTCCCGTCTCTTAAAAATCTCCACCCACTGGTCTTATCTTCAAATACAAGCAAGATGCATGAAAGATAAGCAAGAATGGGGTATTAATAGACAAGATACGGGGTTAGATAAAATACTGCTAGGCCCGGAGAAAAAACAAATAAAGAATATTTATAAACACCTGTTGGAACATAAACTATATGAGGAGCAGGTTAAAGAAACAATGGTGAAGTGGGCAATAGATCTAGGATATAATATAAATATGGATCAGTGGCAGCACGTATGGGAGCGAAATAACAAAATCACATTGGCGACATCATATAAAGAAAACTTGTATAAGATGGTTTACAGATGGCATCTCCCTCCGGCCAGATTAGCCAGAATGTATAAAGGATATTCTTCTATGTGTTGGAAATGTAAAAAAGAAAAGGGTACCTTTTTCATATATGGTGGACATGTAGAGAAGCACAGGTGTATTGGCATATGGTCTGGGAATGGGCAATAGAAATGACTAGGCAAAACATTCTATATAAACCTGAGGCATTACTATTAGGAATACTAGAGAAAAATGTAAATAAAGAGGACACATATTTAATTATTCACGTGGTTACGGCGGCAAGGATACTATTTGCTCAAAAATGGAAAGCAATGGAAGCACCGAGTGAAGAACTAATAAAGAAAATTATGTTTTGCACAGAACTAGATAGGTTAATAACTAAAAGGTTAAAAAACCAGGAAGACACAGAATTTTATCAAATATGGAATAAATTTTATAGATGGAGGGGGGGAAAATGGAGGTCACAGATAAAGCGATAAGTTAATATAGATACCAGAAATGTATAGTTTGTATATAGATGTTATATGCAATTAATGTGCAATATGGACTGAGATGTCAGTCAAAGACGATTTACCATGTTCAATGTTTTTAATCCTTTTTTATCCCTTGTATTCAATAAAAACTTTATATATATAAAAAAATCTCCACCCACAACTTCTGGAGGCAATTACTGATTAATTGTTCTAATTTCCAGGAAATTGCTCCTATGCATCTATGTACCTTAGGTGTAAACTATATATGTAAATTAGTTTAGATCAATGTTTCTCAAATCTCAGCAACTTTAAGATTTATGGGCTTCAATTCCCTGAATTCTCCAGCATGCTGGCTGAAAAACAGATGTGAGTGACTTTGGTAGTGGATTTTATTTGTTAATACATTGGGACTGGCATGAGCACAATCCCAAACGAATGAACCACACTTTTGAATTGAAAGTCAGATCCATTCTATCAAATGATTTATTGGTTCAAGTGCAATTTAATTCACTTATTTAGTATTAAGCATGTAGAAAATTACCTAAAATGATTCTGAACAGGCACTAAGAAAAAAGAGAAGTTAAGAAAATATTTTCTAATAATTGAAGCAATGTGATTTTTAAAAACTCCAACACTGTCACTACTACTTTTATTTCTCAGATTTATATCCTACTTTTCTCACAGAAATTCAAAGAAGCCCTAATCAAGAAATGATATGAAGTCCATATACCTCTAACATGAAAAAAAAATCATTTCTTTGGATGTATATATTTTCTAAAGCATAATAAATAATAAAATAGTTTATAAATCTAGGGAATAGCTGGAATACATGAAAATTTATGCTATAGAGCTTGTTATTCTTTATGGAGACACAAAAACATTTGTTGCAGCTTGAAAATATTCTAATATGGTTGTTTGTAGGAAAATATGTGCATCTATATTACATAGTGAATTTTATCTTGTCTTCCTTGCTGTAACTACAGTATAGTGTTTCAGCACAGAGCAGATGTTGCAATTTATTGAATCATGATTCTACTAAAGCATGGGTATCTGTTTTGTAAGTCAATGGGCTTCTAAAAGGATACATGCCCAAGAAAATGTGGATATAAAAAATAACCTATAATTTTAACAGAAATAGCTTTTTTTACTGCACTTGATTTTTAAAAAAATCAAACTCTTAAGGAGACAATATTCTTTGCATAAAAGTCAAGTTATTCATTTTTTTCTCAATTCAGAAGTCAAAAATGAGGAAATAGCTTTGCAACGTGTAAGACAGTTTCATTTGTTTCTATTTAAAACTACATTTCTTACAGGTGATTTAGAAACATTCAACTTCAATTTATATAGTAAAATGTATTTGAAAAAAATATTTTACATCTAAGGTTGTAAAAGCTCATGACTATACATTACTATATATACGTTTTGATATAAATTTGAATTGAAAATTTTTCTGGAAATGTTAACTAAGTAAATGATTATAATTTTAATTTAGAGTGTGCATATATGTATTTGGCCCACATTATTTGATACGAAGTATGTTGAAGCATCAGTTCTTAGCTAAACAGAATGTCACGGAAATTTACAATTCTCTCAATATAACCACCCATATAGGTTTCTGTATTTTCTAAAGATATGAAGTATCTTTAATCAACTTTAAGAGTCCATATCACTTCATTTTCTAAGGAGTCTCACAAACTACCCAACTCTGCATAAAAGTGGAATCTTAAACAGAAGCGGGTTAATAAATCAGCAAATTGTAGTTAAGGGCAGCAAAAAGACTTTTCTGTATCATTATGGTAACAGAAACATTTTCCCATGACAAGCACTTCCAAGCATTTAATGTTTCAGCTGAGCCGAAAACAGATGAACATGATAATAGAAAACTTTAGTTCTTGTCAGAGACTATAGCTTTAAATCAACAACTATAGAAAAAAAGTTTTTACCTGGCCTAATTCTATCCAGTTTTGCTTTTAGATTATAGTATTTTGAATTTCAAGAATTCAGTCATAATATATTTATGGCTATAATATTTTGCAACAGAAAACAAAAGATAAAAAGAATGAAATTACTGTAAAATTATAATATATTAGTTGTTACCCCAGTTTTGATGTTATTTCACTTTAGAACAAATGACCAATATATTTTCAGTTACTTTATTTTACTCCAATTCAACCAAAGTTGAAACTGCAAAGGTATCTGTTAAAGAGCCATACAAAATAAAATAAAACCAAAAACACAAATAATGAATCTTTCAATATAGATTTAAGTTTCATTACATTTTGCTGCACTGCATATTCTACATGTATAAAACTATAAAAAATAGAGTAATCTGTAACATCAAGTTAGAAGCAGCCTTCATATTAGTTTGTTTGCAGTGCAACAGTGCAGTTCAGTATATACACATGCACATTCCTAGCGCCAGCTGCTGCTTCTGCTGTTTCCATAGAAACAATTAAACAAGTTGTGAAGATCACACTGCTGATCACAAGCTGTCAAAGCTTAAATAATTATAAAAACTGGCAAAAGAAAAGAATAGCTTAACTGCAACAGTGTCATGAAATTTACTATTAATTGGGCACTTAAATATAAAGATGAATCATACCCCAACTGCATTTTATGTCAAAATGTGTTTTAAATCACAAAGATCCTAGATAATTTTCAAACAGAATTAAATAAACGTAAATAGTTGCAATATTCAGGTAAAACAAAATTCTAAGCTTCCTGGTTATTTGTGCAAAGTAAATTTGGATATAACAACAATATCCAAAAAAATTTTTTGAGACTCTTAATATTTCATCTTGGGGGATAAAAGAGTGTTTAGATGTTAGAGCTAAATCGACTTCACAAAGTGGAAGGTAAAATTAGAAACCACCATATTTGAATCTCTCTTTAAACCTTTGCCAAGATTGCATTGGGAGTTACATTTATGACTGAACAACTGCATTCAGTCTTTCAAAAACAATTCTGAAATCAATTCCCTTATATTTTGGAATATGCTGTAATATGCATCTAAAATTTTCTTCATGTGTAATAAATACTGTAGAACTCATTGGTTCGACCTCTACAGCAATTCAATTCAAACAAATGCCTTGGTGAATAAAAGTAAAAAAAAAATTGTAATTGGAAACAAGAACTGACATATAAAGTATTGAAGTAAAACTTCTTTAATTCACTTACTGTTCCATTTAATAGTTTGATAAAACAAATGTCTTTGTTAGGGAACAACTTTCATCAATAACTTGGTAATTATTTGGAGTCCCATCTTCTGGATTCTTTATTTTACTCAGCTTACTAGGAAAATGGTTTCCTTATAACTGGGCCTGCTCTTCTCTTTGTTATGTTAAACCACCTTACAAGTCATTAAAACAAGGTGGGAAGTATTGACTATCTAACATTCTTTTCTGTGATCTCACCTAAATTACACATTGATTTTTTTTTTTAAAGATATCTCTGCACAGATAAATAACCAGTAAGATTACATTCTGGCAAAGCAATGCCAACTACTGTATAACTTTGGCAAAATACTAGTACGCTGTACAGCAGTAATTACAGAAGTGATAAGAACTCAGAGCTTACCATCTGTTTTACATAGATAATTTTCAGCTGTCTCTTCTATTGATTTGTTATATATGTGCTTTTTTTTCTAAAGGCCTGATATTTTAACAAACTATTTCTGCTATTCTTATGAAAAGTACTCAATGTCACAATATATGCTGCAATACTGCATCAATAGGCAACATAAAATATGCACTTCTGAAACAGTTAGGTTATAAAAGTTAAACTTGGGATACAAATAAAACAAAAAAAACAACATAACACTAGAACATAAACAGTACTCTGCTGGATCAGATCTGCATTTTCCCACTACTCTTACATACTCCATTCTGCTGCACTAATACCTAATCTTATTTTCAAAGCAGAAAGCAAAGTCCTAACAAAGTAAGTAGAAACTAATTGTGTCATCACTTCTGCACTTCAATTCCACTTTATACAGAAAGATCAGACGTGAAGAGGGTTCATTTAAGAGATTTCCCACAACTTAAGCCCTTTTGTTTGTCCAGTATATCTTTCTCATTTCATGTAGGAAGACATGAGGAACAATGGTTCTTTTTCCTCCCGCACAGCAAAATTGGTGTCAACAATGTGGGAAGCTTCTCTCTTTTAAACCCGCTCCTCTTCAGATTGGGTAGGAAGCTGAAGCCAGACACTAAACCAAATCCAATTATTCATTCCTATTTAAACTTATGGGTAGCAAGCCATGACCCACCTATGATCCTAAACAGATTCCCAGAAATGCTCTTCAAACCCTCTCTATGTCAACTTCCAGACTGCAAGGAATGCTACCGGGTATCATATTGAGGAACAAATAGCTCCAGCTGCATGCATACTGGTGATATAGTATAGAGCTAGTGGTTTTCTGTAGGTCTGTTGATTACTTGACAGTGCTGCCTGAAAACACTGTAAAGCTGTAGCATTGTAGCACTTATAGAAGGCTATATGGGGATATTATGATATTGGGAAGGAGGGCATAATTATGACTGGGGAAGTGCAAATACAAACACGCATACAACTTGCCAACTCAGAAGCTGGAATTGCATTGGACACATTTGGCCAAAAATACAATCATTGTCATTATATTATTAACTGGTTGTGCAGATGTTTGTCAATATGGATATATTTTAGATCAGTGGTTCTCAACCTTCCTAATGCCGTGACCCTTTAATACAGTTCCTCATGTTGTGGTGACCCCCAACCATAAAATTATTTTTGTTGCGATTTCATAACTATAATTTTGCTACTGTTATGAATCGTAATGTAAATATCTGATATGCAGGATGTATTTTCATTGTTACAAATTAAACATAATTAAATTCTACTCTACTCTACTCTACTCTACTCTACCCTACTCTACTCTACTCTATATTGTCTATTCTATTCTCTCTTCCATATTGTCTATTCTACTTGCTCTGCTCTGCTCTGGTCTATATTCTATTCTATTCTACTCTATTCTACTCTACTTTGGTCTATATTCTATTCTATTCTACTCTACTGTACTCTACTCTATATACTCTACTCTACTCTATTCTGGCCTGGTTTCTATTCTATTCTACCCTACTCAATTCTGGTCTGGTCTATATTCTATTCTACTCTACTCTACTCTACTCTGGTTTCTATTCTATTCTATTCTATTCTATTCTATTCTATTCTATTCTATTCTATTCTATTCTATTCTACTATTCTATTCTATTCTATTCTATTCTATTCTATTCTATTCTATTCTATTATTAGACAATTTAAGATCGTCTTCTTCCTGGTTATTCGAAAAAGATTCAGTTATAGAAATGACAAACTTCTGATCATTCTCTACATCTCCCAGCTTTGCATTTGGAGTGAAATGAATCCCAAATTGCCCTTAGTATATTTTATTATTTTATTTCAAAACGGTCAGAGAGGAGGGTAATTTCCTTAAGAACCGCCCGCTGTGGCGCTCGAAGAGCTCCTGTCTCTCAGCCCCGCCCCTTTCGAGGAGAGTTTGGGTGGGGGAGCAGAGGGAAAGTGTTCTCTTCTCACAGAGGAAATTGGCCTCGGTGGCTCGCCATACGCAAAGCCTTAAGCAGCGTGAGAGTTGGAAGAGCAAGGGGTTCCCGTTTCCATCCCTGCTGCGGCGCTTGCAGCTTTGTGGGTTGGTACTTTCACGCTCGCGGGATTCAAAACATCACAATGGCTCAGAATGTTCAGAGTGTTACATTGTCTCTCACGCTGCCCATCACTTGCCACATTTGCCTGGGGGACCGCACAGAGTGAAACGAGTTCGGCGCCGAAGCCCCACTCCCTTGCAAAATGCCCATGGGATGCAGGAAAAAGCCCCCTCGGTGGGGGACAGGAGGAGAAGCACTTTTAATTCCACACGTTCTTCTTTTTCTCCCCCCCTCCACCCATTTCTTGAGTGGCTTTAAATGGGTGACTATTTCTGAATTCTAGCTTTGTCCCTAGCTTTGGAAACGGCTCACCGAAAACTTTATAAGCGGTGTGTCAAGCCCCTGGGCTTGACATGAACGGTGGGGGACAGGGAAGGAGCAGCCAGCGGCCAGCCGAGTCCGTATGCCGCCCCAGGGTGCCGCCCAACTTCCGCGGACCAGCTGGGAGTTGGCGAAGCCGCCATGCACCGCAGCCGCCTCCCTCCATTGACATGGACGCTGGGGAAGTCCCTACCGCCAGCTGGGCATTAGAGGCATGCCATTCGGACACCGGAGGGACTGTCTCTTGCTTCAGCCGCCCCTTGTGGCAATCGCGGAGCAAGACGCCTGTTTGGTGCGGCGGCAGGCAGGCCCAGGCGCTCCTGGGCGGCCATGGCAAGCGGCAGCGATGGCGCAGGCCAACCACCGGCTGGGCCACCAGCTGGCCCAGCCCAAGGGAGGTAAGTCACCCGCCGGGGCCCACGCGCACCAGCTACCCTCCCAGCGCCCGCCACTGCCCTAGTAGCCTCACCATGACCACCGCCCGTTCGGTGCGACGGCAGGAAGGCCCAGGCGCTCCTGGGCGGTCCTCCCACCCCAACATTTAGTAGTTGCTCAGCAGGGAGGGGTGGAAACTTCCAGAAAACTCGCCTTAGCTGCAGACAACTTGCAGCAATGTTTGCCGACTGGGATTTTGGCGGCCTCAGCAGGGCAGAGACAGCCTGGACAATTCCTATTGGCTTTTGAAAGCCAATAGAATTAGACTCTATTCAAGAAAGCCAATAGAATAAGAGGGAGTAGCACAGCTCATGAAAAAGGGGAAAAAAACAAAAAAATGCCAGACTGCGATTCGTAAGGACTTTGGTGACCCCTGTGAAATGGTTGTTTCACAGGTTGACCCACAGGTTGAGAACCGCTGTTCTAGATTGATATTTTTTTTTAAAAAGAGGCACTGAACATAGGGACCAACACATCTCCACATTAGCCAGTGTTTTAATTCAAATTTATACTGAATTATTTCAAGTTAAGAGAATCTATTTATATTATTTTAATGTATATCTATATATTTTATTTAAATTACTATTATAGACTCAATGTATTCTGTGAGCTACTCTAAAACTATTGAATTAGTTTGTCAAGAATAGCAAATATTTAATCTTAAATATAGAATAGCATCCAGAGTAAATCAACTTAATTAAAATATTTACATGCTGACTTTTCTTTTCATCTCTAAAGCAATTACTGAAGAAATCAAACACAGAACAAAATATGCTGTCATAAATCTAAAAGAAAAATAGCAACAATGAATATTACAACTAGCAAGATATAAAATATCTCAAATGAATACACTTTAATACTTTGCTATACCAGCAAGTACTTCTGCATCCATTCAGAAAGCTTTGGGCTTTTGCTTCTTAAATGCCATTACTTGACACCTTGTTAAAAATTGATAGGCTTTCAAGAAAATTCTCAATATATGGAAATATTTAATGCAAAGAAACTAAAAAAAAAACACCCTGACTAATCAAGTTTCAATGCTTGGGGAACCCCAGAAAATGTTGTCCACTTCAAGTAATGATGTACAAATTCATAACTTACTTCATACCAAAAAGTGACTTATGAACATAATTGAGCCCAAAAACGTGTGTTGCTAAGCAAAACAGTTTTTAAGTGAGTTTTGCCCCATTTTACAACCTTTATTGCCACCGTTAATTAAGTGAATCACTGCAATGTTAAATTAGTAACACCGTTGTTAAGTGAATTTGGCTTCCCCATTGAGTTTTCTTGTTAGAAGGTGGCAAAAGATAATCATATGACTCTATCATATGTAACTCTCATAAATATGAACCAGTTGCCAAGTTCCGCATTTTGATCATGTGACCATGAAGATGCTGCAACAGTGTGAAAAATGGTCATAAGTCACTTTTTCAGTGCTGTGTAACTTTGAATGGTTGTAAGTTGAGGACTACCTGCAATTATGTTAAAATAAAAGTGCCTAGTACTGGGAAAAGAGGAAGGAAAGAAAGGAGGCCCAACAGCAGCAAGGTGGATATGCTCAATTATAGGGATGATGATCAGTGCATCATTGGAAGACCGGAAAAACCAGGTTAGGGATAAACTGTCATGGAGAAAATCTATCTATGTGGTCATTGAAAGTTGAAGACAATTTGATGTCAAATAATAAATTAATCAGCCTTTTCCTTACAAACATGAATTTATGGTTATAAATGAACAGACAGAAAGAACACCCTGGAAATCAAGTAACCATTTCTGAAACGCAAGATTTAAGGAAATTCTTTCATCTGACATGCAAAGAGAATGCTAGCTATTCTGAAAACCACGCATAGTGGAGAATGACTTGAAACATAAAAAGCACTACACCAGCGGTTCTCAACCTTTTTAAGGCCGAGACCCCACCTGCGCCGCCCATGCGTGGTGTGACCCCGACCTGCGCTGCGCATGTGCGGCGCGATGGACCAAATCGCACACACGCAGCGTGTGCGGGCGACCCGAACCGCACATGCGCAGTGCGACAGGCCGAATTGCGCATGCGCAGCACGCACGCAGCGGCCCAAACCACGCATGCGCGGCACAACGGGCTGAATCACGCATGCGCGGCGCGCGCGGCGACCCGAACCGCGCATGCGTGGTGCGACAGACCGAATCGCGCATGCGCGGCACGCGCGCGACGGCCCAAACCGCACATGCGTGGTGTGACAGGCCTAACCGCGCATGCGTGGCGTGCACGCGACGGCCCGAACTGCGCATGCATGCCGCGATTGCCCGAATCACGCATGCGCAGTGCATGCGCGACGGCTGAGGGGAAATGGGAAAAAATGGGGGAAAAATGGCGGACTGCCGTGTTTGGCGACCCCCGTGAAACGGTCGTTCGACCCCAAATGGCGTCGCGACCCACAGGTTGAGAACCGCTGCACTACACTATATTTCTGGGTTGAATTACAGGATGGGAATATAGGGCAGGATTTGCACAGAACACATGAGAGTCCCTAGACCAGGCATGTGAAACTTGCAATGTCACGTGACATCACACTGTGGGGTGGCCACGGTTTCAGTGTGACGCATCCGGCCTATGGGCTAGCAGTTTGACATGCCTGCCCTAGACTGATTAAAACTGAAAGAATAAGTGAGTGATTTAAAACTTTGTGTGCTATGCACAGATTCCTACATTGTTTTCTTTCTTCACTAATACCACTGGAATGGAATGAAAATAACTCACTAACAGGTTTATCTTCTAACCATAGGAAACCATTTATCAGAAAGATTTCAAACACATTGAGGCTTTGCTTAACAAGGTTTAATAATGTTGAATGAATCTTCCATTAAAACATAAACTTGCCTTCAGATAAAGTTCAACCTCTAATGTTACATCGACACAACATGCAATTTTCCTGCTAACAATATGGAAGTGGCTTCAATTACTTTCTTCAACTTTGTAGTTATAATCTACAGTCCTGCTATTCCCTAAGGCTTCCATCGCAGTGCTAAATAGCCCTGATCTGATTAATTCATTCCCAAATATCAAAGGGAAATTAATGGAAGATTTTAAATACCATCTTTGTATCAAAATTCTTGCCATAGGTTAACAATAGATGTTTCAAGACTTTAAGGACATAAATATTTAAAATTTTAAGAATCATTAAATGTTTGCTTAAAGCAATACTCCCAGCAAGTCTCCTTTAATTCCACCTAAAATCAACAAAACCTCTTTTATTATTCTATAATTTGCAGATTGTTTTTTTCAAGGAGCCCTGCTCACCAAACAATAAAAGAGAGGGATTCATGAATCTTTGCAGCACTCGAGTTGTAAAAAAATTCCCTTCTTCAAAGCTGATTACAGGTTGCAAATTTCAAATCTCAAATTTTGTAGTACAGGTAGTCCTCAACTTACGATAACTGATTTAATGGCCATTTGAAGTTACGATGACACTGAAAAAAGTGACTTATGACCATTTTTCTGACTTATGACCATTGTATTGCTTAGTGACAGCAATTCTAGTCCCTGTTGCCAATGTTAACTGAGGACTTCCTATACTTATTGAAGTCCTGCTAAGGTTTGTTGGGATTATGACAATTATGATCCAACCAACTACAGTCAAGAAACAGCTAAATAAAACACTGAATAGTATGTGTAAAAGAAAAAGAAGAGGGAGGGAGGGAGGGAGGGAGAGAGAGAGAAGTAAAAGAAAAAAAGATTATAGAATATATTAAATTATAAGAACCAAGCTCAATGTCATTTCAATGGAGGAATTGCTTGTTTGATCATAGCTCTGACTGCATTACACTGCAGGGTCTACAATCTCCTGGTACACCAGTAAGAAACTAAGATAATCAAACCTCTGACCTGCCCATATATTATAGTATATAATACTATTAGAGAACAAATTCAAACCTATCTTACAAATTAGGTTTTTCTTAGTATATTACTTCATCTTTAGAAGAGACGTTACTTTTATAAGTGTTAATTCCAGGTTTATATGTAAAGGGAACAAGTTCCCTAGATAAATAGACTTAGGCAACCAAATACTGTTCCAAGAGTTAAGAAATCAATAATTGTTTTCATCATTCATGTGGGAAGAGAGCAAGTGAGCAAAGTGTAAACACTAACAGCTTGTGCTGACAGTGGAGTAATTTTAAATTAGCTATTCTTTTTACAGCATTAGCAGAATTATAAGTTAGTCCTATTAGGAGTAGAGTGAATTCATATACAAAGAAGTTAAAAGGGAATTTCTTAAAACTGATAATCCTGAAAGAAATTGGGCTAAGTTCTTAAATAAGCTTACGTTATTTATTCATCCCAAAGTATGGAAATTCATGGTCCACTAAATGTGGCTGAACCGTAAATCTTCATATTTTCTTTTAATTTATTATTCATGTTCTTAGGATGTTCCAGTCAGTTGATTCTGAGTTGCTGGGAAACTGCTAGCCAGATAAGGAGAAGGGATCAAGCAGGGAATAAATGTTGAGTTATGCTCAGGTACAAGAGACTCAGGGCCGAACCCCCTAAGTTCTGTGAGTCCTTATCTGTTTGCTCCTAAGAGAAGGCAGGCAGTCTAGGGAGATTCTTGTATTATAGGCCAAATGCAATAAAGTAGTCACTTTGAATCCTCCGCCTGTGGAATTGGTTGCTTGCACCTGACGTGAGGGGTTTAACCCAAAAGAACAGTAACACATTAAACTCTTCCTCTCATTATCTCTGCTCCTTTAGGAATAATAACCAGTTTTATGTTCCAAATACTTTGCCTCTTCTAGTAAGCCATGTCTTCTAGCCTTCCAAAATACTAACAGAGATTGGCCATCCTTATTTTAGAGAAAAATATTCCACAAGAATAGGATAGTTACTGTAAAAGATCACTTTTAAATTCCTTGATACTAGCATTTCCTTGCCCAGGTATACCTCAGGAAACTAAACAGGCAGACTCCACACGGTTTAAAAGCAACCTTGCAGACAACCTGGTCCTAAGCCATAAAGGATAAAAAATGAAGAGAAAATCAGTACTGTGAACTGCATTCAGAAGCCAACTGGTAATAAGTGCAGCTTCTGTAGCGGAAGTGTAGAGAGAACAAAAAATAGACTTAACATCCTTACAGTCTGGACTGTTGCATTCTGGATCAGATAAAGTATCTTTTACTATTGGTTGAAGGTGCTGGAATGTATAGTTCAGCAAGACCAGAAAGGCTTGTATATTGTTCAACTTGGCCAGCAAAAATGCCACCCAACTTAATGAAATACAATGCAGATCATTCCCAGAGCTTTTATGTTATTAAGAATAGATACATGAATTCTATCCCTAGTTTTTCAGTAGTTTGTTACCAGATAAGTGAATATAACATTTAGTCACTTTTTTCCAGCTTTTATTACAACTTAGAATTAGTTAGCTGGAGTTAACATTATCACCATAAATTATATTAATATTGCCCTTAGAACTCCCAAGTACTACTTTTCAAAAGGCACATTTGATTTAATATTTAGGAAGGCCTACAAGCTCTTGTTACAAATGTAATAGTGCCAAACCAAAGGCTTTAAATTGGTCCAAAATAAAATACCTTCTTCCAGGTCTAGCTTAATATGTAATATAACATCACTGTGTTGATTCTTTCCATTTCTTTCAAAAACTTAAGTTCTTATCCAATACTCAATTCTCATTATATATTTCCCATCCCTCATTATCTGTCTTCCCTAATGCATGGTGGGCTGGGACATTTAGAGGTTTGAGGCATGGGTTGAAACACTGGGTGAAGTAAATGAGGGTCCCAACTGAAAATATGATGAGGCCAAAAGTATAGTGGGGATGCCAGGTCAGCTGTTGTAGGAGAAGGGGGACATGCACACTTGTACAGTTTTTTTCTTCTAAGCTAGTTACCTCATAATGCATAGATCTGTTATTATTGACACCTACCAGAATAGCTGCAATTACATAGCCCTCTAGGAAATCTGCCAAGTGGGATTTAAGGTGTTTCAGCAGAGGCAATGTTAAGATTAGGAAGGAGGAGTAATTGTAATTGCTTGGAAGCCTCAAGGAGCACTGTCCTAGAAGTGACTGGATGAAAAGTCTACGTGTGGATGTGTGCCATACTAACAAACAAGGGCTGCTGCTAATGTACCAATTGCGTAGCTAGTAACAACCCTCCATGTACTCCTGGATCTTGTCTCAAGCCAGGTGTTGGGAGTTCCCAAGTTTTTCAGTCTTGTGTGACTTCATTTTCCATGCACTAGGTGAGAGTTCTGGTGAAGCTTATGAGTTTTGTTGTAACAATAGGTTTGCCGTAAGGAATTTCTGCCCCAGTACATGAAGATGGGCATGCACTTGTTCTGGACCTTATTTTGAAACAGCTGAGACATGATCTCGATATGGAGAGAATTAACATCTTCCTTTGACATGGTCAGATCACTCTCATGTCGTATTACAGATCATGGAAACCCTAAATATCTGCAATAGTAGTAAACTTATCAGTTTAATACTGTTTCTTGTCTAGTTGTTCTATAGAACACAAAAATAATCAGAAGATTGGGTGAGATTGCTCCAGACAGCCTTCTGCCCACTTCCATGTGATCTCTTGGATTACCGAAGAGCTAAGAGAAATGAAGTGACTGAAAAGATCTTCAGAGCAATGAACATAGCAAAGGCTGGCACAGGCTCCCATTTAGGCCTAGTGAAGTTTTCCCTTGATCTGTCCATGCTTGATAACTTTTGGCTAGTCCTTTCCTTTATGGAGAATGCAGCAAATCATACAATTTTCAGTGAGGATTCAGGTCTTGGTGGAGCTAAAATAGTATTGGTCTCTCTATTAATTAACATGAGGACCTGGATAGGGGGACTGCACCCTTCCTGGTCCGATGGTACCCTTCAGGAAAGGAAGCATCTTTTAAGAATGAGGTTTCAAGCCAAAGGTGCCAAAGAAGACCTGAATCAGTGTTTGGAGGCTGAGAGGGTATGGATGGGGTGAAATTAACTCAAATTAAATGCTACCAAAAGGCTAATAATTGTCAATGAACAGCAGGGTAATTCAGTAATTATTCTCGATGAGTATACCCTTCCCATTAAGAAGATAGTTCATAACTTGAAAATTACCCTGAAATTTTGATTCCAACTAAAGTAGTAGGTATCAGCTTTGCTGGAAGAGCTTCACCCAGCTTTCTCTGGTATATAATACCAGTTATAACTACTTAAGACCAGCAGCTCTTAGCAATGGTAATTTATATGTTGCTTACCACTAGGCCAACTTATTATAATGTGTTCTATATTGGGCTGACTTTGGAGATAATGTAGAGACTAGATTCCTGATGGGTACATCATAGAATATCCATCAGGAATTTATACTATTCTAATATGTATACATATAAGCATGCATACACACACATATTATTATATTATATATACTAATATACTATAGGTATACTAGGTATATACATACTATAGCATAGAATACAACCATTTTTAAGTTTGAAAAGGATAACTTTGGGAAGTACTTATAGCAAATATAACTACAATTTCAGTTGCATTATCAAATGAGAGTCTTTGATAGCTAAATACACACATTTTAATGAAAATAATAAATTATGAGAATTAAGACTTCTATTAATCTCCCAGCTCCCCAAAGATTTATAAACATAAATGCCAAAAATCTGTGGGCCAATTGTGATAGTTTTGTTAATTGTACATATATCTCATTTAACATTTATGGTTTATAAATGCATATAAAATATATAAATATGTGTATGTATACACAATATATTTATAATCATGAATATAATACTTTCACATAAGAAAAAATATCTACTGCTAACAATTAAGTTGATGAAAAGACCCATAAGGCAAACATAATTGTGTATAAATAAATGCAAATACACAAGGAATGTCTTATGACAGCAAACAGTTAACATGTATATGTTTAACAGTTAACATATTATATGATTTTTTTAGCTGAATATGCGCCAGTTGCCTGGAACATCTTTTAAAATTCTGTTTGAATAATTTCTTTTTCAGCAGCATTTTTTCCATATGGAAATTAGAAAATAGATCTCAACCTATAAAAGTTGCCAATCTTCAAATATTGGCAATTATGTTATGTGTCACAGGAAAAGCATATTTGTGTATCTGGATCTAAGACATTTGTAAGTGCTGCCAAGGGAGTTTGTGTTGTCTCAAGTCCACTGAACACACAAATATAAACAAGTCAGTTAGCCTACTTTAAGACCGAGAAAATTGCAGTGATTAGAAATGCCTAACTTTATTTAGGAATTCTCCCTACTCTTTTCCCATGAAGTCTCTCATCCCCAAGAATATGTGTTGAGCGATACTACTGATAAACAAAGCTCACTTTGGGTTATTTTCACAATACTTTAAAATTGTATTTCTTCAAGATTTGTCTCAGTGTTTGACCTGAACCATATATTCCTTGGGCTTCTATTGGAATACAGGTAATATTCAATTTACAGCCACAATTAGGACTGCAATATTCATTGTTAGATGATGCAGTTGTTAAGTTAGGCATCCAATTTTACCTTTTTTGTCACTGTTGGTGAGACATCACTTGATCACAATTTGAGATTTCCCCTGCCAGTTTCCCCATTGACTTTGTTGTCAGAAACCACTGGGAAACCACCTGATGATCCAAGGATGCATCAACAGCCATAAATTTGCTCAGATCATGATCATGTGACTGTGGGAATGCTATAAAGATCAAAATGTGAAGACTGGCCGTAAGTCACTTTTTTCAGCCCTGTTGTAACTTTGAACAGGCACTAAATGAATGGTCATAAAGTGAGGACTACCTGCATGGTATATTCCAACATAAGTACATTCTCTTTTATTGGATTCTTTGATTTTAAAGTGAGATTTAAACAACTAAAAATAAAAAACATGCTAGTAATTTGACCAGAAATCTACTATAAATATATAATTAATTCTCTCAAAGCTTATATTCAGAACACTATTAAATATGGCTTCTACAGCATAACCTGATGAAGTTTTATAAATGTTTCACAAATTAGTGAAGGTCCTCTTACAATTCCTTATTGCCAGCAAAAACATTTTAATCATTAATTCCAAATCCAAGAATATAAATGCTCGACAATGCTAGTAATAACCTAATGCAGAAACATAAAATTTCAATCAATGCAATGCAAACTTTACATATATACCAAATCCAAAAACACTACTTTTCTTTGAAGTTTCCATGTTGATTGTGAAAATATCCGCCTACTTTAAAAGATAGCTTACCATTTCAATTTCCTATAATATATGGTAACCCTAACATCTCAGTCAGAATGCACAATTATCCCTCATTTTGTATTTGTTTGGACTGGAGTTACTAATGTTGCAATGAATGCAAAATTTAGAAAATGTACTGTTTCAGATAGCCTAGATGAAAACGAAAATATTCAACACAGTAACAGGGATGCAGATATGAAGAATGTTGTTGAAAGAAAACCAGTTAAACCTATTAACACTTTCTATTTAAACCAGTGGTTCTCAACCTTCCTAATGCCGCGACCCTTTAATACAGTTCCTCATGTTGTGGTGACCCCCAACCCCCCATCCAGCTGGCCAGGGGATATCAAAAACTTGACCAAAAAAAAAGGGAAAAAATGGGAAAGTATAGGTAGTCCTCGACTTACAACAATTCGCTTAGTGACTGTTAGAAGTTACAACAGCACTGAAAAAGCGAATTATGATCATTTTTCACACTTATGATTGTTGCAGCATCCCCAGGGTCATGTGATTTACATTCTTGACAACTGATTCATACTTATGACATTCACAGTGTCCCAGGGTCACGTGATCAATGGCCAGGGGGCGTGGCCAGCTGATCACTCAGGTTGCAGAGTGCCTGTGGGGTGGAATCTGGGGGTCTCTGGAATGGGACTGGGGTGGGTGCCTGCCTTCCTTCCCTCCCCTTGTCCCTTCCTTCCTTCTTTTCTTCCTTTCCTTCACTTCCTTCTTAATCTCTTCCTCCTTCCCTCCCTCTTCCATTGTCCCTTCCTTCCTTCTTTCCTTCCCCTCCCTTAGTCTCGTCCTCCTTCCCTCCCTCTCTCCCATTGTCCCTTCCTTCCTTCTTTCCTTCCTCTCCCTTAGTCTCTTCCTCCTTCCCTTCCTCTCTCCCCTTGTCCCTTCCTTCCTTCCTTCCCTCTTTGTCCCTTCCTTCCTTTCCTTCCTTCCTTCCCTCTCTCATTGTTCCTTACTTACCTCCCTCTTCGTCCCTTCCTTCCTCCCCCCCCATGCCCAGGAAGGGACAAGGGGTGGGGGATAGGCTGCCAGCGTGGCTGGGGGCTTTGCTGCCGGCAAACCTGCCTGTGCACAGGCAGAGACAGAGGAGATCTCCACCCAGCTCACTTGCTCAGCTTCGCCAAAAGACATGCCGCTTGCTAAGTTAGCAGAAGCTCCAGGATCAGCGCCAGGCTACAGGTGATTCGCGCTTCTGCTAAATTAGCAAGTGGCATGTTTTCTAGCAAAGCTCGAGCAAGTTTGCTGGGCAGGAGCCAAGGAGAGTAGCTACAGCTGCAGAAGCGCAGATCAGCTTTAGAGGCTTGCCCCGATCCTGGACAAGAGGGAAGGAAGGAAGGACAGAAGGGACAAGGGGAAAGAGGGAAGGAAGGAGGGACAAAGAGGGAGGCGGAAGGAGGGAAGGAAGGAAGAAGGAAGGAAGGAAGGAAGGAAGGAAGGGACAATGGGAGAGGGAGGGAAGAAAAGGAAGTTCCAGCCAGCCCGGCTGCCGAGGAACAGAAGAGTGCAAAGCCAAGGAGAAGAAGGTGGCGGTTTCCTCCCAAAGGGGGCTCCTTTTCTCCACCCCTTCCTTGGGTTTGTGGGGAATTTCTCGTCACCAACGCTGACAGGTGCTCCTTCGAGCCCATCGCAAGCTTTCTCGCACCCTTTGCTTTTCCCCTCTCCGCTTTCGTGAGGATTGTGGCACCCTTGGGAAGCCGATCGTGCTTCGAAGCTTAGGAGAGGAGGAGTTCCTTCCTCCTTCCCTCCCTCTCTCCCTGTCAAGCCCCGGCGGGCTCCACATGAACGGGCAGAAGAGGAGACGAGGACGGGCGGGGTGGCAAAGGAGACCGGCGGCCATCGCCAGACCTCCTGGCTGACAAGTGCAAGTTCGGGGGTCGCCAGCTGACAGGCGCAGGAGTTGGGTGCTGCGGTGGCCTCCCCTTCGCTGACCTGCGTGCACAAGAAGTCAATCCAGTTGCTGCACAATGAGTCTCTGGGGAGGGCGGGGCCTTGCTGTGCGCCTCCGCTCTTCATGCGCCCCCTGCAGGGCACATTTGGTAGAGTTCGTGCAGACTGCCACCAGGCAGCATATTTTCCACAAACAAGTGAGGTGGAGCAGAGGGGGGGGAGAGAAGGCGGTTGACAAGCCCTGCCTAAGACCATCGGAAATATGTTTTCCGATGGTCTTAGGCGACCCCTGTGAAAGGTTCGTGCGACCCCCACAAGGGTCGCGACCCACAGGTTGAGAACCGCTGATTTAAACCTAAACAAAAACTACTTGTACAGCTGTAAGCAGTACTAGTTGGTTTCTGTAACACTAATTCATATTTCCATTAACTAAATGGCTGAGATAAATTTTCTGAGTAATATAATTAACATTTCTTTAAGAGACAAGTTTAAAAATTCTCTATATTTATGTAACTCAAATAGTTACTTAGTTTATTATCATTATGTTTAGAAACTGCTGGTAGACATACCTAAACAAACAAGCACATTTTACTTAGCATCTCTTCAAACTGCGATCCTAATTTGTTGCTTTTCTAAACCAAGAACAAACCTAAGATTGTTCAGATTCTATTGTATTATGAGAAATATAATCCAAGAAACCCAATACAAACAGAGCATTAAACAAGCCAGAGAAGATTCTAAGTTGTTTTTAGCAGTTTCAGCTAACAATTCTGGCTTATGATATACAAACCAGTGCAGAGTATTCAATACCTCCTGCACTGTCATTCATATATGAAACTGAATGCATAACTTTTTACTATTTGAACAATAATTCAATAATAAATCACATTGCTATGACAACCATATTGGTTAGCTATCCAAAATTCATAGACAACTCCTAAAGGGAGCTATTAAAAGTTTTGCCAAGTATTTATAATCAGTTTTGCTCAAAGTTTTTTTTAAAAAAAGGTAAAAATAGAAATCTGGATTTTCATCATAGTGTATTTATTAGTCTTCCCTCTTTATTCTATATAGTTCAAAAAAGCCTTTAAACGGGAGGGCCCTTTAATCAAGAAAGGAACACTTTTTTTTAATATACCAGTGTCATCATTCTTGTGCTTACTGTATTCAACCGAGAAACAAGAATTGAGCCAACCATTAACTTTTGAAAATTTTTGGGGTTAAAAAAAAAATAGCCCAAAACCATACTCCCTCTGGAGAAAGTTCTGTCCATTTCTATAAACGATAGTGAAGGTTAGAAGAAGATGTCACACCTGGGGAAGTAAGACAAAGTTGAGATATTGCAATAGCCGAGAACAACCCACATGCCAATTACAAGGAAGCGAAGAAGAAAACATGGATAAATCGATTCGTTAAATGCCACACAAACAGAAGGGCAGGAGAAGATCAGAAGACAATAGTGGCTCTTCTCTCTCTCTCTCTCTCTCTCTCTCTCTCTCTCTCTCTCTCTCTCTCTCTCCTACGCCCTTCCTCACCACGTTGAGAGGCAAAGCTGGCTGGGCCTTCGAGTCCCACTTCCCCCCCCTCCCGCCCCAAGCTCTTCTGCATGCAACTCCCACAAGGCGCCGGTCTGGCAAAGAGCCCCCATGACAGAGGAGTGGGGTCTGCGAAGGCCAAAGGAAGAAGCGACTCCGCCTCGCCCCCTGCGCCACCAAGCCGGGCCAAACTATGGCCGTCATTCCTCCGAACCACGCATTATCCGAGTCCGGAGAAAGGCCAAGCCTACTAGGCGCCCCACGCCCAACTCCAACAGGCCCGCAGCTCCTTTCCCCTCCTTATTCCTCGTACTTACCCCCAGAACCCGCAGGGGCAACGGGGCGGCAAGCTGGGGGCTTTGCTGCGCTCGCTGCCGGCGTCTCCCATGGCGGCGGCGGCGGCGGCGGCACCAGCGTTCAGGGTCAGGGCAGGGGAAGGGACAGCTCAAGGCAGAGGATCCAGGCCGGGACTCGATGCCGGGATTCCAGGCCGGTCAGCTGGAGTCGGACGCTACCACTACGGAGACGGCTAGGAGGGTGGGTGAAAGAAGAGGAGGCGGCGGCGGCGGCAGTAACGACGGCGGCGGAAAAAGAGGCAGCCGCGCCCTTTGGTGCTTGAGGTGACACTGAGCTACGGGCGGAGGCTACCGGAGGGTTGTGACGGGCCCACAACATGCCATCCCCACGATTAGCGCGCGCCCCCTGACCCAACAATGCCCTCAGCTCCTCCCCCTCAGGCAAGTAAGGGTGGTCTTGTCCGCCCGCAGGCTCCACTTAAGGTGGAGCGAACCAACGCTCAGAAATAAAGGGGAGAGATCGGAGACCGTGCAGAAGGCTAGTGCGGAAGCGGACCTTTCCTTTAAAGAAGCAGTATTGCTTGGGGTTTAAAACGGACAGCATTCAGCGGCGAATAAGGTCAAGAATTGTATTTGGGGAACGATCGGATACCCCCTACGCTATTATTGGTCGATGGTGTGGCCTGAAGCGACTGGGTCAAGGGTGAGAGAGAGAAGATTCTGCGCACGCGTAAGATTGGAAACACGGAAGTAAGAGTGCGGTAAAGAGTCTCTCTTGAGAGGTTTCCCCTCCCCCTGCTACATGGAATTCCCTGACTAAGCGGCGCAGCAAAGCCCGGGAGTTCCTGTTGTGGTTGCCTTACCGGCGGCTTGCTCTTCTCAGTCATCGTCATCTCTCTTCCCCCCCCCCTTCCCACCACGCTTTACTAAGAGTTTCTTTTCCACTGACTCCTTAAAATACAGGTTGTGGTTGGAAGAGTCAGGCTGAAATCGTGCGCTAAATCTTTTTTTAATCCTAATACCGTCGGAATGGATTGGATCGATTCCTTTGTTGTTATGCATAAAAATGCGCTGCTTTTCCAAGTATGGAAAATACGGAAATCTCTGCTCCGTGCTTTTGATTCCAGCATTACAAGCAAAAAATAAAGTAGGGGGATGGCTCCCCGAATGCTAAATTTCCTATAATTGACACTTCTGCTTACGCCTAGTGGTTTGCCTTCGTGATATTGAATGTTGCAATACTGAACCTTGGAAGAGAGAGAAGGGGAAAAAATGTATATCCCGAGTAACATAAAGAAGAAAATGATCCGTGATATCTTAAATACTAGCCATTACATAATGGCATAGGTTTTTGTAGACCAGATGAGCCAAATAAATTACTTTTGCAAGTACATCTAGTTGTGGGAGGGAGAGGGAATAGTGTTTTTAAAAAATGGGAGTGATTTAATCTGAGGAAAGTAGGACGTGATTTGCAAACTCTATAGATTTTGCGAGATTTTTAAAATATTTAGCCTAGTCCTTTACACAGAATGATTCTTTAAAGTACCTTAACAGTAGATATTAATATTTTAATTCTTTTCAGTGGTATAAGTTTTCATGGGCTAAAATTGACTTTTTAAAATGCAAAAACTATGGAGTTGCCTATGTTGAGGCACTTGGCTGTTGGTTTTAAAAGAGACCAGTTGCTATCAATGCCTGTTAGATATAATGGCTGTTTTATGTCCTTTGAAATCCCAGCAGTTTATTTTAAATACTACATGATAAGCTGCTTCCTGAATATTTTTGGTTAGTCAGTACAGAGTGCATAGATCCTTAGCCTCATTCTGCAGGGCTCTTCTCATGTAAGATTATCTTCAGCTGACATAGGTGCTAAGGAAACAAAAAACAAAATAGAGATAAATAACTGCATAATGCAAAAATTGTATAGCCTGAAACAATTAAGTTAAAGGAAACTAAATCAAAACAGTGATTGTGATAACTCTGCTGTCCACAGTTGCTGTCTGCCACTTCATGTATCTATGCAGATACTCAAACAAAACAGTTGGTGCTTTGCTTTGCTGATAAGGAACTGGCAAGAGAAGATTGTAAAACCAGTGATATAGTAGTCACAGGAGAAGAAGGAAGAAACATAAGCGGCATTAATTTCCAAATGTCATATTAATTTCAGGGGATTCTGAGGCAAAAGAGCAATGGATGAGTTAGCTGACAGCTAAAGGAATTATAGCTAAAATGAATTTGATTACTCTTATAGCTGTTAAAGATATTGGTGCATTGGATTGTAAACTTAAAAATGGACTGAGCAGTTGACATTAATTAGGATTTATGAAATGCTGGATGAGATGGAAAAATGACTCCTGGAGAAGACACACCAAAGTGTTTTTAAGAGCGGACATACATTGGGAAGCCGTGCTGAAGTAGAATGGTGTTATGGGACATATGGCTATATGACCATAGGACTCTACTATAGTTGAAATAGAAGAAATAAGATCAAGGTTTATTTACCAGGATATAACTGGTCAAGTGCTTACAGATAGTCCTTTACTTATGGCCAAAATTGGGATCAGAATTTCTGTTGCTAAGCAAGGTGGTTAAGTGAATCCTGTCCAGTTATACAACCATTTTTTGCCATGGTTAAGTGGATCACTGCACTTGTCAAATGAATCATGTGACCATTAAGTGAATCCTATTGCCTGCTTGTCAGAAACTGGCTAGGAGAGTTGCAAATGGTGATCACATGCTGTAACTTGTAAATGGCAGTTGCCAGACGCCCAAATTTTGATCATGTAACTGTGAGGATGCTGCAATGGTTTTAAGTGTGAGGACTGGTTGTAAGTCACTTTTTTCAGTATCATTGTAACTTTGAATAGTCACTAAATGAATGGTGGTAAATTGAGGACTACTTATATATTCAGTCAGGGAGTTGATGTAAAATACCATCTGGTTTCATCTGTTTTCCTGAAGTGGAGAGGAGTAATTGCAGATTGGATCACATCTAAGCGAGGGACAAACATAGATTCACATCATTTAATGTTAAGATTGTTTATTTAGAATGCTTTGAGAACCATTGTAAACTTAAAGGAAAAAATAAAGAACTCAGGGCTATGCTAAACTTATCTACATAAAGAGATTTACTTTAAAAAGGATGCAAAACTATTAGATCAGGTTGGCACAATTTTTCTCCCATTTCAATTTTACATATTACTGACTAGATACCCTATTATGAATATGTTCTTTCATGTTCAACTCTCTAGCAGAACTTGAAACCAAACCCAACAATTTTGCCCCTGCATAAGGAATAGGCATGAAAGGTTGAAAACGGGGAAGCAGACAAAAGATCTCTATCACATTAGATTTAGGAAGAAGAAAATGACAACACACTATCCTTTCTAAATATCCTCATCAACAAAAGAAAAACAGCAAATTAGAAATGCAAGTTCTTTGAAAAATACAGTAACCCACACTTACCAAATACTCCATTACTCAACCTCTACAAGAGGAGCTATGTAAGAACATGACATTGCAAACACCCGAAAAAGGAAGCAGACTGCCTGTACAACATGTAACAAAATAGATTCCCACGCAACAACTTTATCAAAACAGTGGCTGACCACTCAGCCCACTACAGCACAGCCAATACAAGCTATGTAAAGGATAACATTGCCATACATCAAAAATATATGAGAAACAACCAACAGACAATTACAGCCACACTATTACCACAGCACACAAATCAACAAGGGCCTTCCAGAACATCTTATCCAACATAAAAAAAGACCTAGTAGCCCAAGAAAAAAAAACAGGAAACATTGATAACAACACAGTGTAAGGACTGTAACAGAGCCACTAAATAGGATAGGCAGAAGACAAGCAAAGCACATCCATGCACACAAATAGCAATCAGAAGAAAACTGAAAATTTCTTAATCTCAACCATAGTTTCAGCTGGGAAACTGAGAGCATCCTTTAATGTTGTAAGGTGCCCAGAGGAACTGTGTGACGAAATGGATGACAATCAAATTTAATAATAAATAAATGCTAGACCAAGCTAAACCTAAAATGCTGCAGAATTCCTGGAAGCTTGGCATTTAAACAAATCAGCCATCAATAGACAGAGATAAACTACATTTGCAAACCATTCAAAAGAGACAATAAAAAAGCTAAAAAGAAAAAAAGACCAAAACACATCTCTCTAGTAGCCAGTAGCCAGATAAGCAGGAATTAATAATTTGTTATTAATAATTAATATTTTATACCTAAATTAATGCCAGTCAAACAAGCAGAAAAACAATGTTCTAATCAAGGAACTACCAAAGAGAAAATCATGCCCCCACCAACACTGGCAGGGTAAGAAACTGTAGATAAACAGGGAGCAAACTCCACATTTACTATTACTGATTATGTTACCTAGTTAGGTAATGAAACATCTGGAAGCAAACAACCAAGCTCTGAGACCATCGAAGATTATACAGGAAGGAAGACTTTTCAGCTCCATCCAACTCTGTTTGTATAAGACTTGTCTGGTGACATGCCAAGCAAAGATGGGGAGAAGAGTCTGTACATAAGACCCATAAGGACTATGTCTCTTTGAATGTGGGAAGAGAGGCTGGATTTGATAAGGGGAAAGGAGTATGGAGATAACCTTGAAGATAGCATGCAAGACCAATTAAGTAAACTTCACTGCAGCCCTGTGAAGGGGGGGGGAGACACAAGAAATAAATGTATTCTTAATTGTATTTGGTATAAGCAGGGGCAGCAGGAAACTGCCAGATTTTCAAGATAACCTACAACAAATAGTTCCAGTAAAGTAGTGCTGTGAAGGACAGATATACAGTAATTGTTGTCTCTTTTAACAGCAATCTGAAATTCTACGATCTTCCAAATTCTTTCTTGGGTTTGGCTTCTCTTCTCTTCTTGGCAATTTCTACCATATGTGCTGGTATCCACCTTGTTTTCTTCTGTATCTTAGTCTTTTACAATCTCTTCTCATTGATCAATTTTGATTTCATTCCACAGTACTTCTGGTTCCCCATCATTTGAGTTCAGCACTTCAAAATGATTCTTGATACTCTCCTTGAAAATGGAACTATATGTTCAAGATAGAATCATAGAGCTGCAAAGGAACTTGGAAATCTTCTCGTCCAAACTCCTGCTCAAGGCAAGAGACCTTGTACCATCTTGGTCAACTGGTTGTCCAGTCTTTTTTTGAAAATCTCCAGTGATGGAGCACCCACAGCTCCAGGACGCAAGCTATTGCACTGATTAATTGTTCTCACCACCAGAAAAACTCTCCTTACTTCTAGCTGGATCTCGCTTGAGAAGTTTTCACCCTTTACTCCCTGTCCTTGGAGCTTTGGAGAATAAACCAATTATCTCTTCTCTATGACAGCCCTTCAAGTACTGGAAGACAGTTAACATGTCCCACTAATCCTTCTCTTTGATAGGCTAGACATATCTAGCTCCCTTAATTGTTCTTCATATGATTTAGCCTCCATACCCTTTATTATCTTTGTTGCTCTTCTCTGTATACTTTCTAAAGTCTCAGAATCTTTTTTGTATCATGGTAACCAGAACTAGATGTACTATTCCAAGTTTGGCCTCACTAGTGCAGTATAAGGCAGCAATATCACTTTTTGTGATCTTGGTGTTATCCCTCTGTTGATGCAGCCCAGGAGTGCATTGGATGTTTTGGCAACTGCAGCACAGACTGGTTCATACTTAAATGGTGGTCCACTAGGGCATCTAGATCTCTCTCACATATCTATTTTGTACCTATTTGGTTTTTCCTGCCTAAGTGCAGGATCTTACTTTTCTCACCACTGAACTGCATCTTGTTGGATAGGTCACAATGCTCAAGTCTGTCAACATCCTTCTGAACCTTGAGTCTTATCTTCTGAAGTGGTGGCAATCCCCACCCCCAGCTTGGTGTCATCTGCAAATTTGATGAGTTCCCCTTCTAACCTCTTGCCTAGATCATTTATGAAGAAGTTGAAGAGTACCCGGCCCACGTCATTTTGTGGAAGCTATTTGGCCTTATACTTTTGCTTTAGCTTGATTTGGAACTTGCATGTGAACAGATCATAATCAATTGCATAGCCAATCTTTGATCATGTATTTGTTGTTGTAACTGAATTCTTCCACCTCCTCCTACCAATAATATAGTGAATTTGATTTCTGTGTGCTCCATCTTGTGATGTTCACATAAATGTACATCAGCTTGATTGTTTGAAAATTGGCAATGCAGAAATCATTGGATTGGCAAAAATGGAGAGGTTATTCCCCCTAGATCATTCCTGTTTCCTAGTCCATAGAATCCAACCGTCTTTTCCTTTTTCAGTCTTCCACAGTTTATAGATGAAGTTGTCTTAATCATAGGAAGGATAAGCTTCTGCAAGCATCATCCATTTTGATATTGCACAGCAAACAGAAAATACAAGGTGATGGGAAGGGAGAACTAAAATGGAAGGCAGGGTCTTTGAGGGAGACATGTTACTGGTGGCTTTGTGGGATGAGTGGGCCAGATAATTGGCCATAATAGGCCTGTAGTCTGATGGCTCCCAGTTCCCACTCTGGTTTCCAGTTTCATATCATGTATTAGGACTATCATAAATGGACTCCAGACATTCAGGCAACTCCTACATCATAGCAAAGGGATCTATAAAACACTTAACTTACAATTAACTCTCTGTTGCTATCTGGTGATCTTTTGTAGTTCAGATAGACTAGCCTACATTGATTCTAAATGATTCGAACATGACTTAACTTAGCTAAATTTTATAAATTTGGCACCCAGAAGAATTAATTTAGAAGGGGTGGTTTAATGCTGATTCCTAGCAGCACCAGCCTTGCAGGCATGCATTGTTAAGAATACTTGTCTGCAGATATTTTTAAGAATCCAATTTGATTAGCACCACTTCAGTTCCTGCTGTGAGTCCGTGATTTCAGTTTGCAAAACCAAGGAGATCCTGAGATAACAAAAATAATGGCAGAATACAGAAGCATTCTGTTTGCCAATGTAGGCTCTGCTATGAATGTTTTCTGCTGCCGCTAAGCATTTGAATCATATTCTGGAATAAGATGTGGTATTTTCTAAAGGTCAGCGGGACTCACTGATAAATATTTTGTTTCTGGCTTGGTTGCAGGGAATCAAATTCTTCTCATTTTCTCAGCAACATTGCAGAAAAGAGTGTTATTTTCCCAGTCAGCAGCAACTTGCTCAACAAGAGAAAAGTGTCTGCTGACAGATAGAAACAAATTCTGTTTTCTCATTGCTCCCCAAAGCAAAACTCAGGAGAGGGTAACATTGCCCTCTACTTCTCAAACTCTGTGGTAGAATTAGGCTTACTATTTTATTTTCTTGATTGTTCTTGTTTTAACAGCTATCAGAAGGCAAACAAGCAACACAGGTAGTCCTCAACTTACAACCACAATTGAGCCCAAAATTCATGTTGTTAAGTGAGAAATTTGTTAAGTGAATTTTGCTCCATTTTACGACTTCTCTGGCCACATTTGTTAAGTGAATCACTGCAATTCTTAAATTGGTAACACGGTTGCTAAGTGAATCTGGTTTCCCCATTGACTTTGTTTGTCAGAAGGTCGCAAAAATGGATTACATGACTCTGGAACACTGCAACTGTCATAAATGTGAACCAGTTGTCAAGCATCCAAATGTAAATCACGTGACCATGGGGATGCTAAAACAATCATAAGTGTGAAAAATGGTCATAAGTCACTTTTTTCAGTATCGTTATAACTTTGAACAATCCCAAAATGAACTGTTATAAGTCAAGGACCACCTGTAGTTGCTGGTGTCCATATTTGTAATCAAACCTTTATGACATCATCTATCTCCAGTCTACAACACAGTCCTTTCAGCAGTTCCAAGAAGGTTCCACATTCATTTGCACCACTCACGTGACCCTGAAGACACTGATAAACCTCCAAGTGGCCTCAATGACTCTCTAAAAGAATGCAAATAACTAGTTGTCTGCAAGGAATATAAATCCTTCCATTCCCCACCATCCAGTCAGAGCTGAAGAAGCTTCTTGGATGAGAAGCGAAATGTTTTCAAAGAAAAAAATGAAGTCCACTTGCCTCTTGAAAAAGCATCTTTGGGACAACCATGACCGGGAAGACTGAGAATCTCCATAGACAAACTTTTAGCACATCATCATTTATACTGATTGGCTGTAGCTCTTCAGTATTCTCTCTTATGTCACTATCTGAAGAAGGGATCAGACCTGGAATATTGCTCATGCAAGACTTGTGATCTGCCACATGGCTCTATAGTGTTCTTCTTATGCTAGGAAGAATTGTTGTATTGAATCAGCTACTCATCTTGTTTTTTGGCTAAAGAACTTTGTAACTTTATAGGAAATGATGTCTTGAATGAATACATTCAATCCATTCAAATATATTTAGTGCATTTCCAGAAAGCACTGGTTATGCTTTTTAAGAGTACGCTGCTCTTTCATTCTTGAATCTAAGGGTTAGATCACCATTTTATTTTTTCATGGTAGAATTTTGTGCCATAGAGATTGTAATCTGGTGTACGCACGCGCTGAACAATTTGGAATTTCTGAATAATATAATTTCATGAGAAAAGTAGCCTAGTAGCTCAAATTCCTATTACTTACCTTCATCATTCCTTTAAGCAGGAGAGGAATTCAATATTCTTATCATAATGGGAAATGGAAAACTTCCATACATGTCAGTAGGAATTATTCTTACCAGTAGTCCTTAACTTATGTCTGGTTGTTTAATGATCATTTGAAGTTATGCTGGATTTTTTAAAAAAAAAACTACTTATGTCCTATCCTTGAAGTTACGACTACTGCCTCCCCCTCCCCCCTGGAGTCACGTGATTGTACTTCAGGCACTTGGCAGCCAGCTCTCATTTACAATCGATTGCAATGTCTTGCAGTCACATGACCACAATTTGTGATGCCACTCAGAAGAATGGATTTGCTTAACAACCATGAAACTTGCTTAATGATCACACTATTCGCTTTACAACCACAGTGACTTACTTTATGACTGTTATAAAAATGGATTTAAAATCAAATCCCATCATGTGACAACTCAATTTATGTCTGCAATGACCAAAATTCCAGGCTCTATTGTGATTTAAAGTCAGAGACCACTTATATAGATAGTCCTCGACTTACGACCACAATTGAGCCCAAAATGTATGTTGCTAAGTGAGACATTTGTTCAGTGAGTTTAGCCCCATTTTATGACCTTTCGTGCCCCAGTTGTTAAATGAATCTTTGTAGTTATTAAGTTAGTAACATGGTGAATCTGGCTTCCCCATTGATTTTGCTTGCCAGAAGCTCTCAAAAGCTGATCACATGACCCTGGGACACTGCAATTGTCGTAAATATGAACCAATTGCCAAGCACCCGAATTTTGATCATGTGACCATGGGGATGCTACAATGGTCATAAGTGTGAAAAATGGTCATAAAGTCACTTTTTCAATGCTGTCGTAACTTTGAACGGTCGTTAAATGAATACTGTAAATCGAGGACTACCTGTATTGAAATATCGGTAGTGGCAATATTGGCAGGTAATCCTCTATCATATAGGAAAGGAACTACTCTACTGGATAAAATAGCATTTGCTACAACAGCTTTATTGTGCCTTTTTTCACTTTAAATGCAATCCCCACAGTTGAAAGATAAATGTTCATGTACAAGCAGCCCATTGTGGACCTAGCCAAGTGGACGCAGATGCATACGCCTGATCCGGGCCTCAGGCTAGCTTGGAACACAGTGGGTTTACTTTTGCTTGAAGAACTCATTAAATGTGCTTATGTTCTGATTTTGTGAGGAGAATGTTCTTCCTCTCTAGCAGGGTGGAGCAAAGCAGAACAAACCTAGTAGTCTATACAGAGTTCCTCTAGAAAATTCTGGCAAGTAAATTCCCAGGATAGAGTGAGATTTTAAAAAGGGCCTGGTTAAGTTGGAGTAGATAGGCTCCATTCTCTGTCTCAGTTAAAGATTCCTGAGGAGCGTATTATTTTTCTATGCCAACATTGGAGCCAGCTACAAAATGTGCCAGCTTGCCTTTGCATATTCCTATATGTGACCATGGGTTACTTCCTATAAGGCAAGGTCCGTGTTTTAGATACTTTGGTGTAAGTGATGCTGAGCTGCATGCCATGTGGATTGCAAAGACAGAATGCTCATCTGCTTTATGGCACCTGTACATAGCACAGATATCTGGGTGCTGGTTGGTTGAGTCTGTAGATGAGGATCATAGTTTCTCTCTCTCTCTCTCTCTCTCTCTCTCTCTCTCTCTCTCTCTCTCTCTCTCTCTCTCTCTCTCTCTCTCTCTCTCTCTCTCTCTCTCTCTCTCTCTCTCTCTGTGTGTGTGTGTGTGTGAATGCCTAGAGTAGCTAATGAAGCTGAAGATGTCAGGATTGTTTTTCACTGCAATGCCTCTTTTTGCTGTTTTATTTTCCTGCTTTCTTGGGGCATTGAATGCTCTTATACTGTACTATCAACTGGATCCCTATGTCTTCTGATAGGGATGAACTACTTTTAATACCAGCAATAATGAATGATAAATAAAGGGTGCATCTTTTGTCAGTTACTAGACTGAGAACTGAGTCAGATCCTGCTACAAAATTGCATGTGGTAACTATTGACAACTTTTTATTTATAAATAATTTAGAACTGTATGTTAAGATGCTTTTTATTTAGAGTTTGTCACCAATATTCTCATGAGTCATGTGTAATAACACTTGTCTGGACTCCTTTAATTGCCCAGATGCCAGCTACATTCAAAGAAAAATCTATGAACGCTCTGCATTATAAACACCTCCCCCACTTTTTTCATGAAATAACTGTTATATTTCTTTTTCCAACAGTTGAAACATGCACTGTTCGTTAATCAGTTTGGTACAATGTTTGCTTTTGAGGTTTTAAATGTAGTGGTATTCTTACAGAAACATCTTTGATGGGAAAGAATAGAATGCTAATTGACTGGAGAGAGAAAGAGTTAAATGTAATTATGTCAGTTCAGATGAAGTGTCTCTCTGAACCATAAGAATGGCTTTTCTCATTTTTCTCATTTTAAAATAGTTTATTCTCAAGATAATAAAAAGATTCATATCATTTACAGTCCTCTCCACCAGCCCCTCTTTCAGGTATTTTTTTTAAAAGTATATGTCAGTTGGCAATTATATAAAGGACCAAAATAAACTGGTTTTGTACACCCACAACTAATGTGCAGTAGATTGTATTTATTGGAAAATACTCTGGCACATCTCTCTGATTTCACCAGCATACAATACAATGATCTTACTGGTTTTCTGATCTCCAAGCCAATTGCTAAGCCTTTATTTGCAGGAATTCAAAATTGGCTCCAAAGTTACCTAATGTTTTTAATATAAATTTATTAGTTTTTTTAAGGAGAACATGAAAACTAATATAAATTAATACAGAATAAAGAAAACAAAGAAAGAAAAAAAGGAGGAAAACAAAAAAATTAAAAAGTGCAGAAAGAAACACCAGAGGACAGGACAAGAAACTAATCAAGGAGAGAAGCAAGCTGGAACTAAAGAGAAACTTCCTAAGACAATTAACCAGTGGAGCAGCTTGCTGTAAAAAGTTGTGAATGCTTCATCACTGGAAGTCTTTAAGAAGAGACTGGACAGTCACTTGTCTGAAATGGTATAAGGTCTCCTGCTTAAGCAGGGGATTGGACTAGAAGACCTCCACAGTCCCTTCCAGCTCTATTCTGATTGATTGAAGTGATGAAAAAAAAATAGAAAGCTTCCAATTTCAGCAAAAATAAGTTTGATTACAAAGATGTTCCAACTCTACAATTTCCAAAAAAGCTCATTTTTTTCTATTATTTGTTTTTTTCCCTAATAACCGAAACTACAAGTCATGTGCATATTTTTTTGTTTCATGCAAAAAAAAATCTATAACATTTCCAGTCAGCCATAAATGTAGTTATTGTTTTTTTCCTCTAATCAAGGAAGTCAATTTAGTCATCTTAACTTGCTCCATCATCTTCACCAACCATTCCCTTATTGTGGATAATGTTGAACTTTTCATTTCTGAGCATATAGATAATTATGCGGTTCTGATAATATTGTTTTTTTCTCTTGGGATTCTGCAGAAATTATTTTCATCCTTCAGCTCTTCTAAGTGTACAGGAAAGTATTATAAAACAGACAAAGGAGGGGAGAAATGATGTGAAATGTTTACTTAATGATCTGCAGGCTGAATTTAAGTTTGTTAAGCAGATGGACAAAAAACATTGTTTGTTTTATGTTTAGTTAAGATAACATTATTACTATCAAAATGCTGTAATAAGGTAGTATATATGCCACAGCTGGGTATTATATTTTTAAAAAATTGTGAAACAATAATTGCTTGCTTATTTTTTTAATCCCAGACATTTTAGATCTCCTTAGTGCAGTGAAAACATTATAGTACCAGATGCAGTCTAATTGGAATGTCTCAGTCTCCTTCTACTTTCATCTAAAGAAATTCCTCTCCCAACTTCATTATTTTAATAGATGGCACCTAGTGCAGCGCAAATACAAAAACACTCACACGGAACAGGTCCCTTGTCCCTTGGTCTGTAACAAAAATAAACTCTTAATCTCTGGTCCCTGTCTTGAAATGTGGGAATCTTTAAAAGAATTTTGAGATGTGAAATGCGATTTGTGGTTACATCAGGAATACAACCTCATTTATCTTATTAAAGAAGAAATCTGCAGAAATGAGTGTTCCTCTTTGCCTAAACTCCTTTTTTTCCTGCAGTATGTCCTCCTATCCAATATGCAAAACATTATGATGCTTACAAAAGTTTTTTTTTCAAATCACAGAGAATTACAATTAAAAGGGAGTCGGGGGCTTTTCCTTTTGTAAGAGCAACCTTGCTACCCAATCATCCATTAGGCTACTAGAACTTTCTATGTAATATGTAGTGGGTATGCTATTTAAATCCAGATTAATTATTGAACCAGCAAAAATTCACAATAGAAATAAATTGATTGGTAAACTGACTTTTCTTCAGAAATGATGGACCACTTTGCATTCCAGCACAAATCGGGATGGATAGCAACAGATTTTCTATCTTCACTTACATCAAAAGTAATTAAACTTGAATTGGAGTCTTAAATCACGTGCTGAAGTCACTATAGAGTTGAAGGGTTATTTTCTACTACCCAATTCTGCATTCTATGCCAAGCATATTATACTTTCCATTAAGCGACAATAGACAGAGCTGTAGTTTTTGAAAGCAGCTCTAGGCCATCAATCAGTTTTAGCCTTACAGAAATTGGATATGCCTCAGACCAAATAATGTTAGGAGATGCTTTAGCTAATTACATCTCTTTTTTAAAAAAACAAAAAACTATTAAACAGATTGTGTTTATTTTGCAGTTCCTGAAAGAATAGGCCTTGGAAATTTAATAAATTTAAAATTTAATAAATGTGAGAGCTTTACTATGTACTTCTTCAGTTATGGTTTCCATGTTAGGAAGTGGGTCAGCCATTTGAAACGGACATTTAAGCCAACAAAAGACTTCTATTGTGTCTCAGCCATTTATTATACTCAAGTTGAAAAAATTGTGTAAATTGTCACTATGCATGTTCAGGGTGTTTTTAATGTATTAAAGTGTAACATATCTTAAGATCTGTTTACTCAATAGATAAAGTTCTTAGTTTTGTTGCAAATTTTAAGATGCTTTTGGAATAAAAGTGGGCACCAAAATTTAAAAGCATGTATTGTGTGGCAAGTGCATATATTTACATACTATACTGTTAACTCTGATCTAATAAGCCAACACACATGTATTAAGCTTGGAGAGATTTTAGGCTTAACAGACTGATCTGCTTTTTGCTAAAATTTCAAGATTCACCAGCAGAGCCAGATACAAATGCTAGTGTCATCTTAGTAGGGGAAAGGATACTTTCTGAGGGCGGTCAGGATTTAGGATTATGGTACCTTTGATCATCTATCTGAACCCATACATTTGTTTTAGACCAGAACTACTATGGTCCCTTTACACACACACAAACACAATCTTTTGAGATTTTTCACAAGCTGTCTTCATTTCAACAATCTTGATTGGGAAGTGGTGGTGTATGTGCTTTTATTAAACAACTGAGATTTAGAAACTCTTGCTATCTACCACAAATCATTTTGGAACTGATAAACAGATCTGTTTCTACCTGCTGCCTGCTTGTCATAAATCACTGCAGATTAGAAAGGTTCGGATGTCCCTGATACAGTTTAAGCATCTAAGGCTTCAGAAACAAGTTCATTTGATTCAGATCACTCTAGCAGAAGTAAAATCTGACTCAATGATATGGATAAAATGTGGTTTACTGTAAAATGGAAACTGCTGTGCCATTGTTAAAGTTTTCAGTGAAACTGGAAATCCCTTGCAATGTTGGATACCTTAGTTACTTATTTAAGCCACCCATCTTAACAAGTGATTCTAAGTGGCAAATTAAATATTTTTTTAAAAAAAATACAGCATAAATGCAAACATTTAAATGCAAGCCTGATGAAAAAAAATCATCACAATTACCAATGCTAGTGTAACCAGGAGATGCATCCTTTCATATATTTGGGACCCCAGGCTTGAGCATAGAATCAGGTCTTTAGGGACTCGTGAAAGGCCATCAGGGTTGAGGTTCTCATAATCTCTGAAAAGAGAATGCTCCATAGTGCTGTGGCAGAAAAATTACACTTTCTGGGCCCTACCAAACAGCATTTATTATACAATGGGACCTAAAGATTACCCATCCTACCAAACTGTATTGGACAGGTAGAAATAAGCAGGGACAGACAGTCCTTCAAGTAACCCAGTCCTGAGCCCTGAAGGGCTTTAAAGGTGACAATCAATACACTGAATTTCACCAGGAAGCACATTGGCAACAGGTCACAAAGTAATGGTATTACATAAACTGAGTAACTAGTACCATTGACTACTTGTGCTGCTATATTTTGCATTTAGTTGAAACTTCTAAGTGCTCTTCAAAGGCAGCCTCACATAGAATGCATCACAGTAGTCCAGATGGGAATCTATGTGGTAGGAGTGACAGTGAGCAGAGCCTTGCAGTCCAGGAATGGGCACAACTGGCAAACAACCCAAACGTGTGGACAAGGCTTTCTAGCCATGGCTCAAACACCCCTAAATTGTGTCTCAGGTCTGTCTTTGATAGTGCCACCCCATTCAGAACCAAAGATAGAAAACTCCTGGACTCTTATTTAGATCTATTTGACAATCTAAAAGCACTGATATGGAAGGCTAGTTGGCAAAGGAAGAAAGTCATAATAAAGCTGAAGAAAATTGGGGTTTTGATTTATTAGAGGGGATTTCATATTATTAATTAGAGGGTTAAAGGGAGAAGTTGAGATAAGGGGCATTTTGGTCATTAGATTTAAAATATTTGGAAATTAGTTGAAAATAAAGATTTTATCTGTTTAATATTTAAAAAATTAGACCTAAAAGAAAAAAAAATAATTATCATGAATAAGTTTGATTTATTGATTAACCCAGGCAATATATATAATGGTTTTGATTTATTAAAGGGGATATTATTAAATAGATGATTTAATATGATGGGAAATAGATAACTTTTAGAAAATAGAACAATCTATTATATTCAAATAGATAAAATGTGTATTTTGGATATTAGATTCTGTTATGACACTACCACCTGCACATTTATGCATGCACATAAGCATTATACACCATCACTCCTCTGCCCATTTATTTATTTTTTATTTGGGTTTGTAAGCCGCTCCTCTCCAGGGGACTCGGAGCGGCTAACAACATATACATAACAAAAAATACAATATAAAAAACCCAAACAGAATATCTAAAAAACAATAAACACACATTCAATACATCAATCAACCACAATCATCCCCAGACTTGCCGGCAAAGATGAGTCTTTAGGTTTTTCCGGAAGGCCGGGAGAGTCGGAGAAACGCGGACTTCAGGAGGCAGTTGGTTCCAGAGGGTGGGCGCCACAACAGAGAAAGCCCTCCCCCTAGGGCCCGCCAGACGACATTGTTTCGCTGATGGGACCCGGAGGAGGCCGACCCTGTGCGCTCTCACCGGTCGTAGAGAAGTATGTGGCAGAAGGCGGTCCTGTAAGTATCCTGTACCATTGGTACAGCTACTGTGATCATTTCCTGCACATATTTGTTCAGAGTAGCAACTGAATTAACTATATTATTAAGAGAGTAGACTGCAATATGATACAGGTAGTCCTCAACTTACAACTACAATTGAGCCCAAAATTTCTGTTGCTAAGTGAAACATTTGTTAAGTGAGTTTTGCCCCACTTTACGACTTTTTTTGCCACAGTTGTTAAGTGAGTCACTGCAGTTGGTAAGCTAGTAACACGGTTGTTAAATGAATCTGGTTTCCTCACTGACTTTGCTTGACAGAAGGTCTCAAAAGGGGATCACAAGACCACAGGACACTGCAACCGTCATAAATATGAGTCGGCTGCCAAGCATATGAATTTTGATCATGTGACCATAGGGATGCGGCAATGGTTGTAAGTAGGAAAAACGGTCATAAGTCACTTTTTTCAGTGATATAACTTTGAACTGTCACTAAATGAACTGTTGTAAGTCAAGAACTACCTGTAGTTTTCTGTTCCTTAAAACATAAGAATGCTTAAAAGAATATTCAGACTTATAGCTGATCTGCCATTAGATCTAGACTAAATGAAGTTCAAATGCATTTAACAGCATTTCAAGGGTGAATTACCTAAACTTTCTCCAGCTATGAGACATATGCTAATTTATTAACAAGATATTTCAATGGAAAATAGGAGAGGTGGAATTTTTTTGGGTGAGATGCTGATCCTAGAAAAATCCACTTATTTACTATAGGCTACTCCTCTCTAGAGCATATCTGATCGTTTCTTGCATTACATTGAAATGTCTTAGGATGCCTCTTATGGCTAAATTAAATCATGTCCAGAGACTATAAATATAAATCTGAAATTGTTTGTCTCTTGGATTTGTTCCAATTTTTCTTTAAAATTACTACACTGGCATCAGTTGAAAATCATGTCAGTTTTAGTGTGCATTTGTACGAAATGAGATTAAAACGGAAATGATTAAAGTGACAGCTCTTAAGCAAGCAGACCTAGAATTATATTGTTAGGAGCTCAAGAACAAAATGTAGATTATATTTCGATTGGAAGAGCAGTTTCCTTTTCTCACAATCTGGTATTAATAATATTTTGTGAAAGTTTGTCATTACACTACCAAAGAGAGGCTCATAAACCTCTCATAGAACCTTTATTTTATTGAAGTATCTAATTACTCTATGCTGTTGTAAAAATTGCTAGCTGTTTATTTCTATGGGTATGTTGCCAGTGGGCTTATTTGTTTTTAACTGCACTTGCTGCTATGTTTTTAGCAGCAAAAATCAAATTCTGACATACAAAAACTAATTCCATGCCAAAACAGCATCATCTGTTAATGTTTGTGTGGCATGTTGCTATTATAAAAGGTACTGAAAATAAGTTATACATTCAGCAATCAAAATCCTAAGTGCTGTCTACTAGTCATTTTTATATGGAGCTCCGAAGTTAAACACTCAACCCAAATATATAAACTCTGACTCCAGTAATCAAAATTTCATCCTCTCTCTCTTTTGCCTTTGACAAATTCTCCTTTTAAAATTAAAAACCACAAGCTTCTAATATCTTTAAAAAAAACAGAAGTTTTATCCTTTACAGTTCTGACTTATGGCTTATGAAAAAAAAGTTGTTTCTATTATTCAAAGTTTTCTTGGATTCATCTCAGAAAGATATTATGTCATTTTGATGAACTACTATTAAACTCTTTCAACACTTATCTTTTGGGGACTGTCAAATGTCTCAGACAAGAAAATAAAACAGTGGGGCAAGAAGGCACCTTGCTGATCAGTTTCAACAGCCTTTCCAAGTTACTGTAATATCCTCCAGATGGGTTGGGACTGGATCCCCAGAAATTTTCCCAATCTGCCTATTAAGAGTTGATTGCAGCAAATCTAAAAGACATCAAATTGTGGAAGACTGATCAGATTCAAGAAGTTAATTTGGGTTTTGCCTGTCAGGTTGTTTTGTTTTGTTACTTCTCCAAGAACTGAAGACAATGTATGCAATGTATGCATAATCAACAGTTCTGTTGATTATGTTAATCTAGAGACAGTATCTGACCGAAATTCACCTTGAGTGCATTATCATGGCCAAGGATCTGAATTATATTTCTGTCATAATTCAATTCTCTAATGTCTGTACCATACTGGCTCTCCCATTACACACATTTTCAGTGAAATATGATTATATCGGGATTGTGGAGAGAGATGGGAAAGAGGAAGAGATTAAACTTTATGTGAGTCCTTTAGCAAAGTATCCTTAATATTGTGCTTTTATTTACTTATTATTTACTAAACAACTCACACACGGTGACTTCTAGTGGCTTACTTTCCTGTACAATGCTCCAGTCTTGACAATAAGATATATTTATGTCAGTCTCTTTCCCCCCCTCTTTTCCTTGTTTTCTCTTCAATTGATCTATTAACATTTCCTTTTTCTTCAGTTGTTCTATTTGCCCAGTTTAAGCTGTCCAAGAGATTATTACAAGGCTGCTACACATTACAGAGTAGTTTATTATTATTATTATTATTATTATTATTATTATTATTATTATTATTATTATTATTATTATTTTTACTATTATTACTCACTACAGTTGGGAGACTCTCAGTGGGTTACAGTACAATCAAACAATAAGCTCATGTGGAACAATTGTAATGGCTTAATAAAAAACAATAAGCTGTCCTCCAAAAAATTAGACCATAGAAAAAAATTATATGTAGCCAACAAAAACGCAATCTATAAATCAAATCAAATCAAACAGTTCTATTTTTAATAGATTTCTAAAGCCCAGCAATTAGAAGCAGATGTTATGGTAGAGTTACATAATAACAGCACTACCCCAGAAGAAAAGGGGTTATTTTATTTATTTATTTATTTATTTATTTATTTATTTATTTATTTATTTATTTATTTATTTATAACAAGCTTAATTGCCACTCATGATTCAGGTGGCACAATTACCTGAAATCAGTTTAAGCTATTAATAATCAGTTTAAATCATTATCAAAAAGAGATCCTACCTAGAAGTAAGGAGAAATTTCCAGACAGTGAGAACAATCGGTGGAACGGCCTGTCTTGTGAAGTTGTGGATGCTCCATCTCTGGAGGTTTCCAAGAGTGATTGGATAGCCATTTGTCTGGAATGATATAGTGTTTCCTGCTTGAGAAGGGGGATGGACTAGAACACCTCCTAGGTCCCTTCCAACTCTGTTATTCTATGTTCTATGTGGAGGTTTTCCATTTCTGATGTATACAACTGTTGTTGCTGTTGTTAGTTGCAAAGTCATGTCCGACCCATCGCGACCCCATGGACAACGTTCCTCCAGGCCTTCCTGTCCTCTACCATCTTCTGGAGTCCATTTAAGCTCACACCTACTGCTTCAATGACTCCATCCAGCCACCTCATTCTCTGTCATCCCCTTCTTCTGTTGCCCTCAATCTTTCCCAGCATTAGGCTCTTCTTCAGTGAGTCCTTCCTTCTCATTAGGTGGCCAAAGTATTTGAGTTTCAACTTCAGGATCTGGCCTTCTAAAGAGCAGTCAGGGTTGATCTCCTCTATGACTGACCGGTTTGATCACCTTGCAGTCCAGGGGACTCTCAAGAGTCTTCTCCAGCACTATAGTTCAAAGGCCTCAATTCTTTGATTCTCAGCCTTTCTTATGGTCATACAACTGTAGCCATAATCAAATTGATTTATATGATACCTAATTGTATAAAGTTCCATTAAAGTGAGAAATATTAAAGCAAGTGCAAAACTGAAACAAGCAACAGACTTTGGTTGTCAAAAATAGAAACGGAATCAGAGCAAACAACCTTAACGTTGCATGAAAAGTTGAGAAGAACATTTTCTCCATGCTTCTATAAACCACCAAGAATGGACACAATTTTGCAACAACAAAATGTAACAAATTGATTTATATGCTTTAGGTGCAGATTTAAATTCCAATATCTTAACGAGGAATATAATTCAGCTCAGTAAAGTGAGAAAATATTGGTCGAGGTAGTCATACTAAGCAGCTGCTATCTTATAGGAAAGAATTGTCCTTTATAATGTTGGACACCTAGCAGTTCTAGTTGAAAAGCTCTTGCTCTTATTGTTACTTTATTTCAAGAGGTCCATCTGGTTTGAAGGATTCATATATAGGCAGTCAATTATTCCAATAAATTTTAAATCCTTAAACATCTGTGTTTGCATGACATATAGAACCACAAATTATTCAACCACATTTTAACTCAACCTGTTCTGGAATATCAACCGTGCAGTTTATTTATTGTTCATTATGTCATGAGAGTCCAGAAAATTGCACTAATTGAGGAAATTAACAATGTTGGCATCAGAGGAAGACTCATATCTTTAGCTGAGTCTGAAAATAGTTGGAGCTAATATGGTTTCTTCAGAACCAGCAAACTGCAGTTTCAATCGATAACAATTCAAGCTAACTGACAGTATTGTTGCTACATTTTATCCCTGTCACTATTTGGGGGCACTTTTTAAAGGTGGTTCAGATTAAAATAAATTAAGTCATCCAACATAAATGTTACCAAAATTAAGAATATTATCTAAATGTTTTAGAAAAGAAATAATTCCTTCAGGATACTGCACCACATGGATTATGATTTCTCCCTAGTGTATTAATTTTGCATTTCTGCTTTGTCTTGTTTTTAACTTTAAAAATCATCTGGCAGCATTAATAATAATTTAAAAAGCATTACACAAATATCATATTTATATGATTATGAAAAGTCCCAGTTCTTTAAAAACAGTAATTAATCATGAGAAGCAAACAAGGGTCAAGATGAAAAGCCATGGATCAAGAGCTATTTGAGGAAGAGAAAGCAGAAAAACAAAATGGCTGAAATACATTGCTACCTATGAACTGCTGAATATTTCAATTGTTTTCCATTAAAGACATGAGAAAGAACTGAATCACAACTTGGTTAAAATCAGCACATAACTGCTGAAGTTAATGAAGTGACTCTGAATGGGGACTTTTGTGATAAGATTGTAAAAAATCTGAAGACAGTGCAATCTTTCAAAGTAGTTAATCACACAATTGGGATCTAAATTAATTAGAACAATTTTGAAGGGGCCTCTTGTCGGCTTTGAACATTTAAAAAAATGACCCAAAAGAAATGCTAATTGCAAGAAGAGGAAAAATAAGGTATTATAAACAAATCTACTAGCAATATAATATCAACATTATTACAAGAACATAAACAATTATGTTTCAGATTTAGTAATTTAGGTTCTATCATGTTGAATTCAGAGGTAAATACTCACAAGCTTGAATTGTCTCCGGTAACAACTAGATTTTCAAAGGCAATTCCAGCAATTTCATTATTCTCACCTGTCCACTTTAGAAAAAGAGTTTCTATTTCTTTTTCTACTATCAAGGAAAAGTATACCCTATCACAACTTCTATCCCTTGTCTAAAGTATGTGAATTTGGACTTCTGCTCCTTTAGTTTGCCATATTACAACTCTGCTGCATGAGCTGCAATGCCTCCCTGGTTTTGTATTCAAGGTGCTGGTCATCACCTTTAAAGTCCTACATGGCATGGAGCCAGATTATTTGCAGAACCAACTCTCTCTGAAAGTATCTGTCCATTCCAACAAGTCAGAGAGCCTGGGCATGCTGCAGGTCCCTTCCCTTAAATGTTGCTATATAGCGGGATCTATGAAACACACTTTTTTCCATAGGAACTCTGGCTCTTACCTTTCAGATCTAATGAGCCCCATCCACTTGGTATTCTGGAAGGCTGTAGGTCAGGGGTCTTCAAACTTGGCTCTTTTATGACTTGTGGACTTCAAGTCCCAGAATTCCTCAGTCAGTGTGCCTGGCTAAAGAATTCTGGGAGTTGAAGTCTACAAGTCATAAAAGGACCAGGTTTGAAGACCCCTGCTGTAGGAATTTAATCTTCTGGATGGTCATAAGAGATGGGTTTTCCCCCAAGCACTGGGGTAGGATGTGATTTGAGTCTGAAGATGATGGCATTGGTTGCATTGGGGTACCAGGTTTTTGCTTTTGGCTGTTATTGCTTTTATTTTTGCTGTTGGTGGTGGTATTCGAGTTATGGGTTGCCCAGAGTTCTGTTTTCAAAATGGGTGGCTATATAAATCGAATGGATGAATGGGTAAATGGATGGATGGATAAGAAATTATGTTTGCTGATCACTGTATCAACAGAACAACCGACAACAGATGAGTGATTTGCTCTTCTTTCTGCCCACCATCTCCACAACCATAATTTGAAGTTGTCTCTTTCTCATTGTCAAACTTCACAGCCATACATGGCCACTGGAATGTACCACCATTTCTTTCATTGAAATAGCAATAGCAGTTAGACCTATATACCACTTCACAGTGCTTTACAGAACTCTCTAAGCCAGGGGTGTCAAACTGCCAGCCCGTGGGCCGGATGCATCATCCGGAAGCCGCACCCGCCCCATTGCCGGCAATAGCAAAACCGTCCCGATACTTTGCGTGATGTCACATGATGTTGCGAATTTGACATGTCTGCTCTAAGTGGTTTACAGAATCAGCATATTGTCCCCAACAATCTGGGTCCTCATTTTACTGATCTCAGAAGGGTGGAAGACTGAGTCAACCTTGAGCTGGTCATGATCAAAGGAATCGAATTCCTGGCAGTGAGAGCAGAGTTAGCTTGCAAACTGCATTCTAACCACTGCGCCACCACAGCTCTTGGTGTTCATATTCTTCATGATAAACTTCTTCTGTAATCTCCTCTTTTGTTTTACATTGTGCTGTCCATATTTATTTATTCCTGAGCGGAAGAAAATAAAACTATTTAGCATCTTTGCTTCTCGCCATGAACTGTGTTTAGTAAGCATATATCCTGACATTATCTTTTTTAAAATATTTAATTCATATGTGGTTCTGATCTGAATTTTACTTTATTAACAGTGTCATCTGCATATCTTACAATATTAGCATTTGACATTCAGTATTGATACTCCCTGTCATCAGTTCCAATCCTTCCATTCTTCACAAGTTAACTGGATAAGGAATCCTTGCCTTGTTATCTTTCCTATTCTGAACTATTCTGTGTCTTCAACTTTTTTTAAAATCTTAATATAATCTATTCTCTGTCATAAATTATACTGTCAGTCTTTGCTATAGTTAATGAACCACAGATAAACCTCCTTTTGCACTCTCTTACTTTTGCAGTATATATTTTACATTAGCTATTTGGTCTCTTCTCTTTGTGTTTTTTATGAAACCTACTTGTTCATTTGGCATTTCTCTTGCTTCTTCATAAGATGTTAAGCAAAACTTTCCTTGAGTTAGGAATTAATGCGTTTTCTTTTTTCAAAGAAGTCCTATGCCTTCTCTTTTTTCCAACTATAAATCACACAGGCCTTCCCTCCTGCAGCTTTAAACAGTTTCTTTTTTTATTAAAAGTGTTAACAACAACAAGAAGAATTAGAAGAAAATAAATTACAACAAAAATAATGAAAAAGAAAGAAAGATATACCAGAAAAGGCTAAAAGTGAAATAGGAAAAGACAAGTAAAAAAAGAGCAAGATATAAATAAGTGGCTTCTGATATTCTTTACAGCAGTTATAAGTACAATTATATTTTAATCTTTCTCTTTAAAGTTACATCATAACTCTCTTCTTTCTATAATCTATCCTGCCTAATCATCAAAACCATAAATCACAGCTTTATACAACTAAATTGATATTTCATGTTCTTGGTGCTTTGTTATCTGGCAGTTGGTCTATTGCCTGTCATAACTTACATTCTTATATGGAGTTAGTTTATTCTCTCCCGTGTTGCTGTGATTCTGTAATCCCATTTATAAAAGGTTACAGTACAGTCTTCCCACCTTCCTTAAACTATCTTTACTTCTTACAGAATCTGCTGTGATTATTTTTGTCTATTCCTGTCTAAGTTCTTGTGACTTGTTTGATCAAATTACTCTCATTTATATTTTCTTGTGTATTTCTCTGTTTTTTTTGTCAGTCCTGACTCAGATATGTTTCCTTGTTCTGTCATACTTGACACTAGAAATCTGTGTTCAGTGGTTGTACATCCTTCTTAAACCCACGATTTTCATCCTTCACATTTCTTATTGAGGGTGCGAGGTATTTAAACTTTGCATCTAACTGCAGTTGCTTAAAAGTATCTGTACCTTTCCCTGGGATTGCATTACTGCCCTTCACTTACACTGCAATGCCATTTTGAAAATGAACTTGAATCATTACACAGTCCTAACATTTGTTGGGTAGCTTCTAATTTTAATAGATAATCCTGTTACACATTGGATTGTTGCTAAGCGCATACATAATGATGTCCTTTTTGAATATAATTGCCACTTTATTAACTTTATATAGATTCATGCCCTGAATCATCTAATAATTTGATTTAATGTGGCCCATTCCGCTTCAGTCATATTAATATTCTTAAAACATCCAACTTGGTAGATTATATTTGCTTTGATAATTTCATATTTTCATTGATTAATGCTTCTTACACCCAGAGACATCTGCACCATCCAGTGCTTTGATCAAAACCAAGGAAACTTCATGCTGTTACAGCACATAAGGGTTGTGGTGGCACTTAAAGTGCAAAGATATTGTAGTCTGGGCATGATTTTGGAGTTTGTTCTCGCAAGTGGATTGATTTCTTTCAACCTGCAGAGCCTCCTGCTCCTCAGTCCCATTGTAGTTACTCATTACGATGTATATGGGTATGGGTATTTATGTTCCTTTTCCTGGGAGAATGAGATAAAAATGCCAGGAGTGTATCCCAAAGTATACATCCTCAGCAGAATCACACAAAGTGTGAAGGTTATCCCAACTGTCCATGTAAAGCAAACAGGCACCCATACTGGGCAGCAGCAATAGAGAAAGACGCCGTAGGAAGAGGTTCACTTTAGCAAAGACATCATTTCATACTGTGCAGCAGAAGGCATTGGTAAACAATTTCTATATTTTACTGAGGAAGCCACATAGATAGAAGCTCTAAAGCGATTGACAATATAGTGGCGGATAATGGGCCTCTTAAGTCAGATAGCACTCAACATGCTACTGAAGAATTGCTGTGGATCTCTCAGAGTACTAATGGCATTTATGACATAGCTAGGTTAAAGCCTTCAGGGTATCTAGTTGATGATACTGCCATGCAGGAAAAGAAAATTGGAAGCTGCAAGAAACAGAATTACAGTGAGAACCTAGAATGTAAGAAGCACAAACATGGAAAACTCAACTCAGTGAAAGACGAAATGCACTGTCAACACACTGACATCCTATAAATCAGTGATAGATAAAAACTTGAATTTGACAGTTTCAGTCAGAAGATCACACTATGATAGCCTCATTAAGGAGAAATCAACCACACTGGAGTTACTTCCAATTGCTATCTCATTGTTAAATGTTAAAACATTTCAACCCCTTTTGGCTAGGTAATGGTTCCTGAATATTTTTTATCAAGGTCACCTTCCTCTCTACCTGCTATTTAATACTATTCAGGACATGAAAATCAAAGAATGAATGACATTTTCAAAGTCAAAAATGATGTAGCAAGAACAACACTTGGCTACAATATAATCACTGACTGAATAATATTGATTAGACATTGTGGACAACCCTAATACAACAATTATCCGACTTTATGCTCCAACCACTGATGCAGAAGATGAGATTTTATGGTCACTTTCTACCTGAAATTGATAGATTTAGATAGAATATCTAAATTTAGATATAATTTAGATATTTAGATAGAATATCTAAATAAGACAAGCTGCTTCCAGAAATTGGAATGCCAAAATTATAAATATTAAAAAAGTAAATGTAGTTGGATTGTATGACCTAGAAAACTGAAATTAAGAAGGGGAACAAGGTAGCAGTTTTGCCAAACCAATGATTTTTTTTCATGGTGTTAAGAGTTCTAGTGGCGCAGTGGTTAAACTGCAGTGGTCACTGTCAGCCATTCAGTCATGTCCGACCCTCTATAGTCAGCATTTTCCATGCCCCTCTGTCTTGCACCACCTCCTTCACATCCGCCATGGTCATCCCAGTGTCATCTCTTATAATGTCTAGCCAGCAGGTACAAATACTTTGTTTGCCAGCAGTACTGCAAAACTGCAGTATTGTAGGCTAACTCTGCCCACTGCCTGGAGTTCGATCCTGACAGGGCTCGAGGTTGACTCAGCCTTCCATCCTTCCAAGGTGGGTAAAATGACAGCCCAGATTGTTGAGGGCAATATGCAAATAATGCTAACATTGTAAGCCACCCAGAGAGTGGTGTAAAGTCCTATATTGCAGTATATCAGTCTAAATGCTATTGCTGTTTGAAGGAATAGGTAAAACTATGCATGTTTTAGTATTTACTAGGGTTTTTTTATATACTGTTAAATGAATGCACAAAAATAACCAATTTGTAAAGTTCACAAGTCTGTCTTATTCAATTCCAGACTATATACCCTTTATCATCTCAAAATCACAGGGCCTGATTTAGAGATTTAAAAAGTAAGGTGTGAGAAAATGCTATTGTACATTTAAACCATTGCAGCCAGAGAAGAGACAACAGACATAGGATGTTTATTGTTAAGACCGTCAACAAACTGACCGGGCACATCAGACTTTTAATCATATTCTCTCTCATGTGGTATATATGGTAGTTCTATTTAAACTATAGCATTTTAATATATGGGATTTTAAGAGGGAAACAAAGGATTGTTTGAAGCAGCAGAAGAGGGATTGGGATTGGGATATTAATCAGTCACTAGAGAAATCCACATGGATTTCACATGTATGGCATTGGTGCCTTACTTGTAGCTTCATACTAAGTGCCAGCCTTAAGGTATTCAAACATCTCATCCATGTACAGAAGATAGCAGCAGGGAATAAGAACAAAACAACTTTAGGAAAAGTAATGAAGGAGAAATGCTTGGCTAGTGGCAAGAAAGGATTGGATATACTCTGTGGCTTTGGCAGGATGCTTGTTGTGGTTCTCTGGCACTTCCTTTGGCACCTACCGGATTTTCTGATCTATTTGACATTTCACTTTAAAATTATTTAATTAAAAACATGAAAAGATGGTGTGGTGAAAACTTTAAGTGCTGTTCTATTCCTAATAATCTAAGCACTAAATAGACCCACTAGTATTCAGAGAATATAATATGTAGATCTCGCATTTGATTGGAAAAGGCAAAGATTATCAAGGATAGTATAAAATGTTCCATAGGAAGAGTGACTAGAGGACAGTGGTAAGCATATTTCTGGTAAATTGGTAGTTTAACTTTATTTTTCTGGTGTTTATTTATTGCTTGCCTTTATTATTTTTATAAATAACTTAAGGCAGCAAACACAGACAATATTCCTTCTTTCCCCTCTTTTCCCCACAACATTTGAAGTGAGTTGAAGTGAGAGAAAGTGACTGGCTCAAAGTTATCAAGTCAACTTTCATGAATGGTAATTCAAACTTTTTATTTCCTGGTAAATTGGTAGTTTTAAGTGTTTATTGTCTTCATGGTATCCATTATAGGAAAGCCAACTATCCCCTGCTGCAGTCTGCTTCTCAAACAACAACTAGATTGCAAACACAAGGACCACCTGTGTTGCGAGAATATTTTCAACATGTGTGTGCTCAAAATTCCAAATATGCTTCAAAAGGTTGAGTAGTTCTAGGAAGCAGAATGCTAAATGTTTGGAAAAATACTGTCAAGAAAATAGGAATGTTGTACTGCTACTTGGGATTAAATTACTATGTACAAGGTCAGGACCTGATAGTTGAAAGGGTCTTCAAAAATTTAATTTAAACAAGAAATGCATATCACACATTTTGAAGCAGAAATCTTGCTCAGCTCTATTTCTCCTCCTCCAGGCATTCTGGAAATATAAAGAGCTTAGTTCTGCAGAATATCTAAATTCTTTTTTAAAAAAATAAATTGGTATTGAGACAGTAAAGTTGCTACTGGCATTGGCTGGTAAATGTTGGGAGGAAGGGAGAAAGGACTCAAAATACTGAATATGCTGTTCCTAAGGATAGGGGAAAGACAGTGCTGCAAGAGAGAGGCCTCGTGGAGGAAAGAAAGCATTTGAAGATGAATGTAGAGCCATGGGTTCTTCTACTCTGGTTGTGTAATCTGGAAAAGAACATGGATAACTAGTTGGAGCCTTAAAGGAATACTCTGTGCTTACATTACAGGCCCTCTTTGATTCAAATATATTTGTATTCCCCCCCCATCTTGGGAATGGCTGTGCTCATATACCAGTTTGAAATGCACACACTGATACTTCGATGTTCAAAAGAGTGATGCTCTTCAGCACCTATGCTGAACCAGTAAGGAGACAAAATCATGGCTTTGCTGTGCTCCTGTTAAATATTGCTTCAAAATTTGAAATCTTAACTTAGTTTTGGTAGATATGTGATTTCTTTATGACTTACTATGGCAGCTTCTGGGTGCTGAAGTCCACTTAAAGTTGCCAATATTGAGAAACACTGATGTAATCCATCCCAGGATGTAGTAGGTTTACCTGGCTTCCTTAACCAGAACTGGATTATGTGATCTACTATGTGATCTATTACGTGTAATGTTATCACTGTTAATCAGTTCTCACCTACTAGGCATTTCAGCCAAGATATTCTTCCATAGGAAGGAAACATAAAACAGAACCAACACATAAAGTAATTAATTAAACCCTTGTTCTGATTTGGTTAAGTTAAATGTACCTTCAATTGAACTGAGATCTTCAACAGAGTTTATATATAATTATCCCTCAGGTTGGATCAAACATGCTGTTTAGTTTTCAAGGCTGTGTCATTTTTTTCATCCTGTAAGAGATGGATACATTTAATAAAGAACACTGTCAGAAGAGCTACTTTTCTGTGTGCTGATAGTGAATATTGCATCATACTAAATTGTTTTAATTTCTAGGAGTTTTTTTAAAAAACATGGTCTGACACACAATTGTCCAACTTTTTGGCCTGCTGGGCTGCAATGAATGAAGAGAATAGTCTTGGGCCGCATATACAGAACACAGAATAACAGAGTTGGAAGCGACATTGGAGGTCATCTAGTCCAACCTCCTGCTCAGGCAGGAAATCCTATACCATTTCAGACAAATGGCTGTCCGGTCTCTTCTTAAAAATTTTCAGCGTTGGAGCATTCCCAACTTCTGGAGGCAAGTTGTTCCACTGATTAATTGTTACAACTGTCAGAAAATTTCTCCTTAGTTCTAGCTGGCTTCTTTTCTTGATTATTTCCACCCATTGTTTCTTGTCCTGCCCTCAGGTGCTTTGGAGAATAGCTTGACTCCCTTTCTTTGTGGCAGCCCCTTACATATTGGAATACTGATATCATGTCACCCCTCATCCTTCTTTTCATTAAACTAGACATACCCAATTCTAGCAACTGTCCTTTATACGTTTTAGCCTCCACTCCCCTAATCATCTTTGTTGCTCTTCTCTGTACTCTTTCTAGAGTCTCAACATCTTTTTTTACATCGTGGTGACCAAAACTGGATGCAGTATTCCAAGTGTGGCCTTACCAAGGCATTATAAAGTGGTATTAACATTTCACGTGATCGTGATTCTATCCCTCTGTTAATGGAGCCTAGGACTGTGTTGGCAGCTGCAACACACTGCTGGCTCATATTAAGTGATTAAATATAAAATATATAAGATAGTTAATGAATGTACATAACAAACTTCCTATGTGTTTTATATTTTTTTATTACTTTGTGGTACCACATTATTAGCTGCCCAGGGCCTCATGCAGCCAGTGGGCTGTGGGTTGGACACGCCTGGTGTAGCAGGCGAGAATATAGAGAATATGATTATTTCCCCATTTTCAAAACTCCACACCTCTTGTTCTCAGTGCTAAGGATCTCTTGCTTTGAAACAATTAGAATTGCAGCTGGGATGCATGTGTTTTGAATCAACCGTTGAAAGGAAAATTATACAAACTCACATTTGTGAATAATATTTACAAAATTAATTTAACTGGTTCCTGTGAAGAGATTCAGCCTTTCCATTGTATCCAATTTTTTTTAGAATCCTTGCCAGTGAAAAATCCTCATGATGCCTGAAATAGCTGATACACTGTGCCAATGGTTAACTTATCTGAAAACTGTTTTTATTGTTTTTATTATTTAATTTGTGGTGTCTGCATGTGTATAAATTTACTTGGCTTTTTATGGCATCCGTATGCATAAAATGAGTAGATAAGTACTCTACCAATAGAAGTACTTTCCATAATAATGAAGAGCTTGACATAACTCTATTCTTGGCAGTGCTTATTTTCTTTCATCAACTAATAATTTCGGTGCATTCATCTGTCTTTCCTTCCAAGTGGATGCCTTTTGTGTACTAAAATGCTGACATTATTTATAAGGAACACTGCATCTGAGTGTGCTTGCAATCAGTCCTGCAGGACAATTTCAGTCAACGTTAGTTCAATTTATTCCATCTAAATTACTCTAAAGTGTAAATAAAATTGAATCAAAGCTACTGTATTTGACTCATGTTGCAACTGCAACAAGATACTGCTAAACAAGATGCGGACTACAAAATGGGAGAATAGTACTAAGGAAGCTGTCGCAAATCTCAAAGTTTGTAGGAATGTGGAAAACAGATTGACCGCAAAATGTTCCGACCTCAAATAAGCCATTTTGAGGGAGCCACTTTTTTTAAAGTTCTGAAATCAACATATGGACTGTTGTTCTATGGCTTTGGTTTGAGCCACCTTTTCTCAAATTTTTCTCAGCCAAAGCTGGTGCCAGAGTTTAGGACTACCCAAGTTTCTGTGCTGTTAGTTTAGTTTGGATAGTGCAATGAGTCCTCAAAAGGGCTCTGGTGGTGAAAGAGAGGCCTGGTGGTACAGTGGTTAAAGTGTAGTACTGCAGGAAAACTCTGCCCACAGCCTGGAATTTGATCCTGATGGGGCTCAAGGTTAATTCAGCTTCCATCCTTTTGAGGTCAGTAAAATAAGGACCCATATTATGTTGGGGGCAATATGCAAACAATTCTTTACATTGTAAAGAGAGTGCTGTAAAGGGTGCTATGGGGCGGCATATAAGCCTAAAAAGCTAATATGAGAAAATATGGTTGAAAGGAAATATGTCTGGATCAGCGGTTCTCAACCTGTGGGTCGCGACCCCATTTGGGGTCAAACGACCATTTCACGGGGGTCGCCAAACAATGCAGTCTGCCATTTTTCCCCCTTTTCCTTAGCTGTGCTACTCCCTCTTATTCTATTGGCTTTTGAAAGCCAATAGAATAGACTCTCTTGAATAGAGTCTAATTCTATTGGCTTTCAAAAGCCAATAGGAATTGTCCAGGCTGTCTCCGCCCTGCTGAGCCTGCCAAAAGTCCCAATCTGCAAACGGTGCTGCAAGTTGTCTGCAGCGAAGGCAAGTGGTCCAGAACTTTCCACCCCTCCCTGCTGAGCAACTACTAAAACTGTAAGTAAAAGAGGGCCAGGGGTGGGAGGTGGGAGGCCGGCGGGCGCAGGGAGGGTTTTTGGCGTACGTGGGGCCCGGCGGGTGGCTTACCTCCCTTGGGCTGGGCCAGCTGGTGGCCCAGCCCGTGGTCACCGTGCGCCATTGCTGCTGCGGCCACCCAGGAGCGCCTGGGCCTGCCTACCACCCCCCCGAACGGGCGGCAGCGAAGGCAAGGCTAGCGGGGCAACGGCGGGTGCAGGGAGGGTTTTTGGCGCGCATGGGGCCTGGCGAGTGGCTTACCTCCCTTGGGCTGGGCCAGCTGGTGGCCCAGCCCATGGTCGCCCTGTACCATCACCGCGGTGGCCACCCAGGAGCGCCTGGGCCTGCCTGCTGCTACCCCAAACGCGCATGCACGGCACAGGGGCAGCACCGTGCATGCGCAGTGCAGGGGTAGTGCCATGCATGCGCGGCACAGGTTGAGGTCATGCCACGCATGCGCGGCACAGGTTGAGAACCGCTGGTCTGGATAGACCATGCCTGCTTGAGACTATAGGAGTTCCTGCCTATCCCTCTTCTTTAAATAGATTGCTAGAGGTAAGAGAGTTCACGATCAGTGTTCCATGAGCATTTTGCTGTGGGGTTTTTTTGTGGGCAATTGTGACAAAGAAACGGGAGTATATATATGTGTGTGTGTGTGTGTATACTACTTTGTTTCATACACAAGTGTTACTAATACTGTTGAAATGTACAGATGTAAACATTCAACTTTGGTTTGAATTTGGTGGGCATGTATATTCGACAGAGCTATATTCTCATCTGTTCATATATGATTATTATTATCCATGCAATTAAGAAATGCCAGGAGCCTTTTTATTTTTGCAGCTAGTAGCACCCCAGCATATAAGCAAAAAGATAAGAAAATACAACACAATTGCTGTTTTTTGGATTTGACTTGTGGCAGGCAGGCTGCCAAAAACAAGCAATAAGCCCAGGGCCTACAGAAAATTTGCCAAGGAGAAGATTTTTTTTGATTTTTTATTTAATCAAAATACGAAGAAAATGTTTTAAGGGAGATGTTTGGAAAAGACCTCTTTTCTGTCATTTCTGTTACAGAAAAGAGGAGCTGATAAGACAAGAAGCAACGGATGGAAACTAATCAAGAAGAGAAGCAACCTAGAACTAAGGAAATTTCCTGGCAGTGAGACTGATAAACCAATAGAATGGGTTGCTTTCATAAGTTGTGGGTACAACTTTTAAAAAGAGACTGGACAGCCATTTGTCTGAAATGCTATAGGGCAGGCATGTCAAACTCGTGATGTCACGTGACGTCACGCTATGTATCGTGACTTTTCTCCCATTGCCGGCAATGGGATGGGCGTGGGTTCGTCATGATGCATCGGACGTGCGGGCCAGCAGTTTGACATGCCTGGTGTAGGGTCTCTTGCTGGACAGGGGGTTGCCCTAGAACAGCGGTTCTCAACCTATGGGTCACGACCCCATGTGGGGTCGAACGACCATTTCACAGGGGTTGCCAAACACCGCAGTCCGCCATTTCCCCCCCTTTTCCCCTTGGCCGGCACGGGGCAGCACCGTGCATGCACGGGGTAGCACCACACATGCGCAATGCGGGCCGTTGTGCTGTGCATGTGCGATGCGGGCCATCGTGCTGTGCATGCGCGATGCAGGCCGTTGCACCACACATGCACGATGCAAGCCGCCGTGCCGCGCATGTGCGATGTGGGCCGTCGCCGCGTGCCGCGCATGCACGATGTGGGCCATCGCACGTGTGACGCGCATGCGCAATGCGGGCCATCGCACGCGCGCCGCACATGCGCGATGCGGGCCGTCACGCCGTGCATCCGCGATGCGGGCCGTCATGCTGAGCATGTGCGGTGCAGGTCGGGGTCGCGCCGCGCATGCGCAGCGCAGGTCGGGGTCACGGGCTTAAAAAGGTTGAGAACCGCTGCCCTAGAAGGCCTCCAAGATCCCTTCCAACTCTGTTATTCTGCCCACCCCGACTCCTATTCTGCTGCCTTATTGGAACAATGGGACGCTGCTCTGTGTGAAGAATGCAGGAAGTGTAGGCAAAGAGTATACACTCCCTGCAGGGTCACCCAAGATATGAAGACCATCCCAGCTGCCCAGCTGAAGCAAACAGACACCTATATTAAGCAACAGCAACACAGGAAAATGCTGATGGTCATTTTAGTGACAATGGCAAAAGGATAATTTCATGCTGCATGGAAAATGACAATTGTGAATCACTCCTGTATTTTACCAGGAAAGCCACATGGATGAAAAAGATTAAATGAATGACAATATAGTGTCAGACAAAGGGCCCCTCAGGTCAGATGGCACTCAAAGAAAAAGCCAAAGAATTTTGGGAGGATTGATGGTGTTTATGGTGTGCCTAAATTAAAGCCCCCAATTGTTGATGTGTCCATGCAGGAAAAGAAAATGCAAAGCTGAAAAGACAGAATTACTGTGAGAACATGGTTTGGAACATGAATATAGGAAAACTCAACACAGTGCAAGTTGAAATGAATTGACTGCACAATGGCATCTTAGGCATCAGTGAATGGAATGTCTCCCTCCAAGCTCAGAATGTTGAATTGGCCAATGCAAGCTCAGAATATTTTGTACTCTATGAAGCATTATCTCCTAGCTAAGAATAGTGCCGATCCAAGAAACTGCAGACAAAGGTGTCTTTCAGATAGGTGTGTTAAAATGCTGTCTGCCAGTCTTTGAGCTAGCAGAAAAATATGACAGCATAAACGGAACTATCCCCCTTGTTGATCCCTAGTCTGCAACAGTAACAGGGCTTGCAAAGAGTATTCTTCTAATACACCACCTGTGAGCCATTTGTTTTTTTTTTTTTTAAAAAAGGGAACAGCAGATTCTCTTGGTTTCATTTCCCTTCCATCTCCCAGTGGGAAAACAGCCACTAATGACACTCTGTATTTTATTTATTTAGTGTATGGCAATGTTAACATTATCCAGGAGACTACAGTGCTAATACAGAGTAGTAGCTTGGTTGCCTAAGATTGCTAGCCCTGTTTGGTTCATGCTTGCACGCTTTCCAAGGTGCAGCCACAGGGGTGTGAGCTAGCTTCTTATCAAAAAGAAAGACAAACAGCACCCTGCCGCAGCATCTGGGATGTTCTCCTTCCACTGAAGCCATCTTGCAACTGGGTGTCACAGCTGGAAAGGTCCAGGGTGCCAGGATTATGACTGCCTGCATGAAGTGCTGGCTCATCTTCCCACCAAAGTGGTACCTATTTATCTACTTGCATATAACATGCTTTTGAACTGCTAGGTGGGCAGAAACTGAAGCAAATGATGGGAGCTCACCTTGCCATGCAGTGTTAGGATTCGAACTGCTGCAGCAAAGACCATCTCCAGCATCATTAAGCCACTGAGCCACCATGCCTTTCATACTCTCTAAGATAAGATAAGATAAGATAAGATGGGATGGAATGGAATGGAATGGAATGGGGTTGATAGCTGTTCATCTGGAGATCATGTTCATTGTCAGAAATGTTAGCCTTTGAATAGTCACCCCATGGCTCTGGCCTGATTTGTGTTGCAAGACATAGAATTCTGAACTGTCAATTGTTTCCTGTTGTCTGTAGGCAGCATCTGGATTTTCATTCTGTGAAATGTCTGGGTTGTGCAGCAATTTATCAAGGTCTGAAGGGAAAAGGTTAGATCTGACCCCAAGGATTCTTAGTTATTGTTCTCGCCTGTAATCCATGTAGCAACAACAGGAGTACCAAGGAATGGTCTCTTAAAGTGGATGCAATTATCCTGAAGAATCGTGAAACTAAGTCTATTAATGGTTTAGCTGTTTGCTGTGTTATCACTAATAATTTCCTCAGGTCATCCAATCTTTTTTATTATGTCAATTTGTTCCAGGCCTGATAAGGCACTGAAAAAGTTAATCAAGTTTCTCTCCAAAGTTCCTTCAGTGAGCTGTCTTGAAATGGGAGGCATAGATTAATAGCTTGAACTTTTTCTTCTTAGGGGTGATAATTAAAAAAGAGACATATTTGGGATTATCTAGATCCCTGTTGCTATTTTTATATATTAAAAAAGTGGTTATTTTTTGGCTAGAATGAGGTAGTAGTGAACTGACACCTTCTGTGTGAAAAATATGTGTTGGGAAAACTTGCAATCTCTCCTGGTTTCTTCAATGATCTGTCTTGCAATGAGAGGCATGGATTAATAGCTTAAACTTTTCTTGTCTTAGGGTGATAATTAAATATATATATATATATATATATATATATTCTCGTTTTCTTTATATAATTTGTTATTTTGGATATATGGTGAATAGCAATTGTACACCATGCAAAATGATATTTAGTGATTATTATGATTACTTCCACCCTCATTTCAAAATCAAAGAATTTGCAACCGCAATCAAGGTTATGCAACACGTATGCAGTAGCATGGAGTCTCAGGCACCATGTGAGAGTATACAAGTAGCAGTCATGCTTGGCAAATACAGATAGTCTTTGCTTAATGACTACGCGTTCAGCAACATCTCAAGTTATGATGCTGCTGAATTATGAGACTTACGACTTCGTTGTGGCAGTCAAAGTATCCCCACAGTCAAATGGTCATGATTCAGGCACTTGGCAACCAACATGCAATTATGACATTTGTAGCTTCTTGTAGTCACATGAATGCCATTTTTTACCTTCATTGCCAGATTCCAAGGAACAAAGTCAATGGAGAAGCTGACAGGATATCTCAAATCCCATGACATTGCCCTTAAGAACCATGCAAGATTTGCTTAATGACAGTAAATTGGAATGGCTACAACTGCCATTGCAAGTTGGCATAGTGACATGACATTGTACTTTAGAACTGCTTCACTTAGCAAAATTCCCAATTACTGTTTTAAGCAAGGGCTATCTGCATGTATAAATTGCTGCGTTTAATAGATGTAGTAATCTTACTTCTCCTTTTTGAAATGCTTTACAATAAGATCCTCACTATAAGAAATAAATTACATTGACCAGCAGGAGGCAGTACGTGATCGGATTCTTGCTAACTAGGAATCTTCAGATATACATAGCCAGATGTTATTCTATGAGGTCCTATCACTGTAATTGAAAACACAACCTAAGATTATACATACTGTGTAAACATAGAGAAACCCCCCTCCCCCAACTCCAAAAGGGTGGTGGGATGGAGGTCACGTAAAATCCTGTACATAGAAGTTACACTACTCTTCCAGCTTAAGGGAAGCTGGACAGTATATTTTTGGTTTTTATAATCTTAATTAATATGGATTTTTACATTTTATATCTATGGCTTTTGCCTTGTTATTTTATTTCATGGTTGTGTGTTGCCGAAAGTCACCTTTGGTGAGATGGGTGGCTATATATACATTTGATTAATAAACGAATAATAAATATCACTTGGATTTCTATCAGGAACTTATACTAATATAGCCTCTATATAGATAATATCACCTTATTTATGGTAACCTATTTATTTTTTTACATAATATATATTAAGATACACGGCTCTAACAGAGTTGTAGGGATTCACCTTTGGTGACCTAACCCTCAACTCCAAACCAGTATCTTGACAACAAGTACAGTAAGAATGCTATTAACTTTCTTTTCTTTACCATGTTCTTGCTGAGGCTTGCTGCACTGTCAATTCCTACTCTTGCCAACTTTGAGAAATATGGTTATTTCTATTGATTTTAACTGAGTGGTCACAAAAATTATTTTAAATTGTTTTCGGCTCTGAAATGTGAAACTGCTGAGTGCAAGATGTCTCTCGGTTGGTGGCATCTAGCAGAATTTTGTTGAAAATGACATACATCTTCCACCAGACTCCATGTGGGCTGCTAAAAGTTCAGATGAAATGAGAGGAATGTCATACAAGTAGAAAATAAAACACTCCAGGAAATAATTAAGTATGCTTCTGTCCTCTGAATCTGATGAGGCCCTTTAAGCTTTTCTTCTTTTTTCTCCCCCATTCTGCCTATAGAATATTTGCAATGAATTGCTGTGACATATGAATCCCAAATGAAACAAGATGTTCTCAGAAAATCTAACCTCCCCCTGTATAAGTGATAGGAGCAGACTGCTAATATCCCTGCCTGTATCATGCTGCTTTCATAGGTACAACATGGTCACATTTATCTCAGGTTGTAAATCTACAAAAATGGACAAAATTACACAATGAATTGTTTATTGGTTTCTGGGTTTAACTTTCTGTCCCTTCACACTGGCAAGCAGAGATTTAATTCCCATTCTATTATTCTCAATAGAAGCTCTCCAGCTAAACATCTTTTAGAGATTATTTTTCTTTCTCTCTTTGCCACAGCAACAATTGAACTGAAGTCGACCAGCAAAAATGCTTTGTTCCATCATAAGGTGGATGACAAAAGTAATGTATGAATGCAGGCAAAGGGATTCTTATTTAAGAAGTCGCTTCTGGCTAGCAATTTCCATCCGCAAATGTTCTTTAGACCTACATTCATATAAGAGACAAATATGGATTCGACAACTCCTTATTTCCTTAGTAACACTTAATGGCATGTATAGTGAATAACAGACCAAAATTCAAGCAAAGGACCAAGGTCTTTTTATAACCTTGATTTTCTGTTGCATTTCAAATATTTCAAATGTACTTCATTTTATGCAACTAACTGACAATAATATATTTAGTTATACTAAGTAACTAGCAAATTTGTTAGAAGCTGGATGGGGAACTTTGTCTATCTGTCCATCCATCCATCATCTATCTCCCTTAAAAAATACTAGATCATGAGACATGAAAGCAGCAAATCTTTGAGTTGCATATCTGTAGCAAACACTTGACTCATCTGATCAGTTGTTCCTCAACTATTTAAAGTTTCATTGTAAGTTATGCTTATCATTTCCAAAGTAGCATCTCTAGGTTGATATTCACATGCACAAATCTCTCTCTTTTCCTTTTGTTTACAGTATTTTCTGATGATTTAGCACCTGGCCAAAATAAACTTCCCTCATTTATTAAGCTTTTGGCATAATCACATACACCACAGCTGGGAACATGCAACCTTGCAGATGTTAACATTGTCCTTCTTGGACAGAAGGGCTGGAAACTGTAGACCGGAAATGTCTTGTTCTCCTCTTTTTGCCACCCACCAGTTATATCTATAAAGATATAGGGTTGAAGTAACTCTGTGATCTTTCAACTCATCCCCTAATGTCCACATTTAAAAGAATTTGCACATGCAAGCATAATCAGGCCCTCAAGGCTGATGCTTACAGCCCAAAGGATAAGCAAAACTGATTAAGGAAGCCACATGTTCTGATAGAATATCTACATCCTTGAGCTTTCTCTTTCCGTGTGGATGAGGAGAAATAAGACTTGGGACTTTTCCAATCAGGAAATAGCTGAGCAAAGATAGAGAGGATCAAATGGGAGTCCCTTGTCTGCTTTAGCTGTTCCTAATACATCTAGATATCAATAGAATAAAAGTGCAAAGAACTGATGGCTCTGCATCTGTGGTTTAAACAATATTCTGACCTTGTATTGTTATATCTTGCTTCTGCCTCCTTCTTTTCTTTTTGTTTTTAACTCCTCTGCTCAGTTTAACTTTGACATCATCATCACCACCATCATCATCATCGTCATCGTCATAAGTTGGAAGGGACCTTGGAGGTCATCTAGTGAACCTAATTCACTAAAAAATATGTGTCCCTCTTTACAGTATTATTGTCCAACTTTTATTTAAATTTAACTATACAAAAGTATATCTGGGCCTATATTTCGACATATTTCAGAAACTAGGCTCAATTCTGCCTAGTATAGCAAAGATGATAATCTTGTACTGCCACCTTAAGCACATCTATTTATGAAAAAAAAGTATATGAAGAAAAGTATCTCTTTCAGCAGTGCTTATATAAATGAAAGATCATACTGAACTAGCTGGGATCACACAGGCAAGTGTAGGCATCCACATGACACCAAAATGAATGAAATATGTGATCTCAGTTAAGTGGATATCGCTACTTTGCACTTGTATTATGTTGCATATAGGTCTTGCCACTGGCCCTCTTGCTGCCAATCCTCATGGATGCTGCCACATGCATAGAAAGGGCAGGGTCCAATCATATTCAAGGAAGACTAGTTCATCTTGTAAACAAGAATCTCAACCTTCCCCTTCAAAAGTTAAAAGCCCGCAATGGCATCAGGACAAAATGTGACAAACAACAACAACATAATAATAATAATGATAAAGTTGGAAGGGACCTCGGAGGTCATCTAGTCCAACTCCCTGCTCAGGCAGGAAACCCTACACCATTTCAGACAAATGGCTGTCCAGTTTCTTCTTAAAAACTTCCAGTGTTGGAGCATTTACCGCTTCTGGAGGCAGGTTGTTCCACTGGTTAATTGTTCTAACTGTCAGGAAGTTTCTCCTTAGTTCTAGGTTGCTTCTCTCTTTGGTTAGTTTCCACCCATTGCTCCTTATCCTGCCTTCAGGCGCTTTGGAAAATAGCTTGACTCCCTCTTCTTTGTGGCAGCCCCTGAGATATTGGAACACTGCTATCATGTCCCCACCTCATCCTTCTCTTAATGAGGGGAGAAGCTTGATTTCACTGACCAGGGTCTCCCAAGCTCTGCCTTCTTAATGTTATGCTGTTTCAAGTATTGTAAGTGACACTGGGCCTTTAGCCATAACTCTTCGCTCACCCCCACACATTTTTTGGCACTGCGGCCTTTTCTTTCCAACTCTGATAAAAGATGACACTTTTGATACTTAAACCCTTGAGCAAAAGAAAGAGCAGCAGTTAAGGTGAAGACCTTGAGCTTCAATGATATAAAATATATAGATATGCAAAAACTAAGTTGAATGAACAGGAATGGAGAGGTCAGCAAGTCTCTGAATAAATGAGCAATTAAATCATGAATTAAGAGTGTGAAAAGGGTCAGACACAGAACAAGCAAATAGGAATCTTTCCAGGGTAGAACCCAAGAGTTAAATGGACTTTTCCCCTCTTATTTTTCTCTTTGAGTTATGTGGTATCAGTGAAGATGAAAGAAAAGCTGCCATTTAAATTTCCCATGATGTTCTAGTATTCTAAAATAGATTTAAAATGATGGTTCCTGGGCTGAGGAACATGAAACAGTGTTCAGTTAGTTAACTTTGGAGTTTAGACCTAATTGTTTTGGGGATTTTCTGGTTGTGCATTACTTGTCTTCAAAATGAGCCAAATCTCTTGAATGGGTATTGGATATCTGCACAGAGTCTGACACCACTGGCCTGATGTGAGAATTGGATTCTCTGGAAATTTAAAGGTCCTAAAAGCTCATGCTATGTTCATATATATAGATTTCTCTCCCTCCCTCCCTCCCTCCCTCCCTCCCTCCCTCCCTCCCTCCCTCTCTCTCTCCCTCTCTCCCTCTCTCCCTCTCTCCCTCTCTCCCTCTCTCCCTCCCTCCTTCTCTCTCTCTCTCTCTCTCTCTCTCTCTCTCTCTCTCTCTCTCTCTCTCTCTCTCTCTCTCTCTCTCTCTCTCTCTCTCTCTCTCTCTCCTATCTCCCATCTTTGATACAGGATACTGTTAAGCATTTCTTTCCTTATGGGCTTGGGCCCATTAGAACCTACCAGGAGGGAGTGTCAAAACAGGCAAGATAGTGGTTGTGGCATCACAATAACCACTCCTTTTGTACATATATTGACATCACATCCATCATATACAAAGGGGCAAGCTTTCGGTTGTGATGCCACAGTCACCCTCTTGTCTGATTGACTGATTCCTGTAGATATTGCTGCTTGGGCCTTAAACTTCATGTTATAAATGGCATGTTTCATAGCAGCGGTTCTCAACCTGTGGGTCGCGACCCCATTTGGGGTCGAACAACCATTTCATGGGGATCGCCAAACAATGCAGTCCGCCATTCCCCCCCCTTTTCTTTAGCTGTGCTACTCCCTCTTATTCTATTGGCTTTTGAAAGCCAATAGAATAGACTCCCTTGAATAGAGTCTAATTCTATTGGCTTTCAAAAGCCAATAGGAATTGTCCAGGCTGTCTCTGCCCTGCTGAGCCCGCCAAAAGTCCCAGTCTGCAAATGGTGCTGCAAGTTGTCTGCAGTGAAGGCGAGCTGTCTGGAAGTTTCCACCCCTCCCTGCTGAGCAACTACTAAAACTGTAAGTAAAAGAGGGCCAGGGGTGGAAGGTGGGAGGCCGGCGGGCGCAGGGAGTGTTGCTGGTGCGTGTGGGGCCTGGTGGGTGCCTTACCTCCCTTGGGCTGGGCCAGCTGGTGGCCCAGCTGGTGGTAGCCCTGTGCCGTCGCTGCCGCCCAGGAGTGCCTAGGCCTGCCTGCCGCCGCCCCGAAGATAAGGCTAGCGGGGCAGCGGTGGGCGCAGGGAGGGTTGCTGGTGCGCGTGGGGCCCGGTGGGTACCTTACCTCCCTTGGGCTGGGCCAGCTGATGGCCCAGCCGGTGGTCGCCCTGCACCGTTGCTGCCCCTTGCCAGCTACGCCTCGGCTGGTGCAGGGGTGGCACCATGCATGTGCGGCGCTCCCGGGCAGGGAAATAGTCCTCGACTTACGACCGGTTGGGTAGTCCTCGACTTACGACCAGTTGGGTAGTCCTTGACTTATGACCGGTTGGGGGTTGCAGCATTAAAAAGGTTGAGAACCACTGTTTTATAGCATCGACATGGATTTCTTCTCTAATCATCACATGTTATTTGTAGTCCTCGTTTATCCAGGGAAAGATTCCAAAGAGGTTTTGTGAGCAGATAATAATACAGGACAATCTTCTTCACCTTCCCTAAGGATCACTGGCTGGCTGAAAATTCTACAGGTTGCACTTCCAAACATCCAAAAGGTGACAAGTTGAAAAAGGCTAGCATGGATTTTATAATGAGAACCACCACTGCCCATTTGTGCTTTGATTCTTTTGTTTGAAAGATAAATTCTCCAGTATTTGTTTTCCTCTTATTCTTTCAGAGGATATCCATCTTCATGTCTTCCGTCAGGTCAGGCTGTGAATAAAGGCAGTATGACATTTTGATCAGTTTTGAAAAGCTCAACATTTATTTTAGGTTGCTGAATGTCTTTGACAAGCTTCTTACATTTTTCTTTTCTTTTTAACCTTATCTAATTTTGATCGTTCTTGTACAGGGCTTGCCTTCCCAAAAATTCTATAGCTATTGAAAACATTTGGTTGGCTAGCAATGGCTTTCTATGCAGGTAAGCAAGATTTGACCACAAGGGGTATGAAAGGCTGAAAAATGTATCTTCTAAAGCAGGGGTGTCAAACTGCCGGCCCGTGGGCCGGTTTCATCATACCGGAGCTGCACCCACCCCGTTGCCGGCAACGGCGAAAAAGTTCCGATACGTTGTGCAACGTCACATGACGTCACGAGTTTGACATGTCTGTTCTAAAGGTTTGTACAAGCTGCAGTTATGGAAGGAGAGACTGTTGCTCTGAGTAAAGATATGATTAAGCCATTTGATAAAAGATGTATGGATCTGCTTTTTAAAGGGATTTGTTTGTTTGTGTGTTTGTGTGTGTGTGTGTGTGTGAGAGAGAGAGTGTGTGTGTGGTGTGAGAGAGAGAGAAAAAGAGAGACTTTTTGAGTTAGTATTGACTCCTGTCTACTGCATGAACAAACACCTGCAGTTTTCTTTGCAAGCATTGTCAGAAATGGTTTGCCATTGCCTCTTTCTTAGGGTTGAGAGAGAGTGGCTGACCCAAGGTCACCTAGCTGGCGTCATACCTAAGGCAGAGCTAAGACTCATGAGTCCCTGGTTTCTAGTCTTGTGCCTTAGTCAAACTGGCTCAATCTTCCTTTTAAGTACTGGTGGACCCCAAATGTGTTGTTACCCAAAGCAGGTTATACTCCTTCTTCCTCTTAAAGCAACAGTTTAAAAAGTTTTGTTGTACTACTCACAGGATGAGTTGCTGCTAAAGGCTGAACAGCCCAAATCAAGATGCAGAACATCAAAGCTGTTTTAGTTTTTTGCTCCTTTTAACAGAGAGGGTGATGAATGAAAAGGGACAAACTGAAGGTGGCATCTAAAATGGGTTGTTTTGTCCCTCTTATCCGGAATCTATTTTCTTGCACATTCCAACCACTTTTCAGGCACCGTATCTGGAGTTGAACCTTTGGTTGAAGGTTTTGCACTCAATGGCCTCCAGATGGAAACTTGGCTCCCAGGATTATGAACACCTTGCACTATCAGGTCTCACAGTAACAGGTGGCATGAGACAAAAAGGTTCTTTTCCAAAGCGGGAGCGAGGAAAACAGTGTTGCAGTGTCTCTGCGGTTCCAAATGAGAGACTGGAAAGTTTCTCCCTTTTGTACCAGAGTGCTTGGCACTGTCCCCAGACCCATTTTATATTGTGTTCTCTGAAGAAGCTTTGTTTTATTAAAACAATACGACAAAGGAACCAGCAAGGGAGGGAGAAGACTGTGCTGTTCAGTAGGCACTTTGCATTTCAGGCTTGACCTTTTTCATATTGATCAAATGTCCCTTGCTTATGAAATTAATAATCATAATCACAGAAAGCAGAAATGAAGCCAGCATCTCCTAATTTCAGGAAATGGCAAACTGTTCAGGATGCTAATTATAAATGGTACTGGATCTTTTTGCCAACCACTCAAGAGCTCCCGGTGCCATCAGCCTGTGCTCAAAAGCTCTGATTTGAAACATTACATTCCTCAGTTGAAATGCTTTGTTTTGAACTCGGTAAAGGATCATATCAAAATATAGCATAACATCTAAAACAGTCTCAAGAATTCAGAATTGGGGGGGAGGGAATTTCATCTTTTCTGTTTTACCAAGATGACAATCTTTCTATCATATATTTTCAGAAAACATTTTAGCTGAAAAGGATTGCTTTTTAAAAAGCATAGAATACAACCACTTCTAATAGTCTCATGTACAGGTTTTCACTGGAAATGTCAATTCATCAACAACATGAATATTATCATTGGATAATATTGCTGTTCTCCCTGAAGGGGTCATTATAGGCAAAGAAAAAAAAATCCTATGTTAATTGCACAACTTTATTTATTTAGGGATAATCAAAAGTGTTCTATTGTTCTATTCACAGGTTGGGTGCTCACATTGCAACAAGTCAGTGGTGGACAATTAATTTTCCCAAAGGCTATGTGAGAAACCAGGACTGTTGTGGAGGGCTGAGCCAATGTAACCTGGTTTGAGATCCTCAAACTCCATCATCTTAACTCCTGAGGCTGCTGCAGGCAAGGGGTGAGCACTGTGCAAGTTCAGAAAAGCACTTTCTCTCCTTGCCTTCCCATTGCACCAGCTGACTGAAGGAGCACATGTCGACTTGATTCAGGTTTTTTTCTGGTCCCCTGCAACACCCTTATTTATATTTGATTTCTAATTTCTGATTGGCATCATGTGAGCCAGACAGAGATAGCCAAAGGGCCATATGTGGCCCAGGGGTTGTAAAATGCTCAAGCTTACAGTAAGCCATACAATATGGTTAGAAATCATAATGATTGGGTTTAGACTCCAAATGAGACTATTCTTAAAAAGTGACCAAGAATTTTAACTGTTGCAGAATGATCGTTAAAATAATACAGGATAGCTTCCTTCCTTCCTTCCTTCCTAACTCCATCCCTCTGTCCCATGGTGGCACAGTGGTTAAAAGGCAGTATTGCAGGCTGACTCTGCCACTGCCGGCAGTTCGATCCTGATAGATTGCTGATAGATTTTCAGGCAGAATTTAAGGTCTGAAGGATTTCATGATCGAATTCTGCCTTTTCTGTTACAGATCTGTCCAGCCATTAAGATCTGCAGGACAAGCACTTCTGAACTCCCCAGAGAGATAAGCTTGTTTCTCTGATCCATAAGAGACCTTTTCCCTATGTGATTTGCATACTATGGACTGCATTCCTTTGGAAGCTTCATTTGGCTATCAATTCTCTCGGCCTTTAGAAGAGCAACTAAGAAGCATTTCTTCTGTCAAAGTTTTAATTGTACATGGTTGTTAACATTTATTTATTTATTGCACTTTAGTGATTGTGAGCATTCTTTTCAAACTGAATAGGTGAGGGTGAACCTTCCACCAGTGAACCTATAGGAAAAAGTTCAGTGTTTCATTTATATAAAAGTACAAGATGGAATGCACAGGAGGCAGTATTGCCTACAAGGAAATGAAGTGTAGTAGCACTTGAACCAACTCAAGACAGAAAATATTATTTTGGGAAGCCAGAAGGTAAAGTAGCAAATTTGCTTCCTTGATGAGCAGGGGATGAATTCAAGACCACGTCTTTAGAAAATTGTTAGCAGCCCAATGTATATTGGTCATGCAAATTAGCCCTCTTAATGAGTGAAATATAGATAACTACAGAAATTATAAATTATTCTCCTTTCTTAAGTTTGATTTCTGTTTTATTTCCTTGAGATTCTAATAGTTCCTCATATGATCTTAAGTAAATTGCTTCTGTAATGCATTACATTGCTTTTATTTCTTGGAGAAATATGTACTTGGGAAATAAGAGAAAGGAAAACATATTAGAACAAAATGAAATGTCAGAAAATTTATTTAATTCTTCTAAAAAAAGGTGGGGAAAGCACCTAGAATATGGCTTCTGAAATTCCTTACCATCAGTGACCATTTTCTATTTTCTTCTGTAAGATCTATGTATGTTTGCATAGTGTCTATAGGATGCATCTATATGCATTTAGGTCTGCACTTTCTCCTGGGGTCTAATCAGGATATGAACATACATAGTGTATGTATGTCATGTATAGGTCTTCTCTACATGGTTGGATCTACAAATATACACTTTATCCACAGGGATTAAGCAGAATGCATGAATATATGGTTTTTGAATGTAAGGCTCTAAGAAGGATAAACATATTGGTGTTGGCTTGGTATATGCCTCTTTCTACTCTCCTTTCATGTTGTCTTCATGTACATTATTTTTATAAGTGTATGTTGGGAAGCACAGGACAAGTTGTGTAGCTTTGTTGTTAAGGAGAGAGAAGAGAATGGGACTTGGTAACAGCAACATTCTAAGCCACTGCCCAATTCTCTGTCCTGTAAGTATTGGAGAATTATTTTTCTGGAATCTTTTTCCTCTGTAATTCCAAACTAGATTCAGCTCATTTTCAGATTCAGTCTTCCCTGTACTGCTTTTTCCCATCTCCCATATTTGATTCCATTCTGATCAATTTTAGGAGAGGTAGCTTGCTGACTGACAGATGGGCAAAGTTCTTATCTTTTTTAATAGAATTCAGGTTAGAAAGAATACAAAGGGTGGGCAAACTTATCCATCCTTGACTGACCTTGAAATTGCTAGGCTTGATCAGTCATAGTATCTGGATAAATATCACTAGGAAATTGGGGGGGGGGCTGGAGACTTTTGGGGAAAAAATGTCCTGGAAGAAGATAAAGCTAAACTATTTCTCTAATGTGGCCCAAAGACCAGATGGACATAGACATGAAGTTACCAGAAATAAAGCTCTTAAAAAAAAGACTTTACCTACTTTCCTTCCTTCTTTGCAACAGAATGAAGAATGGAGAGACAACCCACCATTTGGTGCTCTGTGTCATGCAGTAATATTTCTTGGGCAGCACAGCTGAATAATTTAACAGGTCTTATTCTCTAGGAAGTATATTTAGCACTCTCTCCAGCCAAAACATAATCCTAACCATACTGTTAATTATTGCTTATTTTGGCTCTCCATGCTTGACTGAGTAATTATTTCTGGTCCATTTGGAATAGATTTGTAAATGGCAAGTTACCTCTATGAGAGTTATGTTGTCTCTACCTTAGTTTATGTGCAGACTAGGGATATAGTGATTAAGCAAGGAATCTTGAAGACGAAGAAATAAGAAAAAAAAACTAAGCCACACATAATCAACTCTTCTGTGCTAAACTATCCTGCTTTGGTTTAATATTCATAAGGTAAAAGAGTTTTGGAAAATAGATATGCTATAAAGATGTTAATATGATGTTGTATATCAAAATTTTTGACTTATTGAACATTGGATACAGCAAAAATGGTGGAAAGATAGTACCATTTCTGACTTAAAAATTGGACTGATGAGTTAAAATGCTTTTTGTTTATGAAATGATTATTGATGTAATGCAAGGGTTTTATGGTCCATGATAAATGTATTTCTGCACTCTTCCTCATAAACAGAAAAACCTAATAATTTCACTGGGCTTTATGCTGGGCAAAAAAAGAAATATACTGAACATTTGAAATTTCTCAAGAATGTTGTATTTATTGAACATGTGGTATGACAAACATTATTTTGTTATGGTTGAAGGATGGCATTGCCCTGACTTACAGTGTTGAGGCTAACAATGAGCCCACTCCATATATATGCAAAACTCTCTTTTGATACAATGCAGGGATCTCAAACTTTGCAATGCCTCAAGTACTTGCTGCAGGCTTGCACAAGAAAAGGGAGGAGCAAATCCTGAAGTGAGTGTTGACACACTTCCTGCCTTGCCTGTGTGAACCTTTAATTGTTTTACATTTTTTTTAAAAAAAATTCTGATCCAATCTAAGTTGGGGACAACCTGATGTGGGTCCTGTTTGGGAAACTCTAGACATAATGGAGAGAAAGACCTATATTACTTCTTATGACCAAGATTGCATGCTGTAATAAAAATCTCAGCTGCTTTTTTTTTTAAAAAACTGTGATAATAATCTATTTGTCTTTTCATCCCCCCCCCCAAGAGGGATAAAGGAATGGGATTGAAACTGCCCTCTCCATTTGAGAAAAGCAGTGCTGAAAACATTGACTGGACCATTTCTTACATTTGGCACATGAACTCCCTTTGCTGGACACTAAATATTAGATGAATTCTACTGTCCAAGAATTGGAAGAGATATCAGTAAATGCTGTGAGGCATGTAGGGAGTGCCAATTAGTCAAAAGAATCCCCAGGATAAAACTCCAATGGTGTGTGTACCTGTCATGTCAGAACTATTTTAAAATGTGACTATGGCTACAGTAGGTCCTCTCTTGAAAATGTCCAAAGGGAATAGATATACGGTGTATTGGTGGTATGTTTCCAAAAGGCAGTTGCATTATTAACCATGGCAAAAAGGATACTAGAGGGATTGATAAAAATGTTTAGTAGAACAAGTATGCCTCTTTATATCTTGATGGATCAAGGGAGTAATTTTCACTCAGCCCTTATAAAACAACTCTCTAAAGGGTTGGGAGTCAGTGGAGTGAGGACTACAGTACCTACTACTGCAATATTACAGGTTTGCAATGACTCAGATAACAAGCAAATAGAGCGTAGTAGCAGATTCCTTGTCCAAGTATGGCAAAATCCAAAATTTGGCTACACTAAGAGAAGAAAGGCATGCCTCCAGAAGCTGTGGGTGCTCCATCACTAGAAGTTTTTAAAAAGAGAGCCATTCGTCCAGAGGATATAAGGTCTCCTGCTTGAGCAGGGGGTTGGACTAAAGACTTCCAAGATCCTTTCCAACTCTGTTATTCTGTATTCTGTAAAACTGAGGGAGGACTAGCTCAGGAGAGAACTTCAACTTTCTAAAAAAGGGGAAAGGTATGTCAAGGAGAGAGAAGTGAAGTTGAAGGTGCCCTCTGTACTTGGGAAAAACTCACTGAAAACACCAATTGGAGAGACTGGAGCTGATCAGAAGCATTCCCTCCTCCACACTTCTTGAGGCTAGGCTCAGCTGAAAGGGCTGTAAAGGTTTTACAGTCCTAGTTCTTGCGGTTTGGGGAATGTGAAAGATTCAATTTCTTAGTTTACTGATAGTGACCCAGCTAGTCAGTTGACCATACCCAGTTATCTGACTTTTTAAACTATGTCTTCAAATAACTAGTTGAACCAAATAAATAAACTGAACATTTAAAATTTATCAATATAAGAAGAATGATGGATTTATGGCTTTTTAATATATGCATCAAAGTGCCCAGGTAGTCAGGTTAGCACATTTTATCCCATCCACATCCTTAGCCTAGGATGGAGTACATGGATGAGAGGGAGAAGAGGAGATAAAGGAAGGGAGGTTTAATCAGATGAAGAAGCAGGAAGTGACATCTAAGCAAGTACAAGAGCTTGAGGCAAGCAAAGGAGCTGACAGTCAACTGCCCAGGTCACAACCCACAGTAAACAAATCATCTGGCTTGATTCCTGCCTGAAGCTTAGCTTGATAGCAACATGGCTTAAGAACAAAGCTTGGAGCTTGGTCTGGAGCTCAGCAGCAAGAATAGTTATAAAAAGAGCAACCACATTGGGTGAGCACCTAATCCCAGTCAATGCAAGAATTTTTGGAAGGAGACAAGAACTGCATGTTACCTTATAAATTTCAAGACTTGTAATATCTTCAAGGACTCCACCCCAAAGACTTTCTTACATGGCTACATCAACTCATAAGGGCTATGGGTGGAGTTAATCCTATTCAATCAGGGTAACAGGTGTGCTATTGTTGGGGAACATATGTGCTAAAATAAAGTACATTTTTCATCTAATTGTGCTGTGTCTAGTCATTGCCCTCCAAAAATATCCCTTGTACCTCTTTTTGTTTCTTTATATATTTTTTCTCTTTGTAGGTTAAAACTAATTGAAAAAAACAGATAAGTAAATAAACTTATCATTTAAGTTTAAACATTTAAATCAAGAGTACTGTTCATGTTAACATGTTCAATATTATATTTTCTGCAGTCTTAATAGACAAAATAAGAAAAATGGTTATGAGAGAACAGTATGTCCTTATTATGCTGGAGTAGGAAAACACTGGCTCATGAACTGTTGTACTCTTCTTTCTGTTTTTGTTACAAAATAGAAAATCTCCCTACATTCTTGTATAGAATCTGAGAGTGAATTGAAGAAGATTATGCATCTTTCTTTTTCTGTGATCCATGGTTGCATTATATTGTAAATAGTAATATGATTTGTGTGATTTCCTGCAGAATCTGATGACCAATGGCTAATATTTGATTTAATTTATCTTTACATGCTTTTTATCTAAAAAGCCAGGAAGCCTGACTATATGATACATTTGTTGCATATGATCATGTTCCTATATTAAGACTATATAGATTTGCTTATGATTTGTTATTTTATTTTCCTTCTTTGCTGATTAATACATACAAATGGCTAACAAGTGTTAAACCCCAATCCTTGTTGTGATGAAAGATTAAGGATTTTGAGGGTGAAAGTCTACTATTCCTGAAAACAACAAATATATTAGGATCAAAGGTACATTTTTCTACATAGACATGTGTTGAATTGCATTACTGAATCATGGCTGAGCAATCTTTTCATCTCTAGGATCTGCTTTAGATTCCCACCCCCCTGACCAAGAGTTGCAATAAAACATAATGTAGGCAATATTTGATCAGGCTTTTGAAAAGTAAACAAAAGATCCCTTCCCTAAACAAACTTAAAATGATATTTTGCATCTGAGCTTACTTTTAAAAAAAAAATCCCACATCTCATAAAGTGCTTTAAAATAGCAGTTTGTCACAGAAAATTTTGGAGAAAATGTTGAACTGAGGGATTTGAATCTAGCCTTCTGGAAGGTCTTAAGAAGCCAGCTCTTAATTCAAGCACAGGGATACTGTGAAGATGGAATTCTGTGATTGTCGCTTTTGCTATTGGGATTTGTTGATTTAGGATGCTAGACAGTTGGAAGGGTATGTGTGTGTGATTTTTAAAAATTGTTTCTTCTACTGTATGTTTTAGTTATTGCTGTGAGCGATCCAAAGTTCTGGGTTGTAAGACAGGAGACCATATAAGTTTCGCTAATAAATAAAGCAAATTTCAGGTCAAGCTAAAAAAAATGAAATATGAAAAGAAACAGAGGAAAATAAACTGAATGTCAAATAGAGAAGAGAAGACAAAGACAAGAAAAACAAAGATCGCAGGAAGGAAGTCAAAAAAGAATTTCAGGGAATTCCAACTCCATGTTAGAAGAGGGGGGGAAAAGCAATGTTATGATGGCTTATGTAAAGACATTGAAGATGAAAACAGAAATGGAGAAACAAAGAGAGTCTTCCAAAAGATCTCCAAATTCAAAAGGAGGATATGCTCTCAAATTGGTATGCTAAAGCCAGGAGATGGGCCCTCATTCTCCTGGCTTTTCAGAATGGTATAAAAACAGGTCTGAGCAGCCTTCCTTGGGGCTGCCAGGAGAGCAAGCAGCTGTGGGGCTGGTTGGCACCATGAAAGCCCTCTCCCCACTTTTCAGTTAACTTTTAATATTCATTTTTAATTTAATGTTGCCTTTTTAAATTATAAATTTCATATACTGTGTTTATGTTTTAATATTTTACTTGTACATTGCCCAGAGTCTTCTGTGGGGGTCATGGACGGTTTCAAAAGCTTGATAAATAAATTAAAAAAAAACCAGAATTGTCAGTCAAAAATAATAATCAGACTGAAATGATTATGCAATCTAGACAATTTATAATATACTGAAATTTCATGTACACCTTATAAAAAGACCTAGCTCTCTTAAAAAGTCCATAAAGCTGGAGAAAGAGGAAGAAAAAAAAGATGACCACAGTAGGGTGGATGGATTTGGTTCCAATGGGTGCCCCATTAAAGCTCCATCTGCAACTCCAACCAAAACATATATTTTCCTAGGACTATGTGGCTGATTTAAGGAGCTGCAGGCTGGGGCTATATTGATATCCCTGGAAGTGCAGAAGCACCATTTGAAGCTTTGAATCCCAGAATTGTGCAACTTATTTCATAACTCCTCATCCCTTCCTCCTCCTTTGAAACAATCTCTTCTATATAAGGAGGGTGTGATGGCTCAGCAGTTAAAGATGCTGAGTTTAGCTGACAGCCCGGTTTTGAAACTGAGCGGTTCATAACGCGTGAGCTCTTGTTAGTTGCCCCAGCTCCTGCCCACCTAGCAATTTGAAGGCATGCAAATGCGAGTAGATAAATAGGTACCACTTCGGTGGGAAGGTAACCGTGTTCTGTGTGTCTCAATGTATAGTCATGCTGGCTACATAACCATGGAAGTGTCTTCAGACAACACTGGCTCCCTTGACTAACCAATGGAGATGAGCACTGCCCCTTCGAGTCAGACACAACTGGACAGGAGAAACCTTTACCATTACCTTCTATATAAGATAACTTCTCAGACATTAACTTCCCCTATAGTGTATTCCCATAACTATGAGTCACTGAAATTGTAGAGCATACAGTATATGGCAGTTGCAATTGGCATTTATTTATTATTTTATTTATTTATTTAATTAAATTTTTATGCCGCTCCTCTCCAAGGACTCGGAGCGGTTAACAACATAAACAAAAACAACATCTCAGCATTTCAAAAATCTAAAACCAAATCTAAAAAGCATTTAAAAAGACCCCCAAACACATTCATCATTCACACACAATCACAGTCATCCCCAGGCCTGCCGGCATAGATAAGTTTTTAGATTCTTCCGGAAGGCCGGGAGAGTGGGGAAAACGTGGACTTCAGGGGGCAGTTGGTTCCAGAGGGTGGGTGCCACAACAGAGAAGGCCCTCCCCCTAGGACCTGCCAGACGGCATTGTTTTGCTGACGGGACCCGGAGGAGGCCGACCCTGTGCACTCTCACTGGTCGAAGGGAAGTATGTGGCAGAAGACGGTCCCGTAAGTATCCTGGTCCAATGCCATAAAGGGCTTTATAGGTAATAACCAACACTTTGAATTGCGCTCGGAGACCAATAGGCAACCAATGCAGCATGCGGAGGGTTGACGAAATGTGGGCACAACATGGAAGGCCCAGAATTGCTCACGCAGCTGCATTTTGCACTAATTGTAGTCTCCGAACACTCTTCAAGGGTAGCCCCATGTAGAGAGCATTGCAGTAGTCGATCCTCGATGTGACAAGGGCATGTGTGACTGTGAGTAGAGACTCCCGATCCAAATAAGGGCGCAACTGGTGAACCAGGTGAACCAGGGCAAATGCCCCCCTCGCCACAGCCGACAAATGATGTTCCAATGTCAGCTGTGGATCGAGGAGGACTCCCAAGTTGCGCACCTTCTCCGAGGGGTTTATAACTTTACCCCCCAGGATAATGGATGGACAGATTGAAATGTCCATGGGAGGCATCACCCACAGCCACTCTGTCTTGTCAGGGTTGAGCCTCAATCTGTTAAAACCCATCCAGACCCTCATAGCCTACAGACACTGGCACATCACCTCAACCGCTTCACTGATTTGGGCAGGAGTGGAAATGTACAGCTGAGTATCGTCAGCATACTGATGGTATCTCACTCCATGCCGATGAATGATCTCTCCCAGTGGCTTCATGTAGATGTTAAAAAGTAGGGGGGAGAGAACCGACCCCTGAGGCACCCCACAAGGGAGTGACCTAGAGGTGGACCTCTGACCCCCCACTAACACTGACTGTGACTGACCAGAGAGATAGGAGGAGAACCACTGTAACACGGTGCCCCCCACTCCCAATCCCCCCAGCCGTCGCAGAAGGATACCATGGTCGATGGTGTCGAATGCCGCTGAGACGTCAAGAAGCACCAGGACAGAGGACTGGCCTCCATCCCAGGCCCACCAGAGATCATCCATCAGAGCGACCAAAGCAGTTTCGGTGCTGTAGCCGGGCCTGAACCCGGACTGCAGAGGCCCCAGATAATCGGCTTCCTCCAGAGACCGCTGGAGTTGAAGTGCCACCACCTTCTAAATAACCTTCCCCACAAAGGGGAGGTTAGAGACCGAATGATAGTTAGTGAGAATTGCTGGATCCAGGGAAGGCTTCTTGAGGAGGGGGCGCACGAGTGCCTCCTTCAAAGGAGCCGGGAAGGACCCCTCCCTCAAAGAAGCGTTGACAATCTCCTGGATCCAGGTACGTGTCACCTCCCTGCTAGCAGAAACCAGCCAGGAGGGACACGGGTCCAACAAACAGGTGGCGGAACTCACAGCTCCAATGGCCCTGTCCACTTCATCAGGAGTAACAGTCTCAAACTCGCCCCAGATGACCGGACAAGAGCATGCCCCTGTCCCCTCAACTGAATCATTATCAGTTGACTCTGCTATACAATTGGAGTCTAGGTCGGCCCGGATCTGAGCTTTGTCTGCGAAACAGTTGTTAAAGTCCTCGGCGCTACCCTGCAAGGGAGGCCCCGGACCCCTCGGGTTAAGGAGGGACCGGGTCACCCTAAACAGGGCGGCCAGGCGAGATTCCACAGACGCGATCAAAGCGGAAAGATACAAAGATCTTGCTGCCTTAATCGCCTTCAAATAGGCTTTAATAAATGAGCTCAATCTGGTTCGATCAGATCCGGACCTACTTCGTCTCCATCGCTTCTCTAGATGTCTCTTATGGCGCTTCACCCCCCTGAGCTCCTCGGTGAACCAAGGAGACCTCCTGGGGCCAGCACGACGGAGAGGTCGCAAAGGCGCAATCCAGTCAATAGCCCCCTTCGCGGCCGAATTCCATGCCGCTACCAGGGACTCCGCCGAATTGTGGATGAACAAGCTCGGTAATTCCCCAAGCGCCATCTGAAAACCAATTGGATCCATCAGGTGTCTGGGGTGGAACCACCTAATCGGTTCCGCCTCCCTGCGGGGAAGGATTGGGGCCGTAAAATTCAGTCATAGCAGAAAATGATCAGTCCATGACAAAGGCAAGATATCTAAGCCCCTTAAAACCAGATCATTACCCAACTGTTCCGAAAGGAAAACCATATCTGGGGCGTGCCCACCCTCATGCGTCGGACCCTGCACTACTTGGGTCAGGTCCATGGTTGTCATGGTGACCATGAACTCCTGTGCCAACACTGAGGACTCGCCAAGTGATGGCAGATTAAAGTCCCCCAAGACCATAAGCCTGGGGAATTCCACCGCCAATCCAGCAACCTCCTCGAGTAGCACAGGCAGGGCAGATGCCACGCAGCTGGGAGGCAGGCACGTAAGCAATACGCCCACCTGAACCCTGAGGTCCAGCGTCATAAAGATGGACTCGCAACCCGGAATATCGGAAACAGTGAGCCTGCGTAGGCTGAGGTTCTCCCGGGCCAAAAAAGCCACTCCTCCCCCCCTTCCCTGGGGTCGCGGCTGGTGCCATACCTGATTACCTGGTGGGCACATATCCGAGAGGGGAACTCCCCCCTCAGGGCCCAACCAAGTCTCAGTTACAAACGCCAGGTCGGTCTCCTCATCCATGAAAAGGTCATGAATGAGGGAAGCCTTATTATTAAATAATGCAGCGTTGACCAAGAAATATTTGGAATTCTTTCTTTCTTTCATTCTTTCTTTCTTTCTTTCTTTCTTTCTTTCTTTCTTTCTTTCTTTCTTTCTTTCTTTCTTTCTTTCTTTCTTTCTTTCTCTCTCTCTCTCTCTCTCTCTCCCTCCCTCCCTCCCCCCCCCCCTCTCTCTCTCTCTCTCTCTCTCTCTCTCTCTCTCTCTCTCACTCTCTTTCTGCATTTTCTTGGCAGCCCCTCTCTCAAAGCTGGCAAAAGAGGCTTTTTGCTGTGTCTGAAATGCTGTGACATGAAGGAAGACAATTCTATCCTGCAGGAGCCAGAATATACAATATACAATTCCAGAAGAGTCATCATTGCATTCAAGTGACTCATCCCACCAGTCAGTGGACCACCAGTATTGAAGAAGTAACAGGCAGAGATCTTCCAGCTCAGAAACACCAGCAAATTAGCAGGCAGCCAGATTTCTTCTGACCCAGACAAATGCTGGCACCTTGTAAGTGGCTGCTTTCCAAGACAGGTTGTTTTCTTTTCTTTTTGCATTTCTAGTAACCTAGGAGATGCGAATCTTATATCTTGCTTGCAAACACTGCCATTATTTTTACATATGACATTTGGCAATGTAGGAATGGTGCAGCAACCTGCCCTCCCCTTCAATTCCCAGAGATAAATAGCTCCTGCCATTTCTCTTTTGTATCCACTTGCTGAGCTATTTGAAAAGAGCAGGAGATAAGTAGCCTTATGACCACTGCAGATTAACAGACTCAGAGGCGCCAAATGCAGGTTGTTGCTGCTGCTGGCTGTTGAATTAACATTTAGACAGACTTTTCAATGCAAAAATTACTGCAAATTATAGCCCATGCATAGTGAACCTAAAGACCATGGAAGCTTAGACAAAATATCCAGGAGCTTTTATCCAGGAGCACTTTGCCCCTACTTCAGTGTTAAGTGCCAGCATAGCAAGATGCCCTTTCAGACTGCAAGCTTCTTCACCATTCAAGTGGATTTTACAAAAATCCATATATGCATTTTTTTTCAGTAGAGTGACTGGGAGAAAGGCACTTTCCTGTCTCTGTATTTTTAAAGCAAAAGGATGTTTTTCTTCTGAGTCAGAAGAGGAATCCTGGGATATGAAGGAGATGAGGGAGAACCTTCCTGTGAATCTATTTAGAAGGCAATGGCTGAATTATCATGTTCCACCACTGGAGATATGAAAATTCTAAGCACTATGTATCATATAACTCATCTTGAGACATTTCTGGAAAAGCCTGTGACAGTTGAGAAGTCTAGTGCTTATGCACTCTTTTCTTCACTGCACAGTGTTGTGTAGAGTACTGAAAACAGATCCTTGGAAGAAAACTGAAGACAGGTTATGGAAGGAAATTCTGGGGTAGAATTTCTTTACTTTTCTGTCTTGAAAAGAAAACATCTACCTCTTAATGCATAGTCAGATACATAGAATGATGCTTCTCAAGTGGGCAAGAAATCATGAAGTGTCAGCCTTACCTGATAGACCAGTGGTGGCGAATCTATGGCACGGGTGCCAGAGGTGGCACTCAGAATCCTCTCTGTGGGCATGTGCACCGTCGCCCCAGTTCTAGGTCTTCAGCTGGGTTTTATAAAACCTTTTCGCTTTAGGCCTCCGGTGCCGTGTGCAAAAAAAAAAAAGGTTCAATCAATCACTCAATTTCAACTTTTTGCGGGAAAAAAAAGATCTTGCAAAGTTGGAATTGATTGATTGAACTTTTTAGTCCCACCCAGTCTGCCGTTACCACCGTGGCCACACCCACCCAATGGGCCACACCCATCCAATGGACCACACCCACCCAATGGACCACACCCGCCCGGCACTTGACGATGCATAAGTGGGTTTTGGGTTGCAGTTTGGGCACTCAGTCTCTAAAAGGTTCGCCATCACTGTGATAGACCATACAGAAAACATGACCAGATGAGCTAATTTTATTTCATTCTAAGGTTGCATTAACAGAATCTTGCAAGTTCAAAGTATAACTCTCCTCCCTCTCCATTACACCCTGAAGAATTTGGGAGGGTCTCTTCTGAGTCTCTTGTTTCACCCACTTTCAGACTGCAGACTATCTGTATCCCTTATCTGACTATTCCCTAGGCAGCACCTCTGAGCCCAGTCTTCCAAGGTCATTCTCACATACTACTATATGAAGGGACTGTAGTCTAGTGATCAGAAGTTCAGTCTATTTCACTGCATGGAAAATATATATGGCTGCTTATTTTATACAAGTAACTGTGGTGACTAACAGCAATACATAAAAACTTGTGTTATTTTTTTAAAAAACAGAACAAAATACAGTTGTTGATGATACTGTTATGATAATGTTATCCATTCAGTTGTGATGATGATAATGTTATCCATTCAGTTGTGTCCGACTCTGGCCAATTCTGTGGGTTAGATCTCTCCACAACTTCCAATCTTGCACTGCTTCTCTGAGTTTTTCTAAACTGGTATCTGCTTTGATGATGTCCAGCCACTGTGTTCTTTGGCAGCCTGGTTTCCTTCTACCACTAATTCTTCCAAACATAATTGCTTTCTCCACTGAATTCTTCCGCATGACATAACCAAAATAATACAGCTAAGAATAATAATCAAACTATGTCAAGATGCCTCATAAAGTTGTTTGCAGAAGATCCTGTAGGTCAGGTGGATATCTAATGAAAACTTGGAATAATTCTCACTCAGTGTAAATCATAATAAATGGACAAAAAGCCTGATTTAGTAGATGGCAGCTTCCTATGTTTCTGCTTGCTAGGGCAGCTCTCCTACTGGTCTGAGGTGACTGAATTTCCCACATATGTATTGGATAGACAAATGAGGCAAGGCAATGGGAGAGATCTTGATGAGTTAGAATTGCTCAAGTAACCGCTGTGCCTCTTTTCTCAAGGCAGCTGCAAGGCAAAGGTCTTTCAAATAAGAAAAGTACATTTGATTCTTATCATTTTGTACAATGGAATGAATAGTCATGGTACTGGAGAGAATGTGACCCAAATCAGAGAAATATGATCATACACTTAGCTAGTATCCTTGAGATAGATGCAGCTATAATATAGCCTGTCATCACCTTGGAAAGAAATCTGGTTATAACATTCAGCACAGTTTATGAAAGAAGAGTGAGCATGTGAAACCAAAATCTGCCATGGTTTTATCTACTGGACTAGAAGAGTGGCACTTCACTTATGCCACTATGCAATCTCTTCCACCTTCTAATTATGTCCTGATATATCCTCCCCACCTCCAAATGAATCTCAATCAAAACTTCCAAAACTGTCCTAACTTGAAAGATAAAGAAATAGAGACATTTAGAGGGAAAATCACTTTGCCAGAATGCAGAGGGGTTTTCCATGGTTAAAAGGCAAACACCTCATCTGGCTTAAGTTTGATATGCCCATGTAGTTTTTTTCATAGCAATACAAAAGTAATTTGCAATTACCTTGTCTAGGAACTTTACACATACACACACACAGAGTGTTGTCATGGCCCAGCATATAATTTGTATGTACACACACACACACACACACACACACACACACACACACACACACACACACACACACACACACAATAAATAAATAAATAAATATATTTGTTACTCTCTACCCCCATCTAGTGGCCTGGGGAGCAAATACCAATCTATTGTTTTAAAGCTTATCCAACCCCTTTACCATGAACCCTCACTCCCAAAACAAGTGCACTCTGGAAAGCCAGAGTCCATTTCCTTTAGCATTTGGAGGGAAGCAGAAGCACCAAGAAGAATCCAGCCTAATCTGTGGCACATGGTCATCTGAGGACAAAGCCCCCATCCCATACTCACACAATCGCTGCTGAGATTTAGATTTATCTATATTTGTTAATTGTTATGTCCACCAGTAACTCAATACTGCTTATTTTTTATTTGGATTTTTATTATATGTATTTCTATTTTCCCCCCAGTTTCACCCATCCTGTTCCTTTAATAAAGCATTCAGATGTACGCACACAGTCTGTTTTATTGGAGGATAGGTGAGTTTAGCTGCATGTCAAGCTGCACATATAGTAATGTGTAGTAAGGACAGAACAGATGTAGCAATTTTCTGGCACCCATGAAGTCACCAAGAGCTGAGTTGTGCATGACAGGAAATTTTACCTTAACTTTCACACCTCTTAAGACCGGGATGTCAAACTGCTGGCCCATGGGCCGGACGCGTCACGTGGAAGCCGCGCCCACCCCATTGCTGGCAATGGCAAAACCGGCCTGATACGTTGCGTGACATCACATGACGTCGCGAGTTTGACATGCCTGTCTTAAGAAGTATACTGATTCTACCCTTTGTTTGTTATCTTTAGAATGAAACAATCCTTTTGAGATCTCTAAGTAACCATCTAATAAAAATATGTACATGAGGATTATTGTTTTATTCTATTGCTGCTTTGTAAAGATGGGCAGTTCAGAGAAAGGCTTTTTGTATCATTTGAACAAAGCCACACAAATTTTCCACTGATCTTTTGCTGTTGGCTATGACTTTTAAAGTGCTATATACTTGAGGGCTAAACTAGTTAAAAGAATGCCTCCTCCAATATGCTACTACCTTTACATTCAGCTTATTTAGCATTAAGTTGGAGCATGAGAATGTGCTTGGGGACTGAAATCCTTTATCAGACAGAATATTTTTGCTGTTTAATGTGGACTTTCTGCTGTAGGGTTAAGATCTGCCTATGGCAGACTTCAGGGGGAAAATGATGGACTAAAGAGAGCTCTGTGTGTTTCAGACCCCACGACTGCAATTAAGAACAGGAGCTGACAAGCAGACTGGCTCCTTCAATTGTCTCTGAGAAAGAGAAGGTGTGAGATTGCCCATGTTGCGCTCCCTATGATTGCTCCTTACAAGGAGACTGCAAGACATCGTTCTCCAGAGGGCAGGAAAACTGGGAAATGAGAGAATTTGCTATACTTGCTACCCCTGCAGTCGGAGCCTTCGAAGGACATTACATTTACACTTCCTCGCTTAACCCCCTTCAGAAATTGCCTATCAACTGCTTTAAAGAAGTTAAGATATCTTCAAAATGACATGGATTGAGTGCCTTCAATCCCTAATATAAGAAAATGAAACTAGCTTTTAAAAGCTTTAATAATTCAAAAACAAGACAATATGTAGTTAAAACTTTTAATAAAAGTATTATTTTAAAAAAAATTGCCTGTGGCCATTCAAAACAAATCTATATTACATGTCCCTCCCTTGGGTGGCTTGTGGTTGTTTTATTTATAATATCATCCTCTATGGTATATTGCTGCTGCTTTTTAAAATTACTAGATTTTAGCTATAGAGTGTGTGTTTCAGGGTGTGATTACTCTGTATTCATTGCCTTCTGAACCACAGTGAATGGCACAAAATAATGTGCTACAGCATTTTAAATAATAAACAGCTAAATAATTTATTCTTTGTGGAATTCTCTGTGAGCCTCAGTATTTAAAATCAGAACATGGAAACTTGCAGCTTTCCAGATTTTATTTCAGCTCCAGTCAGAAGAACCACTGGGCAAGGATATTGAGAACTCTGGGAGGATGGGGAATTAGAATTAGAATAACCGAGTTGGAAGGGACCTTGTAGGTCATCTAGTCCAACCTCCCCGCACAAGCAGGAGACCCAGTGATGGTGAACCTTTTAGAGACCGAGTGCCCAAACTGCAACCCAAAACCCACTTATGTATCACTGGGTGCCAGGTGGGCGTGGCCCACTGGGTGGGTGTGGCTATGGTGGGCATGGCTAGGTGAACATGGTGCACTGGATGGGCGTGGCCAGGGTGGGCGTGGCCACCTTGATGTTGCTCCTGGGGAGGGATGCCTGTGGGGGCCGAGCAGGCTTGAGGGAGATCCAGGGGGTCTCTGGCAGGTGGGACAGTGGGCAGGAGACTCATCCTGCAGGGTGAGGTGAGGCCAAGGGAGGGGGCAGGGCTGGTTGCAGACAAAGGGGGCTCTGCTGTGGAGGAGGAGGTGGAGGAAGAGGGTTTAAGCAAGCTTAGCAATTGGAGTGGGGATCCCCCCCAAAACAAACGTGCTTTGTGGGTAACGTCAAAGCACGACAGAAGAGACCAAAACCTGCTGCAACCACCTAGCAGATGGGAAGGGAATAAAAACCAAACAACCCCCCCCCGCCAATCCTCAACAGAAATGCTCACAACAACGAAACCCTTGGACAGTGGGAAGAGCATGGGCAGGCAGGTGTCTTGCTCAGCTGATGGCTTGGGGAGGAAGGGGGCAGCTACACCCCCTCCCCAAAGCTGCTCTCTCATGAAAGTAGGATGAAAACTCCAAAAACCAACAAGGAAAAAAAAGTTAAAACAGAAGAGTGTCTCGCGATGGTTTTCTTCCCCACTTCCTTCTAGCTGCAGTTTAAATATGTAAAGACCACAAAAGAAAAAACTTGGCTTTCTCTCATTTTAATTCTGAAGGCAGGAACGGGAGGATTGGGGTGGGTTGTTTGTTTCAAAGGAAGGGAAAGAGAGGGGTAAGGGGAGTACAGCAGGCGAACAGTGATGGCGCAAGGATTCTGGCTATGCAGGGGGGCGTTGGGGTCACGTTCTCTTTAAAAGAGCAAAATGAGGCAAAAAGTAAAAATTCCCCACTCACTCCAACTCCCCAAAACACAATAACAGTGTTTTGGATTTTACAGGTTGTTGGAAAAGTACTCATTCATTTTACCAGATACTGAAAATAACAGAAATCTGAAGTAGAATGCATGTATTAGTAGATGCAACTGATATAAAATCTGGATGAAGAATGGTCAATAAAGCATTCTTGGTTGTCTATTTTATCTTTTCTAATAAGCTGTAACCAACTTCCTCACTTAACTTTGCAAAATCTGTGGGTCCCATGCCATTTCACATACCTGCAAGAAAGCAGCTGCAATCTGAGTACTCTAACTCAGGGCTTTTCCAGTCACCTAGCAAGGTGTCAAAAACTTGATGACCCCCCCCCAAAGGAAAAAAGTGATAAAGTACAGTAGTCCTCGCCTTACAACATTTTGCTTAGTGACTGTTTGAAGTGACAACGGCACTTTAAAAAGTGACCTAAGACCATTTTTCACACTGTGGTGCATGCCCACCCCTCGCTGCTGCCATGAGGGTGGGCAGCCAGTTTGTGAACGCTGCCTCATTGGGGCCTGCTAAGGCCAGAGAGCAACTGAGGCAGCTCCAGACATCCAGTTTTGGTCACCAGAATGTGAAAAAGATGTTGAGACTCTAGAAAGAGTACAGAGAAGAGCAACAAAGATGATTAGGGAACTGGAGGCTAAAGCATATAAGGAAAGGCTGCTGGAATTGGGTATATCTAGTTTAATGAAGAGAAGGATGAGGGAGGACATGATAGCAGTGTTCCAATATCTCAGGGGCTGCCACAAAGAAGAGAAAGTCAAGCTATTTTCCAAGGCGCCTGAAGGCAGACAAGAAGCAATGGGTGGAAACTAATCAAGGAAAGAAGCAACCTAGAATTAAGGAGAAACTTCCTGAGAGTTAGAACAATTAACCAGTGGAACAACCTGCCTCCAGAAGTGGTGAATGCTCCAACACTGGAAGCTTTTAAGAAGAGACTGGACAGCCATTTGTCTGAAATGGTATAGGGTTTCTTTGCCTGAGCAGGGGTTTGGACTAAATGAGCTCCAAGGTCCCTTCCAACTTTATTATTATTATTATTTTCTCCTCCACTACGTAACTGGCTCGCCTGACAATGGAGGGATTGTTGCTGTCGTCAACTGCCATTCCCACCATTCCCGCCATCTCCGCCACCATTGCCTGCATTGCCACCGCCATTCCCACCATCGCTGCCTGCATCGCCACTGCCATTCCCACCATTACCACCGCTGCCATTGCCTGCATCACTGCCACCATTCCTGCCATCACTGCCAATGCCCCATGAGGCTGGGCAGCCAGTGAGTAAATGCTGCCTCATTGGGCCCTGCTGAGGCCAGCCGAGGCAGCTCCAGACACCCAGGCACCCCCTCCTCTGCTGTATGCCTGGCTTTGCCGCCGCTGCCATCACTGCTGCCATTCCCACCATCACCACCACCATTCCTGCCATTCTCGCCTCCGCCATTGCTTGCATATCCGCCGCCATTCCTGCCATTGCCTTCATCGCCACTGCCATTCCCATCGCTGCCACCATTCCTGCCTCCGCCATTGCCTGCATCTCTGCCGCCATTCCTGCCATCGCTGCTGCCATTCCCACCATTCCTGCCTCCACCATTTCCTACATCTCCACCGCCATTCCCGCCATCACTGCCACCACCAGCCGCTCCCTCTGCATGGCTGGCTTTGCCGCCACCGCTGCCATTGCCACCACCACCACCACACGAGGCTGGGCAGCTGGTGAATGAACACTGCCTTGTTGGGGCCTGCTGAGGCCAGCAAGCAGCCGAGGCAGCTCCAGACACCCAGACACCCCTTGTCCTCCTCCTCTGCTGCGTGGCTGGTTGGCCTGATGATGAGGGCATGACGCTAAAATGGAAAGACAAGACTCAGGCACAGCTGGGTTTTAACAGTTAAAAGACTGAGTGCTTGGCTTGGCCTGGGACCCCTCCACTCGGCAGGCCCCTGGCTGCCAGGGGGACATTGGGAGATGAGGAGGAGGTCCCCAATCCCTGGCCTGGCCATGTGATGAAGCTCTAGGCTTTGAACCACTGCCCCGGAGGACATCTTGGGTACCCGGCCCACATGTTGGGGAGGAAAACTGGTGGCACAGAAAGAGGCTGACCCTTAGGTGCAACAACCACGATGATGCTGGCCCCAGCCTCATCTGGGTGGCACGCTGGCTGTGCTGGGTGCACCAGGAGAAAAGAATGGCCATGACGGCAACCTACCTTCCACCTTCGCGGCTGTGGAAGTTTCCCTCTGGAGGCCATGAAAGAAGAGGATCCTGGAGTGGGCAGCACAGGGCTGTGTGGTGGGATGATCTGCCGATTCCTCGCCCAGCAGGCGGGATCATGGACCAGCCAAGGGCAGGGAACCTGTTATCCCTGGCTTTGCGGAGTCCGTGAAAGGAGAGGATACCGGAGCAGGGAAGCCGTCATCACAGTGCTGGGGGTTGTGCATCACCATTGAGGAGGATGGAGGAAAAGGGCTGGCCAGGGACGGGCTGGCAGCAGGTGCAGCGCTGCCCACAGGGGGAATCTGACCAGCCCCAGCCTAGAGGAGGGGAGAGGCCGAGGGAGCATGAAGGGAGGCAGGTACGGTGCTTGGGGGGTAGCCACTCTCCCCCCTCCCCCTGCACTCCCACAGAAGGCTGGCTGGCTTTGGCGTCACCTGGGCAGGCCTGGCCATGCATCTGCCCAGCAGCGCTGGTGGGCCCGGCCTTCCTTCTTTCCTTCTTTCCTTCTTTCCTTCTTTCCTTCTTTCCTTCTTTCCTTCTTTCCTTCTTTCCTTCTTTCCTTCTTTCCTTCCTTCCTTCTTTCCTTCCTTCCTTCCTTCCTTCCTTCCTCTCTCTCCCTTTCTCCAAAGTCCAAACCTATGTGTCCTCCTTCCCCTGTTAGCCTTCTCCAAACTCACACCCACCATCGCTTCCAAAGGCTGTCTGCTTGCTCACTCACTCTCTCGCTGCACTCCCACCAAAACCTGCTTTTATACTGGTTCCCCTCTCCCCACCCAGCTCTCGCAGCTGTTCATGAGAGAGCACTGCTGAATTTGGTTTTCCTGCCCTCTCCAGTTCCCACTAGTCAGGCACATGTGGCGTGTGTGCTGACAGAAAGGGCTCTGCGTGCCCAGTCTGATACGCATGCCATGGGTTCACCACCACAGCTCTACACCATTTCTAACAGATGGCAGTCCAGATGGAGGTCAAAACGATCAAGATGGCAGCTGCAGCAGTGCGACTGAAGCCCAACAACTAGAGGTTATTACACATGCCAAAAAGGGCCTCTATCAATGTCAATGAAAATCACCTTGATCTTTTTCTAAAAAAACCTCCACTGAGGATGCTACTGGTTGAGAGTTGCTTCTCAGCAATCTCTGGAGAGCTATAACTCCAGACATATTCCAGACATATGGTATATTTTTATAACAGGGATCAGCGACTAAAGAGGTCTGCTAACTATTTACTCTTACAATTTATTGATGAAATGCACTGAAATAAGTTGGCATATTGCCAATTTTCAATATGTGTGTCACTTTAAGACACAGAAAAAAAAACCTTACATAGTGTTTTAAAAAAAAGAGAGCTCCAACGTGATGATAATCTAGATTGAAGTTCTATGTCACTTACCAATTAAAGATTGGGGTGACACTGCTGCACGTGATTTTTTTTAAACAAAACTTAAAGCTCAAAGTAATGAATGCTCAGAGTGAATGGATGATTAAAAAATTGTTAAAGATCACGAGACTCCTTGTTTTGTATGTATGGTGTGAAGGTGTGTGAGAGATTTAAATTATGAAGGAGATGGGCGCTACGATGGGTCACAAAAATATTTGGGCTGCAAGATCAGAAGTGAAGAGCAAGGGGTACCTCAGACAACCAAGAAACCTTGGTCCCGAGTACATGCAAAACCTGTGACAAGTGAAGAATCAAATGGCAGGACATCCTCTAGTTTCTGAATGAGTGCTGTTGGCACAGTCATCAGAACTTTTCATTGCCATCAGCTTTGTTACACATCTTCTGAAACCCCAACCACATGAATGCCCCAGTACAATTGAATGTTGCCAGTGAATTATCCCTTTCTCTTGGATTGGCTTGTATTCAGCATATGTAAAAATAACCACAGTGAAACTTTGAGTGTTCAATTCCAAAAGTAAACACATGAACTTTCTCATCAAATTATTGTCAGAGAAAGTTAAGCAGCACTTTGTGGGCCAAGTCTCACTTTGCATTTTGAATGTGACTTCAGTAGATTGTCTGCTCCTGACAGTTGTGAAAAAGGGGAAAATGTCATACGAAACTTTCCAAACAGTCCAGAAGCAAGAGATCTTTTCTTCCTTTTTTTTTTTAATGTCAAGAATTCAGATCCAACACTGGAAATTGCCAATTGTAAGATCTGCTTAAGCAAGAAGTCTCCCCTACAGTAGCTGCTGATAAATTGTGTTTATATAATTTGACAGAGAAAGATTAAAGCTAGGGTATAAGGTTATCAGTACCCTAGCCAGCTCTTGAAACAACATTTTTGTAGAACAAAAGCAATATAGTCCAGGTAATTTTAAGCTCTAGATCTACTCTTATTGTTGTGTTTTCCCTTCCAATTTAGATGGCAATACAAAACCATCACGGATGTTTTGGGGGAGTCTTCTTGCTTCTGCTGCCATGTTAGGATACTAAGAAAATGTGTTGGTGAAGCAAATCTTTCACCTAATTGTTCCAAATCACTGCATAATGTTTTCTATGAAGGGATCTCCTCCTTTCATCTATATGATCTCATTAGAAGGCCATTAAACACTGTATTATAGAAACCCTGGCACAGACATTCTCAAAGCCTTTTTCTGCCAGCATAAACAATCCAAGTAACTTGGTGCACGAGCTCGTTAATATGAATTTAACCATAGATATGAATGAAGCACTCTCTAAATGGGGTCAGATCAAGAGGCCGAAATATTGGAAAGGTCACAGTTGAAAAAAAATAAGACACTTGACAGGTTACTGCTGGCTACTTAACTTGCCTTCATTTGCTGACTTAGTTATCACTTTGTTGTGCTTGTTGTACTGATTACATTTTAATTTTCTGATTGAAGAACATAAGTTTCTCAGTGTCCTGCTTGGACTGGAGTGACATATAAGTTGCGGTAAATAAATTATACAAAAAGGCACACTTCTGAGCCATTGGAGTTTTCTACTCCAATACATAATGACATTCTTACACTACCACGTTAATCCACAAAGGCAGAACCACAGCAGCTGGCATTTCACCTCGCCCATGCTTCTTCTGCTCTTTGCAGGGGCATTAGCTTTTCATGGTGAGGAAGAAAAAAAACCCCAGCCATTATTGGGGCAATACCAAAGTTCGGCCGAAGGGGGAGGTCTAAGGGGCAAAAGCAAGATGAAGTAGTAATGTCATAAGTGGAACTTTCACTTCACTACTTAAAGCAATGCTACAGGTAGTCCTCGACTTACGACCACAATTGAGCCCCAAATTTATGTTGCTAAATGAGACATTTGCTAAGTGAGTTTTTCTCCATTTTATGACCTTTTTTGCCACAGTTGTTAAGTCAGGGGTTCTCAACCTTGGCAACTTCAAGACTTGTGGACTTCAGTTCCCAGAATTCCTCAGCCAGCTTTGCTGGCTGAGGAATTCTGGGAGTTGAAGTCCACAAGTCTTGAAGTTGCCAAGGTTGAGAACCCATGTGTTAAGTGAATCACTGCAGTTGTTAAGTTACTAACACAGTTGTTAAGTGAATCTGGCTTCCCCACTGACTTCGCTTGTCAGAAGATTGTAAAAGGTGGTCACATAATTCCGGGACACGGCAATTGTCATAAGTATAAGTCAGTTGCCAAGCATCTGCATTTTAATCACATGACCATGGGGATGACGCAATGGTCATAAGTGTAAAAATGGTCAAAAGTCACTTTGTTTTAGAGCTGTTGCAACTTTGAATGGTCACTAAACGGACTGTTGTAAGTCAAGGACTTCCTGTATTCAGCCGAGTGGTTTCCTACATTCAGATAGTAATTATCTGGGACTATTTATTTATTCATTATATTTATATAGCGACCCATTTCATATATGTGACTCTGGGCAATGTGCAATAAAAATCAAGCAAGCAATTATTTAAAAAAAAGCAATGTAACATGACAATTAAAACATCTGAAAGAATTTCTCAAAGTTAGTTTATACCTGCCTATTCATTACTTCTTGGCCATAGCCATCAACAAAGTTTTGTGAATGGGTGGCCATATACCTAGGATCCCCTTGTGTGGGATGCTCTGATTTAACAACATCAATGGAATGTATAGTATACACTGAGCAGCCATTTGTAAGAGGGAATGGATCAAGTATAAAGAATCCACATGATGACATGCATATTTGCATGAGCCAGTCTGTTCCCCAGTGCCTCCAGAATGAATGAAGCAGCTATAGATCAGAATAGGGAGATGGTGTACAGTTAAAGGTTATTTGTCCTCAGGGCTAGATTAATCACTATGTGGTGCAAAGAAGGTTCCTCACAAGAGTTATTAATACAGCAAAATGCAAGACAGCATTTGCTTGTAACGTTATTAGTAGTAGTAGTTGTATTATTTCTATTGTGCCTCAAAAAAAGAATTATTTGATACTGTACTGCTAAAACACAAAACAAGCATAAATCACAGCTCTCCTAAAAACCTAACCTACAGAGAATTTTCTGACTTTCAAGCCTACAAATGAAAATAATGTTAACATTTCTCTTTCTCTACAGGGCTTATAACCCTGCATGTATTTGTTTAGCAACCATACGGTGTCCTTCAAGTCTGCCATTGCTGAGTTATACAATACAATACAAAAGCAGTTTTGATGTACTCCCAGAGTTAAAAGATCTTATAATGAACTATTTATCACACAGACCAATAGACTGCCTTTTGGTATGACTGTAGTCTCAATATGCTATTATATGATTATTCGTGTAATGCATCCATATGAATGCCATAGTGGTGTTCTTGCTCCTGAAAACCTTAGATCTCTTTTTGCAGAGTTTTCAGCAATCCAGATAACAGACATGATAGCAGCCATGTAAAAAAATTGTCTGCAACAGCCAAAGAATAATGATAGAAAATCAAATAACAGTTTCACAAGTTCTTCATTTCACACTGCTTTTTAACAACTGTTGTTGCTAAATATATTGTTGTTGTTATGTTGCTGCTGTTGTTGTTGTTATTCTTGCTGCTTGCTACTGTATTCTTCCATGATAAGGATGCGGGGGGGGGGGGAAAGGATTTTTAGCTAAATCCTGTGAAATTCACAAGACATAGCACATTGAATCCAAATGAATAAAGATGAACAAGATAAAGCTTGCTGCAAGAACACAAAATGAAACTTTAAAAACATGTCCTGCATTTTGGATTATGTTGAAAAATCTACAAATAAAAATCTCTGAATAAACAAAAGAATAACTCTTAGTGATATGGGAAAAAAAAAGGAAGCCAAGATTATTTTTTGGCCTCATCCATACGGTAACAAAAACTGGAGACAAGCTATGCCTACTGTACAGGTGAAGAATCTTGTGTCTTTGCATTTCAAGTGATATTCATCGTGAAATAATTGGAGATGAAGCTGGAAGGGAATACTACCTTCATCATCTTGGGATCAGCCGCAGGAGCCCTACATGTCTGCTTTCCTGTGAGATCTATTTGGCTAGCAGCTACAAGAAACAAGAGTGTTTTCAATGGTGCTGCTTTCCAAAACTTTTCTTTTCCCAAATGAATTTCCCCTTAACGAAAAATAAGTTCTTTAGATGCAGTTCTAATTATTAGCGGTATATCTAATGCTATCAGTTTTACTAGATTAAATTCTGTTTCTAATTAGTATCCTGTGCTCTGCCATTATTTATTGCTCATTTTACTGTTATGACTTTTGGTTTTAATACCTTGAGAATTTATAATTTGAAAGCAGTTTTATTCATAAAAGACAACTTAATGTGTGTGTGTGTGTGTGAGAGAGAGAGAGAGAGAGAAACATGAGAATGAATAATCTTCTGAAATGTATATACAACATACAAAAACACAGAAGGGGAGAGGGAGGGAGGGAGGGAGAGAGAGAGAGAGAGAGAGAGAGAGAGAGAGAGAGAGAGAGAGAGAGAGAGAGAGAGAGAGAGAGAGAGAGAGAGAGAGAGATCCCTGGGTGATGTATCCTGAATCAAGTATAGCTTGTGCCATGAATCAAAAAATTGTCACTTTCTTATTCAGCATATACTTTCTTATCTTATACTGAGGACAAAAAAAAAAGGCTTTTGCAGAGACTGCTAGTCTGACCCATTCCAGCTGCTTTGACACTAAAGCTTCTTCAGACACCATTCTTAGACTAGGCTCTAAATAAGATAGGTGTAGTGAATAGATGAGGGGGATATGCTTGAGAAAGATGCAAATTTCAGTGTGAAACAATCTTTAATGCACCATCCGGATTAATTATTCAGATCATGAAGTGGCTGCCCTTTGGTTTTTCACTCTTTGAATTTATATCAACATGAATTTAATAATGCATATTTAAATAAAATCCCTTTTTAATATTTATTTTGAGAGTAAATGTATTCAGAAATGCACATTTTGTGCGTAAATATTTTGAAAAATGCATGAAAATTGTTTTAAAGTTTCAGATTAATGTAGCAATGAGACAGATCTGATTTTCAAATAAACTTGTGCAAAAGAAACAAAGAGCCATCCATTCCTAATTAACATTTTATGCTTAGTATCTTAGCTTTTAAGGTAAGGCAAATGTTAATTGAGCTTGAGAAAAACCTATTGTTGCAGAAATAGACGAAAGCAAACCTAGATAGGTGCAGGGATGATCTTAAGGATAGGTTGGTTTCTCTGCAGGGAATTGCATTCAGTTTTTAAAAATTGAAAACATTATGTCCTCTAACTGATAAGAAAGACAAGGTTGGTCTAGGGCAGGGGTAGGCAACCTTGGCTCTTTTATGGCTTGTGGACTTCAACTCCCAGAATTCTTGAGCCAGCCATGCTTTTAGAATCCAGGCAGTCTGTAATGTGAATGATTTGAGATTATATATGGTTTCTGCTCCAGATCCGCATCCTAAATGCTCTTCCAAGAAAACAGTAATCTCAATCAGTTTTATATCTTTCCTCCATAAGATGTTTTCTTGTTCTTCATAGACATCCTAAATCTAAGATCCTCTACATTTCAGTTGCCACTGTTTTTTTTTAATTGATTGTGGTCCTTTTACATTTGTTCCAGATCTTATTACTTCTACTTTTGCTGTTTTCTTCAATAAATTTAATTGTTAGCTGCTACTTAGGCAAGCTTAAACAAAGTCCCATCTTTTGTATGTTGAAATAATGGCCTGGGCACATGTCCTGTGGAGAGCTTCCCTTTTCACAAATTATCACATTTGGATGTGTCCATTCACAAAGCACCATTTACCCAAAACTGCAGGGTTGCTACTACTTCATTTTATCCCTCCCCCTTTGGGGAGGAGCTGATGGGTAGATACATGTTGAACAGCATTGGATTGCAATCACCCACCATTTTTAATTTCTAAGAATGAGTCTGAGCACCATATTTGGACAGGGTATGACTCTTATGTTATTTTACTTTCCACTTTCCATCTCTTTATATTAAATAAAAACAACCTAAAATGGGGGGAACAGGAAGCCGAAAGACGAATCTCTAGGGACAGATTGGTGCAATGGAACCTCGTTTCCTGTCCTTTTCTTCTCTTGGTTGTTATCCACAATCTCATGCTTCTTCTGAAAAAACTGAAAGGATTCATAAAGAGGTTTGCAATTTTGTTAGATTTCAGTGGGCGCTCATTAAAAAGGATTAATGTGGACACTGTTTATCTGTTTTCTTTGCAACGTGCAATATTTTCCTCCTTAGCTAAACATGAAAGTTACTTGAGGCAGTGTAAACACACCTAGAAATGACAGTTTTCTTCACATTTCGTGTTAAGCATAATAATGAGATAGTGCTCAGTGCTCACAACAAAGCACACTGATAAAAGAATAAGGACGATTAGTATGGAACCCTGGTGTCCTCCATGGGAAACTGTTCTATTTGACTGAGCCTGGGGCATCCCCTAAAGATGAGCTTCTGTTTGATTTGGATCTGCACAGAGAGTTTGTCTTTGCAGCAACAGCTGACTTAACAGGCATTGTGAAAAAACAGTTATTGAACTGGGAAAAGACCTCTTCAAATGTACTCTGCTTTGCTACATAAATATCTCTTATAAAAGGCTGTAAAATGGGATTTGATGCAAAGAGGTCTGTCAGAGATAATAATAAACTATTAGCCTGAACTAGCAACAGATCTCTTGGTGGAATTAAGACTCAATCACCATCCATTTAAGAGGGTAGAATTCAAGGTGCACTTTTCAAATGACAAGGTGGATGAGTCTCCCTGAGTTGATTCCTGGCAAGGAAGATTGCATTTCATTTTACATTTTTAATATTTTGTGAATGGAGGTAGGGTTTTTTTTAAATTATTCTTTTTCATGGTTGCAGATCAGCAGAACTAAGGATAGTGCAATAGCTTTCACTTATTAGTAAGAACTCTTTAATATTTTCATCTTGTCCATGCCCAAGACCCTCTTTTTACTACTGTTGTGAGAATTCTATACAACATCCATCCTTTATGGTAGTACTTTAAAATTCCCATCCAAAATCCTCTTGAAAATTGTTGGAAGAGGAAAATTCAGTAAACTTTTCCCCCCTCTATAAGTGAAAATAGTAACTTGTATATTAGCAGGATTTTTCTTCAGCATTCTTTATTATGATGACTTTCATTATTAGAAGGGTGCAATGGCTCAGTGGTTAAAGATGCTAAACTTGTCAGCTGGAAAGCTGATAACCCAGATTTGAGACCCAAGCACTGAACAACAGAACGAGTTCCTGTTACTTGCCTCAGCTCCTGCCCACCTAGCAGTTCAAAAGCATGCAAATGCAAGCAGATAAATAGGTACCACTTTGGTGGGAAGGTAACAGTTTTCCATGTGCCATGTATAGTCATGTGGCCACATGAATATGGAAGTGTCTTTAGACAATACTGGCTCCCTTGGCTAACAAACAGAGATGAGTACCACCCTCTAGAGCAGTGGTTCTCAACCTGCCTAATGCCACAACCCTTTAATACAGTTCCTCATTTTGTGGTGACCCCCAACCATAAAATTATTTTTGTTGCTACTTCATAACTGTAATTTTGCTACTGTTATGAATCGTAATGTAAATATCTGATATGCAGGGTGTATTTTCATTGCTACGAATTGAACATAATTAAAGCATAGTGATTAATCACAAAAACAATATAGCAATTTCAATGGAGAAGCTGACTCTTCCTTGCTCAAAAATGTTGGGAGGGAGGGAAGGGGAAGGAAGGAAGGAAGGAAGGAAGATTGAAGGGGAAAGGAAGGAGATTGAAGGAGAAAGGAAGGAAGGAAGGAAGGAAGGAAGGAAGGAAGGAAGGAAGGAGGGAAGGAAGGAGAAAGAGATTGAAGTGGAAGGGAAGGAGATGGAGATGGAAGGAAGGAAGGAAGGAAGATTGAAGGGGAAAGGAAGGAGATGGAGAAGGAAGGAGATTGAAGGGGGAAGGAAGGAAGGAAGGAAGGAAGGAGAGAGAGATTGAAGTGGAAGGGATGGAGATGGAAGGAAGGTTGAAGGGGAAAGGAAGGAGATGGAGAAGGAAGGAGATTGAAGGGGAAGGGATGGAGATGGAGATGGAAGGAAGGAAGATTGAAGGGGAAAGGAAGAGATGGAGAAGGAAGGAGATTGAAGGGGAAAGGAAGGAAGGAAGAAAGAAAGGAAGGAAGGAAAGAGAGATTGAAGGGGAAGGGAAGGAAATGGATGGATGGAAGGAAGGAAGGAAGGAGAGATTGAAGGGGAAGGGATGGAGATGAGATGGATGGAAGGAAGGAAGATTGAAGGGGAAAGGAAGGAGATGGAAAAGGAAGGAGATGGAGAAGGAAGGAGATTGAAGGGGAAGGAAGGAAGGAAGGAGAGAGAGAGAGAGAGATTGAAGGGGAAGGGATGGAGATGGAGATGGAAGGAAGGAAGATTGAAGGGGAAAGAAATGAGATGGGAAAGGAAGGAGATTGAAGGGGAAAGGAAGGAAGGAAGGAAGGAAAGAGATTGAAGGGGAAGTGAAGGAGATGGATGGAAGGAAGGAAGGAGAGAGAGATTGAAGGGGAAGGGATGGAGATGGAGATGGAAGGAAGGAAGATTGAAGGGGAAAGAAAGGAGATGGAGAAGGAAGGAGATTGAAGGGGAAAGGAAGGAAGGAAGGAAGAAAGGAAGGAAGGAAGGAAGGAGAGAGAGATTGAAGGGGAAGGGAAGGAGATGGATGGATGGAAGGAAGGAGAGAGAGATTGAAGGGGGAAGGAAGGAAGGAAGGAAGGATTGATCTTTGGAGATTCATGTTTTTCCAGATGGCGATGAACTGCAACTCCCAGCATTCCCCACTCTTCCACAGTGCTTTCTAAATCTGTAATAATATTCCATGACAAGATTCGTCAGAATCCAGTATTTTTAGGTGATAAAGTAAGAGACAAAAAGGAGCTTGTGTACATTTGAGATCTTCTGTTACATAGGTTGCTATCTTTTGCTTGCTATTTCTCCCACTTTTTACATTGGGAAATCTTTCTGGAATCAAGGACCTATGGAACAAGTTTTGCTAACTTTCTGATCACTAATCCAAATTCAATTTAACCCCTCCACTTAAATTAGTTGAGAAAAATATATTGATCAGTGACATGTACCTCTTATAAACTGGAATTAAGAAATATGTTAAAATAAGTATTACTGAATCCAAACTGTGATCCAATAAATATTTGCAAGTGTACTATGGCATACCATAGTAATTGTATGTGATAATTCTATGGTAATTGTACCACTGGTGGACAAAGCACCTGAGAACAGAACAAATAACTTGTTTATCTTTTTCCCTTTCCAAGATCAGCATCTCAGAAACAGGTTTTTCTTCGGTACTGAATACTGAATGAGTTTTCTTTAAAACAAGGAGACATACATTCTTATCTGCAGCAGCAACAATTATTACTCTCCTTGAGACTCATGGCAAAAAATGGGAGAAAGTTTGTCAATAGTTATGTCTGGGGAATCTGTACTTCCATTCAGGCCATTCAGCTGTTAAAGATCTCTGATGGACAAACATTTGCCAGGAGATTAGGCTTCAGAATTTTACCTGTGCAGCAGAATCTCCAAAGTTGCAACATGGTTCAGGCTTCCATGATTGTTCTTCATAATATGGCCTGAGTCTTTAGGCTGAACAGTAATATCTTTACAATAGCTACAGAGTGCTTACAGACTGTTGTCTGCTTTTCTTACTAGAAACCTTGACCAGGTCTTCTTTTGTAACCAAGTGAAGATATTTTCATCCCAAAATGATGAGAAACCAAAGAAGTGTACTTAGTAGTTATGGTCAGGGGAGACTTTGGTGGTTGTAGAGCAGGGATATCCAACTATGGCAACTTTAAGACCTGTCAAATTCAACATGTTAGCTGGAGGAATTCTGGGAATTGAAGCTGAAGGTTGGACATGCGCGCTGTAGTTTTTCAGGGCCTTGTGCATGTTACCTACCCTTGTCTGAAAAGTTTTGTGAATTAACTGGAGTTGAAGGAAGAATTTATCATAATAAGCAGAAATTGGAAGGCTATCTACACAGGAGAGTATGGCAAAATGCACAAAGACTAGACAAGATATCAATACTTCTTTAATGAATGGGATTACTTTGCATAATAACTGTTCCAGCTTGTAGCAAAAGATGAATCATAATAACATTCAAAATGCCACCAACATATTTAAAACAATAATTAACAATAATTAACTATCTTAACAAGCTGGCATCTCACAGGAGGAAATGTCAGCTCTCACATACAGACTCACTGATGAGCTCAATGGTTCTCTTATTTCTTTACCATTTACAGTCATTTGCTCTTCTTTGGGAAAATGGATCCTCAAAGCTCAAGGCCACTGGGAGAGACTCTGGAAGCTGCTGGCTTGGGATGCATATCTTCTGTAGCCAGAATAATAAAATATAAATTCCTTGCTTCTCCACCAGTCATGTATTCTCTAAATGGCTTTGCTGCCCTTGTCTGTTCTTGACAGTACATCCCCGCCCCCAAGCAGTTTTCCCTTTGCCAGTCACAATACTGCTGTGACTGGGGGGATGATTTAGACAGATAATTGGAGCCAACTATCAAAACTTGTCTGGGATTGAGCAACTACCCAGTAAAACAGGACATTTTATGGAGCCCCACAGGTCTTTATGCAGATAGAGGCTACCGGTCAAGCAGGAAAAAGCTCCTACAACAGCAGGAAGACAGAAGGTGGAAGAGATGGCAGTGTACCATCCATCCATCCATCCATCCATCCATCCATCCATCCATCCATCCATCCATCCATCCATCCATCCATCCATCCATCCATCTATCCATCTCTCTCTCTCTCTCTCTCTCTCTCTCTCTCTCTCTCTCTCTCTCTCTCTCTCTCTCTCTCTCTCTCTCTCTCTCTCTCTCTCTCTCTCTCTCTCTCTCTCTCTCTCTCTCTCTCTCATCTATCATCTTTCCCAAGATTCTGGGCAACTAACAACTTCTAAACTCTGTTTAATAGATTTTCTGATATGTTTGATGACAACTCCTTATCCTCCCTAAATAGCATGAGCAATGGCTATTCAGCTGAGGATGATGGGGACTGTATTCCATACATCAAGAGGACACCAGGTTGAAAAAGACAGCTTTACATTATTACTCCCTATTTAATCTCATGATCCAGTTTCCCAATTCTTTGGCCTTTCCCGGCTGTCTCAGAAATGGCTTTGTTTAAATTCTCTGTGCAGGAAAGAAAGGATGAGCCTTTGTGATAGTACAAGGAAAGCAGGGATAATCCAAACAGCCAATTCACTGGTACATCACATCACAGAAGGCCTTTAATTAGCAACTTGAAGGGAAGAAAATTGATTCTGCCTGTATTTGTTATAGACACAAACGAGTGATGTTAAGCAGATAGAGACCATTTATTCATTAAAATGGAAAGTGTCTTCTCTAACCTTCCAGATGTCCCTGGGCAGAGCTTGTACTTCTCCTTTTTTGGATAGTTAGCAGGTAGGGACAAAAAGATGTGGATACAGATGATGAGCTGGAAAGAAGCAAAATCTTTTCTTTCTAAGATTAATTGATAGAGTACCCTAAAGTTCTAACACTGATTTGTGGGAAAGAAAACTAGGAAGATCAATTGCTGTTCAGCGTGATGTTGCATTCTTTTAAGGGCCAATTTTTCAGACTCTTCCAACAGACTCTTAGTAGCTTTTCTTTTCCTTTCTTCATGGCTGTTTTCATTTGATTGTGGATGTAGGGAAGTAAAGTTTGCAGCCTCTGACTTTGAGATGACTTGGGATCAATTATCTTGCCTTCTGTTTAATATCTACTATACATGAGCCCACTGTGAGAGATCTTACATTAGTTTGGTATCAGGCATTATGAATATGATGATGATAGTTGTACATCCCAATCAACAAATGATGCAGTCAAGGTCTGCCCTCTCAATAAAACTGAGAGGCTGTAGTCCACCCAGTTCTTGGGATCTTCTACCTTTTCCCTAAATTGGATTTTACTGCTTCCTTCGAGACTCTCAGATCTTGCTGAAGAAGCATGCGGCAGTTCTGGCCAGGAAGGCTTTTGCACACTTTCCATTTATGGATCAGTTACTCCTGTTGCTGAATCAAGATCTCTCCTTATATTTTGGTAACCTCATGGTTGGTCTACTGCATCTTCTGCATCTTCCAGGGCTGCCTTTGAAGACCACACAAAAGCTATAGCAGATGCAGAATGTGCAGCACAAGCAGTGATGAACGAACTTTGTTATTACTTATAATACCCTTTGTCATATCGGCCTATTTGAGGAATTTTCCATCTCCTGATATATCAATGATGGAGAATATTTGTAGCTCAAGGTTGAAATAAGGTGTCCTTGGTGCTCTCTGAGCTTGCTTGTTTTCTTGCAGATGTTTCATTACCTAACTAGGTAACATCATCAGATAGACCAGGGGTTCTCAACCTTGGCAACTTCAAGACTTGTGGACTTCAACTCCCAGAATTCCAGCTTTGCTGGCTGAGGAATTCTGGGAGTTGAAGTCCACAAGTCTTGAAGTTGCCAAGGTTGAGAACCCCTGGTCTATCTGATGATGTTACCTAGTTAGATAATGAAACATCTGCAAGAAAACAAGCAAGCTCAGAGAGCACCAAGGACACACACACCCCATATATCAGTCTATCCTTTATATTCCGGTAGAGTTGGCTTTAAGATCTCATTGATTAAGCAGTGCCATTTGTTAGGATCCAGGAAACAGGTGTTCTCTGTCACAGTACCTGCCCTTTGGAATAGTGCAGGCATGAACACTGAGATTCTTACCATTCCCAACTTGCCCACCTTCAAACAATCTTTAAAAATCTGAATTTCTTCCCACCTGGTCTTGTATTAGGGTGTTTGGATGGGCCCTTTGAACTGAAGGTGTCTGGTAGAATATTATGATAGTTTTTAGATCTTGGTTGTTTTTACACAATACTGTTTCTTTTAATTTGTGAAGCCACCTGGATGTTTGGCTTCTGGAATTTAGAAGTCTAAAATATGCCAAACAATAAATAAACTTGGATATTTCTTCTAATTTTATCCGCTCCAGAACACAGTAGTAAGCTTAGCTGGGCTGAACAAGAAAGGCTGATCTGAAGCCTCTTAATGAGGTCTGCAATTTTGAGTAGGGACTTAAATCTGGGTCTTCTATTTTATATCCAATACTTCCATCATAATATAACAATGGCTGCCTGTTCATCTATTTACAATATTTTGATCTTGTTGTAAAATCCCAAGTGAGGATGAATCAATGGGAATTTTAAAAACTGCAGACTTGGATTAGGATCCTTGCATTTTGGAGCAGAGTCTGTTTTTTGCAAATGCATAAATCATTTAATCATGACGATACAACTAAAAAATTATTTCTCCCAAAAGATTGAGAGCCTCTTAAATATTTTTCTTTGTTTCTAGTGCAGTATATTTAAATATTATGCAAAGTATTATTTAAAAAGGCCTAGAAGGTCTATCAACTTCCTATCATCCTACTTAATTGACATTTACATAAATATATTGGATTTTGCTATTCATTTCAGAGAGAGAGAGAGAGAGAGAGAGAGAGAGAGAGAGAGAGAGAGAGAGAGAGAGAGAGAGAGAGAGAGAGAGAGAGAGAGAGAAGGCATACAACAGCTGATCCTTATCAGGATTTCATCATCATCATTTTAGCCATTGTCGATCCAATGCAGGATGAAGGCCTCTTCCACATGTTCCCAACCAATACAATCCTGCTCTTTCTTTTGCCAATTAGGCCCACATGATGATCATCACTTTGGCTATTGCATATGATGCATCTCTTTGGCTATTATGTGTGAACCTACTCACTAAGGATTGTACAAGGAACCATGATTTAAAACATCTTAGGTTATCATGCCACTTAATCCTTGTCCTGGTATTATAGTGAAGGTAAATTCTGATATTCGTCATCAGTAAGTATCAGGATTTACCTTCACTAAAATACAAGGACAAGGATCAAGCACTATGATAACCTAAGATGTTTAAAGTCATGGTTCTGTGTGTAATCCATATTGAGTAGGTTCACACATAATGGCCAAAGTGATACATTTACACTCCGAAATAAGCCAGCAGCAAACAAATCTTATTACAATTTTTGCACTAGGAAAAGAAGATTGAGGTCTTATTTTTTTCAGGTCTGGTTTGGTTTGTAGGGCCCCCTGTTTTTTTTCTTGACTGCTTTGTTAACATTCATTGTAACAGTAGACTGAAATTGCACTATTGTTTTGGACTGCAGTACTACTTCTTCCAGGGTAAAGGGGAAAAAAAAGGTGTTGCTCATTCACATGTCTTTAATATGTTTTCAGTGTCCAGTATTCGTATTGATGCTTTGTAAATAAAACTCTAAAAATCATTATTATATTATTGTTCTAACTATAAAGTTTCAAATTATCATTTTGCTGAACTAAGATGATCATATAGTTTATGAACATTCCACCTTTTCAGGAAACAAAGCTGTTAATGCTTGGGAATCAACTGTTTTGAACGAAGGGTAAGTTGCTGATCTGGCTTGGAGTTAAATCTCACACAGGTGCTAGGGACCAAAGCATCTTTCCACAGTTAGCTGCAGGTTGAGAGGCCTGTAAGAATAGGGAAACAAAAAACAGGACATAACTAATTAAAATAGGCAATAGATTAAAAATTGGCACTTGAAAGAAAGAAGAAAAAGAGCTGTCTTGCACAGAAAGGATATTCTGCCAATTATGGCTTTTATTTTTTATTTAAGCATTGTGAGTGGCAGCTCTATGTAGAAAGCAGTCCTATCAAGAAACAATGAAGGGGATGGACCTCATGTGCTAATTTAAACAAACTTGCCAATTCTTTGACTGGTGCCTCTAATAATAATAACAATGCAAATTTTATACTGAGGCAGTGTTGAGCTACAATGAATAAAGAGCCAGATAACAGAATTGGTTAGTCTTACTGACAATCATCCAACTGCAAATTCTCACAGTGCTTTGTTTTACAGTACTACAGATACTTGCAACTCTTTAGTGCTGCCAGAGACAGATAAAACAGGCTTTGTGATACTTCTTTTTTTTTATTAAATCAGTGTCAGAGATGGTAAGTTCTGAATTGTTGAGGTTCCAATAGCTCCTACTTAGGAAGAACTGGAGGCAGTTATAGCCCAGATAAAGCTTCCTCTCCCTGATCCAAAATATCTTTACCTATTGTCATTCTCATTTTCCAGCATCACTATGCCAATCTTCTTAACTGAGTACACTTCCAGATAATGGCAGAATTCTGTTAACTCAAGTGGAATGAGCCCCTTATGATCAGATGTCATTGCTGGAGGTTTGGACATGTGATACATTGCAAGCTTTCTTCATTTTTCTAAAAAATAGTAAAATAAGGTAAAACTGTTTCAATTTCTGACCGTGATCGAATGTGTCTCTGGAGAAGCAATGGACAGGAATTTTGGCAACACAGAGCTTTCCTAAAAAGAGGACTGGATTAAGAAATTGCACAATCCCAAGAGGGAAGATGTTCAGGGTAGCCACATCCTAGAATTTCTCAGGATATGTCTAGTAAGTTAGATCATTACAGCTTTAGTTAGGCAAGATTCTGTCCATTAGGTGTAAGCAAATAAAAGGTTGGGCTCAACTGGATTTTGCTGTCTTGTCTTTGGGCTTGGTCTTGACACTGACATTGACAAAATATATTACTGTTTTGTTCTGAAGGGGCAGTTTTTGATCCACCCAGCTGATAGCCCATCATAATGACTAGTTGGCTTGATAAAGAAGTTCAAATACAGATCACATTAGCCTACATTTTTAAGGTGTATGTTCAGATAATAGTCTCAGGCACTGGGTTATTGGCTGGCAATGAAGTTCCAATTGGTTGTAGTTTTCCATATTACCTAGCAAATGTTGTGAAATATGAAGCAAAATACTGATGTATCATTTTTGTAATCTACTGCACCAAAGTAAGTCAGAGGTCTACTTTTTCCCCCTCTCTTTGCACATTTCTCTTTCCTTTTCTTATTTTTCTAGCATTTATTTGTTCTATATTTTTATCTTATAATGAAACTTAATAAAAGCATTAAAAAGAAGTATATATTATTAGATGCAATGCTAATTCAACATTAAAACACATGAAAGCATCAAGAGAAAACTGTAAAAAACAGAAGACGAAAATCCGTGAGTTAATAATGCACTAAACCTGTCCAATAAAATATTATAATTACTCAAATCTGGGGACTTTTCAAAGAGTGCTGGGAAGATAGACATAACTTATAGTCTAAAACACAGCCATTCCATATGTTTGGAGCAACTATGTGTCATAAATCAAAAGTAATTCTTATGTTGCTAGCTTAAACTGAAAGAATATTTTTGCTAATTTTTAGCAATATGTCCATTTTTTCTCAGTCTTTTTTTTTTTTTAAACCTCTTACTAAAGCCTTTGGGTTTTGTTTTTGTTTTGCATCCTACTTGCTTACAGCTTCTAGCTTAGCACATCTGCGGTTTACTAATCAATTCATCTCTACCTGTTGCCTGAACTGCAGTGATGGGTGCAAGTCTTTTTTCTTGTCTGTTATGTCTAAAATGCTGAGAAAGTACCAACTTCTCTAATATTTTATTGATTGTATAAGTCTATCTCTTCACATTTGTTTTGATCTTCTTTCTTGTGTTGAATGAAAAATCTTCATCAGGTTCCAGTCCAAGCCAGGAACAAACAAAATGGAGACTGCTTTAGAAAGAAGGTTGTAGTTTATTGAAGAGCAGAATCACAAGACATGAGGCTCTAGAGCAGCTGACCACATGTTGCTGGGAGTAGTGGGTTTTTATAACTTCTTGGGCTTTTGTGTTTGGAGTTGTTCTTCCTGTTCCTGTGGCATGACCTTTGACCTGAGTTTTTTGAGCATGTCCTTTTGGTATTTTGATGGTGGTGGGTTAATCCTATTATGTCCTAAAGGTCATGTCATTAGAGTTTGGGTGGGGTATGCAGATTTTAGGGGTCTTTGTCTTTCTAATCTCATCAGCTTCTAGCTTCCTGGCTCCAACCTTTCTGAATAGGATTATCAAATCTGCATTTCTACAGATCTGGCCTCTGCCTAGTTTCTGCTATTAAGAAAAACTGGGCCTGCTTTTCTCCCTTTAAGATCCTTTGGGGAAATATAATATTCTGCTTTTTAATATTCCCCAAATATGTCTTTCTCTGGGGGGGAGCTGTCCTCCTATAATATCCCCCCTCCCTTTGTATCATATAAGTGTGTTCTTCTACTCCATGAACAATTGGGCACATTTTAATATTTTTATCCTGGGAAATCCCTATCATTTATTTTCCTCAATTTGTTGTTTTTTAAACTATACAGATTGCATTCATACATGAAACTGAAATCACAATGCGATTCAGTTTTGGCTTAGCACAAATGCTGAACAAACCCATCTACTATGATTTGTAGGGATTTGCCAGGAGAGGGGGACAGAATGGAGAAGTGACAAAGCACACATCACAACTTTACATAACAAACGTTGCTCCTTAATATTTGAATGCAATCCAAATACAGAAGGACAGAGTTTACACTGTGACATCATGGCACATGTTTAATCATTTTAGTGTCATCTGTCAGAAACAGATGCCTATATCAATTAGGCAACCAACTTTTGCCCAATGTGAGAGATTTGTGGGAAAGCTGGGGGCAAGTCAGGTGACATATTCAACCCAGGTGAAAAGATATCTGGGAAAAAGCATTTCAAAGAGATTCCACCTCAATTAATTCAACCACAAAAGAAGCTGGGAAATTCCTATTATACTTTCTGATATTATTTTTACTCCCATATTAGCATTAAAGATATTTTATTGAAGTCTGCATCACTTTTGCTTCCTCCATATTGCTCGCTGCATGGATATTTGCCATAATGTATTCAACCACTACCTAGCAAGAAAGAGATATAGAATAACAGAATTGGAAGGGATCTTGGAGGTCATCTAGTCCAACACCCTGCACAAACAGGAGACCCTATGCAATTCCAGAAAAGTGGCTGTCCAGTCTCTTCTTAAAAACTTCCAGTGTTGGAGCACCCACAACTTCTGAAGACAAGCCATTCACTGATTAATTATTCTCACTGTTAGGAAATTTCTCCTTAGTTCTAGGCTGCTTTTCTCCTTGACTAGTTTCCATCGTTTCTTGTCTTGCCTTCTGATTCTTTGGAAAATAAGTTGACTACCTCTTCTTTGTGGCTGCACAAAAACACCAACAAATCAAGTATTCATCCAAATTGTGATGTAATATCTAAACAAACCATGTTTACAAAGCCATGGGCTTATACAATATAGGACTTTGCTTTACTTCTTAATGAAGAGAAAACTTTTCCATTTTTAACCTACTGCTTTAGATTATATTTTAACTCAGGCATGTGTATCCATCCTTTCAGGGAAAGTTGAAAAAAAAAGAAATACCCATCATGTCCCTACATGACTTCAAACACTGGTTTGGAACAGAGACGTGCTTTGGTCTTGGTTGCTTTGGCTCTGGTTTCCACAATACTACTGTACTCCACAACTCTTGGGGAAAACTGAATAGATATGTTGCTATCATCTATTTTACTCCAGAAAAATAATCTTTGCCACTGATTTACTAGAGAAGAGGTAAATCTCTTGTTCTGCTGCCTGGTTTGATGACAAGTCAGGCTAAAAGCTAGCTCTTTTCCCCATGATTAACACCACTGATTCATTACAATTTCAAAATCTTTATTTCTATGGCAAAGTCAGATCTTGAATAAAAGTGAAAAGAGAAGAGACACATTATTGCTTTCTGAAGAGTTTGATCTCAGTCTCTGTTAGCTCAGGGACTAACTGTTTCTCTGTTCCCAGGTCTACACACACACACCAGAACAAGTTTTATACATTGCAGCTCTCAACCCATAAAATAAAACACATTTTGTACTGTAGTTAGCGTCACTGATCCTAGCTTACTAGCCAAATTCACTAGATTACAACCTGGGTCTTGCAGCCTTATTTTGTTCTAGCCAGCCTTGGAGGAAGTCCACATTCCTTAATTTTTTTCAGTGTCTGAACCTAGTGTCACACATAACAAGCTTTATTATCAGCATGTCTCAGACTCATTCTCCTATGTAGGTTTGACGTTGTTTAGCCTGGAAACAAAAGAGCTGCAAGAAAGCAACCAAATTCAGATAACACCAAGAACCTAACTAGAATTTAACTACTTGCCAGCTGGCATTCTGATCTTCCTTTAAACTTGGGGAAACTATGACTTGACCAAGTACTCTTATGCAAATACAAAGCATACAGTTAAGTTTTCCTGTATGCCTACTATTTGTGGAATGAGCCATTTCACCATACTGATATGTTGAAAGGCTGCATATGCAATGTGTGAACTGAAAGATTGTTTATAAACATAACTCAGGTACAATTAATTAGCCAGATGAGAAAATATCTGGAAGCAGTCCATTTCAACAAAAGGGTAGGAGAAAGAAATGCTTGATCTTGGGCCATCCATGTGTATAGAACCAGAGTCTTGACTATTGTAGAAGTTATTATTTATTGTAAGGTAGTATATATCTGCAATAAAGTATCTACCCCAGCAGCATTTTTAACTTCCTGAAAAAACAACAACCTGGTTTCTTAGAGAAAGAGCTATTGAAATGTTCCAGGGCAATCTTTGATTTGGGGGATCAAAGCCACTTTTCATTCCATATTTTCTCTGGGCTCCTTGACCAATGTGTGGCTGTTTCATAACATCCCTCAATCCTTGCCTCTGTTACTATTTGGTTACATCAAACATTAGACATTTAGCACCATCACCTTCATAAATGTTCCTTATCCACTCTCCTTGGGTCTTGTTTGGCACAGGAATAAGAATGTAAAAGAATCCAAGTTTTAAGAGAATATGAGAATTTAATGACATTCACCACCAGAGGGTGGGGTGTGGGGGAGAGAAGATCCCTCTAGAAGAGAGTGGAAATAGTACCGGTAGCTGTGTGTTGAGCATCAATAGTAGCTGTGTGTTGAGTCACTTCTGAGGCACACATCCATTTTTTTTCCTCTGTTCTTCTTTCAGGCCAAAGAGGTTTTGAAGAGTTTTGGAAAACACAGTTAGTTTCTCAGATACAAAAACATGCCATGGGCTATGCAGTTCCTTTCCAAATATCTCCAGTTCTTTGAGAAAATGATCATCTATCTCCACTCTTATTCAGACAGACTTTTTTTTCCTATTTGCCATTATCAGTTCTCTGGGGAATTCTTTTGGATCCAATTGTCATTTACTTGGTAAGCACATGGTGTTACTCATATTCCGTAAAGGCTCAACAGTTGGTGTAAATATAATTCACTCTTGCTTAACACATTTTATTTTCTCCCAGGCTTTAGAATTTATTGCTTACCAAAAATACATTTCATTTTCATTGGGATTAGGTTTATGCAAAACTTGGCATGGATTCAGTACTTAAGGTATAACTTAGAAACACAGCCTTCCCCAAATTGGGGTTCTTCAGATCCAAACATAGTTCCAGGTTGTAAATGAGGATGGATGAATTACTTAGTGGGAAATCTGTGCTTCATCCGTACCTTAAGGCAAACTAAGTTCCTGATGTCTTTTATTGTGATATTTGCTTTCGTTAAGTTAGAATTAAATAGATTTATCTGACAGTCCTGTACATATTTCTTTTCAATGAGTTCGGAAACTCACTGAATTCAACAGGATTTACTCCCAAACAAAATCCTTTATTTAGGATTATACCATTAGTTTAATTAACTTTGATAACAACACTTCAATAACCTATTAATCTGCTTTTGCTAGCAATATTCAAGCTAGGACTTTCAGTCCTGCAACTATTCCCAAACAGTGCAAGTTTTTCTTTAACTTTTCATAATAGTTTTCAAAGCAGTTACCACATTATAATGATCATGAAGTGTTGAACAATAATCTATGAGCTAGAAAGTAAAATCACATGGACCCAATGTTGCTTACTATCTTTAAAATGATTCCAATAAAGAAGTGGGAAGAATACTCTGTGAACAACATCAGTTATATACAATATTTAAAATCTGTAATAAATAAAACAGGAACAAAGTTGATCTTGACATGTTATAGAAACAACTCTAAAAGGATGGGAGTTGAGCCCATCACATGTGTATTTGGCACTGGATTATAATAACACCTAGGATGGAATGTGATTTTTTAAAAAAAAATTGTGTGGGTTTTGTTTTTATCTTTTATTTATAGGGCTCTGATTGTTGATAGTCACCCACAGTTATATTGTTTAAGATGGGAAGCCGTATACATCTTTTAAAGATAAAACAAATTTCAATTAGTAAAAAGGTCAGCATTTTGATGGGAAGAATTAGTTGCACAAATTCAGAATGGGAAACACCTGATATCTTTTTTTGTTTGCAATGTATGCCAATAGGATCTAGACCTTTTTGTAAGCCAGCAGTTTCACGTGAGTCAACAATATGGTGCCAACTGAGTGCAATTCTAAAGTTTATCATCAGATACAATATCAGGCTTCACCCAGGCAATACTTGAGCTTTGGCTCACAGCCATAGATTCAAGGACACAGCTTTAATTGTGTATAGTAGAAAACACTTTCATAAAATGAAAACCAGTGACTATAACATGGCATGGGACCAGGATACTTACGGGACCACCTTCTGCCACATACTTCCCTACGACCGGTGAGAGCACACAGGGTCGGCCTCCTCCGGGTCCCATCGGCGAAACAATGTCGTCTGGCGGGCCCTAGGGGGAGGGCTTTCTCTGTTGTGGCGCCCGCCCTCTGGAACCAACTGCCTCCTGAAGTCCGCGTTTCTCCGACTCTCCCGGTCTTCTGAAAAAATCTTAAAACTTATCTTTGCCGGCAGGCCTGGGGATGATTGTGGTTGACTGTTGAATTTGAGTGGGTGTTTTATTGTATTTTTAGATATTTCTTGTTTGGGATTTTTATTGTAATTTGTTGTTTATATATATGTTGTTAGCTGCTCCGAGTCTCCGGAGAGGAGCGGCATACAAGCCCAAACAAATAAATAAATAAATAAATAAACTCTAGGATTCCAGGCTCATGTGCATAGCAGTCTCAAATTAAAATCTTGTACTTCTTTCTCTCTTCTATTTGCTGTACTAGATTATTTTTCACTGAAAGATGGTTGGTTTGTACATTGTTCTTGGGATGGGCCAGCCCGGACTCAGACTGATTTTAAGACTCTGGTATTCTCACATCCAAAGCTGGAATCTTCAATTTAAGAAAAGTACTGAGATGCTGTATTGAAACATATTCAGAACAAGTGAAGAAAACTGAGACATAAAGAGCAAGTAACTTACAAAAAGGTTTGAAGGAGTAGAATATGTTTAGTTTTATGAACAGATGTTGAAAAATCTGAAGTGCTTTCCCTCAGAACAAGCATTGTCAGGGATTAAGCCCACCCAAGGATGTCATTTGTACAGAAGCTGCTTTTAATAACACACTTTAATGAGATGAGAGGGCAGAGGTTTGGAGGCACTACTTTTCCATCATAGGCCTGTGTTATGAAGTAGCTTCCCTCTAGAAATTCAAATGCCTACAACTGAGGCAGGAAAACAATTTGTTTTCAGTTGCTCCAGACTACAGAACTCAAACCAGTACACTAAAATTGCAAAAGAAAATAAAAGGATTTTCACATAACCTTAGGCAACATTTCCTATTGTACAAGATTTTTGATAACAGAACAGAAAGTGATAGAAATTTCCTTCTAAAAGAACTTTAAATACAGGCTATACCAATGGTGTAGTGGTGAATTTGCTATACAGTACTGACAGCCAGTTAATAACTTGGGGTGGTATCCCTTCCAAATTAGTGGTTTTTGTCCTTTAGATTTTCTTCTTACTTAGATCGATAAAATGACCATAATAGCCCAGTGCATATAACATTATAGTCCCCTCTTTCTAATTTACAGGAAAATGCCATAATAATTGTCTTAATACTGTTCTTTAGTCCTGAAGGCTCCACAGAAAAGAAGGGGTTTAACAGTTTTCTGCAATATTACTATAGGAGAAACTATTTTTGTTTCTTGAGTATTCACCTGTTGTAATGGTATGTGGGAATGACCTTTGGAGACGAGGCAAAGAGACAGCCAAGGCAATAGTCAAATAAAAGGTAAGTTCACTGCCAACAGGAATATAGTAGGGTAAGAGGTTCAGAAGGACCCTCTTTAGTTTCTTGGGCTGTAGAGGGGATGTGGAGGAGAAAAATATTTTCAGCCTTGCAAGATCAATATCAGCCTTGCAAGGCAAACCAGATAGGAAAATAGTCAGATGAGCCAATTGTACTTTACTGTAGGGTTACTTATATTAATAGAATCATACAAGTCTGAAATTATGTTCTCCCCACATCCCCCTTACAGCCCAAGGAACTAGGGAGGGTCCCTTCTGAGCTGCTTCCTACCCCCAAGTTAAGTTGCCTTTAATCTAATCATTCCTTTGGCTGCCTTTCCCTGCCTTGTTTCCCAAGGTCCCCACATGCCATTTCACCCATCTTATCTCCTGGCCCAAAGCCTGCCCTCTTTATCACCCTGTATCAGATGGGCAAAATTCAAGGTAGAGGGTCCAGTCAGCCAGCAGCGGGGTGGGTCAACCGGGTATTCGGGGCAGCAAAGTCCTGGCCTGCCTAGCCTGGTAGGCGAGCAGGTAGGCCAGGCACCCTCACCAGGGTCACCTGGGGATTTAGGGCAGCAACGTCCTGGCCTGCCTAGCCTGGTAGGTGAGCAGGTAGGCCAGGCAATCTCTCTGGGCCTTAGAAGGTCACAGCGGGCCAAGTGCCCACCCAAACATCTGAGAGATTTTGTGAGGTTGCTGTCAAATCATGAGGGACCTGCTCATGAGGCTCCTGAATAAGGGGAGTAACTCATGGGTAGATTATTTTGTATTATTTTTGATTTCGGATACATTTATTTGTATTAATAAATACTGAAGGGGGTTTGCCTGAGGGCAGACTCAAGTATTCCACACTCTTGCATTTGAATAATGCAACTGTATGCCACTCTTCCCAATGCATGATGTACATGTGTGTACGCGAAGTATGTTCCCTCTAGGGGGGAGGGGTGTTGTGTCCTGAGCCTGCAAAAATAGGCTTGGGATGTTGCATTGGTCCCGGGCATTCCAAAAGCTGCCTGGGACCAGACAGAGCAGCGCCGGCCTTGTGCGCATGTGCAAGGCGTGAAAACGCGCTGTTGCTATTGGTTGACACTGTCTGGGCTTCTGGCCATATAAAAAGGCCTGCGTGCCTTTTGCTTTTGCTTGGTTGTTGTAGAAGGAGAATAAAGTGTTTGCTCAGCATTTGCCATGTGTCTTCATCATTCGCACGAGAACGAAGTACACAACAAGATGTGTTAACAGTAGAAAAAATATATGGCTCTGTGGCATCTTCATGTCAATTATGTTTTCTAGGCAGTTGGGAAGTATGCATTTTAAAGATAATTGAAGTCATTGAAGCTTATGAATGCCAGTTGTTCCCCTTTCCAACTTGGTTGGAAAAGCTGTAAAGGCCATTCAGCTGTCATTGAAGATTGTGAACGCCAGTTGTTCTCTATTCATCTGGAAGCAAAAGCTTTCAGCAGCCACCAAGCTCATCTCCACTGTGCCATGAGTGGAAGTATTCTTTGTTGAACTAGCAGTCATTTTCAGTGTTGGCTTCTTTCTATTTACCACTTTGTATTAAAACAATCAGATCTGGGGTAAATTTGCAGGGCCAGAATAAAAAAAAACACAGCATACACAAGGGAGTGAATGTGTACACTTTAAGATCCATGCTATCTGTATTTTCAATGTAGCATAGTATATACGATTGAGTTTGTCTTGTTACTTCATCTATTGGTCACAATCCAGCCAGAGTTAATTTAAGTGTGAGAATTAAACATTTGGTTAAACCTCTCTCACCAAAATCAATGGAGCTAAAAGCGCTTGCCTTTGATAGGTCACATCTACCCAGATTATAGTTTGCTGGATTAGGCCATTGATTCCTTTTACTTTAGCCTTTTGCTTTCAAGAGACAGTTTACCAAAACTGAAAATTAAATTCAGCTACAATATAACTGGATGGTAGAGTAACAGAAATCTTATTCTGACTATCTCAACTAATCAACAAATCCTCTGAAGCATGATATTTGACTTCATATGATGGAATTTTTTTCTAAAAAAGAAATGGTTCTTGAGATTGGCAAAACTGCAGTTATCAGAGGAACTAAACTCGTTTGTATGGTAAGTTTTGATTTAATAGCTTTTTGTGCTGCAATAAATGATTACTGAAGGCTTAAGCCAGTATTCGGCTACAGGGTTGTGACCTCAGAATGTGAGACTATCCTGTAGCTGTTTTCTATCTAATTGTGTCAGAAGCATGAATAAATGTAACAAAATCCAATGAAGCAGATAAATATTGAGATCCACGAATAACAAATTAGGTTTTTGCTTTATATCAAAAGGCAAGTCAATATAAAAGCAGAAACTTGAATTAGATTAAGTGAGATCAAATCTTTTAGGGGCCTGTTATTTCATGGCATAAAGAGGGAGCTAATCTGTTGTTTCCAGTGATGTGTTAAAGAATCCTGCCATTTATCAAATGTTCTGCCCTTCAGTTGCTTTGCATATTCTTGTCTGTTGCATGATTTCAGCACCCCAACAGTACTGTGCTACATAAATCCTAAAAAATGAATTTCTACAACATCTGCTCTAAGCCAGTTTTATGGGATGGTGGTGATAGAGTTTTATCTCTGTACTTCTGCACAAAGGAAACTCACTTAATAGCGAGGTCATTCTGTGTTCATAGATGCTCCAGTTTTCATGGGACAGATTGCCTGCCATGTATCTTGTTTCCCTCTTCAATTTCATCAGTCCGAACTGGAAGCAAGGCATCGAATCCAGTTTTAATGGTTTCTGTACCTATCAAAATATGCTCAGTTAACACACTGCACAAGATTTGCCAGGATAGAGCCATGAATATTGCATTCTTTTAGATTTTGCTTCATTGAAGCACTAAAATTCTTGATGCAAAGGAATAGAATAGAAGAACAGAACAGAACAGAACAGAACAGAATAGAATAGAATAGAATTTATTGGCCATGTGTGATTGGACATACAAGGAATTTGTCTCCAGTGCAAAAGCTCTCAATGTACATACAAAGTAATATAATCATAAGATACCATTAGGAAAAGGTAGTAGAAAAGATTACAAGGTTAATAGTAATGCAGCCATACTACATGGGTAAATACCTTTAGACATAAGACAATACTATGGTAACTAGTTGTGGTGCAACTAGATTTATTTGCAGATTGAAAGGACGGTAGTGTGACAGAGTTCATGATAAAAACTAGGTAGTATAATTTAATCCAAGACTAGAGATCTAGCATCTCCATTGATATCTATCAATGAGAAAGCAGGAGTTGTAGTCCAACTTATTTAAAAGGTTCCAATTGCTCATCTTTTGTTCTAATTGTTAGCTTCTTTTTCTTTAATGCACTCTGTCCTATTGTATTCCTGTCAGGATAAAAAGTATTTCACATTAAAAGATACATTGATTTTATTTGCAAAAGTTTAATGCTGCCTTAGTCCAACAACTAAAGCGAAAACAATAATAGGACAATACCAGATAATAAAGATATTAAACTTGTTTCCCTCAATTTAGCATTCTCAAGATATGATGGAAGTATAAAAAAATCCTACACAATGTGGACAAATCTGACTTAAAAGTTTATCTACAGTAATTCCAATTAACCTGGTTGGGATGTGCTGACTTTTCACTGAGGATGTAAAATGCAACCATTGAACAATAGCCCTTCCCTTGTGTTGCAAAATCCTGTTCTGCTTCCAAGTAGTTTTCTCAGAATATGGTTGAAAGAATTATGCTGGGGAAAAAAATGGAACAGTCTATTTTTGTATAAATGTTTTTTTGCTCTGTATAATTTTTATCTGAGGACGTAATTTAGGACTCAGAGTGTGCCACCCCTCTTGAAAAAGAATTCCATACATTTGCTCCTTTCTTTAAAGATATTCCCATGAGTATAGAGATCAAAAGTAGATGTGATGTTAAAAATGCATATTTATATTTAATATGCACATTTTTAAAGGCTGCAGATAGCTAAGGGGAATTTTCTTCCAATGCAAATAACATCTTCAAACATGTAATCTTTTCATAACTTTAGTAGTGTGGTATTCCTCCTGGCCTATTGTGACTTGATCATTATTAGTAGCATCCACCTAGGGGGTGGAATTTGCAGCTTCTAAAATTATGCATATTTAAAGGAAGAAGTTGTTAACTTCACTTCTTTTTTCCCCTCCATAAACAAAGGGTTAAACAGTTCCACAGTCTGACTCAATTCCACCCATGGTTCCTCTCTTCTTCTTCTTTTTGCAAGAGATTTTGGTTAACCAGATGGTGACACTAATTGATTGAGGAGCTACCACCAGCATTGGTCATAGAACTGCTCTTCAAATCAAAAGGAATGGCAGAAAAAGGTTGTTGTTGTTTTGGAATTCATCAAATTTGTTGCAGTACTTTTTTTTACTTTTTTCAGGTTTTTTTCTTTTTTCTTTTTCATCAACAGATACTACAGATGATACTTCCATTAAAAGTTTAAACAATCCTTTCCTTAGTAGCATTCTGAAGATGCAGCTCTTCTGGAGGGTGTTTTAGGATGATGATGCTATCTATAGTGATTGATTAAAGTTTGCTGCTCCATTATAAAAGGAGTTAAATTACTTTAATATGCGATGTTATTGCTGTCATTTTAATGTTTGAATTATTTATTGCCGTTATTCATTATTGTAAATTGCTAGGAATCCTTGGAAATTACAGTGGGATCCAAATGTGATAAATAAATTAACCAATCAATAAATGCATACAGATATGCATACTTCTGACTCATTTCCAGAATAATGTAGTTATATATTTTCTATTCATCAGAATTCAAGTCAAAATAAAGTCTTTTCCATAACTGTGAGATAGATTGTATTTCTATGTAAATTATAGCAACTGTTTCAAAGTTTGCATCTAATAAATTTACATTAAATTTATGCAAAATTGTGCCCTCTTTTGTCCTCTCCCTTGTTAATACATAAGTGATCATTCTATCTAGAATCAAGCGAGAGGATTTCAAATGTAAAGTAGAAAGAATTAAGCAAAATAATTGGATGGCTCTAGAAGACCTACTTTCCACCTTTTAAAATTGAGGCTATAAAATTCTATGTTTCAAGCAGATAGTCCATGCTCCCTCTTGCTCAGAGATCACAATAGCTTTCACTGGGTTTTCTAGCAATGGGCTAATATTCCATTCAATAATAGTTGAAGTATTCAACCACATTAGGCTAAATTTTCTTGAAAGGGCTGCATAATTGGGAGGGGTTGTAGAGAAAAGGGATATTTAACAGAAAATATCAGTCAAATTGGTAGTACCTTACCAATGCCTTTTACAAAATGAATGGTGGATTATAAATCATTAGTTTCTTTATCACATCTTCACTGCTTACTTTCTCAAGCAGCCCTCTCATTTGTATCACTATTGGGGGATGTCTTTTGAGAGATATTAAAGCTGCTACTTTAAAATGCCAGGAGCAGTTGGCATTTGCACTGAACAGGTCCCAGTTTTATAAGTCCAAATCAATTTATATAAAAAGCATGAAAATAAGTGCAAAATGAATTAAACATTGCCAATCTGTTACAAGAACATCTGTTTATAAAAAGATTAGTAAAAGAAATCTAGTCTGGCAAGGGCTATCAAAAATCCTCAAAGCTGGAATCGATTGTGAAGAGGTGAGGCAAATTTACAAAGCAAATGGGGGATGGGGAGTCAACCATAATTCAGGTTGGCTCATTTGGTTTGTTTTGAAGGCCTGGGGCCAGAGGACGAGGGACTGAATCCCCCCTTTTCTGAACTTCATTGGGGCTAAGCTGGGTAAATCATGTCTTCACTTGCTATCTGCCAGCCTCCAGTAGCCTGTGTCATGTCAGGATCCTTCTTCCATATTATCAGTATGCTATAAATTTGGGGGAAGAATAAATATTGTTAAACTGAATGTAAAATAATAAATATTTAGCTACTATCTTTATGTTAACATCATTTTACAAGAGCATTTTGGGGGAAGAATAAAAAAAGTCATGATAACATGCATGAACATACGATTGAAAGTACATAAGGTAGGGCAGGGATTCAATCACATACTCACGGCCATATTGTCTGTTTTAATTCCATCCATAGAAACTCTGCTAGTTAAAATTTTTGAAAAAAATAATAATAAAGTACTAAGGGAGAACATTTTTGAGGAACAGAGAGACCTCTGGGAATTTATTTAAATTAGTACTAGCTTATGAAAGAAGAACTAATTTTCCAGAATTTCAGATCTATGATTGGGTTGCTATTTAAACCACTATCACCTGCCACCTTACTAGCTTGCTTGTATGCTTCGCTACCATGTGGTGACAGTCTGCCCTGAACTCTGGGAAGGGTGGATGGGAGGGGGAAATGCTTGGGGGAAAGCAAAAGTAAATGCTGTATCTCCCAATGGTGCTGCTTCAAGGTCACCTGGCTGGGAGAAGAAGGCAGCTGCATACCAACTTACGCTTGAAGTAACCATTCTGGAAATATTTTCCTTGAACCTCATTGGTCATGGGGGGAGGGGTCAGCAATGGAAGGCAGTTAAGAGAGGGAAATGTTGAACTTAAGGATTTTGGTTTATGATTCTGAGTTTTGTCTACGCACTACTGCAATACGCTTGCCTTCTAATAAAACTATACCTTTCTTAACAAATGGAACCAAGGATTGTTTCTATTTAGAGATTTAAATGCTGGCAGGTCTGACAACCTTCATATTTTTGTGGAATTTAAATGATCTTTTTAAAATCCTTTATAAATGCAACTAGAAAGCTATTTGTCCTTTCTTTTCTTATTCTGTTGAAAGTGTGGCTTGAACTTTGCTCCCAAATCAATTGTTTTTCCTGCATTACAGACGGAAAGATGGTTTTCACTGTTGTTGGAAGGAAAGATAAAATTGATCTCCATAAGAAGCTGACACTTTGGGATAACCCCATCTGGAGAATTTCAGGTAAATACTTTGTTCTAAGATTGTTCAATAAAAATAGTATTAAAACCCTACATCAACTTAACATTTTGTAAGCATAGTTTCTTTTTACAAAAAAGAAGATGAAAATAGATGTTGGTAATTTGGAGGGGGGAAAAAGGGGGGGAGAATGAAAGCTCAGAATACCATTTTTTGAAAGCTCAATAGGTTAATTTTAAAGAACATTCATTAAATATGTATCTTTTGACCTTAACATGCAGATAACTCAATAACTGATTCTTTTTTAGTGTACTAGACACAATAAAGATTGTTTAGTAAGAACTGAATATCCAAATTGCTGGAAATATAAAATAGTTAAAGGGACAGTAATCCATATGCCTGCTGCAGGATTTTCCATTTTGGGTTAATATTCGGGAGTTTGTTAACACGGCATTGTTACAGAAAAAAATGGGTTCAAAATGTTAATGTAGTGAAATATATACCAAACATGTGGAATGTAATGACCTGGATTTATTGTGCATTGGATATAGCTAAAAATTTTTTTTTACTTAAGTGAAAAGACTCCGTAAGACCCAATTTGAAATCTGAGATGGATAAAAAGAATCCACTTTCTGCATATGAACTTGTTTCAGTTTGGTATAGAGGAAAAATCTAACCAATATTTTTCTGGGTGCTGTTTAAAAATAGACTTATTTTTCCTTCTCTGACTTTCTCATTATGCATAAACTTTACTTCTTTTTCCTAGTTTATTTAATGCTTGTTATATTTCCACTTTTTTGTCTTTCTGTATAATATAAGTAATATAATTGAACAAATCAATCCAGAGTTTTCATTCGAGACAAAAATGGTCAGGCTCAATTCTTCTTCAGACACATTATGCAAAAACCCACTCTCTGGAAAAAGCTCTAATGCTAGGAAAGGTAGCAGAAAAAAGAGGAAGAGGACAACTGGCAGTAAAGTGGATGAACTCACTTATAGAACCAATAGGTGCACCATTGGAAGATCTAACAACCAAGTTAAGGACACATCATTATGATGAAAGTCTATTTATGTGGTCACTAAGAATCAAGAACAACTTGATGGCACGCAGACAATCAAACAAAATATAAGCAATGCATATTATTTTAAAAATCCTAGTTCTAAATATTACCAGCTTCAGAGAGATGGTAGCAGTACTTGTAATATTCTCAGAACCTGAGCACACTTTCTCCTAGTCATTTTCAAGAAGGCTGAAGCTTTCAGTAGGAGATCAATTGGAATTTCTGCAATCTTGAGTGATGATCTACACCAGACATGTTAAACACAAGGCCTGAGGGCGGAATCCGGCCCGCGAAGTGGTTTCATGTGACCCGCAAAGCCATCCTGGAAACAGTGAGGGAATGGCCCCCTCTGCCTTGGCCCTGGCATAGAATAGATTGATTTTTGTAAGTCTTCCCCTGTGTTTAAGAAAAGTTAAGGGATTTCTTTTTCTTATGCTTGGCCTAGGCCAGGGGTTCTCAACTGGCTGAGGAATTCTGGGAGTTGAAGTCCACAAGTCTTAAAGTTGCCAAGGTTGAGAACCCCTGGCCTAGAACTAACTGATGACTGAATAAGCAAAGATATTTGTAGAGCACTGCACAATATGATTTGGCTTTAATTTTAACAAACACTAATAATTTCCACAGTCTACAACATTCTTGCAACGTATTTTATCTGAATGAGCAAAAAGCTTAGCACCATCTACTAATTCTTTTATCTTTCAGATACAGGCATGGAAACAAAAACAATAACATAATCAAATCTTTGAATTGGCTGGATCTGAAAACAGTAAAATTTGCACCAGGCTTTTGGTATTTACCTTCACTTTCAGGTAAGCTTCTTTCCCTAGGCTGTTTATACACATTCCCAATTGCCAAATAATTGTTCAAAATCAAAAGCCCAAAAGTCCATGGGTCTGAACTGAGCTAAACTGACTCCTTTAATGAACATCTCACAAGTGCCATAACTAAGAAGTCAGCCCAACTCAGCATCTTTCTGGATACCCAGACATCAGGTTCTGACAAATAAGGCCGATACTGGAAGCATGAGAGGCATCAGTAAGAAGGAATAGTGATCATTCTGAATGGAGCTTAGGTATGTAGGCATCTTGAATGTAACCCTTTCATTTCCTTTTTTTAAAGAACCTGAATTTAAGTCCACCATGATGGAATTAATGTGGTTGCCTGGATAGAGGATGCTGAAAGTCTCCTATTCCAAATACCTACCTGGATACTTACCCAAGTCTGGATCTGACCGAACCAGATTGAGCTAATTTATTAGAGCCTGTTTGAAGGAGATTAAAGTGGCAAGATCTTTGTATCTTTCTGCTTTGATCGCGTCTGTGGAATCTCGCCCGGCCGCCCTGTTTAGGGTGACCCGGTCCCTCCTTAGCCCGAGGGGTCCGGGGCCTCCCTTGCAGAGTAGTGCCGAGGACTTTAACAACTGTTTCACAGACAAAGTAGCTCAGATCCGGGCCGACCTAGACTCCAATTGTGAAGCAGAGTCGACTGATAATGATTCAGTCAAGGGGACAGGACATCTGGGGTGAGTTTGAGGCTGTTACGCCTGATGAAGTGGACAGGGCCATTGGAGCTGTGAGTTCCGCCACCTGTTTGTTGGACCCGTGTCCCTCCTGGCTGGTTTCTGCCAGTAGGGTGGTGACACGTTCCTGGATCCAGGAGACTGTCAATGCTTCTCTGAGGGAGGGGTCCTTTCCAGCTCCCTTAAAGGAGGTACTTGTGCGCCCCCTCCTCAAGAAGCCTTCCCTGGATCCAGCAATTTTGACCAATTATCGTCCGGTCTCCAACCTCCCCTTTGTGGGGAAGGTTGTTGAGAAGGTGGTGGCACTCCAGCTCCAGCGGTCTCTGGAGGAAGCCGATTATCCGGGGCCTCTGCAGTCTGGGTTGAGGCCCGGCTACTCCACCGAAACTGCTTTGGTCGTTCTGATGGATGATCTCTGGTGGGCCCGGGATAAAGGCCAGTCCTCTTTCCTGGTGCTCCTTGACCTCTCAGCGGCATTCGATACCATCGACCATGGTATCCTTCTGCGCCGGCTGGAGGGATTGGGAGTGGGGGGCACCGTGTTATGGTGGTTCTCCTCCTATCTCTCTGATCGGTCACAGTCAGTGTTTGTGGGGGGTCAGAGGTCCACCTCTAGGTTACTCCCATGTGGGGTGCCTCAGGGGTCGGTTCTCTCCCCCCCTACTTTTTAACATTTACATGAAGCCATTGGGTGAGATCATCCACCGGCACGGAGTGAGATACCATCAGTACGCTGATGATACTCAGCTGTACATCTCCACTCCTGGCCAAATCAGTGAAGCGGTTGAGGTGATGTGCCGGTGTCTGGAGGCTGTGAGGGTCTGGATGGGCGTTAACAGATTAAGGCTCAACCCCGACAAGACAGAGTGGCTGTGGGTGATGCCTCCCAAGGACATTTCAATCTGTCCTTCCATTACTCCTCGCAGAAGATCCGCAACTTGGGAGTCCTCCTTGATCCACAGCTGACATTGGAACATCATTTGTCAGCTGTGGCAAGGGGGGCATTTGCCCAGGTTCACCTGGTGCACCAGTTGTGCCCTTATTTGGATCGGGAGTCTCTCCTCACAGTCACACATGCCCTTGTCACCTCGAGGATCGACTACTGCAACGCTCTCTACATGGGGCTACCCTTGAAGAGTGTTCGGAGACTACAATTAGTGCAAAATGCAGCTGCGTGAGCAATTGTGGGCCTTCCACGTCGTGCCCACATTTCGCCAACTCTCCGCATGTTGCATTGGTTGCCTATTGGTCTCTGAGCGCAATTCAAAGTGTTGGTCATTACCTATAAAGCCCTTTATGGCATTGGACCAGGATACTTACGGGACCGTCTTCTGCCATATACTTCCCTACGACCAGTGAGAGCGCACAGGGTCGGCCTCCTCCGGGTCCCGTCAGCGAAACAATGTTGTCTGGTGGGCCCTAGGGGGAGGGCTTTGTCTGTTGTGGCGCCCGCCCTCTGGAACCAACTGCCTCCTGAAGTCCGCGTTTCTCCCACTCTCCCGGCCTTCCGAAAGAATCATAAAACCTATCTTTGCTGGCAGGCCTGGGGATGATTGTGGATTGTTGTGTGTCTGGTGAATATGTGTGGGGTTTTATTTTTATATATTTTTTGCTTGGACTAGATTTAATTATTGTTTTATATATATGTTGTAAGCCGCTCCGAGTCTTCGGAGAGGAGCGGCATATAAGTCCAAACAAAATAAAAAATAAATAAATAAAGTGAAGCCTGTTTAGCTTCAGCAAGGGGCTGCCTCATATGCAAACTTTATTAGCACTGTTCTTCACCTTATACTTAAGACAGCTTTACTACCTTCACTGTAGCTCATTCACTTGCTTCCCACCTCTGAATCCATTTTGCAGAATGAGTACATAATTAGGCATACTTGGTGTTCATTCTTCTGACTTGGTACAATGTTCATTTGCTTGAAAAGGGCACGAGAGCAAGTGGTGAAAACAAAAGGAGAAGCAGGAGTGGGTTCAGAGGACTCTGGAATTTGGAAGGCAAACCAATGGCATACCGAGGAGGCAAGGCTGGCTGGGGGATTCTGAGAGTTGAAAGTCTACACAGGTTGATAAACACTGCTTTAGCTAAAGGATTCCAATGCAAATCTAGTTTAATGATTAAGAATTACATTTAGGGAGAGCACAGTAACTGTACATCACCCATGGATTATTTGGGCATCTGTTTGCAGCATTGTTTATTGCAGTGAACAATAAAGCATATATATTGCAATTGTCAGTAACTCTCCTGTAATGTATTGTGTTAAACTTATGGAACAGTAGCAGAGATCCGTGCAAGGACTATTAGCAGACCATGTGGCCTGCTAACAAGACTTGCTGTCTGCAAGGTTGATTAATATGCATTTGAGTGGGAGAATACAGTGCATTCATTGGCTGATGCTGCTCAAAGCTGAGTGTATAAATAGGGGCAGCGCCATGTTTGTTAGTTTCTGTTTTGACCTGCAATAAAGAAGTACTTGTGTTATACTGCTGCCTCTTCAATGCTAACCCAAGCAAAAACAGAACATCTCCATATAAACATATCATTATTATTCAATTTGCAGGGCTGTCCATCTCATCTAAGCAACTCTGGGTGCCTCACAACAGATAAAAACAATCCAATAAAAAGTTAAAAACTACACAAACATATAAACACCATCTGTAATCAATTTAAAACAAAAAGTAAGGGGCACAATCCATTTTTTCATCAGCTCAACACAGCCATTGTAAAAGCCCCTCATCATTGGCAGACCCCAGGCATAGTGGCTGAGCTATGTCTTCAGGGGCTTCCTAAAGGCAAGGGGAGGAAGGGGTTAGGGCCAATCTACGGTTCAGGAGAATAGTGTTCCATAGATGGGTACCATGGCAGGAAAGACTGTCTTCCTGGGTCCACCAATTACACTCTTTCATACAAAATCAGTGATATGCCTCTCCTGCCAGTTCTGATGGAACAGGCAGATGTAATTGGTGAGAGGTAATCCTTCAAATAACCCACTAATCAATCAATCAATCAATCAATGGTGTACCAAAAGTCAGGCTCCATAGGCCAATCACAATAATGTTTTGGCCTATACTTTTTCAGAGTAAGTATTACCAAATTTAGGAATATTCAAAGATCATGTGTTAAACAAAATGTTTAGAAGAAAATGGCAAACATTTAATGTAATTTATATAATAAATTATCTATGAAGCCTGACAGTTGGTACATTCTATATATTACTGTATGCAAACCTGTGCCTTCAAATAGAAGATTGTTCCCTGTCAGTACTATAAAGGAGAACTTACAACCACTCTTTGATCAGGTTTACTACGGGAATATGTAAGAAACATCTTGAGCAATTAAGGAAAGCAGCACACAGACATGAAATAGTTTGCCATTAAGCATCTGCACTGATTTTCCATGTTATCAGGTAACATAAAAGAAGCAGAAAGTGTGCATGCCTTCCCTGGGGTCTCAGTTCAATTTTATGCAATGTGAAAAGCAAATACATACTCCCAATACATTGAATTGTGACTGTATCAATTTAGCAAACTCGCCCATAGTGTCTTCTCTGAGTACAGCTGGATATCAGAGGTGTACAGATAAAACATTCTTTATGAGAGATGGTGATGGTGGGAAGCAGGCATTTATCCAGGAAACTCTGAGATACAATGGTGCTTTAGGCTTTGTGGATATATTTATGGAATTTAAAGGTCAAGTAATAGTTTTCGTTCCTCTATTTGCTGCAGATGATTTTATTTAACATTTTCATTATTCCTTTTGATATTTCCACACACTTTCTTTTGGGGAGGGAGGGATGAAGATGATTTCTATCTGTGCCTTGAGTTATAGGATGTAGAAAATGTACAGTGAATATGTGATTACTGTAATAAGCCCTTTTACCTAACACATATTTGGTCCTCAGTATTGAAGAGTTTTTCACTCAGAAAGTGATCTGAATTTGTAAGGAAGGCTGGCATAAAAACCCAAGGTCAAAGAAAGTTCTCTAGATTCTGGTGCTTGTCTTCCTTATCATGCACTTGAAATCATTGCTAATTATGCTCATAAAGTTGACAAATTTCATGGTATCAGCCTCTGGTCATTTTGCAGCAGTTGTTGAAATTAGAAAGGGGGAGAAAATATCACTAGTAACTGACAAGTGTTTGTGTTTTGAAATGTGGCAATTAGGACTAGGTCTGAAAGAAAACTAACAGTAAGACGAATGAAAATATAAATTATGTTTATGCATGTTTTAGTTTTTTCTTCTAGTCAATGCAAATTAGGAGTTGATAACTCAGATATGATACAGAATGTATATATGCTAAAATTTTATTGATTCACAGCTTTAGCAGCAACCAGATGTTCTGGAGAAGCAGCTTTTAGACAGAGATGGCCTTCCTTGATTCTACAAGAACATTTCTCATCTGTAGTTCATAGTTGAAGGTGTTCTGTTCCTCACCTGGCAGCTTGCAGCCAGAGCTCATTAGAATTGGGAGGTGCTAAAATTAGCAGTTCTTACCAAGGGCATCAACCTGCAACTTGAGCGAGAGGGTTAGGTTCTTGCATAACAACACTGAAGCTCTCTGTACCATTTCAGTTTCCAGAAATAACTTGCTGCTTATTGTTCTCTTCATGTAGATCTTGCTTTAAAGAGGAATCAACCCTGCATGAATAAAGAGACGAAAGTATAAAAGTCTTGGATAAAGCCCAGTAAACTCCGGCTTAAAATCTTCAATTTTATTTCTCCTTGTTAGCCTGATTGTCTCTTCGTTGGTTGGAGTCATGCCCTGGATCATGACATGACAAAAAGTACAAAGAAGAGCAACTCAGATGATTAAAGGCTTGGACACTAACACATATGAAGAATGATTGCAGGACTTGTGTTTGGCTAGTCTAAAGAAAAGAAGAAATAGGGGTGACATGATTGCAGTATTCCAGTATTTGAGAGGCTGTCACAAAGAAGAGGGGGTCAAATTATTCTCCAAAGCGCCAGAAGGTAGGACAAGAAACAGTGGATGGAAACTAATCAAGGAGAGAAGCAACGCAGAATTAAGATGAATCTTCCTAATAGTGAGGACCAGGGCTTTTTTTCTCATAGAACGCCCAGAACGGAGTTCCAGCACCTTTTTTGGATGGAACCTTGTAGGGTAGACAAGGCAGGTTGTATGACATGTGTGAGTTCTGGCACCTTCTTCTTCTTCTTCTTCTTCTTCTTCTTCTTCTTCTTCTTCTTCTTCTTCTTCTTCTTCTTCTTCTTCTTCTTCTTCTTCTTCTTCTTCTTCTTCTTCTTCTTCTTCTTCTTCTTCTTCTTCTTCTTCTTCTTCTTCTTCTTCTTCTTCTTCTTCTTCTTCTTCTTCTTCTTCTTCTTCTTCTTCTTCTTCTTCTTCTTCTTCTTCTTCTTCTTCTTCTTCTTCTTCTTCTTCTTTTTTTTTTTTTTTTTTTTTGTAGAAAAAAAGCACTGGTGAGGACAATTAACCACTGGAACAGCTGACCATCAGAAGTTGTAGGTGTTTCATCACTGGAGGTTTTTAAGAAGAGCCTGAACAGTCACTTGTCTGAAATGGGATAGGATCTTTTACACACACACACACACACACACAAACACACACACACACACACACACACACAGAGGAATGGGTGACTGGTCCCTCTTTTTCTGACTTTTAATTGCAAATCAAAATTGCCTGCTTTAATCTGAGATTCCTCTCTGCTTTAGAAGAAATATTGTTGATATGATAATGGAAAAGTACGTAATATAATATGTGTAATATATGGATCAAAACCAATTACACAACAAATGTGTGCTAAAAATGGTAAATGTAAATTTTTATTAAAATATACATAGCAGTTTACAAGAATGCCTGTTTCAGTAAAACTACAGTACGTATATTTGTACACTTCTCTGGCTGTGAACAGCATAGGATCTGAATGTTTCTCCCCTACTCTCTTTTCAGCTTTACAGGAATGACTTTTTGATAAATGAGACAGCCTCCCACACAGAGCCTCTTTTGTTTCTCTGGGGATTTTCTGATTTCTCTTCAGGGAGAGTATGTCAATCCTGTCTTGTCTGAACTGATTTTCCATTTGATCTCCTAGTTTTGCATTAACCAAGGACAGCCTATTATATACATTCTTCTGGTGACAAATTACTGTCTTGAAGGGGGGGAGGGGGTTGGCAGTTGACAGACTGGAGCAGCTGTCAGAACCTAGACGAGGTAGATACTTATTGTGCCATCCCTGAAGTGAGAAGTCACGTTCTACTGGAAATCTCACAATAGGAAAAAAAGCATGCTCCCAATATCTGACATAGTGCTTCTGACCCTGAAGGTAGTAAGTAGTTATCCTGACAGTCTCTAGTAGTCTCATCCTTTATGAATTTGTCTAATAATCTTTTCAAGCTATCAAAATGGGTGGCCATATCCATGTTGCTGGAATGCACAGTTACGTTTTTTAGAAGCATAATTTGGCAGCAGCAGCAGCTCTTTGACCCTCCCCAATCCCCAGACTCTCACCAGAATCATTGTGGTAATGATGTAATTGGCAGCATTTTGCACAGCCCAATACCCCCTCTAAGCTTTGACTATCCCTTCAGATTAATGGTACTTCCTACCTTTGATGATTAAACTAGTGTGCTTCAGATGTGGTCAACTTTCAGCTTTCATCATTCCCCAGCCGGAATGTCCATTTACTTGGGAAAATCAGAGATCAACGTATTTGTGAAATGCCAGGTTCAGGAAGATAACTATATAAAGGTGTAATAACAGTTCTGTGCTCTTTGAATATGGGCAAAGAGGTTTCAGTAACTGCCTGAATAGTAAAAGTTCATTAATGGACACAAAGCTCAGGCATAAAATTATGATCATGTACTAATTTCTTAAATTTATTTGCTCTTTTTTTTAAATGATCAGATTCCAAAGGCATATCCCTTCATTTCCAAGGGGGTTTTTTTTGCCCTGATTTTCTCTTTTAAATATATTCTATTAATTTATTTATAAGGTTCATATGGCTACCCATCTTAAACCATTCTGAGAGGCTCACAACTATAAAATCAATAAATAAAACAACAATAAAACAGTAAAACAAAAAATCCTGTGTTTTAATTGCCCCTTAGGATTCAGTAGGCCTAGCTGTCCTCCTTCCATACCACTTACTTATACAATGCTAGTCCACCATTGAGGAAAAAAAAACAGGTCTTAATGGTCTTTTCAAAGGTTAGAAGGGGGCTTGTCAAATCATCAGTGGGAGGGTATTCCACAAGCTAGACACAGCCAGGGAAAAGGCAGGCCTCCAATGTCCAACTAGATGACAAGATTTCAGGGATGAACTGGAAGATGCCCACTCTATCTGAGCTAGTGGGATGGATAAATATTCTTAGGAGAGGCTATTCCCCAAATAATCAGGTGCTGTGCCACATAGGGCTTTAAAGTTGCACCAGCTTGATCACCATCCAGAGTCAAAGATAACCAGTTACCAGACCCAAGGGGGGGGGGAAGGCAAAAATCCAGAACCATTCTGTCTTGCCAGGGTTGAGTCAAAGTTAGTTCCCTCATCCAGACCCTTACAGCCTCCAGGCTCTTGGGTAGCACTACAACAGCACTTGTCCTGCCAGGGCTAGAGATGTATAGCTGGGTATCATCAGGGTACTGTTGATATCATACCCATGACTGCATCCAGTAGTTTCATGTAGATGTTAAATAGACCCAACTCACAGTGGAAAATGTGACTAAAATTAAAGCAGATCAAACTAATGATAATAGGTAGACCAACCTGCCTTAGAATTGACAATAAAGATATCAAGGGGGTGGATAACTCTGTCTTTAGTGCCATCAAGAATAAAAGAACAAGCAGACAAGCAATGCACACAGACTAGCACCTGGTAGAGCAGCCATGAAGGCCTTGGAAAATGTATTCAAATGTGGTGCTATATCTGTACTTAGAAAAATCAGAATCACAAAAACCTTGGTGATGCTACATGGAAGTGAAAATTATGGAGTTTTTTTCTTCACTCACTGAGTCCTTCCCAAGTACCTGGGATAGGCAGATGTTGATGTTTGATGATGTTAAAGGTATCATTACAGATGTAAGCTGTTTCAAGTAAAGCTGCCTTTTGCAATTGACTGATGTGATTTTGTCAATGCCAGTGGTATTCAAGTGGTACTCCAATTATTATTATCAAATTTATTCACCATTCATCTCATGGTTTAAAGTGACTCTGAGCAGTTGAAGAAACAGTATAGGAAGAATGTTGATGCTTTGAACTTTAGTGTTGAAAAAGACTGCTGCAAATTCTATGGACAGCCAAACAGCCAAACAGCCAAACAAACCAATGATCATTGAACAAATCAACTCAGATTTTCAACTTAAGTCACAAATGATCAGGCTCAAATTAGCCACTTCAGACACATTATGTGAAGATCTAGCTTGGGAGGAAAGAAAAAGAAGACACTGACCAGCAGCAATATGGATGCATTCAGATGCAATAGTGATAAATGTGCCCTTGGAAGATCTGAAAGACCAGGTCAGGAACAGGTTGTCATGGAGAAAATGTATTTATGTGGTCACTAAGAATGGACAATGACTTGATGGAATATAATTAATCAGAAAGCAGTGCTTTCTGAGGACAATTGATTGAATTGACTGGCAATCAAAAATCTTTTTAAAAGGTTGTTGGAGATGACAATAGGCCTGCAAAGAGTGGAATGATGAAAAGCCACATGATGCCAATGGTGGGTACTCAGCTGAGGACATAATAAGCTTCCTGGACACAGTCCATGTGCACCATCACAAAGGACGAGTGGCAACCTGTCTGTGGTAAAATGGCCATCTATAGCTGCCACTGTCTTATAATTAAACCTGCTGAGAATCAGGATCTCCTCTAAAAAGAGCCCAAGTTAATTTACAATTCAGATTCCTTTTCAAAAGGAAAAGATAGCTCACCTGTCAGTTTTTTATGGATTTCAAACTACAGGTGTAGGTATCTGTGTGTCTATGTGTTCCAATTAAGACATAACTATTTTAAAGCTGGGCCCAAGATGCACTGTGATGGCCTGTAGCAAGTCTTCTTTCCCCCCCTCCCTTACATACAGGGGCTGGAAAACTGGAAGCAGTGCCAATATCCTGATGGTTGTTTTGTATAGATTCCAGCCAAGCGAGCAATAAAATCCCCATAGAGATCTGTCTTTTCTCCAGGATGCTGATATCTAGCAAGAGGTATCTGTATCTGGAAAAGCCTGATTTGCACTAGGGCACAGATAAATTGCACAGAGAAAACTATTATCTAATCAACCTAATATAAAGGAGATAAAACAATTGGGTTAAAATTAAAAAGGGGACCCTTTCTAAAAAATTTTGCAATTGTGTCGGTATGTTGTAGAAAGAATCCTATCTAAGTAAATATATTTCAGAATTTTTAAATCAGCAGCATCTCATTAACTTAAACATCTGTCACTGTAATTATAAATGAATTATGCATTTAAGGTGTGGGGGGATTGCTATTTTTTGCTGGTTTATTGCCACTTACATGAATTCATCTTTCTATGTGAAGTATGAAAGTATATGATTGTCCACTATTTATGGACCCCAACTATTTTTATTAAATATTTTAACAGTAATACTGTAAAAGCTAATACAAAATGAAATTAAAGGGACAAAATGGAAGTAGAGGAAAAATAAAAATAAAGAAAAATAACTGAAGAAAAGAAAAAGAAAAAAATTATTTATTTATTTATTTATTTGATTTGACTTCTATGCCGCCCTATTCCGGAGAACTCAGGGCAGCTCACAACATAAATACATTTCAAGAAGTGATTTCGGATTACTTTTATAGCAAGTACAAGCTTACAAGCAGACTTGACATCCCTCCTCTCCATAGAAACTCACCTATCTGAACAGGGATAAAGATGATAAGTACTTTTATAAACCGTTATGGACTTTTTGTTGTCAGAACTGCCACTGATTTTTGGATTTGCAGATTTAAATGTGTTGGGATATGGGAAACAGTGATGGTCCCCCAGCTCTTATCACCCTGAACATTAATAATGCTGCTTGGGGCTCCCTGAGAGTGCAAGGGATCTCACTCTCAAGGTTATTCCAGACAAAAACAGACTGGGGAACCATCTGGATTTTGGGGAAACCCTATTCCAGAGGATAAACATTGCTACAGAAAAGATGCGGTTCTGGGGTCCTGAAAGATGACATAGCTTAATTGTCCCTGCAAGGTAGGCCAGACAACAAACACAATCAGGAGTACTAGCACTATTCTATTGTAAGGCTACGTTAACAGAATATTGCAAGTCAGAAAATATTTCTCCCCTCCTTTATTTCTACTCTCCAGAAAACTAGAGAGGGTCCCTTCTGAAACATTTCCCAAATTATCCCTCCTTTAGTGGGCTGAGACATGTTTTGCATGCCTGTTGTTCCATCTGTGGCTCTCCCTCCTGTCTCCCAAGGCCATTCTACATATCATTACAGAATGCTTCAACCCTGCAGGATTGAATTGGCCTGCAGATACTATGGCAGACAACTAGTCCCTCAAGTAACCAGGCCCTATCCCAATGTACATCTTTATAGGTAATAACAAGAGCACTGAATGACACCCAGAAAGCAAACTGGCAACCACAACAGTTTGGGATGCAGAGATGTTAGATGGGCATACTAAGGAATGCCCATTACCAGTGTCATTTTTCTTCTTCTTTAGCTCTCTGGTGTACTTGCAACATTCCACATCTCCTATTTCCCTTGGTAAGTAGAGTCAACATTGCTGCATGGATGAAGGACATGATTGATTGCCATTATTTTTCTGGTCTTCCTATCAAAGGCTTCTACTTCTGCTTGAGTCCAGTCCACTATTACAGCTGTGTACCTAATGACTGGAAGCCCAGGTGTTAATTGCCTTGATGATATTTCCTTTACTGTATTTGGACTTTAAGATCTTCTTCACTCTCATGACATATTCAGTTCTGACCTTCTTTATCATGAGAGTGAAGAAGATCTTAAATGCTGTTGTATTCCACAGACTGAAAAGTTTTAAAATTCCAGATCTAAAGACACATCGCAGCATGTCTGTGACCTCAACATGCTAGAGCAGTGATGGTGAACCTTTTAGAGACCAAGTGCCCCAAAACCACTGCTACCCCCATCCTGCCCCGCCCACAGGGCCACCCGCCTCCACCACCCACCATAGATCGCCCAGGATACCCAGCAGCACCATGGTGGCCACACCCTCTGCCTGTGCCCCACATCATCTGCGTGCAATGGGGTGTGAGGGCAGAGTCTTGTCCCTGCTGCCCAGCTGCCATGTCCTTGGCTGCGCTGCTCTGTACGGGCCACGCCCGGGGGCAAATCTCCTCTGGGGGGTCGCTAGTGAGGAGGGGGCTGTGGGGGGAGGCATGGATGGGGCAATGCCATGTGTGCCCACAGAGAGGGTTCTGAGTGCCACTTCTGGCATGCATGCCATAGGTTCGCCACCACTGTGCTAGAAATACCCCCATGTTTTTCTCTCAACAAAAGCCAAAAACAAAGACCTGCTGTAATATGTATAGAAATGTTAGCTTGTTGTCCCTTTCCTATTTAAACTGAACCTTTCTATTACTAAAATTATATAATATTAAGTGTGGAATTGTGCTGTCCCAGTGAGCTCTGTCAACTAAGACAAATTGCCCACTCATAGCTTTGCTGGAACTAAATGTTAGATCCAAATCAAGTGAATGACACACTTTTTCCAAGAGATGAAATCATGAGGTCTAAGTTTACTACCGATTGTTTAAAGATTTCTCCCTCATTTACTTTGTTCCTTAGCTGGTATTGAGTGGTATAATATATTAACTGAGTTCTTGGTTGGGTTAATTCTTTCAGAGTTTGCTAAATGGATTATTTTCTATCTCATACTTTGGAATAAACAATTGACTTCTAGTGCACTACGGTAGCGAAAAGCATTGTTAGCAGGGATGGATGTTTCTAGTAGAGTAGAAGCTGAAATATCTTGTTTTCATAAGATTCAAAGTATTCTTATATCCCAATGCCGCTTCAGAATAAGCTCCTGGATTTCCTATTATTGCTACCATTATGTTTATTTTCAGTAATTGCTTTTTTTAAAAAAAATATTCTCTAATCCCAAATTGGAAAAAAGATGAACAAATTTCATTTTAGAGCATTACGATGAATCCTAAATAGTGACGGTAGAAATATTTTTAAAATGAATGTTGTCTTTATAATGCATGAAACAAGAATTTGTGTGCCTTTTGTCCTTAGTAAATTTCTGCTTCTGATTTGTCTCTAGAGAAGGGATTCCTCTCTTTGCTGAGCTGAATGAATCAAGATGGATCTAACTGTGGGGCTTTGCTTTTTCAGACAAACAAATGTTCAGATTGTCTCACCGATAGCAGTATGCAGTGTACAAAAGAATATTGGTCTTTCCACTATATTTGTTCATTTCATTTGATGATTTTTTTTCCCACTAATGAGTTCTGATACCAGATAGATTTGTCTATTTGTCTATATTTCTGTTTGTTAAAAATATTTGCCCCTTTCTTCAAGGAGATCAAGGCAGCATACACAGCATTCCTTCCACCATTCCCCCCCCCACACACATAACAACTGTCACATGAGGTAGGCTGGACTGAGAGATGACTGGTCCAAAGTCACCAGGGAGTTTTCCTGCCTGGAAAAAGACTTGAACCTTGATCTCTTCAGTCCTAGTCCAATCCCACTACAACACTGGCTGATTATAATGAAGATTTGGAGGCGAACATAGCATTTATACAATTGTGAAATATGCTTACTATTGTGTAGTACTTAATACATTTCAGGCTTTTCTTACAGTATATACCTCAGCTTTTTCAAATGACAGTTTCCAAGGAAACCAGCCCAGCTTTGTGGCAAACTTAATTAAGTTGTCCCCCCCTCTTACCTGAGAAAACTACTGTCTATCCACAATGGTATGGTGAAAAGTTTCAGAAGTCTGGGAGTGCTATCTGGTTTGACTACTAGAGAGTAAGACAACTAGGAAGGTGTGAGTTTGTTTGGTTGTTTTGGTAATACTCCCTAATTCATAGATACACTCGAAGAGCATGAATATATAGAAAATCAGTAGCAACTCAGAAGTGCTGCCCCATGTTTGATATTCTTAGGTTGCATTTTTAACCAACTTCTATCTCCCTCCCTGTGTTTCTCTCTTTCTGATTGTGGAGATCCTTCTTTCCATATACTCCTAGAAAGTCATAGGAGGAAACGAGGAGAAAACTGAATGACAATGCCCCAAATGCCAACTCATTCATTGATACTGGTGGTGTAATTGTATGTGGGAATGACCTTAGGAGACAGGAGGAAGAACTGCAGGCTAGACAACTGTCATGCAAAACATACCTCAGCCTACAGAAGAAGGGGAGGTGGGGAAAGTCTTTCAGGAGGGACCCTTCCTAGTTTGCTGGAGAGTAGAAGCAAAGGAAGGGAGAAATATTTTCAGACTTGCAAGTTTCTGTTAACATATCCTTATTTTAAAAAAAGTTAGAGTTGGTACTCACAGTTGTGCTTCTTGTCTGGACTACAGTAAAATGCTAACAGATTACTTTTGTTGGTGGTGGTCTGTTTAATTCTAACACCTGCATGGCATAAAGATGGAATGGCTTGGCTGTATGAGTCCCATTAAAAAAATGCAAATGAAAGAGCTGGGGCCTTTTATGAGCATATTTCATGAGTAGGCAACTTTTTGGTAGTTAGAAGATCCAACTAACATTTCGAAGGAGGCAATTTTTATTCTAAAAATTCTTCTTCTGCCAAAATCATAGGGTAAAAAAATCAAGCAATTGTTACAAAGTGAGCAAGTTTGTATTGAATAAATTGGTGGAATCTGCATTGCTTGATTTTTTTTTTTACCCTATGATTTTGGCAGAAGAAGAATTTTTAGAATAAAATGTTTTACTTTACTTTTATAGAGATGCTTAGAATGCAGGGGACCATGCAATCCCATGGCAATGTCATTACATTAGACAGACCTGGCTTTAAGTCTACATGTTTTCTACTTGTTAGGATTGCTGTATTGATTGCAACTTGGTAAGAATGTCAGGCTTCTAAGAATTCTCTGTGATTTTTTTGATCTTGCTGGTTCTAAGATACCCATTCTACTTACTTGAAGCTATGCCTGCAGTTGCCATTTTTGTAGAGGGATTAATGAAGTTGTATGGTATGTTTGAAAGCAAACTGGTGTTTCTGGATGTATTCTGCTACCCTTCTGCCTATGTATGCTATGTAGAAGTATTCACAGTCCTTACATTTTATTTTGTAGATGACTGCTGCTTTGTCTCCTTCTTGGTGCACATATGTATTACATCAAATTAATGAATTGAGCATAATCAGCAAAATTGGTATCTTTTATTTTTTACCTGACAGCAAATTTCCCTAGTTTTATCCTAAGGAAATGAAGAATTATGGATTTTTCCTGATTTCTCAGCTTGTTACCTATTATCTCCACTTTGCTGAAGCTTTAGCATTTGTAAATATTGCTGCCCCCACCAGAGAAGATATTGCCCCTGCTACATTATCTATGAAAAATCCTTGCCTCTAAGCCTTATTTGTAGCTCCATTAACCTAAAGAACTGATGTGAATGCTCCATTTGCCTTTGAAATAAAGAATGAGCAGTAGCATTCAGGACTCAAATCCCTATCATTTCACGTTGCTTTCCTCATTATGAGAGGAACAGAAAGGTCTCCAGTCATTATTTCTGCCCCTGTCATTACCAAAGGTATAGAAAGCTGTGTTTTCACTCCATTAGCTTTCATAAATAAAAAGAATGATTACTTAAGTCTAGAATAATTATTTCAACCAGCTTTCCTCAGCACTCCAGCACAAAGCAGACTGAATTCTAAACCCAGGCTGACAAATTAATTTCTATTATTTATATTTTGTAGAAAAACCCATCACGCTCAAGACTCACTTAGTGATACAAATGGCTTTATTTGTGGGTTGATGTGCTTCTCAGGTCACACATGACAAAACAATAAGAAGCTTATCAATTTCCCATGAAACTGTCAAAGTTGTCATGATTTGCACCAGGGAAGGTTTGTAAAACAGGTATCAAGAATGCCTGGATTTCTTATGGATTACCAAATTTGGGGTAGTTGGTAGCTAGTACTGTTTGGCTCAGAATCTATTTATATACTGATATGGTTGCTGATATTCTTAATGGTTGGTTTCCAAGTGCCTGTTTCATTCTACTGACCTTAGGTACCTGCAGGCTTAGAATCAAGACATCATCAGATTCCTAATAGAAGTGAGTATAAGCAGAGAAAGAAGGAAACAATGACAATTAAAATGCCAAAACATGAATATCAAGAGCCTTGAATATTTGTTAATCCTAGCAGCTCAATTGTAAGCTTTTTAATCACCTGATTCAGTTTACCTACTATCAAGTAAAAGTGAATAAAATTGTTGCTGAGCTGAATAAATAAAGTTAATACGAGGAACTATTAATGCAATGTTTTTAGAAAGTCTATAGGCTTATCAAATCAATCTAAGTTATCAAATTCACTTCCTTGCTGGGAAATTGAACAAGTTTAATTTTTACTGTGGAGCTGCAGTCTTCATTCAGCTTTTGTAATGAAAATGTCTAGAAGTTTGTTGCTTTTTTTTAAAATTGAGGCTTAAAGGAAAGAGTTTGGACTATCTACAGTACTGTATATTGGATCAGATTTCTGTCACTATAGCTGTGAGCCTGTCTCACAAAGTATTACAATGAAATGTTAAACTGCCTTTTTTAGTGCCATATTCTCTTTGTCTTCATCTATCAGTGCCTGATTAGCTCTAATAGGACCTTGCCAATTCTTGAAAAATAAATCTTTGATTCCAGCATCCATTTAGCAGTTCCAAGTTGCCAAAGAGAAATATTGAACAATTCAGAAGTGGGCCTTAGATCAAAAGACAGAATCTGTCAATTTAGGGATAGAGCCTGAACTTGAATTCGCAAGTCTCTTCCCCATAAAGCAATACATCCATGTACTGTAGTCCTTTAGCTAGCAAAGAACAGTATAACACAATGCACAGGGTGCAAAATAACAGCACAAACATTACAATTACAGCAGGGTCCTTAGATATCAATGTGTGTTGTAATAATGCACACACAGTCTCTGACATTTCTAAGGAAGCAAGCATTTAGAAGGCAATCTAGACATCATTTACCTATTTTATAAATGGAAATAAGAACAAAAGTGGATGTTACCAGAAAATTATTCTGTAGTGTCTGCATAAGAATAAAAAATGTCCATTTTCAGAGAAATTGAAGTTTCATAAAGAATAAAAATAAATTGGAACAGAACAGAACAGAACAGAATAGAATCGAACACAGCAGAGCTAGAAGGGACCTTGGATGTCTTCTTGTCCAGCCCCCCTGCTCAAGCAGGAGAACCTATACCATCTCAGACAAGTGACTGTCTAGTCCAGGGGTGTCAAACTCGCAATGGCACATGACATGTTGCAACGTATCTGTTGTATCTGGCCCTTCTCAGCTGAGTGAAATCCACATAAATATTTCTTTAAGAGTTTTATTTAACACATTTCAAAAGATTCACTTCAAAGCAAGCTGCTGGCAGTTTGTTGGCCGGAACGGCCAATTCTGATTTATTTACATTTAGATTAAACATTCTCCCACCTTCCAATTAACTCACTCTTTATCTCTTACATTGTCCAAGACTTCATTAATCTTCCGTAGATTTCAAAAACACCAGAAAACTGATTTCTAACGAACTCGGTGATGCATCAGACTGCCTCTTGATATTAACGTTGCTCGTGACAAAGACTTAGTTCCTTCTTCCTCTTCTAATATAGTTTTCAATACGTCACTTCCTTTTTCCACTTAACTGACTCCTCCGCCTATCAAACCTTCGGAATCTCAGATCAAGCCATCTAGCTTCCTGATCCGAATCTGACTCATCACTTTGAGAGTCTGACTCATCCTGCATACAAATCTCCTCATTGTCTAGCTCGGCTGATGGGAGGGGAAAATACCCAGAGGGGCCTGGTTGTGCTTCATCATCCTCTGATATGTACCCAGCCTGTCTAGAGACACTCACAACAGTATCGTGACTTTTTTTTCCATTGCCGGCAATGGGGTGGACGCGGTTTCGCCATGATGCATCTGGCCTGCAGTCCAGCAGTTTGACACATCTGGTCTAGTCTGTTAAAAACCTCCAGTGATGGAGTGCCCACGATTTCTGAAGGCAAGCTGTTCCACTGGTTAATTGTCCTCACTGTTGGGAAGTTTCTCCTTATAATTCAACACTTGGGGACTTCCAAGGAAAATCATTTTCCCTGCCAATTTCTCCAAACTCTTTTGAACCTTGGCAGTATGGTCTTCACCTTAGTACCCATCTATCTTCAAAAGCAGAAATTAGAAACTAGTCAGTGCTCCCTCCAGCGGACAAATAAGAGAGCACACAGATACAAATCATTCAGTACCACACCATGAACTAGAACTAATATGAGTCAGAAACAAAAGAAAATTAAAGTCCAAATTTCTTTGATATAATTAATATCAAAATGTATTTAAAACCTCTGAAACTAAAACAGGATATGAGCATTTTTTTTTAAACTGACTACTTCCCCAGTTCCTTTCATTATGGCTGTTGGTGGTTGGAATGGAGAAAGTGAGAAGGTGAATGGTTAATTAAGCTTTAGGAAAAAGAGTTAAAGCTCACTTGATCCCCAAAGGCCAAATTGGGAGAGAGATCCCTTCAGTAAAATCATACCCGTATCATTGATCTTTTTCAGATATTAATAATTTTCCAAAAACAAAACAGCTAATAGGGTAGCAGCCAACTGCACATTAGAAGGGATGTCACTTTAAAGAAAGTTGGGACCAACAATACATTGTAAATCTGGAGTTTGCTTCTAACTGGCTCATGATATTGGTTTGAAGTGACCAATGAATGAGAGTATTGCATATAAGTAATTTCTGGCATATACAATGCAGTTTTCAGTTGTTATAATAGACAGCCAGGAAAATACACCGTACCTTCTACTTCTTGAATTCCTTCATTCCTATGGATGATTACAGAGGTTAATTTGTAGGGATGTGACTTGCAATTTGAAAAGGGTTGGTGCTACCACCAAACAAGTTTTAATGTTTCAAGTTTACTGTCACTAAAAAGGAAGCAGATTGATTTAAGCTCCAAGTATTCTTAGAAGTCTCTTGACTCTAGGGAATCAGAAACTGAACAGATTATTATTGCATGATCCCTAGGAAATGGTTACTTTATTATCTTGTATGAAGATCAAAGAGAGTAAAAATGTTTTCAACAATGTCAGGAGGTATCATAATGTGACAGAGGGGGGAAAAACATAATTCATCATTGTTAACTAAGGTTTTCTTCTTTTTGTTGAAGAATTTTGAATAACTCATTTCTAAAACTGCAAGGCTGTCACTTTTGTAATGGTGCAGTGTAATTAATAAATACATTAATGGAGGCTTCATAGCACTATTAGGGTCTTTTAAAATTTACTGTGGGAAACCTTTCAATACCATTAAATACACCTTTGTCACACAATGAAGTGTTCTTCATAATAGACTCATTAACATTCATGGTGTAATTCAAATCCATCCATTAACAGCTGGCAAGTACAATTCTGAGCTGTCTTCTCTCTGCCTCCACCCCTCCCAAATACTTAGGAAACTATTTTTTTTTCTGGCTAAGGGCACATTGCCCAATTCAGACTGATAATTTTTAGTGGGTCTTCCTTAAAATCCATCTTTGGGCATCCTTGGTAGCATTTTATTTCTTTTGAAGGCTAAGTGAAATCTCTGAGGAGTTTGAAGATAGTAGCTTAAAGTGCAAACTAATAGGACTCCTGTGAAGCCATCTGTGAAGGAATAGAAGCAGCAACCAAGTTTCTTAAAACTGCCATGAAAGAAGTACTCTTGGTGAGTAACTGTTCCTTAACTCTGGAACATGTGTAATGGAACCATGTGATCTGCTTGTTGTTTAGATCAGAAAACAAACCTATAAGGCTTCACAGTGTTAATGGCCATGGAATTTACTACAGGCATCCATTACAAGTTGCAACAAGTTGCAACAATGTCTCACGTATCATAATTAAGGTGACCAACCATCCTCCTTTAGAGAGGACAGTCCTCCTTTTGTGAGTTCTGTCCTCCCTTGAAAAGTGTCCTACATGTCCTCCTTTTTGATATTTGAAGATATCTGCAGGGCTTTTTTTTCCCTCATAGAACGCTCAGAACGGCGTTCCAGCACCTTTTTTTGATGTTTTTTTTTAACTTTTGCATGAGCTATGCTACTCCTATTGGCTTCCGAAAGCCAATAGGAATTGCTGCTGAGCATGCTAAAACACCTGGCTGGCAAACTTTGCACATGTAAGTTGTCTGCAGCGAAGGCGAATTGGCAGGAACTTTGCACCCCTCCCTGCTACTCTACTACACCATCTCCTAGTTAGTCCCGAAGATACCTGGAGGAGACTGGAGCAGCGACGCCACAGTAACTTTCTCTTGATCCTCAGCCCTGCTAGGGCAATAATGGCTTGTGGGCACAAGAGGCAGGGGCAGCGGGGCTGCTGCAGTTAGGGGTGTGAGGGGTGGTGGTGGCCGTCTGCCCCCTGTGCAATGGGAGCAACAGGGCCTGCTCTACACAGGGTGGGCAGTGGTGCTGGCGGGGTGGCTGCAGGCTGGGTGTGTCGATGGCAGGCTGCCTCCCAGGGCCAGAGCCAGTGCAGCTGGTGCTTTGGGAGCTGTGTGGCCCGCTCTACATGGAGGGGCAGCAGTGCTGGTGGGGCGGCTGCGGGCAGGGGCACGGCATGTAAGCATAATTACAATATAAAATGTTATTGTTACAAATGTTTTTTTATTATGCATTTATCATATTATAATGTATTCTTTATTATTGTTGCAATGAATAAAATGTTTCTTTTATTTATGATATTTTTTTCTTCAATTTATTTGTGTCCTCCTTTTCATTGTAAAAAAGTTGGTCACCTTAGTCATAATGCTATCATGCAAAAGATGTGAATTAGGTAATCTGCCTCAATCACATATCAAATCAGTCGTGTATGCAAATTACATAATGTGCATGTATATATGAGGATACTTGCTCCCTTGCTTCCCCAACCCCAGCGCCAATAAATACCTTGCAACAGGACTTCTTCCGTCTCCTCACAGATATTGGTTATCAGCAAATTTAAATGTATGAATTAATTAATGAATTTTATTATGGCTTTTGGGCACTTAGCAAGACACAGGAAATCCCATAACTGGAATACCATCAGTTCTTTACTTTTATTCCAGTAAAGGACTTAGCATAGGAAAACATGTGTCATGGTTTCCAGGACACCAGGAAACAGGATACAAGGACAGAGACTAATAAAGGACTGATGCCTTTAAAATCTCTTCTCTAGGATGAATTTTTAGGTCAAGTAATTCAAATTGGGACAGACCCATTCCCCTAATTTGAATAAATAAGCAAGGTTTTTGTGGCTGTTGTCATTTCATTTTGTGTGAGGGTTGAATTATCTGTTGACTTTAAGTATACATCTGTATCTGAGAATCATCTAGAGGGCTCACCCAGCCGCTCCACTTCTGCAGCTGAAAGAAATGCCTCTGCAGCTGAGAATGGAGCATTTCACTGTCAGAGGCCTTCTGGAAAGACCTCTGCAGCCAAGGCCTTTCCGGAAGGCCTCTGAAGGTGAAATGCAGGCCAGAGGGTGCCACAGAAGAAGTGGGCTGGTGAGGGAGTCCTGGCTGCAATGGTAAATGGGTGCAGGGCGCATGGGGCAACTCCACCCCCCCATATCCTCCCTAGCTTGATATTTAAGCATGTGCCTAAAAACTAGGGCTTATTTTTGGGGTAGGGCTTATATTAGGCCTACCTCGAAAAATCAAGCTAGGGCTTATTTTCAGGTTAGGTCTTACTTTGAGGAAAAATGGTAGGTACAGTATGCGAACTTTGGAGCAAATCCAGTCTGGCAGGGAGACAACCTCTGGCAAACCATAATTTTAGGATAATCCTCCTACCTCTGTCCAAATCATTGGACCAATGATAGATAACTAACATACCACATGCAAACATATTTCAATAAATAGCCAGTAATCAAAGTGTTACATAATTTCATATATAATACTCACATGCATTAATAACCTTGATTGCAGATTCATTAGCCAGGCAAACCAAAACAGAATGCAAATGGCATATTTTATCATCTTAGGAAATGAGGAGTTATCATAATATAGCTATAAATATTATTTATAATTACTCAAATGAAGTGCAGAAATCATTTGCTCAGTTCAAATAAAAACCTTTTATTACAGCAATTAATTAATCATCTAATATGTAACAGATAGGCCTATTTGAATAACTGTTTCTTGCTTTCATTTTGGCAGTTACATTGTCAAAGGAGATTTGCCTAGCAAATTGACTTTCTGCTGGCAAGCCTTTATTTCCTGGAAAATAATAGGTAATCCTTTACTTGTTTACTGATGCAAACAGTATGTTTTCCTGTAAGCAAACTTTCTGCTGAGAAATGTGTCACAAAATTCAGAGAAGAATGCAATCTGTGTTAATATTTATCTGCGAAGTGCAAACTCAGTTCTCCGTTCCTGCTCAAATATAAATTTGTATTTGTTATAATATTTTTTGAAAGAATCTGATCCAAATGGAAGCTATATTTAATCAAAACAGTATTTACTTTATTTTAGACTTGTAAGAAGAGAAGAATGGGACTACAGTGGGAAATTAGCTCTAGTGATAGAACCAACAAGACATATATGGAAAAGGTACAGGAAAAGTCTCCTGAAATTTATGCATAATTTTTGGTGATTTATGGCCATGGCCATCTTAGCAACAATACAGAAATCATATGCCATTGCCATCTTCCAGATTGTGTTTCAATTTCCCAGATAAGCCTGTAGCTCTGACATTCCTTAAAGCAGGGGTGTCAAACTGCCAGCCCACGGGCCGGATGTATCATGGTGAAACCGTGCCCACCCCATTGCCAGCAAGGGAAAAAAAGTCACGATATGTCGTGACACGTCACACGACATTGCGAGTTTGACACCCCTGCCTTAAAGGAATCCAGTCCCAGTATTAATCTGACCCACCTCTGTTTAGCTTCCTGATTCAGACTGGATTAGATGTTGCCACCTATTTCCTCCTTCAGGTAAAACCTGAATTAGTGAGCTGCTAGTAGAAATATCACAAAATAAATATTTAAGATTGAAGGTATAGAAAAGTAAGGATCTGCTGCATACATTATCATGTTTAATCCCAGAGTAGATGTTTTCAGGGAGGTGGGAGATGGGTGCTTGGATTGGGATTACTTCTATTTGGAAAATGTCTAGGTTGTTTTGAATAATTCTGTTATAAACTTCAGCAAGTGAGGATATATGCAGAGCCATTTTTAATAATCTGTGCCACAATTTTTAATTGAAATCACATTTAGGACTACAGCACAGATTGAAATGGCATGCAAGATTCAGTAAATAAGTAAAATTTTCAAATCCTAAATTGCATCCACCTGAGATTCTTTTAATTTAGATAGTATATCTTAGGTTTATTAAGAATTTTAGTACTTGTTTATGATGATATGAGATGCCAAGCCTAAAACCTCAATTATAGTGTGGTACTTCGATAGCACTTAGACTTATATACTGCTTCATAGTGCTTTACAGCATTCTCTAAGCGATTTACAGAGTCAGCATATTGTCCCCAACAATCTGGATCCTCACTTTACTGACTTTGAAAGGATGGAAGGCAGAGTCAACTGTGAGCCTGTCAGGATTGAATTCCTGGAAGTGAGCAGAGTTATATTTAAATGGAAGCTGGTCTGCTGCAAAGAAAGCACTAATCTTCAACATCAATCTTATTTTCAAGATTTCATGTAGACTCTTTCTTGATCTACAAAAAAGTGTTTTAGAAAAAAAAGATGGCATGGATTTGTCAAGAGCAATTCTTATAGGCTGGTCTATGCAATTACTAATACATTGTGGGAATGTAGACATATCTTGCTAGCAGAAAAGCATTTAATACGATTATTGGAAAACTAAGTGTGGATTGGATGGTATGATTAACTCAAGAAATGTTCCTTAGCAGTTTCTCACCAAATTAAGGTATGGGATGTCATAAAGTTCAGTTGTGACTCTAATACACTAAAAGATTTTTATTAATAACTAGATGGGGTGGGTAGGTCAGGGAAACTCTTACTAAACTTGCAGATGACACAGAATTGCATAGATAGCTAATATCTACCACCTAAAGAAAATTCAAAAAGATTTTGATTGGTTAGGTAAAGATACTGAATATCTTGAGGAACTTTATCAAGTACTGCTTTTTTATTTGAAAAATGGCATCTCGTATGGAAAACACTGCCATTTTTCAAAAGATATTTCCTTGTGAATAGGAGATTATTGATGAATTGCCAGAGGAATAGCTGAAGAATCACACTGATTCTTTAACAGAGCAACAAAATAACAGAGTTGGAAGGAACAATGGAGGTCTTCTAGTCCAACTCCCTGCTCAAGCAGGAAATCCTATAATAATTCAGACAAATGATTGTCCAATCTCTTCTTAAAAACCTCCAGTGTTGGAGCACCCACAACTTCTGGAGACAAGTCATTCCACTGATTAATTGTTCTAACTGTCAGAAAATGTTTCCTTAGTTCTAAGTTGCTTCTCTCTTTGGTTACTTTCCATCCATTGCTTCTTGTCCTGCCTTCAGGTGTTTTGAAGAATAGATTGACTCCCTCTTCTTTGTGGCAGCAACTTAGATATTGGAACACTGCATTCATGTTGTCCTTAAGCATAACTACTATCACAATTAAGAAACAATAGAACTGTATCATTGTTTAATGAACTGCCAATTAAACCAGGCCTTGGTTATGAGAACATAGGTATGGCAGAGAGCCTAATGGAAATATATACTTTCTTAATGTGTCTGTTTGGGCTGCCATGCTAAGTTATTTAAGTTATTCAATCATGTCAAAAGTCCCCAAGTATTTTGAGCTGAATGCCACATTTGGAGTTTGGAGGCCCATTTGGAATTTTAAAATTCTTGCAAGATGGTGATCCTGATTATATAATACTACCTGCAATCTGATGCCCATGTAGCTGTTGAAGTGGGAATGATTTTTTTTTAAAAAAAAAACAGTTTACCAGAGCTTGATTCTTATTGTTTCAACAATAAAAATTGCAATTGTATTAAATTGCTGTTACTTTTCATTTTTTTCTTTCCAAACCTTTAGAAATGTTTTGAAATACCCTTTAAACCATGAGCAACATTTGTTTAGAAACCTCACACATACAGTACATAAACTTATTCTTAACAATACTTTGGGGCAGAAAGTTGGACATTATATTCCTGAATGTATTTGAAATTGCTCGGTGATGCCAACTATAACATAGCATTATCAGAAATGACAGACTAAAAAACTCTGGGATTATTTTGTTAGTTTGTTTGCTATTCTTTTGAAATTGACTTTTTAATTTTAGCCAGTTGAGCATCCACAGTTAGTGTCAATAAAAGCTCCTTGTCTTTTCTTCGTAATGTCTTCAAAGAGATCTCTTGACTACTCGAAAACAAATGAAAGGTCTAAAATTAGAGCTATCAATACTCACTTGCAAAAGTGTGCTGAAAACAAGAGTGTCAAGTCAAAGAAGCAACTGCACGGATTAAATTGATGTCTATTATGTATTATGTGTGCAATGTATATACTGTACCTGCAAGTTTCATTTTGCTTTGTTATAATTTTGAAATGTTGCAATGTGTAACTATTTTTCTTCTAGATGTTCACTGTGACATTAATGAGTTTATTTTAGGCAAACTATCTTGTAACACTGATTAGCTGATATAATTCAGATGGCCACTGAGTTGGAGGCGGAGGTAGAGAACAAAGATACCAGGGATATAACTGAAAAAATGACATAGATCCCAGGTTTTCATATGAAAATTTAGTAATACATTATTATTTAATAATAATGATTATAATTTCAATAGAATACAATGTATCTCACAAAGATGGTAAAATTGGACATAGATAATCTGTGTCTGCTCAGGCTGCTGCTTCAAATGGTACTCCAGAATTCCTATTTTTTTTTCTTCTAATGCCTCCATCTTTAAGTCAGAGTTGGGCTGGCCAACCCTTCAAATATTGGCCACCTTCAAATAAGAATTAGCTTTGTGATAGCCCTTCAAATGGACAACTAGAAAATCTCATAATTAAATCACAGTACATTTTGAGCTGGCTTAATTTCCACATTTGATTATTTCATAAGAAGCAATGTGGTTAGATCAGAATAGTTAAGGATACTAACTAGGAAGGGCAGTTATCCTGGCATTGTATTTTTTTTTATGCTTTTAATAATGAAACCAGTAATGAAAAAAAGTCCAGGACAGATGGCAAGTGAACAAATCTTTCACTGTTTGGATGTTCCAAAGAGCAGAAAGCTATCACCATCACAACCTGTAAAGATCCTTCATAGTTTATTTATTCATTTATTGTTAAATTTCTAGGCTTTCCAACTCCAGTAACCCTGGGAAGTTTCACAGTATTTCCAATATTTCTTCTCTACTGATACACACATTTTAAACTCTTTTGATTATGCTGATCCACATTTATTATTGCTGTGGTTTATCTCAGAATAGTCATCTCATATTTGCAGATATACTGAAGACTGTGTTAAGGCTTAGTAGCTCTTCTTGCTTGGTTCCTATTTGTTTCCTAGCTATATAAGAAGATTTCTGCTGCAATTTCAGGGTCTTCATCCCCCAAACAAGAGGATCATTGCTGACCTTCAGGCTCACTTGTGCTGGGCATATATGTTACAATTGTCCTTTTTTAGTCTGCTCATTTGTATCTGCATTTGCTCATGCCTGCTCTTTCTCTTGCTTTGTTTCTTGATTATAACCCATTTCAACCATCCTGAATATGCAGTGACTTTTTAAAAATTACTATTTGTCTTTGCTCCCATACTTTGTCTAATTTCAGCACTGTAGATCTGTGTAATTTTACCGTACTGTAATGAATTTGGTTCCATATTTAGCAGCAGATCTATGGCACTGGCTTATGAAATGTGTTTGGCCCATTGCTCATACCCATTTTTGGTTTTGTTGGCATGTTATGGCAACGTTCAAGCCCAAGATTGTTCCTTTGTGTTCAAATAAGGGTTTCTTGGCAGCTATGACCTTTGATACTCAGCCTGATAAAATAATCACAAATGATTTCTCTGTAATGTCATCTGTCATTCCTTTTTCTCTCCATTTGGCTCTTCTATAGCAGCCCAAAAGCAGATGGCAATATTTGCCTTCAAGTAAATTTCTATATAGGTCAGCCTTTCCCAATGTATTGTCAATCATATCAACCACTGGATATGCCATCTGGGGGTGGTGAGAACTGTGATTCAACACATCTGGAAACCATTAGATTAGAAAAAGCTAGAATAATTATTTTGAGTTGCACATCTGCTTTGCAAAGCTAACTGTTGCATTTATTATCTCTCTCTCTCTCTCTCTCTCTCTCTCTCTCTCTCTCTCTTCCTCCCTCCCCCCCTCTCTCTCCCTCTCTCTCTCTCTCTGGATTCCTTCTGAGGAACCCATAGCACACGGGTGTCAAACTCGCCATGTCACGTGACGTGTTGTGATGTATCATGACTCTTTTTACATTGCCAGCAATGGGATGGGCATGGCTTCAATATGATGAAACCAGGCCATGGGCGGGCAGTTTGACACCCTTGCCATAGCACATCACAAAACAACAGTTCCTGGAATGGCTTGAATGAGAAGTTACATATTGTAAGGATAGCATGCAAACCTGCTTCATATACAAATGCTAATTACACTGCTGACACAGAAAGTTGTTGCATGATTATGATACTTTAGCCAAGCTAAGTTGGTATGTATCAGGCTTTCAATATCTCTTATTTTACAATTTCTTCTTTCATAAACTAGTAAAATATAGATAAGATACAAATGTGGATTATTTCATGGTGGGGGCATCATAGAAGCAAGAGGCTCTAAATGTTGCCACTGACAGCTTATTTACTGTCCCACTTCAGTCTTTCTGCAACGGGTCTCTGGTGAACATAGTGTACTGACCCAGAGGATGCTACCCAATTATTAGGCAACATTTGTGAAGATACTAATGAATATTTTCTGGGTAAGGCTGTTCTCATGAGATTTTATGTCCTAGTTCTAGACCAAAAAACTCAGTGAAATGATTTAGTTTTGGGATGCTGACTGTCACAACAAACCCTTCTGATTAACAGTGTGAGTGGCAAAGGAGAATTTGTACTTTAACAGTATAGAATGATGCCACTCTAAAAATCTAAAATGTTCATTTATGCTAAGTTTTAAATGTTTTGAAGCAGGATGAATCTTAATAAGAATCTCAGGCAGTGAGAGATATCTCAGAATAAGCATCAAAAACTGTTATGTAAAGTGAAGAATAATGTGAAGGATCCAGATCTGCAAAATAAAAAAAAAAATGGGCCAAGTTGACCAAATTGTTAATATATCAGTTTCATTAAACATTTTAATGTGATGCATTAATGGGAACAATGGAATGGAGTAGCCAGGCAAGAAAAACATTTCTTTTACTTGATTAATAGTCTCTCGAGTGCTTGGAACATTAGGCAAATATTTTAAGCTTTTTTTTTGCACTCACCAAATATAGATCATGGTAGATTATTGTAAGGGACTTTAAACAATATGTGGAAATATATCCATCAATACAGATGCCAAATAGCCGAACTATTACATCACATTAAGAGCCAATTTCACTTTGACAAAGATTCCAAACAAGCATCTGTACAAAGCAATGTAGTCTCCTCACTTCTAGTGAAAAACAACAACACTACACTGGCTTTGTTTCACCTGTTCAGCTGCTTTACTTGGGACAATTCAGGATTCTGCAGCACTTTGCTTCTCCTTCCAGTCTCTTCCAAGTGCTGCAAATGCCAGGTAAGCCAAGCCAGGGCAAATTGTGTTGCTTCTTTGCTCCATCAAGACAAATTGTATTGTCTTCATAACACAAAGTGCTTCTCTGAGGTGGATCAAAGCTGCCAAATATAATCTCCTGCTAAAACAGGAGCCAACTTCTGTTTTGTTTTTTTATAGGAATACTGTTCCCACTTAATAATCACTTCCCCTCTCCATTTGTTCCTCCCCCACCCCAAACTGCTACAGCAAATTGTGATATTTTCCAAACACCGTGAAAGTTGCATTGGTGAAAATCAAGGGACACTTTCCTGGACTATCAGGATATTAAGAGCCATAATGGCGCAGTGGTTTGAATGTAGTATTGCTAAATTAGCTCACTGCCATGAGTTCGATCCTGACTGGCTCCAGGTTGACTCAGCTTTCCAGACTTTCGAGGTCGGTAAAATGAGGACCCAGATGGTTGAGGACAATATGGTGACTCTGTAAACCGCTTAGAGAGGGCTGTAAAGCATTATGAAGTGATATATAAATTTAAGTGCTATTGCTATTGGGGGCGGTGGGTAAGAATTAAAACTACAAAGATTATTTTTATGAAGACTTTCCCCCCAAATCTACTCTTTGTGTGCATTTTTAACTGGAGGATAGCGTATAGTGGACTCTGCTCATCACTGCATGATGGACTCCATTTTGGCAGATCTCGATATTTGTCTTGGACTGAAATCAGTGGGAAATTTCTTTTACCTCCTTAACTAAACAATGTATGCTCTCCACTTTGTTTTCAGTTGGATCTATTGTGCACAATTAAGAGAAAGCTACTGTGAAGGGCAGCTGCACTAATGTTAATGTTTAGTTAATGTTTAGAGGGAATCTTTTTACATTACATGCTCTTTAACATTTAATTTAATTGAATATTGCCTTAACATCGTGTAGCTTGCTAATATGGTTACATCCGATAAATAGTTTGTGTTGAAGATTATAATAAAAAAAATCCACCTCTCAGGAATGTTGATTCCCAACATTCAACTCTCCTTAAGCAGTTCCCTCTGTTCAAACTGAGCTTTTTACTCCCCGGTTGGTACTGTACTATGAAGGAAAATATATTGGTTTTTCAGCAGTACTAGCCTAGGGCTTTTTATAAATTGGGCAGCTAAGAGGGAAAGGAACAAGGTAGGGGAAGAAAGAGGAAAAGATTCTTCTCTCTAATGTTTCAGTTTCCAAGATTCATGGTGCGCGTCAATAGCTATTTCCAGGTTTTAGACCCTCCTAATCCTTCTGCTACCAACATTCTCTGTTGACCATTATTATGGTGTAAAAAGGATCTGTGTTGATATAGAACTGAATGGGCACTTTGTATTATCAGCTCTAAAGTTTGCCTGGGTTCTTTATTTCAAATAATAAAAGCGTATTTCACAGCAAGATGGTTTCTTAAAAGGTTTCAATTGACAACTTATGTAAAGAGGGGACAGTGATCTGGCTATTTTTTATCAAAGGCAGAAAGCTAGTTTTCTCAAATGAATTCCTCAAAGCTAGTGGGATGATGCATCTGAGGCAAAGTCTTGTGATGGAAAGCTTGGAGAATAGGGATCCAACCTTTTGTGCCCACAGTGCTATTGACATGGCTATCCAAATATAGAAATTGCTCTCTTCAGCATGAATCTGGACCCAAGTTCATGCTACATTTCATTTAATCCATGAGCATTCCCCATAGAAGAGCTCTTGGAAAAGGAATTCCCCTTTCTAATAAGTCAATACTGAGGTTTGTGTGATTATGTACCTTTTGAGACAGAAACTGGATGAGTTTGCAGATAAAGAGAAGCAAACTATAGTTGGGAAATAATTACTGTAAAGTTATTTTCTTGTGAAACAATTTAATAGATTACTGTTCCCCAATGTGATGTCTTCTGTAGTTGTTTAAACAACATCCAGTCTGGACAACAACTGCCACAGTGTATGTTCGCTTAGAATTACGGGCTCTTCAGTCTATTGGTAGCAATTTGGAGATGGCTGTAAGAGGCGAATGTATGAATGAATGCAATAACATAAATTTTCCACTGAACATTCCAGTAATTGTGGGTAAAGGATAGGATAATTGCCATTTTTAATGGCTGCGGGATTCCTTACATCAATTTGAGTGTACATGAGAGGAGGAATCTGATATGAGCAAAATATTAGTGAAGTAGTTTTTATATCTATAACAGGAGAATATTAAGAGGAAATACATTATAGATAACAGGCAAAGTCTTGAACCTACTTAGTTATATCCAAGCTAGAGGAGAGTACTAACATTTTTGTTGTGTGAGTGTGTGCCTGAGAAAAAAGGCAGAAAGCAGTGATCTCAAATTAGCAATCTTTTAGTACAAAGCGCCAGTGCTTTTTTTCTAAAAAAAAAAAAAAAAAAGATGCCAGAACTCACACATGTCATACAATCCGCCTTGCCCATCCTACAAGGTTCCATCCAAAAAAGGTGCCGGAACTCCGTTCTGGGCGTTCTATGAGAAAAAAAGCCCTGCAAAGTGCAAACAGAACAGTAAACAAAAATCGGAGCCAGAATAAATCCTTACCTTTTTAGGGACATCTCTTTGCCCTCTTCGAATCAGTTGATCAGTTGGTGCTGAAGAGTCATTGTCATTAAATTTGGACCTGTGATGCCAATGACCTTCCTCTGTTATGTAGGGATTTTCACTAAATTAAAGCAGTGAAAACAGATGCAAAACAAAACTTGGTATGTGATTTGAACAATTCCAGAGATTAAAGGAATTCTTTTTTTGTCTGTACGTACCCATAAATATGCATGTGTGAAGATTTGGTCAGTCTGACTTGACTATAAAGGCTTTTTTTTTTTGGCTATAGGGCACATTTCATTTCTCTTATTCATTGCAACCTACCCTCCTAAGGTTCACATGTACATAAACAATGAATTATGGAGAAGTTCAAAAGTGCAGCTAAGCCTTGCAAATGTTCTTTGCATCATCTAATCCTCTCCTGCTCAGAAGCTTTTGATTATTGTTTGTTCAGAATAAGCACTGACAATATAATTTTAAGAGCAAGAGTGGCTTCTAATCCCAACTGGCATTTTGGAAAAAAAATACCCAGTTCAGTTCAGATTGATTTAGATCACATATGTAATCCTCTATTTGATCCTAGGCCTGGTTCACAATCTCAATTTAGCCATCAGGCTGTCCATGTCTCCCACGACTGACATGGGAAATCAATACATTGATACTGTATGTTTGGGGGAGGTTAAAGTGTATATTATAGATCAATAGAGACCTACAATTTTGCACTGGGTGTATTTATTATTGTCTTTTTTTTAAAGGAAAGACATGTCTTATAACTGGATTGAGTTTTCAGATATTATTGATGTTTCTGAAAGAATCCTGCCTACCAGGATCCATATCTGTAGGCCTTATGCAAGAGCAGCTTTTCCACTTTTAGTTTGCAGAATGAAAACACTTATCCTCCCTTGTGAGCCACTATTAAAAAATGACAAATAGCATGCAGGTACTCTCAGCTAAGGTGCCTGAAACAACTCGGAAAGAGAGATGCAATGGTTTTTGTAGAAAGGGAGTCTTCAAAGTGAAGGGAGTGATTCAGATTCCCTTCCAAAAGCCCATTTCTTTTTGTTTGCTTGCTCATTTTGGGTGATTTATATGAAAATGACCTACCACATACTGGTGTCTTAGGCAAGAAATGTGAAAAAACATCAGAACAAGAGTTTTAGTTCTGGTATCTGCATGTTCTGTTCAAGCAGTACCTATGACAGAAAGTTTTACAAGACTTTGAATTCAAATTATAACACTGTTAGAGCACAACAGAACATATCATGACTAATAGATGGAACAAGAATGAATGAATTGCATGGTCATTAAAATGCCAAGATAACCTTGGACTATCATACAGCTGTCCCTTATGAACATGACAGATGTGGGCATGGAACACAAATATCTGAAATAATATTAAAAAAATTCAACTGCACAGATTTATAGAAAACAGGGAGACATTTGGGTACATGAACAGAACAGAACAGAACAGAATAGAATTCAATTCTTTATTTGCCAAGTGTGATTGGACACACAAGGAAATTGTCTCCAGTGCATAAGCTCTCAGTGTACATACAAGTAATAAATCATGGTCATAATCATAAAATACATTCATCATAAATCATAAGATACAACACTAGTGATAGTCATAGGATACTAAATAAGCAATCAACATAAATCATGCTAGGATACTAAATAAAACAATATAAATCAGAAGCAACAAAGTTATAGTCATAAGAAGATAAGGAATAGGTAATAGAAAAAATGAGAAGGATAATAGTAATACAGCCCTACTAGGTAGTTTGATAGTGTTGTGGGAATTAATTGTTTGGCAGAGTGATGGCATCGGAGAAAAAACCGTCCTGTGTCTAGTTGTTTTGGCATGCAATGCCCTATAGCATCATCTTGAGGGAAAAAGTTGAAACTATTTATGTCTAGATATTTTCATGGCCCTCTTTCTGGCTTGTGCAGAATGCAGGTCCTCAGTGGAAGGCAGACTGGTAGCAATTGTTTTTTCTGTGGTTCTAACTATCCATTGAAGTCTGTGTCTGTCTTGTTTGGTTGCAGTGCCAAATAGTGGGTTTCATTTTCATCCTTCTCTTAGTTGTTGCTGAACAAGTTTCAGATTACTGAATTACATTGCTGCTGGCATTTATCATCATCATCAAAGTATTTAATACCGTAGTATCTGCAAGGTGAGACTCTTTTACTGGCAGCCCCTTTTATATGCTTTTATCCAACAGTTCAAAATGAAGCTGAGCTGGAAGCTTCGAGCAGCACTGCCTGATGGATCTTAAACAGCAACAGACTATTCCCCTAGTTTTTTTTTTAATAAAAAATTATTTTATTAAAACCATCAACATTACACATAAGTTCATATTAGAAAGCAATCATCATATATCCTGCAATACAATTCTAAGGATCAGTTTTTGTGAACGTCTGGTTTAGTAAACATTTCTCACTCCTCACGTCAAGCCTCAACTATACGCCCGGTACATTCTATTCGATTGGTGCCTCCCCTATACATGGTCTATCTGCTGCCTCCAGTCCATCACCCATTGTTCATTCGAGCTTCAGAAGTATATTCGTCTCAGTAGTGGTGCAATCCTTTATGATCCCTAACAAAAGATCCTGAGGTAGAAATTCAGTATCCTGAGGTAGAAATTCAGTACGCTTTTCCAATATTAAAGCAATCAACATTAAATCTGGGCTCATATTAGTAAGCTGTCCTCATAAGGCCTGAAAATACAGCTCTTGTATATGGTCTATCTACATTCATACAATCAGCATTGAACATAAAATCATAGTATGCATCAATCATCATATCACCTGATATACATCACTAAGTATTGATCTTTATAAACGTCTGGTTTGGTAAACATTTTTCACTCCTCACATCAAGCCTCAACTAAACGCCTGTTACAATTTATTTGATTGGTGTTTCTCTTTTCTATAGTCTATCCACAGTTTCTAGTCTATCACATATTATTCATCTCAGTATTAGTACAATCTTTTATGATCCCTAACCAAAAATCCTGAGGTAAAAGTTTAATAACCTGAGGTAAATCTTGTATATGGTTTATCTACTATATCTAGTCTATCACATATTGTTCATTCACGCTTCTGAATTAACTTCGTCTCAGTAATAGTGCAATCTTTTATAGTCCCTAACCAAAGATCCTGAGGTAGAAGTTTCATAACCTGAGATAAGGAAGGAGGAACATGTCTGATCCCATGCCTGACTAGTCCAGTAAGGGCTTTTTCCTATAGTTCTTAAACTCAATTGACATGGATGGAGTGCTTTGTCCGTGGTTTCTCTTCACATGTAGCTTCTTTCTGACCTTTTTCGTATCAGTACAAGCTTGATCACTTTTAAAGCTTCACATCAGTCTGAAATGTTACATGGAGCATATGATTATAAAGCATTATAAATTGGGGTATAATTCAATGCCTGCAAAATGATGGGGACGGCTGGTTTATGGATTCAGATCCTAATCAGAACCACCCATATAGAGACATCCGACTAGTGCAAGAGAAAGAGAGAGGATGAAAGAGAATGCCCTAAGTTATCAAGTCTTTGGGAAATTTTCCCACCCAGTCTTGGTGCAAGTGTTAGAGGATAATCCACATGTGAACCAGCTTGATGGGTCACAGCCAGCAGAGGGCAGTGCTGCCTAGACTCATAAGCCAGTTGTCATATTGGGTAAGGCCACCCTTCTGTACTTAGACACTGTGGAGACCTACGTAGAAGTTCCCTCTGTGATCAGCCAGCTCAAAAGAATTACGAGCAGGATAACTTGCTGCTGCCAGTAAAAATTTCATATTTAAGGTTAATGTACTGTATACGGATTTTCCATATCAAATTTTTCCTAATAAGATTTGTGTTCCCTCTAGGCTTGCAACTAGCTACAGGCTTCTTCAACTATATACATAATGCAACATGTTCCCAGCATTTTCTTTAATGTGCTGTGCTCACAAAGGGCAGAGTGTAAGTGCATGTCTTTTATCTGCTGTTTACAAATCTAAAAGGCATTGTATGGGAACATTCTCAGGTCAATATTTGCCCATATCACATTTTTGAAAATATGTGTTAACGTTCCAATTCAGGGGGTTTAACCTGTGAGGTTAAACAGGATGCAGAAAATCCCCAAGCAGACCAAACTACAAGCATCACTGTACCTGTTTCTTGCCCATTGGCAAAAAATGGGAGGAGAAAGAGAACTGGGAACATTTCCATGCATCTACTCAGTGCTTTTTTTGTAAAACAAAAAGGTGCTGGAACACACACACATCATACAACCCGCCTTGCCTACCCTACAAGGTTCCATCCCAAAAAGGTGCCGGAACTCCGTTCTGGGCATTCTATGACAAAAAAAGCCCTGCTTCTACTTATATTGTTGTGATATGTCCTTATTCTCTTTGCAACACATAAAATTTATGTAAGAATACAATAAGCATTACAATAAAGCCAAATAATATGGCTCAAAATACTTTGAGCTAGGTTGATTTGGGCAGTTTTAGAAAAGATGTCTGCTTGAATGATCAATTCACAGCCAATACTATTGAGTCCATCCAAACTACAGATGTATGCAGCTTAAAAGGCTAGTATGCAGCACTATCAACATATGAAACCCTCATTAACCATTAGTAAGCACCAGGGCTTCTTTGAGAGAAGGGATATTTCAGGAATAATCCCCCTGCCCTCCATTTGGGCTTTCTTGATAATTTTCCATCATCACTTGAATTTCTCAAGTGAAAGGAAGTCAAAACATTCTCCTTGTTGCAAAAAGCCAGGAAGACACAGGCCTTTCTAACATCTCAACTCCACATTCTCCAATTTAGGCTGAATAATTTCCAAGCCCAAATTAATCATAAGAATTTGTTAAAGTGAATTACCACTACTTGATCAAGCTTTTCTCCAATTGGATTACAATGCCATTAGCCTTTATGTCTCTGAATAGTCCATACACAACCAAAACAAAATGACAAAAAACATGACGAAAATGCATGAAATCACAATGCAAACCACAGTCTTTTGTACTTGCATGTAAACATTGGATGCAAGTAAAATAATTCACACGGCATACACTCTGATATCATCATGCAGAATTTCATCGCTTGCCCTCCTTGCTTTTCCCTTCCCCATAAATACCCATATGAACCCATTATATAGAGCAAGCATGTCAAGCTCACGACATCACATAACGTTGCACAACATATCGGGCCAATTTTGCCATTGCTGGCAATGTGGTGGGTGCGGCTTCCACGTGATGCATCCGGCCCATGGGCCAGCAGTTTGACACTCCTGATATAGAGCAACAGCCAAATATACAGTTGCCTGCACTGTCCATCACATGGCCATGTATTTGCTAAAGTGGCTTTCCCATGACTGCAACTGAGTAGCACCCAAGTAGAAATCTTTTTGATGATCTTCAGTTTTATGTATGTTGGGCTGTCCTGCTTATTTCCTCTTAATGTACTTCATATGGAAATATTATGTATTGTTATTTACTTCTCAGGAACTCTTAGCAGAAGTACATATTGTTCTGTAGGTACTTCTCAGCGATGCCATCTAGGCAGAATTTGGGAGCAGATACCCAGGATTCAACTCAACTAAATGAGTAGGGAAGCCCCATCCAAATGCAATAGAGTTGATGGACTACCCTTGAAAAGAAGTTGCTACGTACATTGCTCTTTAACAATGCCTTTTCTTCTGTCTTGCTCAATCAGCGCCTTAAAATCTGTGTAAAATGACTGAACTCCAATGGCTTCCTTTTTGAATGTTCATTTTCCTTATACTACCTGTAATAGCTTACTCTCCTTTGCATCACATATTCATCTTTCCAAGAAAATGATCAACACAGAAGAGAAAGATTGTATTTTTATCCAATCATTTCAAGTATGCATCCTGCCAACTCATTTGCTAGGCTAGTAACTAAGTGTGTTATAAATTATCTTTTTTGCTTCTGCCATATGGTGGTATGGCATTCTTTGGGGTACAAAATACTAATTAGAAATACCTTTCATAATACTGTGCTATATTAAACTTATACCACTATAAATTGCAAGAATAAAACTGTCAAGCGGTGACTCCAAATTTAACCCATAGTGGCTATGTTGCCATGAAACGGAAGGAGATCTTAACAAATGGCCTATGAGTTTCCCGCAATGAATATAAAACTTTCTATATTGTACTCCTATTTGTTTTCTTTTTCCAAAACCATCACAGTCTGAATATTAAAATGGCAAAGCCAATCATAAATAAATCAGCGCAGAAAAATAAAAACTGACTGTTGGTTAGATTTGTTTTAGCTCCTGCAGGAATAGATTAGGTTCTCCTCCGCAGTCCACCAAATTCCCTTTTCTGTGTCTCTGCACAAGAAATACAGCGTGTAGCAAAGTTACGGAATCACACATCTTTAAAGAGCCAAGAACCATCAAGTTATTTCATTAAAAATGATGTTGAATAATCTGTACTGATTTTGATAATGTTCTGAAAACAGTTTAAAATACCTATTTTATTTTTGGTCCCTAGTTTTGTCTTAGGATTTAATAGAATCCCACTTTTTCATAGTTTAGCTTCTGAACACATCACAGACATATTTGTGGAGCATTTTCCTGCCTTTACTCATTTCCTAGCAGACATTTTAAGGATTTTGGTATGAGGCTAACGGTGCCTATTACAATCTTCTCCCAACCTGGTGCTGTAGAGATACCTGGATTTCAGCAATAATTTCCAGCAACCCATCTGGAGAGTAGCAAATTAGGGAAGGTTATGTGGCAGAAGGAGATGCTTTGATGGACACAGATGTTGCAAATTAATCTCTAGGTTAGGGAATTTTGTCTGTTTTCCAACTTAATAGATACTGAGAAACTTCCTGAGTAATTAAGATATCTGCCTCTCAGTGAAAGTATAAATGGGGCAGATCTGTTAGGAAACAACAGAGGTTGCTGATGTTATGTTTATGCCCTGTAGATTGCAGCTATGTACCGGTAAATCAAGGAGCAGTTGGAGATAGGATCCTATGAGGGAGCAAGAATCTTCAACTCAAGACCCAACAAGAGCATACATGACTTAAAAAAAAAAAATCTGCAAAGCAGATTGGCTGGTAAAAAAAGGGGGGGGATACAGATGGAAACATTTGGAAAGGACAGACTGGGAGTTAGCAAAAAAAAAAAAAAGCTTGGGTAAAGTGCTGGACTTCTAAGATTCTCACAAAAGTGTTATTTCTCCCTCTTTCTTCATCCTCTCTAGGCAAAAACCAAGTCCAGAAATGAAAGTACTTAAAGTAATTGCTAACAGAATGAGCATAGTAGAGATAAGAAACACCGTGAATCAGGGGTGAAGGGAGAGAGACGCAATTAAGAAACTATAGAAAGCTCTGTATACATATTTTGCATTTCTATAATAGAAATTGGCACACTTTATTTATTTAAAAAGCCCTGTAACAATGTATGCCTCACTGTCTTTTACAGAAAAATGGTTTGTGTATGTGATTTGTGTGTGTTTAAAGCTTGCCATCCTCAGACATTTTATTATTTCAAGACTGTATCTTTGAAGAGCGTTACAGTGAGCAAAAGTAGAAATGTGGGTTTATGTGTTGACTTTACTTCTTATGTCCATGGAACTATGCAGATCCTTATTTGAGCTTTCTTCAGAGCTCAGCTGGAACAGTACAAGAAAAATTCCCAAAGATTTTTTATTCATTTGGCTGTTACTACCTTCCTACTGATTGTGCTATGATGGTAAGCTGTAAGTAATAAAATATATGACAGCATGATATGAATTTATGGATTAATTTCCAAGTATTTATATCCCTTTTAAGTTGAATATCGTAATTTTCACATGCATACAGTACTCAAACTCAAATGTATAATATGGCAAGTCAAATACAGGAACAGAGGGAACTTTTCCAAGTGTATAGCATGAATTATCCATACCATGGTAAAGAAAAGGATGGGAAGCATAATGAGTCTGGTTGCATTGGTCAAGAAGAACACAAACTACCTCCCTTCTTGGTTGATAAAAGATGCTGAAAACTGGGCAACTAGACTATCCTCTGGTCTCTGATTTTGGAGTTATAAATTCAAAACAGTGCAAATGAGCTTCAATATTATAATCGTAGGAAGAAAACAAATAAAAATCAAAATAAGAGTATATATCCAAAATTCAGATTCTGGTTTCTATCATGAAGATGAGAAGATAGATTGAGACTTACTCATTATTAGAATATCCTGGTCCCAAGACAGTTGGATTCCAAAAATGTAAACAAAATTGAATACTTTCAAATGTGCATTTTCCTTAGGCTGTAATCCCTTCCATAGGAGCACCATATTTCCTTGCTCAGAAACAATTTTGAGCTGATCTGCAGTTGTCCTTGCCAGTGCCATTCTCAAAATATAGACAGTGGGGCAAGCACTAATCATATACCCTCCCATTGCCACCAACAGATAATTCTCTGGTTAGTTTTAGCTACCAACCTCAGAAGGATAGTTGGGGAATTTCTTGTTTCATCTACTGATGATACTATTGATGATCCAGATATTTGACATAATCACTTTAGGCAACCTCTTCCTTCTAGCAGAAGGGAAACAGCCGTTAAATTACTAAGCTGTTAAGAAAAATGAAACAACAGGCAAAAGACTGGAACACCACAGAGCAAACCTGGGGGCTCATTTTTTAAGGATCCTTTGTGTACTTTGCGTCACCTCCATCAAGCGTTGGAATAAGCAGTGATTCCCTGTGAACAGCTTTCATCATTCTCTGCAGGCAACATTGATCTGATTTGCCTAGACTTGGGCTTTGCTTTGGAGGCAGGTTATTAGGGAAAGAACCTTAGTAATTGCTTATCCATGCATATGGGCTCTTTCCAGCTCATATATCTTAAACCTATGGATGACTTTGAGGGCAGAGGAGCTTGCTTCTCCTGACTAGTTAAGTCAGCTAGGTTGGGATTAATTAAGAGAAGGGATCTATGCCTTTTTGAATGTGGTATGATGTAGAGTGTAAGAAAGGTCAAATTGGCAGAGATGTGATCTGAGCCCAAAGCAAGAAGAAGAAAAGCATACTTTAAATCCAGAACAAGCACAAAGTATAGGGAAGTGGCTCAGAAACCTCCCTAATTCACATGGGTATAAGGGGAGGAGTTAGAGCACAATCAGACTTGCAGTGGAGAAAGTACTTTGAATGCATTTGGATGAAACTCATTACATAGAACTTTAACTGGGATCTTATCTAGAGTATGGTACTGAGACTGTTGGGTTACCTTGGTGGATGATCAAGGTTGGAAACTGGATGCAGCCTTTCTTGCTCTCCTGAACCTAATGATTTTTGATGCAATTGATCATGGTATCTTTCTGAGCAATTGTCTGAGCTGAACATTGAGGCAATGTTGTGTAATAGTTCTGGTCCTTTTTCTTGAATCATGTGTAGAAAGCTTTCTTAGAGGACTACTCTTTAATCTGTAGGTAATTTACCTATGGTGTTCCATGCATTCTATTTTGTTCCCTATGCTGATTATTATCTAACCACTGCTGGGGAAAATAATTCAGAGTTTTAAAGTGAAGTAATATTAATATGCTGATGACTTCAAACTCCTCTGTTTTCTGCCAACTAAATTCAAGGAAGTAATTAGTACTACTGAACTTAATTCCAGATAAAATAGAGGTAAAGTTGGTAAGAAGCAAAGTATGCTAGGGAATTGAAGTGAAGCCTATTTTAGATGGGTTTGCAATCTCTAGGAGGAGCAGCTCCATAGTTTGATCATTTTTCTTGATCTTCTAGTTGTTGTTAGATTCATAAATGGCAGTTGTGGAGAAAAACATGTTTGCATAATTATTGGCAGGTGGCCAACTATAACTCTGCTTAACATTTGCAGTCAGACTTGGCAAAAACATTCACATCATGTAAACAGTGATGGAAATGATGTTGACAGAAATAGGCAGGAACTAGAAGAACCTTGTATTTATACAAAGAGGACTCAAACCTTTTTTTGTGTCCCAGGAAGCAAGATAATATTTGAAAGCAAGTTAGGCAAACACATTCCTAATTCATTTGGGTAGAAGAAGAGGAGAATTAAACACAGACTTGCAAATTCCTGTTATTATAGCCAATTTCAATACAGTATATTTCTAGTAAAGGTCTAGATTTTTTGTTGACTTTATTTGCTGGTTTGGTCTAGCTGGTGGGGCTGACAATCATAACTGTAATTCATCTTGATAATTACAATGTGCTTTTCATGAAAGTCACCTCTGAAAAGTATGTGGAAATTGTGCAATTTCCTGTAAGGTGCAGGAAATCACTGGATGTCTTTCTTGAAGAATCTGTCGTGGCAACTTGTTACATGATTTAAGATGTTGGTGGTGACCTTTAAAGCTGTATGTAGCTGAAGGCCTGATGATCTGAAGAACTTCCTTTCCTGCTATCTGCTTTTCTGCTGCAGTGTGCGGCAGCAGCCAAAAACTAATACGATCCTTGATTGTATAAACAGAGGCATACAATCAAAATAAAGTGAAGTATTAGTACTGATTTATAAATTCTTAGCAAGGCCACACTTGGAATACTGCATCCAGTTTTGGTCACCACATTACAAAAGAGATGTTGAGACTTTGGGAAAAAATGCAAAGAAAAGCAACTAAGATGATTATAAGCCTGGAGACTAAAACACATGAAGAACAGTTGCAGGATTTGGGTTAGGAGAAACTTCCTAACAGTGAGGACAATTAACCAGTGGACCAGCTTGCCTGCAGACATTTTGGGTGCTTCATCACTAGAGGTTTTTAAAAAGAGACTGGACAGCCATTTGTCAGAAATGGTAAAGGGTCTCCTGCTTGAGCAGGGGGCTGGACTAGAAGACCTCCAAGGTCCCTTCCAGCTCTATTCTGATTCAGATATATTTTTCTATTCAGATTCTGATTCAGATTCAGATGTTATAAATGTTCTCAGTTGTTAAGTCAGCAGGTGGGGAGTTTGTGAAGATATTCCCACTGCCAGAAACTTTGCTATCTGGTATACTGGATAGTTTTTTCTCCTGTGGGGCTCCCAGATTATATAATGCTCTCCAAATTAATAAGCAGTTAATTTCTGCTATCCCAGTATTTAGGAAATGGAAAAATACATCTCATTTCCAAATCTTTTAACTTTAACTGTTTAATATTTAAGAACATTTCTTTCATCTTGATATAGATTGTATATTCACTTTAATTGTTGTAAGCCATCTTGGAGAGTCAGTTTGTTCTAGAAGTTAAGGCACTACGGCTAGAAACCCGGAGTCTGTGAATTCTAGTTCTGCCTTAAACACAAAGCCAAGTGGGTGATCTTGGGCCAATAATTTTCTCTTAGCCCTAGGAAGCAGGTAATGACAAACCATTTTTGATATCTTGCTAGGAAAACTGCAGGGACTATTCCAAGCAGTCATCAAGAATGAAATTGATTGGGAGAGAAGAAGAAGAAGAAGAAGAAGGAGAAGGAGACATCTTGAGTGCTTAGACAGGGAGAGAGGTGATATGTAAATATAATAACTGATGAAATAAAATAAATCTTTTGAAAATTTAACTCTGAAACTAAGAATCCTCCCAAATACCCAGGATAAATACAACACACTCACTATGGTACTTAGGCTCTCCAGAAATGTTACATGTAAACCTTTATCACTAAAATATTGGCCACCTGTAGTTAGGCCCTTTGGCCAAGGCCCACAAATCTCTCAAGGTCAACAAAACAAGACATAAAAGGAAATTATGATTCTGACCCTGGAAATATAGATTTAAAAAGGTTCATAGGAAATGGATGTACAAGTCAAGCAAAACTTGGACTGATCTCAGCACTGTGAGACAGCAAGTCTGCCTATGTGAACTCCCAAGAAAAGGACACTGGATGGCCAAGCTCAAGGGCAAGTACAAACTTTAGATCAAAGGCTACAAAGGAATCAATAGCTCTGAAACTGCATTTAGAGTAAGGGAATCAATAGTCTGGCTCTGGTGAAACTTGGGAAACTTCTTGGTTATTTGATTGGATTAAAACATATTTGCTTTGGCACTGTAAAACCAACAGCACTGTGGAAGAACTTTGAAAAGAGGTTCATTAAACAAACAAAAACTACAGGCAAGATACCCAATAGAGTTGGAGCACTCCATAATTATGGCATATTTCCCCCCAAACTCCTGCACTGGCTAATTTATAGATAATGCTCTGACTTAGAGGATTAGGATGGAAGCTAATGAGGCATTAATTTGTACCCTCACTTCTCTCCATTTAAGGAGCAACTTTGTTTAATTTCATCTGTGTAAAATGAATATAATCCATTGGATTTTGACCCCTTGGCAGCCAAGAGGGTCTTCCTAACCGCATTCAAATTTCACTCTCTAATTACTTTTCCAGAGCAGCAGCTGTTCCTTTATCTAAGCTGTCAGGGTGATGCTAAGAAAAAGGCTACATGCACAGAGAACTAGCGTTTTCACATTCCTCTACAAAGCCAGGCATCAAAACAACTTTTTGACTTTCAATTAATTCTTTTTTTAAAATAGTAGAAAGAAAAATACAGCAACATTAAAACCATCATAAAACAATTGTCAAAGAACTTGTCAGTTCTCCCCAGGGACATTTAGATTACTACTAGGTAGTTACAGCATTAGCTCCATGCATATAAACATCTCACTCAATATGTTTTTTTCTTTGCCAAAACTATTTTGCTTCTTCTAATAATCTCAAATACAAAAACATTTATTTTTTCTTCTTCTGCATATTAATCACATAAATTATATAGAACTCATGGAAGTGGAAAACACTAATTTGTGTATCTTAAATACCCAAATGCAAACCACATATCTAGTCCATATTTTCATGTTGCAAAAAGAAATGAAAGTTCTTAGAACCGTAACTGAGTGATTACTTAAAATATACTTATTCAATTTCATTATGGCAAATCACCTGCAACTTATGACTTTGTCCATGCAGTTTTTTGAATTGTAAATAAACATTTTTTTTCAAAATTGCCTTGGTTTTTAATAATTAATACTAGTTTAGGAACTTTAGACGTGGCTATTTCATCAGGGCCACATTTTGCAGTGAATTTTTTTTTTAATTGCATGTATACATCAGCCTGGCAACCAAATGTAGGCTAGTCCACTCTATCAGGTTCCCCATAGCTCTCTACAGTTGTGAAAGTTCGACCTTAAATAAGCAAGACAGGAAGAAAATTGACTCATTTGCGCTCTGGTACTGGAGAAGGCTCCTGCATATTCCTTGGACAGCAAAGGTGATGGACAAGCGAGTACTGGAGTGCATAAACCAGACTTGTCACTGGAAGGTAAAATCACAAAACTGTCTCACTTTTGGCCATGTCATGCAGAGGAATTCACTGGAGAAAGCAATTATGCTTGGAAGAGTTAGCGGTAAAGGAAACCAGGTCCCCAAAGAACACGGTGGTTGGACACCACCAAAGCTGACTCCAGCCAGAGCATAGAAAAATGCAAAGAAGTAATGCAAGATTGGAAGATGTGGAGAGACCTGGCCCATAAAATCGTCAAAGGTCAGACACGACTGGATGGATAACATCATCATCATCATCACATCATCATCCTTGCCATTGCTAGGCCAAACTATTTTGATAAACCATCACATATTTTGAAAAAAATATTAGCAATAAGCTAGTCTAAAGGATTATTGCCTTTTGAAGGGATCTATGAATTTCAGAATAAGGATTTACCAGCAGTCTTAAAACACTGGATTATCTCACAATCCCATCCTTTAATAGGAGCTCATATAATGTTTAACTCTTCTGTTACACATATTCTAAATGTGTTTTCAGCTTGTAATTTGATTTGGAAAAACAACTGAATCATGACTAAAATGGAAGCTGTGAGTCTGCCAAGATATTGAAGAGACAAGATAATAACTTTCTAGTTAAACCCATTGTGATTTTTGAAATAAAGGCCCTGAATTCCAGGAAGCAATGGAGATCAACAAATACGTTCAGTGGTATAATTGAAAATTGGGGTAATTAACCCGCCTCCCTCTTTATATGATCATAACTTTAATTAGGAAAACTTAAGGGTGTGCCCATATGATAAAAAACTTTCTCAATATTTTGTCCATCTGTTGACTTTATAGATATTAACATCAGAATATCTTGAATAATATACATCAAACTTAGCGTAACATTTGTTTTAACAACATTCCCCCCCTATAAACTGGCAAAGCTTCCTACATTATAGTCTTTTCCAATTGGCCAGACTGGGCAGTAAAGGACATGGTTTTGTTATTGCAGCCTGTTCCTTTCAGCAATTACATTCTGTGTTGCCTAGCCTTGGCAGTGAATACCATAATGGAGAGGTTACTTTCTCATTGCTTTTTTGCTTATTGCCAACCTAGGCATGCAAATTAGATCACCCCGCACCCAGTATGGCAATGCATAGGATGACAGCCTTATAAATTTAACTAAAAAATGAATAAACAGACTGAGTTTGGCAACTGAGTGGAGTTAGTTGACTTATATGCATTCCTGGACCCCTTTTGATTTGCATTTGATGTTTAGTTTGCTGGATCAATTAATCCAGTTTTAAATGTTTCCATAATGCCTTAACTCCATCACTGATCCAGTTATGAGAATTTAGAGTACTCTGGGAATCAAGGATCCTGGGATATCAGGAGATCAGGAAATGGCATAAGAGATATGACTCTCAAATCATCTGTGCAGAATGCTTCCTGTGTGTTCATGTGTATATAATTGCAACACCTTTTTTTAATGTATTAAAAAAACAGAGTCCAGGAATTACAGGGAAAAACATACAATTCTTGGCTTGTGATTGTATTGCATAATTGCAAGTAGGCAGAGAATAAATATTTTTTTCTGTTGGTGTGTGTGCGGAGGTGTTAGCAAGAGACAGAACTGACTCTAGAATTAAGCTGAAATTTAGTATGTACAGAAGGTTGTCAAGTGAGAAAAAGAGGAACAAAGGAGACTATTATTATCTTTTACTATTATCTCTTAATTCCCACATTTCTCTTTTGCGCTATTTTTTTCTCAGCCATCTCTCTTTTAATAATTACAATAATCAACATACTAATGATAACAGAAATCATCTTTTGTAAGATAACTAAACAAATGGTGTCCTATCTCTTCAGCACTGGGCTTATTTATTGCAGATATACCAATGTTCTAATGGCAAAGCCAATATAGTTTTAAATTAAAAAGTGCACGTGGTGACATCTAAAATGTGCAGCTGTGTAGCATTTGTTATTTGGCATACTGGATAAGGGGTGGAAAGACGAGAGAGATAGAGATGTGTAAGAGCTTTAAATGTGATCCAAACCTCAGGCTAAATCAATATCTGGCAGGTTTTATTTGCTACATTAACAAAGCTACTAGCATAAGGGATTTAAATAAACTTTTTGAACAGGCATATCCACCTTCATCCTGGCAGGTGACATGAGCTAAAGATTAAAATAATACCTTCTCTTGTTCATAAGGGTGACCTTGATAACCCAGGAAATTAGAACACATTAAGATCTTCTGTGTTGTGTTTATTCTAAGTCTGGTTCCCCCTCATGCTAAGCCCTAATGTAGGATGGCGTTTTATGGAATATATGATATTGTCTTTCATTGGTTTTATGGCTTAGCTCAATGTTTAAGTTTGTAAACCACTATTCATTCATTCATTCATTCATTTTACAGTAATTATAACCCACCCCAATCCCATAGAAGTCTGGGGGGTATACGTGATTTAAAAAGGTAATAATGAAATAAAAGTAACTAGAAAAGAAAATCCGTGATAAAATCCAAAACAAACTTTCATAATTAATCAACCAGTGGCAGAAGCATATTGGAATAATAATAATAATAATAATAATAATAATAATAATAATAATAATAATAATAATAATGACGACGACAATGATGATGATGATGGAAGGGACCTTGGAGGTCATGTAGTCCAACCCCCTGCTCAAGCAGGAAACCCTATACCATTTCAGACAAATGACTGTCCAATCTCTTCTTAAAAACTTCCAGTGTTGGAGCATTCACCACTTCTGGAGGGAGGTTGTTCCACTGGTTAATTGTTCTAACTCTCAGGAAGTTTCTCCTTAGTTCTAGATTGCTTCTCTCTTTGGTTAATTTCCATCCATTGCTTCTTGTCCTGCCTGCAGGAGCTTTGAAGAAGAGCTTGACTCTCTCTTCTTACTAATCAATTAGTTAGAATGAAAGTGATAAATGGAAAAATAAAAGTGCATGTCCATATTTGTAGATGGATTATTAGCTTTTTGACAGATAAGGAGCAACAGGTGAAGTTAGGGAAAATTACATCTAGTACCTGGGAATCAGCACAGAGGCCATTCAGGGCTGTGTGCTTTCTTCATTGTTCCTCTCTATAGTACTAATTGCATCTTTAGGGATCCCTTTGTTAAAGTACTGAAGTTTGCAGATGATAGAACAGTCATTGGTCTCTTTGAGATAGTGATGAGTTTGCGTATATATGGGAGCTCTGTGGTGCAGCTGGAACAATCTGGAGCTGAACATGCTTAAAACCATAAAGATGAGAGTGGATTTTAGGAGGAGCATTTCTATTCTACCATTCTTACTATATTTGACAGCACACAGTATCAGCCGTAGAAACCTTCAAGTTGTGGGGTTCTATAATCTCCCAGGATCTGAAATGGGCACCCAATATTAGAACCTCATTTAAAAAGCTCAACAAAGAATCTTCTTCCTGCATCAACTCAGGAAATTCTGACTGCCCCAGGACCTGTTGATACAGTTTTACAGAAGAATTATTGAGCCTGTCATTTTTACTTCTATAAATATCTGGTTTGATACAGAAACCAAATAGGACAGATACAGAGTCCAATGGGTGGTTAGGACTGCAGAAAGAACAACTGCAACCAGCCTGCCTTGCAAAGATGAGCTGTATTTTGCGTGGGTCAGAAGGAGGGATGTGAAAATATCTACATACCTCTCACATCCTACACATAAACTGTTTTAGCTCCTCTCCTCAGGATGCTGCTATAGGTCATTGCATGCCAAAACAACTAGACCGAGATACAGTCTCTTCTCTCAGGCCGTCACTCTGCTGAATACCTAATTCTTACAGTTCTGTCTAATTTACTCATGTTGTATGGCTGTAGCATTATTCTTCTTAGTTTCTTATTAGTATTATGATTATTATTATTCTGTTGCTTTGCATATACACTGAGAGCTTCTGCACCAGAGACAAACTCCTTGTGTGTCTAATCACACTTGGCTAAATAAAGTATTCTGTTCTGTTCTGTTCTATTCTGTTCTGAAAAGTTAGAGCTGATGAGATACCTTTTCAATTTCTGATTATGAATCTCCTATTCCTGACCTGATAGAACCTTCCATTATTAGCATTTGTCCAACATCTGGTCTGCATTGTTGGGAACGTTTAAAGGCAGCTAAAGTAGTTGTGGTCTGCAGCTACAGTATGCTTTCCACACAGGACGAAAGCAAATCAACTCTGGAGCTACATCACAATATATATTTCCCAATTGAACACAATTGAAAAAAAACCACTTTTTTGTTTTCGGTGGTATGAAAGATGGTGAATCAAAACACTTTTCTGCATTCCATTCTTCTCATAGGAATCCAGCAGGGTAATAATTTCTCATTGGAGCCAGCACTGAATATTTGGAAAAAGCTACTTCTTACAAATGAATATGATGCTATATAAGACTATTACCTGGAAAAACAAGGAACAAGAAGGCAGGAATTGCTTACTTGTTCTGAGGCAATAAACTTCTGAAATCCTTTCAGTTATGGAATCCAATAAGGCTATACCTAATCATTTTCTTGCTTTGAGGTGTTGTATTCAATGACACTTTCCTTCTCTTAGTTGAAGTGCAGAGTACTCCTACTGGCGATATTATTTTGGCACTTGAGGCAGAACATCCCGCCATTATGTCTTCTTTATTTTATTTATTTATTCATTAGATTTGTGTAGCCCATCTTGTCTAGAGGCATCTTTGCTGGTAGTAAACATTCTACCATAATAAATTAAATAATTTGCTGTCTCATGTATCACGTATTACTCTGAATTATTAGATTCTGTCTAACAGTAGAGCTGACAAAAAACAACTCTGCCTAAATCAAAAATAGCTTTTAAACTAGCCAGTGCTTCATGCAAAAGATCAGCACTTTTATAGTTCTTTCCAGAACTATAAACTTTACAGGTACTGTGTGACCGCATTATGTTGCCATTTTTATTCTTCCCAATCCAATGAAATTTCAGAAAATAATTACATAAAGGAATGCCTGAGGATGAAGTTTTCAAATAGGTCAGAATTATTCATTATTTAGTGTCACTCTATGAATGATATAGTGGGGCAGATACTCGAAATAATGTTGTTGATGGTTCCATTCTAAATCTCCTCCCTTCTCCATCATGGTCATATGACCCTAAGCATGGGTATGGTCTCTATTCCATGCTTTCTGATGTGTTTATATGTAGAAAACAATTGCACTACAAGGAAAAAAATGGAAACATACAGAGATGTAGTATATATTACTTACTTAATTATATAGACAACAAAAACTCAGAGAACTCTTATAGCTGCTGCTGTTAAAGGCGTTGCAAAGAATTCCAGCAGACATATTCTTCATGCTTTCTATATCTTGTCTTAAGAGTTTTAACAAAAGAACTTTTAAATAACATCCAACATAACATTAACAAAATGATTTGTTTTTTCCACCAGCTGAAAAAGCAAGAACCTGATACCTTTGTGGGATATATGCTGAGATAAGTAACTTGTAGCTGTTTCTGATCACATCTGGTGGGGAAAAAACAGTCACGTTTCTGGAAAAGATTATTAGCTCATAATACATTCTGTTAAGAACCCCTTCAGAGGCTTCTGATATATACAATCACACACAGAAGAATTTAGTAGCTAGAATAAAAATATATCCATTATATGTGTTATAAAATCACATATGAATGCACCTATTATTCTTTTTGTATTTAAGTGTTCAGTATAATCATACCACTGTGCACCGGATAGCAATGAATTCTTCCATGATGATGTACAGATAAAGGAAGTGAGCCAAGGGAGAAAGAGTAGGACCATATTCTACCAACACTAATAAGATTCTGATTCAGATGAGGCTGGATGCTGGATGTTTTTCTAATTTCTTTAAAGATGATCATGTTGGAAAGCTAGATTTCCAAAAGCAATGTAACAAATTGCTGTGGTGTGCTGTTTAAAGTCCTGAAACATTCGTGTGCATGTTCAAATGCTACCGTATGATGGAATTTGAAAGGCGGCCAAGGTCACATTTATCCTACTTGTGATTGTAATATTCTTTCTTGACCTGCTGGTTTGCTATCCTATTTACAAAACAAACTAGTCAGATGATCCTCTAAACTACGGGTCAGCAACCTGCAGCTCTGGAGCCGCATGTGGCCCTTTCAACCTTCTCCTGCGGCTCCAGGCTCCAGTCCTCCTCCGCCATTTGCAGAGAGAGAGAGAGAGAGAGAGAGAGAGAGAGAGAGAGAGAGAGAGAGAGAGAGAGAGAGAGAGAGAGAGAGAGAGAGACAGACAGACAGACAGACAGACAGACAGACAGACAGACAGACAGACAGACAGACAGACAGACAAAGAGACAGAGAGAGACAGAGAGAGAGAGAGAGAGAGAGAGAGAGAGAGAGAGACAGAGACAGAGACAGAGACAGAGAGACACAGAGAGACACAGAGACAGAGACAGAGACAGAGACAGAGAGGGGCACTTGCGCTTCCCTTCTCTGTCTCTCTCTGTCTCTCTGTCTCTCTGTCTCTCTGTCTCTCTCTCTCTCTCTCTCTCTCTCTCTCTCTCTCTCTCTGCTCACCTGGTCAGCTGGCCTCACGCTGTTCTCCGACAAACTGGCAAGCTTATTGGGCTGGCTTCCTGCTCTTGCTGCATCTCTGCAGGAAGCAGCAGAAAGCAGAAAGCAGCATCTCTCTCTCTCTCTCTCTCTCTCTCTCTCTCTCTCTCTCTCTTTCTCTTTCTCTTTCTCTTTCTCTTTCTCTTTCTCTTTCTCTTTCTCTTTCTCTTTCTCTTTCTCTTTCTCTTTCTCTTTCTCTTTCTCTTTCTCTTTCTCTCTCTCTCTCTCTCTCTCTCTCTCTCTCTCTCTCTCTCTCTCTCACACACACACACACACACACACACACACACACACACACACAAACACTTTTACTTACTTAGTGAGGGAAGAGGACTGGCAAACCAAGGGCAGAAGAGAGCCAGCCCAATAAGAATGTGTGTCAGCTTGTCGGAGAACAGCGTGAGGCCAGATGGCCAGGTGAGCAGAAGATTGGAGAGTGAGAGAGAGGGGAGAGAGAGGAGAGAGAGAGAGAGAGAGAGAGAAATATGAATATATGTTGTCCTTACTGGACTTTTAGTAAATAATGTTTAATGAAATATTTTGATTTTTTAAATTAATAGATGAGGTATGGGGATAATTATGCTGTAATTAAAGATGGTAGATAAGCTACTAAAATTGTTTTCACCTGTTGCGATGAAGGATAAAGGTTTTTTTCCCCCTCTTTCTCCGGCATAAAAATTTGTTTTCTTTGTAGCAGTTCATTGATTTCATAAATGCAACACACTATAGTTTTTTTTTATACATAGCATAAGGATATATGCAGTGTTATCTTCATTTTAGATGTCAAAAGGCTTTTGTGGCTCCCAATGTTTCTTTTCTGTAAGAAACGGGTCCAAGTGGCTCTTTGAGTGTTTAAGGTTGCCAACCCCTGCTCTAGTCTAAACAGTCTACAGGCAGGTCAGAAAAGCAACAGATGCTCACTACTGTAAGCCCAGTTTCCATTTAATTAAAAGAACAGGTTAACTTATAAAGAAAGCAATGCTTCTGTATTTTGTAATGCTTTTTGTGAATTCAAGAACCTACCCCACATTAGCTACTCCTATGTATATCAGACACATTACTTTTAGCTCTGTCATACACATACACACTTATACAATAACCCCTTTCCTTCTTCTTCACTCCAAGAGCAAAGAGCAAGGAGATCCCACTCATTACCAAGTCCTAATATCCAGAAACAAAAATTCTCCCTGATGCTTTTGTCATTTCTTACATGCTTTCTACAAATAGCTGCTTTACATGTCAGCTGAAAATTTGCTGTTGCAGCTACCATTCAGCACACTGAGATATTTTAGGAGAATGAAAATTATGAGTCCATCAGCACTTGAAGAATAGACCACTTATTTAGTTCTGCTGGAGGTGATGGTGACAATGACAGTTCCATTTTCATGAGGAAATAGAAGGAAAGGTGAAAAGCAGTGACAAGGTGGTGCTGTAACAATGGGCTCTTTAGAAGGCTCAGACCCACACCAGCAGCTCATGCTGTTGCTGAGAGTAGAGATTTTATTAGACATGTAAGCTGCCAAAGGGTTTCCTAAATGAGGTAGCTAAATGGAAACCCTCTAGATGTTGCTCAAACACAAATCCCAGCCTCTTTCCAAATTAGTTATTTTAACTAAGGTGGCTTGAGATTGGAGTTCAGCAATGTGGGCAGTGGTGTTTTAGGCCTGATACAAACTTGGGGATTCCATATCAGCTTTGTTGTTCCCTTAAAAAAAGATACTTTCGGACTGGCTCAAAGATTTCATAACTCTCAAGCCAAGGTATGGAAAGCATGCAGAACATGGGTTCTGGAATTCCTTGTATTCCCTTTGCAAGGATTGCCAAGTGTGGGCCCCTCTATTTCCTTCCATGTAGCAAAGTAATGTACTACATCTTTGTGTTTGTGTGCACTGCAAAACATAAAAAGTTATATACCAAGGGTCTTCAGATTTGGTCCTTTTATGACTTGTGGACTTCAACTCCCAGAATTCCTCAGCCAGGCACACTGGCTAAGGAATTCTGGGAGTTGAAGTCCACAAGTCATAAAAGGACCAAGTTTGAAGACCCCTGTTATATAGGCTTTACTCTGGATCCCATGCTCAAGAGGAAGAAAGAGGGGGCTTAGCATGAAACTCAGCAATTTTCTGAGCTGCTGCTGCTGTTGCGGAGCTGCTTTCCCCATAGGGTTGAATTGAGAATATTCTTTTGGATTTTTTTTTCTTTATACCCTGCCAAATCCATCCCATTTTTGAACCTGATTTTTCTTTTGACAGCTTCCCTCAACTCACCAAATTTGTTCCTATTCTATTCAGTTCTTGCACGGTTATCCTGTTGATAGGCAGGTAGATTGACAGAGTCCTGAACTCTTTGTATAATTTATTTTCAGCATTCTGTTGACAAAAATAAAAAGAGTATGCTTTAAAACAGTTTTGTATACTTTCTTGTAATATCCAAAATGTGGATGAAAAATATACAAAATGTATTTTTATTTTTGGGGGGCGGGGGAGTTTAGTGCAAAATAACTCTACAATAAGCCAAAACTGACCCCCCCACCCCATCCTGTTTTGTCTCACTGGAAAATTGCAGTCTAGCAGAGATGGCACAATTCCTTCTGGGCTTTAATGAGCACTGCTGTTAATAGAAGTGTTCACGGGAAGGGCAATTCAGGGCATTCCATACAGCCACCTTTAATAAATTTCTGCCTTCTATTATCACTCTGCAGAATCAACTCTTTTTTCCAGCTTTGAAAAGGCTCTCCACCCCCTCCCCAATTCAAACAGAGGCTTTTCTTCTTCCTCTTTTTTTTGGCAACTGCTGGTGACTGGCAGCTCTGACAATTGTTCCCAATATTTTGATTGCAGAATTGCCCTGTTATTGCAGCAAGTCTGAAATTAGATACAGGTGTAAATTAACTGGCTAAGCCACAAGTGCATTAAAGTTGGTAATTTTTCTGTCAAGAGGCATGCTGAAAGGTTGCCGCGAATTGAGGAAGCTGTCTGGAGCCAACCGGCTGACACAGGTGCACCTCAAGTGAGGAACATATTCTTGGAAATGATGTGAAAAAAATACTCATATTCCCATTACCCTTCTGACAGTAAAATATTGGACATGGGAGGGAATTTTAGATGCCACTAACCGGCAGAAACTAGGAAATCTGCTGAGTTAGAGTCTTGGATGAGAGCATACCTAACTATTAACGGTGATCCTCAACTTGTGATGAAGGAGCAAATATGAAGAATGTGGATCAGATAATATTTATGCACTAGGCAGATTCTTTATTGGAAGAGAAAAGAAAAGGCCATGGGTGAAGCAGAAGTGTATGACAATTTCAGAAAATGCACGGAAGGTTTCATGGTCAGTCCTTTCATCCTTCAAGCAACAGGCCAATGATGACTGATTACTGCTTTGGCAAAAGAGAAATCCCTAAAAAATGTCATGTATCAGGAAGTGTCAGGAAAGTGCCCCATAGTTATTCTAGAATTATGACAGAGAAATATAACACTTTTCCTTGATACTGATCAAGGTAAAGTGCTTCCCCATACCACACCCAGGAATGTTCGCAACGTGGCTTAAAAAAGTGAAGATGACAGTCATGGCCATACTTTCAAAGCTCTGACACGGTATGCAACACACATAGAAAACATGGCAGGCTTTTGATTGTATAGTTGTGGGCATTATCTTGATTTTCCCCCCCAACTCCTCGGTAAATGCCTTTGCCCAAAGCTATGCAGCTTTCATTCCAGAATCAGTTCAGAATTCTCAAAACAACAAATCATAGACTGAGGTTTTAGGTGTCAGAAGTCAGTGAAGAGTTAATTGGCTTGCTCATTCCTCCCCCCCCCAAAGAATTATGCTGTTCAGAAATAACCATGAGAGAAGATTCAAAAGCAGAGTGGTCTGGAAACCCCAATTGGTCACATTAGGCAGAGTACACTATTTCTTCTCCACAAATTAAAAGGCTAGATAAATATATAAGGATAACTGTAGGAATGGAGAATCTAGTCAATTTAGACTAGATAATTAAATGACTTCTTCATTCTTAATGACTGCTGTTACCTATGCTGTTAGTGCTTCTTCCAAGTGTTCCTGCATGGAAACAGTTGGAAGTTGGCCATTCTTGAATATGTATCCTTTTCAGAGGAACCTCCCAAAGAAATGTGCCTATCATCATCATTTAAAAAAAAAAAAGGTCTTACGAAAACACCTTTTTATCATCCACATCTTTTAACTCATTATACAGATTAAATAACCTCTTCAAATTAGTTTATCTATATGGATTTCCTCTTGTCTTTTTATCATGTGTGAGGTAAGGGGTTTTGGGGGGGATATTTCAATCTTCAGTCTTTAAATTTTTACTAGAGATTGTTTTTACATACACTGTACACATACAATTTTGTCAAGCTATTCCCTTTTAAGATAAGCAATGATGAATAAAGTATGGAGAAACAGCAAGCAGAATAAATTAAAGGTATGAAATAACAGAAAAGCAAATATAGATAAATCTAATTCACACCAACACCATTCACTACACCTCTCCATATCATTTTACTCTTTCCCCAGCTCTCACTTCTGTATAACAAAGTCGGCAGAAGCATACACTTATACACAGTAATTTTCACTTCTTTCAACAAACATTCTCTGCAGCAGATCACATCATACCCACTATATTTCTATCACCATGTGCACATTTTATAATGGCTATACCCATGTTTTGCATTTTAATAAGCAGTCTATCAAAGTACATAAATTAATCTGCTTGCTCTTGTTTTTCTTATTTATGTATAACTCTGCAGTTGATCACTCAATTTACTCAAGATTTGGATTTTGTTACATGTTAATTTGTATTTATGTACATTACTGTACATTGGAAGCTTGGATAGCTCACAAATTGAATAATTGAACAGGTTCAGTTGGGTGACCTTAGTCAAATTTTCAATTAAACTTACTTCCTAAGCTTATTCTGAAGATCACATGAAGGTGGGAGGAACCTGTGTTCCTTGAAAGCATGATACAAATATTAGAAATAAATAAATACAATATGAATTTGGATCAGATAACAGCACTCTGAGAAGCATTTCTTCTTGATACAGATATTTTTACAGATATATTCTATAGATATTGAAGAGTACATCTTAAAATATATAAATCAGCTTTCTCCAACCTGATACCCTTCAGGTAGGAAACACAGAAATGTAAGATCGGAGAAGGATGGCTTATAATATTTTAGCGCTGTGGAAGTTTCTCATAACATAAATATAAGTTGTTATTCTTTCAACATTTGAAGAAAATTCCATGTGCACTACAAAATACTAAATGAAACAAGTTGGGCACGTCCTTTTTTTCATTCCAATAGCATTCTGAAACCAAAACTATTATAAAGTCTTCCAGGTCAATGCTTTCAGCCACCATATTATTTCCTAAATTTTCTGAAAGATAGTTCTGTACAAGCAGCCAAATTGTTCCAATGTGATAGGTATAAGTAAATAAATTCAGATCATATTTGGAAACACAGAAGCAGTCCTTTTCTGTTGCTGGATAGCTATGGATGTGAACCTTGTACCCTAATTTAACGTCTACTCCTGTTTTGAGGAATGGAGTCAAGGCCTTTCTTTCTAGGCATGTTTTTTTTTCCAGTTTAAATTAGCAGGTGATTTTAGCAGTTTTATCACTATTTAAGTTTGATTTCATGAAATCATAGAAGGTCAGTTTTGGAAAAGTTTAGTCCAGCTCTTTATCCAATGAAAAATATCCAGTCCTACCTAGCATGCCATCTGGGAATAAAGAGAGAATCTGAATCATATGAATAAATATTGTTAGTTAGTCTTGTGCAGGAGTGCTGAAAAGTTTGGCAGTCATCCCATTTCACCCCCCCTTCATCTATCTGTGTGCTTACATCTGAAAAATGTACTTAATGCCATGGGTACACCTGCTCTACCTCAACAATTGCTAGATATACAGTATATAAGTAATTGGGCGCACTTGCTGTATCTCACCTGGCCTTGATGCATCTGGCTTGTACAGTTTATCCTATGCTGTCTGCACAAGAAATGTGCATGTAAGATCAGCTCCTTCTTTTACAAGTTTTAATATTTCAGACAAACACTCACAAATCGCATCTAAGGATGCCCAAGTATAGTTGCCTGCACAGTTGGGTTCTTCCAAGTATTGGATTCCAATTTTAGTTTGTATAGTTATCATTAAAAAGATAAAATAGGCCCCTGGCAATAAAAATGCTCATTTAATTTCAGGTATTCCTTAGTTGTAACTTCATGAAACACACTAATGACCCATTGCGGAATGTTGCTTGGTATAGAATAGTTTTCAACAATAAACAAGTGGGTTAAATTTTTATAAATAAAATATAGGAATAAAATGAATGCAGCATGATTCCAGCAGTGTGCCCTAATCAAGGAGCAACTTGATAGTTAATATTTTATCTCAAATGTAATTAGATACAAATTAGATCCTTTCCCACGTATTTGGCCTACGCTAATCTAAACTGGTACTTTGCCCCTGGGTCACTAGTATCCCATTAGCCTTTTGTGGAAATGCTTGGGGAACTCTTTGACAGTATTTCTTCTAGAACTGAGATGAAAGAAGTTTCCCATTTGTGGGAATTCTCACCACATTCTATTTTCTGGCTCTTCTTATTTCTCCTTTTCCTCCTGAAGGCCAGGCATGATCATGTTTTGCCCTCATTTCCTCATGTCAAGGAATGGCTTTGCTTTTCCAATGCACAAAACAAATACTGCAAGCTAACAGCAGGAAAGAGAGCAACAATTTCCATTTGACCAGTGGTGGTATTTGTTTCCAAAGGTGCAATGTATTAATATTACAATTTTGATAGTATACTGTAGCTGGGAAAGGGAGGGGGAATTTTTTTGTCCGGAAAATAGTGTATGAGGAAAGGATTGATAATGGAAGGATGACAGTGTCAGAGCTGTTTAAAAAAAACAACAACTTGACTGCTTCTAAAGTAATTCTATTTTCCCATTCTCCATTCCTCACTTTTTCTTTTTACACATCCTTGCAACAGTTGTAAGTATGTATAACAGGCCTCTCACATGATGCACTTCATTCATTTGATGAAGTGATCTGTGATCAGTGAAAGCTTATGCAATAATAAATTAGTTAATATTTCTTACTTATGCCTAACAATCTCACTGCAGAGATGTTATAGTTATTTTAAACAGGGAAAATCAAGACAAGTTTTTGCCTAGCAAAACAAAAGGAAAAATTATTCACATATCATTAAGGGTAATTATTAAAATAGTCCTTTACTTTCACAAATATATAATTATTTGAAAAGAAATAACTTGAATATATGTATTTATATTCAAAATATAGGTTTGATTTCTCTGCTAAATTAACAATGTGCAACATTAGCATTTTAACTTAACTAAGGCTTACCACTGAATATTTAATTAATGCTTTGCGGCTAGAATGCTACTCATGGCTGAATGCTACTCATCCCATTTAGAATCTCCTTAGAATTTGTCACCAATTAAAAATAAAAGCAATGAGGGAACAGACACCCTATATTCTTTGTTTAACAGCTGTCTGATCTTTCATTTATTATTGGTAGAGAATGAACATTAAACTAGGTGAGTTTTGTAGCGAAGAACTAAAGTGAGCATTATGAGATTATTATTATTATTATTTATTAAATTTCTATACCGCCCCTCTCCCGAAGGACTTGGGGCGGTGCACAGCCTTAAAATTTAAAAAACATATAAATATACAGAATTAAAATAATTAAAAATGAATTAAACAAATTAGGCCATAAAATCCCCATATAAAACCCAATATGTACAAATCATAAAATTACACAATCCCCCTAAAACATTTTAACCCGGCTGGAGCCGGAGCTTCTATGCCAGGCCGGATTGAGATGGATGGTTATAGAAATTGAATGAATAAAGAAAGATTACATTTTCTTAACTTAAATCAGTCCTAAATGTTTTTTTTGGGGGGGGGCTTGTTGTTATTATTCTTCATGTCCTGATTTGCTTTTCCTATGGCATTAATGTCATGGTAGACTGGAGTAGGAAAACAATCTCATGTAGGTCAATACATAGCTTTTATTAAAGCTATAATAAATCTTGAAACTCTGAATGAGTTTCTCCCCTCTTCTTTATCTTCCTGTGAACTGGGGGGGGGGCGGTATCTAAGACATTTACTCACATTACATTCTTGCTCCAGACTCAGACCTCTTTTTTCTGACCATTGCCTTGGAAGCAGCTCTTCCTCCTGTTCCCCAAGGCTGTTCCTTCTGCCTTTATTATAAGTGAGAACCCTACTGGATTTGATCAGAGGTATATGTTCGGTTCCCACAGTGATCAATTGTTACTATGACCTCAATTACTATAAAGAATAAGCCAATTAGAAAGCAGAATTGGTGTGAATACAGAAAGCTAAGTAATTTGAAAGAGCCAGCAGTGAGTGATGTTCAGAGTCAACTTAAATTTCCTTGCACAAACTTTTAAACTGTATGGAGTAATGGGCCCAAATGCAGGTATTGCCCCCCCCATCCTTCCCACATTCATCCTTTTTCTCTTTGTTTGGGATCTGATCACATTGTGGGCCAAGGTCTGATATCTTTTTGGGTCTCTCTCTCTGTGAGGCTAGACACACCAGAATCTATGTTGCTTCGTAAACCCAGATTGGGCCTCATTTTTAAGTGCAAAACAACAAGCACACAACTCTATCTCTCTGTCATCAGCAATTTGAGACTCTGATAAGTCATCTGATGCCAGATTATTTATTGATTGGTCTTAAAGGGGATGTAGGAGAGAAAGGACATTTGTTATGCCATCAAGTAACGAAACAACTTTGGCCAATTCTTTTGCAATTGACAACAAATATCTATAAAAAACAAGAATAAAAAAATTCACTTCAGCAACAGTTATCAACTCTTCTTCCTTGGCAATATTATGATTTGTGATCTCATCTTTGCAGAAAAAAAGGTTAGAAAAAATATGCAAAAGGTCTTCTTAGCACGTATGAGTAAAGATTTGTTTAATTGAATATAATCTTGAACTGAATGATACAGAGATTTCTTTGTATCCAAGCCCTGAGTATTTCTTCCTCATTCAAGGGAAAGAGTAATATCCTGAACAAGAGGATAAACTGAGCAACATAACCTGAGGGCAGGACAAAAAGCAATGGATGAAAACTAATCAAGGAGAGAACCAACCTGGAACTAAGGAAAAACTTACTCACAGTTAGAACAATTAATCAGCTTGCCTCCAGAAGTTGTGGGTGCTCCAACACTGGAAGTTTTTAAGATGAGATTGGACTACCATTTATGAAATTTAGTTGCCTGTCTCAAAGTGAAACACATACATGACACACACCTAAACATACTATTTACAACATATGCACAGGCCCACACCCCTACATATACATAACAAAGAAATATTAAATACTGTCCATCTTGAATATATAACGGAAGGAGGAAGCTTAAGAGTTCACAAGGTTAATGCTGTATGGAATGAAACTATGGCTGAATCTGGATGTTCTGCTTTGGAAGCCTCCTCCCAGAAGGTAAAAGGGGAAAACAGGTTGTAAAGAGATAATCTTATGGACCCTGCTCAAGCAACGCTTCTGTGCTATGTCCTGGATGGGAGGGAGGGAATTGCCAATGATCTTTTTGGCCATCCTCACCACTCTCTGCACCGCCTTCCTGTCCGAAGCAGTGATGCTTCCAAACCAGACTGTGATGCTGTATGACAGGATGCTCTCAATCGTCCCCCTGTAGAAAGTGGTCAGGATAGGAGAAAGAAGATGTGCTTTTCTCATGCGACACAGGAAATGCAGGCGCTGCTGTGCCCTCTTCACCAGTGTCTCGCTGTTGAGAACCAAGCCAGCCTACTCGTTAGCACACACCCAGGAATTTGATGCTGGTAACCATCTCCACAGGTGAATCATTTCCTGCTTGAGTGGGGGTAGGGGGATGGGGTGGACTAGAAGACCTCCAAGGTCCCTTCCAACTCTGTTATTCTGTTAATAATAAATCACAGATTTCAGAATCATCTCACAATTTTGCAAGTATTAAAAGTACTTTATATTGTAATCTTTTCAGTACATCTTTCCAAAAAGATATATGTAAAAGTGTTGGTAGTGAAAGTGCCCAATTATTTTTGTCAGGCTGGATAAAAGAAAAAGTGTTGCAAAACCATCCAGATCAGACATGGCTGGGTATTATCAAGTCATTTTTTCCTCTGCTACAATGTTCCAGATTTTGATAAACCGGTTAGTTATGGATTGTTTCTCTACTGATTTCTCCTGTCTGACAATCACAATTTTGCTGCCATTAATAGAAAATGAATTAAGTTCTTGTGAGGAATTGCCGCATCAGTAAAGATGAATAGAAGTCTAAGAAGGTCAAAACATTATATATGATCTTAGCAGTTTCAGCAAAAAAATTGGAGTGGAATGATACAGTTCCAAATCTTAGCCCTTTTTTCCCACTGATGTTTATAATAACTGACTGGGTTTTTAAAAAAAAAATCAAAAAAATTCTTAATAAAATATTATTAAGAAAATGGGTGGCAGTGTTGCGCTTCAAATGAAATTTCCAATTAACTTTTAACTATATTATATTAGAGAGGCTTAAATTATTATTGGCTCCAGGGCCAAGAATAATTAAAATCAGCAACTTATAACAGGTCTGGCAACTTCTCAAGGGGGAAAAGATATGGAAAAGGAAATGATAAATCTGCCGGAGTGTTTCCCTATTTTTAACTGGAGACATGGACATCAGAAACATTACTCTTCAGAGAATTAATGACACTTGTAGAGTACATTACTTTCCTAGTGCAGATATATAAAATGATTTCAAAACAATGTCATTATACATACATTTACCCAAAGAGAAAGGTAGATAGATAGCTAGAACATTAAAATATAGACTTGGTCTCTCAGCTGAATCAATATTCTACGATGTTAAAGCAGTTTTCTCAGTCTTGATTACTGTATAATGTGCAGACTTCAACTCCCATGCTGACTGGGAAATTCTGAGAGTTGAAGTCCACATCTTCAAGTTGCCCAAGTTGAGAAACACTGAATTAGATGAACAGGAGAAATTTGTCCCTATGCTCTGGAAAGCAAGAACTCCTAGTTTTGTTCAGTGTATATTTGTTGGATGTGCCCTACCATATTGCACACCACAAATCCTGGCATTTTGGTTGATATTTTCCTTTTCAAAAAGGGGAAGTAGGGTTTCAGAGTAGAGACTAACATAGATGTTTAACATGTAATTTGAATATCAATATAGAATTTATTTATTTATTTTATTTATTTATTAGTCAAATTTATATGCTGCCCTTCTCCTAGGACCCAGGGCGGCTTACAAAAATGTGTCAGGAATTTATTCTGAGAGAGAAATAATACAGGTAATCCTTGAGTTACGAATGAAATGGAGCCTGCCCAAAGAATTATAGTCCATCTGTTTCCAGGTTTCTACACAAATGCATACGAAAAAAAAAATCTTGCAATATTGCACTTGTTCCAGGCCTCATAATCTCCCTGGGCAGCTAATCAAGAAAATCTTAGATTTGTCATCACTTGTTTCATTTTATTGTCAAAGTACCTTTCTTGATAATATAGGATTCAAAAAGGACATGTTAGCATTCACAATTTACTAGTACCATTCATTTTACATTTAGTTCTTAGTTCAAAGAGAATTGTGGGGTCAGCCCCTCAGAGAAGGAAATATTAAAAGAGCAGAAAAATATATTTCCTCAAAGGATCTTAAAGAGGCAGAAAAGCATGCCCAGTTTTCTTAATAGCCTCAAGTCTCCCTCCCCCAAGCAGAAACCAGCTCTGTAGAAATGCAGATGTAAACAACCCAGGAAGGTTGGAGGTCCACAGCTAGAAGATTAAGAAGACAAAGAAACCTAAAATCTACATATCCCACCCAAACTCTAAGACAGGACATAATAGGATTAACACACACATGCCAAAGAGGCACACTCAGACTCAAGTCAAAATACATGACACAGGAAATACAAAGCCTCAAACAGGAACAGGAAACAACTTCAAGAGTCCAGAGGGTATAAAAATCCACTCCCTACATGTGCTCTCTCTCTCTTTTCTTCCAGAGCCATCTTTCTGTCTGGCTCTTCTCTTCAATAAACTGCAACCTTCTTCCTAAAGCAGTTTATTCCTGGCTTGGACTGAACCATGAAGAAGACTTTTCTTTCAACGGAATGTTATCATCTCCTTTATTTGTCAACTGATATGCCAGAGTTTTCTTTATAATTCAGATTTATCAAAAAAGGAATTAAGGCTGAAATTAATAACAGTGAATATCAAATAACTGTACCTGTTTGGATTTTTTCATATTGTATGCTTCCTAGATTGATTATTATGAAATTGAAGCTCCTCTTTTCAATTTGAATAAGGGTGACCCTTGAATTTGTTAGATAAAACCTCAAAGTAAACAGAGAAATACTGAATTACTGAACATACTTTTCTGAGAGTAAATTTCTTGAAATTCACTGGGAATTTATTCTTAGAAGGCGTGTAGTGAATTGGTCACACTGAAAATCAAATCAAGATGATAAAACAAGATGAAATACACACTGAGCAAGGACCGGAACTTCAAACTCTATGATTCTATGACTCTCCTTAACCATTCCTCTTTTATGACTTCTTGAGGCCTAGAGAATAATGGACTGCAAGATAAACACAGGAACAGGAATAGCAAAGAACTGAGGGAAGGATGAAACTGAAAAAGAGAAGAAGCTCCAATGAGGTCATTGCATACTGAAAGATAAAGTATTAGGTTATGCTGAATTTGCACAGAGTTTCAAATCAAATGCAGATAATGCTAATAATAGCAGCATATTTTTTTCAGACGTGGCTCTCACATGATGAAAAGTAGCTTAGCATCAGCTGCATTTTCAAGATCTCTTATACCCACAATAAGTTGACCCTGTATTAACGTAGTGATCCCAATCAGTCCAATGTATGTGATTTTCCTGTCTTCAGTTTGTTTGGGATATAATTTGACTGATTGCACTCCTCAACTCAAATGGAGGTAAGTGCCACTTTCCACTGTGGGAAAATAATCAGAGGCCACGAAGTATGTCATGTGCCTTTCTTACATTCATTTTTCCATTATATTCCTCTTCTGTTTTTATTTTATGTTATAACTTTATTTTACGAAGAAGAAGGGAAAAGAGAACATTTGGAGAGAGGGAGAGAAAGGGGAAAATTGGAAACAAAGAAGAAAAAAGAAACAACAAAAGCATTATGTTACACATAGGAAATCATTGTTACTAATTTTTAAACATACCATTGAACCTTGACTACACTGAATAATATTGATTAATCTTTCCATTGCATCAATAGATCGAGAGCCAGTCCCTAACCAGAAAGCAAACACATATTGGTGATCCAAGATTGTGAATCTGGGGTTGCAATGTCTTCCTATATTGAACAGATAACCTTTTTGCTGCCTTTCAAGGTTTGCTCAATCCATAATCTTTCCTACAGAGAAAAGTTTCAAATTTGGAAGATATAGTTGAAAAAAATGCCTTCACTGTATTGATCTTTGTAAGGTCATAGAATGCCTCTGGATTGAAATAGGTGACATCATTAAAGATGCAGCAAACAAAAATATTGAGAAATACAAAACACAAAAGAAGGTAAAACGGCTTGTCTCCTGATATGCAGAAAATAGCCCAAGGTAGGTAGAAAGGAAAAAGCAACAAAGAAAGCATACAATTTGTCAAAGTAAATGCCAAGTTCCAGAGAAGACCAAGAAGACAAGCAGTTAATATGCAAAGAAATTGAGGATAAAAAAAATAAGTGGAAAGGAGATTTTTTTTTAAAGAATCTTTTTCTTTTGCAAATATGTGCCTTACAAAACCACAAGAAAGGCAAAGTTTCAGGGGGGGGGCAAGAGCAATAAAATAGAGATGGCACAAATATACAGAGAAAGAATAGAAAGACAAAAAAAAAGCCCATATGAATGAAATGTACAAATTAGAGTCAGGCATTCTGGAATGTAAATTATGTGGGCCCTTTACTATTAGCAGTAAAGCTGCAAGTATTGATGGGTTTTCCATCTCTGGAAGTTTTTAAGAAAACCTTGGACAGCTGCCTCTCATGAATAGTTTCACCAGTTTCCCTGCATTTTGCAGAGAGTTGAAATCAATGATCCTTGACTCCCTTTCAACTCCACAATTCTATGGACATACCACCCAGACTGTTTAAAACCTTGTGAAGATGATGCAGTTAAGGTGTGACTGAAAGTTGGTAAGCAAGTATGGAAAACATAGCTATAGTGAAGGGACAGCTGTAATCAGTTTATACTCCAATATCAAAAAAGTGTAGGGCTAAAGATGTTCAGATTGGTGAATACTTGCATTTTTTTATACACTAGTAAAATAATGCTTAAGTTTTGGAATCAGTGCTTTCAACAGTACATGGAATGAGAAGTGCCAGAAGTATAAATTGGATTCAGAAAAAGAATCTGAGATCAGATTGCTAATGTGAAAAATGGATAAGTGAATAGATAATGGAAAAGGCAATGGAGTACAGAAAAATCCTTGTATTTCTGCTTTATTGCTTCTTCTTTTCACTGTGTAGATCACAACCATTCATCGATTGCCTTTAAAAACATGGGTGCACTGAGCTACCATATCACCTATTGAAAAATATATGATGGCCAGGAAGCAACAAAACAGAATATGAAGCAACTGAATATTTCAAAAATGGGAAAGGAGTGCATCTAAGGTACACACCCATGTACAGAATATATTATGAGAAATGCTGGAGTAGGGGAAATAGAAATTGTAATTAAAACTGCTGAGAGAAATATCAACAACTTCAGATATGCTAATGCTACCACTTTGATGGCTGGAAGCAAATAAGATTTTCAGAACTTCTTGTTGAAAGGGGGAAAAAACTGCTATCTGCTGCTCAATGTAAAAACTACCGCAACCACCACAATATGTAACATTATGTCAACAAGCAGTGCAAATCCAAGGCAACTAGCTGGAAAAGAAGTTGTAACAATTGTGAACTTTATCTTCCAAGACTTGAGAGGCAGCTTCCAATTCATAGAGATAATAAATGAAGCCATGAAATAAAGAAACCTCAGTAAGGCTTAGCATAGAAAACTGCATGCCTTTGAACTGTTTTCCCAAAAACAATTAATTCACCACTTTTCTTTTCCTGGGGGAATGGGCTGGAAATTCTCCTTCCCTCTCTCTTCAGGGAGGATTCTTTGCTTTGGGCGATTTTTTTCCAGCAGAAAGTCTTAAAGTCATAAAGAGAGGATAAGTTCTCACACAGTTCAATCCACGTTGCTTGAAAGTTGCTCGTTAATGCTTATTTTCTTCAGTTGTCAGCAGCTTCTGACTGGCCACACGGATGTAGCCAGTCTTTCCCCTGCTGGCTTGGAGGGCTTCCTCAGATCAAACAGAAGGCCCACTGCCCTCTCACAATCAACAAGGGTCCCCTTCTTCTTCTTCTTCGCCTCTCCAGGGTAACTTTTGACACTCTTTAGGGTCCCCAGTGGGGCGAAATCAAATGTGGAAGACGGAGCCCTGTCTTCCTGCATTCATTACGCCATGATGTCAAACCGGAAGTCAGTACAGACAAAGCTTTTGACAGTTCGCAATAGTCTTACAATTTTGCTATTCTTATTTTTTTTTCACATGGTTCAGATTAGGTATATAAAAAAGAAGCTGATAATAATAAATGGATTTCTATCACAATACTGCCCTATGTTGAAAAAGAAGACAAAATTGTCTTCTCTCATCCTTGATTTGTATTCCTTCCTTATTTTCCAATTTGAGTCATTAGAAAACTAAATACATGGGTAATTCTGGGGTTCTGAATGAGAGTGTCATTGGGGGTCCATATAATATTGATTTTTATACTTTGTAAACAACTTGCCATCTGATATGCTGTAAGTTCCCAACCCATAAAACAGTCATGAAAGTAGTTATTATAAATAGTAAATGAAAGCAAAGTCTGGGTATGGATCTTGAATATGACACTTAAAGATAAGCTGAAGACTGGTAAAGAAAAAAGGTCACTAAAGTTTTACTGTTGACTGCCTATTTTTTTTATTATTATTAGATAAACATTTGTACATGTAAACAAAGAAAAATTCAAGTTAAATGCCATTCAACTTAATACAATCATTTTAAATTTGTAGACCTTCTTCACTCCGTATATCCAAGTTTAACTATGAACCAACTACATTTTAAACATTTTAACTTTCACTTCTTTTCAGATCAATCCATTGGACATCAAACAAACAAGTCATCTTATTAAAGTTAATAATTTCCATGTTGATACACCCATCCCTTCAACAAGTACATTCTTAGTCTATTTGATATATATCTTCCAATAATCAGTAGATATATATTTGTATATGTAAACCAGGGGAAAATTCAAGCTAACTGCTATCCAACTTAATACAATCGATTTAAATTTGTAAACATTCTTCACTCCTTGTGTCAAGATTTAACTATAAGCCAGATACATGTTTCCAGTCTATCATATATTGTTCATTTGAGCGATCCTTCAAATATGCCGATATTTTAGCCATTTCTGCCAAATTTATTACTTACTGAAATCATGCCAATTTTGGAAGGCTTATAGTGTGTGATCCTAGACAATTTGCCCATTTCTAAAGCTACCATAGGGAAGAACTCTTATATAAAAATCTATTAATGTCTTCCTTTGTTAATTTGATACAACATTGTACAATCCAGAATATAAATTTTTAAAAATTGGTTTATTGTCAGAATTAGAGCATATAGTTTATCCTGGGCATCCTTCATAGTAGGGATATATTACATTAATAGCAGATTAGATTAAAATCTGCAACCATAATTATCTGATCCAAGCCAAAATAAATATATTCTCTAAGCCTCTATATCTGTACCAAAGAAAGTTGAAAGTCAATCTTTTCTTCTTTACTTTTGATTTTCTCTTTCTTTTTTTCACTCTCCCCTTGCTTTCTGTCTGACTTTTTCCTTTCTTTCAATTCTTTTTATTCCTGCCTACCTTTTGTTTTTTTTTAAAAAAACCCAATGAATTTATTTGTTGTTCCACCACAGGGGTTGATCATCCGCTAATCAAAGTTATCTCTAAAAGATTTTGAATTGCTTCTTGTGCATACTTGAAGAAATTGTCCTCTTTTGAAATAATAAAACTGCAAGTTAAGTTGCCCAATTGCATAAACAACTCTTTCCTTTTGGAAGGAACTTCTAAGTCCTATTATGTTGCACAAAAGTACTAGAAATGTCATATTGTATGACATGTGCAAACTGCAATAATTCTATATTCAAGTCAAGGAAAAAGAATAAGAGGGGAAATTGACCTACATTTTAAGAATATAAGATACTTGAAAATATGAATTTTTAAAAAAATTTAAAAAGAAAGAAGACCAAAGATCTGTAAAAAAGAAAACTGTTTTTGTTAGCTAATTATATTGTTTGCAAAAAGTATTAGTATAAAATCTCCTTCTGGGCTATTTATGGAAGAAGATAAAAAAAAACCACCCTCATGTTCTTTATTTTCTTTTAAACGGTTCCCACTTGTTGGAACAAATGTAGAATGTTCTGAACTATAGATCTGAAGAATCTCATAATAATGAGATTAGGCTTTCTAGATGAATGGAAATGGAAATGTCCCAAACAAACAGCTCCAAATTCAACTATATGCTCTATCTGCAATGATAAAAATCACATCTATAAATCCGTCCATGAAAGACTGATCTTACTCAGTCTTACTATTGCTAGGCAGTGTAAAGAATGCCTAGCAAATAACAAGTTACTTCTGTAATGAAGAACCTTTAGGTGGATTTTTTGTCTATTTTTTTTTTAGCTCTGAAGCTAGTTGCTGATATGACTGACATCTCTGTTCTGAAAAACTCTGAACTTAACTCCAAGACAAGAATTCTGACAACAATACAATTACTTGTTGTACACCTCATTGGCTTATATAAGCACATTCATGGATAATACTATATTATGAATTGTTAGTAATATAATTTATAAATGGGTGCTTAATAACAATTATTTTTGAAGTAATTAGTTACCAATTCAACTAATCATTCATTCATTCATTCAACTTTTTGTCTGGCCCTCGTCTTATTTACAATATTTTTATACACATACATGTATCACTGATGATAAAAACATGAGCTTACAAGTACTCAGAAAGGACTGACAGATAACCCTGGTGAAATGATGTTGATCAGGCCATGAACAATCAGAACTGACTGAAGGACTAAACAACAGTTCATGTATCCATTCACATATGACTTACGGATACACGTATCTTGAGAAGAGCAATATCCAGGATGAATTTCACCTGGAGGTAGCAACTCTAGAGGAAAAGTCAACAAAGCTAGTTGTAGCAATAAATGTATTTAGTATGTGCCTATAATTAAGAATAATACAAATAAAGAATAAATAGAGTAATATATGCTCTAACATACTATTGTATAGGCTTGCAATGCATAAGACGTTTGTCATGATTATAATCATTTTTATTGTCATCCAGAAAAAAGTATAACACTTAGCACTCCCACAAGTAACATGTTTGGAAGCCATAATAAAAACATTATATTGAATTAGAAGGCAGATATACACTGCCTATATATAGACAAATGAATATCTTAATCTAATCTAATCTATCAATTTTATACAGCAGTGTCTGCATTTTCCTTTTTTGTTACTTTTTGAAGTTTTGAATCATTGGGAAGAAAGGCCATATTTGGTTTGTGTCACTCTGAAGAGAATCTTACTTCAAATAAGAGATGCAAATATAATTGCCTTGGAACAACCGAGTTTTCTTCTGATACAGGATTTGGCTGAATCAGAGGCATATCCCAAACGTTCAGATATCTTCACTGACACTAACATGCATATGGCTGCAGTGAGATCACTCTGTGGGAGGTTAAACTCTCTCCCCTTCCCTCCAGCAATCCTGATTAAGATGATTATTTCTCTGCTGCTACTAACAGTCATCTCAGCTGCATCAGAATCATTAGTGGAGTGTTCAGTGCTCTCCACCCAGCATTCTTTTTTTTTTTTTATATATATATACAAATTCCTTTATTAAAATAATCAGCATTGAACATAAAATCTTTGTATGCATCAAACATCATAGCATCTGATATACAACACTACGTATTATTCTTTGTAAACGTCTGAATTAGTAAACATTTTTCACTCCTCACTTCAATCCTCTATTATACACCTGTTACATTTTGATCAGGTCCCTCCCTGTAGTTATCTGTATACAGACAACAAGTCTACTGTTTTTAGGCTTTTAATAGCTCTGGAAAAACATTTTTTTTTCCATCAGAGCATTGAAGGGGGGAAGTTGACTTTCTCCTGGATTGTTGAGCATTGAGACAGCAGGATAGATTAGAGGTGAGTCTCCAGGTTGCAAGAGTCTCATCAGCTGCAGACTATCTACTGTGCACCACAACTACTACTGATTCCCCAGACTTTTCTTATTTCACATATTCATACATTTATATATTTGTTCTCTCTTCCTAATGCGGTTTGCTTTTCCTGACCCAAACTTTGTTTGTACTTTTGGCTAACACAACTTCATCAGCCAATAAGCTGGCTTCCCATTTGCTTAAATGCACTGTAAACTCCCATCTGTTCCTTGATTTCCTGGTTCATTTGCAATTAACTCACCTGGTTTCCTTCTCTTGTGGGGAGGGGGTGGGAGGAACAATCAGTTGACCAACCACACTGATTTCTCACGTCTTCATTTTGTCTTCAATCTATTTTTACCTGGCCCATTGATTTCTGTGCTGCAGGCTATTCTTTAAACCTGTCATAACGGCCCCTGTTTAGTGAGTTAAGAGACAGTTCCCTTTGCCTTTTTCTTTCTGCATCTTAAATCAGAATTTGAAATTAGGTTACCAAATTTAGGGATACCACAAATACAGATGCTTACATGACTCAAACCACCATTTATACTGACATCTTGTTTAAAAAATAATTGCACATTTACATAAAAAACTAAGATAAAACTCACCACAGATCAGACTTATAGCTTCAAATGCTAGAGAACTGGGCATTCTCTAACATGAAATACCTAAACTATAATTAGCAAAAAGTTTGTTTCTATTTATGTAGGTGTGAATCATAATAACGTTTTTCGCATCAGCACAGCAAAACTGGAACTATTTTCTTATCAATAGCTGCTTAAGCCCTCATTATAAACTTAGAAAAGTTAACATTGCTTATCTTATAATAATCTGGTTCCTTTCAGTATCTCTGTAATATATATAATTTATAACATAATCAGAACTGGAACTTGATTATGCCTATACTATATGTCTTCCTGAAAAAGATTTTAGGTAGAATAAACTGATTTCAGAAGCTACCTTGTTCCTGAATTTGGTACCTTCCCATTTTGTTTCATTTTGTCTTTATTGTAAAAAGCATTTAAGGCATTTTGGTATTATTCACACTATGGAGTTGGGAAATCCACCTAGTATGCAGCTCACATAGGATCTTTTTGTTTTTTTTAAACAGATTTATTTGGAGGCTTTGAAACAACATTAAGGCTTTTACACTATCTGTATCAGTATCTCCATACCACTTTGCTGGTGGCCCTTGGGAAATAATATTGAAACCGTAAACTTCCAGCAACAATTCTGAGCAATTAAGGCTTTCAAAGCAGCTTCTTCCTGCCAACCTTAAGAAACTAAGATTTTGGAAATGTCTTTTTGTAGATGGCATGACAGCATGCTAATGGTACAAGTTGAGCTGGTTTCATTTCAAAATTTCAGCCTTGTAAATTTGAAAGTAAAAAGGTACACCTCCACTTTTGGACTTTATATTATTTATTAAATTTACATGTCATTTTCCTTTATACATAGCATTCAAGAGAGAAAAACACAAAATAAAATGTATAATCATAACTGAATTATTAAAGCAAATCAGTTCAAATCCATTAATAAAGCAGCATGCACCAGTTAACAGTTCAAGAAAGTTGATTAACTGACTGAATGATCAATTATGTACAATCAAATTGATGCTAACTCTTAGCAACCACATAGATTTTCCTCCATGATGATCTGTCCCTATTCTGGTCTTTCAGGTCTTCTAGCAGTGTGTCCATCAGGAAACCAGTTGGCTTAAAAATGAAATGATCCTGAATGTTATCACCATCATTATTTTTGCCAGTTGATAGAATAATGAAAAAATGGAGTCAGGTTTATATAAAAATTAATCCTTCTGTTTACCTATTTCTGAAATACATCTCTACTAAAACTTTTTTTAAAAAACCCCAATATATTTTTTTTACAAATATATAGAAACTTTTGCAGACTCTTGAGGGTTGTTGACAATACAAGGTGGCCAAATTACTCTGTCTTCTGATATTTAACTGTAAAAATGCCTCATAGCTTGAGTTTGTTTGTAAAAGGGCTTCTGTTTCTTTAGACAATTTTTTAGAATTATCATATGACTATGTGCCTTGAAAGAGTTTAATTCATCTTTCCATTTTTGGAAATAAGCAAAGTTTTAAAAAATGAATTTTAGTTGATTAGAACATGAAGATGTTACAAAGCAGAAAAGGCAAACAGCTCTCCTCTCTTTTTACTCAAAAGCATATCTTAAGTATCCCGTTTGGGGGTCTACTCTATTATGTTTAGGAGTAGTCTAAATATTGTTTTTAAAAAATTATCACAAAGTGGTGTCTAAGGGAAAGTGGAGAAGCAGGGCTTTCATAAAATCATTGGGCTCTAACTCCTACCACAATTAATCATAGGAGTTACAGTCTAGAAAACATCCTCATTTTCCTTTACAACTGGTAGGTTTGGTTCAAATAAGAAATCTTTAGGCATTTTTTAAAAAAAATCTCCCACAATCAAGACTGTTTTCATATTGTTCCATATCTGAATTAGGTGCCTGTGAAATAAATCTAAAAACCTAGTAAATTACTATATTGGAGCTCCCTAGTATGGAAGGATAAGCTATACAGGGAGAAAAGGAAGTAGTTTGGTGAGAGTCTACTGTTCCTTTCTCAGATCCATCTGCAACACAGCAAGCATCTCTTCTTTTAGATTCTTGGTAAATGTAGCTGTATTCCATGACCCATGCTGCATAGTATCGTACAGAGGCATTCTAGTGATTATTAGTTTATATCCAACTGAGAAAGTTGAAATTTCAAGAAAATAGTCTGCTTGAAATCTTTTGCAATAACTTATCACTGCTATCAAAAGCTTTTGGAATGAAGGCCAAGCAGAAGGAAGGCCAGTGAAGAACAGATTTTGCTTGCCCACAGCCTTCATCTGCAACAGTAATCCATAAGAGGCGACAACAGAGTCCAATCTACTAGCTCAGGTCGTAGATAAATTGTCTCAGTTACTTCATCTCTATAAGAGAATCTTTATACAAGTAGCCACTCATAGCTGAATTCAACAATTTTTAAATAGGAAAGAGAGGAACTTTGAACAGCACATCTCTCAAGAAAAATAAAAAGCCACGATGATGTAGTAATTATGTTGTTGGATTTTATTTAGGAGACCTACTTTCAATTCTACAATTATCATTGTGCTCATTGGATGACTTTCAGTCAATGTAACCTTCCTCACAGAATTAGTATAAATCCACAAATACTCCTTACACTCTCCAAGGGCACACCATCTTTCATTAAAATGGTGCCTTCAAAGTAGAGAATAATGGATGATATATTCCATCATCCCAGCCATAAACAGAGTCAAGTAAAGTAGCTTTATAGTGAGATGGGCAGCAAATAAATTAAATAAATAAATAATAAATTCACCATTTGATAGAGTTAGAATCCTGATATAAACTGTATCTAGAATGAGAAGGCAGAAAGACTTAAGAATTTATCCATTCCAGCTCCACTAAAGGACAGAATTAGAGATATGCAAACAATAGGAAGTAGCAATCGAAGAAATATAAGGTTGCTTATTTTATCAATCCTTAATGGGCTTTTGCTAATTAGGATTGAACAACGAAGATGCAATGATTATTTTATAGATAAATGATGGAGATATGGAAGGAAGAGATTTGCTGTATTTTAAGAGAAGGTTAGTTACTAAAATTGTTCATACTTGATGAGACAAAGAGAGAAAGTTTTATATATATATATATATATATACACACACACACACACATACGGTATATATATATATATATGTGTGTGTGTGTGTGTGTGTGTGTGTGTGTGTCAAGTGTTTATTTTTTAGATTGCACCCTGTAAACCCAAATATGGGAGGAAGGAATCATTCTTTCCTTTTGCTTGTTTCAGCTCAACCCAGAGCCATCTTGCAAGCACAAATATATATATGTTGTTTTTAAAATTGTTGACAAAGAAATAAGGGATTTCTGATATAGCTATTTCGAGTTTCTTAACTCTCTTCAGTCAGAACTCACCCTTCCGGGATTCGAATAGCAATTTTTTTCTCCACTGACACAATTACATCAGTTGCAAATAATAATAATAATAATAATAATAATAATAATAATAATAATAATAATAATAGTAAAGTTGGAAGGGACCCTGGAGGTCATCTAGTCCAACCCCCTGCTCAGGCAGGAAACCCTATACCATTTCGGACAAATGGCTGTCAAATCTCTTCTTAAAAACTTCCAGTGTTGGAGCATTCACAGCTTCTGGAGGCAGGTTGTTCCACTGATTAATTGTTCTCACTGTCAGGAAATTTCTCCTTGTTCTATGTTGCTTCTCTCCTTGATTAGTTTCCACCCGTTGCTTCTTGTCCTGCCTTCAGGTGCTTTGGAAAATAGCTTGATTCCCTCTTCTTTGTGGCAGCCCCTGAGATATTGGAATACTGCTGTTGTGCTTTGTTGTTATTAATCCTAATCATAACAGTAGTATATTATTGGGGGGGAAGCATTCAGAGAATAAAGCAAACATTGATTGTTTTTCTTTTTTCTTGGATCTGAGTTGAAGTTGTTTGGGAATTTGTATCTTCTGAAGTATTTCTGTACTATTGATAAAACGTAATGTGATAACCAAATTCTAAGGTGGTTTCCCTTCCTTGCTCTATTGCTTGAAGTCCCCTACAGCATTTAAATGCATCAATCAAGTATCAGGCAGGAAAGCAGAAAGAATTTCGATGGGTCTATCATGAGCATCCATAACTTTCATGTGTTATTTAAGAAGCAGACAAATTCAATGCATCGAAAACTTTGGCTTCCTTTCCCACTCCAGGCGTAGTGAGATTAGAACTTTTCAAATTCAGAACAGATAATTTCACCACTCAATTTTTTCTCTCTTTAATTTCAGAAAAAAAAATAATGTTAATGGATGTTTACTGCCACAACTTCAGTATCGGTGGATTTTTTTTGGCAGGGGTTGAGTAGTTTTTGTAGTTAAGGCAGCAAGACTACAGTTACTGTTTGGATTCCCATGGCAACTGCCTTGCTAACTGAGCTCAAAATTATGTGATTGCTATGTTGACAGATTCTGACTGACTGTTGATACTGCCTGTCGGAAAATGAAGAATGTTCCAACAGGTTAATCTATATATTTCCAGGAAGAAGACAGGGATGCACAAATTAGGCCTATGTCTTCAGCTTAAATTTTAGGAGTTGTGCAAAGTTCACATTAATGCACTTTTATATTCAGTGGCCCAGTGGATTCTATCACTTTGTATTTATTTTTGTGATAAGCTGTCTGCTAAAACCGTTGCTTGATCGTGGGTTTTTCTCATCTTCAGTGGATGAGATGTGCTTTATGCATATTGGATACCTCTTAATCACCACAAAGGGACTTATTAGTCTACCAGCTGAAATGCCTTATGTCCCAATCACAGTAGATTGATTTAAAATTAGTGACTTAAATCACCAAGTGGAGCTGCGATTTAAATCATCAATTTAAATCAACTTTTCCATTTGGTCCTGAATTATTTTTCAAAGGCAAGAACGTACTCTCCAGTTAATACAGCCATGATGAATACATGTTCATTCTCAATTAAACCAAGCGTGCACACAAATGCAATACTTTTTTTTAGCCTACCTTGGAGAATAACGTTAAACTGACACGCATATATTTGCCCAATTATATGGCTTAATGATGCTGCACTTGTTATATTTTTAGATTATGTTAGAAAATGTATTTTAACCCCAAGTTCTAGAATCTCTAATAAGCAAAAGCCAACAGAAAATAACCTATTAATATTTTTTTAAAAGCTCCCAAGGCTTGTAACAGGTAAAAGACTGAAGGACATGGCTCTAAAAAATAAAATATTTATCCCTTTAAGAATCCTGCCTTATGTCCTTCCTTCATTTCAGAGCAGATATGCCATCACATAAAATGTAGTACCTATGAATCACAAGCTGTAAGTAGTCCTTAAATTCCATTTTTGCCACTTCTGAAATCCCTTGTAAATTCTTCACTGATATTTGGCAATCAGTTGCAAAAAAAAAAAAGGGTGAGATTCATTTTCCTGATTGTCAACTACAAGTGATTCTCTTTTTGCTGACCTCCCCTGGGTTGAGTATTGGGAAGCCTTGGGAATATCTTGGGCACTAATTAGAAGGAACAAAGCCAGGTAACCACTTGCTAATAAGACCAGTGACCTTGCTACTTTGATAATGTCTACCCAATTAGCAATGGCCCTGTATTAGTTAGGAGTCTGGTCCAGTGTTTTGCTCAAATTCTGAGTCTGAGGCCTTCTCCATGCAAATCATGTGCTTGATATATGAACCAGCTAAGGCTCCTCCATAAAAAAGATAACAAAAGCCTAAGAAGAATGGAAATTTATAAGATGCAGAAGTGGGCTTCAGGTTGGAATTGACAGAGGCCTTTGCTTTCTTTTCCTATGGTAACACCTGGCTCATCAGTCATGAACAGAAAAAGCTGATCCAACATTCAGAAACCTGATAATACCCACATTCTGGTCACCATGGGATGTCTGGCCCCTTTGTTCCTTGAGGGAGAAAAACTGATTATTGTTCCATTTTTCTTCCTCCCCTTTTGCGTAAATGTTACAGTGTTTTGCTGTCTACTGTTTCCACAATCTCTTTGCCATTGACTGTAATTTGCTATGAATTAGCCTGTCACAAGGGAGTGCTTAATGGCTGGGCTGCAGGTACATAGATTATCTTAAGCAACTGATATTTAGTTCAGAAACTTCTAAAAAAATTAGTAAATGTCATGGAAAAAGTGTATTATAGATCTCAGGGCTTTTATCCAGGCTGTGTCAACACAGCATGGCTGTTCTGGCACTGGATGGGGGCCAGCCAGGAAGAGTGTTGGGTCTTCTAAAAAGAAAATTTAAAAGGCAAAGAAAGTACTAAGTGCCAGGAAAAAAAAGCACCAGCCTCTCTTCAGTCTCCAAACCTGGTTTTCTGCAAAAGGCAGGTATTTCTATCTCCTAGTACTTTACTTGCATATAGATGTGTTGTGACATAGCATTTTCTTTGTTATGAAACTCATTAGGTGTTTAATCTTACATTAGAGTGCATATACATTAAAGTACATACTCGACAATAAGGACTATTAATGTGTACTCCCAAAATAAGACACACTAGATTGGTTAATTGAGGTCAGGTGTCTCATTAGAACAGTTCCAAGATTACTATCTTGAAAGATTTATAATCCTTTTCTGTCCTTCTCCCAAAGGAGCAACATTGAAACAATACTATCCAAACAATTTAGCAGGCAGTTAAAAATTATGTGTGATGTCCATCATATGATGGTGCTGATTGATGGAGGTCAGGTTCTGGAATGTTCTACTGCAGGTATGTCAAACTCATGACTTCACATGACGTGTGATGTATCACGATGTTTTCCCCTTTGCTGGCAATGGGGTGGGTGCGGTTTCAGTATGATACATCCGGCCTGCAGACTGGCAGTTTGACATGCCTGTTCTACAGGCTCCAGGTCTGTACCAAATCCAGGGTGAGGGAAAGGGTTTGTACTGATGCTTAAGGCTGAAAACAGTTTGTTTGGTAGATTGAAATCTCAGCACATGAATTGAAAATCCTATTAGGATTGCAGCAACCTATACATCCACTAAGGGTTACAAATGTAATACATAAGCACAATTTCAGTTTATTTGTTTTTAATCGTCATTCTGAACTATTTCTGCTTATATTCTTTCCTCTTTGAATTGGGTATGTGGAGGTGGAGATACCGGTAGCAGTTGATGCTATTTCTTTTGGTATGTGCATGTGTTTACTATGCATTCCTATGCCCATACGTTGTTCCACTAACTTTTACATCCATGTTCTGCACTTTGGGGCAACAAATAACTTGAACATAGAAACAGTCTTGACCTTCTTCTATGTGATACTTTGCAGATGTTGAAGAGAGTCTTCTCCTTAATTAGTTTCCTAAAAACTTAACCTACTCATACACTCCTTATGAGATTTAATTTCCAATCTCCTGGCTATCCCTACTCCCCTTCTCTGTATCTATTCCAGCTCTTCAGAATCTTAAAATGTGTTGCCCCAAACGGAATACACTATTCAAAGTATGGTCTAACCAATGAAGAATAGATACTCATAGTCAGTGCTTTTTTCTAAAAAAAAAAAAAAAAAAAAAAAGTGCCGGAACTCACACATGTCATACAACCCACCTTGCCTACCCTACAAGGTTCCATCCAAAAAAGGTGCCGGAATTCTGTTCTGGGCATTCTATGAGAAAAAAAGCCCTGCTCATAGTCATTTGGAAACTATTTCCAGATTGTTGCCAATTTGATGGAAGTGCACACTAGCAATTTCAGTGGGAGCATGAGCTCCCCAAAAGTTCAACTTTGCTGGCAAAGTCAGAATCTATAATTGTTTTGAGGGCAGTTGATCTCTGTAGGCATGAAGGAACCCCTAGAAAAAGGAACCCCTATTCCCCCCCAAACAAAGTAATGGCAAATCATTTCTGTATTGTTTAAAAGGAAACCATTTAGAGAGGTTTTTGATCACCAAGTCAAAAGATATTTCTAAAAGTTTACAAAATGGGGAGACTATCCTCTAATGCTTCACCAAAGTTATTTGGAGAGAGAGAGAGAGAGAGAGAGAGAGAGAGAGAGAGAGAGAGAGAGAGAGAGAGAGAGAGAGAGAGAGAGAGAGAGAGAGAGAGAGAGAGAGAGAGAGAGAGAATATTCAGCATAATCATCAACTGGCTTTACTGGAGAGACAGTAAAAGCTATCAGATAGAAAAACACCAGGTGTAGATGAAATAGCCATTGAATTGTTGAAGGCCTCAAGAGAATATGCAGTATAACAATAGCAGGGCTGAAAGAGAGGTTAGCTGGAATTAAAATAGGAGGATAAAATGCTATCATTTTTAGGTATGCCACTAATATGACTTTGTCAAGTAAAAGGTAAAAACGATATAGAAGAGCTCATTATGGAAGCAAAAATGGAAAGTGAAAAATCTGTTTTTCATGCTAAATGCTAAGAAGACAAAGGTAATGCCAACCAGCATGGTTAGAGAACTTAATTTAGTGAACCTGATCAAGATTAAGATCAAGCCAATGTTAACTAAATCTCATGCACTATCCTGCACCTTTGTTGGTGAGGAATTTCTTAGAAACATTGTGTTGGGCAGGTTCTTCCCCAGTAGAAGCTGGGGTAATTAAAGACTCTCTCATCACTACAGATACTTCATGCTGGTTTGAAAGTTTTATCATTTTGGAAAACTTCATTCCTATCCTATCAATAGCTGGGTAGCCAGTAGTATAAGCAGCAATTATGTTACTTTACTCCTTATTCCATTTTTTAAAAAATTCTAAACATGTTTTCAATAATACCACCAAATTCATTGCACTGGATTTCTACACAGATATGAATTTGTAAATGAAACTCTTCCTTCCTTTTACTTCTTTTCCTCTTGATCTGTCTGTATCCTTCAGTTGCTGCATTTCAGTCAGGAGATTAATTCAACCAGGTCTCAGTTAATATTTTATTCAACTTTCTGTAATAGGAAGTCAAGCTCATCTTCTTTATTTCCCAGATTTTGAGTATTATTATATAAACAATGAAGGCCATTAATTTTATGTCTCAAGTTTTTCTTGATTAGCTTGGCATGTAGTAGAAAGGCTGTGAGAGCTGAAAAGAACTCCTAAATCTGAGGTACCACTATTAATTTAAAAACAACACCTCTCTCTGCCTCCTGTTGGTGCTTAGATATGTGGCAGTTGGACAACTACAGGAAGTCATTTCAGAAAGGTGGTGGCTGGTTTAGATTTCTCAAATGCTGACAGAAGTCAATTCATTAGGATGCGTTAGAATCCTATACTTGACTAAAATGGCATTTAATATTTGAAAACTCATGCCGTAATTAGTTTGATAGCCTTAAAATACTTATGGACATTCTATTGTTTTTAACTTTAAAAAGTAATTTAAACTTAAATAGAAACAAACAGTCTTGTACACAAGACTTCAGACTTGATCTCAGTAGGATGTCCTTTGACTATTCATATTGTGCCAAAACTGAAAAAAAAAAGTGAGTAATTTGTATTTCTCAAATATCAGAAACAAAAATAACTTCTTGCAGAACATGAAAATACGATGCAATGGAAACTCATGAAACTCAAAAGCCAGTTCAAACAGTATTGAGTTTTGCAAAGCCTTAGGTTTGGATTTTGGTAAGTGTGAGTGGGCTCCATCATTGATAGATCAGTGTTTTGATCTAAACTTCGTACAACACGGTACAGGTAAGTCCTTGACTTACAATGGCTCATTTAGTGACCGTTCAAAGTTACAACATCACTGAAAAAAGTGACTTATGCTCATTTTTCACACTTGTGACCGTGGCAGCACCCCCCCATGGTCACATGATCAAAATTCAGACACTTGGCAACTGACTCGTATTTATGACCTTTGCAATGTCTTGAGATCATGTGATCCCCCTTTTACAATCTTCTGACAAGAAAAGTCAATGGGGAAGCCAGATTCACTTAACCATGCTAACGTAACAACTGCAGTGAGTCACTTATGGCAAGAAAAGTCGTAAAATGGGGCAAAACTCAACAAATGTCTCACTTAACAACATAAAGTTTGGGCTCAGTTGTTCTCGTAAGTCAAGGACTACCTGTACATTTAATACTGATAAGGAAGCCTATCTATTCCCCCATACTTTCTATGAGGGAAACTACTTTGTATTTGAATCAGAAAGTTGCCTTTTGGTTCTCAGAGCAGCCATTCTGTTTTGTGAACAAGTTCTTCATACTGAAAGGAATTAATATGTTGGAAGAAACTGATATTTGCTGACCATGTTGTATTATTGTCTTTCTAGTAGCCAATTTATCCCAACTTGTTTTTCTCTGCTGCACAGCAGAAATAAACTAGAGCAGAGCTATTTTGATGGTAAATATGTATGTTGAATTTTCTGCCTGACACCTCTGGAAAAGGAAGACAGGATATAATGTTTAAAATTGGAAAGGAATGATTTAAGTATCATAAACAGAAGAAGCATGATAATGAAGGAATGCTTGTTGCCTTGCTAAATTTAATTGCTGTGGATATAAATATCTACTTTCCATATGCTGATGGCTAGAAGGTAGGGTATCCAGAATGAGAATCAGGGCGTATCTTCTAGTTTATGAATTCAAAATAATTATTTTGCTTTGTAAATTGGAATCAGGAGTTTTATCTCTAGACTGGGATGTCAAACTGCTGGCCCGCAGTCCAGATGCATCATAGCGAAACCATACCGGCAATGGCAAAAAAGTCTTGATACGTTGTGACACGTCACGTGATGTTGCGAGTTTGACACCCCTGCTCTAGGCCTAATGCTTACCCATTGATTGTATCAATTGTGACCCATGAAAACTTGAGTGAAGTAGCACCTAAAAAACCATTGATTGGCCACATCTGAAAGACTGCATTTATTATATCACAGAGATAGCATTAGAATAATGGGAAGCTGTGTCTCTAAGGCAGTGATGGTGAACCTACGATACACATGCTATGTTATTTTTGGTGGCATGCTGCACGCTCTGTTTTTGCTCAGTTTTCAGAGGCTGCAGAGGTTCCACAAAAATGTACTATGCTCTGATATGACCTCCGGACCCTCTAGAATTCACTTGAGAGAACCCTGGTTCTCATGTCCTCTGGAGCCTCCAAAAAGCATGAGAGAATGGGGCATGCTTTGCTGCTGTTTTTATAGACTGCAAAGTCATGCAAGAGTATTTCCCCAAATTTCCAGAGCAAATGCCTAGTGAGATCCACAGTTGTCTCAAATAGGCATTATTTTCTCCAGAAACTGAGGCAGAACGTTCATTGGATGAAGTATTGTGCCATTTCATACAATAATGAATACTTTGGAAGTGTGGGTCAGGGCACTTGCTCCCTTTGCTCTCTTTCCAAGCTTTTAACGAACCATTGTCCTTTTAAATGTTTAATTGAAATTGAGATCTACCATAGTTAAATGATTCACACTACTCTAAATGTTTTTAATAATGAAACAGGTTTAATAATGAATCTATTTTTTGCATTATTATTATTTCACTTGTGTCTGAGTTTATTTTACTCACCTTTCATTTTTGTAATATTTGTAATATTTGACATTTCTTTATCTAATACATAACACCACATATGAATGAACTGTATTTTTAGTGAATATGTAAAGAATTGTTTTTTCTGTGTGTGTGAGAGAGGGGGGGAGGTGGAGACAGACAAGTAAAGCTAACCATTTTCTGAATTTTTGACATGCTGAGTTCAAAAAGTTCACCATTCCTTCTCTAAGGTATGTTGGGCCTGCACAATTTCTGCAAAAAAAAAAAATGGCTTTTGTTTCTTATCAATGTTAAGTCAGACCAAAAAAAAAAAAAAAAGAACCCATAGTGCTTGGCTGATAAAGTTGTGCAAAAGCAATTAAAGTATCTACAGGTGAAACTCGAAAAATTAGAATATCGTGGAAAAGTTCATTTATTTCAATAATGCAACTTAAAAGGTGAACCTAATATATGAGATAGACTCATTACATGCAAAGCAAGATAGTTCAAGCCGTGATGTGTCATAAGTGAGATGATTATGGCTTACAGCTCAGGAAAACCCCAAATCCACAATCTCAGAAAATTAGAATATTACAAGCAATCAATAAAACAAGGATTGTACATAGAACAATATTGGACCTCTGAAAAGTATAAGCATGCATATATATTCAGTACTTGGTTTGGGCCCCTTTTGCAGCAATTACTGCCTCAATGCAGGGTGGCATGGAAACTATCAGCCTATGGTACTGCTGAGGTGTTATGGAAGACCAGGATGCTTCAATAGTGGCCTTCAGCTCTTCTGCATTGTTTGGTCTCATGTCTCTCATCTTTCTCTTGGCAAAGCCCCATAGATTTGCTATGGGGTTCAGGTCAGGTTTGCTGGCCAATCAAGCACAGTAATCCCACGGTCATTGAACCAGGTTTTGGTGCTTTTGGCAGTGTGTGCCTCTCCATTCTTCCTCCAGACTCTGGGTCCTTGGTTCCCAAATGAGATGCAAAAGTTGCTCTCATCAGAAAAGAGGACTTTGGACCACTGAGCAACAGACCAGTTCTGTTTTTTTTAGCCCAGGTAAGATGCTTCTGACGTTGTTTGTTGTTCAGGAGCGGTTTGACAAGAGGAATACGACATTTGAAGCCCATGTCCAGGATCCGTCTGTGTGTGGTGGTTCTTGATGCACTGACTCCAGCCTCAGTCCACTCCTTGTGAAAGTCCCCAACACTTTTGAATGGCCTTTTCCTGACAATCCATTAATGTGCTTTGATACAGCACTTTGGGAACATCCAACTTCTTTTGCAATTACCTTTTGAGGCTTTCCCTCCTTACGGAGGGTGTCAATGATGGTTTTCTGCACAACTGTCAGGTCAGCGGTCTTTCCCATGGTTGTGATTCCTACTGAACCAGACTGAGAGACCATTTAAAGGCTCAGGAACCCTTTGTAGGTGTTAGCTGATTAGAGTGGGACACTTTGCGCCTAGAATATTGAACCTTCTCACAATATTCTAATTTTCTGAGATTGTGGATTTGGGGTTTTCATGAGTTGTAAGCCATAATCATCTCACTTATGACACATCACGGCTTGAACTATCTTGCTTTGCACGTAATGAGTCTATCTCATGTATTAGGTTCACCTTTTAAGTTGCATTACTGAAATAAATGAACTTTTGAACGATATTCTAATTTTTCGAGTTTCACCTGTATATCACAAAAGCTGAACATAAGATTATTTCTGGTACTATTGGCTGAGTCATAAAAATGAAAGAAACTGCATCTACTTAATTCACATAAACACTACTCATTCAACTATAGCTTGAAGTGATTCACAGGAGCATAATGTCAGAATAGTGGGCCTTAATTGGTTTTTATTTTTACATATGCATAGACATGAAACAGCTGTTTAGTTCTTAATATTGCCTTTTCCTTTGCTAATTTGTGGCAGTATTGTCAATATCTAATCAGTGTAAAGCTGTTTTTAATATTTTGGAGGAAAACCTTGGTTTGAACTTCTATCTTTAAAGCTTACCTAAAGAGTTTAGTGAGTTCACTTTAAGAATCTCTGTTGCTAGTCAATACCTGATCTATCTCCTCTTTGACATTGTTAGTCAGATGAGGGCTTAATGCATAGAAACTTGACTCTTTCTCTCTTCAGCATCAGCTTTTTAGTGCCTGTTAAGAGTCCTCCATCCAAACATTGGAAAAGCATTGGCTTACTCTGCCTTTTTGTTCCTCACCCAATGTACTTAATGACCTTCAGGCAATACAGCTATCATTTTAGAGCTCCTATTCCCTCCAGCTCAGTTTCCCCACTCTCAGCAACAAAACACATGCAATAAAAATATTTATTACATTCCATGGGGATATCATTTTTAGAGAGAACCAGACTTTGATATCTCCCCAAAGGCTGACTGAATTACACATTGATTGGCCGTCTAACTTGTGGCCTCCTTGCTTCTTGCAAGCAGAAACCTAAACCCGAAGTTTTAGAGGGGGCTATCAAGTATAGCAAAGTTGAAATGGCAGCAAATCACCACAGGTATTAATCATAATGTTGAGGAAGAGGAGGAGGAGGAGGAGGAGGAGGCAGCTAAATAGTCTGTAATATCAGGGTTTAGACTTAATTATAGTGAATTTACACATGGAAAATACCTCCAAACATTGTTCACATCTCAATTAGACAAAGTTAGGTATTCTCTTTGTACCTTGTGAGAAGCTTACAACTGCAATTTTTATCAGTGGCAAGGAAAAGAAAGGAAATGATCAGCAAACAAAAAAGCTACTTTTTAAAAGAAGCTGTCGTGGTAATTTATTGTTCTGGGAGCTAAAACTATGCACTAGTCAAGTATGATCTGGGAAACAGTCCAGGCTGATGGAGTTTGTGAAGATGTTCACTAAATTGGAGAGGGAAGAAGATAGTGACCAAAGTATCATAGGCATCTTTCTTTATTTATTTTCCATTCAAGGACAGATTTTGGAATGTTCATCAAATTGTCAAGGATCTTGGCACCTCATTTACTAATTTCTCTATTTCTGACACAAAGAAGGGGCTACATGGCTACGTCTGGATAGTCAAGCAAAAAAAAAATTAATGACCTTGAGGCCTTCTTTCTACTTGATAGTTAAAAATTATCATTAGTTACCAATAATTGCTATCTAACAATTAAATATTGTTATGGTTTCCCATTTCCAAGCAGTAGGAAGTTCCAGACAAAAGTTACTTGAGCATGACATTCCATACAGAGCAGATCCCTGAAGACTTTTATTGATGCATGGAGGGATTACTTGACAATTTCCATCTCAGTCCATGCAATTTTCTTGCAGCAGCTAACTAGGGGGTCCACTATTTCTTCAGCTTCTTTGCAGTGGCAACATTTGATGATGTTGCCATGTTCTCACTTCTGGCTTTGTATGCATTGATTCTTAAAGCTTGGTCTTATGCAGTGGGAATTTCCCCTTCTGTCTAATTCTTCAACTTTCCTCTTAGTCATTATCAGTTGTTGGTTATCTATTTTGCCTGCTAGTTGCTTGGTGTGTAATAATAATAATAATAATAATGTTGGAAGGCACCTTGGAGGTCATCTAGTCCAACCCCCTGCTCAGGCAGAAAACCCTATACCATTTCAGACAAATGGCTATCCAGTCTCTTCTTAAAAATTTCCAGTATTGGAGCATTCACAACTTCTGGAGGCAGGTTGTTCCACTGATTAATTGTTCTAACTGTTAGGAAATTTCTCCTTAATTCTAGGTTGCTTCTCTCCTTGATTACTTTCCATCTGTTGCTTCTTGTCCTGCCTTCAGGTGCTTTGGAGAATAGCTTGGCTCCCTCTTCTTTGTTGCAACCCCTGAGATATTGGAACACTGCTATCATGTTATGTGTGTGTGTTTGTGTGTGCTTGTGTGTGTATGTGTACTGGCCACATAATACTTTGCCTCCCCATGTCTCTTTTCTATTCTTCATTTGATCTTTCTTGTAAGCCATTTTAGTCTCTGTTATTCAGTAATCCTTTATGCTGAACTACTTCAGTACATCTTCTTCGCTATCCTTCAAATATTCTTCCAATTGTTACTACGTTGTCATGCCATTGTTTTCATATCATATTCCAGTGATCGTCACTGTCAAAGCCCCTAGTGAAGTGTAAGCCAAGAATACATATTCTCAACTGTTCCACAATTTTTCTGGCCAATATTTGAGATATTTTTATAGCATTTAGTGAACCTTCAAGCAAAATATAGCTGGAAGATTTCTGTCCTTTGGATGCCGTTATATCGCACCCATTATCCTCCACCATTGGTCATGCTAACTGTGTCTGATGGGAGTTTGAATGCTGTAATATGTGGAAGTCACATGTTGCCAAAAATGTCACATATACTTATCTGTGTGGTTGCTAGGAGTAAAAAATGACTTGCTGGCACATGATCAATCAATCCTCAGTGTAATTGGGGTTGATATAAGAATATGCAATTATAGGTATTAAGGGGTTGCTCGGGTGGCCTCTGGGCACCACATCGGATGGAAAGAGGAAGGAGGAGTGAAGGTAGAGGTAAGTAGGAAGATGGCAAGAGGGTTAAGAGGGAGAAGAGTGGGATAGAGGTGGGTGGAGTATAGAGAAAGGAGAGAGAAAGTAGGTAGATAGAAGGTAAGAGGAAGGGGGTTGGTTAGGGCTAGGGCGATGTGGTGGGGGGGGTGTACCGAGCAGTTATATTGATTGTTTTGTCAATGAGCTACATGATTGTTTTCAGTTGAGTTATTATTTCTTTTTTCTTTGTAAAAAATTTTAAAAAATCAATAAAAAAAATCCTCAGTCACATATTGCCTATCCTTTGAATGAAAGCATGGTACACAGATTTCACCTTCGTTTTCACTCTCCTTGTAAATCTCAGTTTTGTTTGCATTCCAGACAAAGAAAAGAAAATGTCAAAGATTTTCTGTTTATATCTCTTTTTGTGGGTACATAATAAAAATGAAGAAAAATCTTGCTCAACAGCAAAACAGCATCAATAGATGAATAATATAATATTGGTTGTTTTCCTCTGTTTTAACAAGTACAGGAGGGTAACATTTTTTCTTGTTTTAAGTGGGTGAAATTGCTGAGTATTTCCCAAGTGTCCTCTTCTAGCCCAACTGATAGGAAAAACTGTGAAAATGTGGTTTCTCCTTAGAAACTGTGTCCACAGTAGAGAAAACACTTATTTTCCTAGTGTAGACCGAGTGGAAAAGAACAGGGGATTTTACCTACTGGAGTCCATGTTAAGTATGTTATACACAGAACATGAGCAACAAACAAATTAGAAATTCAGATAAATGAGGGCAGATATGTTATTGTTGCCATTATGGAAACTTGGTGGGATGAAATCCACAAATGGAACACACAGCTAGAGGGATTCAAATTATTTAAAAGAAACAGACCAAATAAAAGAGGAGGTGGAGTTGCTCTCTATATAAGAAATAACTACATCTCTACAGAAATAGAGCACAATAATGATGAAAACTGTCTTGAATGCATTTGGGTCAATATAAAAGGGGGGGGAAATAACATTGCCATAGGTTTATACTATAGGCCACCCAACCAAACAGAGGTAATAAATGAACTTTTTGCTAGTCAGTTAACTAAGGTATGTAGGAAGCACATCACAATAGTAATGGGGGACTTTAATTACCCTGACATCAACTGGGAGGCAAAGTCTGCACCAAGTGGAAGATCAAACAGATTCCTGACAAACCTAGCAGACAACTTTGTCTCCCAAAAAGTAGACAAGGGAACTAGGGGATCAGCCATATTGGACTTAATTTTCACTAATAGAGATGAAATTATAGAGGTGTTGAAACCACAGGAACCTGGGGGGGGGACTGACCATGCAATATTGGAATTCAACATTATGCAAGAACAAGCAATAGAACACAGTCAAACTAGAGTTTTGGTCTTTAAAAGAGCTAATTTCAATAAACTTAGAGAGAGCTTGGGAATGATTCAATGGATGAGAATCCTCATGGGGAAAATAACTCAAGAAGCTTGGAAAATTTTGGAAAGTGAGATTATAAAAGCCCAGTCAAGCACAATACCAATGAAGAAGAAAAATAACACCTCTCAAAAAAACCCAGCATGGCTGCATAAAGAACTCTCTGATAAATTGAAAGACAAAAAGGACAAGTATAAAAAGTAGAAAGAGGAGCACATAACTAAGGCAGAATATCAGCAAATAACCCAAGCCTGAAAAAATGGATTGAGGAAAGCTAAGGCTTGCAACAAAAGTCAAAAACAACAACAAAAAAAGCTTCTTTCAACATATAAAAAACAAGAAAAAGGTTAAGGAAATAATTGGTCCATTAGTGGGAGAAAGTGGCAAGAAGGTGGCAAGCAACAGTGTCCAGTTTTTTGTGAGTTACTTCCTCTGATTAGCTTCACAACTAGTTGTTTTAAGATTCTGTAATTTAATCTTGTTTGAATGTGACCTGAATGTTGGTTTGCTCCATCAATATGATAGTAGTTGTAGCTCTCATGCACACAAACACCTACATCTGTTCCACAATTAGGTTTCCTCCTAATACTTTCTTCATTTCAGGGAAATTTCACAGTTTCCATTATTGAGGGAAAGGCAGATATTTTCATTCCTATCAACTCTATGGAACTATTTAATCTTAGATATTTTTTAGTTTAACACCATCTATATTGTCTTTGATATTTTCACCTCCAATGCTCATTTCTTCTACTTTCCATTTATTTCATAACCAGTGAAGACTGATCTCCCCCCTCCCCATTTCTCTCTTTCATTAGATTAATGCAACACCTGTGTTTCAAAATCTATATTCAGGGTGTCAAAATAGCGTGCAAAGTTCTAAGTTCTCCAAAACTCTTAATGAAGCATGACAATAGGCAGCATAAAAGAAGAAATGGGATAGAGGTGAAGTAGCTTATGTTCAAGTCATAATTGCATTTTTAAGATGAAATGTGGGAGATGGCTATCATTCCAACTAAGCTCAGTTGAGTCACAATGGAAGGCAATTCCTTGCCATTAGCCATGCATGATGAGTTAAAAACAAGATGCCTGGAGAGCACAGGATGTTGCTGTAACTTTATAAAATGCTGAGGAGTTTTGACCTAACATGATTTGACAGCTTGGTTGACTAAATAAACAATGATTTAGTGATTTAGCTGCCATTTTTTCCCCAAAATATAAAATCCTGTTGTTTTTGCAGTCTGTTATCCTCCTGATATGAAAACTTAGATTTCTTGATCAACGGAACACTAGTCTTGAACGTTTGTGTATGTTGTGTTGTGCTTTTTTAAAAAGAAATTTGGAGAGGTTTTCATTTTAATACTAAATATTCCAATTTGACCTTAGTTTCAAGTTTCTTACATTGATAAAAATACCAATATGCATAATTTTTATTTATACCCTGCCTTTGTTACTTTCATATATACCACAATAAGGTAGCAAACAAACCTAATATTTCTCCCTCCTATTTTCTTCTCAGGAAGGAACAGGTTGAACTAAGCAAAAAGGACTGGCTTAAAGTCAACCAGCTGACTTTAATGCCTAAGGCAGGACTAGAATTCAGTCTTTTGGTTTCTAGCCTGGTGCCTGAACTGCTAGATTAAACTGACTCTTATGTAAGTCCTGTCTTTCTTTCCATTTATATCCTGCCTTTCTTCTGAAAACTCAAGGTGGCTTACATGGTATCTTCCTTGAGGTAGTTGTGAGGTAAATTATGACTGAGAATGCTTAGCCCAAGATCACCCAGTTCATGGCTATTTGCATATTTCCATTGCATCATTCCCCAAATGTCACTTCAGTGTGCATTTTTCCTACAATTCTAGAAATGTAAAATTGTTCCTCTCAATGGATAAGATATTTTGAAAACTGAAAAACAAACAGGCAGAAGCACAAGACTGCTCAATCTGTTCTTTTTTTCAGTGCCGGTTCTTCCTGAAAATAAATATTCCCCTCCTTCCAGTCTCCCAAATTATCCAAATTGAATCAACATTTGGTCCAACACCATTAATACTTAAATCTTAACAGCTACAGCTGAGTGAACCAAAAAATTGCTTGACATACTGTATTTGCCTGCACTGTCTAACAAATTGATTATCTCACGCAGGAAGGATAACTCTAAATTATCACTAATCCACTGGATCTCTCTGCCACTCTTGACAAATTGAAATGGAATTGCTAAATCTGTGGCTTTAAATGTGTGTTTACCTTCTTATTTCACAAAAATACCCCAATTCAATTATTAAACAGAGTCTTGTGGCTCTGAATTATCTGTTTACTGCTTTGTAGTTCATTTGTGACAATAGCCATTTTAATTCCTTCAGGCAAACAATTATTTTATTTTATCCACAGTCCCACTTATTCATCTATTTTTTTAAATAACTATTTTTTGAGTATAGTTTATTGTAAAAATCATAAGAGACTGAAGTAATAGCATTAACTGCTACAATAACAGCAGATGAAAATGTCCAAGACTTCTAAAAGATGTGACAGAGAAGCTCAATTGCTATGACTTTCAAGGCTGGGTAGCTTGGATTTTACTTTATTGCCAACATCCTAGCATTTGTGTATTATGTTGTGTAAATTGGTGTAGTCTTACTCTTTGTCTAACATATCTAATTTATCTTGTTCTGGGAACAGCAGAAAGTGTATTCAATGGTGGCTTATTCAATGAACCATGTTTAAGTATTGAGAATGAATAGTTATCCATATTAATTATAGCCCCTGCCTTTGCGTGTGTCTGTGTACATATATGCTACTGTAAAGGTAGAGCAATACCAATAGCTTGCACAGAAGAAAAGCAGCAAGGAAGTGGCCCTGTGACAGTAGTGGATTGTTTATCTGCACCCTTGACCGGACAGGAAAACCATCGTTCCTAGTATTATTCTCCTTTGGAAAACAAGCTCCCAAAATGTTTGCATGGTCTCTAGGGCTGGAGTAAAAAAAACAACAAGTCAGTAGATGTGGCATGCATGGGCTTAGAAAGAAGTCACAGCTCCACAGAATAACAGAGCAGGAAACAAGGGAAGAAAATTGGAATCATAGAGTTGGAAGGGACCTTGGAGGTCCTCTAGTCCAGCTCCTTGCCTGAGGCAGCTGACTTTATTGCATCCCAGATAAATGGCGGTCCAATCTTTTCTTGAAGACCTCCAATAATAGAGCACTCACAGCTCTGTTCCATTGATTGTTCTTATTGTCAGGAAATTTTTTCTTAGTTCCAGATTGGACCACTCATTAACAAGCTTCCACCCATTGCTTCTTGTCCTGCCCTCAGGTGGCTTTGGAGAATAAATTGACCCCCTCTTCTTTGTGGCAGCCCCTTAGATATTGGAATACTGCTATTTGAATTTCACACCTTCCTCTTCAACTGTATGTTTTATGTTTTTACATCATAATAAAGGTATACTAGTTCGCTTCTGTGGGGCTGTTTCAAGGTGGATGATCTCACATGAAATCTTTTGCATTCATAAGAATGGGCTTAAAAGTCACTGCTAATTCTGGGGATCCCAACTCTTCCTTTGGGCAAAAAGAAATTAAATTCTTAGATTCTTAGAATTTAGACCCTTTTATTTTTCTTAAATTGGTAAGAAAGTTTTTACTGATATGGAAAGAAAACATAAAATAGATTAAGAAGAAACATCAGGAATCAAACAATGATATTTCAATCGTCTTGTTTTTTTTAAGAGCTGGCATATTTAGATTTTGCTGAGTGCAGTTTATTTGATGTTATAACTTAGTTCTACCAAAAGGTAATGTTTCTAGGGCACGTGCTTGATCTTCACAAGGGCACAAGGCAGCCTTGTTCAGGCAAATAAACAACACAGTGTGTCTTAGGGCTGATTAAAGTGAATCAGTTACAGCAGCCTACTTGACAAAACTCAGCTGTTGATGTAGCACTGAGTGGTTCTGTTCACCTGCCACCTTGTTCCCTTCTGCTCTGAGGAGCCAGTATTTTGAAAGACAGCTTTAATTATTTACATTCAAAATGTAGTTTATTTCTTAGTTCCAGATTGGAGTACTCATTAACAAGCTTCCACCCATTGCTTTATGTCCTGCCCTTAGGTACTCCCTCCTCCCTGCCTCTCAAGTATCTGAAGGTAGCTATCATGTCACCACTAATCCTTCTTTTTGTTAGACTAGACATACCTAGTTCCTTTAACCCAGGGGTGTCAAACTGCTGGCCTGCGGGCTGGACACGTCATCCAGAAGCCACGCCCACCCCATTGCTGGCCATGGCAAAACCGTCCTGATGCGTCGCATAATGTCATGTGACGTCGCGAGTTTGACATGTCTGCCTTAACCGTTCACCATAAGGGTTAGCCTCTAGACCCCTTATCCGCTTTGTTGCTTTTCTCTGCACTCTTTTTAGGGTTTTCACCCCTTTTTTCTATCATGGCAACCAGAACGGGACACAGTGTTCCATGTGTAACCTCACTTGTGCAGTACAGAGTAGTACTATCACTTCTTGTGATTTTGATGCTATCCCTATGTTGATTAGCTTTTTTTGGCAACTGTAATACATTGCTGGCCCATAATTAAGTGATGGTCCACTAGGATACCAAGATGCCTCTCACAGTTACTACTGTTCAGGCAGGTAGCACCTATTCTACAGCTATCCATTTGGTTTAAGTGCAGGACCTTGCTTTTCTCACCACTGAACTGCATCTTGCTGGATATTGCCCAGTGCTCAAGTTGTTGAGATCCTTCTGAATCATGACTCTATATTTCAAGGTGTTGGCAATTTCCCTCAGTTAGTTGTCATCTTCAAATTTGATGAGTTCCCCTTCTATCCCTCATCTAAATAATTTATGAAGATGTTGAAGAGCACTGGACCCAAGGCTGAAACTTGGGGTACCTCACTGCATGGTCCCCTCTATGTAGATGTAGTTCCATTGAGGACTACATGTAGAGTATGGTTGGTCAGTCAACTGCAAATCTATCTGAGAATAGTACTGTCTATCCCACATTGTTCTATCTTACCAAGAAGTAGGCTGTGGATTACTTTGTCAAATGTCTTACTAAAGGCCAAGTAAACTATATCCACAGCATTTCCCTGATCCACTAATTTAGTCACTTAACCAAAGAAAGCAATAAGATTTGTCTGGCACAAACTGACTTTAACAAATCCATTCTGTCTTCTAGTGATTGCTTTGTTCATTTCCAAGTCCCCACAAATATGCTGTTTGATTAACTTTTCTAGAATTTTCCCAGGTATTGATGTCTAGTTGATTAATCTGTAGTTTCCTCGATGCACTTTCCCCGCTTTTTGAAGGTTGGAATTACATCATCTCTTTTCCAGTTTCTGACAGTTTCCCCCATGGTCCAGGAACTCTGTAAGATTTTGTTCAGTGGTTCCAAGATCACATCTGCCAGCTCGTTCAGTGCAAACAATCTGGTTCTGACAATCTGAACTCATCTAAAGTGGATAGATTTTTTTTTTTAAAAAATGTATTTCTTACCTATTTTGATCTGCATTCTTGTTCTGCCTCCCATTGAACTGCTTTTGATGGGTTGGCTATTTTTTTCAGCTCTGCTTTCTCCTTCCTGCCTGTCACCTTCTTGTCATCTTTTCCCATTAGTGGATCAATTATTTCCTTGCTTTTTTTTCTTGTTCCTTGCATATTGAAAGAAACTATATATGTTGGTGGTGGTCATGCCTGGTGTCTTTTGTTTTGCTTTCTCTGTGGTATTGTTTTTGTTTTGGCCTTTAGTATTCCATTTTTCAGAGTTTCCCATGCATCCTGAACTGTTTTTCCTTCTAGTTTTTCCATCCATGTAATCCTTCCTAACTCTCTCTTATTTTATCGAAGTCTTAAATTCTAAAACACTGGTCTGACTTAGTTCTGTTTCCTATGCCTGCATTATGGCAAATTCTAGTATGACATAGTCACTCTTCCCAAAGTTCCTACAATTTCCATTCCCTCAATCATTTCATCTCTATTAGTTAGGATTAAGTCCAGTCTAGTTAGAAGGATACATATTGTTCAAAAGAAAGACAACCAACAAAACCAACTTAAAAAGCTCCACCTTTTTGATGACAAAGTTGTCAGCTAGACACATCAGAAACGCTGCAGAGTTTGTTTCTCAACTTGATGTCAGGATAGTTAAAGTCCCCATTTACTACAGTGATATATTTCCTGCACACCTTCGCTGATTAGTTCACCTATTTCCTGTGCTTGGTAGGCGGCCTGTAGTAAACATCTATGACAGTGTCGTTTATTTTTCCTCCAACATTCACCCAAATACTTTCAAAAGGCTTTCATCTCTAGTATTGTGCATTTCTGTTGAGATATACATACAAGGCAATTCATCCCTCTCCCCCCCCACTTTTTTTTAAAAAAAAAGTTGGTTCTGTTTCTTTTAAACAATTTATATCTTTCTAGTAGTATGCTCCAGCCATGGGTTTCATATCACCATGTTTTAGTAATAGCAACAATATTGTACCCACCTTCAAGTACAAGTTCTTGCCATTTCTTACTCAAACTATTATAGGCATCTAAGCTCATTATGGCTGACCTTGCATTTGCTTCCTAGGTCTCCTGTTTTACACCTGAGTTCCTCTTCCTTCTTCTCACTCCCTTTCTCATTGTCTGATTGGTTGTCTTGTGGATCCTGAGGTGGTTTCCACAATCTTTTTTTTATGTTTTTAACTTTCTAGCCTAGTCTACAGCCCTGACACTTTATAGTAGTCTCTCACACAACCAAGCCTTACCCCACTTAGCCCAAGAAAGCTAGCTGTTGCTACTTGCTGAGATGCAGCATTAGGTTACAGGTAATCTGTGTTATGAACACCTATGCAGTGGAATCTTCAACAGGTCCCAATTCAACATAGAGCTTCACACTACCCTGTCTACCATGTTCCTGGTCTGGATCCATTACAGTTCAGATTAAATACAAGGATTGGAAAGACAGGACAAATAATTCTCCTTTATTTTTATTGTTTCACAAATTGGCTTGGACCCTTGGCCATCTCCTTTTTGAACAGATTCTATGTAGAATAATGTGTTGGAATGAGATTGGGAGAGCCAGGCTTAAGTCTACTTTAAGCATGAAAGCTGATTGAGGTATTTTGAATTAGTCACCATCTCTCATTCTAATTACCTCATATACTTACTGTACAGTAGTAGTTGGTGGGGAAAAAGGAGGAAAGGGTGCTCTGTATGACAGCTTCTTGTGTTCCTGGAGGAAACATCAGATAAAGATCAAATGAATAAAGTTGGAAAATGCATTGCAATAATTCAGAGTATGAAAATCCATAAATAAATTCTGATAAAAAGAAAATTATTTTTTAAAGAAGAACTATCTTGTAGCAGGAGCATTTATGAATTTCATTCATATTCCAGGATAACAAATGTCACAGTCAAGAAACTGGTTGAAATTTTGGGTATTCCAGGGGCTGAACGTTCAGTGTAAAATAGGCTTCTCTATATCTCTATTATCATAAGCTTTTTTCTGATGAAGTGCTAAAGCATACACTGAATGCATAAATATATTGAAGGTGCTCCTTGTAGCCAGAACACTAAAATTGGTAAGCCTGATATTGTCCATGATTTTTGCAGGATCAAAATCCTTATGCACCTTGAAAAATGATGTTGTATGTGTCATGATGTCATTATGAAAATTATGTTAATTATATAAATTCATAATTTGCCTGATGTGATGATGTGTGACATCATAACTTGCTACAGATTCCTATAGTTGTTACCTGAATAGGATTAACTGCCAAAACTGCTCACATCTTCATTCAGTGTTTGAATATTAAATTTGAAGAGGGACAATTCTTCTATTTATTCTAGAACATGGGTGTCCAACCTTGGCAACTTTAAGACGTGTGGACTTCAACTCCCAGAATTCACCCGCCAGCATGGTGAATTCTGGGAATTGAAATCTACAAGTCTTAAAGTTGTCAGTGTGAGACACACCTATTCTAGAACATGAAGCTAATACTTAATTTGTAATCATTAAAAAAACCTAGATATGGAAGAATCAAATATGAGATAATGTCTTTAATACTCTGTATAAATGATGGTTTTGAAATAGTTGATGTACTAGACTCAAGGATATCTATACTTATTTTTATATTAAATATTGCTTGCAAAATATATCCTTTTGCCTCATCATAACAGAGAAGGGGAGATGCCTATATTCTCAGTTGCAGTTTCATTGGAAAGATTTTGCTATCTCAGGACTTTAGCGTCCACTCCTCCCTCCTTTGCTCTCTATCATCCAAAGAACTGCTTCCTCATTTATCATTTTCCCAATTTACACTCTTCATTTTTACCTTCTTTTCATTCCTGCTCCTAGCAACCCTTTTCCTTGGTTGCCTTTAAATGCTTCCTATTCAGAGGCGTTCCACCATCCATTACCATCATAAATTTCCCCACTTAATTAATAAGTGGGGAAATTTATTTCAGCCACAAAGATGAGTTGTAAGTTTCTTCAGTTTTGCTTAATTCTCCACATTGCTCCCATGCATTCCTTCTTTTACTTTCAACAGTCTAGAATTCTCCAGGAAACCAAGCATTTATGCTCAATATGGGCAAAGAGGATATAGTCTAGTACCCAGACACTTTATTCAGAACTATTTCATAGCTGATTTGATGTTTGGCACATCTACCTTAAAAACAAACAACAAACTATGTGAAAATATTAACCTGAATCCTAAGATTGCTACTGAGAAATATTAGACTAGATAGTCATATACAATCACTGGTTAAAGAGTTGGGTTGAACTGGGAGATCGCTTGGTCATTTGACATGACTTTGGGCCATGGAACTGATGCAAGAAGACAAATGTAGACCTACATGTTTCCTGTCAAGATTGTCTAGAGAAAATATGGTATAGAAATATGGCTAAATACATGCATACTGTATATCAGTTTATCTGTTAGTGTAAACATAAGAATCAATATGATGCTGTGACCAATTCTTTGAGACATCTGAGTTCACAGTATTCTTTCAGTAAGTACACATGGAACAATTGCTACTTTTCAGTCTGACCGTATAGGATTCTAATGTGAGGACTAAGAACACCATGAACTCTACATGGTCTTGGCCAAGGAAAAGTATGAAAAGGGGGAAAATATTCAATAACTGAAAACAAAATATGTTATGCTTAACTGAAAGACTGGCCACACTGAGGGAAATTAATACCCAACACAACTCTGCTTGCCATAAGTATAAACTTTTCTTCTGCAGGATTTGTATAAATAAATGAATATTGCCAGACAGAACTAAGGAGAAATTTCCTGACAGTTAGGACAATTAATCAGTGGAATGACTTGCCTCCAGAAGTTGTGACTGCTCCAACACTGGAGGTTTTTAAGAAGAGATTGGACAATCATTTGTCTTAAATGGTATAGGGTTCCCTGTATGAACAGGGGGTTGGACTAGAAGATCTCCAAGGTCCCCTCCAACTCTGTTATGCTGTTATTCAAATGCACAGACATTTTAAAAACAGATGTTCAACTTCAACAAGAAAGTTTTACATTCCTATATTCCTCCTATGTTTGCTATTCAGAGTTGAAATTGTGAGATGGGTGACTATATAAATGAATATAATAAATTTGTATCATTACTTAATAAATTGATTGCAGTTATGGAGACAACACATTAAAAAGTGTATAAATCCAGGTATAAAAAATCTCTCCAGAGGATGAAGGATTATTATTACTGAGTTGTTCTGTCTTAGTGGCTCATTAATAGTTAGAATGTATTAGTAGCCATTAATAGCCAATGATGGGAGAATTTCCTCATTGGGTGAGCTGGTAAAACTACATTAACACCCACCCAGAAAGAAGAGGTGGCAATTAACTGGTGGGATAACAATATGAAATGTCAAAGGCAGAGGCAGCAAGTGTGCTTGTTCATTAGTATATTAACAGGTCTAATTTTCTCTCATTAAACACTGCACCTCTATCAGTTCAACTAGACAGAACTCACCTGCAGTTAATGCAATTCAGTATATTGCTGTTGCCTTGAGTTTATCCTCACCCCAAGCTTCCCTGTATGGTGAGACCCAGATCAGCTTCATAAAGTCTCTTTCTGAATTTATTTGTGTTGCATTTTGTCCTTGAGAAAGAAGGTGCTTTGTGAGAAAGGTTTTGAGATTAGGAAACATGATCTTTTTGAACTGTGTCTAATCAACAATAATTTATGAAATTCTTATAGAGGTGAAGACACAAAGGACTATTTTGATAATTCTCAAAAGATCAGATCAAGGTAAAGAGCAATGTAAACTAGTTAGCAAAAGACATTATAAAATCCTGGGTGGGGAGATGAGGGGAGGAAATTGCATGTGTCGCCTAATTACAGGAAATCAGATTCAGGTCAGCTGATACTAGTGATGTTTACTCTGCCTTTACAACTCAATCTAGAAAAGCTAAGCATGGTTAAACTTGGTTATTACCAGAATAGGAAATCGCCAGTAAATCTTAGGTCTATGCACCACACTGGAAAGTACCACCACCATCACGACCATCACCCACTCAAATAATAATAATAATAAAAATTGGAAAAAAGGCAATGGCAAACACTTAAATACTGTTCTTTCTAAGCAAAGCTAAAAATAAAAATGACATAAACAGATGACCATCTATTAAATCCCATTAGAAAAGGAGGGTATGCACATGCATCATCACAAAGGACGAGCTAGATGAGAGGGAAGCACATTGTATTTACTTGAATCAATACAGATTTAGACATCTCTGTACAATTTACATCAAAATATAATACACATGAGCCTATGATTTAGTGCCTTCCACTTACTTATAACCTACTATTGATGGGCCCCTTCAAGACCACTGCTGCTGTCTGTCTGGAAGACAGTTATCTTCAAGCCAGACAGTCTGGACATTCTTTCAAAAAGAGTATGCCTTTACAGAAATGAATCTTTCAACTACAGCACTTTTCTCCTTAAAGTGGGATATACTGTTATCTTCTCAACAGAACAGAAGAAAAGATATGGCTCATTTAACCTTAATCTCCAAGGTTTTAGAAATATAAGAATTGTCATGATGTTTTTTTACACATTCAGATCAAAGTGGTGTCTGTGGGACAATATAATCAAAGAGGAACACAAATATCTTTTCATTTCCTTTTTAGGCAAGCATCATTATGCATATATCAAAAGAGGAGAAGGTCAAATAACACGAGGCAGACCCAAAAGAAGATGGAGAGACAACATCAAAGACACAGTACAACTGCATCAATTAACAATGGTTGAGTCTGCCAGAAAAGCAAGAACCAGAACTTTGTATCTCCCTGGACACAATAAAAGAGGAAGTAAAAAAGATTATTATGCAGTGCTCAGAAAAAGGACACATTAAAAGAATTACTACAGCAATGAAATTAGATAAGAAAAAGAGAGAGAAAAAAAGAAACAACTAAAAGTAAGTTTACAACAACACCACTCCAAGCCTTTGAACAGTAGTGGACCTCTCTTGCTTCCACCAGGTCCAATCACAACTTCATATATTGGCTTTTGTTCTTGAAACTTCCCCATTTCTCTTTTTGGGGATCTCATCAGCTCAAGCCAACCACAAATGTTTCAGTCATTCATTTTCTCTTGATTGATTCACTCTTCCTTCAGCTTTGCCTCTATTATGATGGAATGAAGCGATGAACACTGGATTATTTTGAAGGACATGAGGTTATTGAGTGTTGTTTGTAGATGATTAGTGCTGGGTAATTAAACTTCATGATCTATTTGTTTATTACATTTCTCCATCTTCATCTCACCTAACTGATTCTGGGTGGTTTACACACAGACATAGACACACATATCAGTTTCCAAATAATTTGAATATATACAGTGTGTGTGTGTATAATATGTATGTATGCATATGTGTGTATATATACATATACATATACATATAGTATACACACACACACATACACACACATACACACATGCATAGATACAGTATATTCAAATTATTTGGAAATGTATCGATTTAAACTAATTATATATTTAGATATCCTCATAGATTTTGTAAGTGTACCATGGAGATTTTAATATTGCTGTGCATAACTTATTCTTTAGCTGTATCATAGATAAATGTTTATAGTGCTACTACTACTACTAATATAATTGATTCATAACAGTGAAATCAGAAAGTTTCAAGATGGTTTGCATTAAAAACTTAGCAAAGCAAGCAAGCAAGCAAAATGCAGATGACTCAAAAATTAAATGGTACTTTGGGAAACCACACACACACACACACACCCAATCATCCCTCATCATCTGTCATTCAGTGGGATCATTCCAGGGTCCCCCAGCAGGGCAAAATTAAATGCAAAAAACAGAGCCCCATCTTCCTGCATTTGCTTCACCACAACATCAAAACTGGAACATCACATTCATTCTTAATTGTGTTCACTCTGTTGGAAACTTAGCCCTCTATACTCACTTCTCGAAATTTCCTTCACAATCAGTCTAGTTTTCTTTCGCTTCTCTGAAATTTAAATTTCCTTGCTCTTTTTTTTTTTTTTTTGCAATCTTGCAAGGATCTTTTTGTCTAAATTATTCAATATATTTTTTTTTTATTCTCAGTTTTGGAAGCAATTATTCTGTTATATACATTTGTCTCATCCACAGCCTCTTTCACTTCATTATTCCATTAAACATCCTTTTTCATATTTCCTGTTAGCATAACTTCACATACTTCTGTGGCACTCAGGAACATAATTTTTGTCACCTTTACATCCTCTTTTATTATGTGCCATTTCCCATTCATCCTTTTGGGTGATTCTAATATTTTTTCAGACAGAATTAACACTTTCTCTTTCTGCAGGCATTCTGCTTTTATTCCAGTTTCTTCCTTTTCTTCTGTGTCCATTTTTCCATAAGATTCACTTACAATCCTACAATCAAAACCTCTCATTGCCCTTTTCTTCCTCAACAGTTTTCAGTCTTTGATCATAAACTGTCACATCAAATTATGCTTTATGTTCAATTTCTTTTGCATGTGTATGTATTAATAGACTTGTGCTTGGCTCATGCATTTGAAACAAACAGCTCTTTTTCTAAAGCCACACTTAACCTAAGAGTCATCATTTCACATTCATCCTTGGATCTTTGAAAGGCCCAGTGACTATTTCTGTACTCACCCTTCTCAGTCCCACACATCATTCATTCATACAACCAGGCAGAATATTTTCATTTCTGAACTATGCTCATTCAGAATGTGGCACAAGTTTTCACAGACTGATCCTTTCATTTTCACCTTTTATAACTGTAAAATGCAACAACCAACAACCATGGATTCCTGTATTCATATACACTGCTTACGATCTAGAAGAGATAAAGCTAATTTATGCCAACATAATTTTTTAGCATTTCCATTGATAATGAAATCTATACTTTCATTTCCTTTTATGTATTAATCATCACTCCACAAAATGTTGTAAGCTGCCCAGAGTTACCCTGTGGTAAAATGGGCAACCAATAGATTTGATAAATAAAATCAGAACAGCTTCATTTAGAGCTATTGTATTTCCCCCGTTCTCTTGCATTTAATAGACACAAAGCAATATTTCTTTCCAGGCCCTGGTTTCTAAATTCCCATCTGTCTTAGCTCTTCTCCTCTGAGCATGCTCCAGTTTGTCAATGTTTATTTTAAAATGTGAGTATAGAACAAGTTGAACTCCTCCAGCTATACAGAACAGAGATCTGAACTCCATGTTTCTGTTAATGTGGTCAAAGATTGCATTTGTTCTCAGGGCTTTCTACTACCGGTATCATTTCTCATTTGTTTCTCCCATATTTTCCTTTGTCTCTCATGCTCACCCTTCACAATATGCAGAAGATTCCACCATGAAGGAGGTGTACCTTCAATCACATTTTGCTCTACTGCAAAGAACAAGATGAATTGAAACTCAAGCAAAGGATGGAAAAAAGAAACAAATGGTGCATTTTAAAACATGGAGAGGCAGACAAAATGCTCTGTTAACCTTAGAGAGGAATACTTGGGAATGTACAAAACCAAGGCAACAAAACTTCAGAGATTTGTTACTTGAAAAATGCATATTCAAAATTTGTTATAGCACCCAAACTGGCTGCTGCCCAGAACATTTAATCAAATAGAACTTGTGCTTCTGTGTTTGGGGAGTAATTCTTCCAGATTCATGGACATCAACCCTCAGTCTAGACAGCAGCTCTCTTGTCTCCAGGAAAGTAGTATTGACTTAGGGTCTTTGACCTCTAGGGGACTTGTCATCTTCTATCAAAGAAAGTGTTTGTTTAATCCAGGATCTTGTGTCTGGAAAAGACTGGTTTTGTCATTTCAAGGAAATGAGAGAGGGGGGGAAGGGAGAGAGAGAGAGAGAGAGAGAGAGAGAGAGAGAGAGAGAGAGAGAGAGAGAGAGAGAGAGAGAGAGAGAGAGAGAGAGAGAGAGAGAGAGAGAGAGAGAGAGAGAGAGAGAGAGTTGTGTTGCTGGTTATTTTGCACTTAAAAATGAGGCCCAATCTGGGTTTACGAAGCAACATAGATTCTGGTGTGTCTCACACTAAAACTAAATTTTGTGGGCATGTAATAGCTTGATTTACCCATCATGGTAAACCACAATTGATTTGTTCAAGCTTAATGTGTATGAATCCAGACATTGTAGTTCACATGACATAATTTATGCTATGTGTAATGGGTAAATCAAGCCATTCTGGCCTGTTCAATAAGCCATTGATGAAGCAAAATATAGCTTAGTCCAATGAGCATATCCAGATTAGTCTTCCCTTATATTTTTACTTTGGAGATAGTTTTTGTTACAAACGGAGAGGGATGTCAATTCTACCTTCCTGTTAAAAACTTTTTTTCAAGGACTCTCTCTATATATGTATGTATCTATAGTATGTACCTATGTATAAAACTTCTTAACACCCCATCTTCCTTGCAGACGGGCTCTGGGCAGTGATGTATGTACAGACAGACATACACATTTAGTACAATATAGTCCCAGCAGAACCTAATCTTATCTCCTCCAGTATGAAAACCCTTCAAATATGTGCACTTCAGTTCCCAGAATTCCCCAGCCAGCATAGCCAATGATGTGAACTCAGAGTTGCAGCCCACCTCTGTGGAAGGTGACTTGCTTGGGGAAAATTGCCCAAGTTTGTCCAACTTGATAAATCTCAGTCCTATTTGCCCAGAATGACTCTTTTGGGAAAAACAAGAAGAAATGTTACAGAATTTGTGAATGGGCCTGTTTTCCCATTCTCTTTCATCACCCTGCTCCTCTATTTTCCGGTCCAACTGACAAGGAGTTCCATTCACAGATCCTTGAAGGAGAATGACTTGATAGCTTTACACATCCTCCTTCACAGCTACCATTCAGATTCTTTTTGCATATAACTAAACACATCTAGATATTGCAGCAGGGATCAATCTGAGCCCTTTTGAGTCATAGAGAGATGTCTGGTATCTCTCCCATTCCACCATTTCCCAGTAAAGTAGGCCATGCAAGGGAGCTAGGAAGTCTTTCTCCTTTCACTTTCACTGGAGATTAGCCCATCAGTCAGGTGCAAAGCTCTAGGCTGCTACCTCTTGTCTTGATGTGATTCTGGAGCACCTGCCTCAAGGTTGCTGGGGAGAGGATGCTAGCAATTTGACATCTTTCTTTTTCAGTGTGGTAAAGAGATATTTGCTGCTTCAGGATAGCTTTGGTGTTTATCTATCTCCCAAGACAGCCTGATTCTTTATAATGTGTCTCCCTTCATTCCCATTCCAGTCCCTGCCACAATATGCAATCATAACAAAGTACCTGAATGTAAAATCACTCACATGTTAGCTTTTCATCATCATAGCTGGTGATAGGCTTTTAACAGAAGAAAGGTGACTTGGTAGCTTTGTAGCTACTTCCTTATAATACTTCCTTATAACACTCAGATATTTTAGCAAAGGGAGAGACAAATGTGTCAAGTTTCTAGTAACAGCCTGGGCTGGAGGCAGTTAATCCCAATTTCTCAGAATATTAACTTGTAAAATGTATTAAGAAGGAGGTTTATTTATTTAGAAAATTTATATTGCTGCCTACTCGCACATGGCGACTCATGGTCGCTTACAGGACATAAAAACACAACATAAAAGAAATAAAAATAATAAAAGATGCAAATAATAAAATAATAACACCCCACCCCTTTCAAAACATTTTGGAAGATTTGCAGATCCAACCCCAAGAGTTGCACTAAACCAATGTTTCTCAAACTTGACAACTTTAAGATGTGTGGACTTCAATTCCCAGAATTTTAGAAGTTGAAGTCTTTACCTCTTAAGGTTACCATATTTGAGAAACACCACACTAAAATTTATTTTTTGATATCATAGAAGATGTAAGGCGTTTGATAAAGTAGACCACAATCTACTACTTGACAAGATAGAAAAATGTGGGCTAGACAGCATCACCACCAGATGGATTCATAGCTGGCTGACCAGCCGTACTCAGCGTGTGGTCCTCAATGGAACTGCATCTACATGGAGGGAAGTGTGTAGTGGGGTGCCCGAGGGCTCTGTTCTAGGCCCAGTGCCTCATTTGGATGAGGGAATAGATGGGGAACTCATCAAATTTGCAGACGACATCAAGCTGGCAGGACTAGCCAGCACTTCAGAAGATAGGCTTAAGATACAGAAGGATCTTGACAGACTTGAACATTGGGCGCTATCTAACACAATGAAATTCAATGGTGAAAAAAGTAATATTCTACATTTAGGCAAGAAAAACCAAATGCACAGGTATACTATAGGTGGTACCTTGCTCAATAGTAGCAATTGTGAGAGGAATCTCGGAGTCCTAGTGGACAATCACTTAAATAGGAGCCAGCAGTGTGCTGCAGTGTGCTGCCAAAAAAGCCAACACAGTGTTAGGCTGCATTAACAGAGGGATAGAATCAAGATCACGTGAAGTGTTAATACCACTTTACAATGCCTTGGTAAGGCCACACTTGGAATATTGCATCCAATTTTGGTCACCATGGTGTAAAAAATATGTTGACACTCTAGAAAGAGTACAGAGAAGAGGAACAAAGATGATCAGGAGACTGGAGGCTAAAATATATAAGGAACGGTTGCTGGAATTGGGTATGAATAGTCTAATGAAGAGAAGGACGAGGGGGGACATGATAGCAGTGTTCCAATATCTCAGGGGCTGCCACAAAGAAGAGGGAGTCAAGCTATTCTCCAAAGTGCCTGAAGGCAGGACAAGAAGCAACGGATGGAAACTAACCAAAGAGAGAAGCAACTTCAGAAGATAGGCTTAAGATACAGAAGGAGAAACTTCCTGACAGTCTGAACAATTAATCAGTGGAACAACCTGCTTCCAGAAGTTGTGAATGCTCCAACACTGGAAGTTTTTAAGAAGAGACTAGACAGCCATCTGTCTGAAATGGTATAGGGCAGGCATGTCAAACTCGCGACATCACATGACATCGCGCAACGTATCGGGCCGGTTTTGCCATTGCTGGCAATGGGGTGGGTGCAACTTCCACATGACGCGTCCGGCCCATGGGCTGGCAGTTTGACACCCCTGGTATAGGGTTTCCTGCCTGAGCAGGGGGTTGGACTAGATGACCTCCAAGGTCTCTTCCAACTTTATTATTATTATTAAGAGAGAAATAGGAAATAAGGTAGTCCTTGACACCGGACCGGTCACTGAGCAACCATTTGAAATTACAATGGAGCTCCCTGGGGATATTTATGAATGGTTCAAAATTCCGACAGTTCCCCCTCCCAAGTCATGTGACCACACTTTGAGTGCTCAGCAGCTGGCATGCCTATATGACCATTTGCAATGTCACACAGCCATGTGACTGCATTTTATAATGGTTTTGTTGAAAACCATTATTTACTCCAGGTTTTCAGCAAAACCAGCTGATAGCAAATATTGGCTTGTTTATTGACCACAGCATTTGCTTAATGCAGTGGTTCTCAACCTTCCTAATGCTGTGACCCTTTAATACAGTTCCTCATGTTGTGGTGACCCCCAACCCCCCATCCAGCTGGCCGGGGGATATCAAAAACTTGACCCCAAAAAATTGGAAAGTATAGGTAGTCCTCGACTTACAACAATTCGCTTAGTGGCTGTTAGAAGTTACAACAGCACTGAAAAAGCGAATTACGATTATTTTACGCTTATGATTGTTGCAGCATCCCCAGGGTCATGTGATTTACATTTGGATGCTTGACAACTGATTCATACTTATGACATTCACAGTGTCCCAGGGTCACGTGAACAATGGCCAGGGGGCGTGGCCAGCTGATCACTCAGGTTGCAGAGTGCCTGTGGGGGGATCTGTGGGTCTCTAGGATGGGACTGGGGTGGGTGCCTGCCTTCCTTCCCTCCCCTTGTCCCTTCCTTCCTTCTTTTCTTCCTTTCCTTCACCTCCCTTAGTCTCTTGCTCCTTCCCTCCCTCTCTCCCATTGTCCCTTCCTTCCTTCCTTCCTTCCTTCCTTCCTTCCTTTCTTCCTTCCTTCCTTCCTTCCTTCCTTCCCTTCACCTCCTGCTTAGTCTCTTCCTCCTTCCCTCCCTCTCTCCCATTGTCCCTTCCTTCCTTCCTTTCCTTCACCTCCTTCTTAGTCTCTTCCTCCTTTCCTCCCTCTCCCATTGTCCCTTCCTTCTTCCCTTCCTTTCCTTCACCTCCTTCTTAGTCTCTTTCTCCTTCCCTCCCTTTCCCATTGTTCCTTCCTTCCTTCTTTCCTTCCTTTCCTTCACATCCTTCTTAGTCTCTTCCTCATTCCCTCCCTCTCTCCCATTGTCCCTTCCTTTCTTCTTTCCTTCACCTCCCTTAGTGTCTTCCTCCTTCCCTCCCTTTCCCATTGTTCCTTCCTTCCTTTCCTTCCTTTCCTTCACCTCCTTCTTAGTCTCTTCCTCCTTCCCTCCCTCTCTCCCCTTGTCCCTTCCTTCCTTCCTTCCCTCTTTGTCCCTTCCTTCCTTGCCTCCCTTCCATTGTTCCTTCCTTCCCTCCCTCTTCGTCCCTTCCTCCCCCCTCCATGCCCAGGAAGGGACAAGGGGAGGGCGATAGGCTGCCAGCGTGGCTGGGGGCTTTGCTGCCGGCAAATCTGCCTGTGCACAGACAGAGACAGAGGAGAGCTCCGCCCAGCTCACTTTCTCAGCTTCGCCGAAAGACATGCCACTTGCTAAGTTAGCAGAAGCTCCAGGATCAGCACTGGGCTACAGCTGATTCGTGCTTCTGCTAAATTAGCAAGGCCTGTTTTCTAGCAAAGCTCGAGCAAGTTTGCTGGGCAGGAGCCAAGGAGAGCAGCTACAGCTGAAGAAGCGCGGATCAGCTGTAGAGGCTCGCCCCGATCCTGGACAAGAGGGAAGGAAGAAAGAACGGAAGGGACAAGGGGAAAGAGGGAGGGAAGGAGGGACAAAGAGGGAGGTGAAAGGAAGGAAGGAAGGAAGGAGGGACAAAGAGGGAGGCGAAGGAAAGGAAAGGAAGGAAGGAAGGAAGGGACAATGGGAGAGGGAGGGAAGGAGGGAAGGAGGAAGAGACCAAGAGGGAGGGAAGGAAAGGAAGTTCCAGCTAGGAGAGTTGCCAGCCTGGCTGCTGAGGAACAGAAGAGCGCAAAGCCAAGGAGAAGAAGGTGGCGGTTTCCTCCCAAAGGGGGCTCCTTTTCTCTTTCCCTGGGTTTGTGGGGAATTTCTCATCACTAACGCTGACAGGTGCTCCTTCGAGCCGGCCACGAGCTTTCTCGCCCCCTTTGCTCCCCCCGCTTTTGTGAGGATTGTGGTGCCTTTGGGAAGCCAATCGTGCTTTGAAGCTGAGGGGAGGAGGAGGAGTCCCTTCCTCCTTCCCTCCCTCTCTCCCTGTCAAGCCTGGTGGGCTCGACATAAATGGGCGGAGGAGTCGAGGATGGGCAGGTGGCAAAGGAGACTGGCGGCCGTCGCCAGACCTCCCTGCTGATGGGCGCAGGAGTTGGGTGCTGCGGCGGCCTCCCCTTCACTGACCTGCGTGCACAAGAAGAAGTCAATCCGGTTGCTGCACAATGAGTCTCTGGGGAGGCGGGGCCTTGCTCTGCGCCTGCGCTCTTCATGTGCCCCTTGCAGGGCACATTTGGTAGAGTTCGTGCAGACTGCCGCCAAGCAACATATTTTCCACAAACAAGTGAGGTTTGGAGCGGAGGGGGGGAGGGAGAGAAGGCGGTTGACAAGCCCTGCCTAAGACCATTGGAAATATGTGTTTTCCGATGGTCTTAGGTGACCCCTGTGAAAGGCTCGTGCGACCCCCAAAAGAGTCGCAACCCACAGGTTGAGAACCGCTGGCTTAATGGATGCTACCAAAAGGATGTGAAATTGGGTCAGTCACATGGTTGACCAAAGTTACGACCATTATGATTTACAACTGTGATGGGCAGGTCCATTATGAATGTAACCTGAGAACTACCTGTAACCATACTAACTGTGTTCAGTTTTATTAAAATTAATCAACTTTGTTTTTATCTTACCCCTAATTACTTTATAGTCCTAGCCCACTCATTTTTGAATGGCGGCCATTCCAATACCAAATGGAGACCTCAGCATACAAATCACTGCACACCTCTTTAATATTGTTGTGAAATGAAAGCATTAGGCTCAGTTCCTGCAAAGAGAAATAAGCTATGAATAAATACACTCAACAAATTGATCAAGTTGTGTAAACATTGCTTAATCACATTATTCCTGTCTACCTGGCCAGCCTTTCTCTTCAAAGAGAACCAGACAGAAGCACAAGATTATAAAAGAATTCTCTGATGGGCAATGAAAGAACAATCCATTTTTATTTTTTTATTTTTAAATGTGCTTTAGGGCTTTTTATCAGCAATTCCTTATGCCCATTACAGGCAGCGTAAGTGCAATTTTCATGCCAGAATCAACACTGACTCTGATGCTTAAGGTTCCTTCCCACATCTTCTTACACCAGAGGAGTTACTTTTAATTCCTTAGGATAGGGGCTGGAGGAAGAATTAATCAGCACCAGTGCTTCCTGGAGGTCCTGAAATAGAAGTTACAAATCAGGGGAAGGCTGGGAAGGAGCTTGTGAAATGACAAATGTGGGCTGAAGTCCTTGATTCAGTATATAGAATTGGGGCACCTGCATGTAATGTCCCTTTATGAGCCCTTGGGAGCAACAAGGGACATCCATCCTCAGGGTGGACTAAGCAGGGAATTCAAATGTATTGAGATGAGTGTAAACAATTTTGAAAACCAAACCAGAGACAGAAAGCTGTGAAACCAGGGATCCATTTCCTGATCAGAAGGCAAGACTGTTTTGATGTAATTAATGGGGATGTTTTAATTGGATCTGTGCAAAGATTTGATTCAGTGATTTCCCAATTGAACTAAAGTTCCAAATTGAATTGTTGAATCAAACTGTCTGCGTCCAAATCTGTTTGGTGTGATTTGAATCAATTGGATGATTTGATAGAATTTGGGAGAACATGAGTAACAATGTAGGAGTTCTTCCTTGCATGTGGGCTGGTGAAATGGTGTGATGAGATCTCTAATAGTACATATTCAGTTGGCCAGTGAGTTTTATCATCTCTTTCAAATCCATGCCTATCAAGCTCTTTGGCAGGAGGATGTGCCTTGACTTTTATTTCTTTGTGCTTTGTGTGTTTTCTTTTTCTGTTCAAATTCATTTGTTCAGGTAGTAGCATTTTTGGAGCAGGACTGAGAAAAAAGAACTATCCATGTACTTGCCATGTTCAACTGTTTGGTCTTCTAGGTTATTCTCTCTACTTTTCTCAAATCCATATATTATTAATTCTTTTGTTTGTCTTATCTATGCCCTGTTGGTCTCAAGATGTTTGTGTAAGCTGCCTCAGTCCTTTTTCTTTCCTTTTCATTCTCTTTTTAAAAAATTTCCCCTATCCCTTCCAAATTTAACCCCTCCTCCCCAAATTCCTCTATTCTCTGCTACTGTATCTGCTTTGACTTGTGTGCAAGAGGATCTGAGAATGAGATTAGATGGTTGTTCTGTAAACTATGACTGATTTCTTGATGTCATGATGTGTCCTGTTCAGTAAGCATGAACTCTGGACAGTATATTAAGTTTAATAAACTTATTATTATAAAATTAATTGTGACAATGATTATAGTGCAATTTCACACAGGGAGGAACAAAACTGGTGATGCCCCACAAGCTGAGTTGCTGTATTGCATTCTTTTTTGTGAAAGAGGTATTGGGGTGGCAGATGAGGAGGAAATAACGAAATGGAACCAGCCTAACAATTTGTGCATTCTCCTGCAACATTTAGAAGAATCAAGGAGCTTTTCTACAGAAGGACGTTGGGCTTATGGATAAAGAATCCCTTTATCAAAACTCAATGATCTTATCACCTCTTCCCCTTTGAGTTCTCTTTCATCAGTGGGCAACAGCATCCAATGTTTTCCCTTGGGTATGGCTTACAATGGGACTGAGGGTGTGGAGAAGGAGGCAGAGGACAAAGGAGCATTAAATCATTGAGCAAGCTGGAAATGGTCCAGATTCTGGGGAATCTGCAATCACTGCATGCATAGGATCAACCAAGTCAAAACTGTGAAGCATTTGGCAACCAAATAATTGCTTTCACATTTAAGGAGACAGCCATAGGCAGGAAGCAATGTGAGAAAGGCAGAAAAAATGCCTCATACTGAAATATGCTTTTCATCTGTTTAAGTCAGCTGTTCATCGGTTTAAGTTATCTATTACACCAATTGACAAAAACTCTGCAGGGATTCAGAAATGATTCTTTCTACTTCTGTCTGGAGATAAGAGGACTTAAGCAAAGATCCTTTTGTGCATACAAGAGCATTCTTCCTAGCATGGGGGCACAATGATGTAATGTTGCTACTGGCATAATTTGATTTATTTGATAATATTCAATTTATTTGATGATTTACACTAAAAAAAAAAAACAAGCGCCTCCATCTCTTATTCCTGAGCAAACTAGTAAGATGAGGCAAACGGCTTTGCAAAATTGGAGAGCTGTTTCAGGCAAAGCTAGAAGTTCTCCAAGACACAAGGGCCGACTCAGAAGATGCAGGAGATTTTGCTATTATACAACTATCCCTTCAGTCTGGTGAAACAGGAATGATTTTGTCATACTGTACTTAGCTATACAAGATATAAATTGCTAGTTTACTTCTCCTTCTGGAATATAAATGAAGGCTGACATTATGAAGGCTGACCCAGACATGTATTCAACTTTTTAATATATTCTTGTTAGGTTAAAACTTTTTTTAAAAAAAATTGTACCCCTATCGGGCTAAGTTAAGTCTCAACATACTGAGTGACAGAGCAGAAGGCTAACATGAATGATCTTTTTACAAATGTGCGATTGTGTGCCTTTGTGATTAGGGAACAGGCCTATTAATGGATATTATTTGCAAATAAACTGCCAAAGTTTTATTTCATAATAACATAACAGAATCATGTCTCTCTAAAAGAGAAGCGGGCTGGCTAACATTGCCCCAGGTTTCATTTATTTTCTCAGTTGTCAATCTCTTTAATCTGACAACAAAGTTTAATTTCTTTCTTTTGTACGGAAATAGAATATTATATTTTCTGCCCTGTTCTGCTAAGACAATTTATAATTCAACTCAGCTCTCAGCTCTTTGAATGTGGGTTCAAGGCTAATTAGCCCAGTATATGTTCTTTGCTTTGGGAAGTTTTTAATCCCTCAGCCATGAATGAATGAATTAGCTATAGATCAGTATCACCTGTAAGTGTTGGCCCAAACATTTATTTCTTTTAAATTTAGAGGGATATAGGTTATAGATGTACTTTCTTTGTGCCAGCTTGATTCTTTTTGGCCTGCTTCAGTCAGTCAGTTTCATCTATAGCCCACACTTATCTCTGCCTGGCTCCACTACTCAATCTTTATATATTCCCAGTAATGAGACAAGCTTACTGGTCTTTTGGCTATAAGAGTCTAGTATATGTGTGCATATATTGAGAGCCAGTTTGTTCTAGTGCAGTGATGGCAAACCTTTTAGAGATTGAGTGCCCCAAAACAGACTCGCCCCTGCCCTGTCCCTGCGTCTCCTGCCCACAGGGCCACCCACCACCTCCATGGCCCGTCACAGCACATCGTCCAGGCAGCCCAGCAGCATCATGGTAGCCATGCCCTCTGTCCATGCAGCACAACATCATCTGTACACGATGGGGCATGAGGGCGGAGTCTTATCCCCGCTGCCTGGCTGCCATGTCCTTGGCTGCGCTGCTCTGCACAGGCTGCGCCTGGGGTGACTCTCCTCCTGGAAGGCTGCTGGTGAGGAAGGGGCTATGGGGGGAGGCGGGGCTGGGGTGACGGCATGCGTGCCAACAGAGAGGGCTCTGAGTGCCACCTCTGGCACCCATGCCATAGGTTTGCCACCACTGGCTAGTGGTTAAAGTATCAGGCTAGGAAACAGGAGAGATGGTGATTTCTATTCCCGCCTTAGCCAGCTGGGTGACATTGGCCAGCCACTCTCTCTTAGCCCAACTCACCTGACAAGGTTGTTTTTGTGGGGAAAATAGTAGTAGTAGGAGGAAGTATTAGATATGTTCGCTACTTTAAGTTGTTTATTAAAAAATAAGGTGGGGTATAAATTAAATAAATAATTCATGTCTTGCTACACCACTGCCTGCCAAAGCTTACTAGCCTTTATCTATTCTTAACTTTGCTTAGTCTTTTAACTCTTGTTCACTATGACAACCTGCCTCTTCTGTCACCACATGCTTGCCAGTTTCATCACCTGGCACCATTTTGTGATACTGGTTGGAACTTTCTGTCACTATGCCAGGTCCTGACTTTTGCCAGTTCTGCTGCCTATCACTGCCTCCCTGACCTCATGCTTTCCTGTTCCACCAGATACTGTCTTTCAGCTGATAGATTGGCACTTTCTATCTCTCTGTCAGTTCCACAGCCTGCCTACCCACCTGCTCTGCCTGGCACAGTCTCTCAACTCTGAATGAATGACACTTTCGGTCTCTGCATTTGGACTGAATGCAATCCATTGGAAACTTTGCCAGCAAGCATCTCTAAAATACAAATATATAAAATAAGGTTAATGAGGCATCCTTCAAATTACTAGCATGTAATATAATAAATAAGCCATAGCCTGAAAACTTTATATTAAATTAAGATTTCTCACTGGCTACCTTTTGGGGTCATTCAGAAAAAAAAGTAAGTTTGGTAGCTAAAAAAGCAAGTGGCCAGAGAAACAAAGAATGGAATAATGTTTTTTGTTTTTTAAAATCTTGATATTGGAAACCATGTAAGTCAATTGCCACATAGCGCCTGAAACTTGTCACATTGTCTTGGTGCAGTTTTCAAATCCAACACAGTGGGAACGGGTACACAAACCTAACAATAGGCTTTTCCTCCTATATTGCTCTAAAATTATGGAGCAGGTTATGATTGAGAGTTGCCAACAAATGAATATTACTTTCTTCTTTTCATGATAGTTAGTAAAAAGGGCCTTAAATGGGTTTTCAATTTTCATTGTTGACAAAAATTAAAATGAATCAAGTTCCATTTCTTTTCTTACTTTGAACTTAATCCCATGGTCATATTAAAAAATGAAATAAGTTGTGTTTTTTTGCTAACACAACTGACAGCGTAATTGAACTCTCCATGATATGTATGTTTTAAATCAAACTTTGCTGGCAAACTACAATCCTAGAACATTTTTCACTGGACATCCAGGAACTGAGGTACATTCCCAGGAGAGACAAGGCTTTCCAACCATATCAATCTGTCTAGTATTAAAAATATGGTAGCTTTCGCAAAGTATAGAGTTAATTCTCAAGGTCAATTACCAACCTTCAATTGACAATCCATGTTAAGCCTAAACCACAATATATGTTGTGGGGTTTTGTGTTTGCAAGCTACCCAAAATCATTTGTATGAGATAAGCAGGTATATAAATTAAATAAATAAATAAATAAAACTTAAGGCAACAACAACTTGGTACTTGTCCAAGCCAAATAGAAACTAACCAAAGAGAGAAGCAACCTAGAACTAAGGAGAAATTTCCTGACAGTGAGAACAATTAACCAGTGGAACAACCTGCCTCCAGAAGCTGTGAATGCTCCAACACTGGAAGTTTTTAAGAAGAGACTGGACAGCCCGTTTGTCTGAAATGGTATAGGGTTTCCTGCCTGAGCAGGGGGTTGGACTAGATGACCTCCACGGTCCCTTATAACATCATCATCATCATCACCATCACCATCACCATCACCATCACCATCACCATCACCATCACCATCATCATCATCATCATCATCATCATTATTATTATTATTATTATTATTATTATTATTATTATTATTATTATTATTATTATATCAGATACCCCAATGTCTGAAGCTATTGGTCAACCTATCTGGCACTTCCATAAAATCTAAGGTTTATAGGGTTTAAAAATAAGTCATGGTACAAGAGAACCTCAGGGGAAATTCTTCAGTGTTGAGCCAAGCTTGGCAACCTGGAAAAACATGGAAAGAAAGTAACTGTTTTTGAAATGTACAAGGATGAGAGCTGCCATATTGAAATAAGATACTTTTTGTATTGTTTTAGTACAATTTCTATATAAGTTGTTTTGTGCTATACAGTTCTAAGACCATTTAGTGTCATTTATTGGTCATCTGGATTTCTGTACTCCAAATATGTGTTCCTAATTCTAAATATCTTTGCAGAGAGAGAGAAAAAGAGACAGAAAGAGAGATTTCAAAACTTAACATAGTAAAACCCTGAAGGTATCCAGCTGTAACATGGCTGAGTTAATGTCCACTAAAAGGTCTACCATCCCTGCTATTTTCATCACATATTGAGAAATAAGCAGCAGGTGTTTTAACATTTCCCATCATAGCCTATGATTGATTTTTGTTTCTTTTCCGGTAAAAACATAAACCTTCAGGTAACACATTTTGTCTCTCAATCTTAAAGTGCAAAACTGAATAGCATCATGATACCTTTGAATCTCAAACCTATCTAAATCAGATGAGGAGTGATTTGTTCTGGCTTAATTTTAATGTGGTTGAAGTAGGCTATAATCAAATAATTAGCAGCTATGACCCTAATGTTTAATTATAGTTTAAGAAGGCACAAAAGGTATCTGAGTTACTCAGTTGACTTGTACATACACTCACACATGAACTTTTATATTCTCTTTTTAAATCCTTTTGAATCTGCAATCAAAAACCTATCATCATCTTCACCTATCTCCTTTGCTTGCATATATTATGTTCCAAGCCCAATTCATAGTTGTTGAATGCTGATGATATGTTATCTGACAAAAGCAATTATGCTAATTTTTGCTGGCATGTTTTCAGTATGAAGAGAGAAGTGCTGCTTCCAAACCCCCAAACTTTTATTCATTTTACATGGGGTACAATATTAATGAATGGGGAAACATGAATCATATAATTTGAAACAGATTTTGAAAATTTTGAGAAGGTAACAATATTGCTAATGAAACAACGTGCAGAAAAAAGTAAATTCTAGTGATGCTTCTGTGCACTTGCTTCATTTTTTTTTTTTACAAATATGGAGCTTGCCATTGTTATGATACACCTCTCTGTGGACCTGTATTTATTACCATGGTTCTGAGTTCAACCTGGTTTGAAGTCCCATATGGAAAGTATTCCCTAATAAAATTCATTTGTGATCTCCTCTTAGCAAGAGATGAAGCAATGACAGAGAATTGGAAGAGCCTTTCCCTTAAGATCAACTCTGATGGTCTACCACAAGATCATAAAACATGTGTTGTTCCAGAAAGCATTTGGGGAATGAATGGGTACAACTCATACTTTTTTTTACTATAGAAATACAGTCTTGATTGGGTTTAAACTTATTTTTACTTTTACTTATACACACAAACATATTTGTCCTTCCGTTTAGTCATGACAGACAGTGTTGGGAAGGAAATACAACCTGATATGTCTGTACCTATGGATTATTTAGCACTCAAGTCCCTGGTTCATAGTCCTTGGATCTCTCCTTCCCACACCTGGTGTCAGAAAACAGTACCTGTGAGTGATATTTGTGTATTTGTATCAGTAAAAGAATATATGTAGGAATAAAGGGTACTTCCTTCTCTCCAAACTGCAATCAAGAAAACTATTGTTAGAAGACTGAAAACTGGTAATGTCATCAGAGATAGCAAAGGGTTAATTAGGAAGAATGAAATATTATTTACACTGTAAGAGGCAAGATGCAAGTCTGCTATCACCTGTGCCTCATGGCTTAGGAGGCAGCAGAACTTCCTTAGAAGCAACAGCAGGAAGAGACCAGAACAGACATGTCAAACTCGCGACGTCACGTGACTTTACGCGACGTAATGGAACTTTCCCCCCATTGCTGCAATGGGGAGGGCGCAGTTTCATCATGACGCGTGTCGTTGACACCCCTGGGCTAGAATAACCAGTAAAGAAACTCAGGTGCTGGTCACCCTTGCAGAATAGTTTTTTATACCACCACTCTTAGTTTGAAAGAGGCCAGACGTCCCTCCTAAAATTGCCATAGAGTTTTCATCAAATGTATGTATTCAATTGGTTATAGGGTTCAAACAGTTTGACTCTGGGAAGTGCATAACAAGCAATAAATCAAAAGAACCACATAAACATTATCATATCCACTATATAATGGGGACCAAACACAATAATGAAACAACTAAATTATTCCTATAAAACAAAATTGTTTCCTTCTATTAAATTCATTTTACCTGTATTCACAAGTCATAAAGACAAGATTTGCAGAAATGCAGGATCACAGAAATAATTTTGTGACTTCATAACCACTGTGACAAAATTCCTTCTCAGGGCTCCAATCCAGGTCCTTATAATGGGATTTTCTCTAACCAGATTCCCCTGAAATTTCTCTTTCTTCCCTCTGCCCCATTGTCCCTGAGGACCTATTCTGACCATTTTTTTCCTTAAAGGGTGGTTGTTGTTTTTTGCACTAAACGAAATCTGGTTGTCTACTCCTGATGTTTTTTTCACTCTCTGAACTGCAGCACCTTGAATTTGATTTAATCTCCAGACCAGAACTCAGATATTTAAACAATCCTCATTGTTAATGATAGCCATTTCCATGATCCTTAAACATAGTACAATACAATAATTCAATAAAATGTTTTAGAGACCTATCTACACTGGCTGAAAACATAATAGTAATAATTATCTAGATTTGTATGCAAGGGTGTGTACATATCCCACAGATAATACCTTGTAAGGTGACTGGGATTGATAAACTTACAGAATTTATGGGAAAAAATAACCCTACAATCACATAAATACTTATACCCTATAAAAACCAGAAGGAAAGAAAATTATTGCAGGAATATAGATGCATCTGAGAAACCAGTTTTATGCTATTACATAATAGTATTATTATTGAGCTAGGTAGCCTGATAGTATCGATTGGTCATCACTGACTCATAAAAGATCACAATAAAAATTGTTTCTTGATATCCATTTTAAACTGGAAGTGGCAGGAATGAAAGTTAGATTTTATATACACTCAATCAAATATCCACACTATATTTCTAGTGGAAATGTGGAAGTCTATTCTTTAGCAGATGCCAGAATGATTCAGCTGCACAGAATTCCATACTGGAGAATTTCTCATAATAGGACAATTAGTTTTAGCATTGCTACCAAATGATAGATCAGGAGTCTTCAAACATGGCCCTTTTATGACTTGTGGACTTCAAGTCCCAGAATTCCTCAGCCAGCATGCCTGGCTGAGGAATTCTGGGAGTTGAAGTCCACAAGTCATAAAAGGGCCAAGTTTGAAGACCCCTGGCATAGATGACTCCTCCTATTAACCTGTTTGCCAATGTTACCAGCAGTGCCCATCGTAATGATAGTGCATGGTGGCACATTTACATGTTTGCATCCTAACACCTGACAGAAATCTAGGCATTTGTGTGATGATATTCCATTTGTTGTCATTTAACTTCTCTTGGCCTCTGCAGGTGCTCATGGAGATTTCCTAGCCCCATTCTCTCAAATCTCATCATCTCAAATCTCAAGAGCTTTTGATGATGCACACCATACATGGCAAAAGTTATTGACTGATATGTGGTGTCATAAATGCGGAGGGGGGGATCTTTTTAGACATATCATATCTGAACAGTAAAAATCAAGATAACCAGAAAACGACAGCAAAAATCATGTTTTGCTGTCATTTTTGTGGTCTTGTGGTCTTCCAAACTTCTGCAGTCCATGTATAATATGCCTAGATAATTTGAAATCTCATTACTTGATTCTTTCTAAAGGTTCTCCAATAAAAAAATAATTATGGTAGGCTGCCACCAGACAGGCTGAACCAACACTCCCTTTCTATTTAGCTGGTGAGTTCTTAATTTCTCTGCCAAGGATTTTTCCCTTTAGCCTGGCTCTAAAAAAAGATAGAAAGGATGGTGCTTTATATCTTCCTGCCCAAGGCTCAGAAATACAGAATTTAATAAAGTTTATGCCAGTTGTAAAACAGAAGAGACAGATGTGCAACTGTGCAGTCATGCATGCAGGAAATATTTTAATGACAATTTTCTTTTTTAAGAAAATAAATAAAGCCAAGTATGGAAAGAAGAAACATGGTGCAAAAATTTTCAATAGTGGCAAATATCTGTCGCTCAGGTGTAGGATGAGGGTGAAGGTTCATTCTCTTGTGGGTTGGTTTCCAAATGTTTCATTACCAGGCTAGGTAACATTTTCAGTGGAGTGAAGATGCTCCATTGAAGATGTTACCTAGCCTGGTAATGAAACATTCGGAAATCAACCCACAAGCTTGGAGAACGAAAATGCATGTTCGAGTCACATCCTTCTTCCCTGTTTTAAAGGACCCATCAACTACTGCCACTACTGTTAAAATGGAAAATGTTGAACTTTTGGTGGTGGAGATTGATGGGTGAGGATATTGTTTCTTGCTTTGTCCAGTTAAACCAAGTACTTCATTTCTGGCATACTGGGGGAAGTCCCAACTCAGAATTATTTATTTATTCATTTTATTTATCTCTCTCACTTCTGGTCAGACATGACGACAGCTGCAACAATATTGCTTATTATAGATCAATCTCATAAGCAAAATCTTAACCATCCTAAAATGCTCTAAAATTGTAACAAATTATAAAGAACAATGAAGAAATGTAATTCCAGTCATAAAATATAAGGATGACGCTATTAGCCCAAATTGTTACTGGGAAAAGCTTGATTATAAAAATAAAATGTTGATGACTTCTAAAATACCCCAAAGGAGAAGCAGATCAGGCATCAAATGGGAGGGAATTCCATGGACTTTTCTCTGAAGTCATTTCTGAGCCATCCCCATTTTGGACCAGCACTTTCATTAACTTCTTGAACAACAACTGGAACTCCTGGTTCACAAATTACAGGGGAAGCAATTTCTTCAAACAATAAGTCCCAGACCTTTTAGTAATGAATATATCAAGATAAGCACCTTGACTTTAATCCATAAAATTATGACAGCCAGTGCAGCATTGCCAAAGTTGATGATATATATCGGTTGGGAAAGAGCTAACAGCTAAGAGAAACCTGGCACTGGTATTCTGGAGCTGATGTGGTTTCCAGGTTTCCTTCAAGGACATCCCCACATTAGAACAAATTACAAGGGTTAATCAGCATATAGATCAGGGGTTCTCAACCTTGGCAACTTTAAGACTTGTGGACTTCAATTCCCAGAATTCCTCAGCCAGCTTTGCTGGCTGAGGAATTCTGGGAGTTGAAGTCCACAAGTCTTAAAGTTGCCAAGGTTGAGAACCCCTGATATAGATAAAGATGGCCAGGTTGAACTTTTGTACTTCTGCCTTTTCATTTTATTTCCTTTCTGTTCTACTGTAAGGATACGATTTTTTTTTCTAAATAATCTTGAATGGTGTTGTGTCCGGAGCCTGCAAAAGCAGGCTCGGGATGATGCATTGGTCGCGGGCATTCTAAGGTTGCCCGGAACCAGACTGAGCGGCGCCAGCCTTGCGCACATGCGCAGAGCAAGAAAAGTTTGTTACATTGTTTGCCACAGTCCGGGTCCATCGTCCTTAAAAAAGAGACTGCTTTACTTTTGTTTGTTATTGGCTGTAGTAAGCACAGAGAAGAATAAAGAACTTTGATTTCACCATGTGTCTCCGTGATTGCACCCAAACCCAGTACTTAACAGATGGTGTCCACTATTTTACTTGCAGGTAATTTAAACATTGTAGGCAAGCATGTTATTGGCCTACAGTTTCCTGATGTTGTTCCTTTCATTGATTCTTTTTTGAATCAGGTAAGTTTTGTTGGTTATTAACATAGCTGATGTTAAATTACCAGTAGTATGCAATGCTTCATTAAATTGCTTAGCTATAATTGGATGTAAGCTAGTCAGATATTTGAGTCAAAAGCCATGCAATTGATCATTTCCAGGAGATGTCCAGTTTTTAATTGTTTAGACTCAGCTTTTAACCATTTCCTATAAGCATTCTGCCATTATTAGTTCTTCCATTTGATTTTTACTAGTTTTACCTTCAGATTCTTTTATCCATCCAGCATTTTTATTATAGTCTTTTTAAAATTTCTCATTGATCTTTCAAAACCGGATTGTTTCCTTTTGGTTTGGTTTTTCACTTGCAGAATTTTTATTTCCTTTTATACTTTGGTGGAATCACTTCTTATCTGATTAAAATAGCTGATTTTGCTTAAATTGGGTGATTTGTGCCTCACAGAAGTCAATTTGCTTTATTATTTCCAAACCTTCTTTACTTGTTCTGGTGCTAAATCAATCATTTTTTATTAGGCTTGTCTTGAACCTTACATTCTTCATGTCTTTAAATTACTTGCATCTGATCTTAATTTCTTTACCTTGGCTTCCAGTCTGATCATCCACTTTGAGATTGAATATGATTTTGCATTTGGTTTTCTGATACCCAGTTCTTCTGTGACCACCACTACTGCACTATAAGAAAGCTGATTGGTCCTTTTGATAGATATTATTTTAATTCTTGCAGCATCTTAATCACATCCTTCATTACAGGTGCTTGGTCTTTTTGGAGGTATTACTTTAAGTGCTGGCAATCTTTGACTTACTATTGGTAATTCAACATACACCATATTTTTGTCTTTTACATCTTCTTGACAGGGTGTCAATTTATAGGGTGTTTCAATGCTGGCCTATACTGGTTCTGTTATTATTATTTCTTCTAAGTTATCATTTATGTAGTTCACATTAGTTGTTACTTCTATATTTCTAGCTGTTATCTTTTAGAAGACTGTCTTCCACTGTTCCAATTTTGTTTTTCGGTCTTCCATTTTCACATATTTTCTTAATCTCTTCCAGTTCTGCATTCCTGAATATTTTATTTCGGTGACAAATCTCCTTTGATTTGCTAATTGTTTGGTGATATTTGAATCTGGATAAATTCCTTTTCACAGTTCAAATATTCGCTTAAATAACCCTGCTTTGTTGGTTCCAAATTATTATACCATAACGGCACATTTTTCAAACATAATATACTTTTGTCCTTGTCTGGTCGTTGTTGTTCTTCCGGTAATACACGGCTAAGCCCTGGTTGCCCGCTTGTTGACAAGGAACTCTAACATGACCTGGATGACCATCAATCCAGTATAGGATTGTCTATGGAGATTTTCAGTCATCCAGGTCATGGAGGAGAAACGTCTTCAAGAAAAACAAGAAAGTCCAGTTGCCTTGTGAAAAAAGCATCTTTAGGACCAGTATAGGATTCTTTTTCTGTTTTCTCAGCATAGTAAATGGGTTGATGGATACATTTATTCTAGCTCTTCTGCTAAGACCCATCAGTGACTCTTCTAGTAGTATACATTACTGCCAACATAGCTCTTAATGCCATCAGAGCACCACACCACTATCCCTAGAGGGCAATTATTAGTATTATTGTGGTAGATTGCATAATCAGACAGATTATGGACTGGATTTGGCATTTTGTCTCCCTATTGTCCTTCTCAAGGACCTGGAATAAGCAGATGTTGTTTGATGTTAAAGATATCATCACAGAATCTACAGTAAGCTGTCCCAAGCAAAGTTGCCTTTTGCAATTGGCTGATGGTGATTTTATCAATGCCGATAGTGTCCAAGTGCTGCTTCAAATCTTTTGGGCTTGGACCTCAGACACCTATTACTATTGGTTCTATCTTTGTTTTCTTTTGCCACAGACATTCTACTTCTACAGTATTTGCAAGTCTTTGTATTTTGTTTTTTCCCTCCTCCTTATTATTATTATTATCCTTCTCTCAAACAAATATTTTTTTACACAATGGCATAGCTGCTAAAAATTAGAGTGTACCTATACTGTTCAATTATAGGTTCATTAGGAAGTTAGCTAATTCTCTGATTAGCTTAGTAGGCCCATGATATCATGGATGGAATGTTTTGCCTCACCAGGCAAGAGAAGACTCAGTCTTTTCCAGGAAGTTGACTTTCATTTAGTTTTCACATTCTCTAAAACTATGGAGTGATAGGAAGGCAAGTAAGTAGCGGATGAGTGGGTGGGCATATTTAACAACATCCAAGCAAGAGACTGAAGTGATATATATTAGCCTAAATAAATAAACAAACCTCTCAAAACATTCTTCCTACAAGGAACTTTGAACAGATGCGGAAACCCAATATCTTTTTAAAGCATGTAAGAAGTAATTAGTTTAACTAGACTGAACGTATTGATTTTATTTGAAATTCTGTGTAGCGGTTCCTATCCTCCCTTGTTTTTTTCTCTCTCTCTATTTCTCTATCCCTTGTTTTTTCTCTATTTCTCTGTTCTCAATATATCTAAAGATTTGATTGGGGTCATCCTCATTAAACCTTCCTCATATGTAAGTTTTCACAGTTCTACAGCCCTTTGTATTTCAGGTCACAATGGTAGTTTATTGATGGTTTTACACATGAAGATCCAAAACACTTGCCTGTCTATTTTTTTTTTTTGAAGGGCTGGATTTGAAGGGAAAATGCCTTAATAGAAAGATAACAACTCTCCAGCTGAATTGATAAGGGGGTCAGGAGGTTCATCCTGACTAGTGACAGTCTTTCCTATTTTACTAGAAGAGGGTTTTAATAGAGTTGTTAATGAAGTTGTTGATTACATTAGTTACATTGGTTTGAAAGACTGGTTACTACATTAAGACGCAATGTGGTATATTTCTTTGGGCACAACATATTGTACTTTTGACCTTTTCTTCATATGTTTTGAGTTTAGTATTTAACAGAAAAACAGAATTGGAAGGGACTTTGGAGATCTTCTAGTCCAAACCCCAGTTTAAGCAGGAGACCCTATACCATTTCAGGTCCAAATGAGTGGACCTAATATGGCAAAATTGTGTTCCAAAGCACTGGAAAGCTACAAAACAACTGAAAGCCAGAAGAGAAGCAATTGCATTGCCAAAAAATTAGGAAAAGGAAAAAGATATGGAGAAGAGAGTGAGCACAGAAAGCTGGATGGACTCAGTTACACTGGCAATGCACGCAGCATTGGGAGACTTGAAAGAATAGGTTAGGGGTATATCATGGAGAAAATCTATCTACATGGTTGCTAGGAGTCAAAAATAACTTGATGGCATATAATCGATCAGTCAAAAAAACATGGTCCTTTGACACAATAAGATTAAGCTGTTATTTTCATAGGCTTCTTATTCCTTTGGTTAATTGTTAAGCTGTTTCAAAATCTATCCCCCATCCCCTCCTTCAAGAAGTACCACTGCAGTGGTATAAGTGTTGTTTGTTTTTTCTGCCAAAGACGTTCTTTAAAAACTAACTATAGCAGTGGTTTGACTTCGGCATTTTCTTGATTTTCATCTCCCACTTAACTGCTTTTTGTACTTTACCTATTACAGTGCCTTGTCTGAGGCATTAAGGAAGTCTACAGGAGATGCAAAGAGTGTTTGAAGAATGCAGGCAGCCAGGAAAAATAAATACATTCATTTGGGAGCTGCTGAGAGAGCCACACAAGGAAGGACAAATAGGGGTTAAGTTAATAGGTTTGTGCTTCTGTCCTTTCTTTTTCTTCTAAAAGCTACATCCCATGTATCAACAAGGGCATGACAAATAGAAAGAGGCCAGCCTCCGTGGCCTGATTGAATTCAAGCACAGCTCCCAAAACATTCATGTACAAAAGGTTCATCCCAGCTTCAACATTGTTAATGAATTAATGTGCAATAGATTTCAATGGGAATGAATTGATCACCCAGGTCCTTTTTGGTCCAGTCCAATGCCATGCACATTCCTGGGGGAAAAACTCACTCATTTCAGTTATGTTGGCATTCAAATAGGTTCCTGCTAGACCACATTCTTAAAAGTGTTTCATTCTGAGTGAGATGTAAAAAGCTGAATTAGTTGACAGGACCTAGCTGATGTCATCTGATCTCAAAAAGATAAACAGGGCCAGACCTGGTTTGTTTCAGGACAGGACATAAGACATTTCTGGGCTGCAGTAAAATGGGGTGGGGAGAGTACAGAAAAACAGACAATAGCAAATCATTTTACACTACTGCCAAAAAAAATTGCAGGGACTTGTCTATGACAGGAGTCCCCAACCCCTGGACTGTGGGCCACTATCGGGCCTTGAGCCATTCAGAACTGGGCCACTGAAGTGGCAGGCAAACATGCATGTGTGCATGCACAACCCCACTTGAATGAGCAGGGCAGGCAAAATGCATGTGCGCACACTCCATTTGCACAAGCGGTGGATGCGCTTGACCACCATTTGCACAAATGGAGTTGCACGCACACATGCATGCACACACTTGCCCACCACTTACATGGAACCATCCCCTCTTCTCTTCCCCCCTCCCCCGGGCTGGTCTACAAAGCCTGAAAGGTTGGGGAACTCTTGGTCCATGAAATATCCTAGAGCTGAGCTCAACTCAAAGGAGATTTAACTGGAAATGAATTTAATTGCTGCTGCTGCTGCTGCTGCTGCTGTTAAATGGAGAGGTGGTGTTGGATCCCCATTTCACAAAGCATTTCATACTTAATGAAAAGAGGCAGTAAAATGAGTTCCTTTGATATTTTGATATTCATCTCTTTGTGTGGAGTTATTCACAAGGGGAACATATGGGTAAGATAGACTTGCTATAGACAAACCAGGTTACTTACGGGACCGTCTGCTGCCCCATGAAACCCAGCGGCCAGTTAGGGCCCACAGACTCGGCCTTCTCCAGGTCCCGTCAGCCAGACAGTGTCGCCTTCTCTGTTGCGGCCCCGGCCCTCTGGAACCAACTTCCCCCGGAGATCCGTGTCGCCCCCACCCTCTCCGCCTTTCGTAAATTACTCAAAACACACCTCTGCCGGCAGGCCTGGGGTAGTTAACATCTTGCCCCAAGCCAGTGTATGTCTGTGTGTATGCTGGATGATTGTTTTTTTTAAAAAATTAAGAGGTTTTATATTTACATGTATTTTTATATGTTGATTTCTACTGTGTTGTGAGCCGCCCTGAGTTCTCCGGAATAGGGCGGCATAGAAATTGAATAAATAATAATAATAATAATAATAAATAGGAAAGACAGGCTTCCAGCTAATCTTCTCTCCCACTAGATCAGCGGTTCTCAACCTGTGGGTCGCGACCCCATTTCACGGGGGTTGCCAAACACCGCAGTCCACCATTTTCCCCCCTTTTCCCCTCAGCTGGCGCAGGGGGCAGCACCACACATGTGCGGGATAGCACCGCGCATGCGCGATGTGGGCCATCATGCGCACGGCGCGCATGCGCAATGCGGGCTGTCGCGGCGCGCTTGTGCGATGCGGGCTGTCGTGGCGTGCATGCGCGATGCGGGCCGTCGTGGCACGCATGCGCGATGCGGGCCGTCGCACCACGCATGCGCGGTGCAGGTCAGGGTCACGGCCTGAAGAAGGTTGAGAACCGCTGCACTAGATACTCATCTAATATCATGCATCCTACTGTAAAATAGAATAATATGCATTACTATTTCAATTGGATGCCAAATAGACATGCATTTTAATGCAGATGGTATTGATAGCCCAAGTAATGGCATCGGGTTTCTATTTCTCTGGCTTCAAGCAAAGGAATCCTGAGTAAACATATCAAAGAACTCAAAATACCAGCAAAAAAGTGGGAAGCATTGAATTTTCACAAATCTGTAGACTCTGAACCCAGGCTTCCTCAAGCTACCCACCCATAAAGGTTATGAAAAAAAAGTGCTGTTTCTTCCATACTATAGACAGATAAACATCCTCCATCACTGTATTTAGTTGTTTTTTCAGGGACAGTAAGCGTGACCCTTATTAAGAGATTGCAAGCTTTCAGACAGCTTGGAATATCAGTTGTCTGCTCTCTTGCTGAGCCAGATAAATTACTGCACACAGAAAGATTTTTATTTTTATTTTCCTACCACTTATTATCCAATTTCTCAGAAAGGAAGATGGTTTTGAAACTTGTTTTAAAGGAGAAGAAAAAGTTGGTGAAGTTCTCAGAAATGAAGCATGATATTGTTATACCAATTTAGTTGTAAGATGCATATGAATGTCTCATCTTTCTCTCTATTACCATCTCTCCATCAGTCTGTAGTCATTTTGAATTTCCAGCTTTTTCAATAATGGCACCATTTTCACCATTAAGAAAGTGTTATGTTTTTGAGAAATCGTTGGAGAATGACCTTTTTCCCTAGAGAAATTCACAGACCTTGGCCATCCAACTTCTCTGCCCAGATTTGCTGGAGAATATCAAAAGATCAGGTGTGTCCATCTTTACAAGAGAACCTTCATATGGAGTAGCAGTGGAAAGCGGTCTTCTCCTGAAGCCAGAGCCTTCAGCTTATCGGTGGTTGAGGGCTTTGCATGAAGACTGTAATATCACCTATGGGTGCACCCTCCCTGAATCCATACATATTAGGAGACATGAGTTTAAAAGATGGGCCAAGTTTGTTTAGTTTATCAGAGACTTAATAGATCTTATTTAATTCTTACTTTGCAATATTTAAAAATGAAAAATGCTGCCACCACAATTCAGTGTTTGTGACTGAATTTCAGTTGTGCAATTCTGGAGGTCCATGAGTTGTGACTACATAATTCCATGGTTATAGACTGCCAACCCGTCTAAAGCATTCTTTGTTGCTGAACCAAGGAGGGCAAGAGATTACTTTCACTAGTGTTGAAGTAAATGAAATCCATCATGAATTTCTCCACATTTGGGAAATGAGTACAAGTTGCCAAAATGGAATCTGTCATGGCACAAATGGATGTATAATTCAGAATCACCTATCAGTCATTTTGAAACATTCTTAGATGCAAAAAACAATGTCTATTAAAGTAGTAAATTTAGACAGAGAAACAAATACAATAACAAATATCAACCTGTATCTACTGGGATCTTTCTGTGAGTGTTTATGTGTTAAAGAGAGATCTTTAAGAGAAGTTAAGGTTTTTTAACTACTTATGCATTGGGTTAGATTTATTGTTGGTAGAATTACTAGTGGAGATTTTCACAGAACATTCTAATACCTGAGTCCACGGTGTCATATAGACACTGGCTGATTTAAACTGAAATGTTCAGTTCTTCCTTGAATGAAGAATGATCTCCATCTGAAAACCCTGTCCCGCTGCCCTGTCCACTTGGCTATTCTTCTATGCTGCACTTCAATCCTTTTGACTGTTGGACATCTAATCACAGCCCTAAGAATCGATTTTGCTTCTCAGGTGTCATTTGCCAACCTGTCTATTGCTGCTGTAGGGAAAATGTCAATGGGCAAGAGGTCAACTTACTTGAATCTTAACCCCTCTCTCCAGTTCATCTTCCCCAATCCTGTCAATCTCATTTTTACCTACTGGATGCTAAGAAGAAGGAGTAGAAGTCTGAAATCAAGAGGATATTACTGTCTTATCTTTCTTGTATGTTGCTTGTTTCCATAGTTTCTTCTTTGTCAATAACTCTAAATTGTAGTAGTCTGAGAATCTGGAGCAGGAAAGGTTTGTGCCTGCGTACTGTAAGGTCAATAGCTTCATTCTGTGCATGGTTTTCAACAAACATTTTAGGCTCAAGATATTGTATATATTGAAATATCCATCATCACCTCCTGGGCTGGTGGAGGCCTCGACATAAAATAATAGCTCTATCTTCTTAGTCTGAGAGATAAATAAGAAAGGAGTATCCCATTCAAAAGTTCAAGGATAAACATTGGTTTTAAAAGGGTTGTATAAATAGTTTGGGGCCAAGATCCTCTTCATCTTTAAGTGTTGCATGGGGTGGGTGGGTTTACATTCCCTCAAATCTTGGCCAGGACAAAACCCTGATTTAATTTAATTCAAACAAAACATAAATGCAACTAAACTCAGTTAATATGATTATTGTCCATATACTATTAATTTCTCTTTTATGTCAGTTAATGTTTATAATTTGGCACCAACTTTAAGAAGGCCTCTGGGGATTATGTACAAATCTTGGAGAATCCAAAGACTGACTCTACAAACCAGGATTGCATCCTCTTTATTTGATTGGCAGGAAATGACACCAATCCCAATCCTGGGGCCACACATTTTTGTGGCTTAAAAATGCATCAATCTATTACATAAACATTGAATTTTTATCACTCATCTATTAAGACAATGCTATCCCTGGGAAGGCTATTTCTACTTCACTAGAGGAAACATAGGACTGAGATACAATTTCCTGCTTCTAAACTGCACCCTATTTAAAATAGATAGAGCTATCTTATGACCAAGTTGTAATCTTAACTGGAAATTAGATATATTATGATATTGATCCTTTGAAGCAACTTCGTAGTGTCTAGATACTGGGAAGTAGAGTATAGGAATATTGGGAGAAGTTTTGGAAGCTGGTATGTATTTTCTTTTGATCATCCTCTTAGTACTCGGATACTTTTTTTGTCATAAGCAGGAGTTGTGTTTATTCCCTCTGGTTGTTGTTGTTTTCTTAGCTTCCCAGACACTGGTTAGGAGACCCTAGAAGACCTTAGGGTCTTTTTGTGGCTGGGCTGTTTTTCATTCCTTTTAATAGGAATGTGCTTATAAGTCCTAGGGAAGGAAGGAAGGAAGGAAGGAAGGAAGGAAGGAAGGAAGGAAGGAAGGAAAGGAAGGAAGGAAGGAAGGAAGGAAGGAAGGAAGGAAGGAAGGAAGGAAGGAAGGAAGGAAGGAAGGAAAGCCCAACAGGGACCAGGGCAAAGAAGCCTTAATTGTCAGTTTGCTGTTTCCTGCAATGAAATATTTATTGGAGGTCAGAGACCCCCGTCATCCACTCAATGTAGATTGTAGAATTTGGCATTAATTATTTTGCCCCACAGAAGTCAGACCTTGAGCCAGGTTTGACAGCAAGTAAATGATCTACACATATATACTGATTTTCCTTTCTTTGATGCTAGTTTCTGGGAAATACATTTGGCATTCTAATCACATTGCCATTTGTGGAGTAAAAAGCACAAATGGTATCAAAAAGATTGACCCATTGTGGAACAGCTTGTGTCAGTAGCTGTATGAGATAAAGCTTTTGGGTGTTATAAGGAGATGGATTAGAAAGCGTAGCAAGTCTTGTTGTACTGTGCATAGAAGTATGCACAGTACAGACTGATTGATTAAGCTGAAACACTTTAAAATAAATTACCAGTATCTTGTAAAAAGGAAATATATAATTAAAGCTTCTTCAGATATTCAGTATGAAATCGACCAAGACCAATTCAGGACCTCATCTCTTCTATACAGGTAGTCCTCAATTTACACAGTTCATTTAGTGATTGTCCGAAATTACAACAGCACTAAAAAAAAGTGACTTGGGACTATTTTTCACACTTAGAACCATTGCACCAACCCCCTGGACACGTGATCAGAATTCAGACACTTGGCAAGTATGACAGTTGCAGTGTCCTGGTGTCATGCAATCATCTTCTGTAACCTTCTGACAAGCAATAGGGAAGGCAAATTCATTTAACAATTGTGTTACTAATTTAATAACTGCAGTGATTCACTTAACAACTGTGGCAAGAAAGGTTATAAAATGGGGCGAAACTCAGTTAACAAATGTCTCATTTAGCAACAGAAATTTTGGGCTCGAATGTGGTCATAAATGGAGGGCTACCTGTACTTGACCTTCTTATACCAATAAGACAAGTTTAAGGAATAGCTGTAATTTTATTTGGCTGAATACGGTTACCATCATCAATCTTGACAGTTCTACAAAGTGAATCCATTTTCACATGCACATTTTTTCCTTCTCCACATCCCATTATGTTGATTAAGAAGTTAGCCCATAGCAGATATTCACTCCCCGGTAAATCCATTTCCATAAATCCCAATCTTCAGAAATTCTGAGAGTTGAGGCCCAAGAGACCTGGAAGGCATCAAATTAGGGTCAGATGTCTGAGAGCCTTCACAATGAAAATAGCTGTTATGGAAAATCTGCTGATGAGACTGACTTCCAATAAGCCCCAAGTATATTTCAGTTGAGCAAGGATTCAAAATATTTTAGTATAAAAGCATCTCCATAATAAAAGATAAGGATTTCTGAGACTGTATTTTCTGAGATCCAACGGTATATTTACTAAAGATATTGAACAAGTGAATGGATCATCCAGTTTAATTGTGTTCTGGAATCCCAGGGGATGAATATTTTTGACTCAAATTAAAATAATGTCAAATACAGCATTTTCATCCAAGGGACACTTAATAGTCCTGATGGTGTTTATCAAATATGTTTTATTTGCATGCACAAAAGACCAATTTGCTATGTATTTTATTTTCTACAAAGCTGATTAATTAATAGCACTCTAAAATGGCCCATTTTAAACATATCTAGAGTGTGATTTATTGCTTATTTTTCTTTTTTCCCTACAAGCCAAAGTTTGCTTCACAGTATTTTTCTAAGATTTATTTCAACAAATGGCTTAATATCAGATACTCCCACATGTTTTCATCTTTATCCACAATTACATTTACACCTTCAGAGTTTTTGAAAAGTTTTGTAGGTTATTGTTTTTTTCTGCGTACAATAGTGTTGAAAGACAGCCATCTTGATATTTATGCTGCCCTATCAACCAATTGCCCCATTTAACACATTCATTTAATGAGAGATTGTATAAATCACTCCAATAAAATATAAATCATTGTGATTGTTAGGGAATTATAAGAACTCAGACATGCCATATGATTTGTGGTACGGCATAAGCTAATCTTGAGTTAGATAAATGTACAAAATAGATGGGTCTAACATATAGCAGAGTCCTGAATGTTTGTAACAAGGATGGATAAATTATTTGGTCTGATGGGAGCATGTCAAAATGGAGTGTAATATTTCTTGTGTTATAATGATATCATTAGGAGGAACCTGGCCTCTTTTAAAGGAATAGGGAGGTTTCCAAAAGATATCCCTAACAGAGGTGACTCACATCATACAACTGGTTATATCACAGGTAATCTAGTCCAGGGGTGTCAAACTGCTGGCCCATGGGCCGGATGCATCACATGGAAGCCACGGCCACCCAGCTCTGACAAGGGGAAAAAAGTCACGATATGTCACGACACGTCATGTGACACGGTGAGTTTGACATCCCTGATCTAGTCCAACTCCTTGCTTGGTGCATATTCTATTAAAACATTTGAAATAGCTTACAGCATCTGTTTGAAGATGTCTGGTAACATCTTCCATAGTCAACCTATTCCACTAGCTGACAGCTGTTCCTATCAGAAAGTTCCTCCTAACAGCTAAATATGAATCTATATATTTTCAACTAATTTAGATTAGGTGCTAAATCTAATCCTCTGGAACAGGAGTGAACAAGTTCAGCCCCTCCTGTATATGACAATCCTATAGGTATTCAAAGTGTGTTTTTGTATTTCCAACAGTTTGAGCAGGCTTCCTTATTGTGCAGGCTAAATATAATCTATCATTCTTCATAGGATTTGATTTCCTGTTCTCTTACTGTTTTGGTAATTGTATTCCAAGTGTTGCTTGATCAAGGCAGGACAGAGTGGGACAATTATTTCCCTTTGTCTGTGTATGCTTGTGAATTCCCCTCAAGATAATACTTGCAGTTTTGGGAGGAACCATCTCATTATCGGCTCATGTTCAACTTGTGAACTACTAGGATACCCAGATTTCTTTCACATGTACTACTGTTGAGTTAGGTCTTCCCTATCCATTGTTGTGCTTTTCATTTTCTCTCGCCAGATGTGGTCTATTCTTCCCTATTAAATTTAATCTTATTCATCTTGGTTAATTGTCCAAGATTGGACAATTAAACCCTCATCCTAGTTTTGGGTAATTTGCAAACCAGGGAATCATTCCCTCAATCCCTTCATTCAAGGTCATTAATTAAAATGTGGAATAACAAGAACTCCGGACAGCTTGGTTGGGTCTTCCCTGCACTGTACTCTCCAATCTGACCTAAAGCCATTCATGATGCACTCTAGGTGAGGTAATGCAACTGCTTATGAGTCTCTCTAATGCATGTATTCTCTACTCTGTGTTTTACCATTTTTATTAAGGAGGATATCATAAGATACTCCATTCTAAATTTTGCTACAGATAGTAAAACAAAAATGCTGTTGAAATTCCTATACTTTTGTTGCCAAATTTCAGTAACACAATTTGTGGACATGTAACTTTTGGCTTAAGGTTTCTATTCCATCCCTGGATCTATGGAGTCTAAGAGTCAATGGCTTTCCAACACTCAATGGTACTAAAGGTTGGGAGGATCATTTAAATAGCAAAGAATCATAAAGAGAAAATACAATCCAGAGATAAAGAGCACACCTGACAATCTTAGGGACAATCTGTAAATTGATTCTGTTTGACGATCACAAGCATATACCTCCTGCTGCATTTAGCGTCTTCCTTCTATGGAGAAATAAAAACCTCTATCTTTTCTTGTCACTTGTTTTAATGAATCACCAGTAAACTTTTGTGGACACCACCCACAAGAAAATATAAAACAGTAAAGGGATAATAAATAATAATATTCATTCAACAAGGAACTGTTTCCTTTTAGTGCTACACTATAGCTCTCATAATGAGTGTCAGGAAAGCAACAGGCTTTTTCAAGGTTTTAACCAATGGAGACAGAGTGTCACATCATGCTCAGGCTTGCTTGCAGATGTTCAATTTGTTTTATAACACTCGGGGCAGGGTAATAAAACACCCAGAAGCAAATCAAAGTCATATTTCTGCTTTGTTTCCATATTATGAGCTCTGTTTCATGCAAAGTATTTATAGTTGCTCTGGAATCTATAAGGATGCATATGGTGACAACTGCAACTGCCTAATTCCAGTTCCCTTTCATTAGGTAATTTTTGTTTGTATTTAGGCCGTCTTGCTCCATTTCTCTCTCCTCAACCACAGCCATCAGCTGGAGAACAGAATTTTTGACAGAATTAACCAGAGCTACCCTAGAGAAGCCAAAATCTTATTTGAATTGTTCAGAATGTTATCCAAGAAGTCTATGTTGCCAGAGTGGGAGTTGAAGCCAATTGAAATTGTTACAAAACTTGTAACAAACTATTTGTACAGAAGATGCATAATTCATTAAATTTTATTTTGGAAATAAATGGCTGCCATTTGTCCCAAAAGATCAGTTTAGATTTTGTATACTAAAGATAGAACTTACATCGACATGATCATGTATCCTATCTGCTTTTTAAAAACTGGATAACATTGTATCAGAGATTCTGTCTTTGCTTGTTAGAAATAAATCTTAATATCAAATAGGATTCTGAAATAATCAGAGTGCCAAAAGGGGCTACTTTTTATATTTCACTTTCATATGTCCCGAAAGTTAATTTTATTTTTAAATGAGCAGTTAGTTATACCATTCCTTGCTGTAGTATCTAAAAAATAACGAAGGATATTGATCTGGGCTTTTATAATATATTTGCCAATTGCTCTGACTTTGTCAGATTTAATCACTTTCTCCTTTCCCAGGGGAAAAGATGAGTTGCCCAGAACTTAGCTTTCCTCTTTCTTTCTCAGGTTGTTTCAGTCCTCCTATCTTCTCAGTGTATTTATTTCTTTTCACATTTTTGTGAGTTGCCCAAATAAGGCGTGGAGGGAGGGCAGACAAATCAGAGAGAGCCCTGAATTGGGACCACCCCATCCTTCTGCAGAGCACGGATTGGTGGAAGTTTTCCATGATGGCAAAAAAGCAGAAAAGAAAATTGATTACCTTGCTGGTAACAACTGACAGATTCATAAATCAGGACTACATCATTATACAGTGACTTAGGACATCCACCGTGGAGGCAGAATAGGGATAGGCAGTGGAAATTTTAGGCTGAGATTGATTCTGCTAATTCAAAGACGACTAGATAATATTTTAAATCAGGAATGGGGAAAGGCTGTTAAATGGTTATTGTGATTTTTCTCCAGTTAATTCAGAGGACAAGTTGATCATGGACAATTAAATGTTATTTATCACTAGTGGTTTACAAAGAAATATTATAGGATATTATACTGTTTCATTCTATAGAGGTACAAGGACCGGACTCTTCCTCTACAAAAAAAGTATTTAGAATATTTCTAAATACTCTACAGAAACAATATTTAGAATATCACCAAAGACTCCTTTTACCTGTTTGTTTAAGATACATTAGACATTCCCTGTTCTTTTCCTTCTTTATTTTTGACCAGCTGCCAACTGCCTCTCTTTTCTATTGTTCCCTTCTTAAAATTATTTTAGCTTTCTGGGTCACTTATTTATGTGGAAAAGGCTATAATGTATGTGTATGGAGGGAGAGGAAGTATCCACAGGGCCAAAGTAATGTTCACCTGTATCTATGAGGTCAAGTGTTGTTTGTTTCCATTTTTCTCTGAAATTTTAAATCATCAGAATAAATTTCATTTCAAATGGAAGTCTCTAAAAAATCTCGCAAAGGGAAATAAATTCATTGATAAAGTAATCTTATATAAAAATGTAAAGGATTAATTAATTAATTAATTAAGAGGTAACTACACCTAACTGAGTTAGAGTTGAAAAGAATTTAAAGATGTCACATGCATGAGATTAATAAACACATAAAAATATCAATTCATGGTTCCCTCTTCATCTCAGAATGGAAAATATGAAACACTCTTGAAAAAAACTAAAGCTATTTATTCCATTTTATGCTAACAATACATTAAAGAACTTTTTTTATTTCTATACTATCCATGTGAAGTTCATTTAAATGGAGAAAACATACAGTAGCTTAAATAAATTATGGCAAGTTAATTTCATACTGCATGTAATGTTAATCCAATTTTGAAGTGTCATGAAGTTAATTTTTTTTCATGTGTATTCACTAATCAAGTAACAAGTGGAAATAACATTGCCAATCAAGTGTTGGATGACTATGCACAATCTGTATGATCACCCCCATTAATCCATCAAATAATTGCCATTGTGACAAGTACTTGTCTTTTATTTGGTAGATATATGTCATGACATTTGAAATTATGTTGGCAGCTTTCTCACGTCATTAGATAGGCATTGCATAAGAATACTTGGTCTCAGACTTCCGGTTCCGGAATAAGGCGATGCCGGTCGCGCCTGGAAACTTCTCTCCAGGCCATCCGGAGTTTCCTTTGCCGGTAGACCTCCTAGGGGGTCAAAATTCGCCCTGGAGGGGCGACCACCAAGGAGGAGGCCAGCTGGTAGATGGAGGAGGGTGGCAGCTTTCCCCGAGTCTCCAGCTTCTCCTTAGGGCCGACGGAGCAAAGATCGGCCTGCCAATCACCCTGCTGCACCAGCCGAAAGTCACATCGTCATCTAAGCATTAACGACCCACTGTGGATGATCCGGGTGAGATCCCTTTTGTTCCTCTTCACACCCCTACTGTTTTTGCCTGTAGAAGCTGTTTGTGCTATTATTTCCCCGTCTGGAGAAAGCGGCTTTAGTAATCGTGGGAACAAACACGTTTTACAAAAAAGACAGAAAAAATAAATAAATATTCATTTAAAGACTATATTCTATTCCTACTTACATTGTGAGGTAGAAAAAACTGTTTTTGTGCCTTTTGGAGTGGTATTATATCGGCAGAGTATTTCTTTTTCTGTTCTCTCTTTAAAGATAGAAAAAGGAAAAAAATGGCATTTGAAGAAGTCTTTGTAACTCACTGAGGACACCTACTGGTCAAAATTTATTATTGGATTGTTTATTTGGAGATGAGACAGCTTTGGCCTTCAAACTGTTTTTCAAGAAAAAAGATAATTTGAGCCAGCTGTGTGATCTGTGTGGGTGGATAATGTTCAACTGTAACCTTCACTAAAAAGGAAAAGGATTCTTCAACTATTGCTAAAATGGAGAAGCCTCAATCACATTTAAACTGTAAACTCATACTGGAAAAGATCTATGAGGCTAAAGAAGAAATATGTACTACAATAAAAGAGGCTACTACAGAACTAAGAGCCAGAATTTCTACTTTACAACTTAAAACTGACTCCCTGATTACACTACAAAACAGATTACACAAGAAGAGGTTTTAACTGAGGATAAGGAGAATCGTATTTTGCCTTACAAGCAAGACCAGGAAAAGCAAAGACCGAACTTTGGACTTCTGAAGCAACGAGGCTTTATGGATAAGAGAAACAGAGGATTAAATCAGAGATCAAGATGGTTTATATCAAATCAAGTGACACTACAAGCAGCAAAAAGAGACCTATTATCTGGAAGGGAAGTCCTGTTATGGAAACCTACTTGGCAAAAGAGGAAAGCTAGAATAAGATTTAAAAATGAAAATTAATTTTTTTTTAAATTGGATTAAAGGCAACCTAAAACTATGGACTGATCTAAGGACTGAGATTTTGAGTTTGAAGTAAAAAGATGTCTTACAGTTGGTCTGACTCAATAATTAATTGAATGTTAATTAAATATTGAAATGATTTAAGATTTGATATTAATTTGTTAACTTAAAGAGATTGATTAAGTGAAGGATTAGATATTTAGAGAACAGTTTGATAAATATATACATTTAGATGTGTCTAGGATAGAGTAATATGTTTATTTAAAGACATTTTTCTGTATAAGGGATTAAACACAATTTAGAATACTAGGATGTTCCTTTTAGAATGTTAGGTTTATTTCTATGAAAATTATGATGTAATGGAATGACGAAAACTGAAGAGAGGTTTCAGATCAGAAGTACTAATAGTTAATTGAAATTTAATACGATGATACGATAGTTATGATAATTAACTGGAGACTTAAACTTTGCTTAATGGAATGACATGATTTAAGGTATGATATTTTTTTCTTTAGCTTGAAGAGATGGATCAGCTGATAGATTTGATAGGTATAGGATAGATTAATATTTTACTCTAAATAAGGGAGATTAATGGAAGAAGAAACAAATAAGATTTTGATAAAATTAAGAAAGTAGAACATATATGGAAGGGATATTTGAACTGAAGATGTTTTTATTTAAAGTTAATTTGATTATGGTAGAAATTGATGAAGCTTAAAAACAGGCTCAGGTTGAATACAATTAAGCTAGAATTGGATATTCTAAATATACTATGCTATTTGAGGGGAAAAGAGAGGGAATATTTGACGTATTCATTATATTATGTATATATGTCTTGTTTTAAGATGTTTGATTACCCCAGCACCAAGGTGTGTCCCGAATATGTTCCTTTAAGAACTTTAAAAAACCAATAAAATTCATTTTTTAAAAAAAGAATACTTGGTCTCAGCTTCTTCCTCTGTACAAAAAAGAATAGGGGTTACTATAATACTGAGCTAGAACATAGAGCTATAGTAGTTATTTTCAGAGACTGTGTACATTCATGTGAAAACTACCACTATCTCCAGTGAGAATTCTGAGTTTATTTATTTATTCAGCCGCTTCACTTACTGAAAATATTGTAGACAACATCCAATATATTAAAAACATAAAACAAGGCAGGAAAAACCAAAACTGAAATACAGGGAAGGAAAACATCATAAATACTAAGGGAATAATATCCCAACATCAGGGTAAGTTTACAAATTAACACTTTCCTAAAACCACAGCAGGGCAGCTGCTGTGCAGTCTTGGGTGGGCGAAGTCACCAATACTAAAGCAGTAAATTTTCAAATCAAATATTTCAATGTTATTACAGTTACTAACAATGGCAAGTACTGACAATTATTTCATTGTAACCATAATAAAGATGTTCTATTATGGATGGAAAGAAGCATTTCTCCTTTAAACCAACTGAGCAAAGTAATAGCAGTAGTTCAGAGAATCAGGTCATAACAGAGAGTGAACATTTTGTATTGAATCCAAGATTGCAGATCTGTGGAGGTTTTCTATCATAAAGGGATATATATATATATATTGCTGTACTCCATATTCATACTCTCTTAATTGTTGGAAATATCAGAGTCACTTGGCTGAGCTGAGAGGCTATAGAAATTGAATAAATAAATAAATAATATAAATACATAAATAAATATTTATAATTTTCAAAGTAGAATTAATCCCAAAATGAAAATCTACTTATTCTGCAACTTTTTGAAAAACAGTGAGAAAAAAATCCTAAAAAAAAAAAAAGAAATCCAAGAGAAAAGACAAATATTAATCTAAAAGGCAAACAAACTGAATTACAGAATATGTAATTTCTCTACTATGCATCTCGGTTAACCTATCTCCCATTAAATTAAAAAACTAAAAAAAATAAACATTTCACAGATATACAAAAATTTAAAAAATGTTGGAAAAACTAAAATTTAATCTTTCCTTATTTAGCCAAGTTTTATGGAATCAGATTCAATTTCTGAATGTTTTGAGGAAAAGCAGAAGAAATATAGTTATTTTATTTGAATTCCATCCCAAAGATTCTACTTAAGAGACAATTACAAAATATGACCTCAAAAAGTGGGGAGTGGGCTATGTTTGTGTACTGAATTAAAACAAAAACCTTCAAAATAAGTTAGCTTCAATTCCAAAACTATTCAAGCTGCAATTAAACAGCCTTATATATATATTTCTTCTTAAAGTCTATTATAGACTGTTCTTGCTCACTATTATGTTAAAAATGTAAGTTATTTTTTAAAAATATACTCTGTGTAAATAAATGAGTCATTGGCTGTTGCATGGCATAAAAGCTTAATAAATAGATGTCACTTTATTCTGAAAACTTTTTTCATTTTCACAATTGTCTCCACATCCTTAGCACATTGTTTATTAGTATTTTCAAGCTAAATCATTCTTTCTTCGTAGTAATTGACCAGTAGAATATCTAATGAGCTACTTTTTATCTAACATATGATGCTTCTGCTTCAGTTCCAAGCAATTTTATTTCACTTCACTAAAATATTCATATGCAAAAGGTTAGCTACTCTAAAACTATATGCATCACACAAAGATTTTTCTAAGTGCCAAGGGACTTGACATAATGTTCTGTAGCTGTTGTTTTCTCTATAACATTTCTCATTAAATCCTGGAGTTTCTTAACTCTTCTTTGAAAAGAGGTCTTCTGAAGAAGAAGGCAGGAATGCCATGCTCTCATTTTCAGGTTCATAATTAATCAAGCAAGAAATACCACAGAGTAGAAATCTAAACACAAGGAGGCACATTTTCTGTTTACCACTTAAATAATAAAGCAGTTAAACTCAGGAGATAGCCAGGAAGACTTGAGACAATAAATCAGTCTGACATCTTGCCAATCTGAAAATCTGACAAATACTATTTTGACTGGTTCTAATTACTTCCCATGTTGGTTCATAGCACCAAGATGCCTTCAGTTCCTTATGCTCCAAGATGTAGCTCTGATTTGAAGATTAAGGCTGCCATTACTGCTTGATTTTCAGAATGTCATTATAGTAGACATTGGAAATCTCCTGAATATTTCAGGATCTTAGCTATGGTGTATCGGAAAGAGATTTCCTGAAGTGAATGTTCACAAAAATCCAGCTAAACGTGAATTCCAACTTTCTCTGATATTCTCATTCACTGGAATTTGGTACATCCCATCTGCTCAAGTCTTGTGCCTATAATGGAAAATCAGATTAGATGGAGGAGGGGAGATAGTATAAATCAGTTAAATCCAGACTGTTTTAGGACCGCTACTATACTAGTCCATGATATTTTTTCAGCACATAAATTACTTAAAAGACATAATAAATCTGCAGTTGTAGTTACAAGTAATTTATTCCTAAACCAATACTCATTTTTGCATGCAATTTATAACTACCTAATAAATAATAAACTTAGGAAGTGAAAATGGCAAATCACTTCCATCTCTACCAAATTATCAGGAGTTGAGTTCAATGTAAAGGAGACTTCACTACCATTTAAATACCATTTTTTTGTATTCAGCTTCTTGAAAATACAACATGATTTTACAGATAACTTGCACAGAAACATGCAGTTTTCCATATTTTTATGAGCTTTTCCAAGAAAGAATGATAAATGCAAGCAAACTTTGTTTACTGCTGTGTGAGAATCTGTTTAAGTGGACCACGGTCTTTTGTATAAAAATAAAATCCCCTTCCTTTTTTTCTTTTGTTTTACTTCCTGGGGGGGGAGTATCTGCCTTTAACTCTATAGCTTTTCTAGGCCTCCCTCCACTGAATTTTTAAAAAGAAGTGTTTAGTCAGTACTAAATTTTCTAACATTGCATTTTAAGTGAAGTCTTACATTACTCAGGAGGCAGGCTTGCATTCATGCTGTGACAAATATTTTATCAGCAGAGATACAATATTCACGGTGCAAAAGAGCATCTGGAATAAAGCATCTCCCTATTTCACGGAGGCGACATATTTGCTATGCAGAAGGCTGGAGTAAATCTGGCCTTACAATTAAAATCTGCTTAGAGTTTGTAGTGAAGTGACTGATGGATTGGGCTCAGAGCTCCATCAATCCCCCCTCCCCTCTCTGCATTGATGGCACGTCATAAATAGCCATTTGCACGAAGTGCAGGGATTCTTTAAGGCTATCATTTTATAGCTGACATATATATTCCGTATAGTACGCAGAATGCAAAGTGCTTGGTGTTCCTAAGTAACAAGGGCAAAAGCGTTGCATCTGTTTCAACAATGCCATATTGTTGTGCATATTCTGCTACAAAATAACATCTGCACTCGTTCTAGGCTCCCTTTGAAGGAGAAAACATTCTAACACTGGGGCAGTTATAATTAGCTTGTTGGGTGGGCTGGTCTTAGTTGTAAAGAAAGAAGGAGGGTTGGCATTATTGGAGCCTTGCCAGGCCTTCAATTCCATTATCACAAAGAAAAGAAATGAAGTCACAGGGCACATCAATTTTTTATTTATTCATAGATTTTTTTTCCTAACTAAAATATAACTATGTATTTGCATCATTGCTTTCAGGTGAGATTTGTTGAGTTAATAAGAAGGAGTGTTAGAGCAGGAAAAGAAATATTCTCAAGTTTGAGTTGCTGGCCTGGGTTCTTCTCTAAACTAGAGAGACCTTATTTATGCCATTAAACTAGGACACATTATTTGAAAAACAAAAATATTTGTGCTTTGTTTCCTGTCTCAAGTATTCTCAAGAGGGAGGTTGGGAAAGGACAATGATCAAAAACATAGACCCTATAGCCGGTGAGGGCCACTATGGCTAGTGAAAATAGTCAAAATAGACACAAACAAATGTATACTTCATTTCTGCACATGTCATAATGCAAAATATGGCGATGGCAATTGAAGCAGCAAGAAATGTAAGCAGATTAAGCAAAGAATTAAAACAAGCTACTGCTGCAACCAATTTATCAAATCAGAAAAAAAACCTGTTTTACACCTGAGCTTTAACATGACACTAATTTGGGAACTAGAAGAAAATAATTTGAGCGCAGACAATGTTTGTGGCAACTGATAATGTAGAAAAGCTATATCATGTCTTAGGAGGGGGGTGCACTGCCAGAACTTGCAAGAAACTAGTCCTGATTAAAAACTGCAGCATGGGGTTAGAACTGTGAAGTCACCTACCCATTTTATCTGTTAGGTGTGAATTTGCAAAAGATATTGACTTGGCGAGACAACAGCTTGCAATGAGAAGGATCAGAAAAATAAAAGTTTTAAAACTGATTGGGTTATTTATAAAATGTTTCAAGTACACATTACAATAGACAAGACATTGAAGGAACAATAGGACAATACCTTTATTAATAGAACCAACCAAAAAAAATTATAAAACACAAGCTTTGAAAAACCCTACTTTAGATATTGTGGTTTAATATGTGTTTAAGAATATGGTGCAATCACCTCAGGGCATGTGTTGTATGTGTCTGCGTGTTCCTGTGCAAATAACGATATAATTTCCAAAATGTAGAAGATATAATTTCAGTAGAAACCCTTTTCACCTCCATGATTCATAAAACTATATGTTTGGGTTGAAACATAATAGTATGTCTTGGAAATTTAACTACTGGGTACTGGAAATGAACTAATTATCTTTAGGTTTTGCTACTACAAAGGAAAACATAGAGTATAATAAAGCTGGAAGAGACCCTAGATATCTCCCAGTCCAACCCCCTGCTAAAAGCTGGTTTTGCAGTGCAAAATGCAGCTATAATAGCTTGATAAATGTTTGCCCAGTCTCTGTTTAGATGCCTCTAAACTTGCTTTTCCCCCCCATTTTTTAATTAGGGAACATTCAGTATTTGGGCAGCTTGACTAGTCACTTCAGTGGAGAAGGCTCTGTGTGAATCTCACATGATGCTGAACAATTCTTTCATGTAACAAATAGGACAGTGTCTACCTCAATCAGTGTATACTATTTTACCCCTTGTACAGTGAAGAAGTGGATAAATCTATACATTCACAGAACTGGAAGCGGCCATTTAGGCCATCAAACCCAGCCATTGCTCTGTGCAGCAATTCAAAATGAAATGTCCTAGTCTGGTAACTATCTCTCCACTTAATCGCATTCAGTGAAGGAAACCTTCCTGGTGTTCTAAGTATTTAGTTCACTTCTAATAGCTCTGACTATTAGGAAGGTTTCTCTCTCTATCATTCAGCTATAACTTCCTACAACTTAATTCCATTATTCTCTGTCCAACACCTTGAAATAAACGATGGGCACTGACCTTCTGTCTCATTTAATTTTAGGTCAAGGACTTCTAGAGTGCTTCAGTTAGTGAACCTAAGTAGTTTCCAATATAATAAAACATGCAACATTTAGCTAAATATATAACAAAAACAATATATAAAAGTCATATAGAATTAATTTCCTCAATGTTACTTCATTTCTCATATTTGAAAAATGTTATCTATCCTTCGATTTTTTTCACAGAAATTAATTAATACTCCCCCAAACATCTTTATTGCTCTTCTTTGAACCAATTTCACTGAATCCTTCTATCCAAAACTGAACAGAATGTTTAAGATTGATCAAACAACATACAGTGGAATTATTACTTCCACTAATTTTAAAAAATATACTTTAATTGATGCATCCTAAAATTGCATTTGCCTTCTTTGCAGCCATATCACATTGTTAATTCATACTCATTTTAAAGCTACTTACCATTTTAAGATTCTTTTCTCATTTAGTACTACCAAACCAGGGAATCTGTACTTGTAAATTTGTTTTTGTTTAAGTAAAAAATCTTGCACTTGTCTCTTTTAAAATTCATTCGATTATTTTCAATCTATTTCCCCAACCTATCAATACAGTTCTGAATTTAATTGTTGTCCTATAAACTTTAGCTATCCCACCCAATTTTGTATCATCTGCAAAATTGATAAACAATCCCTCTATCTTTTCTTCTAATACATTAATAAAAATGTGGAAGAACAAAGGGCTTAGAACTGATTGCTGTAGCATCTGATCTGATAGTTCAAATGAGGAGGACTCTTTCAGAATGATTTCTGAGCAGCCTCTGTATCCAATCAATTATCATGGCACCCAGCCCTGCAATTAATTAATAGCTAATCAGCATCTCATGGAATACCCTGTCAAATGTTCTGTTGAAGCCAGGATATATTATGAGTACAACATAACCACAATCTGTAAAGGATTGAAAAGGAGATAAAATCGGTCTAACAAGGTTTGTTTTTGACTGATTCAGGTTGTAATTAGTACCAAGATTTAAAGTTTTTTACAGAGCACTCTTTTTATGATCTGCTGCAGAAGCTTTTCAGGTACTGATGTCAAACTGTCTGTAGTTTAAGGGAACTTCAGACCTCTTTTTAAAATAAGAACATTCACTTTCCTCTTGGAAAGTCATCTGGCTATATATGTATACTGTATATGTATATGTTACCTAGTTTGAGTAATGAAACGTCTACAAGAAAACAAGCAAGCTCAGAGAGCACCAAGGACCCCTCGTAAATATATGTGTATGTATATGTATGTTATGTGTATGTATATGTATGTTATGTGTATGTATATGTATATATTCAGTCAGAGTATCAACTAATTCTTTTAGTACTCTAGGATATGATTACAACAAAATAATGTCATATACTAATACAACTTTATTGCAAGACATCAGTGAGGTGGCTTTTCATAGAAGTGGGATGAATAAATTATATTCAGGGTTGCATGCTGTTTGCTTCTTTAAAAGTGCTGGATTCTCAATTCTTTTTAGTATTTGTTTATAATCTCTGTGGATTCTGGTAAAAAGGAAGACACCAAGGCAACTCAGAAAGAAAAAGCATATAATAAGAAGCCCAGTTTGAAGCTTCATTATTGTAAGAACACAAAGTCTGACAATGACTTCTGGTGGAAGAATCTGATTAGCTGACGTGGGAATTTGAAGAGCACCTCGCCTTACAACAGTGACTGCCACCTTAGCTATATTATATTACTTTGTTTCATTGTGTAACATTGCTTACCTTACATCAGCTGAGTATCTGACTTTCTTTGAGTTCCAAAAAGAAATAACATTTTCAATTCATCATGGGGAAATAGGGTCGTGGTGAGAGGGAGGATATTTTCCATCATCTTTTTCATTCCTTGTAAGAGCAATTGATTGTTCTGAGATTCATTTCCACTGAAAGTGCTTAGGAACTGGAGAACTATCAACCTCAGAGACTAAATCATAGAAATATAACTACTATGCATTGTGCCTTTTTTTAAAAAAACCAATAGTAAATGTGGTAGATTTTAACAGTAATGAAAATGCAACGAAAACTGTTACATTTCAATGATGTGGTTATTTCAGTAAATTCAGACCACTAGAGTTACTGTTTCCATGCACAGGACAATTAGCTGAAGCAGGCCTCCATCAATGTGATTGGCTCTGGATTGTCGGTCAGCTTTCCCCAACTTCCTTCTCACATATGCTGCTTTCTTTTCTGATTTTCCATCTCTTGGCACATTTCCACTATTTATTTAATTTTCAAACAACAATCGACATCCTTTTTCTTCTGATCTCAGATCCCTCCCTTCTTCATTGCTCTCATTGCATGATCAGTTAGAAGATGAGGCATCATATGCTTTTATTCCAAGGTGATATATATCGGCAAATATTGTGACATGGTTCCAGTAATGTCACTTCTTTAGAATCCTCCTCCATCTCCCCTTATTGCATCTGAAGAACCTTTTTCCATCTGGTTCTTTTAAATGTTCTTGATACTAGTAGATCTACTCTATTATTACTATATTTTGTTCAGTGTTTTATCATTCTTGTATTATTTATTTATTTATTTATTTATTTATTTATTTATTTATTTATTTATTTATTTATTTATTTATTTATTTATTTATTTATTTATTTATTTATTTACTTAAACTTATATGCCGCCCTTCTCCTAGGACCCATGGCGGCTTATTATATTTGTACCTTCTTTTAAACCCTAACAAAGTACTTATTATTGAAAAACAGAATACAAATTACTGAAATAATAAATAAATACATAATGATAGCTAGGAATTCCTTGGAATATGTAACTTATTTTTACTTAAATGCAAAGGGGCAAACATTGAAGGTAGCATCTTCTTCCAAATTGCAGACAGCTAGCTGACATGGGTATATTCATCACTTGATCATTGAAACATCATCCAATAAACTTACAAGCCACCACAAACTACATCTCAAACAACTGCAGACAGCAAGCTTCCATATAATCTTACACCACTGCAAATGTGATGTTTTCAAAAAATATTTTCATCTGCAAGTTAAAATTAATTGACACTTGTTGTGGAATTTGCTAAAATAAGGAGCAGAACACTGAAGAAAAGAACCATGTTTCATTGGTTGTTGCTTCACAAGAAAGAGAAACCCTGAAAAATGGAAAAGCAAAGACATTTGTAGAAGTTGGTGACTACAATCATATCCTAGGGATCTGATTTGCTGGTCACTTTGGAGAAGCTGGACAGATCTTTGTTAGTTTATCCATAGTTCTATTTTTAGACAAAAATGGGGTTTTCAGGAGGGCAGCACAGCAAAGAAGATGTGAATATTAAAGACATCAGCTGAGAGATGGGGGAAGATTGGGATTTCCCTAAAATGTAATTACCAGCTGTGAGCTGGTAAAAGAGCTTCTACTCTTTGGTTGGATGGGATTACATGGGGGGTTGTCTGGGGCAGAGAGCATCAATTTGGTTCTGCTAAGATGAGGTAAAGTGAGGAAGTAGGCTTGCCCTTGGTGATATCTAAAACAGTTATACAAGAGGTGCAGTCTGCATTTTGCTCTTGGGGTTTCCCCCTCCCTAAAACACATACTTGCAAGTCATTTAATTTTCCTACATTTGTTTTATTGTATTCTTGATGAAAGTTTGGATGCAAAGTATTAGAGATGCTGGCTTTCTTACATTATGGTGGTCCATTGGATGTACAAGGCATATGTTGTTGCTAGTTTTAGAATAAGCACATGTTGAATAATCATATGAACTGCTGACCCAGTGAAGCCAAACAAATGAATACGGAAGATAAAATGGATGGAATCAGGTAGGAATCCCTTGATAAGTGGCTTCTCGTGTACTTTATAGTTCAGATCTCCAGACAACTTGCAATGCCTTCCAACTGCAGAAGTGTGCCCTCATTACTGCAAACTCTAGCCAAGAAAAGCATGATTCATTGCATATTGAAGATGAGGCACCGAGGATGGATGACAAGAAAAACTTCATCCTTTGCAACTGTGGTGGAAAGTGATGGTATTCAAAAGCAGGATGGTTGTGGAGGGCTATTGCTTAGGAAACAGCATTATCATTAATTAATGACCACCTGACCTTCTGAGCCAAATCTCTATTTCACAGAACCTAGACAGTTTTCCACTTGATGCTTGAGACAAAATCTTTGCATATTGCTCTCCTGTAAATCAGGATCAAAGAATATTCTGCATATTCAGCAGTAGGAGAATAATTTATAAACTACAAATTAATTTGTACTTTCCAAATAGGCAAATAAAAATACAATTATATAACAATATTTAAAGTTTTCCAATTTTGTTGATGCATTTCTTCAAACTGATCCACATTATTAGAGAAAACAGCATATGGAGAAATACATTATATTAAAAAATCATTTTTTTCTCAAATCATGTAAAATTGGATACTAAAAATATTTATACTAAGAGAATATATAAGAATACGTATGTGGACTTTTGAAGAAGTGTGAACAGAAGCAGAAAGAAGGACATAAGGATATATCTCTAATCAGCTTCCAACTGTTTTGAGTTGATTTGATCTGATGATCAATCTGCTCTGCTCAGTTTATTCATTTCAATTCAGAACATTAAATGCATTCAATACAATTCAAAATCACACCAATTTGATTTGCCAAATAGACTTGAGGGGAAACCATTAAAAAGTTGGTTTGATTCAGTGATTCAACTGAACTGCCTCCAAACTGAATTCCAGAACCAAGGTTCAAAGCTTTCTGCCTTGTAAAGATTAGGAAGATTAGGAATGAAACTATAAGTCATAGCTTCTGCCTTCTTTAGGTCACAGGAAAAGATTTGGCAAAAAACAGTTTGATGAATAATGGATTTCCTAGGGCCTGAGTTACTTCTTTTGGTTCAGGAACAGGGAAATGTTTGAATCCATTTAATCCAACATTTGTTCCCAATAACCAAATACCTCCATTAAAATAACAAAGAGGTTATATAGTCAATACTTCCCTCCTGTTACTCTTCTAGTTTTAATCCATTTTCTTCATATGTGAAAGCTGAAGATTCCAGTTGCCATATACTTGGCACATGTAAGCTAGTGTACAGCATGTAACATTGAACGCTGCCTTTTGCTCTCAACTGATTTGCTGTTGGATGTCACTCTTTTCAGAATGCTGTAGTGAAGTTTATAGCTGTAAAACAGAAAATATCAAAATAATTTTTTAGATTTTTCTTTATTTTAAATAAATTGAGACTATGATCAAGTTTATATAGTAAAAAAAATTTTTTCCTTAAGCAAAGTCCATATTTTTAGAGGCAATTGTAGAAATATGATTATGTGGGATAATGAACGAATGTGTAACAGATGCAAAAATGGCATAGACAAGAAACTGATCGATCTTTTCATCTCTGGTTAGCATGTATATATTCTTTGGTTATTAATATGCTCAGCTCAGACAACAGCTTCCCTCAATTTAATTTAATGCATTTAACTTTTAACTTGATGCCCCTATGGTGTGTTGGCTTTAAATTCCCACAAATCATGGAATTATAAGACATGAAGTCCAACACATCTAGAAAATTAGAGAGCTTTGCTATACCTCTTAGCTCAAAGATTCAGACTGGTGAAAAACAGGGAAATAGATAGTTATTTGGAATCTGAAATACATTTTTGTTACAGCATTGATCTTCAACTAGAAGCTGGATCCTCCTATTTTTTTTCCATAATGTTCCTTGAAACTTTCCAATGACTGTCATCATCAAAATTTGGTAAAGTGTTGTAAATGCATTTTCATTATTTTAAATGTTATTTTATTATTTTTGTAATGCATTGAAATGCATTTAAATTAAATTTCATGCTGAAATTAATAAGATTGTTGATAATACTCTGAATGATTGCTGCATGTTAGATGTACATGTTATATTCCTAGTGTGCCAGTTAGTTGGGAAAGTTGGACCTTAAAAAAGCAAGACAGGAAGAAAATCGACTTGTTTGAATTGTGGTGCTGGAGAAGCCTCCTGCATATTCCTTGGAAAGCGAAGGTGACTAACAAGCAAGTACTGGAATGCATAACACCTGACATGTCACTGGAAGGCAAAATCACAAAACTGCATCTCACTTATTTTGGCCATATCATGTGGGGGAGTTCACTAGGGAAAGCTTGGAAGAGTTAGCGATAAAAGGAAATCAGGCCACCATAGAACAAGTTGGGTGGACAACATCAAAACTAACACTAGCCAGAGCATAGAGCAAAGAAGTAGTACAAGATCAGAAGATATGAAGAGACCTAAATGGATAAACATCATCATTGTGCCAGTTATCAAGACAACAAGACCTGTGGATTTTTCAGGCAAAGAGGCTGTCGGAAATTATTATTTTACAATATTGGGACGAGAAATATATACAAAAAGTGTAGCAATGAATTGTGCATATGTGCTGTGCTTTTTGTTTGTTCCTTTTGTTTGGCCTTTTGTTGTTTTTTTTTAGAAAGAAAAAAGACTTGTGAGCAATTCATTTTGGAAGTTAGACTGTTTATATAACTTTTAAGACTATTGAGCATTAATTTTAATATTATATTATGCTGTTAATATTGCTCTATGCATGCATATCTTTTCTACCTTAGAAATCAATTTGATATCATAAAACGCAAGCAATGCATTAAAAAGCATTCAGTAAACACAGACATTGAAAATTTCATCATTTTTAGTTTATGTCACTGTAGCACATGAGCTTGCTTATTTTTCTGTGGATTTGCCCACTTTAATGATATAGCCAGGATCCCTTGCTGCCCCCTACATGCTTATGAACCATCCAGTTCAGCGATCTGCCTGAAAAAAGTTTCTGACTTCCACATAAAATTGTGGCTTAGTTTACTCTCTTTATTCATCTAGCATTATAGTGTTAGTTAATCAACATACTGTTGTTAATCAGTCTGTTGTTCTCATATGGAACACTGAAATTGGAATGATGTAAATCAGCTTTTACAAACTTGGCAACTTTCAATTTATTAGGACTAAAGCCTAAAGAAGTAAGAGTTCTGAGAATAGCAGCCTCAACATGGAGATTGATAGACTGAAGAAGGTTGATGGTAAACCAATCTGAGTAGAAGGTATAGCAATAGCAATAGCACTTAGTCTTATATATCACTTCATAATGCTTTACAGCCCTGTCTAAGCAGTTTACAGAGTCAGCATACTGCCCAGTTTAGGTCCTCATTTTACCAGCCTTGGAAGGATGGAAGGCTGAGTCAACCATGAACCGGTCAGAATTGAACTCCTGACAGTGAGTTAACCTGCAATACTACACTTTAACCACTGGACCACCATGGGTATACAAGGTATGAAGCTAAAAGTACTTACTAGCCCTTCAGATAATTCTCTGATTTTGAGTATAAACAAAATGACACATCCAAGGACTCCATATCATACGAGGAGTATATGTTTTTCTATTGACTTCCAGTTTATTAAGCAGATGGCAGGGTGCCAGGGACCAATACTGCATTTTATTAATGTGCCAAAAGAAGAAGATAATGAGACAATGACCTTTCCATCTAGATCATAGAAAAAGCACTTTAATAGCACTTGGCACCCAAATGACTGCTTAAATTAGCATGAATTTTAATAGTTTCTTGTCAGTGCTCCTCCCTCCTCTGCTATCAGCTATAGACAAAACTCTCACAACTAGAAGTTAAATGGCACCACTGCAGATTGAAATGAATTATAAGATCCACGTGAAAAATTATTTCCCATAAAAATAAATCAAGATATAAAATTCTTTGGATATAGAAATCTATATTTTTGGAGCAGATTCTGGTATATTTTCTTTCTGAAAAGACTAAGGATTTTTTGTTAAGGAAGTGGATCTTTCAGCCAGTGGAAAGTTTCTGTTGTGTGAATCTTCAGTCTCCACTGTGGCTTGAAATTGTACAGTTCAGAAGGATCAACTTTGACAAAAATTCCTCCTAGTTCTACTCTTTTTTTGTTCATGCCAAAGGAAATTCAAGCCAAATCACTTTGCCATTATACTATTTTATACAATATCAAATCAATAATCCTGTTATTTTCTCTGCAAGGACCAGTGGAAAAGACTAGGATAATAAAAAATCATTAAATGCCATCAAAACAGAAAGAAATATCAAGCATTGTTTCAACATAAACAAAAAACACGTCCTTTTTATGGTGCCTTCAGCAATATATGGACAGTTCTGGCCATTCAAGCAGAAAGACTCCATGGCAGTTTGAAAGCACTTCCAAACCTTTGTAATCTCATAACATCAACAGCATTCCAGAACTGAGCAGATATATTTGTAGCTCACTTGTATAGGACCACCATAAAAGTATCATTAGCAAAAAAAAAAAAGGCATTTGTATGGGACTTGTAGTTGCTTCTTCTGATTTTCAAGAATTCTTTCCCGAGCCTCTGAGGTCTTAATTTTTATCTGTTCCAATGGTAACAATTTTGGAGAGATTGAGATGTGTATTGTGGACATTATTGAAGTGTTCTTCAATATGAGTCCAAAGCATTTCAAGACAAATTAAATGAAAAAATCAATAAATCTAATATCTGATATTCATCTTCAGTTTTTTCAAAAACTGGCAAATATGCATGATTTAGTGAGACTAATCCAAAAGGGAAAGACATCTCTACAAATTACTATGAAAATATCTGACTGTTCACCTACCGTGGGACATGTAGTAGTTTAAAGAAGAGAAAAAAAACAGGAAAAATAACATACAGAAAATCTTTTCCCTTAGCATCAAAAGGTTGTTCTAATATGACACTACACTATAGCTATTTTTAACTTACAATGCCACATGTAAGAGACCCAACTGTGCAGTTACTCAGATATCAAATCTAGAGTAGAGCCTAGATTTTGGCTGATTTGAGTTTTGAAAATCTAATAGAACGAGTTGATTTCACTAGCATAACAAAAAGAAGCAAAACTATGGTGTAATGTATTTTTGTAAGTGGTTGTCCTCTGAATAAAAAAAGTAGACTAGAAAAAAAGAAAACCGCTATCACATTTTTCTCTTGTGTTCAGTGCTAGATCACAAAAAAGAAAATGTAATATATCATTTTTATATATTTTGCAGGAGGGAGGGAGGGAGGGAGGGAGGGAGGAAAGAAGGAAGGAAGGAAGGAAGAAAGGGAGGGAGGGAGGGAGGGAGGGAGGGAGGAAGGAATTATAATGATATACCATTTCATCCATTTCCTCTGAACTGGTGCTTAGTTTTGAAAAAAAAGAAATGCAGATTAAAAGAACAGAGAAATAAATGTTTATTAAATTGTATTATCATTGTACATGCCAGTTTCAGAGCACTAGTTACTTCTTTTCTCAAGATTCTTAACATTTAAAAATTTAATGTAAAGAAGGAAGGGGAGATCAATTAAGATCAAGTAAATAAGGAAACAATATACTATAGTTTCAGCTGCACATACTAGACTGAGTTATAGGGTGAGATTGTAACAGGCATCAGCAGTGGGAAATTCTAGCAGCGAAGGAAGCCATATCTTCTGTCTTTTTATTGTAAAAATGCATAAGCATCTGGCATGATTTAGGAATCCATGAAGAGCATGCATGTTCAGTGGTAGCCTCTTTCCAAATCAACATGCAGTGCACTAGCCCAAGTAAGTACTGAAGCAGTGGCCATTCAGAATTATCCCCATGTCTTGATAAAATTTAGTTTAGACACTACTGAGGATGGGAGTAAGGAAATTCTTTTTCCTCATTCACAGGCACTTAAAGGCTTATATTGGCCTGTAAAATAGGAGCAGAAACATTATGAATCTGTACCAGTAGATAAATTCATAATATGTCCCACTGCAATCAAGAGGCAAAAAGTTATGCCTTACTTACTAATCAGGGTTAAACCCTAAGACTTCATTTAATTTTTTTCTACTGACTTGCTTACCAATGCTACATGCTCTGAAGTCAATGCCCAGCAAACAAAGAAGGTTTGGGGGATATTTTTTACCCAGGTTGAAATTAATCCCTAAATTAGCTACACTCTAATCTTTATTATTAAATATTTTCCACCCTGGAAGTATACTCTTTCCTATCCCACCCAACACACAAAAGAAATCCTTCAATTGTTCATTGAATCCTGTATGCCCTTGTTGCAATATAAGAGTCTACACTTTTTCCTCTAAAACATCTGACAGCAACCATTGTGAGACACAGATCCAGTCATTGACAGTTTCTGCTTAGAAACAAGAACGCTGGAGTACAATATCCTGGCAGCTTTATTGCTTTTTTCTTTTTTACACCCCATATAACCATGGTTGCACCATTAAAGAAGGACAATTGTGATAAATAACTATGAAAAACAGATCCAGTAAGATGGATATTCTAGTGTAAACCATATGTCTTTGTCCGGCGCATCTGCAGAGTCATTTCTAAAAATGCCAGGCTATTAAACAGCACGATTTCTTACATTTCACAGCCATCCAGCATAACAAGAGCTGGGGGGATCAGTCCAGAGCTTAAACTCAGGAGGGCAGAGGGAAATGCTAGATCTTTAATTCCTTCAAGCTTAGTAGTTTCAAGAAATGGAGCTTGTATTCATATGAGAAGAATAAGGTTATGCACCCCCCAGCTTTCTTGTAATCTGGATGCCGCAATAATAAAGGGATGCTCATTTGAATGTGTAGGGACCAACCAGCAGGATATAATTTGTGAATGACTATTGATATGAATTATATTGGTATTTGGGGACCTCCTGTCAATTGTCATAACCTTTCTTTGTAAATTCATGGGGAATGTGGAACCATCTTTCTCTTTTCTAACAAATGGAATAGGCAATGTGCCACTTTTCTTATTCACTTGTTTTTCATTCATTTGAGGGTTTATTGATTTCCTTCAGCCCTTAAAACTCTCCTCTTCAACCTAAAAGATTCCTAAAGTGATTTACAGAATAATAAAAACAAATCAGTTCTTGCTTTCTGGCTTGCAATCTAAAAAAGTTGCAACATAGAAGCAAAAGATCATCTGGAGGGAAAACTACTTTTAAAAAGAGAGAGAAAGAAATGGATGTGCTATTTCATACTATTTAGTGACTGTAGAGTCTGTAGTTGGCAAACAGAATGAATGGGCCTGTTTATGTTTGTAATGGGTTTCTATATTACTGCAGGTTGAGATATGTTCCACAGGTATCACTTAGGAGCAGAAAGAAGCAGGCTGGAGTTACAGGGCATTGGAGGGTTCCAAGATGGCCTCTCCGAATTGTTGGAACTGGAGCAAGACCTCTCACCTTTAGCATTTAAAATATCTACCTGAGATCTTTTCCCCCCCATTGGATTTGAAGGATAACTTGATAAAAAAAGGCCTCTAAAAATGTAATTGCTTATGGACCTCAATTTCTCAATATTAAAAAAATCAGATGCATCTCTGTCTTCAGGTTTATTTGGTATTCATTTAGATGTGATTTTAACTTTTTATATTCAGTTTTTTCTTTTAGTTTTGTTAGCTATCTTGAGTATGAACTAGGGTACAAAATGGGACATTAATTAATTAATTAATTAATTAAAAAATAAAAAAGCTCAAAGCATCATTTTTTTTCTTCTATAAAATAAAAAAATAGCAAAGATTTACGAAACAACATTATGGTTGGTTGCACAGTCAGAGTGGATTTGGTATTTTACAACATAAATGGAGTAAATGGCAAGAAAGATCAAGAACATGGTGTTTTTTCTTTACAGCTTCATTGCCAAGTTAAGCTACTTGGCAATGAATGTATGTAGACCAGCCAGATTTTTTTAACCAAAAACAATGCAGTTAATTTTCACTTGGTGATGACAATTCTTGATCTTTCTTGCCCTTTTCTCCACCATTTCTGCTTTCATTTTTGCTACTTTTTTATTTTTATCCACCTCCTTTATTCAACCTGCATTCTTGTCAACTTACTTCTTTGTCTTCAGATTATACAGAATAATCAAAAAGTATTTTTTCTAATTTTGGCTAGACTGTCCCTCCCTTATTTAAAAGGGAACCTCATAGTTCTCAGTTAGGTCTTATCATCTTCATAGCTGTTGTGATGAGATTGTACCTCAAAAGAATTTGGCTTCATGATGTTCTCTCAAGGAGATTCCACTTTGGGCTGTGATTTAAGTGGGATTGCTAACTTAAAAGCTCAGGTAGACAGCCTGAGCATTTTCATATCACCATCATGATCTTTCTTCAACCCCAGAGAAGTAATTTGAAGGTGAACTATGACAGTTTTCACCTATGCCAGTTTGAAATGTTTATAACAAGGAGTGAAAATCACTGTTCTGCCCCAAGGACTTGCAAACTCCATAACTCCTATCCTGAAGAAAAGGAAAAAAAGAGGAAAAAAAAAAAACAGCTCGGTACAATAGTTGCAGGTTACTGCTCCAGTACTGAAGGGAAGATGGAAAAATATCTTAATTTGGTTGGGATGGCTAGAATACTAAGGAGCTTCAAAGATGGCCACCAGAAAATTCACTTACCTGATTGTAAGTTTGGCGACAAGAAAGAGGGTAAGGCAGGTGTTATGTCCTGGGCTTGCTGAATTACTCAGCAGGCTCAGGAAATGCTGCAGAGAGTCCCAGGCAGACCACATGGTTGCCCGGGACCAGACTGGCTGTCTCCAGCCTTGCGCGCATGCACAAGCTGGGAAACCAGCCTTGCATTGATTGGTTGATGCTGTCCTTGCAAGGAGACTACAAAAGGCCTGTGCGCCATTTTGTTCAGTGTTCTGTTGAAGGGAGTGAATAAAGAAGACTTGCTTTTTGTTACTCGCTTCATCTCAATGTCTTTGACTCACGAACAGAACAGCAAGTATTTCTTTACAACAGGGAAACCATATTCTTCCTTCCTGTACATAACACTCTTTGTTCAACTGTACTTTAGCAGAACTAGACATTAATTCATTCTCCAACTCTATGGATAAATGAATCCTCTCTCATTTTCAACTCCTTTTTATATGACAGAGCTATTTCCATGCCCTAGCCAATGACTAGGCATTCTATATTAAGCATTCATACTAATTGAAAAAATAAATCACCCAGCACAAAAAATTAAAAATGTGTAACTTTTTAGAAAAATAGTTATGAGACTTGGTTAGTCTGAGTTTTTATATTTTAGTTTTTATTATTGTTTGCCTTCTTAAGCATTTAGTTGGAAACTAAAAACAAATCAAGTAAATAACATCAATCCAACTAAAATGACTTTGGCATGCTTCTAGAAGCATCTGTTTTGTGTGTGTGTGTATGTGTGTGTGTTTGAATCCTGTTTGAGATGGTTGCCAAAACCCAAACTAGGCTGAATTCTGAACATGCTGGCAGATGTTCACAATGGTCTTATTGCTTGGGAATTTTCAAGGCCCAGAAGTTTTTCTCACTTTTTTTCCTATGCCAATCATTGCCTTTGAACCTGTCTACCAGCTTAGTGCTACAGTTTTTTGCAGCAAGCCAGAAAACTGAGATGAAATATATTGATCATTAAACTGTTGTGTGCATCTTCTTGGCATTTAAAGGAAATACCCCATATGTGTGTGATGTAAATGTTTTATCTATTTATTCTGTTTATTTAGATGCCATCTTTCAGGGCTGAAAAGTCCTCCCTAGACTTTCTGTGAGTGTATGTGTGTAATGAGATTCTAAACTAGTTTACAGAATCAGAATTTAAAATCAGTCAAAACAGCCAGAAAAAGAGTAAGCATTTATTAAGTGATCCCCAAACAATATGATGCTTGTACTGTATTTCCTGTATTTACACGTGGAACTGCTCTGAGGTAGTTGTTGGTTTTTCTTATAAAACTGAACCCTTGTGAAGATAAAATAAGTTCAACTTCTTCAGCCAGCAGCCTATTCATGTTTCTTTCTTTCTCTTTCCCTCTCTCTTTGTATTGTAAAATATAATCAAACTTGCAGCAAGGCCAAGCCCAGAAGGAGCTTGCACCAGCCACTTCTCTCCACCTTTATTCTCAGCATCCTACCGATATGTAGCAGCCACCCGGAGTGTGCTTGGATGATAATACATTTTGTGCTCTCTCCGTTTTTCCCTCCTTAAGATTTGTTTAGAAGACAACCATTACTCCCATTTTCAACTGCATGGGGAGACATGTCCTGAATTGTTTTTTTCTATCATCAATACACAAATGCAAAGGACTGTTCAATGTTAAGGAGGTGCAAATACACAATACTCTTTCCTCTTCCTAGTTTCCCCACAACAATAACCCTGTGAGATGAGTTGGGCTGAGAATGACTGGCCTAAAGTGACTCAGACTTTCATGCCTAAGGCAGGACTAGAACTCATAGTCTCCCACTTCCTAACCTGATGCAATAACTTGCCAATAACTCTCATTCCCCAGGTTCCATGATATTGGTTTCACTTCTCCTATATGAACGCCATAAAATGTAGAGAAAGGTAACATAGCATCTTTTTTTTTTCTGCCAGAGTTTATGATTTACCTCAAGTGAGAACAGAGAAAGTAAAGCCTCTACATGGTATGGGAATGGCATCAAAAAGCAAAGAGCTTGTTTATGAAAGGAAAAGGGGAGGAAAAAAATCCAGGTAGCTTGATCAAACCTGGAGATGAAGGAAAATGAAAAGAAAAATGTTCCTCCAGGATAGAAAAACACAAACCAATCAGTTTTTGAAGTGCCAGCTGTTCCACAGCAACAAATCTCTAGGGATTTGGGGATACAGCAAGAAAGCCAGTGTTAAAAACATGAATCGTCAGTCCATGTTTTTTGTAGCAGAATGAGGCAGATCGCCAGAAAAGATTGTGGAATGTAACAGATCCCAGACTTAATTCTTGAATAATTCCTTTTATCCTTGAAAACACTGGGCACTTTCAGGAGAATAAAACCCATTCAGTAAAGGAGATTCTTGACAGGCCTAGAGCAGGAGGGCAAGTCAGAAAAAAGAGGCCAGGGCGGTATCTTAGGGAACTCACAGATAAGGCTTTTATTATCCTAAGCCTTTAAAGAAAGCCCAAAGAAAGCTCTTTATTTCAAAATACACCCAATCCAGAAGTCTGTTGAAAGATCAGCTACGCAGCTGGGCCAAATGGAGTTGAATTCAAAAGAAAGCCAATGTCAAAAACCAAGAATTTGGTTGTTTGATGTGGTCTAGCGTAGACACATTCAGGGGGGCAGGACACATTTCAGAAGCCTTGCAGGTCAGACATCACTCCTTTCCAAAAATTACCATGGAGCTATATTTTATCACTGATAGAATGTAGAAAACATTAAATACCTGGGTAACAATTATATTATAGTCAGTGAATTACATTAATTTGATTTTAACCACATTTAAATTAAATAAAATGGCAATGTCTTCAATCCACCAACAACTCTGACATACCATCAAAAGGCCTAGCAACATCCTTAGTACAAAGGTTTTCAACCCCTTATACTAGGACCTATATACCTGTTGATATGTAGTGTAGTACAAAAGTCCCTAACCCCCGGACTACAGCCTGGGACTGGGCTGCAGCCTGTTCAGAACCTGGCTGCATAAGAGGCAGGCGAGTGCGCACATCTCGTTTTTGCAAGCTGTGAGCATGCACACACCTGCCGCTCACACAGAACCATTTTCTCTTCCTGCCAGTCTGCAAAGCCAGAAAGATTGGGGACCACTGGTGTAGTGTGGTGCAAACAATATGGTGTATTTGGCACCATGTGAATTGTTAGTAGGAATTATTGGAATATTTGTTATAGTGCCCTCACATGGTATAGTACAACAGCTTGTGATGATGTTAGCATTCAAATGGTTTTGATTCCTTATGATATGCATTTTAAGCACAGGTTTGTTTAAAACAACAGATTGAACATTAGAGTTGTTAAGACAATTTTAACGTGGATCTAGTGCAAACAACTGGGGCAAAGTCTTGTAGAGTTACCGTATCTGAAATACGTTTGAGGCTTAGGATTCCTGAGGAGGCGGACAAAGTCCTCCAGATGTGATCTCAGCCACCTATTTATTAGGTGGTTAGTCAAAGCTGCACTGGAGGGACTTTGTCTTTGGGTCCATGCAGTGATATCTCCTCATTTGAGAGAGGCAATTGTTCTCTCAGCCTTGAAAGAGTTGATGAGATCTGTCCCCATCCACAAGAGGCTAGTGCCAGATACAACAATGTTGGACAATTTGTATTCAGTTTCTAATCTTCCTTTTTAAGGAAAGTTTTTAGGAAGTAATTCAGCTTCAGTTCCAAGAACCTTGGAAGAAACAGATTATCTGGGCTCATTTCAGCTAGGGTTTAAGTCAGGCTACAGTTTGGAGATACACTGAGTTTATTGATTACGTGTCGTGGAATTGGCTAGTAGGGTGGAGTGGAGGAGGCAGTGCATCCATCCTTGTGATGCTTTCAGCAGCTTTTAATACTGTTGATCATGATATGCTTTTGGACTGGCTGTGAGGAGTATAGCACTTAGACTTATATACTGCTTCACAGTGCTTTACAGCCTTCTCTAAGCGGTATGCTGATTTATGACCATAATAAATATTTGATTGATTGGAAATTGTGGTATCCTTTCTGTGGTGGTTGTACAGTGATGGACAATGCCTCATTATGCCAGAGGACCCTCATGTTACACAAACTGTACTGGTAACAGTTGACTTCTAGATGCAATTCAAGATGCTGCTTGTTATCGGCAAAGTCCTTCATGGCATAGGACTGCCTATCTGAAGAATCTCTTTGATTTTTTTTTCAGGGAAATTTGTCATAGTCAATGCACTTCGTGTCCGTTCAATAAAGCAGTGTCATCTCACAGGAGTCAGGAGGTATCTACCCTCTGGGATGATATAAGCCCAGAGATCTAGATGGCCCCCATCCTGATGACTTTCAGGAAACAATTCAATACTTGTCTGGATAAAGACTGAGCCAAAATTTTGGATTTATTTATTCCCCTTGGACTGCTTACGATCTTTTTTTCTTTTTTCTGTTTTTTATCTTTGTTTTTAATTATAAACTATCCAGAGTCATTGGATATTGAGCAACTTATAGATTGTATAAATAAATACAAGGGTCTTGGTTTTTTTTAAAACTTGCTTAAGTGTTTTCTTCATTCTTTTAAAAATCTGCTTGAAATCATATACCATTGGCTCTTTCTATCTAGAAGAAATTCTAAGGACAGAGTAAAATCATAAACTGATCTTGAAATCATTTTCTATATTTATGTTTACTGACCTCTTGGAAGTATCTCACCTACACCCTGCAATTAAGTCATGACTTACTTTCAAAAAAGGTATAACTTCATAAGTGCCTAGAGGGGCTATAGCACAATCCATGGGTAAAATGAGTAAATAAAACATAAAGAGTCATGCCACTGCATTCCAATTCACTTTAGGCAGAACATTTATTGTTAGGTGAGAGACTTCTGTCTTTATTGATTGGGTAGTTATTTATCATTCTTCAGATCTCAATGATTAAAACTCAGATGTACTTTTTCTGGCAACTTGGCTGCCAATAATTACTGGGGATCAACATGATAGTACTTAAAGAATGAGACCACGAGAGTTGGGCAGTCAGAGATAGTGGATAGTACACTCCGGCACTACTGTTCACACCCTACAGATTCTACAGTGATAAAAAGTATTCATGGTTCACTAATTACAACTTCCTTTTAAGGTTGCGCTGGACTCAAAACAACCAGGCAGTTGTAGGGGATCCAGTGGTGCCATGGCTTAATGATGCTGGAACTGCAAGTCAGCAATGGTCTGCACTCCAGTGGTTCAAGCCTGGCTCTGAGAGATGGAGTGTATTCCCGTTGCTTGTTCCCCAGTTCCTGAGGTAACATGACATAAGGCAAGCTGAGATGAGATGGGCAGAGGAGCCTGGAAGAACCAGCAACCTGAGCGCGGCTAGTTAGGGGTGTAAAGCTAGCTGTGGTTCCGCAAGGATAGGTGTGCAAATGCCAAACAGAATGAACTAGCAATCTAGATGTGAAGACTGCATTGTGTCTAGCATTTGTAGATTTCCCTGACATTGTATGCCATATGCTAAATAAACAATAAAAGTCCAGAGAGCAAAACCATGTGTCTAAGAAAAAGCAGCAGTGGCTAGATGTTTTCTATGGCTATTGCTTTCTGATCATTTGCTCACCCTCAACTCTCAGATTAAATTAATCAAATAAGCCAAGATAACAGCCTGGAAAAGAAAGAACTACCTCTGTAGGACTACAGTGGTTAAAACCTTCCCACCATTTAGAGCCTATTTGATGTTCAGAGTCTTGTTGGCTTACCTTCTGTGGAGAAGAAGGGAGGAAGGCCTTGCTTTTGCCACACAAATAATGAAAGCAGATGGGATTTTTGGTGTCATTAAAACTGTCCCAGCTTGTTGCCATGACAACCAGTGGGAACACTTTTTTTTTAAAATCCCTCCTTTTCTTCATTAAAGGTAACAGCAATGGCACTAGATAAACTAAAGAGATCCCTGCTGTGCAAATCAGTTTCTCAATAAATAAAATGATAATGTTTTGTATGTTTGGAATGCTGATCGCAACCGAAAGGCAGTCTGGGAATATCTTTTGTGGGGGTGGGAGTGGTAAATGATGACTTAAAACAGACTAATATTTGCTTACAGGGTCACTAGAGTATGTATGTGTGGCAAAGCAACTTAGAAGATGTAAATTTGAGCAAAACTACAAAATTGCTGAAATAAATTCTGCACATGTGACTCAGGTTTCATTGGAATTTCAAGAATTGTTTTTGACCTGATTAGATAAAGGCCTTTATGACCTTCCAGGTGCTGCAGGAGCCAGGGTGTGCCAGAGTGTGCCAGTGATCTGTCAGGATTCATTAGTAGCTGGGAGCTGTTTCAGAACTTGGCATGTTCCTGAGAACCCGCCTTCTGCCACATACTTCTCTACGACCGGTGAGAGCGCACAGGGTCGGCCTCCTCCGGGTCCCGTCAGCGAAACAATGTCATCTGGCGGGCCCTAGGGGGAGGGCTTTCTCTGTTGTGGCGCCCACCCTCTGGAACCAACTGCCTCCTGAAGTCCGCGTTTCTCCAACTCTCCCGGCCTTCCGGAAAAACCTAAAGACTCATCTTTGCCAGCAAGCCTGGGGATGATTGTGGTTGATTGATGTATCGAATGTGTGTTTATTGTTTTTTAGATATTCTGTTTGGGCTTTTTATATTTTATTTTTTGTTATGTATACGTTGTTAGCCGCTCCGAGTCCCCTGGAGAGGAGCGGCATACAAACCCAAATAAAATAAATAAATAAATAAAATAAAGTATTACATGTTTACATGTTGCAAGGGTTTTTTTTAATTGCTTTCCCACAAGGACAAATCTGTTTCATCTACCTCTGTCTCTCTCTGTGCATATGTATGTTCATTTGTGTGTGTTTTCTACATGGTGGATTGTTCTTATTAGTCTGTATAGCATATGAGGTATGTGTATCAGTGCTCAGATAAAACTAATGCAAAATATAAAAAAAGAAAAAACAAAGAAAGAAAAGAAGTAACTTTCCCCTTCATCCAAACAAGTATAACAACTTTAACAACTTATCACCATCTCTTAAAATAGAACAAACAATCTCTTGCATATCATATCTCACCTCATTCTGTATAAACAAATCTTTAAAACCTCATCATCCATCCTAATCAGCAAAAATCCATTAAGGATAGCAGAAACAACAACCCATCTGTTATGAACTTGATCTAATAAACCCATGTGAATTCCTTCCTTTTAAGTTTATATCACATTTATATTATTAAGCAAATCATCCAAACTTTATCATTCAAATCTAGTGAGGAAAAAAAATCCAATAGAAGTTACCAAAGATAACAACATAATTCTTTTAACCTTAATCAGATTAAATTAAAATATAATGTTTTAAATGTTTATCTGTGTCAAAAATATTGCAGTTCTTCAAATTCCCTGAGGTGTAAGGGTGATATTAATTTGAAATAAGCATGGTAATTATGCCCTAAGGTTGCAGTTATAATTTTGGGTGGTGCTAGCTTCTTTAATACATTGAGATATTTGTATAGATGGCTTCTGTTTTTCTCTGTAAAAAAAAGAATATAATACATCATTGCTGTACAGTTCCAGTATTTTCAGTATTAAAGAAATGAAATGAATTCCCAAAAAATCAAAATCTAGAAAATATAGATCTAAAATTCTTTGTGTAAACACATGTGTGTTTTAACAGGCTAAAGGGCAAGTATATTGATAAAATCCACTGCTAACACCAGTAGCCTTTTTTCTTTAGTTGGCTGTATTGCAATAGGAAATCGGTAATGCAGAAATATTTTTTAATGACAATATATATTTGGAAAAGCATGTGAGTACAAATGAAAATTGCCAATATATTACAAACTTTGTCTTATTGTGGTCTTCATGGGCTCAGCTTTTCTGGGTATGCAAAGGGAAAATACAGCTTGTATATCATTTTTTGTTACATCTATTCGCTATTCTATTACTCTTCTAACTCTATAGTATACAAAACAAAAATAGACAAATCTTGTTTCATTAAAACAGAGGGAATTTAGCTTCATATGCATCTCACCTGATTTTCTGTAGCAATGCCATAACTATTAGAAGATAGAATTAGTGCAGTTGAATTATTTGCTTTCATATTTGCAAAATTGAAGATGCTCTAATTTTACTATGTAAATTGATGCAATAAATTAATTTTTACTTTTTATTTTCTTTTCACCATCCTAATTCTGATGAAATATACTTTAATATCCCACATTTTACTGAATTGTTTATGTTTTGTAGTATAAAAATTATTTCTAATTCAGATTTCTATGCTAGTTCAAGTTAGAAGTTATCAGTATGAAATTCAATTAACATATGGAAAGGATTCATCTGGTAGCACTGTAGTGTACAATTTTGTTTTGTTTGTTTGTTTTTTTAAAAAAGGGGGGGGAGAGGTTTTGGAGCGACAATGCCTTAAACTCATACCTGCTGGGATAATTCCAGTAGTAACCAGGTTTCCACATGATGGTGGGCCTAGCCATACAAGACCTCCTAGCCTGTGGGAGATTTTCACATGTTTAACAACCACAACTGGGAGAGCTAGATTGCAGTCATTGAGTGAAGCAGTTGCGAGGGTGGCTTGCTTAATGACCCCAAATAACTTGCAACCCAAATTCTGGGGTGAATTGAAGTCATAAGACAAGGACTACTTGTGGTATGGCAAGGCAGAATTATTTTAAAATTATTTTAAAAAGATAAAAATCCTTGAATGCTGAAGCCAATGAGCTTCCCTCTCGATTTGCTGCCACAACTACCGGTATTAGAAGATAGAACCAGTGTGGTTGAGTTATTTGATTGAGCAAATATCCCATAGCTGTTAAAGAGTCTGCTTTAAGAATATAATACTTCTCCATCGAAAGGCAGTATCTTGGCCACCTTATCTAATATGATACGATATGTTAATCTGTTCAGATTTAAAAGCACAATAAAATTTAGTAATCCTTATTTCAAATAACAGTAAGAATTTATTTTATTCATACAATTATTCCGGTAAAGATTTACAGAAAATATTTTGCTGTATTAAATTTAAATCCCTGACATGCTGTCATTTAATTCAGAAGCATAATAGCATACTTATCAAGATCTTAATTGAGCAAAATCCTTCTTTATTCTTCTTCTGTTCCCATGCCAGATCTCTTTATACACTCACTGTAGGCTACCAATTTTAGACATGTTAACATTACAAGGAAGATTATGGGAGTTTTCTCATTAGGGCTTGTATACTTGGAAAAGATATACCTTTTTAGTGCTAGAGTCAATCTTTGACAATTGCCTGAACAAGCCCCTGCAATATTCTTGGCAAGATTTCAGAAGTGACTCACCATTGCTTCTTTCCTAGAGCTGAAAGAGAGTGACTGGCCCAAGATCACCCAGCTTGCTTTGTGTCTAAGGCAGGACTAAAGTCTCATGTTCTCCCGGTTTCTAATGATGCTTTAACCACTACACCAAATTGGCTTTTTTGCATCTTTTAAATCTTACATCTTATAATATGAGAATAAACAGTGAATAATTATATTCCCATGGTTTGCTGTATGTCATTGTGCTGAAAGGTTACATATCTCTCCTGTGCAGAGATGGACGATTTCTCTTTTAGGATAAGTCAACATTTGATGAAAGGTTACCAAACAGATCCTTGGTTCATCCATTTTTTAAGATCCCTGCTGGAACAAGCCAAGCCATCCGAATGACCAGAAGCAAGTAAAATCCACACATATGGGATGTTCTACTTGTTTTCAAATCCCAAGACATTTCTTTGCTTCTTCTTGTGTAGAGTTGACTTTAACTGGCTTATTTAAAATTATTTTTTCCATCACGGCTAGATTAAATACAGTCACCAAAAGTGGGAATATTCAAATGCTGTGGACATAATACTTCAACTCATTCTAATTGTTCACATGATTATTAAAGTGGATCCAAATTAGGCCAATTCATTTGGAACAGGATGACCTTTGAAATAAATTGGAGGATTAAAAAATGCATTTTACCTGCAGCTGGTACTAGTGCTATAATTTATTTTCTTTGATTTTCACATGAAAAATGCTTTTACCTTAAATAGTTTTTAAAGTAAATTTCATTAACAAAAACCCATGGTCAGACTGAATAGCAAACTTTAGGCTTGCTATTTCAGCTAATGGCAATGATTTTATGAAGACCTCACAGTTCATCAAGCAAGCTCTAATACAAAGAATATTCCTTTAGAAGTAATTAAATGAGGAATAAGGCTAGGAATCTGTTCTGCGTATCATCCCTGGCTGGATTTCATCCCTTGCACACAAAATCCATTCCTGGTTATTCTTACAGTATAATGGAGAGCAAAAGAAAGAAAGGCTAAAGCTCCTGGGGCTTGATCCTAACTCTGTTTTCTTCTGTCTTTATGTATTTAATCAAATTTAATGGCTGCCTCAATCACAAACACAACTTTGGGCAGTTTAGAGAGTATAAATAATTAAGATTACCATGAGACACTAAAAGAAAAGTAACAAATAATGGCAAAGTTAGCAAACACCCATATCAGGGAAAATAGCATGACTAGCTGTAAAACCATGTAAAACACCCATCAGGGTACTGATCATAAATCATCCTGCTCCTGGCACTCCTCCTTACTTGCCAACCTATATTTAAAAGCCAACCATGAAACAATATCACACTCATCTTCATTTTATTTTGAACTTACACTAACCTAGGGAGGTAATGATGAGTGAAGAAACAGAGCATTAACTGAAGGGGATTGGTTGACTTTAGGAGCTGGAACTGGTGGGAATTGAAAAATAAATGGGGAGATCTTTCTGTGAAATTAAAACAAATTCCACTAGTAATTTTTTTATTAAAAGTTTTATTAATTTTTTAAAATTATAATCTTTAGTGCTTGTCTGGGTTCACATATTTAACATTAACTTCTTTAATATAAATCTATTCAGTACTGCACAATCCGGTATTTTTCCCCCTGATCCTCCTTTCTTCCCCATATTTTTCCCATTTTCCCCTCATTACACAACCACAGTTCTTGGTACTATTGATGTATACAAAGTTAGATATAAACATCTTCATCATATTTTACTAATATTATACAAATAACAATAATATCAGTTCATAAATCAATATCCTGTTTTTCGTGCTCTTGTTAGAGTTTGATTTCCCATCAATATTATAAAGTATCTTTATCAGTTATGATTTTCTCAATATTAATTACATTTATATAGCTAAAATTTTATTAATACCAATCCTTTTCTTTTTTTTTCATATTTCCCATAGCAAAAGAAGAAGAAAAATGCTATTTTATTTCTAAATCATATCTTTCATTCTAAAAGTCTAATTATATCTAAGGGTCATCCATTCTTTTAATTATATTCAAACTAGTATTTAAACATATGATGGCCCCTCTAATCGATCAAATATTCTATTTTTTAAATCTAACTCTTGCTTTCTTTCTTTGCCAAGTAGCTTTCCAAGCCAAGGCAATTAAATCGCCCACTTCAGCACCCTCCCTCTCTGAGGCTCTGGCAATCGGCTTTGATGGCTCTGTAAGCCTACAGAGCCACCAAAGCTGTAGCTGAATGAGCAGGTGAGGGGGGAACCTGCCCTACTTGTTCCATGACCACTTTCAGCTGAGCCACATTGCAGCAGCATTGGGTGCAATACACAAGACAGCAAACAGCCCCGCCACGCCAAACTGGCCGTTTGCCACCTCCTGCCCTATGCCGCTGTCATGAGGCCACGGAACAAGCCAGGTGGCAGTAAGAAACTGGTATACTGGTTTCTTACTTTGGCCCGACTTGTTCCGTGACTCATGGCAGCAGCATGACTTGTTCTGTGACTCATGGCCGCGGCCAGCAGCAAACAGCCACATCACACCAAAACTGGCCATTTGCTGCCTCATACATCGTGCCAATACCACTGCCATAAGGCTGTTGAACAAGCCGGGCAGAGGTAAGGAGCTGGTATACCGGATCCCCCCTTTGCCTGCTGCTGGAGGGCTGGCTCGGTATATGGAGCAGGCTATGGAGCCCCAGAGTGCACCGGTCAAGGGACCGGCAAGCTGTGGTTGCTGACGGACACAGTTGGCCCCCATGTGCTCGTGCTCACTGTGGTGTCAGGCAGCAGCTGCCCTGGTCCCTGCCTTGCCTTGCCTTGCCTTGCCTTGCCTTGCCTTGCCTTGCCTTGCCTTGCCTTGCCTTGCCTTGCCTTGCCTTGCCTTGCCTTGCCTTGCCTTGCCTTGCCTTGCCCTGCCCTGTGGCAATGGCACCCCTGCCTGGTCTCATCTCACCCTGCAAGATGAGCCTTCTGCCCACTGTCCCACCCACCAGAGATCTTCCTGGACCTCCCCCACCCTGTCCAGCCCCCACAGGCATCCCTCCCCATGAGCAAATCAAGGTGGCCATGCCCACCCTCCCCACATCCACCCAGTCTGCCATGAGCACTGCAGCCATGCCCACCCATTGGTCATGCCCACCACTGGGCCATGCCCACTCGGCACCTGATGATAAATAAGTGGGGTTTGGGATGCAGTTTGGGCACTCGGTCTCTATAAGATTCACCATCACTGGTCTATTTCCTCTGCTTCATCTTCTGATCTCTGGTTTATTTGTTTATACTTTGCAGTCATTGTCTGAGAACTTTTTAGTTGTGGATTTAATTTAGAGACTTGCTCATTTATATTATCTAAGTTATTTTTAGTCTCATTATGGTTTCTTTTTATGTCCTCTTTGTATGCAACAATTGTTTGATGAATTAGTTGTAGCATAGAGTATATTTCCTTCTGAAAGGTATTTGTGGGTTTTTTTTGAGGCATCATTCCTGGAGATCCTCTAATATCATCAGTCTCAGTAAGAGTAGAACAAAGTTTCCTCTAGTTTTTTGGTCTTTATATGTAACCTTTATAATCCAATAGATTCCAGAATGCAGGTCCAGTCCCAAAAGCAATATTTTATAGTGATCCTTTGTCTCAGGCATCCAAAAATTGTCAGTCAGGCAAGCTTATATTCCACAATGTTCAAAGTATTCAAAGTGTTCAACTTCCTTGAAAACAGCTCAAAAGTCTCTTTCCACCAGATGTACTCAAAGGTCATTTTTTTCTTTCTCTCCCACTAGCTCTTGAGATTAAAAGTCCAAACTCAGTAGGTGTTTATAGTTCAAAAAGGTCAGGGTGATAAGTATGCCAAAATATTTTCCTTTATTGCCAGATGTTCTCCCTTAAGCTAGGAGTCAACAAGCAGCCAGGAAGCTAGTTATAGTGCTGTACTCAAATCCACCACTAGATGTCATTCAAAATCCATTTTCCACTCTTAAGACACAGGATTGATTTTTTATATTTCACCTCAATGTTTTTTTTTTCAAAGAGAAAATCTTAACAATTATCTTAGTTCTCAAATTTTAAAACTGTAGCTTTATCTTACTTCTACTTCAATATTGTGTATTTCTGTCCCCCATAGAAATTAAAACACCGCTTCTGTTCACATTTGGAGATTTTTAGCTTCTTGGAAGTCTTTGCCAGGAAATTCAATTGTACAATAGTAAAGAAAGGATCAATATTCTCACCCAGTTCTAAATATGCTGTTTGCCATATGTTAATTGGTGCTTTCTTCTTTGGTTGTCAGTAGCTAATGGCTGGCCATAGGAATGTAGCCAGTCTTTCACCTGCCAGTTTGGAGGGCTTTTCTCAGATTGAACAGAAAGACAGCCATCTCTCTGTGATCAATAAGGCACCCTTCCTTCTTCATCGCCTCTTCGGGGTGACTTTAGGTCCTTTTTTAGTGCCCCCAGCAGGGCAAAATTGGGCACAGAAGGCAGAGTCTTAAACTGTTTTATGTGTGAAAAAAAATGTACAAAAAAACTTATTGAAATCATTCAGAGCTCTTATCAGTTGTACTAGGGTTACCAGGTTTGAACTGAAGAAATATGGACAACCAAGGACAGCAAAAAGAGAATTATCTTACTGCAACCGTTGAGTGGTCATTCATATTTTTGTCATTCAGATCTGATAAGCCTAATCCATAAATGCAGATCTGCTTATCCCTGTTTCAGCATCCAGGAACTTCCTAAATCACTTTAGGCTGAAGCCAAAGTGGGGTGAGTGATTTTCTTGAAAATCCCACTCTCCTAGAGTTTTGTTTTTATGCTTTATCATATTTTTTGGCCCATGTATTATGATCACTATTGAAAAGGTTAGGTTTAGTGGTCATGAAATGAAACCACAATGCCCTTAGCAGAACAATTACAGGAACGTTGGGGAGGGTGGTTGCAAGGCTTAGCTTCATAGGCAAATGTTGTCTTTTCCCTTTGCTGCTACTTCTAAGCAAGGCATCTCAGAAAAGCATCTATGCCCTACTTTTTAGCCTCCCTCCCTTTTCCTCCTTCCTGCATCACAGCATCTATTGCAGTGGGGCGACAGAAAGAGTCTGAAGCTCCCATCTCTGGGTCTCCACTGTCCTTCCCTAAAGTAAATGCAGGAATAGTTTCCCAAAGAGCAGAGTGGTTGACCTCTCCCACTTTATCTGTGAAGGTGCAAATCTATCTGTTCAAAGCTGCTTTCCAAGTGACTCTGATAAGAGGACTGACTACAGTTAGGACTGTAATCATTATTCAAAGCATTAATCAGGGGGAAATTATGCCTGTTGCTGATTAGCTAATTACTGCAATCAAATATTCTCTCTGCTCTTTGGAACCTTACATCCAGTATGGGGAGAGGACTAGGGAGGGAACTGGGACTCAAAACAACTAAGAAAAACAGGAGGGATGCATGGCTTTATCTCTTGATTCTCAGAGACCCCAAATGATCTTTGAGATTCCTAGAAAATGATAGGGAATGTGTTTTCTGAACTGGCTTTGGGCTTTCTCTGCTCATCCTCCACCCCTCAGGCTGTGAAACACACACTTTATCTTTGTGCAATAGATCACAGTTTTAATGCACAATGCCAGGACAGAACAAGAGAGATTTATTAGGGGAGAAACAATATTGTACAAAATTACCCTTGCTATTAGCACTTAAGTGCTGATTGGGTAACATCATCTGCAACTCTTTACATTGGAGCAGACCTGTTAGCTTTTGACTTGTATATTAATTTGCTAAAAATGACTTTGCTAATGAAGTGGTAGGGTGAGGTGGAGGTACTACGGTAGCAGGAGCATGGCATATGGCTCACTGTTTTTTGTGAACTCAGCCACTGGAGCTTACTCAACAGCCAGTGGTTACAAGGAGCCCATGGTTTCTATGAACTTGGGAATTGGATTACATAATTAGCCTTTCAACATTAATTAGGAAATAAATATGAAGGATGCGTTATGAATGGCCAGTGTTTATATGATGGCCAGTTCTTGGGAGCAGGGGAGAAAAAAATCAGCCCTGGTCATCTCAGATTATGTTCTGCTATTTTTACTAAAGCTGCATCAGGTAACCAAAGCTTATGAGGCCAAGTGTTTGCCACCCTTCTCCGCATGCAGTGGCTCCAATGGCTCCAGTGTCAGCTTGTTTTGCCATGGAGACTGGAATGGCTCAAAAATCAGACTGACTCCAAAAGGGCTCCAGTGCCAGCTTGTGTTGCCAGTGAAGATTGAGATTCTTTATTTTAATCAAGAAAAGGGTGGCTAAGGGACTTCCGGTTCTGGTACACGGCGACACCGGTCATGTCTACAGACTCGTCTCCACTCCGGCCGGGTTTTCTTTGCCGGTAGACCCCCTAGTGGGTCGAAAGTTGCCCTGGAGGGCCGACCACCAAGGAGGAGGCTTGCTGGTGACCGTGGGAGGGCTGCAGCTTCTCCTGTGGCTCCAGCTATCTCCTTAGGGCAGACGGAGCAATGATCATCCTGCAAGATGGCCGATTACTCTGCTGCACCAGCTAAAAGTCACAATTACATCTAAGCATAATAGACCCACTGCGGATGATCCAGGTGAGACCCCTTCTGCTCCTCTCTTCACTCTATTTTGTTTTTTTTATTGCCTGTAAAAGCTTTGTTGGAATTATTTCCCTGTCTTGAAAAAGCAGCTTTTGTATGCATGGGAAGAAAGGCGTTGAACAAAAGGATAGAACAAAATTTTTTAAAGACTACACTTTATTCTCATTTACTTTGGGATACAGAAAAAAATTCTTTTCTGAGCTGTACTATAATTTTATACTGGAAGATTATTTCTTTTTCCACTGTTTCCTTTAAAAGACAGAAAAAAGGGGGAAAATGGTGTCTGGAAAAGATTTTTTTAATTTACTGAGGACATCTAGTGGTGAAAAGTTAACATTGCAACTGCTGATTATTCTTTGGAGATGAGAAGGATTTGACCTTCAAACTATTCTTGAAGAGAAAAGATAAGCTGATGCAGCTGTGGGAATTGCAGGGATGGATATTCCCTAACTTTTATTAATTACAGCCTCCACTAAAAGAAAAAAGGGACTCTCTTCAATTACTATTAAAATGGAGAAACCTTATTTACAAACTGTAAACTTATATTGGAAAAGATTTATGAGGCTACTGAAGAAATATGTGCTACAATGAAAGAGATTACTACAGAATTAAGAGCCAGAAACTCTACTCCAAACCTTCAAACTGACTTTCAGACTACATCTGATAATTCTACAAACCAAAACATACTAGAAGAGGAATCAATTGAGATTAAAGAGGATTTTTTTTATCTTACAAGCATCTCATCTATATCTTTGAGGATCAGAAAAATCAAAGACTGAGATTTTAACCTTTAAAGCAATGAGGCTTTAAGGATAAGAGAAATAGATGTCCAATGCAGAGGTCAGGACGCTTTTTATTGTCTCAAATGATATTACAAGCAACAAAGAGAGATCTATCAGCTGAAAGAGAAGCTTTGTTATGGAAACCTGTCTGGCACAAAAAGAAGGCCAGAATAAGACTGAAAAGAGAAATTTAAAATTATATGTAATGGATCAAAGGCACTGTAGAACTATGGATTGATTTAAGGATTAAGATTTTGAGTTAGAACTAAGAGAAAAATGGGTGATTATTAGAATATATATTAAATAGATTAAGATTGTATTTTTTGGAATAATAGGTTTATTTGTATAAAAATTATTATGTAATGGAATGAAGAAAATTGAAGAGGTGTTTTAGATTTGGATTGACTTAATAATTAATTGAATGTTAATTTAATAAGTTGATGTTTTTGTTTGATAATATGGATGTTATTAGGTATGATAATTAACTGGATGAAATTTGAATCTCGTCCAATGGACTGGAATGATTTAAGGTTTGATATTATCTTGTTATCTTAAAGAGATTGATTGATGGATGGATTAGATATATATAGGATAGACTAATATTTTATTTTAATTAGAAGATATTAGTGGACGAAGAAATAAACAAGACTTATGATAAAATTAAGGAACTAGAATATACCTGAAAGGGATACCTGAATTGATAATGTGTTTCTTTACAGTTAAATTTCACTATGGTAATTGTAAATTCATAAAGCTCCAAAACAGGTTTAGGATTAATAGAAATTTAAATTAGAAATGGATTATCTTAAATATATTAAGCTATTTGAGGGAAATAGAGAGGGAATGTTTAATGTATTGTTTTGAGTTATTCATATATGGTTTTATTTTTGGATGTTTGATTACCCCAGCACCACAGTGTGTCTTGAGCACTTTGTTTTAAGAATTAAAAAACCAATAAAATTTGTTTCAAAAAAAGAGAAAAGGGTGGCTAAGGGATAGCTGGATGCTTCTCCACCCCACTTTCGGTGCAGGATGCTGCATGGAAAGTCTAGCATCCTAAATTATCCAGCCTACAGAAAGAGTGGGAGGATGAATTTAGGCCTTTAGACAGATCCAGTTTCCCAATCCTGTTTATAAGATAAAATCTCCACTGGGGAAAACATTTTTGGAGGAGAAAAAAAAAGCTAGAGTGGCAGCCGGTCTGATTGTTTCAGTGGATGAACAGTACATGATGTGTGACCTAGTCTGAGAGAAGAAACAGCTTGCTTAAGGCCACTTTTCTGTTTATGGGAGAGACATGAATCAGTCCAGGGACCTCCCAAATTGTCATTCAGCCTCTTTGCCAAGGCAGGTGGCTCCAGTTGATATGCAGAGGTTGTGCTGTCAAAGGCATGCTAAGAACAAACAGCTTGTTCCTGACCTCACAGTGAAGTCATTCAAGAAAGAACTTTCTTAACACATAGAAGCAGCATGAATAATAGCTACTGGGGCAGGTTGTTCCCAAGTTCACTTTTAAATAATGAAGGGGGAAAGAGAGATTTTATTTTTATTTTCCCTATGGTTTCTGACAGATAATGGTGGAATAATTACATTTTAAATTGATGTACAATTTCTACCCAGGATTTTTTTTAAAAGAGAGAGTGTCTATGAGAGAGAGAAAAAAGGGAAAAATGTAAATGCTAATTGCTGTTTCAAATTCAGAATGCAATGTTTGGTGAGAAAGAAACTCATATTGCATTCAAGGATTTTTACAAAATCATTTAACATAATATTAGCTTCTTACTGACTTTATTTTAAGCTTCTAGAATTAGTTCCTTTCTTCCCCAGCTGAGTTGTTGCCACTTTTATCACTAGTGAATTTATTGGATTATTTTTCTCTCTCTTGTGGCTTTCATGTAGAATTTATTCTATGCAAAAACAAAAAAAACACCACCCACAATAAGCAAAAATTGTGCATTGGTGTAAGGATGGTGAGATTGTACTTCAGAGCTAAAGAAGGTTTACATGAATATATTTATTACTATGGCCAAACATGATATTTCAAGAAATGGGTGCCGTTGGTAAAAAAATAATAATCTTAATTGTGCAAAAAGAGTGTTGCCCTCCAATGAAATTAGGATGTTCTGGTTCAGAACGTAATCCAAGAGTACACCCAAACTGTAAATTCATATCTTGAAAAGAAATTTAATCCATTTCAAGATAGACTGAAATACCTATTCCACAATCTCTTCCAAATGACCAGGAGAGCTTCCTTTTTATCCAAGTTAAGCTTCAGTTTGCTTCTCCTCACCTAGTCCACTGTTGTCATCAGACATTGATTTAGAACTTGAAAACCTCTTTATTTTCAAGTGGCAAGCAAAGACAGTTGAGAGACATCAACCTTCTGTGATTCTGAATTTCAAAGGTCTGGGCTACCTCTTCAGATGTTTTACAATTATAAATAGTATAAATGATTTAACGGAATACTATGGGACATCATAAACTAATTGCATCTTCATTACCTCTGCTTGAAGCTCTTGTCCAAGCAATAGAAGAATTTAATAGAATTATCTCTAAATCTCACTCCAGCCAAGCACCTTACAAGGCTCAACAGCTCCTGAAAAGTCCAGTACAACTATCAAAGACAACCTCTCTGTGTCCCATTTTTCACATTAATCGTTCATCAAGACCTGAAGCCAAATCGAAGTGTCCCTAGAAACATCAGGAACAGAAATGATATCATATATTCCAATACTTTGGCCAAGAATGTAGTACTGTATGGAGACTTTTCTTCCCCACTTAAGTGGTCTTGGGAAATATCTGAGACCACTGTACTGAATGCTTCTTGTCTGCTCAGGGATATAAATCAATATATTGGAATAAATAATATAAAAATGTAAAATTAATGTAAAAATGGAGATATTTTCTTTTTTTTAAATGTGCTAAGATTTTAATTTAATAGTTACGTTTGCCCACATGTATCTACAAAAATTAAAAATGAAAGGGGGAGTTATGGAAGATTTTGTGAGAGTTACTGGACAATTGAGTTCAAGTTATTCATGTGATATGGGTAATGGTTGAATGAAAATAAGTTAAACTGATGTTCTAAAGAAACTAGAGCAGATCAATTAATTGTGTACCTCAATTGTGTTCATCCATCCAACACAAAACTTGGCTTTTTGAAAAGAATCCTCTTTTAAAAAACAAGGAATTGTCGTTTGAGGTACATAGGCTTTTCAGTGTGAGAAAAAAAATCCATAGCTGGTATGGCCAGTCTTGCTGCATTTTTTAAATTTTGACTTAAAGGAGATGGTAGCACATAGGTAGCATCTCTATCTGCCAGTCCTAAATTCAACAGCAGAGCAAATCTTGTAGATTTGATTTCCCAAATATTGGGAAATTCTTAGTTACTACATTCTTAGTTACTTCCCAAATCAAGTACTGATAATGAAAATAAGATTAGGGTCAAAAATTAGTATGAAAATCTAAAAGAAATAAATAGATCGACCAAGTGTTCATGCCCGAAAACTAGACATAATAATTGATCTGAATTCATCTTTCATGGTGTACTTTCTGTCTACTTTGTCTATCTTCCCGTTTAGCCTAACATTGCTGCATACTTGATCCAGAAGGTGATAGCCTAAACCAGTGGTGGGATTCAGCCGGTTCACACCAGTTCAGCAGAACCGGTAGCTATTTTTGGTTGTCCAGGCCCAGACTGGACATCCGGAAGCAGCATCCACACAGAGAACTGGTTGCTCACATATTTGAATCCCACCACTGTCCTAAACACAACAGTTTAATATCTTCTGAAAAAAATCAGTATCAGGAGACAGTGCAGAACTGGGGACATCCCGGATAAAAAAGGTAAAACATTTTTATCTGTAAATTCTTTGACATATTCTTACTCTCAAGAAGCTGAACAAAGGAAATGAAATAGTTCTGTCTATATAAGTTCCTACGTTCTGCATAATGCTTCCTTTGTTGCCTAACGTAGAAGAAAAATTAAAAATGAGTGGGGCTATGCAAAGATTTGATTCAGAGATGTTTCAAAAAAATGCCTGAATCAACTTTGTGAGTTGAATTTTCAATTCAGACTGAATAGCAGAATAAATCAGTGGTACCCAAATTGATGTGGTGATTTGATAGCTTTTTGTACATGTACAGAAAGACTTTCTCTAAACTTAATCAGCGTTCCAAATTGGATTTGCTTGATTTAATAATTCAATTTTGAAAGCTGAATCAAAGTGATTCAAAGCCTAATTAAATCTATAAATCCAAATGAGTTAGGTTAATGATCCAGATTGAACTGATGATCTAAGTGGAATTCACCTGATCCACAAACTCCTAATAAAGCTTTGTAAGAGGACTAGAGTAAAAGGTGTGCCAGATTATTCTAATATTGATTGCAATGTTTTATTTATTACAATATTTGTATACTGCCTCGGTTGAATGACTCCAGTCCAAATTAATTCTTTGATAAGTTTCTATTATTAAAATTTCATTTTTTTTGTAATCAAAGAAGTTTGAACTTAAAATGAAAAGAAATCAAAACAAACCTCTCACCCCAAGACATGGTATACCACTTGCTTGGGAGTGTGAGAGGTTAATCATATACTAAGTGGATTGTGATTATTAAACAGGTTGTAAAATTAGACACTGTTGTTTATGAAGACAGGAACATTCTTTCGTCAAAGAATGCATGAGCAAATTTAGAGACAAGGAGGCATTCATATCTCAAAGAAAATGCTAGATGGAATTGTTTCAAGGGTCCTTTCCATCTATTTACAAGAAGCTGCCAATAGATATAAATCTGTCAATTGAAAAATTAAATTTAATTTCATATGTATATTGACAAAATCTTTATTTAGAATATAAAAGGAATATGCCAACTAACTGCTGATACTTGGCAGATGGGATTGCCATGTTTATTATTTGCTATTTCTGATTACTATTGTTTAGCATTACAATTGTTAATATAGCTAAATTAAATTATCTTCAAAACAATAACATTCTGTAGCTTCAGAACAATCTTATATGTGAATTATGTCTTGCATTATGGAAGTGAGTTTCTACTGAGGCAGCTAACCTTTCCCTTGCTTGCCTCCATTTTTGGGCCACCAAATCTGCCTTGAGGGTCCTTTAACCTTCTGCAGTACATCTGAACAGGATTTACTTCTTTTTTGTATGAAAGTTTGTTCCATATTCATGCAATTAAGGGGAAGATATTTGTGGCCTGGATGTGTGTGTTTCATTTTCTTTCAAAGCAGAGGCATTGGCAAGTGGTGGGTAGTGGGTGATAGGAAAGGGCTCCACAAAACCTAAAATGGTGGCTGGAACCACACAGTTAAAGCCTCACCCTTAGTTAGTTAGTTAGTTAGCTAGTTGGTTTTAAATTTGTAAAGCCACCTATCTCACAAAAGCAACTATGGGGGGCACACAACTATCAGATATAAACTTAAAATATAAAATATAAAAAGAACAGATACAAAAACTATAGATTACTATATTAAGAAATACATAGTATAAAAAGAAATATGCAAAGGTCACATATGAAAAAATGATTGGGACTTCTGTCACATAGTTTTGGCTGCCATCTTGACATTTTGCCCCACTCCTCCTCCTCCTCCTCCTCCTCCTCCTCCTCCTCCTCCTCCTCCTCCTCCTCCTTGTAGATGTCCCTGCTTTGCGTAGCATGATGCAGAGGTAAATTGATAGAAGAAAAAGAAGAAGCTCTGGAAAGAAAGATAATTTGTTACAATGGCTCCCAACTCTGCCTTCTACCATGGTAGTTACAATTACTACAGGCCTTGACATTACTCTTGTTGAATGCCAAATTAGTCTCTATTTAAAACAGAGAGAGAATGCATAATAAATCAAGCGGCCATTTTAATGTGCAGTTCAGAGACATGGCAGACTGTGGCAGAGGGACTTGGTTATTACAAAGGACGAGTACAGAATTGTGACTGGATACCACCTCCTTTTCCCAGTCCTATAGCTGGTGTTTCATTTGCTTCAAGAGTATGTGTTCTTTTTTAAACAATCAAGTGAAGACAGAGATTCTATTGATGTACCAGCCATCCTACCATTTGGTGGAATCTCTGACCAACCTCATACAAAGGGTCTCAGAGGTGGTCCTGGCCCCAGGTTTGCTTTAACAGATACAGATGAAGATTTTATGACCTCGTGAATTCCGTACAGATTATTTCAGAATAATCCAAAGCATGGTTTCTGAGCAAATGCTCAAATTTACCTGAAACGGTATGTTTTGCATTCAGGGGTCCTAGTAATGATAGCCTATGCCATGAATAAACTGCTATCAGGGAAGGTTTGGACTGTTGCAAGGACAAGGTTAGATTGGTTCACCAATGGAAGGAGATGGATTTTGTGGAAATCTTTCTGACTCAAGCACTGATCTTGGACAGTCATGTGATATCAGGAGCAAGGAGAGCATTTTATCAGTTTGGCTTATACAGCAACTGCATTGCTACCTGAAGAAGAGAGATCTGGCTTTGATAACTCAAATAGTAGTAACGTCAATCAAGTTTGGGTTGTTTTAATAGATTTCTTTTGTGACGTGACCTTTGAATATGGGCCAGAAAATGCAGCTGGACCAGAATTTGACAGCTGTGCCTCCAAAATATCAAACATCTCTCCTATTTTGAAACAACTTCACTGCCAGTTGCCATCTGAGCCCAATTCAGAATGCTTACCATAAACAATTTAAGATCAATTTATTTACAGGACCACTTCTTAAAGCATTAAAGGGGCATGTTTTCCAGATCCTACCATTTGATACATTTGTCATTTCCAATTAATGCTGTTTCTTCATGGTAGGTCTCTTGTTATAACATTGGTGGTGAAACAAGGACCCTCTTTGCTACAGTTTAAGAGCTGTCTCAAAACATACAAATTTACTGTCTAATTCAGTAGTTCTTAACCTGGGCGATATCGCCCCCCAGGGGGCGATTTCGTTTTTCAGGGGGGCGATGGAATGAAAAAAGGCGACGGGGGGACAAAGGAATGAAAAGGGGGTGATATGGGGGCGATGGAGCGAGATGTTTTGGGGACACTTTTGAGCCTTCCACTGTGGCTCCGAGCCTCCTCTGCCATTTGCAGAGAGAGACAGAGACAGAGAGAGGCGCTCTCTCTCTCTCTCTCTCTCTCTCTCTCTCTCTCTCTCTCTCTCATGCGGATTTGCCCCCTCACAGGGCTGCTGATTGGCCCTGCGCCCGGGTGCCCCTCCCCCTGGGAGAAGTGCAGCCAGGAAGTCCCTTCCCCTGGCTGGCCCCATCCGAGGTGCACATGGCCGGGGAACCGCACGGGGAAGACCCGGGATCCCTGCTGGGAGCAGCCCACCAGCACCTCAGCTGAGCAGGCCAGCCTTCCCGCAAGCCGCAGCCCCAAGGGAAAGTAGCCCCTGCGATCCCCAGCCGCGGGACTGTTGGCCCAGGTGGCCAGGAAGGCGCGCCGGAGTCCCGGCTGCTTTGTCGGTGAAGAATGTGAGGTGAACAGAAGATGGGAGGGAGAGAAAGGGAGAGGGAGGCATTTTCTGACCAGCAGCAGAAGAACCCCGTTCGGACCCACAGGAGCACCTCCTCCTGGGGCCCAATGCTGGCTTCGTTGCCCTCCTCCTCCTTCCCTTCTTCCTCCTGCTGCCCCCCCAGATGGCAGTCCCGGCTGGGGCAGCGGCCGGCGGGGGCATTGCTTCCTAGGTGATGCTGGTGGGTCATGGATCACTGGGAGTGCCGCATGGTGCAGAGTGGCCCCAGCTCCTCCAGCACAACGGAGCTACCAGCAGCATGGGAGGCTCCAGCATTGGTCCTGGCAGGAGGCGGATCGTTGCCCCGGTTCTGACCGAGGACGCTGGCAGCGTGGGAGAAGGTTTGGCAATGCAGCTGATGGGGGGCATTCCACGAATGCCCCAAGACTTAAGCCCTGGGATGCCGGCGGCGCAAGGGGAGGCTTGGTGATGCAGCTGATGGGCAAGGCATCCCACAGATGCCCCATGGCCCCAACTTGAGTCCGTGGATGCCAGCAGCATGTGGGACAGCCTGCCAACATGACCATGAGCCGGGGTGTCCCCGAAGGCCAGGTGGGCAGTGGAGCTGGGTGCCTCCAGCGGCAACGGGGTCTTCTGTTGCCTCCTGCCCCCCTCCCCACCTCTTCGGCATCCTCTGCCTTTTGTTCTCTCTCTCTCTCTCTCTCTCTCTCTCTCTCTCTCTCTCTCTCTCTCTCTCTCTCCTCACCTGGAGAAAGAAGGGGGAGGGAGGGAGAGGAAAGAGAGAAAGAGAGGGGAAAGAGAAAAAAAGAGAGAGAAAGAGAAGAAAGAGAGAGAGAGGAAGTGCAAGTGCCTCTCCCTCCCTCTCTCTCTCTCACACACACACACACACAAACACTGAATGGGGGAAGAGGACTGGCAGTCCAAGGGCAGAAAGGAGAGAGAGGGAGGGAGGGAGAGAAAGAGAGAGAGAGAGAGAGAGAGAGAGAGAGAGAGAGAGAGAGACCCTTTTGATATCTAAAATGAAGATAACACTGAATATATATATGTGTAGGTCTCTGGTTCTTCGGGTTTTCTCCCACGTAGAATTTGAAGTGTCTTGGCAACGTTTCGACGAAGTCTCATTCGTCATCTTCAGGCTGGTGCTTTCGGCTTCATGCGTCTAGGAGCAATGTGTGATTGTAGCTGTTTCTTCCTTTTAACTGCCAGTGGGGGGTTGAACTGATTGGCTGGGAGCTCGGCTGTGTTCTGATTGGGTGGAGGTGTGTTCTGATTGGTTAGGGCAGTGGTTCTCAACCTTGGGGTCACGACCCCATTTGGGGTCGCACGACCATTTCGTGGGAGTTGCCGGACACCGCGGGCCGCCATTTTGGTTTTTTTGTTTTTGTTTTTTTATTTTATTTTATTTATTTTTATTTTTTTATTTTTTTATTTTTATTTTTATTTTTTTTTGGTACGCGTGCACCGCGCATGCGCAGATCCGCCCGTCGTGCCAAAAAAAATAAAAAAATAAAAAAAATAAAAAATAAAATAAAAAAACAAAATGGCGGCCGTGACGGGCGGATCCATGCATGCGCAGCGCGCGTGACGGGCCGATCCACGCATGTCCGGATCCACCCATCGCGGCCACCATTTTGTTTTGTTTTTTAAATTTTTTTTAAAAAAAATTTTGGCACGCGTGGGTGCGCGCACGCGCGCACCCCCGGGTTGGAGTGGTGGCGCGCATGGGTGGGGCAAGTGGGGTCTCAACCTGAGAAAGGTTGAGAACCACTGGGTTAGGGGGTTGGCTGTGGTCTGATTGGATGGGGGTTGGCTGTGCTCTGATTTGCTGGGGGAGTGTTCTGTTTGGGTGGGGGCTTTGTTGTGCTCAGGTCAGTCTGAGTTGCAGGGGGATTAGAGATGGTGAGCTGCATAGCTGTTTGGCTTTGCATTCGTGGTCGTGCCTCATCTTCATGGTGGGTGACAGTTTGCTTCATGTATGGATTGGAGGGGTTTAAGGTGGTTAATGATGCAGCTGTGGTCTGGCTTCTGGTTTGTGGTCGTGCCTCATCATCGTGAGTTTGGGTTTGCTTTTTGCGTGGATGTGTGGTGGAGACATCATGTGTGGTTTTCGTGAGTGTAGGTCTGGTGTCATTCTTTGTGTTATGGACTCGTTTGTCAATAAGGGCGGGTTTCCAAATGGCTGGTAGCCGGGAGGTATCATCTCATTCATGCTGTGTGGGCGTTTTTCTATCTCGATGGCTTCTCTGATTATTCTGTTATTAAAGTGTTCAGTTTTGGCAATAGTTCTGGTCTTTTTGAAATCAATTTCATGTCCTGTGGCTTTAAGGTGTTGGACCAGGGAAGAAGTTGGTTCCTCTTTTTTGACTGAGTTTTTGTGTTCTTCAATGCGTGCACTTATTCTTCTGTTGGTTTGTCCAATGTATGTGGTGGGGCAGGCAGTACATGGGATTTCATATACTCCTTGATTTTCTAATTCAATTTTGTCTTTAGGGTTTCTTAGGATGGTGGATATTTTTCTGTTTGTGCAGAATGCTGTTTTGATGTTATGTTTGTGAAGGATCTTGCTGATCCTGTCTGTGGTGCCTTTTATGTATGGGAGGAGGGCTTTGCCATTTTCTTGTTCTCTGTCTTGGATTTTAGTGGGAGTTTCTTTTTGGATTAAGTTGGAAATCTTATTTCTTTGGAATCCGTTGGATGTTAGTACATTAGTGAGAGTGTGTAGTTCGGTTTTTAGGTGTTGTTCGTCAGCTAGGCATTTGGTTCTTGAGATGAGTGTCTTGGCTACGGAGTTGATCTGTGCTGGGTGGTGGTGTGAGAGTGCGTGCAGATAGCGGTTTGTGTGTGTTTTCTTCTGGTAGATGGTGTGTCCTAGGGACCCATTGGATTTCTTGTAGACTAAGACATCCAGGAAGGGAAGTTGGTTATTAGTTTCTGTTTCCATGGTGAACTGTATTTTGGGGTGTAGGCTGTTGAGGTGTGTGAGGAAGTTGTCCAGTTTTTCTTTCCCATGTGGCCAGATTATGAAGGTGTCATCTACGTATCTGAGCCAGAGTTTGGGTTTGTGGTCAGATTTTTCTAGAGCTTGGGTTTCGAAGTGTTCCATGTAGAGGTTTGGAATGACAGGTGAGAGGGGTGATCCCATGGGTGCTCCTTCTATTTGTTTGTATTTTTGTCCGATATAGATGAAGTATGTGTTGGATAGACAGTGGTTGGTCAGATCTAGGATGTGTTTGGGGGGGTTATATTTGTTTTGGATAGCTGTTAAGGCTTCTTTGATTGGCACTTGGGTGAAGAGGGATATGACATCGAAGCTAACGAGTAGGTCGCTGGGCTGTAAGTTTTGTTTCTTTATGATCTCTATGAACTGGAATGAGTTTTTTACGTGTAAGGTGATGGATTCTGCATAGGGCTGTAGTTGTTTGGCGAGAAATTTGGCTAGGTTTTGTAGAGGGGAGCCTATGGAGCTGACTATGGGTCTAAGTGGGGTTCCTTCTTTGTGTATCTTGGGGAGACCATAGAGCTTAGGGCATCTGGATGATTTCTCTCTGGGAATGATTCTTTGCTGGATCTCTTCGCTAATGGGGGAGGCTTTTATTTTGGATCTAGTGGTTTTTTTCAGGTAGGTGGTGGGATCTGTGTTTAGGGGTTTGTATATGGAGTCTTGGAGTAGGTTGGTTAATTTGGTTTGGTAGTCAGATGTATTCATGACCACCGTGGCGTTGCCCTTGTCTGCTGGTAGGATTATTATGCTGGTGTCTTGTTTCAGGTTAAGTAGTGCTGTCTGCTCCTCTTTGGATAAGTTGCTTTTGGGTGGCTTGCTGGTGCAGAGTATGTTGGTGATTTCGAGTCTGATTCTGTTAGTGTCGTCGGGGTTGATTTTGGTCAGGCTGGTTTCAACTCCGTATATAATGGTTTCAGTGGGGATGTGTTTGGGAGCGACTGCAAAGACCTACATACAAACACCCGCGAAAACCTCAGAAAACACACACACACATATATACAGTATAATAAAGGTAGAAAAGGATATATGCAGTGTTATCTTCATTTTAGATGTCAAAAGGGTTTTGCGGCTCCCAGTGTTTTGTTTTCAGTGGTCATTACATTTAAGTGTCTTGAATAAATAAGATAATTCCCATGGGCTACAAATTTGAACCAGAGACTCTTTACTGGCATCTGTGGGTCACAAGCAATGGGCTTATAAGAGTTAATTCTTCCCCTGTCTCTAAGCTGGGTGCTGACCAGACTTGCAAATGCAGTAACTTCAAAAGCCATGCTTGGCTTACCTACTTCCTTCAAGACAAGTTACCTGTGAAACGTTTGTGTGAAAACAATCAACATCCTGGCCAATACACATATGTGTAACAGTAAGTAAATTCTAATTCAGTGTTTCTTACCCTCAGCAACTTTGAGATATATGAATTTCAGCTTCCAGAATTCTCCAATAAGCAGGGAAATTTAATTTTAAAATGAACCGTAGTCTGTTGTGTGTTAATCTTTCCTACAAAATAAAAAGTAAAATGGTTCAGATTTAGGCTCATCCACATATCCCTCATCTGTTTCTGAGATTCCAGTTTTTTACCTGCAACATGTGTAATATCTACTATAAGTGAGATATTGTTTCCATCATAGAAAGGGAGAGAATTCTGCAAATTATTTGCTTATAAATGAAAAGCTCTACTGATCCATATACTGGAAAGCTTCTTTCATTACTAATGCTCTCACTTTTGAACCTCTCACTATAATCAGTAAAATAAAGGAAGATATTCCCATTTAATTTTTATCCAGCCCAAGCTAATTCTATATGGATCCCATCAGAGTCTGAGCAAGACTGTAAAATCAACCAAGAGGCAGGCAGTCATGTTTTCATTCAACTTCCATTTTATCCGTAGTTTGTAATACTTATCTGTTATTCTCAGGTGCTTTTTCTCCTTGCTATGTCCTTGCTGCTGCCTGTGTTTCATACATATTAGCCCCACACCATATTAGGAATTCATAATCATCTAAGTCAATAAGCATGTGAAATATTTACAAACAGTTTATTATTAGAATGAAACACTTTTACCCTTCACTCAGGGAGGGACACGGGAAGGTTTTCTGCAGGGTCTAAAGAATCTCATACTAGACTTCCTGTTTAATTTCTTTTCTATCCAGGTAAGAGAAACCAAGTATTCATTTATCCAATGAAATCCAGAAGAAGATTTATTGGGTCTTTCTGTATGTCACCCATCAATATATGTTCAGAGAAACCCAAAGTAAATATTTCAGATATGGGAAGGACATTTAGCAGATATTGTCTATTCTTGGGTGTCTATTGTCTATTCAATCTTTTTTTCCTCAAACTAAAACTTCTCTACTTCACACTGAACAAATAATTAGTCCCTTATTGTCGAGAAACTTGTCTGATTATAATTAACAAGTATTGGCCAATTGGCATGTATATAAACCAAGGGGAAAAATCCATATATTGAAAAAGAAATATACATACTATATATTTGCATTACTGTTTCAGATCACAGGTTCTCAATTACTTATGTGACTTGTGAGCATTTAAAAATCCGATGTAGTCATAAATGATGATCTAGGTATTGTCTCATGTTGGTTTATCAGAAATAGTTTAAAGAAGGGGATTTGATAATCTGATAATTTAATACCTTTCTGATTTTTTTGAACACTAGAGGGAAGAATATTGAAAAAATTGATCCTTTTTTAGAGTCTGGGTGAGCCTGTTATATAAAAAAGTGCTGGACTAGGGATATCAGAAAGATCCTTCTCAATTTTACATTGCACAGAAATCAATTTTGATAGAGAAAGGGAAGCATGGGGGTGGGGAAAGAAATTGTATTATATTATATTAATTTATTAAGAGGCTAGTTTTCTATATGAGGCAAAAATATCTGAGTGACTGTTGCACAAAGGATCTAAAAATCAGATATAAGGGAGGAGAAACTGCTGTGTGGATACAATATTCTGTACTTTTTTGTTTTCCTGCTTGATCCGAATGCTAGATCCACTCTAGTATAAACATTAGTATAAATAGTCACAATTATGCACCAGCATTTGTATACTTTCTAGATACATTATAAGGCAGTCTACATGTTGGTAGTGCTACATAAATACTAAAACAGATGCTATTAACAATATACTATGTATATGACTTTCGTCTGGTGAAGGATGCAATTTCATCCAGGACTAAAGATGGAAAATCCTTAGAACTATAAACTTAGAATCAATTGGAGTTGTGAGAGTTGAGCTTGAGCTTGTTTTTCCATGTTCAGTCCCCAATAACTTCCTTATTTACTTTCCAACAGACACTAGAACAAGATCGTGATCAGTTGGTTGGATACAACTGAGTATCATCCAGATTTTATGTTGATAGATGACCTCACATCTCTATCAGGTCAGAATCTATCTTTTGAAGTACTACCTGAGGTAACAGGCCCATAATTTGGGGTCCACCTGGACTATGGGTACTTTTGGATGAAGATCATGATCATGAGGCCTTTCCAACTGGTGAACAGCTCACAAATAATAATAATAATAATAATAATAATAATAATAATAATAATAATAATAATAATAATAATAGTAATAATAATAATAATAATAATAATACAGTGACTCATTTCCTTATCATCACATATTTAGACCACTGTAATGTGCTCCATGAGGAATATCTTTAAAGAGCACTCAGAAAGTGCAATTAATTCAGAATATAATGGTTTGTTTCTTGGTGGATGCCTATTGCCAAGCCCTATAATGCAAGCTCTGCACTATCAGTAAGTCTCTGGGAAAATTCAAAGAGCTGGTTTTATCTATAAAACATTTATGACTTGGTACGTAGGTATCTGCAGGTTTACCTTCTCCAACAAGAGTTAACTTGTTCAACATAATGTGCCTGGGAGAGGCCACTATTGGTCCCCCATTTTGTGAGGTGAGGAAGAATAAGGCCAGGAGACAATATTTCCCAGGGATCTCTTTAGAAGAGGTTAGCCTTCCAAAAACTAGTCAAAATCAAGTTTTTTCTAAAGGGCAAGGGAGGATTATTGGGATTGGGTAGGGTAGTGGGATTGGATAATTGTGTAACTGACTTTTTATTTCTCTTTTAACTATATGTTTTTTTCTGTATTTGCTTCATTTGCAAAGATTATTTTAACTGATATTGTGCTACATGAATTTTTATTGTTGTTCACTCCCAGTCTGCCTTTGTGAGAGGAGATCTATAAAACCAATAAGCAACTGAAAAGAAGATCCTCTTCTGCTGCTTCTTCATGTTGGTCAGGACATCACTTCAACTAGAAGATATCTCTCTCTGTGTGTGTCTGTGTGTGTGTGTGTGTGTGTGTGTGTGTTTTGATTTTTTTGTTTAGAAAAATGAGGAAAGTGTCCTAAGTGAATAACATGAAGACAAGATGTCTCCTTAGCCTTTTTAAATAGCTAGTTGGATTAACTTAATAATGCATCCAGACAGACTTCAAGCACCATTTTGCCAAATATCAAAGCTGCCTCTACAAGTAATTTTGACATACCAGCTGAAGGCAACTGGACTGATTCATTAGACTGTAACTGCTTAGATTGACAGGTAGCTGCTATGTTTTAAACCTGGCTAAGCAGTAGTTGAAATGATGATCCAGGTAAGAGGAAACATAACTGTTTCTTTCAAAGTGATATTGTGATTCCAAATTTGTCCAATTTGAGTTCACCATGTATTTTCTCAATGATATTTTTATTATTGTGTTCTTTTGCATATGTGCATGCACACATGTGTGCCCATGCACGGACATACAAGTATACATACATGATGTAGGTGTTGAAATGCATTTATTTAGTTTTGTGCTTAAATTATTCTTTTTCAAGAATAATATGCCCTTTAACTACTTATCTCTGTCTAAAGCCAACAATTTCCATGAAAAGGAATAGAAGCATTCCACAAAATTTGGATTCCCAAGACTTCAAAGGAAAATCCTTTGCAATATTCACATGACCATTTAATTTGCACAAAGTATATATAATTTGATGTTTATTTTCAATCTCTACTTGCCCCAGCTCAGTGGGTTTTCAGAATAAGTAACCTTATAAGATAGTGTGTGCTATAGATAGAGGCAAATGTAGTGACATTCTCCCAAATTTCAACCCTATTTTTCCTGTTCATGATGAGAAGTAATAATACTATAGTTCTGTAACAAAGAAGATTATATGTAAGAATCAGCAGTTTTTTAAAAACTTTTTTGAAAATTTGTTCAAGCATAGAAAATCCTGCATTATCAATGCCATGAACTTTGCAAACCAATAAAAACACTTTAAAAATATTTCTCACATCTAGAGATTGAAGCCTTCCATTTTGTGACAGTGCTGTCAATCTAACACCTTTCTCCAGCAAAAATCTGTCTCAACTATAATGTTCATGAAAGTAGAAAACTTGAGTTAAGTGTTTGCCTGGGGCAAATAAAATGAAGCCAAGAGGCAGACTGGCAAAGAATTAAGTATGCTCTTTTAACTCGTCAGATGAAAGATGCATTGCTTTTACTTTTTGTCATTGGCATCATTAAAACTTCCATGAGAGCTGCAGCTTTGGCACCCTTAAAACCGTAACATGGGCAAGTCATACTTGGCAGCATAGTCCCTGCTGGGCAACTCAAAACTAGAGATCTGACAAGAACTAACTACTGAGGACAAAAATGTGCCATTATTTGTCAAGGATGCTTTTGAGTAAAAGGGTAGAAAAGAATAGCCAATAAAATTAGCAAAATAATTGCCATCCACAATTGCAGCCATATATCATATTCTCCAACTCATAACAGCACTCTCCTTGCCTCTTCTCCATAGGTGCAACTTACTCATCAAAAAATGCTTTAAAGGACACCAGTTATCCAAGGGCATTTCTCCAAATGTTCATCAGATAATAGCAAGTACCATCAGGTTCAAACTGCCTAACTTTGGATACCTCTAAAGTAATCTTTCTTAACCTGATGTCATCCAATGTGTTGGGATGGCAATTTTCAGTCTTTCCTAAATTAGGAAAGTTTGCCCTAAGCTTACAGTATGCCCCAAAAAGATCCAAAGCAAAGCAAGGCCTTCTCTCTTGAGTCACTTAGTTCCCCAGGGATCCATCCATTATATATTATATTATATTTATATTTATTAAATTTCTATACCGCCCCTCTCCCGAAGGACTCGGGGCGGTTTACAGCCTTAAAATTTAAAAAAACATATAATGTACAAAATTAAAATATTTAAAAATAAATTAAACAAATTAGGCCATAAAATCTATAAAACCCAATATATACAAGTCCTAAAATCCTAAAAATTACAAAAATCCTAAAAATTGCACAATCCCCCTAAAACATTTTCATCCGGTTGGAGCCGGAGCTTCTATGCCAGGCCCGCCTGTTGAAAAAGGAAAGTTTTCAGTTCCTGACGGAAGGTGCGTAAGTCCGTCATCGTACGGAGTTCGGGGGGGAGCTTGTTCCAAAACGTTGGAGCTCCCACAGAGAAGGCTCTCCCCCTGGGGGTCGCCAGTCGACATTGTCTGGCCGACGGCACCCTGAGGAGGCCCTCTCTGTGGGAGCGTACCGGACGGTGGGAGGTATTTGCTAGCAGTAAGCGGTCCTGTAAGTATCCGGGTCCGATGCCATGGAGTGCTTTAAAGGTGGTCACTAACACCTTGAACCGCACCCGGAAGACCACCGGCAACCAGTGCAACTCGCGCAGGAGCGGTGTTACATGGGAGCGCCACGACGCTCCTGTCACTACCCGCGCGGCCGCATTCTGGGCCAGCTGAAGCCTCCGGGTGCACCTCAAGGGGAGCCCCATGTAGAGAGCATTACAATAGTCCAGCCTGGAAGTGACGAAGGCATGAGTAACTGTGCATAGCGAGTCCCGGTCTAGGAAGGGACGCAACTGGCGTACCAGGCGAACCTGATAGAACATCTTCCCGGCCACGGCCGCCAGATGGTCCTCTAAAGACAGCCGTGAATCCAGGAGGACTCCCAAATTGCGAACCCTTTCCGCGGGGGCCACTGTTTCGCCCCCAACAGACAACAAAGGAGTCAATTGACTAAACCGGGACGACGGTAGCCACAGCCACTCGGTCTTGGAAGGGTTGAGCTTGAGCCCGTTCTTCCCCATCCAGACCCGCACGGCCTCCAGGCATTGGGTCAGCACGGCAAGAGCATCGTTGGGGTGGTTCGGCGTGGAAATGTACAGCTGAGTATCATCAGCGTACAGATGGTACTCCACACCAAAACCACGGATGATCTCACCCAGCGGTTTTACATAAATGTTGAACAGTAGGGGCGAGAGGACCGACCCCTGAGGTACCCCACATACAAGGGGTCTCGGGGTCGACCTCTGACCCCCTGTCAACACAGACTGCATCCGGCCGGAGAGGAAGGAGGCGAACCACCGCAAAACAGTGCCCCCTATACCTAACCCCTCCAACCGTTGCAGCATGATACCATGATCGATGGTATCAAAAGCCGCCGAGAGGTCCAATAGCACCAGAGCAGAGGAACAACCTCTGTCCCGGGCCCGCCAGAGGTCATCCACCAACGCGACCAATGCTGTTTCCGTGCTGTAGCCAGGCCTGAAGCCCGACTGGTGTGGATCCAAGTATAACGATTCCTCCAGGTGTCGTGGGAACTGTCTGGCAACCACGCTCTCGACAGCCTTCGCAAGAAAGCGAAGGTTGGAGACAGGACGATAATTTGATAAAACAGCTGGATCCAGGGTAGGCTTCTTAAGGAGGGGCCTCACTACCGCCTCTTTCAAGGCGGCAGGGAAGACACCCTCACTTAAAGAAGCATTAATAATTACCTGGAACCAGCCTCGTACCACCTCCCGGGATGCCAGCACCAGCCAGGAGGGGCACGGGTCCAATGAACAAGTGGTCGCCCTAAGTCCCCCAAACAACCTGTCCACGTCCTCGGAAGTCACGGGGTCAAACTCAGCCCAGATAACAGTCTCAAGACCGGACTCCGTCTCTCCCACCGGACACACCCAGTTGAAATCAAAGCCTTCCCGTATCTGAGCGATTTTATCATGCAGATATTTTCCGAAATCCTCAGCTCTACCCTCTAAGGGGTCTCCTCTCACCTCCTGATGAAGGAGGGAGCGGGTCACCCTAAACAAGGAGGCTGGGCGGTTATCTGATGACACGATAAGAGCAGTGAAGTAAGAACACTTCTCTGCTTTTATCGCCGGTAGGTAGGACCTAATATGGTCTCTTACCAGTGTTCGGTCAGATTCGGCAAGGCTCGATCTCCAACTGCTCTCTAGGCGTCTTTTCTGGCGTTTCATCTCTCTCAGCCCCTCATTATACCAAGGGGCCGATCGAGACGCATGCCGAATCAGAGGCCGCAAAGGCACGACCCGGTCTAGAGCGCCGGCCGCAGCCCTATCCCAGGCTGCCGTCAGCTCTTCGACCGAGTCGTGTATCCGAACCTCAGGAATTGGCCCAAGCTCTGCCTGGAATCGCTCGGGCTCCATCAGCCGCCTAGGGCGGTACCATCTCACCGGTTCTGCCTCCCTGCGGTGGGGTGCAACGGTCAGAAAGTCCAGGCGTAGGAGAGAGTGATCAGACCATGAAAGGGGTTCAATGACTATATCCCCTATATTCTGACCACTCAGCCACTGTCCAGAGACAAAAACCAGGTCAAGCGTGTTCCCCCCTGTGTGTGTGGGGCCTTGAATTACCTGGGCCAGGTCCATGGCTGTCATGGAAGCCATGAACTCCCAAGCCTCACCGGACACCCCGCCCACGGACGGCAGGTTGAAGTCACCCATAACTATCAGCCTAGGGACCTCAACCACCACCGCGGCGATAATGTCCAGGAGCTTGGGCAGGGAGGTTGATACGTGGCAGGGAGCCAAGTACGTAATCAACACCGCCCTCGGGCCCCCAAGGTCCCACTTCACCAGGAGGGATTCACAGCCCGCCGTCTGAGGAACAGTGACCTCCCTCGGCCTAAAATCTTCCCTAATCACGACCGCCACTCCTCCACCCCTGCCCTGGGCTCTCGGCTGGTGGAATGCAAGGAAACCCGGTGGGCACATTTCCACCAGAGGGACACCACCCTCTGGTCCCAACCAGGTCTCTGTTATACCCGCCAGATCTGCTCCCCCCTCCAAAATTAAATCTTGAATGAGGGTGGCCTTATTTACCACAGACCTGGCATTGCACAGCACCAGCCTACAGCCAGGGCCCTGTGGTTCTGGATAACCCCGAGAACCGGTTGAGCCTTGGGGGTCGGAGCACACAACCGCTCGTAAACAGTGGGTGCGCACTCCCTTATTATGATACGGCCCCCTGCTCCCGCTATACCTGCCCCTCCCGCTTACGGTACTAATAGGAACTACATTAGCCTTAATCAACCCCCCATCCGCCCCCTCAGGACTCCGTCCCCTTCCGTTGCCTGGCCTGTCTTCTTGCTCACCTCCAACAATTCCTTCTCCCACCCTAGACACCCCTTCCCCACCCCTTCCCTCCCTTAAAACTTTCATTAAAAACTTGTTTAAAAAACCCCAAAGCCCCTTATTTAATACATGCCATCTCTCAGGACTCCAAAGTCCGTCCTCGAGATAGGCCCTTGGTAAAACAGAGGGCCATGATTGCGAGAGAGGGGAATCTCGCAATGCAAGAAGGGTCCTTCTCGAGTATGCAGCCAGTCAGATAAAGTGCATCGATGGGGTCTGGCTAGAGAGCCAGGCAGTCCAATCTCAACGACGTTGCTTCCCTCACCTCCAGGTCCATGCTGCTCCCTCAACACCTGCGGTTCTCTGCAGTCCTCCCAAACTACCAACTTGCATGATGGTGGGGGGGGGAGCGCCAAACTCTTCCTTTTGCAGCGATCTCCCAACGCCAACGCCAACGCCTCTCAGCTACCTTCCCAGCCATTCACTCATGTGGTAGTAAAGAGGGAGGAAGGGGCCAAGCTGTTCCCTTTCACAGTGGCCTCCCAAAGCCAGAAGCCTCTCAGCAGTCCCTTCGCAGATCGTCCAGTCGCATAATGGGAGGGAGGGGGAGGGGAGGGGGCCGTCGCTAAACTCCTCTCTTTTCAGGCTCCTCGCATGATGGTGGGGGGGCGCCAAACTCTTCCAGCGCCAACGCCTCTCAGCCACCTTCCCAGCCATTCACTCATGTGGTAGTAGGGAGGGAGGAAGGGGCCAAGCTGTTCCCTTTCACGGTGGCCTCCCAAAGCCAAAAGCCTCTCAGTAGTCCCTTCGTCTGCTCGCATAATGGGAGGGAGGGGGAGGGGAGGGAGCCGCCGCTAAACTCCTCTCTTCCGCGGCGGCCTCCCACCCAGACTCCCTGCAGGCTCCTCACCTCATCGCAGGCCGCGGGCCGAAGGGGGGGGTACGCTGTTAACATCACCCAACATATGCTGTTATCATCCAGATTCGTCCATTCTCGGCAGGGAGGGAGTCAGCAGACATGTCTCTGAAAGGCTAAGATATTCCGCTGCCAAAATCCCCGGGGTCCCAGATGTTTCTCGACCCCTGGGGGGGGTCTCTAGCCATTTCCCATCGGAAGCCAGGCTGCTCCTACAGGAAAGCGTCCTCCATCTTGCGCATGCTAATTACTCAAATCATGAATCATTAATTGTTTGCAAGATGTCAGTGAGCAGACATTTCCATTGGTCCATCAAGCTTTCTGTCCATCCTCTCTGACCTTCCTTATTTTAAGAAAGTAAGCATGGTCAAGTTGTCTTGCTATGAAGCAAAGCCCAGATTCCAGCTTCATCTTAATTTCTCAAGAATGCCTCTGAGCCTTAAATGACCCTCATAAGCTTGTTAGAAAATAAAATGATGGGAGACTGCTTGCTTATTTGCTCAGAAAGGGAAGAATGTAAGAAGGAGAGCTAGAAAGTGTTCTTGGAAAGGAGGACGTAATAAGGGGAACGTTTTAATCAGGGACATATGGCAGTTTAAATATCATGGCAAACCTATTCCACAGTAAACAATAATATTATCTTTAGTCGGAAGCTCCTGTCACACTCTAGTTTGTCTATCTCGAAAGTTCATAATTCTTCTCTTTCTTCGCCCCATTTGGAAAGGAAGGTGTTTTGGAAGTTGCCCAGAAATTGTAGCAAAACTGTCTCAGCATCCTGAATACTTAAGAAGTAACTGTGCAACCATGAGAAGGTTTGAATAAGAAATTCCTAGTTTACATTAATGAAATCACATCTCTAGTTATAACAAGGAATTTATTAGAAAAGAAAGAATGCATTAAAAGTAAGAAGAAAACTACAATCTGTCCCAGACAGCATTCCAAGTGTAACTGATAAATACTGTGTAAACAGCTATAGGTTACCTGCTTCAAAGAAATCTTGTTTCCATATATGCTCAGAATTTATTGCAGAGAGAGGGGTCAGGAGAAGGAACCTGTGGGCCATCTGTCTAGGTGTTGCTGCTTTTCTTTTCTTTTTTGTTTTTGAGTACTAGCCATCCAGATTTATAGGATATAAAAGAAATGTGAAAGCCAACAGTTGGGTTTTAGCACATGTAGCATATTGATTTTGCTTTGCCCAATTAAGCAAAACAACTCATCTCTTCTATCATTACCTTCTCACTGCTCAACTCACTCTCTTTATGAATGATAAAGACACTGAATAGACCATGGATGTACAACATTTTGGCTTGCCTGATTTGCATTGAGTGAAGAGGAATTGTCTTGGACTACATTTAAAATATATAATATAGTTAATGTACTGTATATAAATCACATAATCATGTTAAAAGTTTACAATCTTGTGGAGCCAATTACTAGCTGTGCAGGGCTATATGCGATCCATAAGCTGAGAGTTGGACATGCCTGAGTTAGATTACACAAGTTGTGCATTTTTAAAGAATTACTATATGATAAAAAAAATCCAAATTATGTTTAAATTTATAAATAAGATGAATTTATTTGTAAGATGAATTCATTCTACAGGCCTCCTGGCACTGAATTAATGTATTGTACACTTTAGGGGGACATTTATTGTGCAAAACCCAAAAGTAAGGATGATATATTGTTGTGCCATGGTTAAGAATCTAAATCTAGCTGAGTTAACTTCCAGCTAGCAATTAGACAGATGCTGGACAGCTGATGATAAAGCAGGTTTTTTTTTTCATCTGGGTGAGATTCTGACCAGTGGATATTTTATCATTTTCATTCCAACAATGAAGATTAGAAGGAATCAAACATGTTTTCCCCTCAAGATCTCCCCTTGGAAGATCTAAAAGCAAACTTTCCCCCTTTAAAGAGAACAGGGTTTATTTTTTTTCCTGTACAAAAATGAGGTGGAACAAAGAGGATTTTGAAGATCTTCCTTTGTCAACTGGATGCCTCATATCGATTTTCCTATATTTTGTCTGGCCAGCATGATGAGTATAGGTCTACGTACTTGCAAGTGTGATGATCAAAATCAATTGCTTTTTACTAAAAAAAAAAAAAAACTTGCTTAGGCTAAAATTCCCGTTTGAAGTTCTTAATTCTACAATAGATTATTTCAGTCTTCGCAGATGCATAGCATGCATCTCTGACAAATTGGTATTACGTAACTCTTTATGGCACTCATCCTGCAAGTTTGTTGGATTTTTCCACCAGCCCTGCAGACTGGGGACTACATTTCCTAAATTCTGCCTCATTTCCAGAACAGTAGAAGATCTTGAGACATCATCTTCTAACTCAGAGGTCCCCAGGAATCAGTTCCGTGGAGAAAGATTTTTCCGTGGACCAGAGGGTGCATGGTTTTGTGTGGTACCTGCATCTTGTGGATGGGGCTTTGCTTGTTTGTGTGGCCCGGTTGCTGGCAAGTTGCGGCCTGATACTGGTCCATGGACCCGCTTTCTTCCATATTCAGATTATGGTTTTTAATGATGACACTGGTAAATAGCTCCAATCCTAGTTGAGGAAAAAAGTGTTGAGGAAAAAATAGAAAATGAGTTTAAAAGTGTTGAGGAAAAAATAGAAAATGAGTTCAAAGAGCAAATAGAGGGAAACCTTCTGCTCCATTAATAGGTGGAAGAGAAGGTGTGACCATTTCTTAACAAAAATCAATATATGCAAATATTACCACTCATGTTTTTAAGGAGATTCAACACTCATTTCTGGCCTTGAAGGGCAACTGTGTTATCACTAGACCTGAGAAACTGATCTGTCTATTGCTAGAGTTGGTGTGGAGAGATTTTGAGTCAACAATCTTATTGGTGCAGCAAAGAATACATGTGTTGGGGATTAAAGTCCAACTTTAATCGGGTTGCAACTTTAAATGGGCAGGAGGGACAACTATCTCCTTAGTTGCTAGAAGGCATGTTGCCAGTCTAACCAAAAACTGAAGAGAGAGAAGAAAGAAAGAAAGAAAGAAAGAAAGAAAGAAAGAAAGAAAGAAAGAAAGAAAGAGAAAGAAAGAAAGAAAGAAAGAAAGAAAGAAAGAAAGAAAGAAAGAAAGAAAGAAAGAAAGAAAGAAAGAAAGAAAGAAAGAAAGACTGTATTTGGAGTGAACAGAGTAGCTAGAGAGAAAGATTAGAGAGAAAGCCTGGAGAAAGAAGCCAAGCAAGCATGCAAAGAAGTTATCAGTTCCTGTTCAAGAAGAGAGGAAAAAGGATGGGGGGGGGATTCCCTAGAAGAAAGAAAGTTAAGACCTGAGGGACAAGAGTTCCACCCAAGACCCTGAAAAGCAGGGAATTATCCCAGCATTTTCTTTTCACATCATCATCACCACCACCACCACCATCAACATCATCATTGTTGAAAGGAATCTTGAGGTCTTCCAGTCCAACCCCCTGCTCAAGCAGGTGACCTTATACCATTTCAGACAAATGGATAATGGATGTCTAGTCTTTTCTTAAAAGGCTCCAGTGATGGAGCACCCACAACCCCTGAAGGCAAGCTGTTCCACTGACAAGAGACAGTTCTCTTGTCTCTCTCGACAAGCTCAGAAACAGAGGAGTCAGATGAAGAGAAAAGGGGAGGGAGCAGGAGAGCTGGGAGCGGACATAGTTGTTATGGAGAAAACCTGGAGTGGGATCCGACCCTAGTACTGTGTTGTTTAGTCCTGTTGTAAATGCCTGCGTAAAAAAGTTAAGAGTTTCCACTGTGTGTTTGTGTCCTTTGCCACCTTTGCAAAACAATACATCTCAAAAAAGAACCCCAACTACACTTTTCTATGTTGTTAATTGTGCTCCTTTATCACATCTGGTCTCATTTATCTCCTTTGTAAAGCAAGTTTCCTGAAGTTTCACAAAATCTTTTTCATAATGGTTTTTTCACGTCTTTAATAAACTTTATCAACTATCTCTGGAGTCTCCATAGTTCCAGTATATGTTGTTTAGAGGACAGAAAACTGGAGCTTTTGTGATGATGAGAAGTATAACACTGATTCAACCAAAACTATAATATTATCATGTTATTTTCAATCCCTTCAAAATTTTCGGTTCACTCTTCTATATAAACACCTTTATATAATAATTTTAATCATATCTTCCATGAATGATTCTTATTTTTCCATACACTTTTGACATTTATTTATATTATTAAATACACACCCTGCCTTTCTCACTATATAACCACTTTTAAAGGGCTCAGATTCATGTGTCTTGCTAAAGACTAGAGAAGAAACATGCAAGTAACAATACTGCTGCAGATGGGCTGATATATGGGCTTTAAACTATGGGCTTTAGCCATAGAAACCTTTGTTAAAAATTATGTTCTGTTCATTCTTCCTAGCTGTTTCTCTCTTGGGGCCCCTCATCTTATCCTACAATTTCCTGGAAGGACCATTGTCTCATCAAATAACTCATATCAGAGTAGAGTCACGGCTAGCTCCCCTTTGTTGATAGCTTTTTAGCAAGAAAGTTTTGGATATTTAGCTGTCAGCTTTCTCAGACAAAAGAACAAGGGCTGGGAGGGCCAATCTCAAGCAGCCTATTGTTGCAAATGATCATGTGTCTTCAGACATTTGCTTTTACAAGTCTATAAAGACTGTGCCAATTTGTTTATTAGGGGCTCTCAAATTGTGTTTTGGGTCCCAAGAGTGCCTCTTTCTTGTTGTACAGAATAAACAGGTTGCAATTTCCCACCTTGCATGATAATTGGCTCTTTTGCAGCAATTGGCTGAGCAATTCCTATAGTTTGGCCAGGACTACATTAACCTTAAAATACACCTTGATCATAATTCTTCAAATTTCAACAAAATGTCCCTTTAAATTGGTGTTCAGTTTGCAATTCTTATGAATATAAGGATAATCAAATCATGAATGCTTGGCAATTCACCCCAAATGGATGGAAGGCCATGCAAAGACTTCTCCAGCTACTTAAGAAAAGATTCATATGAAGAAGACCCAACACTGCCAGAATATTCCCTTTTAGAACTGATGGATGAACGGTTACAAAAGAGAGATGTAACATTATTTTAATATATGATTACTGCAGTGAGATTACTGTATTCACAAACATGGAAAGTTTCAGCATTATCCATATGGACAGATGGTTTGTAATATTGACAGAACCTGCTGAGATGGATAAATTAACTTCTTTGATAAAAGATCATTACTGACATCCATCACTGACTAGAAACCCTTTATGGATTGAGGGGTTCTTTAGGTGCTTTCTCAGCTTGGTTGTTTTCTTACAGATGTTTCATTATCCAAACTAGTTAACATCATCACTGCTAGTAGGGAGTGGAGTTTGCTCTCATTTAACATTTTAGTGGCTCACCTTGTCAGTGTTGATGGAAGTGGTCTTGGAGGTTCTTTGGTTGGGAGGGGAAAGACTGCGAATGGGGGAAAACATAGGTAAGAGAATGAATGCTGCAAATAATAAAAACAAGAGGAAGGGAGAAAAAGATACTTGTAAAAATACTGTCAACATGAGCAAGAAATAGTTAAGGTTAAAAGAGGCAGCAAAAATTCAGCTGAAATGCATATTTGTTCAAATAAGCAAAAATGGCTTGTATAACTGTGTTTCTGTCTATGTTATATGGATGTCAGAGCTGAATGTATCAAAAGCAATATAAAAGGAAGTTGAGAAATATGTATAGTAAAAGAAGACAAGATAGGATCAAGAATGAATGGCTGCTGAATAACACACACTGAATACAAGACTGAATGATTGGCACAGAAAAACATAGTGAGATGGCTTCATTCACACAAAGAGAAAGAATGAAGACTGAATAGCAAACATACACATGGGGCAAAAATGAATCTGTTCAGAGGAAGGAGAAGACAGAGAAATTCAGGGTTGGAAAGAATTAACAAAGCACTGAAAAAAAGAGAAAGTGAGAAGTTTAAAGAACAAAAGTTACTGTATGAACCAGGGAATGTATTTAGTGGAAACAATAAGTAATTAAAAAGACAGAGGTTTAAAGTTGTTTAGTGAATGGTGTTGGTATAAACAAAACAGTTCCTTTTCTTTCTTTGATCTTAAATTTTTACTTTCTTTGGCTTATGACTTCTTCTCTACACTTTGTTTAATGTCACTTCTTTCAAAAGGAAATACTTGATGGATAAGTATGCATGTAGAAGGAAAAACCAAAATAGAGAATTGCCAGCAAACCAGCATTAGGAGTTTGGAAAGCAATGGAGGTTTACCACCAGACTGAGTACAAAATGAGGGAAAAGAAATATATGTCCTTAGATTTTAATGTTTGGTTTTAATTTATTTATTTTAATGTATATGTATAGGTACATTTTTATTTTTTTTATTTTTTATTTATTTTAAATCGCATTTATATGCCGCCCCTCTCCAAAGACCCAAGGCGGCTCACAACAAAAAACTACAATAATTTTAAAATTAACACATTCATACCACACACAAACCCAATCAATTCACATGCACTGATGGCAGGACACTCTTAGGGCCGAAGGGCAGAGAGCAGCTCACATGCCCCAAGCCTGTCGGCATAGATGTGTCTTCATCTTTATGACTGTAAGCCGCCCAGAGCTACCCTATAGTAAGATAGATGTCCAATAAATTAAATAAATAAAAAATAAAATAAAATAAAATAATTGTGTGAGCTGGAGGAAATGGAATAAGGCACCTACGGTAGTTATTGTTTAGGAAGAGAACCTTGATTGACTGACCACTCTCTTTGCTTAGTTATTGCCAAAGAGGGCAAGTGTTAATGCATAATAGCTTTCAGTAGACTTTAGACTTGAAAATATAAAAATATATACTTATGCATAGTATCCACTGTCTGAACAGATCTGATTACAGTCAGAATAACCTGAGTCAGCCTTGGATGCAGGACCAATAAGGGTTAGGGCTGCAGATCTATGCCGGAACTGGGTTTTGGCATTGGAAGCAGGAAAGACTAGAAGTTCTAGTCTTCCCTTAGGCATGAAAGCCGCCTGGGTGAATTCAGCCAATTACTCTTTCTCAGCCCAACACCTCACAGTGTTGTTATTGTGGGGAAAAAAAGGAAAAAGGAGTATTGTGTATGTCCATTCTTTAGAGTTCCTTATAAAGTAAAAAGGCAGGATAAAAAAATCTAATAAATAAATAAAGTATAGCACATTTGCAAGAGGAAAAATAACATGCATTTTCCACCTGCATTGACAGTTGCTTAAGATGTTTTTTGGATGTCCTTGGTCCATTTTGCTCAAGTCTGAACAAATTTTCTAGAAGGGCAACCATCTTAACTATTACCATCAAAACAAGCCATCTTCAGCCTAGCACATGTATTATGACATTTAACCTTCATGACCTACAGTCCTCTTCAGAAAAACTATATGTGATAATAAAAGTGCAGCAGACTCTTGTATGTTATGAACACTGGTTTTTTAGGTGGGGTGGGTTTTTCTTTTTCATGTTGAAATATTTTATTTATTCTTTTAGGTTTTAAAGAAATAACCAAGTCTCAGGTGTTTGCTGTAGTTGCACTAAAATACATAATAATAATAATAATAACAATAATAACATTAACAACAACAACAACAATAATAATAGATGTTACCTTAATAATTCTTAGATCCTTGATTAGGGCTTGAAGTGTTACTTTGCCATAAGGTCTAGACTGTGTCTAACTGTAGATTGTCCATACATAATAATAAATATTGAACAAGTCTGGCCATGGTTATCAAACATCAAAAACATCTGTCAGGTTTTCCTACCTCCTTTACATGGATGATTTGAAGCTGCACAGAAAATCACCATCTGAAATAGAATTGTTGCTCAGCACTGTCTGTATATGCAGCCAAGCTTTACTTGGAACAGCTTATATCCCCTGACAATAACACCATCAAACACACCTGCCTACCCCAGACTCCCCTGCTTACCCCTTTGGAAAGACCCAATAGGCGAACAACAATGTCACCAGTCCAAACATCTGGCTGACCATGCGACCAACCATAGTAATTTATTAAACTTATATGTTGCCCAACTTCCAATGATTCTGACCAGAAATTGATTCCAGAAATTGCAATCAATAAATTAAAAAAAGATGGCAATCATGATAGATTAGATCAGGGGTTCCCAACCCCCGGGCTGTGGCCCTTTCAGAACTGGGCTGCTGCGTGCATGGAACCATCCCTTCTACCACCCCCCCCAGTGCCGCCACTGCCAGTCCACAAAGCCAGAAAGGTTGGTTACCAGTGGACCAAGTTGGAATGAAATGAGTGCTCCTACTATCCCTCACCAAAGACTTGAGTGAAGAGTCAGGTCTTTGCACTCTTCTGAACAACAACAGCATTGGGGCAAACCAGATCTGAGGAGGAAACCTTATTCCAGAAGGCAGGCATTGCTACAGAGAAGATGCACTTCCAGGCCCTCAATAGATGACATTTTTTAATTGAAGGAACCCAGAGCATACCAATCTTGCTAGAGATTAATGTGCTTGGACAGATAAATAAAGTAGCAGTGCAAGCTTTCAAAATGCCCAGCTGGTGCTAGCCAATTATCTCCTGAACTATTAGCTCAAGATGTTGCAGAGTATTTCTCGTACTAGTCAGCCCCTCCCCCCACACACAAAGCTTTTGAATATAATTCCCCTCCCCCCCGGTTTCTAAAATTTCCAAATATCAGGGGAGAAAGGGACATTCTAAAAATGGTATCATTTGCATAGGTTAACGGTATCTGATTGAGCCTGAGACACCTAGAAATATATTGGGTTAAATAAAGCAAACGAAAGCAGACTCCACTGTTAGTCCCAGTTATCAGTTTTCAATTCCTATTCCTGCCCTCTCCTTAGTTCAAGATGTCAAAAACCTTGCCTACCCTAGAAGCAAATCTGAGTGTTCAAAGGTGGGATAGAAGGTGGGGAACTCTCCTGTGCTGTCAATATTAAGGCAAAGGAATAAATCTCAAGTGAGGAGCTGACAAACCTAATTGAAAATTCCACTTTATCATTATTTCAAGAAGGGAGGGAGAGGTGAGTAATTGAATTGCATGCAGATTGCTACTACCATTGCCTTTCTTTGGCTAGAAATGCTTTAGATTAATTGTTTTATCCTGTCTTTTTTCCCTTGCAAACATGCCACACATAAGGTTACACAAAATAAATGAAGGGAGTGCCAATCCTCCTGTGCACAGTTATGATTCTTCCCTACTTGGATACTCTTTCCCACTTGCCAAGTAATTTAAGATCTGGAATTTCCTCCTGTCTAAAGTTTCTAGCAGGGCTACAACTTCAGTAGCCTGCCCAGTCTCATTTGTTTTGTGCAGTAATGCAGTCTCTTTGGATTGGCAAACGTTTGTAACTACATATTGCCTTTTCGTCAACAGATCAAATTATTTCCTGTTGTGGGAAGTCAGCCCCTCCCCAGAGAAGGAAATATTAAAAAGGCAGAATATTATATTTCCTCAAACGATCTTAAAATGGCAGAAAAGCATACCCAATTTTTCTTAATAGCCCCAAGTCTCTCCCCCCACCCAAGAAGAAACCAGCTCTATAGAAATGCAGATATCATAATCTTGTCAGAAAGACTGGCACCTAGGATCAACAATCTCTCACACCAAAAAAAATTCAACCACAGGACATAGTCATCAGTCACACCCCCAGGGAAGCAGGGGACATAATAGGATTAATCCACCACCATCAGAATACCAGAAAGGCACACTCAGACTCAGGTCAAAGTTCATGCCACAGGAACAACTCCAAACAAAATCTCAAGAAGGTATAAAAACCCACCATTCCCTACCACAGTGATGGCGAACTTTTTAGAGACCGAATGCCCAAACTGCAACCCAAAATCCACTTATGCATCGTTGGGTGCCAGGTGGGTATGGCCCATTGGGTGGGCGTGGCTGCAGTGGTAACAGCAGACTGGATGGGACTAAAAAGTTCAATCAATCAATTCCAACTTTGCAAGATCTTTTTTTTTTCCGTGAAAAGTTGAAATTGACTGATTGACTGAACCTTTTTTTTTTTGTACACAGAGGTGGAGGCCTAAAGCGAAAAGGTTTTATAAAACCCAGGTGAAGGCCTAGGACTGGGGCGACGGCACGCGTGCCCACAGAGAGGGCTCTGAGTGCCGCCTCTGGCACCCATGCCATAGATTCGCCACCACTGCCCTACTACATGTGGTCAGCTTTTGTCTGGGTCTGCTCTTCAATAAACTAACAACCTTCTTTCTAAAGCAGTCTCCATTTTGTTTATTCCCAGCTTGGACAGGACCCTGATGAAGATTTTTCTTTCAACACTGTTTTGATATACCTTGCTACAACTGTGGCAGGTAACTGATCATAGGATTAGGCCAGGCTTTTGTTGAGTAAAATCTCTCCTTTAGGTTCAAGAGTATTAAAAAATATATGTGCTTCATCCCAGGATTCTTAGGAAATCCAAGCCTCACATTTTATGTAGCTCTCAATTATGTTTTACAAATGGATTAACTCTGTTAATTTATTGTTCTTGTCTTTCCAATGGCATATATTAGCCTTATAGAGGCATTATGAAAAACCATAAATGTAAAGTCCACGACAGCATCCATTAAAAAGAAGCATTGTAAAGAACAAATCTTTGTCTAGACTAGGACTAGTGGTAGAAAAGACATTTAATTCTGCTGAAGGAAAAGCAGTTAAGCTAAGCTGTAGTGGAAAAGTGGGGTAGGTGAAAGGGTTAAGTACGAGTCATTCTTTTTGCCTCTAACAAACAATTTTGTTTCCTCTATTTTTAAGTTATCAGTTAAATTGGCAACATAAGAAGACCTGTAAAGTTCATGATCAAAAAATATTTGAGGGTGGAGCCAGAATGTGTTGGTATTGAGGAAAAAGGATTTAGTCAAGAAATTTAGAAGCAGGTTTTAATTTTACAAGAGAACACTTTCAGAAGAAAACTGAACTGATTTCAATGGAATAGATTTCAGGTACATAAAATGTAACAACAAAAGATGTTACGTAGAACATAGGACACATATTTTTCATAATAGTAGGAATAATCTCTGAGGAATATGAACAGTTCAGAAATGTGAAAAATAAGTAAATAAATAAATAAAGCAAAACATACCTTGGAAAGCTAGCCAATAATCATTTTTCAGAATCTTGAATTGCTTTCCTTTTTAAAAAAAGGAGGGTCTATTTTAAAAGTAATTATTTTGAGTTTTCTTGAAGGAGAAGTTAAAAGTAGAGAATCTGAAGAAATTATTGGGGCCATCAAAATTAATCTTCTCACTAAGAATTTAAACGAAAGCATTCACAACAAATAGTTATCCAGTTTCTGCCTGGAGAATCAGCAAGACTTTCCCAACATTCACTGGTTCTCAGGACATGATCTATCCTCCAGAAGAGTTTTCAGGAAGTCATTTCAAGTTTCTCTTGAAGTGGTAATTGAAGCATTCTTCTCATAGCTACTTCAGGAAGCTACTTCTCCCCCTCCCCCTTGCCTTGCTGCTCCCTGCTTCCTCAACATGCTAAATGAGGCTGGAAAAAAACAGGTGCCTAGAGCACTACGGAAATTTGAGAACTGCTGATATTTTGACTGTTTACTTGAAAGCAGCAAAATTGTCACTTGTGTGAGTAATTTGCTGCTAATTATGAGCTTACAATCTGCAGATATGAAAATCAGAGCCAACATGCATTTTCAGAGGAAAAAGGAAAATTACCCCAAGTACCCTATAATTACGCACTTAGCTTAGCTTTGCTCCTGGATTCTTTTCAGCCTCTTGTTTCCTGCTTTGTATTATCAGGACATCTATCACCACCCATACGCTACTCAAGATAGCAGGGATATAATCAGAAATGTACCAACTCTGCTTAGCACATTGCTGCTTGCTTGGCCACATTTACTTGCCAGCATGTAAAATAACTAAAAGGATCAGAACACCATATATATGTTCTGAATCATATAGCTCTATGTAACCTCGTATAGCTCTATGTAACTCTAACTAGTGAGCATGTATCAGTATGTTAGAATATCTGGCAGTTATTGGGTTAAATGCTGGGTTTGTTGATTGGTCAGTGGGAGGAGTTTCTAAAGGGCATTGGGAGACTTCCTGGACACAAGACAGATTGGAATGTCTTTGTCTGAAAGAAGCATGGGTCATCAGATGTCACCCGATGAGCCTGTGCCGTTATAAAGATGGTATGGAAGAGAGCATCATCCTTTTACCTATAGGAATGGACAAAAGATGTATTTTCCAGAAGTAACAACACAGCATGAATGCAAGTAATCTTTCTGATTGAAATATATTCTTTGTTATGAAACCATTTCTATTGAGTGGGTGTTTGTATGTAGGTCTTTGGTTGTTCGGGTTTTCTCCCGCATAGAATTTGAAGTGTCTTGGCGACATTTCGATGAAGTCCCATTCGTCATTTTCAGGCTGGCGCTTTCGGCTTCGTGCTTTGCTCCTAGAAGCACGAAGCCGAAAGCACCAGCCTGAAGATGACGAATGGGACTTCGTCGAAACGTCGCCAAGACACTTCAAATTCTATGCAGGAGAAAACCTGAACAACCAAAGACTTACATGTATATAGTTAATGATATCTGTAAAAATGCGACTCCTGGGCATATTCATGGTATAAAATAAATAATTTACGACCACCGGGAGATTCCAAAAAAGAAATTGCTTTAATAAAACCAAGCTTTCGTTGGGAACTTCCAACATTGTCAGGGTTAAAAGCCAGTTGACAAGGATACCTTAAATAGGGTTAGCCAACACCTGCACTCGGCTCCTAGACCGTGTCACCGGTCCTAGCCGGTTAATTTGCATTCTGGATGTTTCTTTGATGTCTGCATTGATCCCTCCTCTGTCATTCCCTCGAACCTTCTCACCTATTCTTCCAACGTTAGTTCCTAAGTTTGTCAGGATCTTTGCATCTTCCTTCCCTCCAATGATGTTTACTCTCGTGTCGCCTTTCCCTCTACTGCGGGTCTTGGGGGGGTGTTTGGTTTTTCCTTTGTACTATCATATGTCCCATTGGGGTTCCAGGTAATTCTTCCCACCCCCTTCAGTTGTGGGTTGATGGTTTCTCTCTCCTCTGTATTCACCCTCCTCTTTCCCTTTCCCATACGGGTAATACCTATACGAGTATCATGCAATCTAGCATTTTTGACCTCACCCCCTATCTTGGTGTTCTCTATATTAGATATCTCTGGTAGTTCTATCTGTTGCCAGCAGTCATCGTTCTTATCCAAAGTAGGTGTTCTACATTTCACCAGAGAAGATTTCAGTTGTGGGTGTGGGCATCCCCCGTCCGTAATTCCTCGCATGTCTATGGGATGAGAGGGGGAGATACCTCCCTCCTCTGTATGGCACGAGCGAGTCATCATTCCGTACCTCCTTCTTTCCCATATCAATTGTCTCTCTTCATTGTCACGAGCAATATTAGGCTCTAAAGCTTTACTGCTGAGTCTCCCGGATTCCCTACTGACACAACCGTCACTCCTCCTGCACCTGGAGGGTGGGGATCCATTGGAATGCTTCTGGGAGATGCATAGACCATCCGTGCATCAGGCTTGCTCCCTTTCATTTTCCGGAGAGTACTCACCTCCCGGTAGACATCTATTTATGTCGGGCACCAACGGGCTCCTCAGCTGTTCGTCGGAGTGGATCTGATGTTGGTAAGGTGCCAGAGAGGTGCCAGAGAGGTGCCTCAATGACCCACAGGAAGAATAGGTGAGAAGGTTTGAGGGAATGACAGAGGAGGGATCAATGCAGAAGTCAAAGAAACATCCAGAATGCAAATTAATCGGCTAGGACCGGTGACACAGTCTAGGAGCCGAGTGCAGGCTTTGGCTAACCCTATTTAAGTTATCCTTGTCAACTGGCTTTTAACCCTGATGATGTTGGAAGTTCCCAACGAAAGCTTGGTTTTATTAAAGCAATTTTCTTTTTGGAATCTCCTGGTGGTCGTAAATTATTTATTTTATATAATCATACAATTTGGATTGTTTTCTTTTATTTCTGGGGACAGGGTTCCTTGCCTTTAAAAAGAATTTCTCCAGTCCAGTAAGTGTATGAGACTTTCCACTGAAGAGAAGATGATGGCAGCAGAATCCAAGTAAAAGAATACAAAGGGCCAGAAATGCAACAGGATTGCTTTATTGTTTGTTGGTTTGCTTACTTATTTATTTAACAACTAGTACATATTGCACAGCTCTTGATGACTTACAATAATTGCAAGTAAATGGAATTGGACTGGATTGGATTGGATTCCGAGTGAGAGAGAAGCAAGTGATGAGTTTGAACCCCAGGAGTCCCAGAAAATTTAATGATGCTGAGTGTGTAGGAAGAGATATTTTGTTGTATGTAATCACTCTGTTTAGTTTCTGTCTAGTGGCCATCTGTATATTTTGCAGCTGAGATCTAGTTGGGAATTATGGGGATTATTTTTCTTGCTTGATCCTTCCTCCAATGATGCAAGTCACACAGTCAGGGAGAATCCATAGTTTTGTCTTCATAAGTGAAGGTGTAAGACTTTTTCACTGCTTTTCTATTATTCAGAGGCAGAAAGATTTTGGTTTAAAAAGTTATCACAGTGTTCACATATTCAGAGCAAAGGAACAAACAAATCAACAACTAATAAATGCAAACCACAATCATACAGCTCCACGGATATTCCAGTATCTATACACAAGATACTCTAGTGTTGATGCACAAGATACTCCAGTGTTGTATCTTATGATTTATGATGATTGTATTTTATGATAATGATCATGATTTATCACTTGTTGCTTGTATGCACTGTATGCTGAGAACTTCTGCACCAGAGACTAATTCCTTGTGTGTCCAATCACATTTGGCCAATTCTATTCACTATTTTCAATCTTGATCACTGTAGACTGTATAGCAGGGGTGTCAAACTGCCAGCCTGTGAGCCAGATGTGTCACCAGGAAACTGCATCCACCTCATTGCTGGTAATGGAAAAAAAGCTCTGATAAGTCGCACGACATCACATGACATCACAGGTTTGACATGTCTGCTGTATAGGATCAAAACTCATTGTGATTTTAAAAAGTTAACTGAAAGCTGCCTTTAGTTTTCAATTAAAAATATGAAGATTCTTGCATGTTAGTGTTACTCTTTGAACTATTCACATGAAGCAGAAGTGTGTAGTGGGGTGCCCCAGGGCTCTGTTCTGGGCTTTTCAACATCTTAATCAATGATCTGGATGAGGGGATAGATGGGGAACTCATCAAATTTGCAGATGACAGCAAGCTGATGACGGAGCGGGGGAGGTTTTGGGGCACTTGGTCTGTAAAAGGTTCACCATCACTGGTATAGGGTTTCATGCCACGTCCAAGGTCCCTTCCAACTATTATTATTATTATTATTATTATTATTATTATTATTATTATTATTCATCTATGAGAAGAAAAATAAATCCCTCACACTGTTATGATAGTCTTCCCAAACATTTATGCTGGAGGTGCTTTGCCTTTACCATACATTGAATTCCCAACAAGCTGCTGGTTGTGATTCAACACCAGTGCAAGATATTGGCTGAACTGAAAGATCCTGCAGTTGCTCTCAGTGGTGTTCCCTCTCTGTGATATGCACCATTTCCCTGTTTGGCCTTTTTTTAACTTGCTGTGTCATTAGCAGTTGTAGACATTTCCTTTAAATATGAAGCCAGCAAGAGGAGCGTAACTTGTGAAGGAAGGAAATGGTAGCCCGGGACGATATCCTTAATTATCTGTGTGTCATAAAGCACCATTTTAGGACACAGTTTTATATGAATAAAGCAGAACCAAGTCCTCTCAGAACTTATTTAACCTTTGTCCTTTGTCCTTTCCCTTTCCAATACTTAAGCTCCATCACAGTCTGAAAAGGATAATGTGTTTATATTCCTGCAGCACAAATACACTATTGGCCTTTGCAGAGATGCTCAAGGAGGCCTTCTAGTTATGAGTGAGCAATGTAAACTCTTTCCAACTAAGTTAAGGAGTCGGGATTTGGCTCCCAAAAGCTCTTTATGGCATGGGACCAGGATACTTACGGGACCGTCTTCTGCCACATACTTCCCTACGACCGATGAGAGCGCACAGGGTCGGCCTCCTCCGGGTCCCGTCAGCGAAACAATGTCATCTGGCGGGCTCTAGGGGGAGGGCTTTCTCTGTTGCGGCGCCCGCCCTCTGGAACCAACTGCCTCCTGAAGTCCGCGTTTCTCCCACTCTCCTGGCCTTCCGAAAAAAATCTCAAAACTTATCTTTGCCGGCAGGCCTGGGGATGATTGTGGATTGACTGATGAATATGAGTGAGAGTGAGTGGGGTTTTATTTTATTTTTAAATATTTCTTGTTTGGGTTTATATTGTGTTTATTGTTTTATATATATGTTGTTTGCCGCTCCGAGTCTTTGGAGAGGAGCGGCATATAAGCCTAAACAAATAAATAAATATTAGCTCACTACTGAGTTGCTACATTCCCTGTTCTGAAATTTCTTTGAATCAATCATACCTAAGTCAAAAAATATCCTTTTTCACACAAAAAGTGGGGAAAAAAATAAATCAATTAATTGTCATTATTGTCCCAATGTGATTGTAATTTAAAAGAAGTTCTCCCAAGGTCAAAAGGCCAAGAATGAATTCTCTGGTATGCCAGCTAAAAGCCATGTGTTGTCACAACTATACTTTGCCAGGAGTCTCCCATAAAAAGGCGACCTAGTTAGAGAACTAAAACATTCAGAACTGTGAGCTGCCCAGAGTCACTTGGTTGAGACGGGCAGCCATAGAAATTAATTAATCAAATAAATAAACCATACAATTTCTGGGATAATAACAGGGGGAATGAAACATGAATCAGAGAAAAAAAGAGGTAGTCAGCTGAGATCTGAAATAAGATGAAGAGTTCATGAGGCAGAGAACTACAGGAAGGAAAAGGCTAAATACTTAATTAAATTTGCATCTGATTCCTGAATGGAAAACTAAAAATAAATTGAGAGGCTCTGGAACTGGTAAAAATGTATTTGTTTTTGATTTAGCCTTAAAAAAAATCCTTTCTTGTTTATCCCAAACTCAAACCAAATATCTCTAATTATATGTCCCATTAACCATTAACCACCCTAGCAGTATGAATAAAATTTTGAACAAATAATTTTTCTGGAGCCTGGTTCTATGAAATGCTCCATTGGCATGAGCAGAGTACTAAAACCAACACTAACAGCACTGTCTGATGAGCTTTCACTAACATCCCCACATGGGGATATTGTGACAAGTTCATGTCTATGCACTGAAATTATTCAATTAGTTCAAGTTGCACAGTGTGTAATATCATTATAGAACATTTTTAAATCTTTAACAGTTTGCCACCTTGTCTTCTGACTTTTTTACTGCTGCTGTTGCATCTTGCTTTCATTATTTTTTATGCTGCTACTGTTTAGATGTTGAGCTCTTGTTTTTAACTATTTTTGCTATTACAACAATATGTAAAACTACATGAATACAGAAATTAAAATGGTACAATATGCAGAAGATGACAGAGCGATGGAGATGGAAAAGGTAACAGAAAAAAGAGACAATTGTGTGTCACCAAGTCATTGTTGACTCTTAATGACTACATACATGTTTTTTTCCATAACAATCTGTCCTCAGCTTGGTCCTTCAGATTTTCCAATGGTACACTCATTGCTGTTGTAAATAAGTCCATTCACCTTGTTTTTGGACATTCTCCTCTCTTTCCTTCCAATTTTCCCAGCATTAAAGTCTTTCAGAAAGCTACGTTTTTACATAATATGCCCCCAAAAGGATAACTTTTAGTCATTTGTGCCTTGAGTCATTTAGTCATTTGATATTTTTGATGATGATGATTATCCATTGGTTTGTCTTCTTAGCAAATAAGCAATGAAGATGACCATGTTGCTTGTTATGGAATAAAATCGTGGGTCTTCTCATCCAGTTGTGTGCTCTCCCAGTCACTGTGAAGGAATTTTCAGCAAGGAGAAAACTTTCACAAAATGTAGTCACTGAAGTCTGTAAATTTTTAGTGAGAGAATAAATTTCAGTGTGATGCATCAGTTCATAGTGACTGTTATGACATGTTAAAAGTTTTTCTACTTGGATTTTAATGTGGGGGCGGATTAACCTGACCTCCATTGTGTTTTATTATTATTATTGCATTAAGGAGAAGAGCTTAATTTCATTCTCTAATCATTTTTCCTCCTGCTATTAGTTACAGTACTAAGAAAGAAAGGAGTCCTCTTCTTCCCAATTCTTTGGCTCCTGGAACACTGACATAACAGCATTCCCAATGCCAAATAGATTAGATTCTTTGTTTGCAGAGCAGGGGGTTCTAGGGCAGGGACTGTATTTTAGGAAGATCCTCTATCATTTTTTTCTTCAGTCTGGAGAAATGAATTGAATTTAAAAGCTCTGTATGGAATGTGTTTTTAACCATTAATCAAAGCCCATTCCCTCTAATAATATTATTAGAATGCATCCAATAACTGCATCTCACATACTTTGGCCATGTCGTGCAGGAGAATTCACTGGAGAAAGCAATTACGCTTTGAAGAGTTAGTGGCAAAAGGAAAACAGGCTGTCAAGGAACATGATGGCTGGACACATCAAAGCAGACACCAGCCAGAGCACAGAAAAGCTCAAAGAAATAGTGCAAGAAGTCCCCACATCAGAAGATGTGGAGAGACCTCGCACATAGAATCGCCAAGAGTCAGACATGATTGAATGGATAACCTCAACATCATCATATCACTAGAATGTTAAAATAAACGAGACTACTATATGCACAAAAATGGAAGGACATTTCGATTCCCACTATGGACAAATGAATGGCTACAGAAGTTGATGGAGTTGGCAGAGATAGTTAAATTGACTGTTCTGATTAAAGAAAAGAATATAAGTACTTTTGTTTCTACATGGAGACCACTTCTGAACTTTGTGCTTGAAGGGAAAAAAATGAAACTTTGATTTTGGGTTTTACTGTTTAGACTGGTTTGTTGTTACAGAAATGGCTAGTTTATATTATTGTGGACAAGTAAAAAGTTGAGGCTCAGTGTTAATGCTTCATTCTACTGCAACAGAGGAAGTCAGAAGTCGGTGTCTTTTTTTTCTTCTTCCCTTCTCCCCCTCATTTTCCTTTCTCTTTTCCCTCTCCATTGTGTCCCACTATTTGCTTTGTAGTTTGTATTTTACTCTATAATCTAATAACATGTATAATAAAAAAGAATATTAAAATAAATGTAATACATCACAAAATACAATCCAAGTCAAGAAGGAATAAGTTGATGGCAGGCCAAAAAACATGAACGGTGAGGACTTATCTATATACTTCCATCATCATCATCATCATCATCATCATCATCATCTATAAGGTACTTGGAAAGAGTAGTACTGAACTTCTACAACAATTTGCATGGACTAATCTACAAGACCCATATAGAATTTATCCATTACATTCTACAGAATGTTATCTTCCTTAACCTTCATGCCTCCCAGACACCTTGGACCATAATCCCAAATCATCTGTCCAATACATCTGGAGGGCACTAGGTTGGGGAAAGCTGATGTACAGAAAGAGACATGAAATAGATGTTCCTGTCAGTTTGTGTTCCATCTGCTGAGGCTAGATCAGGACAATGATGAATGTCAAACCAGTTTTAAAAAGTTGATAAATGAAAAAGAAAACAAACTTATAATTTAACCTCCCAGAGGTTCAGTCCAGGAAAACAGGTCAATATATTGTTACCTACAAAACAGTTCATCTAAACTTTACAGAGTATCACAAAGTTCTTGTTCAAGCAGCTTCCTTTACTCTATACAGTATATCAAAGAGTTTGTTGGCAGAGCTGTTCCAGTTTCTTCAAGTGTCATATGTACATTTGCACATAGATAAAAAATGTACACCACAAGCACACTTGCACACAAAGACACACACACACAAACTAGAAAAAGCAATTCTTCATTTTGTGGCAGAAGTTTATTATTCAAACCCCCACCCAAACATCCACTGTTTTTTGGTGGGTTTTTTTGGAAAAGAAATGTAATATCATTCTCTATTATACTACTATGAGACTGTGATAGATTGGTCAAAAAACTTAGGTGCAGTCAAGATGCTCCTATATACAGAATCAACAAAATAAAAAGCTTATTCTTGCACAACTGGGATTACTGCAAAGCCAGCATGAGTGTCAAATGTAGATAGATCAGATGTTGAATTTGCAAGGATATCCAAGGATGCTTTCTGATCTCCTTATATGTGAGCTAGAACTGGGAACTGTTTGTCTAACAAGATATTATTTTAACACAATTATCACTTGTCACTCATGGCTGAACATTTCTACTTGATATTTATGGACCCTAGAAATTAAACTGAAAATTAGAAATACCCCAAGCCTTACAAAAGGCCTACATTTCACATGATTTTAGCATTTTTAAAAAGACTGTATGAGACCATCAAAACCTGAAAGATTTAATTTAAAGACAAGGGAGGAGACTCAGGAGCTGAAAAGATTACTATTTTTCCTAAGGTTTGTATCTTAGTTTAAATGGGCCCATTAGTATCTGCTGCTAGCTTCACAATCCCTTAAAGTAATCATTTGTCCTATTTAAAGAGAATGGTCCTCCGAACATATAATCTATTAGGAGGCTTGACAGAGGATAGTCTTTTCCTTGAATGCCTGTTGAAATCTGAAGGACTTCCAGTGAAAAGGGAGCAGAGTCTTTAAGTTTCTCATTTTGCTTCTTAATATGATCTTATGTTTAATGTTGATTGTTTTAATAAAAAAAATTTTATATTAAAAAAAAAGAATGCCTGACAATTTTGTTTTTAAGCAAACTGACACTTCCTAGATTAATAATTCAATTCGAACACTTTTTTTTTTATTCTACTAAATTTTAGAGTAAGAGCTTTTGGCTCAGAAGTGCATGCTTGGGTAAAAAAAATCCATCTCAAATGCCTGCATTAAAAAAAAAAGAAATGAAAAAAAAAAAGATTGTACTACTACTGAGACGAATTTAATTCTGAATTTGGTCACAGCAGATAGACTGCTGGTGGGACAATACTGGAAGAAGCCAGAAATACCACCTATTGAAGATTGGAATCTGAAAATAATACATTTGGCAGAAATGGCGAAAATTTTGGCATATTTGAAGGATCGCTCGAATGAAAAATATGTGATAGACTGGAAACAGTGGATAGACTATATATAAGAGAAACACCAATCAAATAAAATGTATCAGGCGTATAGTTGAAGCTTGACGTGAGCAGTGAGGAATGTTTACCAAATCAGACGTTTACAAAGACTAATACTTAGTGTTGTATTTCAGGTTCTATGATGATTGCTTCTTAATATGATCTTATGTTTAATGTTGATTGTTTTAATAAAAAAAATTTTATAAAAAAAAAAAAGAATTAGCATCTAGAAAGCAAAATGATTAAGTACAAAGGTCACAGCCTTCCTCTTTGAATATATACTGCATTTATATTTAAATTATAGCAGCTGACTCCACAGATATGTTATCCTGGCTCAGGAATTCTGGGAGTTGAAGTCCGTGAGTCATAAAAGAGCCAAGGTTGCCTACCCCTGTCCTATACCATTTTCTTATAAATGGTCCTCTGTCACCAGATTTTAGTGTTTTCTCCCAGTTCAGGTTTTTCTTCCTCTCTGTGTAATGGTCACTAATTTCAATAACATTATTTATGTATTTCCATAATGCCCAGCTCCCAAGACAGAGTTGTTCTGTTTGGCTTTGGTTTTTAAACATATTGAAATATATTGTAATTATTATGGTATTTCATTTTAGTAAATCCAACTGATTTGCAACTGCTTTCATGTGTAATATATATTTAATATAATATATCTCTACATAACAATTTTTAGTTAAGCCACTTTTGGAGTGAAGAAAAATAAGATGTACTTTTTTAAGCAAGCAAATCAACTTTGGGGAAAGACATTCTTGAGTATGTTTTCCCCGTTTGAAAATCTGCTTAGTTCAGAGGATTTAGGATTTAGCCCAGCTAACAGTAGCCCAAGAAATAATTCCACAGAACTATTAACATATATTTTTTAATCTTCAAAAAAAGTAAAGCCTATTAGCTTTATCCCACTGATGATACCTAGTTTGCTAATGGAATAACTGCAAGATAACGATCAAGCTGAGAGAGCTCCAAGAATCCCACATTTTAAAATCTCCTGTGGTATAGGATCAGTTAGACCAGTGGTTCTCAACCTTTTTCAGGTTGAGACCCCACTTGCCCCGCCCATGCGCGGCGCGACCCCGACGTGCATGCGTGGCGTGCGCGCGATGGAAAAAAAATGGCGGACCGCGACGGGCCGATCCGCGCATGCGCGATGTGCGCGCGATGGCCCAAACCGCACATGCGCGACACGCGCGTGACCGAAAAAAAAATGGCAGACCGCGACGGGCCGATTTGCGCATGCACAGCGAGCACGCGATGAAAAAAACAAAACAAAAACAAAAACAAAAAAACAAAATGGCGGACTGCTGTGTCCGGCGACCCCCGCGAAACGGTCACTCGAACCCAAATGGGGTCGCGACCCATAGGTTGAGAACCGCTGAGTTAGACAAATACAACAGAATAACTTTTCATAATTGTTAGAGTTTGTAAACAAATTCTGCCTGCATTCATGTCCCTGCCTGGGTACATCCATTGCCTATATGCAATTCATGAGCCCTTTCTAGTGATGGTGATGAGCTTTATTTGATGCTACCTAATTTGAAATGGAAGCTATAGCAGAAGCATTCTTCATTTTCCATTGGGTACTATCACCCAATTTAGGTTTTTCTGTTACATGCTAGTCACCACACAGTATTTAGTATTGATATTTTACATTTGCTGTTATATAGTAAGGTATTTCCTTGCCTGATTCCTGGCTTGTTTTACACTGTATGTTGCCCAGCATCACGTTGTTTGAGTTGGGAGGCCTTATAAATCTTTGAAATAATTAAATAAATAAATGTGCCATGGTGTACCACTTCTGAACTTTCGCCACAAAAATTACCTAATGGAGTCCTTGACTTTTAGGGAGAGCAGAACTATCAGCAAATTCTACAAATGCTCAGAGTGTGAAAAATCTACACATTGTTGGAGGCCACCAATCTGTTCAATATGTTATATATAGCAAATCCAATATAAGCAAATGGAGAATATAACACCTTTACATTTGGGCTTTGGTGCATATTAATGAAGTTACTATAATGTACTCTTCTTGTACTATCTATTTTTTTTTAATTACTTAACAGACAAGAGGACAGCAGAGACATAATTATCTCTAATCAGCATTAGAGGATCTCAGCTCTGGATACTTCTATGGATGTATTGCATATTAAGGAAACTTGAGATCCACAAGTATGTAATTTCTCTGGATAAGCCTCAATTTTCCCACCATTGTTATCAAGGCCCAAAGTTGGTATATAAGGTGACCAACTTTTTTACAATGAAAAGGAGGACACAAATAAATTGAAGAAAAAAATATCGTAAATAAAAGAAACATTTTATTCGTTGTAACAATAATACAGAATACACTATAATATGATAAATGCATAATAAAAAACATTTGTAACAATAATATTTTATATTGTAATTATGCTTACATGCCTATTAATTATTATTTAAATGAGTACTGTTCCATTGAATGAATATTTTTGTCAATGCATCATCTTTTAACAATATATTGGAAATATCTGAACAACAAATATCCTTCATACTGAATTTTACGGCAAGTGCTGCAGCTAAAGTATCAACATTCAATCTCAATTTCTCACTTTTCCAAAAATCATTAGCAATTGAAAAAACCCTTTCAACTGCTGCATTAGTTCCAGGGAAGCACAACATAAATTGAACAAGAATAAATAAATTTTCACATGGAATATGTTCATTTTTGAAATGGCTGAATATTTTCACCCATCTTTTATCAATTTCAATGTTTATTTTCCCATTGTATTAATTTTTCTGAATTTAAAAATACATTCAGGCTTCTAATTTCTTTAAAGAGACAATTGTCGTCTATTTTAATGTCTGGCATTTCTTTAGATAAAAACTCAACACAAGATTCAATATCTGTCCAATATACTTGCGATGAAGTCAAAAAACACAATTGAAACTGTTATTTCCTGTGATGTTTGTTTCAGACCATTCTTCGATATACTGAAAACATGTTTGGTAAAAATTCTGCACTTCTTTGATAAACTTTTCTGTTATGCCTGGATTTGATTCCTTTAAATCTGACAATTTTCTTTTTATAACTAAAGGAAGAAATTTTTCTTCAAATCGAGTTTTATATTGAAGGATAAAGTCATTCAAAATAAGACTAACTTCTGTAGCTGAAATGTGTTCACCTTCAATCTTTTGAATTGTTTTGTGAAAAATAGATGCTTGATTGTGTACAAAATACATTAATATCTCAGATATTTCATTATTGAAAAACGATTCCAAGATTTTAGGACATTTGTCTAAACTTAAAAAATATGAACGGAGAGGCTCACATAATTGTAGAACATGCTCTATAGCAGGTGTTAGAGCAAGCCATCTAACTTTTGAATATCCTAAAAGTTTTTTGTATTGAACATTCGCTTCTTCACAAAATTGTTTTAAAGTAGCCACACGAACGGTAAAATGACTAAAATACAAATAAATTGTAGTTATTATTACTTCTACATCAATTGGCATGGTACATGACGCTGTGTTGATTGTATTTGACAAAATATGTGCATTACAATCTATTCCTAGTATTTTCTTTTGGAGTAAATCTTATAATTTTATATGCACATTATTCACCCCTTTGCATCTTTGCCCACCAAAATTTGTGTTTGTATTATCAGCTGTTAGTGCAACAACTTTGGATTTCAAATTGTTTTCATTTATTACTCTGTATAGATGGTTTGACAAAATTTCAGCAGTTTCGCCCTCAATAGATTCTAAATTTAAATTTTTTACTTGAATGCCCTTAGTAACATTAAAATATCTTAAAATGTATTGGATACATTTTAGTTTCATTATGATTGGATGCATCAGATAAAACCATTACAAATGCTGCAGTTTCCAAGTCTTCTGTAACTATTTTGTCACAGTAATTTTTAAATACTGATTTAGTATTTTGTCTTGGTGCATGAAAATTTAGCATCGTGAAACTTTTTCAATAATTTAGTTGTACAATCCATACTATGAAAACTTTGATTGTGAATTATGGTATGATATGGAATGCAAATGTTTCCTCCATTGCAGCTAACTGTTTTTCATCTTCAGAATACTTTGAAGTTTTAAAAAAACTTCTTACTTTACAACTGGAAGCAGATGCATCTGATGATTGCTTATGTTTCTTGGTGGTCAAATGTTTCGTAATAGCTGCTCTGCCCCCAACTGCAATACAAAATTCTCCAGTGCAAATATTGCAGAAAACAATGTTATCCTTCTTTGATGTGATGAATGGAAATTCCTTATTCAATTTATCATTGAAATGGCATTTCCTCTTTTTTTATTTTTCCATCCCTAAATGAAAGTTAGTCTCCTCCAGGTATCTTCGGGACTAACTAGGAGATGGTGTAGTTGGGTAGCAAGGAGGGGTGCAAAGTTCCTGCCAATTCGCCTTCGCTATAGACAACTTGCATGTGCAAAGTTTGCCAGCCGGGTATTTTGGCATGCTCAGCAACAATTCCTATTGGCTTTCGAAAGCCAATAGGGGGAGTAGCACAGCTCATGCAAAAGTTGAAAAAAAAAAACCATTTAAAAAAAGGTGCCAGAATGCCATTCTGAGCATTCTATGAGGAAAAAAAAGCCCTGCAGATTAGTCTTCAAATATCGAAAAGGAGGACATATAGAAGGACACTTTTCGAGGGAGGACAGAACTTTAAAAAGGAGGACTGTCCTCCCTAAAGGAGGTTGGTCACCTTATATATTTGTTCCATATTGTTTCTAAATAGATTTTAAAAGGACTGCTACCCTTAACTGATATCTAAACTGTAAATATCAATTTTATGTCACTTTAATCTCAGAATATTTGTAACCTTAAGCACTGTGCTGGCACTCATCTATTAAAGAGGATATGAGCTTGCCAGCACAGTGCTCCTCTTCCTCCTCCTCCTCCCTCCATCACTGCCCTGTCTTGGAAGAGATTGTCATATGCTTAGCACAGATTTCTGAAAAGAAATTGTAAGCAGGCCTATGTATTATGAAGAACCATATCTTGTTCACTAACCACAAAGAGTGCTGTAACATAAATGCTTATCATGCTTATCAGCCTCTTTTAGATCTTTACACTAAATGTTCAGAAATATTTTTCCAAAAATTATACCTCTTGATCTACCAATTCCTTAGTACAGATCAAGAAAGCAGTTTTTGGTCCTCCAGCACAGCTGAAAGGAAGAAATTGAAATGCTTCCCTTAGAAATTTTCCATTTTTAAGTAATGATAGTTTATAATTTTGGCCATCTAATGTTTTCCTATCTATGATTGAATTAAAACTGGAAAATGGTGCAGAATTAAAGAGTTAATTTCATTTCTTAATACCAATCACACAACTGGTCTTTTGTGTATGTTTTTATCTCTCTGTCTCTATCATCTCCATCTCTGTATATCTATCATCTGTATCACCTGGAGTACACAAGCACAAACATGTACGCAAACAGAGACAGGCAGAGATGAGGAGAAAATCAAGATGGGTCTCCATCTGCATCTTTTTAGAATAGTCATCATTCTGATCAGTGATGTCTGTAGGGTGGATGTATAAAAATCAGTGAGTTGGCAAGTAAAGCATTGCAATCCAAACCTTACCATTTTTTTTATATAAGCACAGTATAGAAAAAGGGTGGAGAAAATGCCGAAACTAAGAAGAAACTTTTTTTCTAAATTCAGATATATTTGTTGTGCTTATTTCTATGTTATTACTTCTAGTTTTATTTGGGGGGGGGGGGAATAAGGATCAGATAGTAAGGCTTAATGCAATTTATCAATTCCATTTGTAGAAAAAGTGCATTTGGTCCCATGTCCAGATAAAAGAGGATAGCTGATGCCCTGTCAAGGGAATAAATTGAATATGGACAGGCTAATGCACAAGGGGTAACTAATATATCAGCCTTGGCAAATAATCATGGTGCATAAGATGCTGGGAAATGTTTACTAATGCTAATCATTTGCTAAATTTACTAATCAAAGAATCAATCACAAAAATAAACATAGATCTATCTTGCCAAAACTGTACACCCAAATAACCACTTGGAATATATTTACAAGAGAACATGTTGGTGAAAAGGAAATCATTGCCCAAAAATGATTACATCATGGCATTTTAATAGTGGTGCTATATGGGTTGAGATTAATTGAATTAGGGAGCAAAGCAGTGATTAAAAAAAACATACAGAGAATATGTCAGCTTCACCCAAAATAGCACAAAACCATATCAATCTGTATGAATCACATCACATCACATCATTTCATGTTGTAAGCCACCCAGAGTCTCCTTGTGGCAAGATGGATGGCAAACAAATTTAATAAATAAAACAAATATCCTTGTTTTAGGATCTTTATCATTACCCCTAGCTATCCTGTCATATATATTTTCCATTTATGCATACACTGAACAAATTTTCTTGGGGGCAAAAAAGGGCAACTCTGAAAAAGGTTTCATAAGAATAAAAAAACGTTTTATGCTTTTATAACTTTGTTTTACAATGAAAAATTCAAGAGCCAAACCAAGAAAATAAATAAATAAATCTAAAGGACAGCTAAATGTAAAGGTCACTATATTTATGAACCAACCAAAATTAGCTGAGATGATGTAACAGTGATTTTTATGCCCATCTTCAAAATGCTTTTAACTGCATGCCCAGGAGAATTTAATCATAAAAGCTGGTGACTTTAATGCTTATGTGGGTGCAGATAAAACAGGCTGGGGAAAATCCTTGGAAAAATAGATGAAGTAATATGGAACAGCATCTTCTGCCACCCTCAAAACATCAGCTCCAACGGATGGGAGACTTCAGTTCTGGGATACAGTCTAGTCAACACCTGCTTCCAACCACCCATCAAAGATGTGTGATGCAAGGTGCTGATTGTAGCTATGATCATTACTTAATTTGTGCAAAAATTCAGCTTATACTTCAAAGCATAAAACAGCAGATGGTTCAATCAACAAAAAGAAACTGGTCAGAACTGGCTCAGTTGGAACACAAAGATAAACTCCAAACAGCATCAGCAAACTGGTCTGACATTCTGATATAGTCTAATGAAATGAAAGTTTCTGAAGCGATCTACAAATATGCTGAAAGCATGTGGCTGACCTCACAACACCAGCAGAAATATGGATCTCACATGAGAGCTTAAGTTTGGTAAATCAGTATGAATAAGCCAAGCTTATAGAAAATGCAAAATATAAGGCAGTTCAACCGCGATGCTTATCATCAGTTAAAGGCAGAGCATGAGGCACATTGAAACACTATGGCCCTATGGGAACTAGAAAAGACTGCACAAAACCACAAAATACTCTATGCTCTTTCTCTCTTTCAGATGCCTACATAGAAGAATAAATCAACAAATAACATATGCAAGGCTAATGGGACATTTATATGATCTCCAAATATATTGTTTCAAAGTTAAAGAGATTTTTCCAGGAATTTATAAAGCTACAGAGAATTGCAGGGACCACCAGAAGACCCATCACTCATCAAAGCATCAGAATATAAAGCTTTGGATGTTGAGCCTACATTAGAGGAAATAAAAGCACCACTAAAACTTCTGAAAAATCTATGCAGCTGGTGTGGATAGTGTAATGTATTGGCCACAACTGTTTTAAATCACTTGCTTAATGGCTGACCTACATTGCTGTATTGTTTAACAGTTGCTGTTACTGAAAGCCAGACTGGCTGTCTCCAAGCTGATAAGGAGGTTTGAGGCGGGAAACTGTTACTTTAAACCAGTGGTTCTCAACCTTCCTAATGCTGCGACCCTTTAATACAGTTCCTCATGTTGTGGTGACCCCCAACCATAAAATTATTTTCGTTGCTACTTCATAACTGTAATTTTGCTACTGTTATGAATCGTAATGTAAATACCTGATATGCAGGGTGTATTTTCATTGTTACGAATTGAACATAATTAAAACATAATGATTAATCAGGAAAACAATATAGCAATGCTCGCTGGAGAAGCTTACTCTTCCTTGCTCAAAAATGTTGTGAGGGAGGGAAGGGGAAGGAAGGAAGGAAGGAAGGAAGATTGAAGGGGAAAGGAAGGAGATGGAGGAGATTGAAGGGGGAAAGAAAGAAAGGAAGGAAGGAGAGAGAGATTGAAGGGGAAGGGATGGAGATGGAAGGAAGGAAGGAAGATTGAAGGAGAAAGGAAGGAGATGGAGAAGAAAGAATATTGAAGGGGGAAGGAAGGAAGGAAGGAAGGAGAGATTGAAGGGGAAGGGATGGAAATGGAAGGAAGGAAGATTGAAGGGGAAAGGAGATGGAGAAGGAAGGAGATTGAAGGGGGGAACACACAAGCAGCTCCGCACAATTGCCTGGAGAGGGGAGGGGACACTGGCAGAGAGCCTGGTGGAGAGCCAAGCGGCAGCACCTCCGGGGCCTTGGAAGTCACACGCGCCTCGGAGCCGCTGGCCGCCCTCTCACACCTGCCAACCTGGAGCCCCCCATCCTCATCCCGGCACCTCTTCCCTCTCCCAGCTGCCTCCCCGGGACCTGCCCACCCCTCCAGCCATCACAGTGGCAGGGTCGCGGGAGCCCCTTTCCATGCCTCGCAGCCCATCGCATGCGAGAAGGGTGTGGCCGGAACGCCAGCTCCCTCTCAGAAGGCACTGCTTCTCCCCTCCCGGCCTGGCTGGCTGGCCTCCAATGCACATGCAGGCATTGCCGCCACCTCGCCCTCTTCCCTGCCCCCTGGCTGCTTCTGAGGCCCGGAGCCCGGCAAGCCGGGAAGGAGCCGTTCCTGGCCGGCAGCCCCATGGCTGCTCTGGCCGGGCGCCAGAGAGCCAAGGCGGCCTTCGATGGTGAGGGAGGCAGGCTGGGCGGCGTGGGGGAGCCTCCGCACGGTGCAGAGGGCAGCCAGGGGCGGAGCGCAGCTGGGCAACCAGGAGGCATGGAGACTGACTTGGCGCCACAGCTCAGTTCAGCTGGCAGCGGTGGCAGCGATTTTCTTGCCCTTCTCCTCTCCATCCTCCCGCTGCCCCCAAAGCGGCTCGGGCAGGAGCCGGGAGCAAGAGGGGTGCCTGGGGGGAGCAGCCAGGCTGGCGGAGGGGCTGGCGGGCCTCACAGCACCAGCCCCCACTGCAGCTCCATTGATGGATGGAGGACCAGGCTGGGCAGCTCGGGGGCGGTGGGGATGGTGGCAGCAGCAGCCGCTGCTGCATCATCAGGTGTCCCGCCACCCTCACGCAGCCCAGCCTGGTTCTCTGTCCATCAATGGAGCCACGGTGGGGGCTGGTGCCATGTGGCACGCCAGCCTGGCTGCTCCCCCCCAGGCACCCCTCTTCCTCCTGGTGCCTGCCCGAGCCACCTTGGGGGCAGCAGGAGGAAGAAGAAGAGGAGAAGGGTGAGAAAACTGCTGCTGCCATCCCTGCTCCCCCCCCGCTGCCTGGCCTCACCCTCCGCCCATCCGATAGAGCCGCGGTGGGGGCTGGTGCCATGCAGCCCACCAGCCCCTCGTTCAGGCTGGATTCTCCCCCCCAGGCACCCCTCTTGCCCTGGCACCCACCCAAGCCGCCTTGGGGGCAGTAGGAGGAAGAAGGGGAGAAGGAAGAGTATGGCAAGGAAACCGCTGCCAGCACTGGGCCCCAGGAGGTGGCTCTCCTCTCCTACCTTTGCTGAATCTCCTTCCTTCTTGGCAGCCTGGACTCCGGCACGCCTTCCTGGCCAGTGGGTCCAATGGTTGGGCTGGCTGGGGATCTGAGGGGCTGGTCTCCCTTGGGCCATGGCTTGCAGGAGGGCTGGCCCACTCAGCGGAGCCTACAGCGGGCCACTCCCAACAGGGATCCTGGGGCTTTCCCTGGTGGCTCCAAGGCCACACGGCCCTGGCTGCGCTTCTCCCAGGGGGTGGGGCACCCAGACACAGGACCAGTCAGGAGCCCTGCAGGTGGTAAGTCCGCCTGAGAGAGGGAGAGAGAGAGAAAGAGAGAGAGAAGGGAAGCAAAAGTGCCTCTCTCTCTCTCTCTCTCTCTCTCTCTCTCTCTCTCTCTCTCTCTCTCTCTCTCTCTCTCTCTCTCTCTCTCTCTCTCTCTCTCTCTCTCTCTGCAAATGGTGGAGGAGGCCATGTGGAGATGGATGCGGAGCAGTGTCTCGGTTCCTAAGACCATCGGAAATATGTGTTTTCCGATGGTTTTAGGTGACCCCTGTGAAACAGTCATTCGACCCCCAAAAGGGTTGTGACCCACAGGTTGAGAACTGCTGCTTTAAACCTATTGGTTGCCACCTAGAGGCTAACTGTATAAATAACTGCGCAGTTGGCTTTAGGGCTGCTTCTGTTCTGAGTGAATAAACTTGTTGATGTTTCAATACTCTGCCTCATTCAATGCCTAAAGAACTGAAGATATAACAGATAGAATCATGGATAAGACACACAATGCTAGTATAGCAACTACATTCAGTTAGAACTCATTTGGCTCACAGAAGACCTCTCTCACGTGGAAAACAATTTATTGTAATTCCTATTTTGAAAAAGAACAACAGTTACTGAGGCATAAGTCTATTAGAAGTGTCATTATAAGAGTCTTCATGAGAATCATCTGTTTCCAGAAATAAGGAGAGCAGACATTAAGTAGTCATTGACTCTTGAGCAGCCTTTGACAGTGGGTTGCTGTTATTATTTCTGGATTCCTGACAACTCCCTGAACTAACCTCTGCAATTTTCTTGGCAGCATTTACAGAAGTGCTGTGCTATTACCTTCTTTCTAAGGCTGACCCCAAATCATTCTGGTTTCATGCCTATTGCAGTACTAGAACTCCTGCTTTCCTGGTTTCTAGCTAGTGTCTTAGCCAGTGTATCAAACTGGTTCTCTTTGCAGTGTTTACTGTCCTGCTTTATAGGAAGCACTGAAAAGCAACTATATGCTTGTGAAAATCACAGGCCTGCTGCAAGAAATTAACAGCTATTAGAATAGCTGTTGTTTGTCAAAAGAATAATTTGGGGTTCCAACTTGAGCTGCGGTTGTGCAAGAATAAATAAAATTGGAGATCCAGACAGCTGTGAGGAAAGAAGAAATATTTATTCCTAAAAGCAAACAGTTTGCCTTTAGGGCATTGGTTCTCAACTTTTTTAATGCCGTGACCCCCAACCGGTCGTAAGTTGACCCCCAACCAGTCATAAGTATTTCCCTGCCTGGGAGCGCCATGCATGCATGGTGCCACCCCTATGCAGCGACGGCGCAGGGCGACCACCAGCTGGCCCAGCCCAAGGGAGGTAAGGCACCCGCCGGGCCCCACACACACCAGCAACCCTCCCTGTGCCCACCGGCCTGCCATCTCCCATCCCTGGCCTTCTTTTACTTATATTTTTAGTAGTTGCTCAGCAGGGAGGGGTGGAAACTTCTAGACAGCTCGCCTTCGCTGCAGAAAACTTGCAGCACCGTTTGCAGACTGGGACTTTTGGCGGGCTCAGCAGAGCAGAGACAGCCTGGACAATTCCTATTGGCTTTTGAAAGCCAATAGAATTAGACTCTATTCAAGAGAGTCTTATTCTATTGGCTTTCAAAAGCCAATAGAATAAGAGGGAATAGCACAGCTAAGGAAAAGGGGAAAAAATGGCGGACTGCATTGTTTGGTGACCCCCGTGAAATGGTTGTTCGACCCCAAATGGGGTCGCGACCCTCAGGTCGAGAACCGCTGCTTTAGGGGTAACTGCAGAGAAATGGGATACAGCAGCAGGCTTTTATAGGGGAGCTTGTCCTGGTTTGGAAGTTTCTATGTACTGATTCTAGGGTGACACTTGAGGTTTGTGTGTGTGTGTGTGTGTGTGCGTGTATATGTATTCTTGTAAACATGCAGTTCTGCCGGGAGATCTAATTTAATTAACTCTATTTGTGTTTGCAGACCTTATCCTTTGATATGTGGATTAGATCTGGGTAACTTATTTTGGGGTTAGGGTTAGGGTTAGGGTTAGGATTTGAGGAAGCTTGAGTAAAGGATTTTCCCACATTTGCTATTTTTACTCAATTAATTTAGTTTCAGCTTGACTGTCAATTATCTAGTGGAGATGCTGATTTTCAGACCATTGTGCATTCTGTTAATGTTTTAAGAGAAGATGGAAACAGTATAAAGAATAAAATGCATTTTGATATAAAACTTCTCACGGTGTGCATGTGAAATGAATTTTCAGCAGAATTCCCAGTGCCATACCAGTGGTAGGCAAGGCAATGTGATCTTACCCCTGCTCTTTTGCTCTCACTAGCTATATATCACAGCGTTTGAAAGCACAGCATGCAAGAGGCAGCTAACTCACTGCCTTGCCATGTGCACATGCATGAAATCCTACTCCCTGTCTATCCCTTAAACTTTGAAAAAAACCATTTTTTAACTCTGCAAGAGCAGTTGCAGTGAGACCTTCCCTTCCTCTTCACTTTCTATATTACATACAATCTTTCTGCATGTCCCTGCATCCAAAACGCCTGCTTAGTAACAAATGGATATCCATTCTGTTCAGATCTATGGATGCGTAAGTAACCCCTACTAAACTGGGCAGAAATAAATAACCTTAGGATTGTGCTGCTCAGCTGCAATGCACACAAACTTTAAACCTCTTTGCAGTAGAACTTTCTTAGGAGTAAATACACATGAGAAGTGTGTTTGCAAGAGCAGACAGGGAAAAGGGAAGATGGGTGATTCAGTGACTTTAGCCAGGCACCCAGAATGAAAAAAAAAAAAAAGCCATAGCATCAACACTGATCCTACATATATACCCCTCAGCATATTATTTTTATTTTTTTAATTAGGCCTGGTGCATGTTTATACAACCTGAACTTTTTTCCAGATATGAATCATTGACTACAAACTAATCCAGTTGCCAATAGTACCAAAAACAAAAAAAGTGAAACAGATTCCAGTGGTGCTGGCACTATTAATGTTTCTTATGATGCTAGGTTTGAGAAATTAAATCTATTAGCCATTTGCAAGAACATACCTTTGTAGGAAAGCAACAAAATATAGAAATTGGCTAAATGCAGAAGATGATCTTCCTTACAAGTAACATCAATTGTTCTAAATATTAAACTTTATCTAAGGAAAAACAATCAAATCCTAGTCCCAGAATATTGATTTGTTTGGTTAAAACATTAATCTTCCAAACAATGGTGAAATTCCAGTTTTATTTTTTATATCCTAGACATATTATTTTTGTACTTACAATCAACAGTTGACTTTTCATCTCATTGCTAAATTTCTATCATTAATGCTTTGTCTCTTGATAAGGGAGTGCAGGATTTGTTTTCAACTAACTGGTTCTTCTTTGGCCTGAAAAACATTGAAAACCTTGATTTAATTTACTTCCAGTTCTTCGTCTTTTTCTCTATTTCTATTTTTGTCTGCCTGTTGGTTTGTTGTCTCGTTTTCCTGGTTAACAGTTTATGACGTTTGATGATTAATAAATAAACATCAAGTTGTACTGTATTTGTGTAGGTGAACTGAGTAGCCGATGTGCTTGCCCCAGACTGGACATAGAAACTGACTAGGCGTCTGCTAGGTATGAACTAAACTGCAAGTTCAGAGTAATTTTTAACACTGGCTCTGAAGTCAGTCGCACCCAGACAGCTGCTAAGGGAACAAAGAAAACTATGATTTAATATTGTACACAGGGCTAAAAATCACACTGGAGATCAAATCAGTCAATCCTAAAGGAAATCAACCCTGGCTGTTCTTTGGAAGGACAGAGACTGAAACGGAAGTTGAAATATTTTGATCACCATATGAGAAGAGATGACTCATTGGACAAGACCCCAATGTTGGTAAAAACTGACGGCAAAAGGAGACGAAATGGGACAACTCACCACAGCCAATTCGCTGTGGGACAATTTAACAATTCTATTTAATTATTTTAAATAAATAAAAAAAATTAATCTTTGCCATTCACATTTCATTCTGGCTATAACAAATTCAAATAAAATCACCAGTTTTATTGTGTTGCAGCTGTCAAAAAAGCCATTGCCGTCCTAGGTTATATTAACATAGGGACAGAATCAAGATCACATAAAGATTTATAATGCCTTGGTAAGACCACACTTGGAATATTGCATCCAGTTTTGATCTCCACAATATAAAAAAAGATGTTGAGACTCTAGAAAGAGTTCAGAGAAGAACAACAAAGATGATTAGGGGACTGGAGGCTAAAACATGCAAAGAATGGTTGAAGGAATTGGTATGTCTAATTTAATGAAAAGGACTAGGGGTAATATGATAGCAGTGTTCCAATATCTAAGGGCTGCCACCAAAAAGGCAAGGGGAGTCGACCTATTCTCTTGTGGGAAGTCAGCCCCCCCCAGAGAAATAAATATTTTTGGAAATATTAAAAGGCAGAATATTATATTTCCCCAAAGGTTCTTAAAGGCAGAAACCACCCCGCAAGTCTCTCTGCCCCAAACAGAAACAAGGTCTGCAGAATTGCAGATGTGATAATCTTGTCAGAAAGATTATCTTGTGATAATCTTATCACGAAGCTTGCATTAGAAAGACAAAGATCTCTAGAATCAACAATCCCTCACATCAAAAAAATCCAACACAGGACATAGCCATCAGCCACACCCCCAGGGAAGCAGGATATGACCTTTGGACATAATAGGATTAACCCACCACCATTAGAATACCAGAAAGGCACACTCAGACTCAGGTCAAAGGTTACGCCACAGGAACAACTACAAACAAAAGCTGAAGAAGTTATAAAAACCCACCACTCCCTACTATATATGATCAGTGTTCAAGTCTATCCAGATCCTTCTGTATCTTAAAGCCTGTCTTCTGGAGAGTTGGCTATTCCTGCCAGCTTGGTGTCATCTGCAAATTTGATGAGTTCCCCATCTATCCCCTCATCCAAATCATTGATATAGATGTTGAAGAGCACTGGGCCCAGAACAGAGCCCTGGGGCACCCCACTACACACTTCCCTCCATGTAGATGCAATTCCATTGAGGACCACATGCTGAGTATAGCCAGTCAGCCAGCTACGGATCCATCTGGTGGTGGTGCTTTCTACCCCACATTTGGAACCCCACATGGTGGAACAATTTGCCTCCAAACATTGTGGGTGCTTCAATACTTGAGGTTTTTTTTTAAGAAGATTGGACAACCATTTGTCTGAAATGGTATAGGATTTACTGCCTGAGCAGGGGGTTGGATTAGAAGAACTCCAAGGTCCTGTATAACTCTGTTATTCTGCTATTTACCACAACAACCTCCAGCCTTAATGGAGTCAAACACAGTTGGACTCTTCATCCATTGTTATGAAAGACAGGTGCAAATGAAATGTGAATTTCAGGATAATATCCTTGAATTGTCAATTGAATTCCAGTTGAATTGGGAAAATCTTGGGGATGTTGGAGAAGACCCTTGTTCAATTATCTGATTCATGATTCAAGAGATGGACATTTGCTGATGGGTAGTGGAGTTGTTTGGAAATCTATCTTTAGGTCACTGTGCTTGTAACAAGAAAGCAATTCTGCATATTCTTAATTAAGAAACAAAATAAGAAATAAGAAATCTGTGAAGAAAAAAACAACATGCAGAAAAAGTTAAGATTCGCTGAATATAGAGAAACTTTAATATTGTATGATAATTGTCTAGTTTTTTTGCTTCATGCAATTATCACAGTAAGAAACACAGTCAGGAGAAAATGCCAGAATGAGCTTCTTCTATCTATTTTCAAAGAAAAGATAACGAGTTGATCACCGCTGTTAGCATTCATACTTTCTTCATAAAAATCTTACAGCTTTTGTTAATCTCCCCCTCCATTAAATCCTGCATTTTTGTTTGCCAAAATTATTCATGTGTTAAACTAAAAGACTTGGCTGTGGTACTCATCCCATCTGCCTTTCCCTCTGTGGAAAAAGTATTATTTAACTTAAGGTGGCAGTTATGTAATTTAGTTCTTATGTTCCATTATTAATGAATTTTATCATGAAATATTTAGGCTCTTCCCCTGTACTGCCTTTCACAGCCTTGGCTGTAATTATGTCAGCTCAGATTTTCTTCTTTTTTGAAGAGGTATTTATTAGCAAATCTGTCCTCTGTGGCTCTGTCACTCAATGTTTAAATGGAACAATAAATTGTCCTCTTTCAGATTAAAGTCTTTTGATATTTGGGATTTAGAGAAATTGTCTTTTCCTTTACACCTCTTCCCCATTTTACAATTAAACTTTATGGAATTCCCATTGGCTCAGCTCAGAATCAGTCAAGTTATGAGTGTTCAAATTGAGCAATTCCATTTTTTCTTCTCCACTATCTGGGCAAGTAGAAAAAAACAAGGGTTACAGCAGCGGTTCTCAACCTGTGGGTCGTGACCCCATTTGGGGTCGAACGACCATTTCACGGGGGTCGCCAAACAACGCAGTCCGCCATTTTCCCCCTTTTCTTTAGTTATGCTACTCCCTCTTATTCTATTGGCTTTTGAACGCCAATAGAATAGAGTCTATTCAAGAGACTCTATTCTATTGGCGTTCGAAAGCCAATATAAACTAAGGAAGTTTCGGTTTCGGAGCACGTGGCAGAAAGCGAGACAGAGGACAAGCGGCAGAAAGCGAGAGAGAGAAAAATCAAAAACAGTAAGTTTTGCCTGCTGCTGAGCTTCCTCTTCTTGGCCGCCGGACACCCCAGTGGCCCCAGAACACCCTGCCCCCATTTCCTGCAATTTTGCAGCCGGCCCACCGGCTACAAAACACCCCGCAGCCACCGGCGTTCCCGTAAGGCTCCTCCCCTGCCCACTGGCTCAGCCTCCTCCGGTCCATCCTTCCTCACCTGTGGTTTTGGTGGCGTGGTCAATACCATAGTTGCAAGCTTCCTCCCAGCCTTTGGGCCAAGGCAGCTTCTGCCGGGGCATTTTTCCTGGCAGCAGGCGCACCAGCGAAGAAACGGACCGAGGCCAGAGGCGAGCCAGGCTGGCTGCTTACCATCCGTCCTGCTTCCCCTCCCGATCTGCTTGGCTGAAGACGTGGAAGGGGGGCGGCTGGGAGCCTCTACCTCCCGTCCTGCTCACCTTCACTGCCGGTTCGACTGAAGATGGGGGGGCGGCTGGGAGCCACCGCCTTCTGTCCTGCTTGCCCTCGCCGCCCGTTCGACTGAAGATGAGGGGGCGGCTGGGAGCCGCCGCCTCCCGTCCTGCTTGCCCTCGCCACCTGTTTGGCTGAAGATGGGGGGCGGCTGGGAGCCACCGCCTACCGTCCTGCTCGCCCTCGCCACCCATTCAGCTGAAGATGGGGGAGCTGGGAGCCGCCGCTTCCCGTCCTGCTCACCCTCGCTGCCTGTTCGGCTGAAGATGGGGGGGGTGGTTGGGAGCCGCCGCCAAGATAGGGGGCGGTTGGGAGCTGCCGCCTCCCATCCTGCTCGCCCTCGCCGCCCGTTCGGCTGAAGATGGGAGGGGCGGTTGGGAGTCGCCGCCTCCCATCCTGCTCGCCCTCACCGCCCGTTTGGCTGAAGATGGGGGGCAGTTGGGAGCCACCGCCAAGATGGGGGGGCAGTCAGGAGCCGCCGCCTCCTGTCCTGCTCACCCTCGCCACCCGTTTGGCTGAAGATTGGGGGGGTGGTTGGGAGCCGCCGCCAAGATAGGGGGGCGGTTGGGAGCTGCCGCCTCCCATCCTGCTTGCCCTCGCCGCCCGTTCGGCTGAAGATGGGGGGCGGTCAGGAGCCGCCGCCTCCCGTCCTGCTCGCCCTCGCCGCCTGTTCGGCTGAAGATGGGGGGGTGGTTGGGAGTCACCACCTCCCGTCCTGCTCGCCCTCGCTGCCCATTCGGCTGAAGATGGGGGGGTGGCTGGGAGCCGCCACCTCCCGTCCTGCTCACCCTCGCCGCCCGTTCGGCTGAAGATGGGGGGGCGGTTGGGAGCCGCCGCCAAGATGGGGGGCGGTTGGGAGCCGCCGCCTCCCATCCTGCTCACCCTCGTCGCCTGTTCGGCTGAAGATGGGGGGGCGGTTGGGAGTCGCCGCCTCCCATCCTGCTCGCCCTCGCCGCCTGTTCGGCTGAAGATGGGGGGGTGGTTGGGAGCCGCCGCCAAGATGGGGGGTGGTCAGGAGCCACCGCCTCCCGTCCTGCTCGCCCTTGCCGCCTGTTCGGCTGAAGATTGGGGGGGTGGTTGGGAGTCACCACCTCCCATCCTGCTCGCCCTCGCCGCCCATTTGACTGAAGATGGGGGCGGCTGGGAGCCGCCGCCTCCCGTCCTGCTCGCCCTTGCCGCCCATTCGGCTGAAGATGGGGGGGCGGCTAGGAGCTGCTGCCTCCTGTCCTGCTCGCCCTCCCTGTCCATTTGGCACCGTCTGCCTTTCGCTCTCTCTCTCTTCACCTGGAGGGAGAGGGAGAGAGAAAGAAAGAGGAAAGAGAGAAAGATGAAAGGAAGCGAAGAGAAAGAGGAAAGAGAAAGAGAAGAGAGAAAGAGGAAAAAGAAAGTTAGAGTCAAAAGAGAAAGGAAAGAGAAAACGGAAAGAGGGAGAGAGAGAAAGAGGGAGAGGAAAGAGAAAGAAAGAGAGAGGGGGAGAGGAAAGAGGAAAGAGAAAAAAGATTGAGGAAAGAGAGGAAAGAGAAAGAGAGGAAAGCAAGAGAAAGTTAGAGGAAAGAGAGAAAGAAAGAGAAATGAGAGAAAGAGGAAAGACAAAGGAAAGAGAAAGAGGGGAAATAAGAGGAAAGAGAGAGAAAGTTAGAGGAAAGAGAAAGAGGAAAGAGAAAGGGAAGAGAGAGAGGAAAGAGAGAGGGAAAGAGGAAAGATGGAGAGAGAGAAAGAAAAAAGAGAAAGAGGGGGAGAGGAAAGAGAAAAAAGACTGAGAAAAGAGAGAAAGGAAAGAGAAAGAAGAGAAAGTGGAAAGAAAGAAGAGAAAGAGAGAGGAAAGAAAGAGAGGAAAAAGGATAAAAGAGACAGAAAGAGAAAGTTAGAGGAAAGAGGGAAAGAGGAAAGAAAGAGAGAGAGAGAGAGAGGAAAGTGACAGAGAAAGACCCTTTTGACATCTAAAATGAAGCTAACACTGCATATATCCTTTTTTTACCTTTATTTTATATACACACACACAAAGACACACACACACACACACACACACACATTAAAGGTAAAAAAGGATATCTGCAGTGTTATCTTCATTTTAGATATCAAAAGGGTTTTGCGGCTCCCAGTGTTTTGTTTTCGGTGGGAAACGGGTTCAAGTGGCTCTTTGAGTGTTTTGGGTTGCCTACCCCTGGGGTGGGTGGACTCCCACGTGCTATTAACTTTGTTAGCAAATGGGAGGTGGGCGGGTTGAACAAAGTTGCTTCATTTATTCATTCATTTATTGCACAATAAAATTATTTGAAACCAACATTTTGTGCTATTCTAATGCACAACTGCACAAATATGCATGTAATCTCTGAGGAGGCTATCACATCTGGGCTACAAAAATTTGGTTAAAGCATTTGTGTTTGCTGATATTTATTTCCTTTAAACTGCTTTGCTTCTTCCATTTATTGTTTAAAGTGGTTTAATACTTCCATTTATTTCCTTTTATTCCCTTAAAACTAGTTTGAATCTTCCATTTGTTGCCATTTATTCTTTTAAAACTGATTTAATTGTTTTATTTATTTCTGATCCACGAAACCTATAACCTCCATGCCATTTCTCACTCTTCTTATTCCTTTCTGCTTTGCTTTTTATTCCCTCTCTTTCATATACTTTCTTTTATCTTCACTGAAAGAAAATCCCTCCAGATCCCCACTATAATCTATGGTTCAAATGAAAGCAGCCTGTTCTTATCTATTATTTACTAACTTTCTGTAAATTTTGCTCCCACATTTAAAGGCAGGGTAAACATGCATTAAAATACATACAGCGGTGGCACAGCATTAATGGTGGCCGGGGCTGTCTTTCTTGCCATGCCCATTTGGTGACCACGCCTACTTGGTAGCCACACCCACTTGGCCACGCCCCCAGCCCCCGGCGATGTAGAAACAAAAATAATTTTATGGTTGGGGGTCACCACAACATGAGGAACTGTATTATGGGGTCGCGGCATTAGAAAGGTTGAGAACCACTGGGTTACGGGGAAGCAGAAAAAGCTTGATAAAACTAATTCATGTTTATAGCCAGAACATAGCTGGGTTCCCACATTGCAGCAAGCCATGGCATGATTTGTTTGAGTTTGGCTCAGCGTAGTATGATTTCCACCATTGTGGTTTGTAAATTGGGGTTGATGGATCAGCGCAGAGAGGAACAAAGTCCACAGGTGCTCAGACATTCATTTTGCAGTTTCAGAATCTGTCTAGACTGGATGGAAAAATGCATCAGTTTCTAAAAGGCTGAACATGTTTGCTCCATCAGTTTTGGGAGGTTCTTGCACTGCAGAAAAGATGGTTTGTGGGCCAAGCACTCTGCCCTTCTGTGATGAGTCATAAATGCCCAATTTTGAAATATCAAACCCAGCACGCTAAGCTAAGCCTGGTGTAGCTCCCAAGGCAATGCAAGCTGATTACTCCCAACTTAGCATTACATGAGAAAATCATTATCTAATATTTTTAATAAGCTAAGCCTTAGCACAGAAGTGAGCAATCCCTAGAATATTTGCAGACTTCACATCCATTTTTTAGCTCCATAATACTCCCACATGATGCCACCAAAATTTGGTAACACTGTTAAAGATTAAACCAAGAAAGGTACTTGAACCAGATGGATTATCAGGTTTTTATTGTAAATGTTTTGAGGAAAAAGGTTTACAGCCTCAACAAAAAATGACCTATATCCAACAGGGAAGAAAGTTGCCAGTGAGTTGGAGAAAGAATAATATAGCATTAACACCTACAGAGGGTCAGGATATGATTTTAACAAGAAATTATAAATCTTTATCAGTATTGAATAATGACTACAAGTTGTTCACAATGGTTCCAACAGATAGACTAAAAATAATTTTGCAAGAATTTATTCATGAGGATCAATGTGGGTTTTTACCTAAAAACCATTAAAGAACAATGTGTTGGATATTTTTGAATATTTGGATAACGTGTTGAAGAGCAAACTGCATTGATTTTCCTAGATGCAAAGAAGCCTTTGATAATTTGAATTGGCTTTCATGTTCAAGGTTTTGGAAGATACGAATTTTAGAGAATTTTAGAGAATGAGTAAGACCAATTTACGTTTCACCAAAAGCACTAATAATGATTAATGGAGATTTAGTAAAACCTACAAGATACAAAAGGAATAAGACAAGGATTCCCATTGTCCCTTCTTTTGTTTTTTTGTTTGTTTATTTAGAAATGCTGGATAGAGACATAATACAGATGAGAGGATTGTGGGAATAAAGATTTAAAAAGAGACTTATAAGTTAAGAGCTTTTGCAGATTATTATTTAGTGTTGGTTTTGGAAGATTCTTTAAAGGGAATTGAGACATTAATATGAAAATAAAATAACTTTTGTGCATTTGCAAGCCTTAAGATTAATAAACAGAAGGCAAAGATGCGAACAAAAATATAGAAGTACAAGATCAAGTATAGCTGATGAATAAAACAAGGTTTAAGATTGGAAAGAAGGTTAAATGGTGCGATTGTGTGGTTGTTGCTGCCAGGGGCTGGGTGCTTGGAGGAGGGGGAGGGTTTGGATTTGAATCCAAAACCATTTTCAAAAGAGAAAGTGTAGCCTCCAGGCTCCCAAAGTGAAAGTGTTGCTCTCTTAGGCCTTCTAAGAGGGTCAGTCTGCTGCTGATGAAGCTCAAAGCAAAGAAACAACATTGTCTGGTGTACAGTATGAAACCAGCCTTTTTGCGCATTGCCCATCCCAGAATCATGTCTAGAGCAGTGTTTCTCAACCTTCCTAATGCTGTGACTCTTTAATACAGTTCCTCATGTTGTGGTGACCCCCAACCATAAAATTATTTTTGTTGCTACTTCATAATTATAATTTTGCTACTGTTATGAATCATAATGTAAATATCTGATATGCAGGGTGTATGTTCATTGTTACAAATTGAACATAATTAAAACATAGTGATTAATCAGGAAAACAATATAGCAATGCTCACTGGAGAAGCTTACTCTTCCTTGCTCAAAAATGTTGTGAGGGAGGGAAGGGAAGGAAGGAAGATTGAAGGGGAAAGGAAGGAGATGGAGAAGGAAGGAGATTGAAGGGGAAAAGAAGGAAGGAAAGAGATTGAAGGGGAAGGGTTGGAGATGGAGATGGAAGAAAGGAAGGAAGATTGAAGGGGAAAGGAAGGAAGGAAAGAGAAAGAGATTGAAGGGGAAGGGATGGAGATGGAGATGGAAGGAAGGAAGATTGAAGGGGAAAGGAAGGAAGGAAGGAGAAAGAGATTGAAGGGGAAGGGATGGAAAAGGAAGGAAGGAAGGAAGGAAGATTGAAGGGGAAAGGAAGGAGATGGAGAAGGAAGGAGATTGAAGGGGGAAGGAAGGAAGGAGAGAGAGATTGAAGGGGAAGGGATGGAGATGGAGATGGAAGGAAGGAAGGAGATTGAAGGGGAAAGGAAGGAGATGGAGAAGGAAGGAGATTGAAAGGGGAAGGAAGGAAGGAAGGAAGGAAGGAAGGAAGGAGAGAGAGATTGAAGGGGAAGGGAAGGAGATGGATGGAAGGAGGGAATGAAGGAAGGAAGGATTGATCTTTGGAGAGTCATGTTTTCCAAGATGGTGATGAACTGCAACTCCCAGCATTCCCCACTCTTCCACGGTGCTTTTTAGGGCTGCTGGAGATGGTAGTCTGGTGGAGAGCCTGGTGGAGAGCCAAGCGGCAGCACCTCTGGGGCCTCGGAAGCTGCGCGGAAGATCTGCGCGCCTCGGAGCCACCAGCCGCCTCTCGCGCCCGCCAACCTGGAGTCCTCCATCCTCATCCCGGCACCTCTTGCCCTCTCCCAGCCGCCCCCCGGAACATGCCCGCCCCTCGAACCTTCTGAGCGCCATTGCAGTGGCGGGGTCACAGGAGCCCCTTTCCACACTGCACAGCCCTTCACCGCCATGATCCTTCCCCGACTTCATCGCACACAAGAGGGGCATGGCTGGAGCACCAGCTCCCGCTTGGAAGGCACTGCTTCTCCTGGCCCGGTCCGGCGGGCTGGCCTCTAATGCACATGCAGGCATCGCCACCGCCTCGCCCTCTTTCCAACCACCTGGCTGCTTCCGAGGCCCAGAGCCTGGCGAACCGGGAAGGAGCCGCTCCTGCCCGCCAGCCCCAGGGCCATGCTGGGCACCAGAGGGCCGAGGCGGCCTCTAATGGCAAGGGAGGTGGGCCGGGCGGCACAGGGGAAGCTCCGGCATGGCGCGGAGGGCGGCTGGGGGCGGAGCGCAACCGCATGACCAGGAGGCGTGGGGACCAGCTTGGCGCTGCAGCTCAGTTTAGCTAGCAGCAGTAGCAGAGCAGCCCAATGGCAGTGCCAGCAGTGGCCCAGACCCAGCTCGACTTGGCCCGGCTGCCCATGCAGCTGAGCCGGCCTGGGGTGGCGTCAGGGGCACACACGATGGCGCTGCTGTGGCAGGAGCAGGCGTTACTGGAGGAGAAGGGCGCCCTGGAGGCAGAGGAGCCGGCGGAGAGGAGGAGGGTGGCGGCAGCGGCTAGATAGAGGAGCGGTGTCTAGGTTCCTAAGACCATCGGAAATATGTGTTTTCCGATGGTCTTAGGCGACCCCTGTGAAAGCGTCGTTCGACCCCCAAAAGGTCGCGACCCACAGGTTGAGAACCGCTGGTCTAGAAGAAAGCTGCAATTACAGTCAGGGAATGGCTGGGGATGGGAAACTCAATCCATTTTAATTCCAGCAGGGATCTTCCTGTCTGAGCACGCTTCATTCCTAAGGCAGCCCCTGGTCAAAGTTTTCTCCTTGAAACATCTCTGCTATATGCTGAAATACATATCCCATGTGAATTCCTGCTCTCAGTCTGGAGTGATACAGCCTGGACTAAGATTTATTATCTTGTCTGATGTTTCTGCAAAGCTGAATCCAGAGAGCATCTTTCTGATAATTGTGCCAGGAATGATAACCCACAATTTAGCCCTTCTAACAGTGTCATCGCTGCCCCTATCTCCTGGTTTCTGATATGCTCATTCTCACTCCTATTTGCACACACAGACGGAGCTCAATGGGTCCCTAATTGCATACTTGACTTAATTAACATGCAATTAGTTTAATGAATAGTTTAACCTCATTATGTAGTTACTCATCTTTATCTGTAGTATAAGCTCACTCGGTGCCCAGCTTTGGTCTGTTAGGAAGACAAACCGAATGTTCATTAACTGCTTCTGAGGATCTGCTGGGCTGCTTTCATTCCTGTTTCTTATGGAGGTGATGAAAGGAAAGCGGAAAGAGAATAGGCAGAAAAATATATAAATCCACTGTTCACTCTTTCTTCACCCAATACAGATAGTTCGGTACAACCATTTGTTTAGTGACTATTCAGAGTTAGAGTGACATGGAAAAAGGTGACTTATGACCTGCCCTTCTATTTATAATCATTGCAATATCCCCATAGTCATGTGGTCAAAATTTGGGTACTTGACAACTGGCAATTGCAGTGGTTTACTTAACAACTGTGGGAAAAAATATGGTAAAACTGAGCGCAAATCACTTAACAACTGCCTCACTTAGCAATGGAAATTCTGATCCCCATTGCGGTCATAAGTGAAGGACTATCTGTAAACATGACAACTTACCTCTCACAGGCCTCTTTATGACTAAATGTCTGTATTAACCTGGGGAAGCAGCTTTTATATGTTTTTTATATCCTGACCATGCCATTGATTAATACATTTTATTGTTGTTAATGTTTTAAGGAAGTATGTAGCCCAATCAGAGAATGCAGGTTATCTGGTAGAATAAATATATAATTAAAATATACATTTAATTCAGAGGGAATAGGCCTCCATATGTACTATGCATGCCTACAAAGTTAAATACGATAATATTTAATATGGTTACAGCGCTTTTTATCCCAGAGCTGTAACTATATTAAATACTACTGTATAGCACAATGGTGAATAGAATGTGAAGGATGTGTGTATATAATGTATGGGGTTTTTTTTACTTGTGGTTTTTACTTGTGTCTTGTGTGCATTGTGCACTGTGGACAGCACTTAATTTCATTGTGGGATACACAATGACAATAAAGATATTCTATTCTAAATAGTTTGGGGAGAAGATCATATACGTTATCATCAAGATAACAATTTTTAAAAAAAAATTGGGAGAACTTTCCTTTTCTCATTTGATTTGTAGGGGATAAGTTAGATCAGTGCTGGATTCTGTTTTCACAGTCAAAAATTGCAGGGAAGAGTTTGGAATTTGATTTCACCAAATAAATTGTTCCAGTTATTAAGGAACTGAGGGACCAAAACTATAAAAAATCATTCACAAATGCCTGGTTTCCATACATTTCACTGCATTTCAAGGGCAGGTCAAACATTCAATTATCTCTATGACTGCCAATTATACAAAATCATAGCTGATTTTTTTTAAATTTCCATGTGTGTACATTGCTCCTTGTTTCTATATACTTATATATTATTAATTATCTGTAATTTAAAAGTTAGTATTTGTTTCAAGATCTGCCCATCACCTGGTTCCAAAGTGCAGTTTGCACAATCGCCAAATTGCTCTTTTTGGATGGATGGTGCTTACAGAGGGAAAGGTAGCATGATGGAGTACAGTGAAGTGGCATTTCCTGGGAAGGAGGGAGCAATTTCAGGAAGATGAGAGGGGGAGAAGAGGAAGCACAGTCTGGAGCTGGAGTCAGAGGAGAGAGTTGGGGTAGCTACTCTCTAGAATTTTCCAGAGAATGTCCATTGGGGTGAGAATAGTAAAGGTTTATCCTGGCAAGATTCTGCCTATTTGTGTAAGCAAACAAAGAACTGAACTCTGAATGAATTGTTCTATATTTTTCTTGGGCTTGGCCTTGCATTTTCAGTTTGGTTTGACATGATACACTTTATGCCTTAGCTAACTGGTCATGTCATGTCATGGAAGACAAAGTGATTTGGCTTTTTAGTTTTCTCTGTCATGAAATCATAAGCTGAAAGTGAAATCAATTAAGTGCTATGACATTTCTAAGGAAATATACATGGGCTTTTAAGAGGAGAGGCTGTCTGCAGCTAACCCTTAAGACAGGGGTTCTCAACCTTGGCAACTTTAAGACTTGTGGACTTCAACCCCCAGAATTCCTCAGCCAGCTTTGCTGGCTGAGGAATTCTGGGAGTTGAAGTCCACAAGTCTTAAAGTTGCCAAGGTTGAGAACCCCTGCCTTAAGACAACCCTTCTTTCCAAACATGTTAATTATCATCATCTTGAGGCGTTTTGGCTACAGATAGCAGAATATATAGCCTAACGTATTTTAAGGATACCAGTCGGGTATGAAATTAGCAGCAGTTCATATTATTATCAGTTGTGGCAAGCTGTGCCAGTCTCATCTTTTTGTGAGAGAAATTACTGGTTAAATGACCCAGGATGGATGATCAAGATCTCTTTATAGAAATTAATTGTCAGATGATGACAAGCAGAGAGTATATAAAATTGTGTTAATTTGCTTAATGTTACGTAAAGTTATGAAGTGACCATTAGCTAATATAGGGCTACTGAAGAATTGCTTGATGAGTGAATGACCATATGAAGTGAAGGATCAAATCAGATAAATTTAGATTGCAAAGAGATAGAGAAAACTTTAACTCCTTGCTGACATTGAATTGTCATCTTAACTTTTGTTGACCACATATGGTAGTGTTAGTTAATAATACATATTATTAGGGAAGGAAAAGGGAAAGAAAGAGAACTGGGTAGAAAGCAGATTTTATTTTGCTTTAGAGAATTTATTTTTTCTTTTCTCCACTTTTTGACTCTCTTCAGAACATAGCATAAATCCCTTGAAATTTGAAAACTCTTTAAACTTGGCTTGCAAGATAATGTTTGCCTTTGTCTTCCATTTACTTACAAGTCAAGGGAAGGATGAAAAGAAATTCATGTCCAGGTTGTTCAATCATTTTTAGCCTTTGAGCTACAGTACATTTCAGTTTGTTCTTCTTTTGCTATCAATACTCTTACTACAAAGCTACTTGTAGAAGTTATCTGGTTGGTGTTTTGCTACACGATACGGGAATTCCTGTTATGTTAAACAAAATCTAGAGAAAAAGTTAATTCTCTCATTGGCTATGGTCCCCACTTCTGAGTTGTGTGGGCTGACTTTGTATATGAAATATTGAGAATGAATCAATTTTCATATATGACAATCTTTCTGAATCTTGTAGCCTTTCTTTATGCTTCCAGTTTAAAGGAAATAGGTCCACTGAGTTTAGTAAGGGTTCTCCAGGTGTCACAATAGCATAGCTCTAGTAATAGTAAGATACATATGGGAAATGTGCAAGAAACATGGAATAAAGAGCTGGCATACCTAGTTTAATAAGGTACATAAGAACATAAGAACATAAGAAGAGCCATGCTGAATCAGGCCAAAGCCCATCGAGTCCAGCATTCTGTGTCACACAGTGGCCCACCAATTGTACATGGGGATCTTGAGCAGAAAGAGAAGGCAAAACCCTCCCTTTCCCTTGACCCCCAACAAATGGTACCCAAGGGAATCCTGCCTGCCTCAACCAACATAGAGGCGGCACATGGACATCCGTTTTAATAACCACCGATACACTTTGCATCCATGAATCTATCTAGCCCTGCCTTGAAGCTGTCAAGGCTGACAGCTGTCACGACCCCTTCAGGAAGTGAATTCCATAAATCAAGGTTTTATGGTAAATGTATATAATGTATCTTAAGATACAATTAATTCAACACAATATTGTTTTATATGTTTATTGGATGCCCCAGAAGCCATTTAGCAAGGACTGGATTTCAACTTCTGTATAACAGAACCTGGAAATGCAACATTATGGAAGCGAAGTGACTCTCGTGATTTGGATTTCTTCTGTGATTGCAATATTTTGCTTTAATATTTGTAAGTTTGTCAATATTGTGTTGGGAAGAAGAAGAAAATAACTATATGAATATTTGGTTAAACTGTATTTCAAAAAGTTAGAATCTATTAAAAGTATGAAGAATTTTGGATTTATTGTGCATGGTTGGCACCTAAAAAGATTATTCTCTTTCACTGGAAAATGATTGAATACATGTGTTTATTTTCTGCAGTTCAGCTGGCTTTTTATGGTTATAATGGAAAGTCTTATCATTATTAGTGCATATGGTCAAGACATGCATTGTTTAAGATCTCAGGTTTTTTTTCTTTCATATACAACTATTTCATTATATATTGTATGGAAGGGTGTCTATTTTTGTATGTTTTGTATTTGATTAAGATTTTGCTTTTTGTTTATAAATTTAAAAGATTAAAACAAAAAAACAGATCTGAAAATAGTTCCATAGCATAGCTACAGTCCCATGGTATGTATGAATTATGAATATAATCTTCTTGGACATATATAGATTGTCACCAGTGGCATGCAGCAACTAGATGTATATTCTGAAGCCCCCAGGTCTATATGTGGAGTACAGGTAGTCCTCGAGTTACGACCACAATTGAGCCCACAATTTATGTTGCTAAGTGAAACTAGGGGATTAGCCATTTTGGATCTAGAACGTGTTGAAGCCATAGGAACCTTGGGAGGAAGTGATCATGCGATATTGGAATTCAACAGTATGGAAGCACACACAATAGAACACAGTCAAACTAGAGTCTTGGACTTCGAGAGAGCTAATTTCAATAAACTTAGAGAGGGCTTGGGAAGGATTCCATGGATGAGAATCCTCCAGGGGAAAACAACTCAAGAGGCTTGGAAAATTTTGAAAAGTGAGATAATAAAGGCCCAGTCTAGCACAATACCAACAAAGAGGAAAAATAACAGCTCTCAAAAGAAACCAGCATGGCTGCATAAAGAACTCTCTGATCAATTGAAAGATAAAAAGGACAAGTATAGAAAGTGGAAAGAGGCACACATAACTAAGTCAGAATATCAGCAAATAGCCCAAGCCTGCAAAGATGAAGTGAGGAAAGCTAAGGTTCAAAACGAACTAAGGCTTGCAACCAAAGTCAAAAATAACAAAAAAAAGCTTCTTTCAACATGTAAAAAACAAGAAAAAAGTGAAGGAAACAATTGGTCCATTAGTGAGTGAAAGTGGCAAGAAGGTGACAAGCAACAGGGAGAAAGCAGAACTATTTAACTCATTTTTCGCATCTGTCTTTACACAAAGGGAAAAAACAGACCAACCTATCAAAAATAGTGCCATAAAAAACAAAATAGAAAAACAAGTTAAGATAGGCAAGAGAATGGTAAGTGAGCACCTGTCCAGCCTAGATTAGTTCAAATCACCAGGACCAGATGGTTCTCAAGGAACTGGCAGTTGTGATCTCAGAACCACTGAACTATATTTTTCAAAGATCCTGGAGCACTGGGGAACTACCAGAGGACTGGAAAAGAGCTGATGTAGTTCCCATCTTCAAGAAAGGGAAAAAAAGGACCCAGGAAATTACAGACCTATCAGCCTGACCTCAATACCTGGGAAGATTCTGGAAAAGATAATCAAACAACGAATCAGCGAACACCTACAGGCAAACAAAGTCATTACTAAAAGCCAACACGGGTTTGTCAAAAACAAATCATGCCAGACAAATCTTATTGCATTCTTTGACCAAGTGACAAAATTAGTGGGCCAGAGGAATGCTGTGGATATAATTTACTTGGACTTCAGTAAGGCATTTGACAAAGTAGATCACAACCTACTACTTGATATTAAGATAGAAAAATGTGGGTTAAACAGCATCACCACCAGATGGATCCGTAGCTGGCTGACCAGCCGTACTCAGCGTGTGGTCCTCAATGGAACCACATCCACATGGAGGGAAGTGTGTAGTGGGATGCCCCAGGGCTCTGTTCTGGGCCCAGTGCTCTTCAACATCTTCATCAACGATCTGGATGAGGTGATAGATGGGGAACTCATCATATTTGCAGACGACACCAAGCTGGCAGGACTAGCCAACACTCCAGAAGACAGGCTTAGAATACAGGAGGATTTGGACAGACTTGAACACTGGGAGCTATCTAACAAAATGAAATTCAATGGTGAAAAAAGTAAGGTTCTACATTTAGGCAAGAAAAACCAAATGTATAGGTATAGTATAGGAGGTACCTTGCTCAATAGTAGTAACTGTGAGAGGGATCTCGGAGTCCTAGTGGACAATCATTTAAATATGAGCCAGCAGTGTGCTGCAGCTGCCAAAAAAGCCAACACAGTGCTAGGCTGCATTAACAGAGGGATAGAATCAAGATCACGTGAAGTATTAATACCACTTTATAATGCCTTGGTAAGGCCCACTTGGAATACTGCATCCAGTTTTGGTCACCACAATGTAAAAAAGATGTTGAGACTCTAGAAAGAGTACAGAGAAGAGCAACAAAGATGATTAGGGGACTGGAGGCTAAAACATATAAGGAACGGTTGCTGCAATTGGGTATGTCTAGTTTAACAAAGAGAAGGATGAGAGGGGACATGATAGCAGTGTTCCAATATCTCAGGGGCTGCCACAAAGAAGAGGGAGTCAAGCTATTTTCCAAAGCGCCTGAAGGCAGGACAAGAAGCAACAGGTGGAAACTAACCAAAGAGAGAAGCAACCTGGAACTAAGGAGAAACTTCCTGACAGTTAGAACAATTAACCAATGGAACAACCTGCCTCCAGAAGCAGTGAATGCTCCAACACTGGAAGTTTTAAGAAGAGACTGGACAGCCATTTGTCCAAAATGATATAGGGTTTCCTGTCTGAGCAGGGGGTTGGACTAGATGACCTCCAAGGTCCCTTCCAACTTTATTATTATTATTATTTGTTAAGTGAGTTTTGCCCCATTTTATGACTTTTTATTCTCTCAGTTGTTAAGTGAATCTGGCTTCCCCATTGATTTTGCTTGTGAGAAGGTCACAAAAGCTGATCAAATGACCCCAGGACACCGCAACCATCATAAATATGAATCACTTGCCAAGCATCTGAATTTTGATCATGTGACCCTGCAACAGTCATAAGTGTGAAAAACGGTCATAAGTCACTTTTTTCAGTCCTATTGTAACTTCAGTACTATTGTAACGGTCACTAAATGAACTGTTGTAAGTTGAGGACGACCTGTAGTCCCTAAAAGCTCTAACATGTTCTCAGAGACCCAACAACAGTGGCTTCTAAATTGTTTTTTTTTTAACATAACTGAACGTGGAAGCCATTAATATCTGCAGAGTTATCATCCACACTATATTTAATTGATTAAATGTAAATGAGTTTATATTTGAATATTAAAAAGTAAGAGGAAAATCAAAGTGGATCATCTTTCTGTGATGATCTCTGAGTTTTTAAAAATGGCGGGGGGGAGAATATAAGCCATTGCTTCATCTAAGGAAGCTTTCATTTCAAAATATCTTGGGAATAGTTTGAAGAATGCTATAAGTTTCAAATATATGATCATTTTCTGGAAGATGGTAAATAAGAAGATTTATAGAAAGAGCAGAGTTCTGAATCCTCAGATATTCAAATCTGACAGCCACATTTCATGAACTTAGTTTACATAATTTATTCAACCCTGTATTGTTTCCAGTTGGATATGATCCTTGGCCTCCTGTTTCACACAAAAAGGGGAAGCTGTGGTTTTCCAGCCGAGTGTTTCAAGATTTGTGCATCTCATTACAACACTGCTAAATGGAATGAAAACCTTTTATGTCACAAAGTGGAGGTTTGGATTATATTTAAAAAGTATTTTGAAAGAACAACAAATTGGTTTCAGAGCTGGTATTCAACATCAGACCATTTGTTCATACTAATTCACCTGTTTAATTCAGGCTCAGGTGACAAGATGGTTGGTCAATTCCTACAGCAAGCACAACACTCTTGACACTTTTGTCAGATCAACACACAGTTGATCTGACAAAAGTAGACCCTGCACTTGCAGGGAAAATGCTAGGAAGAAAAAAAATAAGGCAAATTATAGCAAAACTTTGTGTTGCATTGTTAATTTTCATGGTGCATTTGATGCCATTGCCAGCAATAGGACTGAACTAACTCCCAATTCTAGTATTGATTAGTGTTTTTTTTTTTGGTAAAAAATTTTTTATTAAAACAATCAACATTAAACATAAGATCATAGTATTGATTAGTTTTAATGAAACAGTTATATGCATATTCTAATACAAAAATGAAGCTTTCATATTATTATCTGTTTGACAATATTCCATTTGTGTATAGTTGTAAATATGATTGTGCCCTTCCACCTCTACAGTTTATTTGTAAATGGTATTACTGTATTTCTCCTGTCAAAATAAAATGGTAGAAGATTTGTTTTATTACATTGTGCTGATGATATGATTTTCATGTCTTTTATCCAGATTTGTTTGCATAGATTATTAGGTCTTGCTCATTATTGTCATGGAAACTCACCAGAGATTAATTATTGCAAAAAATATATATCAAAAGTTGTGGTCTGTAGTCAAGATGTTCCCATGCTTAAACTGTAATACATCATTACCTACGTTTATTATTTTTGCCATCTGGAAATCTGCTTGTTCATTACGAGGCCCTAAAGCTAAAAGTTAATCAATATAAATTGCATTTAAGTACATGAAAGGAAGTTATCAGATCTATCCAATCCTTCATTTAATAAGAACGAAGTTGTTTCCATTTATTTTATTTTATGTGGCTAATATTCAGTTACAATCAAGTCTGACAGTGAGTGATTTCCAGACCTCCAAAACACTGATTTTAAAATATAACAGTATATATTTATAATATATATTTCAAAATAAACAAGGTATTACATTGGAATTTTATTATAATAAAATGACAGTGTAATAAATAACATTCCACGCATCAAAGAACAACTGTAAAACCATCCTCTTTAGAATGAACTCTTCATCCTTCAAAGACCTGCAGAAATTGCTGCAGTGGCTCAGTGGCTTGATGACACTGGAGATGATCTTTGCTGCAGCAGTTCAAATTCTAGCACCTTGTGGTGGAGTGAGCCCCCATCAATTGCCTCAGCTTCTGTCCACCTAGCATGTTATATGCAAGTAGATAAATTGGTACCACTTCAGTGGGAAGATGAGCTGGCACTTCATGCAGATGGTCAGAAACCTGGAGATGCTGGATCTTCCCAGATGTGATGCCTAGTTGCAAAGCAACTTTGGTGAAGGGAAAAAGCCAAGGATGCTGCTGCAGTGTGCCATTTGATTTTCTTTCTGGTGCAGAGCTACATGGCCCCTGTAGTGCACCTCAGAAAGCACACGAGCGTGAACAAAACAAGCTAGTCAAACTGCTATTCTCTGTTAGCATTATAGTCTTTCTGGCTATTGTAACATCACTATACACTAAATAAACAAACAAATAAATAAATAAATAAATAAACCTAACATGGACCGATGTCATGGGAACATTAATAACAATGATTAAGAAAAGAGGAACAGCAACTGAGGTGTCCTGAGCCTGGGATCCCTGCAGATGACATTCTTTAAGAGATGGACCCAGGGAGTGTCCTCTACTAGAACTCACTGGTCAGACAAAGATCATGGAGAGAAAGAGGTCCTGCAAATATCCAAATCCAGAGCTATGAAAGGCTGCGAAGGCGACAACTAACTCCTTGAATTATACCCAGAAATATCTTGAGTAACAAGTATCTTGTTTTTAGAAATTATACATTTGCACTGTAAACAGGAATATCATCTGCTTTGAATTTCTAGTATGCATGGAACTATGAAAGATCATTCCTAAAACAGGTCCATTTCCCCAAATTCAGTTATGCCATAATTCCACTAATTATTACCTTACACTCAGGGAATATCTCCTTTTCTGTCATTCTGTTGCTACATACTGTTAATAATGTTTTTTTTCCTCTTCTTGCTTTACAATGAGTATTGTGTGTTTTAAGCTTCAGTGATATAGAAATTATGTTTATTAATCCACACCTGACTATTCTCTAGACAGAATATAATTTCATATTAACTGGATAACTAGTTTTCTCGGCTTATATCTTGATCAGCTTTTTTTTTAAAAAACAAAAACCCCACCATTTGGCAATTCATGAAATAGCTGATCTTTATTCATCTTCTATAAAAGTATCTGCGTGTTGCTTTTCCTTTAAATCATTAAAATTTAACAAGAAAAAAAGAAAATTTAGAATCTTATAGCAAGATAAAAATTAGAAGTAATGAATCAACATGCCAAGAAAATTGCTGACAGGAAGAAATCAATAAGAATTACTACTAAAGTACTACCATGGTTAAAAATGTGCAGCAAAATGCTGAAGCCACCTTCTGAACAAGTAAATCACACCAGAAGTTGCCATGTCTCTGCCATGGATGACAAAACTCTAGTCTGTATTGTCTTTAATTCTTACCAGTATTCACAGTGGAAGAGAAGTCCTTGAGGGATTTGAATAGTCCCGTAGGCTCCTCTAGAAATGATCCTTCGGGTATCAAAAACCTGGCTTTGTTAAGAGTTTGAAAGGGCAATACTAGTATTTCATCTTAGGTGCCAAAGAAACTGATGTAAAATTAATGTGGTGTGCTCTGAGTGGCACCTACTTGTAAATGTCTGACACAGTTATGTGTTACAGCAACAGCAGTTTATTATCTGATTAATCTTTTGAGCATATCGAACAAAATAAAATGAAGGTAAAATACAAAATCTAATTCCAGGGTAAAATAGATAAAATACAACAATAAGATAAATGCACGTGATGAATACAAAAAAATCAGCATTCAGATAAATACATCAGATACCCTGATCTGTTCAATATAACCAGTTCTTAATTGAACTGCTTTGTCTATAAATGTATTAGCTCTGCTCACAATGTATACATTGCAGCCCAGGACAAAAAAGGACAATTTGTAGTCCGTATCCCAGAAGGCTGTTCTTTCAAGCATGTTCTTTAAAGAATGTTAAGTGTCTAAGGCTACAAAGGGCATAGAGATGACAATCAAGTAAAACATAAACTATGCTATCTTGGATGGCAGAGGAACTGCATTTACATATCCTGTCAGGATACAGCAGGTGACAGAAGTGTCCTTATTTGGCACTAGAATCCAACAACTCAAATCTTCCTCTAGAATAGGTCCTTCTTTAGAATTGCATCAAACTTATTGACAGGTATTTTTCAAATTAGAAAATGGTTTTGTTCTTAGCCAGACAAAATAACTCCATGCCTGTTTTGGCACTGATATCTAGGAGACTGTCTAAAAATTTCCTTTACCTCGGTGGCAATGGAGGATACATATTGGGTGGAAAACTGTCACTGTGAAATAACTTTGGTAAATCTTACCCAGGAGGTGGGCTGAACTTATCTGTTCAGCTAAAACTTATTTTGGGTAACCATATAGGGTCCCCTGAATGAATTCAACAGATGGAAACTTTAATTATTCAGTGGCTATGAATGGAGTGGATACTTATTTCTGTTCTGACTGCCGGGGCCGATTTGTTCTTATACAGTTTCCAGTACTTTTCTTAAAAACTGGGTCTGGACTTGTTCAAGTGAGATAGGATTTGTAGGTCCCACAATTCCCTACCCTAGATCAGCATCAGGATTATTTTTGCCCTAAATATTCAACTGTGGTAGATCTACTTCATATATTGCATTACCCATAATAGCTGTCAGTGAGATAATTGTGGTTTTAAATACAGTTTAATGTTTTAGATAGCTATGTGGAAAGTAATACTGCCAATGCTTTTAAGAAAAGCAGGGGGACCACCAGACATACCAAGAGAGAATGGAAGAATTTTCCATTATATTCATAGTCCTTGTCGTTGCCTCCCTGCTGGTTTCAATGTTGGGAAGGGTACTAGGTTACCGATCTCTGTCTATGGAAACTCATGTCTATGAGCTTTCTTTCTGTCTGTGGGAATCCTTGCCAAGAGAGTAATGGACATCAAAGATCCTTACAAAAAATCTTCAGCAAAATGCCACTGAAAAGTGAAGGGAAAAAAAAGCTAGCTCTGTTTCCTCCAGGCTACATTTGTTATTATTGTTGTTGTTTTTGAGTCAGCAAGGTTAACCAGAGAAACAGAGTGGAAAGTGAGATTATTGGGAACAGCTGCAGATGGATTTTCAAAGCTTTCTCCAACACTTCACAGAATAACAAACTTTAATGACACTATGCAGGGCTCTACCTTGTTGGCCCTAAAATGACATTGTATTGAATGAGGAATTACATACACAGAAACTGAATGAGGGACTTCTGGTGTGTGTGTGTGTGTGTTTTATGTATTATTTTCTCTCCCTCTTCATCCCATGACTAGTAAATAAATAATCATCATAAATGCAGCCCTGTATCAATTCAGAACCTGGATTTAAAAAGCCAATATTATGCCTTATGAAAAGTATTCTTCTAAGGCAATGGTGTAACAAAACTTTAAGCTATGTTGCCTGTGATTCAGAAAATAATGGTAAAGTCAAGATTAGTCGATATTGATGACCCAGTTCTCTATTAATTTATAATTTTCCATCTGTCTAAATTTGTAGCCATCACATCTGGGTGGCAGTGAGTTCCACTGTTAAATACCAATCCCATTAAGGTTACCTATTTGTGAACTTCCTGAATACACCCAACTGGCTATTGTGTGAATAGAACGTTGGACTGTATGGGCAGTTAATTTAGGTAGCAGGATTTACCATTTAAATTGATGCTAAATCTCTGATCCTGAATTTTACTGGATGAATCCAAATGCCAGTATGCGGAACAGGAAGAAAAAGTTAATTTTTCCCTAAGAGTAAAGTCTCCTTTGATTAGTGCTCAGCTCTTGATGCTATATAAATATATTCATGTTATTTTTGTTACATTATGGGTTATAAAGAGGCTCTTTACTATAGTGATTGTGACTGATTGTTTTTATCTCGAGACTCAGGACTTACAGAACCAAATGCTGCTAGAAAACATATATTCATTTTCTGAACTGAAAGCTCTAGTCCTTCACTTTCACATGTATGCACAAACACACCCCTCCCAACATAAGGGATACAGTAGTTGACTAGGCTGAGTTTAAATTCCAGAAGCATCTAGACTGGAAATTCACTATGCCCAGTGTTGTGTCCTGAGCCTGCAAAAGCAGGCTGGGGACATTGCATTGGTCCTCGGCATTTCAAAAGCTGCCCGGGACCAGACAGAGCGGTGCCAGCCTTGTGCACATGCGCAAGGCGCGAAAACTGTTACTTTGTTTGACTTTGTCCGGGTCTCTGGCCACATAAAAAGGCCTGCGTGCCTTTGCTTTTTGTTCGGTTGTTGTTAGAAGAAGAATAAAGAGCTGTTTAATATCACCATGTGTTTTCATCATTTGCACGCGAACGAAGTATACAACACTCAGCATCTCATTTTACTGTATGTGACAGCTCCAAAATACTACTTCCACATTTTTTTAGTTTTTTTTTATCCCTTTATTATTATTTTAAACAACTTAAGGCAGCAAATACATCCAACACTTTCATCCTTCTATTTTCCCCATAGCAACAAACCTATGAGGTAAGTTAAGCTGAGAGAGACTGATTGGCCCAAAGTCACCCAGCTGGCTTTCATGCCTAAGGGGGGATTAGAACTCATGGTTCCTTATTTCTAGCCTGGTGCTTTAACCACTAGACCAGGGGTTCTCAACCTTGGCGACTTTAAGACTTGTGGACTTCAACTCCCAGAATTCCTCAGCCAGCAACTGAGGAATTCTGGGAGTTGAAGTCCACAAGTCTTAAAGTCGCCAAGGTTGAGAACCCCTGCACTAGACCAAGCTGCCTTTTTATTTTATAATTCACTTATAATTTAGCAAATCCCAGACTGCTACATTTCTATCTGCTTCATTAGTTCGCTGCTTCATCTATTTCACCTGGGAGCCATCTCTTGAGGCGAGATCCATCTCTTATTACATTATAGGTTTTCATGCTGGGATTTCCCTACATATAACATAAATTAGAATCCTACAGAACAATCCTTTTTGCTTGTTTTAAATGGATCTCTTGTGCACTTGTTTATATTTTTGCACATAAACATGGCAGAAGGTACTTCATAGATATAGGAATCAACAGTAGTGCAACAGTATATATGAAACTACATCATAACCCTGGTGACTTGTCACTACATAAGTCTTCTTTAGAGATTTTTTTTTCACTATCACAAAATATAATCTATAAGTACTACCCAGGTTCAATTCATTTGAGTCCTTTAAGGTCAGCCAGGTGCTGCCACCTGCTGTGAATGTTTCTATTTTATACAGTAAATTTTATACACCTGTCTCCCACACTCACATTCTATCTCTCTCTCTCTCTGCACATTTACCAGCTGAACAGCTCTATTAGCATTTGGTTCTTCACAGTCCTAGTCCCATCACACTGGTTTTCTTATTCAATTAAATCGCAAGGGAAGTGATCATGGGGAGACGTTTTTTAGGGAGCTATGTCAGCTATGAAGGCTATAAAAGCATGCAGAGACAGGTGACAGACGAGAAAAAATAGATCCATCAGCTGTGGCACTTTGCAACAGTTAAGCAAGCTCATCAAAATACTGCTCTGAAATCTGGCATCTTGACACAGAAGAAGAGATTCAGTAGCTAGTTTGGCAGAGAGAAAAACTTTCAGGAGACTGGCAGGAAAAGGTAGGTAAGGCATTTGAAGGTGTTAAGGGTCTCTTTCAAAACACATTCTCTATCACTGTTGCTTTTAATGTTAGGTGATGTTTTAAGCTTTGCCATGTTTTTTTTTTTAATGAAAACATGTATCCTTAAAGATTCTTGTGCTGTAAGCAAGATCAGCTCTACCCTTCAGCAGAGCCACATCTAGGATTAGGATCAGAGATATCTAGTTACTACTTCTGTTTCCAGATGTATTAAAAGTTTCAGCTACCAGACAAATCTGATTTGGAAAGAAGACTTGGGGTAAGGTATACAGGAATCCTTTATTCAGAGCACAGTGCACAGAGCCAGATAGTCTTTTCTCTGCTTGGAAAAAATCTGATATTTTGTGGAAGGAATAGCTAATATTGGACAGGGGTACTGTATATGCACACATAAAATAAATAAATCACGGAGCCCTCTTCATCCATCTTGCTTTTACTTCATCCAGCTTGCTCCTCACTTTTTTTTTCTACTAACCTAAAAATTATTGGCAGATGAGTAAGAGAGATACAGTACAGGAAGGCATAAAAGGCTAAACCGTTCTACTGCCCACACTAAACTTTTAAGTATTTCATTCAAAAACTATACATGTTTTACCTATTTTGACATGGGAATAGAAACATATTTTTTGTGCCTTCAAATCAGTGTTGACTCTTGATGATTGCTTGGACTAATCTCTACAGTAAGACTTCAGAGATGGCTTGCAATTACCTTCTGCATAGGAATGAGAAAGAATGACTGACCCAAAGTCATCCATTGTTCTGTTTGAAGTCAGTATCCATCACCACCATTAGAATACTAAAAGGGCACACTCAAGCTCAGATCAATGTACATTGCACAGGAACAGGAATAACCTCAAATACAAAGCCCAAAGAAGGTATAAAAACCCACCCACTCCCAATTCCATTTTGTCAGCTATCCCAGAACTGCAGGCCGTTGCTATTCTGCTCTTCAATAAACAAATCATCTTTCCAAATAGCCTCCATTTTTATTTCCAATGTCTTAGCCTCCAGTTTGTTTACTCCCAGTTTGGAACTGGACCTGAAGATTTTTCTTTCAACAGTGCCTAAGGCAGGATTAGAACTCACAATGGTTCAGTTTCTAGCCTGAAACAAGGAATGAGGAAGTTGGTAAAGCTATTAGTTCTGTTCCATGTAAATGCAGATCACTTTAGTTTGATTCAAAAGTTACAAAAATTAAATCCCTGAATAATTCCTAAGGCATAGTTATGTTGATAATGAGAATTTATTTGTCAGTTTAGCAAAATAAATAGTAATAGAGAAGCATCTAAACTAATTTTTCCAATAACATCAGTTTCCAAAACAGCAAATTGCCTTGGAAAGTCTCTTCTTAGCAGTTAAAGGACTTTCTCTCTAGATCAGGGGTCTCAAACTGCTGGCCCATAGGCCAGATGCATCACACCAAAACCGCGCCCATCCTGTTGCCAACAATGGGGAAAAAGTCACGATACATCGCACGACATCACGTAATGTTGTGAGTTTGACATGCCTGCTCTAGATGTAAGCAAAAATGTGAGCCAAAGGTGCAACTAATGTGTGATGAAAGCCAGTTTCTGACAAATAAACGCCCCTAAGTTTCTCTGAAGACATCCAGGTAGAACATATGAAAGTGACTCATTCTCCTTCCACAAATGGGGACCCTACTGTGACAGAGAGAGGAAAGATGGTGACTTGCAGCAACAGAAGAGAGAACCACAGCAGTAGAGAAATGTCCTGTGTCTGCTTTACACAGTACCATCTGCTCCTCTCTAATCATCCACAGCTTGTTTATTTCCCTTGGCCAATTAAAGATGAAACAAAACAGAACCTCTCTCTCTCTCTCTCTTTCTCTCCCTCCCTCCCTCCACCTTAATTCTGAAAACTGAATCAAATGCAATCATAATGTACAAAACATACTGCTCCTCATTTTCTCTCCCCCCCCCTAAATACTTGGCTTTATGAAAAGGAATCCATGTGCACACCAGAAATGTTGCTTTTGCCTAGAAGACTTTGCCATGCATAGCAAAGCAACAAGTATGGGGGGGGGGAAATAAAGCATGGAAGTTCTTCACTGTGTTTCCCTTAAAAATTTCATGAGACAACAAGGAATTTGCAGTGGGCCAGATCAGATCATGCTTAACCAGGCTTATCCTTAGCCAGGCTTATCCTTATTGCTTAGAATTAGCATTTAGGAGTCCTTCATTATGTGGTTTTGCCAATAAGTTTACATAATAATCTATTGTGGAGTAAATGCAACTCTCTGTAAAATGTCTTGGCCCTTTTTGGTACTTTCCAAATGAGCTGAGTGTGTACTTTGTACAGACCTGTCCAATAGCATGGCTTCCCCATTTCACTTTACTTTTATTACATAAGGGTTCTTTGCTGGGTAAGCAAACCAGAAGTAAATATTGTGTTAGGTATAGCATAGATATGTATGTGTGAAATATCAAGGATATAGTTTTGATGTCAGAAGCAGACCAAGATAAAATCAACATAAAACAATCCCATTAATATATGGAACTAAATGCATTCTAAAAATTTATTGTAATTTGTGTTTGAGCAAATTCAAAGCATACAAACTTATAAGTTAAATCCCGCTTATTTATAATACTTCTATTTTCATCTTGTTTTGTGTTACCTCTGTTTACCTGAAGTCAGTTTCTCAGAAGAAATCATGTTTTCTTATTTCACCATTTAAATTAAAAAATCTACATTAAGGATGTATATCAAGTGTAAGTGTATGAAGACGATACAATCTAGAATTCAACCCTACTGAGTAGACACATAGCAACTGATTTCTGGTAGTAATTAGAGAAGAGGAATATGTGAAAGTTCTGATCTGGTTCTGAACTGGATGGAAAGACCTCTTAAAGTGATTGTCTTTGAAAGGTTAAGTTAGGATTTTAAATCTATATTAGGCAGAAAAATATTTTGAGCCATTTATATGCTCTCTGTCACCTTTCATGAACCCAGTGTCTTCCTTGCAAGTGTTGGGAGGAATTCCCCCGTTCGGCTCTTCCAACCCGGATTCTCCTTAGATCGTGAAGCCAGCTACTGGAAAGAGGGGTTTAATCAGTATTTGAGTACTGATCTGTTTGCCCCAGCTAGATATATCACACTGGAGCACACTGAAACTAAAATGCATCTGAAGAAGGCTATTTGGAAAATGTAAGGGAAAAGCTTTTTGAAACTTTCTTTTCCTATTACAATGCTCTGAGTTTGGGGAAAAAATACAAAACAAATCTTGCCATTTAAAATTCTGCCTAGTGTTTTTCTTCTAAATCATCCAGCGCATAAACATCTTGCTTGCTGAATCTCATTGACAATAGAACATTTCCTGACATTTTTGAATAAACTGTGTAAGGCATGTTTTGAGATGAAAATAATATAAATGGCCTACTGTTTAAAATGTTGGCAAAGAGTCTAGGAGCTTCTTCTGTTTATCCTGTCTACCCATTGAAATTACAGACACCTATGCAGTCTGAACTGTATATTTTTAACCATTGAAAGCATAAAAATGGGATGTTAAATGGGAGAATTGAAAGAGTCGAAATAGCAGCCAGAACTATCATCTTGATTTTATTGATCCCTCGGGTATATGGTCCTGAACCATGACATAGGCATAGACTTGGTTTCATATTTTGTAGATAATGTTCTTGGTTTGGCTTTAATGCATTTTGCGAATCCAGCCAGTTGTAGCTTCCTTAATGAATTATAGCTGAACAATCGATCGCTGGTTCTGTTTCTTATGCCAACAAGACCTGGCACTCTGGTGCTAATTGTTACATAAGGTCACCACTTGCGACAAGAGGGCTTTTACTTTCATTTATTTATGTATTTACTTATTGCTGAATAAATAAATATGCTGCTATCTGGGAATCACCAGTGCAGCCTGGGCAGTATTTATGCTACTCTCTCTGTCTCCTACTTCACCTTTTCCAAAAGCTTCATTGCTTTATTGGACTGTGTCAGCAGATTGCAAGGGCAGCCATGCTGGGCTTAGCAGCATCTTTGGAAATTGCAGATGCTTCTTTCCCCATATGGGACCAGGCATCACATGGCAAGCATTTAGATGACTGCTGTCTCACTTATCCTAAGCCAATAACAACAATGGTCTCTGAAACAGACCTCATAAACCATTAGGCAAATCAATTCAAACCCAGCAGGGTGAAATGAAATTTCCCTGAGCTACAAGGATTGCATGTGCCATTGATACATGTTGGAAACTGATTGTGACAGAAAGCTGACATTTAATAATAAACAGGATTGGTATGATATAAAGCCAACAATGGGATCTTCTGAAAATTTATATAGAGGCCAGTCCATGTTGAATCTATTCCCAAATGTTCAGGAGGCAGCAGTAATAATAAAACACTCAAGTAGAAGGGATACTTGATGATACAGACTGATAAAATTCTAGCCTATAAAAATCTTTAAAGAGATATCTGAATGTCTGAATGAAATTCTATGAAGTCAGTAATATGTAGAATTCTAGTGCAGGTAGCAGAACAGCCAGCAAAACTTACAATAACATACATGGCAGGCAACAACCCAACAACAGAAACTTTGCAGACATTCCAGTGGGTTCAAATTAAATATAATTTATTCACAAGTTTCATGGGATGAGCTGGAACAAAAGGTGAATTCTGAGGAACTGGGAATTGTTTGGAAAGAATTTTAAGAAAAGAAGTATAACATGAACCCTACAGTTTAAAAAGCTAAACTAAAAAAAATTAAAAAAAATGTTTTTCTAAAAGTTGTTGTCCTTCAGTATACTAGACTACTACTATTCTGTGAATCCCCAGCCAGCAAGATCATTTGCTGGGAATGCTATCAAATCCAGACTGAGGTCTCTGGTGGCCATCAGACTGGGATCAGATTGGAAGACTATGCATCCAATTTTCTATTACTATACCATATTCAGTTTTAGTTATTCTATCTTTCAAGCAATTTTGTAGAACTGCACAAACCATTTGAAAGGCGGGTAGTTTGATGAAGGAAGATTGAAAAAGGTGTTGTTTTCTAAGCTAGTAAAATATTTCTTGGTGAGTCCCTAAAGCAATAAATGAAACTTGAACAGAGGGAGAGTGAAAGAGACAAAAAGACAGATTTGAATAATGTATTTTTCTCTCTTCAAAATTTCCACTCTATAATAAAATTGACTGCTAATAGTTTCTGAATGTAAATAGAATGTGTCCTAATTTAAGATATATGTAACTATATGTACTCTGTGCATGACACTATCATGGATAACTTTCAAAAGAAGATTCACTCAACTAATATAGAGCATCCCCTAGCCTGATAATTTCCAGGATTTACTGAATAATCTACAAATATAATCCATGTTATATACCTTATAAAGTTAAGTTTACACAGCACACTAAGCCAAAACCAAATAAATCAAACCATGTCTTAACGCAGGAGGTAAACCAACTCAGTATGTTTCTTCAGGATCTTTCCTCTTATCTTCCAGGAGTTGATATAAATCAGTGCTGGCTCCCCCTCTCACTTTGCTAACCCCTATCCTGCGTTTACTGCCTCTGAATCACTGCCAAATAATGTTGTTCTGATTTGTGAGTGTGCCACTAGTAGTTATAACGTGATTGTATTTCTTCTCTGCTTTTGCTTACATCCCCTTTGGGCAAGTCCTCAGCCAGGAAAGAAAACATCCAGGATCAAGCTCCTCTTCTCACACCTCATTTTGACATCTTGAAAATTAAAATAATGCGAAATAAAGAAACATATATAGCAGAAGTAACCTCAGAGAGGTGAGAGATGGCTTCTATTACAGTAGGTACTTTACAACAATAGAACTGAAACTAAGCAGCTGTTGTGCAATCGATATCTTAATTGGGGAAGGATGGTTGAAACTGACAAATATTAGGAAAGGGATAAATAAGGAAGCCAATAGGCATGTTAAAAAGGGTAAGACTTTGATCTGCTGTCATAGTGATATTTTTGAACCTCCTGGAGAAGCCCTTGGTACTTCCTCCATTGTCTCCACAATAACAATTGATAAGATAGTGACTGGTCCAGAGTCACCTAGTTCAGGGGTCTCCAACCTCCAGTCCATGAATCAGTACTGGGCCACGGCATGCCAGCAACCAGTCCACACAAACAAGCAAAGCCCCATCCGCGGGATGCAGGCAGCACACAAAACCACACACCATCCAGTCCGTGGAAAAACCTCTCTCCGTGGAACCAGTCCCTGGTGCCCAAAAGGTTAATTAGTATTAATACTTTTTAATATGTGGCCTACTAGATTATTGCACTTACTGTGCAATACTGTGATACTGTGAAAGAAGTATCAATGTTATTTTGAAAATGGGCTAAGGCATGGAGTTAAGCTTTTGTTCAGTTGCTGCAGAGATTATTTCTGCTTTCTAATGTTTTTGTTCCACTTACGATGCAACAGGGTTAGTAGTATAAGCATTTGCAGGAATAAAATTTAGTGGTCTAAGCTGAAATAGTATAAGAGGTAAAAAGGCTTTAGCCACTAGAGATTTACTTATGCATTTACTTATTTTAAAGCTTTTTAACTCCAACTTTCCTGACAATGTTTTTAATAAGATTCTCAGGAAAACATAACTAAAAAATCTTTCAAACATTACCTCCAAATTAAATCCTTTAAATTTTATAGAATCTCAGTTGTATTGATACTGCTATTATATATAACCTTTCTAGATGAACCCAATTACAGAGTTTATTAGATAAATTATATACAAAAGTATAAAGCAACAGTAAATTGGAAGAATAACTTAAATTAATTAAATTCAGTTGGTATATGCTTAGGTACAATTTCTGCTACTTAAGAATAATGTAATATAGAATGTGATAGTTACTTTAAATCACATTTCCATAAATGCTGTATGGGTAAAATTGTAAGAATGCAATCACTGGCGTAAAAAAAACTTCCTATGCATTAGCCTCATTGCCCCATTGGAAGATTACATTTGAAAAGAATTTATAATTATTAAATTATGATTTATATAATTTATAAATTGTAGTTATCTAACTTATTAAATAGTTTATCTAGTTTATGTAATTTATAAATGCTTTATAACTATATAATTAATGTAACTATTGAAATGTTTATCTATAATTTGTAATAGAACTTCACAAGACAGCCACCCAAGGTGGCCAGTTTCCTTTCTACAAAAGATAATTATTTCTTTGTGAACATGGACAAATGTAACTTCTCTGCAATAGCAGCAGAGAAACTACAACTGTAGAAGATGAAAAATAAGGCATTTTTATTATTTCTTTTTTTATTACATTTTTATTTTGTTCAAAAAGGTTAAAATACAAAACTCAAAAAAAATTAAAGAAGAAAAAAAATCACTAACCAAAAAAACCCCACAAAGCAAACAAGACATTTAAAAATGCATTAAAAAGGAAAAAAGCTAACACCTATAAATAAATATTATTCCTCCGCCCAGTTGAATACTGATTAATACATTACTACAATATTAATGTTCCACCTCTTGAGAAACAGGTCCAAAAGATTTTTAAACTACCAAACCTATTTGCAAATTACTAACCTGTCATCTATATGCTATATTAATGAGAAAATAGTTAACAAAAAGAACATAAAAATAAAAAAGACAAGATTAAAGTTTCAAAACCCTCTGTTAACAAACTATTATAGGAAGGAATGTTTTACCTAAGGCTTTTTTTAAGATGGCAGAAGAAATCTGTATATAGGATATGTGGAGAGAAAAGAACCCAAAAAAATCTCAGTATACATTTTACTCAAATAGGCATAATCATGGTCTAGAATTGATATGATATAGATATCTCCTGAACTAAGAATGAACATAATAATAATAATAATAATAATAATAATAATAATAATAATAATAATAATAATAATAATAATAATAATAGTAATGATAATAATAATAATAATAATAATAAAGTTGGAAGGGACCTTGAAGGTCAAGTCCAACCCCCTGTTAAGGCAGGTAACACTATACCATTTCGGACAAATGGCTGTCCAGTTTCTTCTTAAAAACTTCCAGTGTTGGAGCATTCACCGCTTCTGGAGGCAGATTGTTCCACTGGTTAATTGTTCTGTCAGAAAGTTTCTCCTTAGTTCTAGCTTCCTTCTCTCCTTGATTAGTTTCCATCTGTTGCTTCTTCAGGCGCTTTGGAAAATAGCTTGACTCCCTCTTCACTGTGGCAGCCCCTGAGATATTGGAACACTGCTATCATGTCCCCCCTCGTCCTTCTCTTCATTAAACTAGACCCAATTCCATCAACCTTTCCTTATATGTTTTAACCTCCAATCCCCTAATCATCTTTGTTGCTCTTCTCTGTACTCTTTCTAGAGTCTCAACATCTTTTTTACATCGTGGTGACCAAAACTGGATGCAATATTCCAAGTGTGGCCTTACCAAGGAATTGTAGAGCGATATTAATACTTCGCATGATCTTGATTCTATCCCTCTGTTAATGCAGCTGCAGCACACTGCTGGCTCATATTTAAATGATTGTGCACTAGGACTCCGAGATCCCTCTCAGTTACTACTATTGAGCAAGGTACCTCCTATACTATACCTATACATTTGGTTTTTCTTGCCTAAATGTAGAACCTTACTTTTTTCACCATTGAATTTCATTTTGTTAGATAGTGCCCAGTGTTCAAGTCTGTCCAGATCCTCCTGTATCCTAAGCCTGTCTTCTGGAGTGTTGGCTATTCCTGCCAGCTTGGTGTCGTCTGGCAGGAATACAAGAGATTAAGATAGAAACCAATATATGGACGGATCATAATCTGATAAATATGATGTGAAGAGGAACAAAGAAAAAATTAAGATGGCGACTTAATCTTTACTGAAAGAAAAAGAATTTATACAAATAACAGTAAAGGAAATGGAATTTTTCTTTAAAGAAAATAAGAAAGAAAAGACATCGCTCCAAAACGTTTGGGATTCAGCCAAAGCATATTTTAGAGGATTAGCCACAACTTACATTGTAAAAAAGAATAAGGAAAAAGAACAACAAATGAAGTTAAAGGAAGAACTTACAAAATTGGAATCAGAACTAAAAAGAGATCCACAAAAGAAAATTCTTAAAAAAACAAATGGAGATAATAAAACACAAATTAAATTTAGCAGAAGCTAAAGAAATGGCCCAACAAATTAAAAGAGCAAAACAAAACTTTTTTGAAAATGCTAACCAGCTGGGTAGATGGCTAGCTTATAAATTGAAAAAAGAAAGAGAGAAGAAACTGATAAATAAATTGCAAGATGTGAAAGGCGGTTTGCAATTTCAAAATGATACAATAAGAAAAATAATTAACGAATTCTATCAAACACTCTATGATACAGAAAAAATTTCCCAGGAAAAAATAATGCAATATATACAGTAGAAAAAGCCAAGCTATCAAAAATTTCAAAGAACTTTAAAAACATACTAAACAAAAAAAAATGACAATGATGGAGTTGACGGAAGCTATAAAAAAACCCAAAGGAAATGACAAGATACTGGGCCCAGATGGGCTACCTGCAGAATTTTACAAATGCCTACAAGATATATTAAGCCCATCAATGAAAGAAGTGTGTAACGAGGTACCATCAGAGGCCAAATTACCAAATACGTGGATAGAAGTTAATATTACTTTATTACCAAAAGAAAATTCAGACTTGACTCAGATAAAGAACTACAGACCAATATCTCTATTAAATGTGGATTATAACATCTTTGCTTCAATAATAGCAGAAAGACTGAAGAGATTACTGATTGAATTTATACATCCAATTCATACATCTACCAAAGAGACAAATAAAGAACAATTTAAGAATGATTCTAGATACACTGGAATACTATGAAATACATACAGGGAAGCAAATGGCGCTAATTTTTCTAGATGTGCAGAAAGCCTTTGACAATGTAAACTGGCAATTTATGATACAACAATTAAACTGTATGGACTTTGGAGAAAACTTCATAAATCTAATTAAAACAATTTATTATAGACAAACAGCTAAAGTAATTGTAAACGGATACTTCACAGAGAACTTTAATATTAAAAAAGGCACAAGACAAGAGTGGCCACTATTTCCATTATTATTTATTTTAACTTTGGAAGTGCTGAATAGAAATGTCAGACAGGACCCAGAAACGATAGACAAAGATAGAAGAATTTGGAGAAGTAGCAAGATTGAAAACAAACAGAGAAAAGACTAAAGTGATAGTCAAAACCCTTACAGGTAAACAAAAAAAAATCAACTGGTAGAAAAAACAGACCTCCAGGGAATTAAGAAAGTTAAATATCTGGGGATATATCTAACAGCAAAGTGTAGAACAATAAAAAAAAGACAACTATGTAAAACTATTAAAACAAATAAAACTAGATTTGGAAAAATGAAAAAATCTACAACTATCAATGTTAGGAAGAATACTGATGGTGAAAATGAACATCCTACCAATACTACTTTTTTTATTTCAAATAATACCTATAAAAATAGAGAAAAAATTCTTCGATGAGTTAAATGCATAGATTTTGAAGTTTATTTGGCAAGGGGAAAAAAAGCCAAAATTAGACTGAAAATGCTACAAGAAGCGAAAGAAAATGGAGGATTTGGGTTGCCAGACTGGGTTCTATATTATCAAGTATCTGCATTAACATGACTAAAAGAATGGATAACTCTTAGACATAAAAGATTACTATATTTAGAAGGACATGACTTACAACTTGGATGGCACGCCTTTTTATGGCATGGGAAGAATAAAATTCATAAATACTTTCAAAATCACTATGTAAGAAATGCACTGCTTTTAATATGGGAAAAAATAAAAGCAAAAATTTATATGAAAATACCAGGATGGATTTCAACAATGGAAGCGTTTGTTCACCCAAATCTAATTAATTATGAGAAACTTGTGACTTATAGAGACATCTTGAATACCGAAAGGAAATTACAAACTAAACAAAACTTTGTAGAGCTAGAAAAAAAATCTGTGGGAAAGCAACTATAAAATAACAATGGCAGCAACAAACTATTATTGTGATCATCTCATAGGAAAAAAAATTCCTACTATTCAGCAGCCATCTTGGAGAAGAGCATTATTGCTGTTATGGTTCCAGCTAATAAAACATTTCAAAGGACTTCCAGGGATTGATTTCCCTAAAAGTCTTTTATTGCTTCAAAATGTCGGCACAGGCATAACGAAGTCTATGCTAAGATCTAAGTTCTCTTCCTCTGAGCAGTTAAATTATCAGCATGTTCCCTCCCTAAATTAGCTGTCATATATCACATTATCCAATTAATGTGAAGGTCAAAGGTTTCCTTCCTCTTTCTTTCCCGGCTTTACCCCCACCCTCTAAGCTCTGTATTAATCCCAAAAATACCAGACAGTTCTGCATATTGTCAAAGGAAGAATATACAGTATTTGCAGTGTTGACAATTGCTATTTCTAACTATGGTCCCCCAACAGATGAACAGGTGGGGAGGTTTCATAAAGGGGTGCATGTGTAAAATACAATACCATGTACATTCACAGAAAGCGGAGCTTTGATCACAGGGCTTTGACTGCCCTCTTAACTATTTTAGCTCACCCCTCCTTCATTGACACCACTTTGAGTAGGATTTGAAGGATAATTGCCTTTCAATATCAGAGTTTATGATACTGAATCAATAATATAAGGCAAGACGTGAGATAAAATAAAAAAAGTAAAAATGGAGACTATAACTACTATCTGATTCCCCCTGCAGATGCCCCTGGCCAAGTTTCTGAATTCACATGCCATACTCAGTTTTATGTTTTGGAGTTCGCGGCATTAAAGCAAGACACATGTTGTAATTAAGTACTTCTTTATTTGTTCCTCAACTCAACTTAACTTCTACCAAGCAGGCACGCAGGCTTTTTATAGTCTCTCAAACCCAGGCAGTCCAGCCAATAGGGAAGAACCTTTTTTCGTGCCTTGCGCATGCACACAAGTCCGGCGCCAGCCAGTCTGATCCCGGGCAGCTTTTCAGTTGCCCAGGACCATTTGCAACATGGACACAACACTCAGTATAAATGTTTTCTCTTAGAGCTTTGGTGACAAACAGCTGGGCTGACTCTCCCTCTAGGTGATTTGAGCTGGGCTACTGCAAAGCAAAAATGGCTTTTAGAAATTCTCCACTACATTTTGAGGTAGATGATTGGGTGGATAGTGGATGATCACCCCTTAGGTTATTACTCTAAATTTATCCAAAACATTATCCAAAACACTAAGTGAGGGGGGGAGCCAAATCAGATTAAGTTTTACATGAATTCAGTTGTTTTTGTTCATGGAAATAGTCTTCTCAAGGTCAAGTGGATTTAGAAGGCTTTATCACAAGGATATCTAACAGCACTGCCTTCTTATGGTAATACTGGAAGCACTGTTAAGCTTAGATCAGTGGTTCTCAACCTTTTTTAGGTCGCGACCCCCGATCTGTCAAGCACTGCGCATGCACGGTGCTACCTCCTGCACCACGCATGCGCGGTGCTGCCCCCTGCGCTGGCTGAGGTGTAGGCTGCCGCCCATTCGGGGCGGTGGCAGGTAGGCCCAGGTGCTCCTGGGCGGCCACGGCAGCGACGGTGCAGGGCGACCATGGGCTGGGCCACCAGCTGGCCCAGCCCAAGTGAGGTAAGCCACCCACTGGGCCCCACATGTGCCAAAAACTCTCCCTGCGCTCGCCGCTGCTCCGCTAGCCTTGCCTTCGCTGCCACCTGTTCGGGGCGGCGGCAGGCAGGCCCAGGTGCTTCTGGGTGGCCGCGGAAAGCAGCAGCGACAGCGCAGGGCGACCACCGACTGGGCCACAGTTGGCCCAGCCCAAGGGAGGTAAGGCACCTGCTGGGCCCCATGTGCACCAGCTGCCCTCCCTGCGCCCGCTGGCCTCCCACCTCCCACCCCTGGCCCTCTTTTACTTACCTTTTTAGTAGTTGCTCAGCAGGGAGGGGTGGAAAGTTCCGGACCGCTCGCCTTCGCTGCAGACAACTTGCAGCACCGTTTGCAGACTGGGACTTTTGGCGGGCTCAGCAGGGCAGAGACAGCCTGGACAATTCCTATTGGCTTTTGAAAGCCAATAGAATTAGACTCTATTCAAGAGAGTCTATTCTATTGGCTTTCAAAAGCCAATAGAATAAGAGGGAGTAGCACAGCTAAGGAAAAGGGGGGGGAATGGCGTAGCACAGCTAAGGAAAAGGGGAAAAAAATATGGTGGACTGCGTTGTTTGGCGACCCCCGTGAAATGGTCGTTCGGACCCCAAATGGGGTCGCGACCCACAGGTTGAGAACCGCTGGCTTAGATGGAGACTTTGTTTCTAGAGGCAGTTCTGTTCTTAGGAAGAATAAACTTGGCCTCTGATCATTCAACAGCAATGAACAGCATTACCACTGGCAGGCATATGCTGTCTGTGGAGGTAGCAGGAAATCATACTTGGTTCTCATCAGGAATTCCAATCAGAAAAACTTTCCAGTATCCTTTGACATACCTGTGAGAAAATTACTATTATTATTTACTATCATTCCATAGGATAATATAGGCTGCACATTAAAAATAGGTAGCATAAAAGAAGGAGGTGGGACTTGTTCTGTAATACATATCCATTACGTTCGCTTTTATTGTATGTAAATTACAGGGAACCTATATGGAATATTCTATTTTCTGGGTTTTTATACGTTATATATCTATATAATCCCCTGTCATCTCATGTTACTGTTTTTCTCCTTTTTTGTTCAACGTGGAACAAAATTATTCACTCTACCAATCAGTTCAGTTTACAGTTCCGGTCAGAAATTCAATTTACACACTGCACTGAGGCAGGATTATTTTAACTAAAGTTTGTTAAACAAACCATAATTATCTGGGTTAACACAAAATGCTAAAGTTTAAACCATTCTTAGTTCACGTCATGCTAAATGAACCCAAATCATATTATGACTTAGTATGAATCAGAGTATGAATCATATAAACACAAGAACACTGATATCCCCTAAACTCGGCTGAAGGTGTTACCTAGCATGGTAACGAAACGTTCGGAAACCAAACCCACAAGCTCGGAGAACGAACCTTCACCCGCATCTTAGTATGAATCCTTTGAAGGAAATGGAAAGTAGCTATATAATGTCCCCAAGCATTTCATACAGGAAAAGGTTTGTGTTCCAAGTTGATTACAGATCTCAGCACCATGTATTATTATGGTTAAGAACAAAACTCAACCATTAGAATTCACCTTTTGCATTCTTAGTACTCAGTTTTATGGACAGAATGTCCTATAAAACTCAGTGCTTTTAAGGTATTTTTCTGAAAATAAATATTTTCTTCTCCTTAGGGCTATGTGCACCTTTAAGACAGAATAGTAAAAGGTGTGTGTGTGTATGTGTGAGAGAGGAATTTCATTAACTCCCTTTTCCTAAACATCCTAAGGCACCACTTTAAATCATAGTGAAACTGATAGAACAAGTTATTGTGAGGGAATTCCCACTGCTTGTCAAGCAATGTAATCATCACTGATTTTAATTGGAACACATATTACACAAAAGAATGTAGGTGATAGACTGGATAGGATCATTGTGATGCTGAAAATAATGTCCTGGTGTCTGGGGTCATCTGAAACAGCTTTTAAGAGCTAATGATTGAAGAGAAGAAAGAATAAATAGGCACATCCTTAGGGTGAGAAACAGAAATAGGCTTATTTTGCTTAGTTTTTACTGTAATGAAAAAAGACTTTGTCGTCTCCACCCCCATCCCCAGTGGAAAATGTATTTACACAAAAAGCAGAAACAGAAATTATTAGAGCAAAGTGAGGATGTGAGAGACAAATGTAGCTTCTATTATGCCATCACTACTTTTATTAGGAACTGCTCAAAGACGTGGAAAATCAGCAGCCCAGAATCAGCAATTCTGTTAGTAATATTGTACTGTTTTTGCATGGAGGAAAAAAAACCACTTATTTATTTTGAAGGAGCTAATTCTAATGCTTAAGAACTGTACTCCCAATTATAATTAACCCCTCTCCCCCCTGGAAAAAATGCACCGAACATAAAGTTAAAGAACACAACGCAAATCATGGCAATTAGTCTTGGGCTGCAGGACTTCAAACACTGCTTCACTGCACTTTCCTTCATGCCTAAAGAGGAAGTTTATTCTGCACCTTTCATTATAGTGTTCTGTAAAAAATTATAATGGCTATATTGTAAAACCAGTAAATAAAAATCAAACCACAGTATGGCCTAATGCAGTGGTGGCGAACCTATGGCACGGGTGCCAGCAGTCATCTATTGTTTGGTAGCAGTGTGAAATATACATGACCCTCTTTCTTTGAACCTTATTGATTCTAGAGACTCCATTCCCTTCCCCATATAGAAATGTGCTAGTAGGTATTTATGCATTTTTAAAAGAAAAATGGCTAAGAAAATATGCTTAGGTTAGCCAATGAAATGTATGATTTGGTCCCAACTGGAAGATTGGTTAGGATTTATTCTTTGTGCCTAAATCAATGTCAAGAGAAGCTACAGTTTTCATGATTTTTAGTGTATAACCTGTGGAAACTGGCAGGTATGTAAGTACTAAAAGGGTAGAAATAAATGTTTGTATAAATAAATAAATACATAAGAAAAATGATGTGAAAAAAATTATATGAAATGTCCCACTTTGCAATGAGAAAACTGAAAGGTGATATTTAACAAGTGTTACAAAGTGATAGACCCAAGCAAATAATTCACAACTTACCAGCAAATGTAGTCATTTTTACACTTTCTAGAATATCTGCAAATAGATCGGTGGTTTGTAGTACATTTTTATTATTCTATTAATGTTTTATTAATATATGTAGGTGGATTATGAACAATATACCTTCTGTATTATTTTTAGGATGTATTATTTCATAAATAAATTCACATATTTCAATTTCGTTGCTGAGTGACTACCCAGATCCTCCCCTCTCCCACCCCCACACACATACTATCCATCCATCCACCTACCTACCTACCTACCTACCTAAAAATGTTTATATTGTTTAAAAAGAAATCTTTTAATATAAAGGTTTAGTTGCGCAAATAGCTTTCTTTTTTCAGCATCTTTTCTCCCTTGTAAACAGAACAAGAGATGCAAACTAAACAGATATATTCTGTTAATATTGATGCATTTTCATATTCGTATTCACCTAGATCAGCTACTTGCTCCTAGGGATCAAGCTATAGGTAGGAATTATAATAAAAAGTCCAGACAATAGTTTATATGGCACAACCCATTCGTTTTACGCATTAAGCATTGTGAAATATAATTCACCAGGTTTATTTATTAACAGTAGGTATATCCTGCTGGTTTCCAAAGACTCCCAGCAGTATTATGCAAACATAAAACTTCAAATAAAATCAGCCCCCTTCTAACTAGATTATAGGACTATCTAAAACTTTGCAGGGGCACCAACTAAATCTGAGGAAGTGCATATCCCACAGCACAGAGTATATTTGCTTTTCTTCTCCTATCTCATCTGGGATAGGAGTACTAATTGGATTTACCTAATCCACACTGTGGACTATGAAAGCAGGAGACCCATTTTAAATAAACCCTGCAAGGCCACAGGTCCCTCATTTTGCATTTAATGAATATTAGCATAATTCCATGAGCACAAGCCATGTCAATTTATGTTCCTCCAACACATGTCAAACAGTTACTCTGATTAGGGCACTGACTTGAAGACTTGCTCAGTCCATGAAAGGGAAGATCAGGCTGCCTGGACTTACTGTTACCCCAATATATCACACCAGATAATGTTGCTAAAGCAGGAAGATGAAGTAGCATCACTTCTCTTGGAAGCTAATTAGGTGTATTTATAGGCAAATTAAGATCTTTGAAATTAACCTGAGTTAATTTAACTACAAGGAGGTAGCAAGGATATTCTGCATCCCAGAGGGGGAATCTTTAGGATGTTGTGCAATCTATAGCCAGTTCAATCAGCAAGAAGGAACATTTGGCATATTCTTTGGAGCGATGCACTGCCCCGTTTTACAGTAAACAACTCTTGTAGCAGTAGTTAAAGGTGGACATTAAACATCCTCCTAACTCTTCCTGGGTATGCAAATTTCTCAGACAACTCACTTTCAAATGACGTACATGAAGTAACTTGGAGCATGCTATTTCTCCAGATCATTTCAGCCTTTTCCAGTTTTATTTATCAAAGAAGATGGTTCCACTTAATAGCCTGAGCTGCTCCACCTCTGACATTGAGGGAAAATTGGTCATTTTGTGAGAGCTACTCTGTCAGTTCTTGCTCTCCCTGCTGCTGGTGCCAGCAAACTGTTCCTTTCCATGGCTGAATGTCATTTATATTAAAAGTAGCTGCTTACTAATTAGCAGCGATGACGGTTAACTGCTTATTTGTTACAGCATGAGTTAGTAGCCAGTATTTGGCTGGACCATAACTCTTTATAACTGGGAAAGTTATTCTTGTTCATAATAAATCAATAGCCAACCAGTAAAAAATACATTATTCCCCACCTCAGTTATCACATTGCCTTTCTAGGATCCAGTAAAATGAGGCAGAGAGTGATAGTAATGACACCTCCTAACAGGTGAACTGTTGTATATAGTGATGTATTAACAGGCACGATTGCCAAGGCAGCAACATTCTTTAATGATGTATGGCAACCCCTTTTATAGAATTGTTGATATATATATATTAACAAAGCGGGAGAGAGCCTGTGGCTTGAGACTAAAGCTTCTGCCTAGCATGCAGACTGCCCAGGTCAAGTGGTTATTTTTTAGATTGCACCCTGTAAACCCAAATATGGGAGGAAGAAATCATTCTTTCCTTTGCTTGTTTCAGCTCAACCCAGAGCCATCTGCAAGCACAAATATATATATATTTGTGTTAACAAAGCGGGAGAGAGCCTGTGGCTTGAGACTAAAGCTTCTGCCTAGCATGCAGACTGCCCAGGTTCGAATCCCGGAAAGGGTGAGTTCTGACTGAAGAAAGTTATAACTCGAAATAGCTATCTCAGAAATCCCTTATTTCTTTGTTAACAATTTTAAAAAACATATATACCGTATATATATGTATGTATGTATGTATGTATGTATGTATGTATGTATATATGTATATATGTATATATGTATATATGTATATATGTATATATGTACGTATGTATGTACGTACGTATGTATATATGACTATGGAAAATCTATTGAACAATTGTTCAAAGAGACAAGATGTTTTGTACTAAGACAAAATCCAATATATATTTTCTGATTTCTAGAAGAGCTGCATATAAAGGTATAACTCAAAAGTCAGACGGTAAGTGATAAAATCCATGGAAAGCTAAGAAATCCTAGCACCCAGGACTGTTCTCTCTGTAAATGTCATATAGTGAAAAGAAATAAAGGGAAAGGTATGGTGCCTCTGGATGCAACAACCATACCTTTGAGTTCTACTTAAAAATTCCCTTCATCCTCCTTTGAGCCTCACATAAGAAAGGCAGGACATAAATGAAATATAAATGAAATCAAGAAATACATTTGAAGTGACACAGAAATGGCTTATTTAAAATACTGCTTGTCTGCAACAAAAACTTCCAACAGGTCAGTTGCAGAGTCACTATAAATCTTGCCTTGCAAAAATGAATACAAAGTGTCTTGACAGTCTATTTGAAGAGATTTGGGCACTCAGGGCAGAAAATACCAGATAGCCTTTTGGCAACTGAGAATATGTAGGGTTACCATTATCTGTACCCCAGAAATCAATCAACCACATGCTTCAGCGAACTTAGAGGTTTCTGCTGCCATCTAATGATGGTTTAGATTTTTCCAGCCCACAAGTGGTAGCTTTCTAATGGGATGCCCTTTAAAAATTGGCCTTCATTGTTCCTTCAAACAGCTGCTGACTTTGGAAAACCTATGAATCCAGCTTGAGTCATTGAGAATCAGACAGCATACAAGATGTTGCTGCTGCTGTTGTTATTCTGTTGGCTCCAGCAACTTACCTGTACACCACAAGGGCCTCCCAGAGGTCTCTGATCTGATTGTTGCATTCCCTCTTCCTGAAATAAGGGGATAATGAAGGGAAGACCTAAAAGAAACAGCCCGAATTTTCACCAAAGGTGAAACTCAGTGCAGGCAAAGAAGAAGGAACGTTTCTGGTGGTTTGTAAACACTGAGTGGGATCCTTCCATCTCCACCAGGAACTCCGTGTTGGATAGAGACAACATGGAGACAGGCATCAGGAAAGGATCCTGGAAGGGCAACACCTTTCTCTCATGCCTCAACTTCCAAAGCCTTTTTTGTCTTGCTTCTTGCATGTATAAAAGGAGAGGGGGCTGTTAGTGCAGCTGCTTGCAAGAGAACCAGACAAAGAGAGAGAAAAAAATCTCTGTATATCAAATGCACCTCCAGCTATTCAACCACACAATGATCAAAATAAGAATCGATTTTCTCAGTGCAAGGAGTTCAGTGGAAAGAATAAACACTAAAGATTCCCGGTTTTCCACCACCACAAGGTTTCATGCTGAAATACACATATACCTCATTACTTTCCTGGTACCTCAAATCTGTTTCATGTGCTGGGGAAAATAATGCTTTATAGTGCTATTTTAAGACAAGGGTGAGCTGATGGGAGTTCAATTATCTAAGGAAATGTATTTAGATAAGGAGTAAAACTTAGCAGAACTATTACCATTTTCAGGAGGGCAAGACCTTTCCTGGTTAATATTTTAAAATATGTTAAAAGCCTCACTTGCATTGTCTGCACACCTCTGCCCTATCATTCTATTATAAGAATCTTCAAAGGAAATGGCGCTGCAAATGTGCAAATTAAAGCTGTGTGCCTTGAGGAAATTTAGTTTAATACCTATTCCCACATGAACATAGAATACAGAATATATATGTGTAAGAGGGTCAAAAGCGAGCTGAGGAAGAATTTTTCCTAGATCAATGATCCCCAAGATACCATTGAAATGTACTGGGCAATAACTCCAACCATTCTTACTAAGGTATCATTAAATATGATTATATACAGTTTATCCTGTTCTTCGTAGGTGACATTTCTTGCTAGCTGAGGTTCTTGTGAGCTGTAGTTCAAAACACTTCTGGCCAATGTCAGTCCCACCTTTTTCTAATCTGGAGCTGCGTTTGCCTATAGCCACCATCATCTCACAGCAGAGTGAACCACCATACATACTTTCTGGGAACAAGAGTTGTGCTTTTCTGATCCATTTGGAGCTAAGGAACTACATCAAGGAAGGCTAACTTAAATCATGGATATAGGAATATGATAGCCTGCAGATTTATTTATTTTAATTTTAAAGTGTGTGCTGGCCTTAGGAGAAATTCACTTGCCAGTCAGATTCTGACAAGACTGAGCAAAGCCATTCGAGAGCCAATTATGGGCAGAGAGCCCTTATCTCTATCCTTCCTCCCTCCCCACCCCCCAAATGGACAGTCTTAACCAGAGGCTCCACTTCCAGCTGTTTCCAGCAACGGCCCCTTGAAGAGATTTGTTAGATGTCCTGAACCTTCCAGCTCGTTTCTTCGAGAAGTTGTATGCCTCCCCGTCGCAGTGGGAAGCTTCGATCTCCATCCGTGACAGCAGCTCGCAGCAAATGGAAAGCGCAAGATAACCGCCCCATTGCCTCCAAACTACACTCGCTTGCTGCAGTTGCACGTAAGAATAACAGCGGGGCCAGAGGGAAGTACCGCATATTCTCTCTCTCTCTCTCTCTCTCTCTCTCTCTCTCTCTCTCTCTCTCTCTCTCTCTCTCTCTCGCACACGTACACACGTACACACACCACACACCTACACACGTTCAGCCGTGCTGGGCGGAACGCGCGCGCGCTCCATCCCCAATGGGCAGGGCAGGGGGGGGGACACAGACAGGCCGAAAAAAGGCAGCGTGCAACAACGCTGCGCGCCAACTGTGTGCCTGTGTGTGTGTAACATAGCTGCGCACCATGCGTGCTTCTACGCAGCCCACGTGCTCCTAGCGCTATCCCAATACAAACCGATCCTGTATGGTTGGCTTTGCAGCCCCAGCCCGACTGCCGCCGCCGCTTGTCCGTCTCGCTCGTCCAGTTCCGTCGCCTCGGTTCCAAAGACCGAGCCTGGGTGATTGAGACGGTGCAGACAGTCGGGAAAGCACCCGCTGTTCCTAGGATGGCTGAAAAACCGCAGCAGGTTGCTGACATTTCTTTGCGAAGGAAGAGAGGCAAAAGAAGAAAGGAGGACCGCGAAAGCAAAGAAGGAGAGAGGAAGAAAGCCACCGCCAGGCTATGATAGATCGGTCTTCTGCTCAGCTTTGTTTTGTTTTCTAATTGGTCTCCAGCGACGCGCGGGGGAATTTGGGTCGGAGGCAGAACGCCGCTCAAGCACCGCTCAGAGGATTTAATTGGCCCCCCTCCCCCGCCCCTCTTAACTAGAGGGAATCAAACGGGGGGAGGAAGGGGGGGAGAGAAGTACACATGACTCACAGACAAATCTTGCAAGCTTAGAGGCTTAATTAGAGGCCGCAATTAGCAGGTTGCCCTTTGCTCGGGAGAACTCTCTTTACTGAGCCATCTAGGAAATGCGGACGGCGGCGATGGTTTGGACAAGGAAGCTAGTTTAAAAGAAGACAATCTAAATTGTTAAATGCTCATACCGTAGGTCCGTCTCACCGGTCGAACGTCTGAAAATAAAAGACACGCAAGCGAGCCTGCCAGTTAAGCGCAGTAACAATTTTCGCCCGCGATAAGTGGCGGCGAACTGCAGCTGTGGCATGCGGGCCATTTTGGGGGGGTGGTGGGGTTTAAGGCAGTATTCTTCTAGGAAGGGGCGGAGCCGGCGGTTCACACGCCCTTTCCACAGAGCACCCTTCGCTTTTCAAGTTGAAAGCCACTTTCTGAAAGTTCCTTATTCTTCTGCTCCCCGAAGTTAGCACTTAGAAAATATCCGTCTTCCCCGCCATCGGGAGGAAGAGCGGCGAAAGTCTGCACCTCTGGGGAAGTAAAGGAAGAGGGAGGCAAGTTCTTAATCGCTACTACACCACCACTCAGCGAGCAGAAACTTTGCGCCTGTGAGTGGAGGAGGAGGAGGAGGAAAAGTCGCATCCACGAACTGGACAAAAGCGACCGGAAAGGGTGGAAAGGGCAGAAAAGCCCAGGGTTCATTGAGCAAGGCGGTTTTGGTGAGCGCGATGCGGTACATTGCGGTTGAGCAAGATCAGCTTGGCAGCTAAAAGAAGCCAAGAAGTTTTTTTTTTAAATGGAATACAGGAAAAGACGCCCAAGAGGACTCGTCCTTACGTTGAATTAATTTCAAAACCGGCGTTATTCCAGCAAAAGCAGGGAGAGGAGAAATAAAAAGCAGCTTATAGGAAAGAAACTGAGAATTACCTTTCGCCCCAGCTGCTGCATTTCTCCCCCACCCAGCGCGCACCCATCCCACCCCCTCCTCCTCCTCGCTTCCCCCCGATTGTTCCCGGGGTTGGGCAACCTGAGGCTTATTAGCTAAACGCCCCCCTCCTGTCCCCCGAATCTGTGTCTTTCGCTGCCTCTGCCTCTTTCAAGTTGGCCTCAGTTGGCAGGCAGTTTGGGAAGCTGAAGCGTTCAGAGAGCACTTGACGTTTCTTTCAGCACAAGCGCGATTGAAAAGATCGGGGCACCGCCGAAGGGCAGACTCGCCGAAGTTTCTCTGGATTTGCTTCACCATCGCTGGATCGCCTTCTTCTCCCTAGCGACTTTTTCTTTATTCGGTTAAGAACGCCACCCTTCATTTATTTTTCTCTCTTCCCCCCCCCTCGTGCATCTGGGCGTGCGTGAGTGAGTGAGGCTTGTGTTTATTTTCTTCTCGGAGCTTGGGAAGAGGAGGACGGGGCAACAAGACCCCCGGCTTGCCTGCTTCCCCCCCCACACACACACATACATACACGCACCTTTCGCCTCCTCCTCTCCCCCCCCCCTCCGCAACTCCTGCTCCAGGTCTGGGGAGCGGAGCTGTTTCACTCGGTTCCGACAGCCGATGTGCGCGTCTGTTAGGAGGAGAGCGCGAGCTTCCCGGGAGGCAGATTGGCTGAGTCGAGTTCGCCAGCCGGGCTGAGGCGTCTCCCTGGCCGGCCCCTGCTCCTTCTTCTCCTCCTCCGGAGCTCCATCCCTCCCCTGCTTCAAGGCCGCCGAAAGTGGGGTACCAACCAACGGGATTTTTACGCTCTTCGCCTTTTTTTCCTTGGATCCACCATCTGAGGCTGTCTGGGTTCGCCTTTGGGTCTGGCTTCTCATTCTTCGCTGGTTATGAAGGTTCTGTCTTGAAGATGGAGACTCTCTGGCTTTTATTCCTCTCGCTGGTCCCGGTGTACATCAGGGGACAAGGGGTCTATGGTAAGAGGCAAGGTAGTTTTCGTCTTCGGGAGGAGATAAAAGACTGGAGGGGTCTTTTGGAGGGGAGAGGGAAGTAGGGATTGGAGGGCTGTGCTGTAATCGGATCAAAGTTTCTGGGGTGTTCCTTATTCGGAAAGCACCTGCAGCGGAAGAAAGTAAATGAGCCTGGATAGAGTGAAGGGTGGGAAGTTCCCGATGCGACCCCCAACCAGCTACTTTGCAATCTCTTTGCCGCGGTGACTTTGCCGCCGTTCCTCTCCTCTAACCTCGACCCTCCTATGATGTACGACACCGGAGGTGCTTGTCCTTTTTTTTTTTTTTTACCCCTTGAAAGCCTCCGTCTGAGCCACATGAGGAAAAAAAAAAAATATTGGAAGCTGCGAGATTCCGTTCGGTGGAAAACAAACCAACTTGTAATGTTGCTAAACAGAAAAGGCGCCCTTAAAGAGCGGTGGGCCATTCGTGCGTCTCCAGCCTCTGCTGGTCTTTGGGAAGACAAAGCTGGCCCGTATCTTCCTTCCTTCCTTCCTTCCTTCCTTCCTTCCTTCTTTCCTTCTTTTCCTCCCCCTTCCTTTCCTGTGCTCTTGTCCCCTTTTGGATCGCCCATTCCCGTTACTAAAACGACCCGCCAATCCCTTTTTCCCCCTCTTCCTTCTTTTGCCAATATGGATTACTTGTTTCAAAAAGAGGGTTGTTATACGCCTGAGAAGCCTAGAAGGGGGCAAACGGTTTTTGTGGTGTTTCCCCCCCCCCCCAAGATATCTTCCGATCGTGTGTGCGTCCTGTGGGGAGAAAACAGGCTGATATGTGCCTGGGAAAGAGACCCGTTCCCTTTCTGCCACGAGGCGGCGGGAGGTGTGAGTCGGGGGCTTTGCCTCCGGCTCGCGAGAAAGACGTCCCGCTCCAGTCGTCACTGAGCTCTGGAGAATTTAAAATGAAGCGGGACTGAGCGAGCTCTGCAAAACAGCACAGCGCATGCACGGGCGAGCGTTGTGCTTGGAGCGATGCTTGGATCTTTAGTACAGTAGTTCTGCGGATCACGCTGTCCCTCCTCGCTTTTCTTGCTACTGTTTTAAAAGACCCCCTCTCTTTAAAACACACACACACACACACACACACACACACACACACACACACACACACACACACACACACACACACACACACACACACACGAGGATTGGGGGAAGGAGATCCGGTCCACAGATTTAGTGAAGAAGTTGGTATCCCGTTCACACACAGGGAACACAAAACTTGGCAGAAACAGCTGCCACGCTTGTCAGGGGTACCCCTAGAAGAAACACAAGGTGATTTATTCCTTGGCAGCATAAAGGCAAGGCAGTGACACATGCGCTTGCCTCCTCCAGATGCCAAGGATGGGGCCAGTCACCGCTTTTGTGTAGCCATGGTGAAGACCTCAGCTTCCTAAGGCATAGCATCACCTTGCTCTTTTGCACAACTGCCTTGTTTATCCATAGCTGTAAAATCAAATGCTCCGAACGCCTCTTCCTTTCCATCCCTGCAAGCAGAGAAGTTAAAAGATCCTGGGCCTTATCTAGAACTTCATGGGGGGTCAAGCCATGGTCAGCTGGTTTTCCAATGTGTAACCTTCCCATTAAGGTTGTAGTCCCTCCAATACAGCTAAAGCCCTTGTAGTCATTTTAATGATGCAGAAAAGGAAAATAAAAATAAAAGGGAATGGATTCTTCTCCTCTCCATTCACTTGGGCTACAATTGCCAGTTATTTGCTTTCAGTATTATTTGTTTTATTTTCTCCGCTCCCCCCAATGCCTGATAGGAAAAAGGGAGAATATGGGGGAGAGATTAAAAACCCAGAGGGAAATTACAAGGCATGCCCCAGAGAAGTGAGGTGGGGTATGTAATGTCTTGGTTGCGAAAGAAATGTTGTGTGTGCAGGTTTTCTCATCCCCATGGGTATTTTATAGGCTTCCAGCCAAACTTTTTATTTTTAATTAGCTTGACTGTTGCAGTCCAAGCAGAACTAGTGGTCTGGGTTTCTATTCTGAGGCATCTTCAGAGTCTTTTAAGGCTGCCAATCTTCATACTTGACTGTATTCTTTCAGCCTTATTTCTGACTCTTAATGAACTCATCCCCCTCTCCTGTTTCTTTCATTCTAGATTTTTATTTATGCCTTTCTTCCTATCTGTAGATGTTTAGCATAACAAGTCAGGTATATTTCAGAGAGAGAGAAGAGGCGAAGGGGGCAGAATGTATAGAAAATCAAGCAGAAAAAGATGCAATACAGTACAGTTTATTAATCAATAATAAATATTTCCTCCTTCAACTGTTATTTGTCTTCTGTATTTCTTTTTCAATGGTTTATGGAGAGAATAACCATTTTAATTTTAATTTAATATCTTTAATTGAAGTTCTGATAAGTGGAATCAGTATTCCACAAACTTTCCATGGTCAACCATCTGCAGTTCTTTCTTTTTCCAAAGCAATTTTTAGCCATTGCTAATTATTTTAGTTTCTGAAGAGGGAGCTATTAATGTTTTGTGCAATGTTGAACTACAGCTTTTTGCTCTGGAAGAAAATCTGATCTAGAATTACAGAGTCCTGCCCTCTCCTATGCCCTCCACTAAATTTGAGCTGTAGGTGTAGCTTTGAGCTGAATGTGATATGAGAATTTGATGTTCTTAGTGGTTGACCCTGGAAATTTTGTGAACTGTTATTGCAACAGCATATTTTCCCACCTAGGCATTACATTTGATATCAAAATGGTTATAAAAGAAGGCTAAGAAAGGGTCCTTGTATACATTGTCATGAAAGCTGTAAATATAATCTACTAATCTAAGATTAAATCACATTAAACTAGATTATTTACCTATTGTGGACTTTTATAAAAGGCGTCTACCACATTTTATTAGAATGGGTGGAACAGATTAGATTTGTGCTAAGAGAAACACTTGGACCACAGGCTGAGAAGAACCTGAAGAAGCTAGCTGTGCAAACTGATCTTTGATATGATGACTGAACAAATTCTGAGTCTTCTTCCTTTCCTTTGTTAGATGATTCCATCCATTCATCCATCTTTACCAAAAGGATAAACTTAAGCTGGCTACCAGATTTTGCACGAACACCCCTTCCCCAACTGCTAAATGCACTATAGCTGTGAAAGGGAACCTGTCAATGACTCTCTGACGAAGTTCACATGTGCATATGAAGCAGCTCATCACTCATGTTAACAGATCTCTTGTGTAATTTAATTCCTGCCCTTTTCTCAGTATGGGCTGCTTCATATATTGTGGAGTTCACAGAATGCCATTTTTTGTGGGGAAAAGGTTACTGCTGTAACCCTGAAGAAAAGTTAAAGAAAATCCTATTCTCGACTACAGAACAAACTGTTCTGCATGAATGACTTGCCATCTAATAGGGCTCCCATAGGAAGAGATTTAAAGTGACAAATAAATCAGAGCCGGCTCTTCTATTGAACAGTGTGTTGCAGTTTTGCTAGGAGCCTGGATTTGGGTATTGTGAATGAGCAATAAATCTAATGTATCTTTTACTGTGTTTTTACACTCAGGAAGGGAAGCCCTATTTCCCAAACACATGGGCTGACCTTAGATATTCTCATCTTAATTGGAGTGGGCACCATTTGTTATTCTGCAACAGGCAGCAACATTTTGTCAGCTGGCCCTGGCGGTTTACAGTTTTGATAAAAATGACTCCTGGGAGAGAAATAAATGAGTATAAAAAAACAAAAAACAAAAACTCAACACCAGACAGAAAAAGGCCCTTTCCTCCTCATTTTCTCCCCATAACCTCTTATTTTGGATAGCTGAGAATTCTGTAATGTTTTTAAAGGCTGTGATTGACAAGGGTGGGCTGTATTTTTGAGGGAGAGCTTGCAGTGAATAGTGGCAGTTCAGGGACAGAACTCTGTGAGTTGGGGTGAATTGGAGGACTAAACATCTTGATCAGGAAGTGTCTGAATCTTACCTGGATTTTCATGCCACTAAAGATTATCTGCCAGAACTAGATTGTACTGTGTTAGCAAAACAATACCTGGTTGTCAACTCTAATTCTTTATTAGAAAAGTGGGAATTATGAAAAGATCCTTGGAAAGTTCCCTCATATTATACTTGTCCCTATGCATAAGGCAATAGATGGTTCAGCCATGGAAAGTATCTCTGTAACAAAATACCCTAAGCATTAGCTGAATTATATATACATTTTTTTTTAAAAAAATAAAGACATTAAAATAGCTATTTAAATTTAAACATGGGTTGAAATGGGTATTGGAGGTGAGTGGAAAGACAGAGGATTTGGGAGAAAGGAAATACTCTATTTTCCCAGACAAATATCAGATTGCAGATATATTTTATCTTGGAATTAATATGAAGTATATATGTATATATGAGGGGAGAAATTGTATTTTAAAGCTCACAGAATAAATCTAGTGAGGAGAGGGTTTTGCTGCTCTGTTTTGAACTATAGAAGCTGGACTACTGTTTTATTTATCTTAGAAGGAGGATTTAACAAGCTTTGATAAGAGTGTTTTATTGCTAACATGGATCTGCTGACAGCCCAACTTTCTCTTAGTGCACTGAGGAAAAGGCTCAGCGGCTAGCAGTTCCCCATCATTGTCCTCGTGCAAAAAAGCAAATGTTCAAGAAACCTTCCAGGGCAAAAAGAAAAAAGAAAAAGAAGCTGAAGGGAGGAGCTTCAAAGGAACACATTTGGCCGCCTATCTGGGCAAAGCATCCTTCGTGAACAGCCAAGCAGAAATCTTACAAGGGAAGCTGTGGTTATTGTAGACTTGGAAAGCAGACAGAATATGCACAGCAGGGGCTATTCTTCGCTGCTGACAAGAGAGAGAAAGAGCGGGAAAAATTGGCTTAGTGAATGATTCCCCACTTTCTAAGATTACGATGCGTTGGTACTGTATTTTTGAACTTGGCAAGGTGTATAGTGAAATATTCTTCTTTTAACATCCTGGGAGAAAGGTTGAGGAGAGACTATTGCTTTATTTTTACCACAGTGGGTTATCATGCCGTTCTACTGAAGAGTCCTCTGTTCCTTCAACTTTTATCTTCACTGTTAGGACTGGGGTGTCAATCTTTTGGCAAGCTTCATTGTGGTACTTCCAGCAGCTTGATGTGAAGGGGCTAATAGATGTTAAACATGCACTAGGGTAAAATATTAATTTTTAACTCCAATAAATTGAGCTGATACTGGAGGGCAGATCAAGTTTTTCTCTAGCAGGGAATTCATTAAAACCTCTTCTGTCCTAAAAACCAGTCTACTTTTCTTTGCTGGGGAATCAATGGAGGATGAAGGATATCCCCAAATCTAGGGATATGAACTGGTACTGCTGTATTGCTTTAAAACAGGATGAAATGTGTTTCCTATTGACTACGTGCTATTTAACCCTCCTTCCCTTTAAACCAACTGTCATAGATCTTTCTTCTTGTTGTTCTCATGAAAGTGGTAATTTTCCTAGCTTGAAAAGATCTCAGTGGACTAGGCATCTATAAAATAATATTCCTTATTAATAAATTATTTTCATTTGTCCTGTGTTCCATCAGTTTTCCTCGTCTATTCGATAAATGACTATGCAACTTCTAGGGCAGGGGTAGGCAACCTCGGCTCTTTTATGACTCTTGTGGGCTTCAACTCCCAGAATTCCTGAGCCAGCTTACCCCTGTTCTAGGGACACCAGCCTTATCTTGGAGCAGTAAAATTCTTAAGTGAGTTTTGGTGTTCCATAACTGTTTTTGCAGTTTGTTCCTATCTCTCACCGTAAGTCCATGTCATTTTTATAGAGCTTTTACTCACAGAAATCCATCTTTGTAACTTTTCCTTTTTGTCTCTAGCAGATGTTTTTTTTTACTTTCTATGGACCAAAATGCCTAACATCCAACGTGGATTCTAACTTTCATCTAGCTATTGCTGCACATGAGTCATGTTGCCTGCCTTGCTGATACTACTCTTCAGTGTAATTGTCCTTGGCCTTTTTAATGCCTGAACCTAGCATTAGACCATTCCATACAACCCCTAAACAACCCACAGAACCATCTTAGTATGCAGGACGTGGAACCTGACATTATCCACCTGACAGGTTGTTTGCAACTTACTGGTAGGAGTCAAAATATTTCACTAGAGGTGTCATCAGAAACCACTATCTTATGCTAATTTTTGTAGGAACATGAAGACAGATGTTGAATAATTTGACATGAATAACATAGCTTAGAAAATTATCACCATGTCAGGTTATTATCAGATTCTTTGAGGAAATCCATATTCCAGACAACTTGAAAAGACAGAGTGATGAAGGTGTGGCAAGTGCTTGATAAAGTGTGTGTGTTGGAGGAAAGGGTGTGTGAAAGAGAGAGAGAAAAAGAAAGAAAATAGCATTGGGGAAAAAGAAGATCTTTAAGGCATTTGCATTTTGCAGTCAGCAGCATTAGCAATTCAAAAAGTGTTCTTTTTCTAAGTAGTTGTTATGCAGTAACTTCCCCAGATGGAGTTCCTGTTTTTTTTAGACAAGTGGAGGTTGCTGAAACAATGGAGCAGTTACTTTAGGACTGTAATCCGAAGTGAACAAATCTAGTTTTCACTGTAAGGTGTCCCAACAATACTTCACCTATAACCTTTTGCTTACTATTTCAATTCATTCTTAGAACTCTATGTATACGCTTTGAATTGTTTGCTTTACTTGCATGCCTAATCTTTAGGTTCACACAAAACAAGGATAAGGACTCCTAATTATCCAGAGGCAGCTACCATAATTGTCATTTCAGCCTTTAATTTCTTGGTTGCATTAATAAATTGCCTTTAGGAATTGTGCACCAGAAAGATTGGTTTGTAAAAAGGAGCCCTAAGAAAGCCTTTTGCTACGGTATATATCAGGCCTGTAACAACAACTTCTTTCTCTTCATGCCCATTATGAAATGGGAACCAGGTTAGGTATTGTAACAGGCTTATTCCTGCTTGTGTTTTTTGTAAGTACTTGGGCTGTGGATCAGAGTCCAGTTTTACTCTCTGATAATACATATGTTCAGACATAAAATACCCTATTAATGCATGGATTTCACATACAGTAAGTTCCAAAGCTTTCCCCTTGTATTGCTATCCTTACACATTTCTTAGAACGAAAACTTCTGGATTCTTAGCCAGCTGACTGAGGATCACCAAAGTTACAATTCCTCAGAAGATATCAAGTTGTAAAAGGGGAAGCTACAGATGACATCCTATTGCATTATATTTTTCTAAGAAGATGAATAATTATATCAATCATCACAATCTGACATAATCTAGTACTGAGTGTGTGCACCAAATAACTAGATAGTAGAAGATAAGTGCTTCAAGCAATTATTTGTTGTATAATAATTTAAAGAAATGACATTTCTACAGAATTAGTTAGAATTATAATGTGGAAATAAGAATAAATAAACATACAATCAAACATTAATTTAGGCTGATTGTTCAGCTTGTACAGTGGTCTCTAGTGAGCAGTTTGAGGAGCAAAGAACTTTATTAACTAGTGAGACAAGATCAGAATGAAATAATATTGTATGTGTTTGTATGTGTTAGATGTGACCTTTTGGAATCAATGTGTTATCATTTCTAAAACACAGAAATAAATGTCAGCTATCTAAGAATGGAGCTTGTGTTTATTACTTGGATTCTAAGTAACTGCTGTATTTGAAACATGGAAAGAAATTTCCTTGAGTTGCTGCCAGGACATGCTAGCTTGTTTTGACAAATCAAAGATAAGTTTAAGGACTGGACATAAATCCAAACATGGTTTATATTTTTTCTGTCTTTCTGCAGCTATGTTAAAACAAGTAAAGAATATCTTAAGTCTGGAAGAGAGGATTGTTGGTGCTAAAAAGCTAGATGGGTTCCCTTCATAGTGAATGGCATTTTGTGATAATTGAAAATAGCACTGTGCCATTATATAATAGAAAAAGAATAACAGAGATGTTTCTGTAGGGCTCTGATGTTCCACCACAGAGATATTTCTTAGATTATCATCCCCTTCAGTCCTAAAACATTGGATTCTTACCAGATGAGATCCTACATCTTCCCACATTCAGCTGGCAAAAGATCCTTGCAGACTTAGTTCTGTGAGATCTGATCTTGGGAAAAGGAAAAAGAGCAAAAAATCATTAAGGGAGGAGAAAAGACACACAGTGCTATATTCTTGGGAATATAAAAAGCATGAGGAGTAACTCATAACTAATCCTACCTTGCTTTTGTTTGGTATAATATGGGGCAGAGAAAAACTCTGACAGGCTTTCAAGTGTCTGTTACTTTATTCCAGTGTTTCTCAACCTTGCAACTTTAACTGGCGTGCATTTCACCTCCCAGAATTCCCCACCATTGTGGGAAGCTGAAGTTCTCAGTAGCAACCAGTATTCTTGGAGTTGAAGACCACTTCCCTTAAAGTTGCTAAGATTAAGACACACTATCCTTATACATGGATAAGTGCTATCCTTATACATGGAGACCACTTTGGGACTTTTCTTTTTCTTGAAACTGAAAGAAATAAATTTTAACCTTGGGACTTGACTAGAAATGTTTATGACTATAGATGTACTATGCTTATTCTAGCTCAAAGAGTTATTATGTTTCATGTTTGTATCTGTACTGAAGAAAGTTGGATATTACTTTTTTCCCTTTTTTCCCTTTTTCTCCTAACTTTGCATCTCTTCCCCTTTCCTCTGTCTTTCCCCTTTAACCCTTTTTTTTGTTCTTTGTATATTATACTTTTCTGAAATCTCATAAAGTTGTCAAAATAAAAAAGAGAAACACAACTTTAGCCTACAGTAACAAAGAATATTCCTGGAGTTCCTGCCATGCCTGTTTTTTTTTGTTTTTTGTTTTGAGCTTGCCTGTCTTAAGGATGTAAGTTTGGCCGTTGTTTGGGAGAGGACACCATGGCTGTGATAAAATATAGTTGTTAATGCAGATGAAAGTTTTGCTTTGTTTTGCTGGCCTAGTGAGCCAGCAGTCTTAGTATCCTTTCAGGGCGTTGTGATGGGGGGAAAGAAGTAACAATGACAAAATAAAAGTTTGAAGATATATTTTCAAAATAGCCTCTTTTGAAAGAGCAGAGAAGTATTTTTTTTTAAGAAAAAAAACCTAACCTGATCCTCAAAATAGCTTTGAGAAAGATCATTGTTAGAGCAATTTTTGTTCTAGCTGAATGGGAAATACTGTATCACTTGATGATCCCACTCTTTCTTCCACACGTGCTGAGATATTATTGAAGGCCATTTTATTAACCACTAGGAGGCAGTGAATGACCAGCTTCATCCTTACTGGGTCTCATCAGATATATATAGCCAGATTTTTTTCTATGGAATTTAATTCCTGCCAGGAATTAAACTCACAGACAATTTCATTTTAGATGACTTATATCATCACCATCATGTCCTGTGCTAAGCACATTGGGTTACAAGCCTACTACACAATTTTCAGTCCACAGGTACAGTCTCTTCATCCTTCCATTTAAGGTTGAGGTTTTTCAAATCTTCCTGAAATGTTTGGTCCAGGTTTTCTTTGGCCTTCCTCTTCTTCTCTGACCATCTGGTGGTATCCCATTGATTGTGTTTTTTTTTGCTAGACATTGTTCATTCCTGCAGAGCACATGTCCAGCAAAGTACATTCTTTGTCATTATCTCAAACAGTCTTCTGGAATTACCTCCTTGTAGAATTTCAACAGTGTAGTCTTGGGATACTAGGAGCTCTAAAAAAGGGGGCTGGAAAAGTAGGCAACCTGTGAGATATGGCCTGGCTCTGGGATAATAATAAAAAAAGCCCTTGGTTTTTGCATATGACAGCTTCATAATCATGATGTATATTACAGTATGTCTGTAGTAATTATGGAATTACTGCAATTTAGTTAATTAATTAACAAATCTGCAGGTTGAAGAGGATGTAGTAATAAGCTTGCAGTGTACCAATTTTTCTAAGTTACATTAGTTTTGTTCACCAAATAAAATTGGTCTTCTACACTAAATTCAGACATATTTTTCAAAAGCCTTCTTATTCCTACAGATAGGTTGCAAGATTTCCATTACGTTGTTTTAACAAATGGGAAAAAGTCTTTTTGCAATTAACTAATAAATCAGTTTTCTACATCAACATCTGTTATATTTAGAATTTAAGGTCCCCCCCCATCCAGCATGACAGATCTGAATGGTTAAAATCCATAAAAAAGAAATGTTCAGCTTTTATCATTCCTCATTTTTTCCTTATTCAAACCACTTATCTCCCACCAGCCTTATAAGGTAGCTACAATGATTTATTTGTTTATAATATCCATTTCTATCTAGATGCAAAACAACATAGCATATTGATTGTCATTGAAAATACAGGAATAGGTATTTGATGATCACCAGGTATAGGTCTGTATTTGATATTGGTCTCTTCATATGTTATTTTTAGTGAAGCATTTGCATTTCTTGCATTGAATGAGGAGAGCACATCTTTCTCCTTCTGTTCTGGCCACTTTTCACAGAAGACCATTGAGAGCATGTGCTTAGAGCTTGAAGGATTATTAGAGACTCCACACACCCACTTCCCGGTCTGTTTCTGTTGTTCCCCTCTGGGAGGAGGTTCCAAAGTATTTATAGCAGAACTATTAGATTCTGTAACAGCTTTGTTCCTTATGCCATCCATCTTGTAAATTTGCAGGAATTTTTCCCCCACCATGTATTTGTATACATTTGAACTAGATTGTGATGTTTGTCTGTGTCATATATTTGTGTGTTTGTGGGTATATGCATTTTTTTTGAGAGCTGAATGCAACAAAATTTCATTTTAATGTATGCTGATCAGTGTACATTTTAAGTGACAATAAACATTCTATTCTATTCTATTCTATTCTATTCTATTCTATTCTATTCTATTCTATTCTATTCTATTCTATTCTATTCTATTCTATTCTATTCTATTCTATTCTATTCTATTCTATTCTATTCTATTCTATTCTATTCCATTCCATTCCATTCCATTCCATTCCATTCCATTCTAATTTCTCTACTTTTGCTAGTATCTGGCATTCAGCATTCTCAGATGGTGACCAACAGAAATAAAACGTGCTCTGGAGGAGGAGAAAAGTACTCTAGATTGTTCAAGGGGTCCTATGGTCCAGCATGTGAATGTGTGGGGCAGAGATTTACAGATCTTAATTAGAAATTATTATTAACCCTGTATCCTGAGTACCTAATCTTTAAAAAATGGTTTTATTTCTTTTTATTGAAAATTCTTACAAGCTTTTATTTCTTTTGAGCAGAAAATTAGCACACAGAAGGTTTTATTTTAATTATTATTATGTGCTACTCCGCAAAGATGGTATCAAACTGACACTTAAAGTGAGTTATGAAGGGAATCAATAACTTGAAGCAGGAAATAAAGGACCAAGGGCAGAAGTCACATACCATCTAATAACAATTATATATCTACTGGAGAGAAGTTGCCAAATGGATAAAAATGGGATTCTTGCAGGATATGTGAGTTTTCACAGAACTGATGCTTGAACGTGTTATACAGGTAGTCCTTGACTTACAACAGCTCATTTAGTGACCATTCAAAGTTACAACTGCACTGGAAAAAGTGACTTATGATCTTTTTTCACAGTTACGACCTTTGCAGCATCTCCATGATTATGTGACCAAAATTCAGATGCTTGCAGTGTCCCGGAGTCATGTGATCGATCCCCTTTTGCAACCTTCTAAACAAGCAAAGTCGGATTCATGTAACAACCAGGTTATATCTGATACAACTTATGAACTGCAGTGATTCACTTAACAACTTTGGCAATAAATGTTGTAAAATGGGGCAAAACTCACTTAACAAATGTTTCACTTAACAACAGTGATTTTGTGGTCGTAAATCAAGGACTACCTGTATTAGGCTGCAAGTAAGGAACCTCAGACAGATCAACAGTTTATATACAGAAAACTAACAGATCCAAGAAATGGTTCTTATATAGCCTTCTCTTTGCTGCATTAGTTTTCTGTGTGCTAAGAATGTCTACTTGGAGAAGAGTGTTGTTGTTTTTTGAGACAGTGATTTTCTATGTGGTCTGAAACTAGTCTTACCAAAAACAAGCTTGGTCTTCTCAGCCTGGTCCCATGGGACACCTGCCATGACCAACAACATGTACTGACTACCCTACAGTAGCTCTAGAGATTCCAATTACACAATGCTTCTTTATTTCACATTGAAAAGAGGATCACCCCTTTGCCTGAAGCTGTTTCACCCAACGTGTTGATCAACATCCACCATATTCTACTGTAGCATTTAAATGTTTGAACATCTATTCATTGTCTCTAGCCACACTTCTTTTGAACCTTGATTTTGGGGTATGAGCAAATAGATTCCTTACCACGTGTACAAAGTATGTTGCTGCCTACAGGTAGAGGTGGTGCATGGAATTAGCTTTGCTCTGCTATGCTAACCAGCAGGAGGAGTGCTTGTCACTATTATTTTTGCATGTGTTCCTTTATTGCAGTAGTGGCGAACCTATGGCACAGGTGCCAGAGGTGGCACTCAGAGACCTCTGTGGGCATGCGCGCTGCGCTGTTGCCCCAGTCTTAGACCTTCAGCTGGGTTTTATAAAACCTTTTTGCTTTAGGCCTCCGCTGCCGTGTGCAAAAAAAAAAAAGGTTCAATCAATCAGTCAATTTCAACTTTTCACAGGAAAAAAAAAGATCTTGCAAAGTTGGAATTGATTGATTGAACTTTTTAGTCCCACCCAGTCTGCCGTTACCACTGCAGCCACGCTCACCCAATGGGCCAGCCCCCAATTGGCCACACCCAGCCAATGGGCCACACCCACCCGGAACCTGACGATGCATAAGTGGGTTTTGGGTTGCAGTTTGGGCACCCGGTCTCTAAAAGGTTTGCCATCACTGCTTTATTGAATCCTGGATTCTATAAGTACTGTACCCCAAAATGTATTTTCTAATTACTAGCCATACCTGTTTGTCTAGTTGACTTCAGTTTAATTCATACTGAGCGGATGTTTAAAAACACAAAAGTTGTCATGCAAAGGAAGAAGCTTGTGATTTAGCCATTAATCTAATAAGGTTATATCATGTTTCTTGTTCAGAGAAGAACAGGGATTTCAGAACATGTATATAGTGCCTTAAAGCAGCAATATCTTTTCCCTCTGCAGCTGCAGTGCAATCTTGGGAAAAGACCCATTTAGTTTAAGGAATTGTCCACATGTGCTATGTGCATATCTTCTTGACACCCTTTGTGTCTTTAAATCCATTGTTCAGGGCAGCATTTTTTTTTTCTTTTTCAATCTGAAAAGACAAAATGAACAGCTTTAAAATTGTTATGTTTATGAAAGTTTTGTGGAAACTGCCATTTTTAATTAAAATATTTGCAACATTTCCCCCTTATTAGTGGACTGAGATGGCTTATCGAGAAACTGGGAAAAGTAAAATATTGAGAAAAGCTTTATAAAAAGTTTAAGCAGAGTAAACACTTTATGGGGTATTATTTTAACCCTTTAAAATATTATTTTATTAAAAGTTATAAAAACAAGAATAGAAATTATAAAACAAAGCTGGGTGCAAAAAGAAAGAAAAGAAGAAAAGAAAAAAGATATAAAGAGGTGGATTCTGAACTTCTATACAGGACTTATAAGTACAATTGTAGATTTAACTCTTTCTCTAAAGTTATATTATGACTCGTTTCTTTCTATCCTGCCTAATCGTCAAAGTTGTAGATCATAAGTTCATTTTTTTCCTGTTTTACACAAAATGTCCTGTTCAGGACAATCTTTTTTGGATTAACCACCTGCAGAATCCCAGGCATTTGAATTTTGTACAATAACTTTGAAGTCTGATTCATGCTTTGTAGTGTGACTGGCTTTTCCAGTAAGATTTCTGTTGGTTTGTTTTAAATGTATTTTGGAAAGAAGGCAATGGTGGTTTAAAGCATGAGGACCAAAATCATTCTCCTTATACCCCAGTAAGAAAAGATGAGCCATTACTGTGAGTTTTTTCCCCTTTGGAAATATAGTCCCAATATTCCTCACCATAGAAATCTATAAAGGCATCAAAAAGTGCCAATCTATGTTACAACTGCACTGATGATATGAAGTGATATAAATCTTTCTTTTACATTTATTGCAAAACTAGGGAGCCAATGGTATGCCAAATGTTTCCATAGAACTCCAGGTGGTTTAGCAAATATGCACAGTTGTGAGGACGGTGAGAATTTGTACTTCAACAAACTTGAGAGGCCATTGATTCTCCATTCTTGCTTTATTTGATAAAAAAAAATTAGGCACATTACTACCCCCCCCCCAAAATTCACTGGCATAAGGAGATAGTTAACATTTTTCTCCCCCCAAACTGTAGGCGCTTAACCTTAAAAGCCCCCTATGGGTGACAGTGGTTTGGGCTACTGCCATGGCCTGATCCATGGGCAGTTGTTGATAGACCTGTGCCAAATCTAATTTGGTGAACTTCCTTGCAATGACGCCAAAATATGGCTGACAACTGGCACAGGGGTACGTATGCTGTTGAAGTGCCCTGTTGAGAGTGCACTTATAGTCAGCACATATTCGCACTTCCCCGTTGGCCTTTAATGGCATTACTATGGGGATCTCCCACACCCCACTGTCTACGGGCTGTAATACCTCTTGTTCCACTAGCTTATCCAACTCTGCATCGATTTTGGGTTTTAACGCAAAAGACACTCTACAAGGCTTGATCCGTATTGGAGTTACCATAGGATCAAGCTTGAGGGCGATCGGAGGACCCTTGTAGTCCCCTAGACTAGAACTAAAAATATCTGTGAACTCCTGGCAGACTGCAGACAGATCTGCCGCTTGTGTTCGATGAATGCCAATTACTTGAATGCCCAATGCATCAAACCATTCAAGCCCTATCAGGCTCATGCACTGGCCTTCCACCACTATGACATCTAGTGTCCCCTTGAACCCCTTGAATTCCACCAGAAGTGTGGCTTCACCTTTGACCACCACTTGGGAGTTTTGGAAGTCTGTGAGTAGTAGACGGCCGGAGCTTGGCCCATCTGTTGCTACGATGACATAGGTGCCTGAATGTTCCTTGTGAAATAATGGACATGGCTGAGCCCATGTCCAGTACCATCTTGCATGGAACTCCCTGAAGCTTGACCTGTAGTCTAAGCTTCTGCTTTAGGGAGCGATGGGCACCAGTGCGAAATACGTTCCTTCAGCTGGAGCAGAACTCTACTCGGTGTTGACCCGGGATCCCGGGACCTCTCCTGAATGCGTCTTCTTTCGGGCGGTCTGTCTGATGACCTCGGCAGATGGCGGCAATGTAGCCTGGTTTGTCACAGGCCCGGCATGTTGCAGTTCGGAATTGGCAATCCGTGTGTTGATAAAGGCCTCCGCAGCCCATGCATCTAAGGAATGGAACTGCCTTCTCAGCTGGCTGCAGTCCCTTCTCCGGGTGCTTTCGTAGCTGGTTGACTTCGTAGTCTGAGTCAGTGTCTTCCATCCGCTCGGCGTCCTCATGGTGGACGGCTTCGATGCTTGGCGTGCTTTTGGAAGGCTGCAGTGCTTTAATGGCCCCTCCGGCGGCTTCGTCTGCCATGACTTCCTTCAAGGCCTCTTGTAGCGAGAGAGTCTCCTTAGCGAACAGTTTTTGTTGGAGCTCTTGATTCTGGAGTCCGCAGACTAAGCGGTATCATAGTCTCTCCTCCAAATACGTGAAATTGCAGAGTCGGGATGCTTGACGAAGAGCGGCAATGAATTCTGTTGCAGACTCGTTGGGTTGTTGCTCCCGCTGCTCAAAAGTGTGCCTCCACGCTATAACGGATAACTTGGCTCGAAGTGGTCTCATAGTTTTTTTTTCAAGTCCACGTAGGTGACTGACTCGAGTGGCGCCAGGGTGACCAGGTTCTCTGCAATGTCAAAGGTGGCAGGGTTGCACACACAGAGGAGTGTCGTGGCCTTCAATCCATCTTTGGCGACCTGTTGGCGCAGAGCTAATTTTTGACATGGGAGATGTAGGACGCCCATCTCTCCAGGTGGTTACATCTAATTCTTCGAGCTTCCCGACCTTCGCCATGGTGGTTTGTTTCTTCATTCAATGCCTTGTGCTGCTGGCTTCTGTGTAGGCCCTAGGACGTATCCTTAGGGTGTGGTGGTCTCCAGAGCGGCTTGCTGGCAGACCGAGGCAGGGGAACATAGTTCCTTTCAGGCTCTGTGCTAACCTCACCCCCTAGTGACTTCAAGCTCTCTCAATGAAGCAGCACATCCCATTTTCATCGCAACTGTTATACCTTTGGTTCTTTAGGCATTGAATGAGGCAGAGTGTTGAAACAGCAACAAGTTTATTAACTCAGAACAGAAGCAGCCCTAAAGGCTGCTGCACAGCTATTTATACAGTTAGCCTCTAGGTGGCAACCAATAGGTTTAAAGTAACAGTTTCCTGCCCCAAACCTCCTTATCAGCTTGGAGACAGCCAGTCTGGCTTTCAGTAACAGCAACTGTTAAACAATACAGCAATGTAGGTCAGCCATTAAGCAAGTGATTTAAAATAGTTGTGGCCAATACATTACAAGCTGGTGAGCAGTGCTTTCACTTTTCAAAGAAACACTTTTCTTTTTTCAATGCTAAATGTCTTTAATGCTGCCTAAATTTCATTTGCATGTTTACAGTTACATCAAATTGCTGAATGATACTCAGCTTGCAATCCACTACCAGTCCAAGTAACTTTTCACAAGTACGTTTGCTAGGACAAATAGCCCCCATTCTTTGTTTCCTATATGAATATATTTACATCTCTCTCTTTCTCTCTCTCAGTGTGTTATGGTTACATTATTTTTGCAGTCCATTTAACCTCCCCTCCCCTCACACACACACAAACACACGTTAATGGCAGTGTGGCACAACATATTCTTGACAAATCGATGCTGACTTCTCCTGATGCTTGTTTTCAAATTACTTTCTTTGATCCCCTTATGAACACCTCTATTTTTTTTTCAGGTGTCAGAGTCAATTTGATCTATCTTTCAATCCTTCCTCCTGACCTTTTTTTTTTTTAATGATAGAACATTTATCCTTCCTGCAGAAATCAGATATTTGAACCATTTTGGGGGATTTTTCCAAAGTAAATATATAAAGCGTCTGTGTGATTTACACTCTCTAAGACTAAACAGGTATTTTCTGACAATGTTTCTCTCACTCTTTAACTGGAACTTCAGTCCTGTCCTTCACAATTGCCAGGTAGAATGCACATTTTGCTGTTGACCAAAATAGGAACTGAGTAGGGTTGCGCAAAGTGTTCCATGTGCAAAGTATTCTCTTCTTGGAAGAGCTGTTTTCAGGTGGCCGATGCCTGAACCAAACCATAAATGTTTTTGGATGTTTTGTTCAAGACTGAAAATTAAAAGAGATATGCACCGAAAGAGGACGTCTGAGTAGACACATATAGGGTGCTGCCTTCTGTTTTAGATGCTATAATTGGAAGATATCTTGTCTCTTGAAAATGGGTTATTATCTTTTAAATTACCCAGTTTGGACCAAAACAAGAGGAAGTGGTCAAGTTCTTTCTACTGTTAGCTTAGACTGAGTGGATAGGCAAGTGTTATCTGAGTGGGAGTTTCGGAACAGAGCAGTATTTAAAGAGCCCATGACCTAGGGGAAAGCCATTCTATCTCTAGCTGCTGTTGAAGAAAAAAATGGAGAGCAAGCTACAGAGAAATAAATTGCCTCAGTGAATCACTGTACTCGGTACATCTACTGGAGACGTGATGAATGGTGGTAAGTAGTTGATTGTCCACCGGTCTCTGAGGCAACATCCACATCCACAACTTCATTTTCTTTTGTTTTCTTTTAATTCCAGCTTTCATTTACTGAAGTGGGGTAAGTAGAGGTTTTAGATAGAGAGACACAGACAGAGAAAGATTCCTCCACTCCCTTCCACCTCATTGTTCTTCATTCTTAAATTCAATCCCTTTTGAGTTTAAACAAGGTTTTGTCTCTTAAAAAACAACAACAATACTCCAGTCAATTGAGCCTTGATTTATGGGAACTAATTTTTCCAATTAATTATTGTTATAAAGACATGCACACACATTATATAGAGCCCCTTTTCTGTCTTAAAGCTTTTTTTCTCTCAATCATGCCCACTCTGTTTAGGACTGGTTGGTTACATTTCTCTCCAATAAAATTCTACTGAACAAAACATGGGTGGAAGAGATAGGGATTAGTGGAAGGGTAGGCATTGCCAATGCTGGTCAAGAGAAGGGGAGGGCAACTGCTATAAGGCTTGGTATTAGTGTCATGCCAACTTCTCCTGGCATGCTGGTATAGATAAAGCTGAGATATGTCCCCCAACTGGGAGAGGAGCTTTCCCCCTCTTATACAAGAAGAGGAGATATGAGTGGTGACATTTCACACTTGTTGGTCCCCTCTAGCTTATTAACTACTTCGGGGTGGGAGCTTAGTGGAGTAGGTGACACACCTCCCCCCGGAAATAGAGTCCTTGGAATGTGATGATAATCCAGACATGTCAGGAGATCAGCCACTACAACCAAGATAGTTGTGTTGTGGGCCTGAGGATAATATAATAGGGGAACATTTCAAATTGGTATACAGTATGTTATGCAATCTGCAACCATGGATCAGCAGTCTAAAAGACACAAAGCATCTTTTGATTTTGTGGGTGTCTGTTTAGGCATAATTCAGGCATCCTTTCCAAGTCTAGACAGCTCATGTTGCCAACTAGTCACAAGCCCCTGTTCTCAAACTGAGCAAGAGAGCCCTGTCTGCACAGTGATTGAAGAAGGCAGCAGGAAGCAAGAGATTGGATTTTGGTGTCTCCTCCATCTGGTTGTCATTAACTATTGGATCTCATTATCTCTTATTTACTGTGTAATAGTGAGAATAGGTTGAAAGCAATCTGATCATGTAAACTCCAGCACTTTCATGATGCACAACCCAGACACAGGTGGGTACTGATTTATGGCAAGGTGCTTTAAGTGACATATGGCAGATGAAATTTGTGTGTCTGAACCATGAATTGGTGTTCTGGGCAGCCAAATCTTAATCATGACTTCATGTTCAAGGACAGCAGGCCCAGTATCCAAAGTGGCCCAATATCCAGAGGACAATCTGTCAGATGCCACCTTAAATTGCACTGCTCACAAACTGCATCTGATTGTGTGAATCCCCCCCCCCAAAGGGGGAATAGCCCAATTAGCACCACAATTGTCATTGATGCTGTTATGGATAAATGTCATAAGATCACAGTTGTCTCCATCAGAGTGTGAAACGGAGGCAGGTGCTAGATCAATAGCAGATCTAACTGCACCAGTTGCAGCATGAAGATTGTAAACATGCTATACATGCAAGGAAACAAAAAATATTTATGAATTAGATGTCTTCTACAAGGAAGAGGGTGTCAAGATCCAAGGAAAATCTGGCTGCAGATAACTATAGGAAATATATGAAAACTCTCTTTTCTTACAAAGAAGGTATTAATGAAATACAGACTAGAAGGATGTCTGAACTTCTACATATTCACTGTTTTCTTAACTATGAATTTTTAACAAATAGACATGAATACCAAATATGTATTCACATTTGTAGAAATATGTGTTTAATTTTGTATCATGCAAATTCTGTGTCAGCTTCTGTTCACTTAGGGATTCACTGAAATAAACAGTTTGGCCAAAAGTGCCTAAGTTTTGCATAGCACTGTATGTCTATGGAGATTCTCAGTCATCTAAATTGTGGTTGTCCCAAAGGTAATTTTTTAAACGACAACTGGACTTTCTTTGTTTTTCCTTGAAGATGTTTCGCTTCTCATCCAAGAAGCTTCTTCAGTTCCGGACTGCTGGACTGTTTCTTTAGAACTGAAGAAGCTTCTTGGATGAGAAGCAAAATGTCTTCAAAGAAAAACAAAGAAAGTCCAGTTACCTTTTGAAAAAGCACCTTGGGGACATTTTATTGTATGGTCAATAATAAAGGATGAATGTTGAACATAACATATCAATTCACCTGATCACACTCTGAGCCAATCATTTGCTCACTGGAGCAAAGTCATGTAATTAATTCCTGTCTTACATCACCTAAGAGATGTATATTGGAGGAGATTCCATGTAGGTCAATTAGTATATAAAACTTGGACTGGTGACTCTACACATCTCATTATTCAAGAATGTTCATTATATTGGAGAGCATCAAGACAGTTTATTTCATTTGTGCTGATTTCCATCATTTCCGTGAGATATAATTACATGAATAATATAAGTCACACAATATAAAATTGGATAGCTGCATGAAAACTTGGGATCTAGAAAAATGAGATTTCGATGTTGTTTGCTTTTCAAAGAGCCAATCAAAATAAGCCAAGAATAACTTTGGTTGCTTGGTGTCATTGTTGCTTGATTTTCTTGAACTTGGGCATTGCATTCTCTTGGAAGGGCTTTAAAATACATTTAAATATTCAACAATGCTCCATGCTAGCTGGCATGCTGGGAGGGGGGCGGGGGAATCCAGTCTGTCCGTGCTCCTTTATTCTGTTGCTGCAGTCCATAGTTCATTTAGTTGCAAAGATGTATTTGAATTTGTTCCTTTAACCTATTTTATTTCATTTCTTCCATCACTTTACCACATCAAGAATAAAAAGAGCTGTTCTAAGGATGTGTGCATGATTCATAAGTTCTCTTCTGTTTCCTTATTGTGTAAATATATTTTTTATTTAGGATATTTATTTTTCTAATTTATATTATATACAAATTATGGCTACCAAGTAGGAAGGTATATTTTTTTATTTTATACCTTAGTAGCCATAAAGATCCTCTTGATGTGGGTGAAGAAAGAGAGTACAAAAGTTGGCTTGAAACTCAACATTAAGAAAACCAAGATCATGGCATCTGGCCTTGTCAATTCCTGGCAAATAGATGGGGAAGAAATGGAGGTAGTGACAGATTTTATTTTCCTGGGCTCCAAGATCACCACAGATGGGGACTGCAGTCAAGAAATTAAAAGACACTTACTCCGGGGGAGGAAAGCTACGGCAAAGACATTACCCTGCCAACAAAAGTACGTATAATCAAGGCCATGGTTTTCCCAGTTGCAATGTATGGCTATGAAAGTTGGACCATAAGAAAGACTGAGCGCCAAGGATTTAAAGTCTTTGAACTATGGTGCTGGAGAAGACTCTTGCGAGTCCCCTGGACTGCAAGGTGATCAAACCTGTCAGTCCTAGAGGAGATCAACCCTGACTGCTCTTTAGAAGGCCAGATCCTGAAGTTGAACCTCAAATACTTTGGCCACCTAATGGGAAGGAAGGACTCACTGGAGAAGAGCCTAATGCTGGGAAAGATTGAGGGCAATAGAAGAATGGAACGACAGAGAATGAGGTGGCTGGATGGCGTCACTGAAACAGTAGGCGTGAGCTTAAATGGACTCCAGAAGATGGTAGAGGACAGGAAGGCCTGGAGGAACATTGTCCATGGTTCGCGATGGGTCGGACACGACTTCGCAACTAACAACAAGCCATAATTTATATATAATATAAATTAGAAGAATAAATATCCTAAATAAAAATTATATTTCCTAGTATAGGGCTTTTTTTCCTGAGTACTTCCTTTGTTTTCTCTTTCCTTTTGCAATATTTTTGTTTTAAGGGCAGAAAAAAATGTAAATCTGCAGATGAAGCTTCAAATATAGGTGGAAGATTACATTTGGGCATAGATAACACAGATTTAAAAGAGGAGGTTGATTTTAATGAATTGGTTGGAATAACTTTAATCATTCCTCCCAGCATGACTTTGTAGCTTAGAAGCAATAGTTCTTGTTTCCCTATAATGAGAACAACGAACAAGCATATGGCTTAGGGATTCCTTAGAACAGCGGTTCTCAACCTTTTCCGGGGCTCGACCCTGGCCCGCATCGCACATGCGTGGCGCGACGGGGCGCATCGCGCATGCGCGGTGCAACGGCCCGCATGGCAAAGGGGAAAAAATGGCTGACCAAAAAAAAATGGCCGACCAAAAAAAAATGGCGGACTGCAGTGTTTGGTGACCCCCGTGAAATGGTTGTTCAGCCCCAAATGGGGTCGCGACCCACAGGTTGAGAACCGCTGCCTTAGAACCATCTCCGCATGGGTGTAAGCACTGCTGAAAAGGAATGTTTTCATATTGTGCCCACAGAATTACACACAATAGAATTAATGTGTTTTTTTCTTATTACTTCAGGCTAGTGGTTGTCCAGATTTTTGTAGCCCAAGAATTTGCTTAGATACCTATGGTTTCCCCTGGCCAAAATATCTGAAATTATTTTCAAGTATGGGTCAAATTGTTGTGGATTTTATTTCTGCAGCCAAAACTGCAGAAACTGGTTTATAAAAATAAGGTGATTTAACCACAAAGCGTAAGCTAAACCTTTAAAAAAGTGCTATTTTTTTTCTTAATAGTCATTCCAGGCTAATTAGCATTAATACACCCTTTCCCCTTTTTTGGCAGTCAAAGTTACTCCCCCTTGCAGACTGGGTCCATAGCATTTGCCTTTGCCTGAGAAATTACTTAGGATAAGAGAAACTAGCTGCATCTGTTGCTTATCTCTCTTTAACAGTCACTATCATACAGAGACTTTTTGCAAAAGCAACAATTCTACCAAAAAAGTGGAACATATGCAGTTGGCTTTACACAACATGCTGCTTTTCTGCAAATCTTCTGAGAAAATATTTCTTGTTTTCTGAATATTGGGGGGAAAAACCCCTCCAGATTATGTGGTACGAAAATGGTTGTATCTGTCTGACTAAATACAGTATTCAGTTTCTTAAGTTCAGGTTACCCTAACCTGCTAAATGATTAAGTTATACTTCCCTTCGACCGGTGAGAGCGCACAGGGTCAGCCTCCTCCGGGTCCCGTCAGCGAAACAATGCCATCTGGCGGGTCCTAGGGGGAGGGCCTTCTCTGTTGTGGCGCCCATTCTCTGGAACCAACTGCCCCTTGAAGTCCACGTTTCCCCCACTCTCCCGGCCTTCCGGAAGAATCTAAAAACTTATCTATGCCGGCAGGCCTGGGGATGACTGTGATTGTGTGCGTATGATGAATGTGTTTGGGGGGCTCTTTTAAATGTTTTGTAGATTTGGGTTTTGGTTTTTTTTAAAGCTGTGATGTTGTTTTTGTTCATGTTGTTAGCCGCTCCGAGTCCTTTGGAGAGGAGCGGCATAAAAATCTAAATAAACTAAACTAAACTAAACTAAGTTCTAATTCAGGGTCTGAAGACTGTGGCAGTCTGTCTGACTAAATACAGTGTTCAGTTTCTTAAGTTCAGTTTACCCTAAACTGCTAAATGATTAAGTTCTAGTTCAGGGTGTGAAGGCTGTGGCAGTCTGGATGGGGGGCAGGAAATAAAATATCAGACTTTAAGCCAAGCAAAATCAAATGGATATAGATTGGGTATTACTCAGTCAGAAGATTTTTTTCCTGGGTGAAGCTGGACTGCCTCAAGTCAGAATTAGTATGCAGTCTGGGGATCTGCCAGGATACGCGATTCCTGCTTGAAAAGCAGATTGCTATCATGGCTAGGACAACCTTTGCACAACCCATCTATTTGTCAGTTGTCTCACTTCCTCTATTAGGTGTCCCAGGTCATGGTCACTTGTGCCTTGGAGTCCTTTTGCCTGAATTCCTGCAATGTATTTTTACATGGGTCCTTAAAAGCCCATGAAAACTTACAGCTAGTCCAGAATACAATATTACAGATAGTTATGGGCAGTGCTTTAAAAAAAAAAAAATGTGCCGGAACTCACACACGTCATACCTACCCTACAAGGTTCTACCAAAAAAGGTGCCGGAACTCCGTTCTGGGCATTCTATGAAAAAAAAAAGCCCTGGTTATGGGCATACTCAGGTAACACCATTACTGTTGAACTGCAGTGATTACTGGTTAGGTTATGGGTACATTTCAAGATGTGACTGTTACTTAGAAAACCGTACATGGTACAGATTGTTCGAGGAATTATCCATCTTCCATTATCTTTGCTTGCTCAACAAAATCAGACAGGGTTGGTTTACTCCAGATCCTAGTATTAGGATAGTAGTACCATGTACTAGGATCTTAAAAGTCTATTGTCTTCTCTATTGCTGTGCCTAACCTATGGAACATCTTCCTGAAATTGGGTGGCTTAGAGCTTGGCGGCATTCAGAAAGTCCCTGAAGATCTGTCTACCCTCTACCACTTATATTGTATTTTACTGCCAATATGTGTCAGTAGGTGTCTTATTGTGAGTTATTCTGCCAGTGCTACAGGTGTTGCATATATTTCTACCAGTTTGTTGGATTTTTATTATTGATAAAATGTAGCATGACATCCTGGATAAGATTTTGCTTTTATTTGTGTTCTGCAATTGGTTTTAATTGTGCTAATGTGCTCTGTTCTGCTTGTTCTTGTTCTGATCTGGTTAAAGGCATTCTAATAATCTGGTTAAAGGCATTCTAAAGGCATTCTAATTACAAAGCATATTTGATTTAGTGAATTTCCCAGGAGATACTGGTTTGCAACTTTTAGGGCTTTAAGTTGCATTTGCTCAGTTTAATTGACACAAAGAAGTTGTTTTTTTTTTCTCATCATCCCTGCAGGGACTATCCCTCTAGATCAGGGGTGTCAAACTGCCGGGTCACGGGCCAGTTGCATCATATAGAGGTTGTGCCCACCCTAGCTCTGACAATACAAAAAAAGTTGTGAGACGTCACATGACGCAGCGAGTTTGACACCCGTGCTCTAGATGACTGAGCCTGAGAAATGTTGGATTGGCCATTGTCAAGGCAAACAGCAACCATTTCCTAACATTGTGATATTAGATTATGGCAGGGACAGAGTAAATGGTCAGCTGGCTATACATTTGATATATGAGTGTTACTTTAAAAAAAACAAATCAAAGTACATATTTCAGAGGTGTACAGTGATTTCCTCATTGCTGGAGAGTTTTGTGGCACCCTAGAGAGTAACTAACTCATTGGGTCTGAGCTTTTGGAAGCAAAGTCAAATTCCTTTGACACTTGAAATGGATTGAGAAGGAAGTAGGGCAAGAATATATTTTAATAAGTTGAACTTTACTGGAAGGAAACCTGAGTTAACCTGGAGCCATTTTGAATGATGCTCAAAAACACTGAAATATGGTTACAAATCTGTTCTCGCTTTCTGGAAATAAACCCTACTGGACTTTTTGGAATTTAGATCCCATCAAGTTGCACTGGTAATCATCCTAGATTACCTGTATGTCCTACATAATAGCCAAAGAGAAATAGTGTTCATGCATCATTATAGAGCATCAATTTTGGAATTTATGGATAGATAGCACATTGTCAACTAATCATTGCCTTCATTCATCACTGTATTTTAAGAGTCCAGGAGAAGGCCTGTTCAGTTTTCTGATCCAGATTCTAAAAGAGCTTGAAATTGTGGATTTCTGGGATGGTAAGATTAATATTTTTGTTCTTTTGTTGTTAGTTCAGGTTTTTGACACATGTAACTTTTTATTGTTTTGTTTCATTTTTATATTTAATGTATTATATCTCCAAAGAAGCTGTTCTACACACACACACACACACGTATATTTGAATTGGTGAAACTATCATGGATCATTATTTTGATACTATATTATAAAATCACTGTACATATTGTGCAGATGGCAACCCACATACATTCTTGGTGAACATATGACAGATTGAGAACTGCCATAATTCCTACAAATAAAAAAATGATACCTTGATAAAGTGTAAAGCAGTTCATTTTCTAACAAAAATCTAAAATGTTTACTCTGAATGGTCTGAATATGATTCCTGCCTCTGAAGTGCTTATTACAGGAAAATGTCAAATATTCTGGAAACATGAATCCATTACAGGTGTTCATTCTGCTCACGTGAGAGAGAAAAATAGGGAGATAACATGTCCATAATATGACCTAGTGTAAGCCTCATCTCCAACCTATAAATAACAAAGTAACTAATCAATATGGTCGATAAATATGGGACTTCGATGGCATTTTGTGTTCAAATGAGTAAAATCCCTTGAAGCTTCTCAACTGAATAAGTCCAGAGGTCCAGATAGAGAAACATCCATGCCATGTCTCTTCCCCACCCGTGGCCAAACTCATTGGTATATTTCCATGTAAACACTATCATCATCACCATCAATTTATACATATTTATATAGTCATCCACATCACAGATTTGTAATTAAGGGTGGCATCCAATAAAAAAAGACAATAATAAAAACTAACAATTTAAAATTCCAACAATTAAAACACAAAGTTGCACCTGATGACGTGGACAGGTTGCTGGGAGGTCTTAGAGCAACCACATGTTTACTGGACCCATGTCCCTCCTGGTTGGTACTGGCCTCCAGTGAGGTGACGCGAGGCTGGCTCCAGGCGATTATCAACGCTTCGCTGAGTGAGGGTGTCTTCCCCGCCGCCCTGAAAGAGGCGGTGGTGCGACCCCTCCTCAAGAAGCCCGCCCTAGACCCGGCTGTTTTATCTAACTATCGTCCTGTCTCCAACCTTCGCTTTGTTGCGAAGGCTGTTGAGAGTGTGGTTGCTCGACAGTTCCCTCAGCACCTGGAGGAATCGTCGTATCTGGACCTGCTCCAGTCGGGCTTTAGGCCGGGTTACAGCACGGAAACAGCTTTGGTCGCATTGGTGGATGATCTCTGGCGGGCCCGGGACAGGGGTTGCTTCTTTGTCCTGGTGCTATTGGACCTCTCAGCGGCTTTTGATACCATCGACCATGGTATCATGCTGCACCGGTTGGAGGGGTTAGGTATAGGGGGCACCGTGCTTCAGTGGTTCTCCTCCTTCCTCTCTGGCTGGATGCAGTTTATGTTGACGGGGTCAGAGGTCGACCCCGAGGCCCCTTGACTGTGGGGTACCTCAGGGGTCGGTCCTCTCGCCCTTATTGTTCAACATTTATGTGAAGCTGCTGGGTGAGATCATCTGAGGTTTTGGGGTGGAATTCCATCAGTACGCTGATGATACTCAGCTGTAGATTTCCGCCCCGAACCACCCAAATGAAGCTCTTGACGTGCTGACCCAGTGCCTGGAGGCCGTGCGGATCTGGATGGGGAAGAACGGTTCCAAGCTCAACCCTTCCAAGACCGAGTGGCTGTGGTTACCGTCGTCCCGGTACAATCAGCTGATTCCATCGCTGTCTATTGGGGGCGGGTCAGTGGCTCCCACGGAAAGGGCTCGCAACTTGCGAGTCCTCCTAGATTCACGGCTGTCCCTTGAGGACCATCTGACGGCTGTGGCCGGGAGGATGTTTTACCAGATTCGTCTGGTACGCCAGTTGCGCCCCTTCCTAGATAGGGACGTGCTACGCACGGTCACCCATGCCCTCGTCACTTCCAGACTGGACTATTGTAATGCTCTCTACATGGGGCTCCCCTTGAAGTGCACACGGAGGCTTCAACTGGCGCAGAATGCGGCCGCACAGGTGGTAGTGGGGGCACCCTGGTGGGTACGAATGGCCCCCATCCTGCGCGAGCTGCACTGGTTGCCGGTGGCTTTCCGGGTGCGCTTCAAGGTATTGGTTACCACCTTTAAAGCGCTCCATGGCATAGGACCCAGTTATTTACAAGACCGCCTTCTGCCAGTAAATACCTTCCATCGACCAGTTCGCTCCCACAGAGAGGGCCTCCTCAGGGTGCCAGGGGCTAAGCAGTGTCAGCTGGTGGCGCCCAGGGGGAGAGCCTTTTCTGTGGGGGCACCGACAATGTGGAACGAGCTCCCCCCAGAACTCCGGACGTGTCATGATCTCCGCACCTTCAGAAGAGAATTGAAGACTCATCTCTTCAATCAAGCCGGCCTGGCCTAGACCTCCTCAGGTTTTATGTAAATCTCTAGGTAAATTTTTTAAACAAGGTTGTTTGGGTTTTAGAATTGGGATTTTAACAGGTTTTAGTAACAGCCATGTTTTAATTTAATTTATTTTTAAATATTTATTATTATTATCTGTTTTAATTGGGCTGTAAACCGCCCCGAGTCCTACGGGAGAGGGGCGGTATAGAAATTTAAGAAATAAAATAAAAATAAATAAATAAATAACAGAGAAGCAGAAAGAATTATTGTTATGGACAATAAAGCTATCTCACTAATTCACCACTGCTTTGAAGCAGGATCCTATAGAATGGCCCAGAGGGGGTCGAAGGAACTCGTATCTTTATACACTTCAGACATTTCAAAACAATCAAGCCTGCTATGGCCACTGCTCTCGCCTCCATCTTGCTCTGCCCCACATAATTCTAGAAAATTATGAAATTTCTTTCTATAGTCTGAAGGCCTTCTCAAATTGTTAAAAGATAAGAGTTTTATTATTTCTATTTATTTACTTATATTTATTATTAACCTTTCTGAATTTCTGATGGCAATTTAAGATTTTTTTTTCTTCTTTTAGAGACAAGGGGAATGCTAAGACTCCCTGTTAAATTCTGAGCGACCTTTAAGGCCAGTCTAGGATATTTGAAGGACTGTCTTATTTCTTGTGCACATGCCCTAAAATAGGGGCCTTTCAGATATCATCATCAGTGGAAATTTGATGGTTACATCCATCAGAAATGTTGTTCTTTCAGTGATAGGATATTTTGAAATTCATCCTGTCATCCTATGGCTTAGAGATCACATGTTTCTTATCCATTATTATGGCTGAGTTAATACTTTTGATTATTTCTTAAATCATGTTAGTTACAGTAGCAGTTTGTTGTTTGAGTAAAAAAGAGCATATTAGTGAAACTGAATTATAAAAATAACAGTTATTCATTTTCTTGCTTTCTGACTCATTTGAGGCAATGTTTCCTAACATTGAATTGGTAAACCTGTCAAGCCCCAATACTTGATTTTGCAATAGCTCCCATTGTTAAAAAAAAAAAAAAAAGACTAGATAAAACAGAAACAAACTGTCAGACGGCTATCAACAGTTGCTTCTTCTTTTTTTGGCATATTAGTAGTTTAATTATTATTATTTTTTTTCACTATAAAAATTCTTTTATTAAAACAATCAACATTGAACATAAAAACATATTATGCAGCAATCATCATGGCACCTGATATACAACACTAAGTATTAGTCTTTGAAAACGTCTGAGTTAGTAGGCCTTTTTCCCCTCCTCGCGTCTAGCCTCAACTATACTCCTGTTACACTTTATTTGTTTGGTGTTTCTCTTATCTGGTTCAATATTAATGTGATCAACATTAAGCATAAGATCCTATTGCTAAGCAATCATCCTAGAACATAGCATACAACATTAGGTATTAATCTTTGTAAACATCTGTTTTAGTAAACGTTCTTCCCTCCTCCCTTCCATCTTCAAGTATACTCCGAATACATTTTGTTTGATTGGTGTTTCTCTTATATATGGTCTATCTACTGTATCTAGTCTATCACATATTGTTCGTTTGCGCTTCTGAATTGACTTCATCCCATTACTAGTGCAATCTTTTATAGTCCCTAACCAGAGATCCTGAGGTAAAAGTTTCATATCCTGAGGTAGAGATTCAGTCTGCTTTAACAATATTAAAGCAAACAACATTAGTCATAAGGTTATGTTAAGAGGCATTAGTTATAGAACATATACATTCAACACTGGGTGTTAGTTTTTGTAAACATTTGATTTGTTAACCCTTCTTCCCTCCTCCCATGCATAAATGCTGTAGCTCCCCTTGCAACAAGGTGTTGCAAGTCCCACTTGTTAATACTGTACAAAATCCAAGAATTCATATTCCATTGCTGGAATTAATGTTACAAGAGAAACCATGCCGTGTTGAAAAACTTGGCTCATATTAATAATAAACAGAATCTTATTAATGTATTATTATTTAATACAAAGTGCAGTCTTTGAAGCCAATTTGTCTTCTGTTCACTGATGAGATACTGCAGCGGCCCCCAAACGTTTGGGCACCAGGGACCAGTTCCATGGATAGGAGGGTGTGTGGTTTTGCATGCTGCCTGCATCCACAGATGGGGCTTCGCTTGTTTGCGTGTCCCAGTTTCTGGCATGCCATGGACCAGTGACGGTCCACAGACCGGGGGTTGGGGACCCCTGAGATACTGCACAGGTGCAACCTATTGTCTGCCTGTACCAGGCTCAAAATTAAGATATGAAGTACCCTTCCAGAAAAACAGTTTTGTAGCAGTTTGCTTTTCTGTCTGTACAGTGAGTTCTGATATGGAAGTACTATATCATTGTTCAGGTCAAATCTTGCTTCTGGGAAGTTTTGATATCCAGTATCTACTTCCTTAGCTATAATGGGACATGCCAGATCAAGTGATCAATAGTTGTAGAAAGAGAATAATGCATGTGGAAGTTGGTTACATGTAAGATGACCAGGATTAGAGCAGCAAGCATTTAGTTTTATACCTACTTTCTCCAACTTGCTGTTTTCCCAATACATGGGATGGATGTTTTTGAAAATTCTAGAATTTGAAGTGTTAAACATCCACATTGGGAAATATTACAATAGCATTGGTATTAAATACAAATGTTCTCTGCTTGAGAACTGGACAAGTAAATGGATAGTCTGGAATACTGCAACATGGATCATTTCTCTCCCCCACATATGTACTTTATTTCTATAGTTGTAGGGAAGCATGTGATAATTGCATTACCTGATATAAGTTTCTAGAGACATTATATCTTTAAAATTAAGGTGTTTCTTTCTTTTTACATATTATGAAAAATAGAGACTTGGTCATGGTAAAGGACTAAACATTTCCTGGGTTAAAAATAAATAGTTTTCTGCAAGGAAGTGTAAATATCGAAATTATGCAGGTACATAATGTTCATTCATACAAGAATAATTCATAAGCAGATTCATTGAATGTGTGGCAGATTTGACTGCCAGAATGATAGTCAGAATTTTTGGCTGGGATTTTTGAAATGAACGTTCAGACCAAATTGGAGTACAAATAACATTTTACTGACTGGGGTGTTTATTTATTCCATTCTTTGATTTAAGAGCGGGGCATTGTGGGCAGATTTCAATCTTAGTTTATAATTGTTTAAAGATAATGGTCTATTTGCACCCGTTCCTGGCTCATTTCTTGCATTTCAGTTCCCAACCGTAATTTCTTTGCTAGAAATCTGTTTTAATCAGTCCTTTAGTAATGTTGCTACTTGCCTGCCAAAACAGCTATTTGCATCTATAATGCTTAAAATTATTTTTGCCACCAAGCCTTTGGGTATTAAGAAATTTCTTCTTTACCTTCATGGATAAATGTTTTCCTGCAGGTGCTTTGCATGTGTCTTCCTTCCTAAGAACAATGTATGTCAATGTGGCAAATTCCACAGCCACCCCAATCTTTCCACTCTTGAGGGAAATTGCTATTCTGCCATTGGACCAGGAAATATTAATGGGTGCAAACATTTCTAAGAAGGTGTCACATCTTCTTGTGTGTGTTTTATTATACCCCTGCAAATATGATTCAGTTTGAAAAATAGCCGAATAGGGAATACAAAGGGAGAGAAACTGTGAAGAAAAGAAGAGAATAAAATAGACTCACCAAAGCTACTGTAATTCAAAACAAGGCAAAATCAGGTGGTGTGCTTTGGCTAATTTTCTTATTCAGCTATTGATCCCGTGGCTGCTCCAGAGTCTATTAGCAGTCAGCCAGTGAAAATATTTCCCATCGGGGGCTCTGACCTGAGATGGGGGTGAATCTATAGCAATTTGTTCCAAAAGAAGAAAGCTTTTTCCTTTGATTTGTATTCCAATTTGCACCACATATGGAGGGGGCATTGCATGGGGGGGGGTTGCTGGTGGCGCTTGTCAAACCTGAGCTAGGAAAACAGCCAAACAAAGCCCAGTTAATACTTAAGAGCTTTGTACCCTTTCACTCTTTGTCCCTCGTTATTAAGCTTCTGCATCTGCAGGTACATGTCTCCCAGCAGTGCTTTTAAGTTCTTTGTCCCAAAATGCCACAGCTCTTCCTTCCTCTGCTTTTCTATCAGTTTGACACCATCACATCATAGCCCGGGCAGCTAACATTTGCCAGCCCTGCAGGGGAAATTCCTCTGGAGTCTACTGAGACCCATTTTGGGTTGAGTCACAGGCACTGGCAACTGTGGAAATAGCATTGTTTGAAAAGAAACCGAAATGAGACTGAATTTTGTATTTTACATTATATTTGGTTGAATTGTTCCCTTTCCCCTGCCTTTCCAACAACCAAGCATCTTCACTAGTTAATTGTCAGGGATTCTCCAGATCTGGCCAAGTTCTCCCAACATATGTTTGATCAGAACACTTTTGTGGATAGTAATCATTTGTTTGATGATTCAAAGAGTAACATTTCCATTTTGTCCTCTGAGACATATTATTATTATTATTATTATTTATTAAATTTCTATGCCGCCCTATTCCGGGAACTCAGGGCGGCTTACAGCATAAATAGAAATCCAATACAAACTAAATAGTACATTTATAAAAATAAATATATAAAAAGAAGAACCCCTAAATTAAGAACCATTCATTCAGCAAACATACACACAGACATACACTGGCTAGGGGCAAGATTTCAACCGCCCCAGGCCTGCCGGCAGAGATGGGTCTTTAGTAGTTTACGAAAGGCGGAGAGGGTGGGGGCGATACGGATCTCCGGGGGGAGTTGATTCCAGAGGGCCGGGGCCGCAACAGAAAAGGCCCTTCCCCTAGGCCCCGCCAGGCGACACTGTCTAGCCGACGGGACCTGGAGAAGGCCGACTCTGTGGGCCCTAACCGGTCGCTGGGTTTCGTGAGGCAGCAGGCGGTCTCGTAAGTAACCTGGTCCGATGCCATGTAGGGCTTTATAGGTCATAACCAACACTTTGAATTGCGTTCGGAGACCAATAGGCAGCCAATGCAGCTCACGGAGTGATGCTGAGATGTGGGCATTTCTGGGCAGGCCCAACACTGCTCGCGCGGCTGCATTCTGCATTACCTGAAGTCTCCGAACGTTTTTCAAAGGTAGCCCCAAGTAGAGAGCATTGCAGTAGTCGAGCCTCGAGGTGATAAGGGCATGAGTGACTGTGAGCAGAGACTCCCGGTCCAAATAGGGCCGCAACTGGTGCACCAGGCGAACCTGGGCAAATGTCCTCCTCGCCACAGCCGAAAAATGATGTTCCAAGTTTAGCTGTGGATCGAGGAGGACGCCCAAGTTGCGGACCTTCTCCGAGGGGGTCAAAAGCTCCCCCCCCAGGCTGATGGACGGATAGATTGAATTATCTTTGGGAGGCAGAACCCATAGCCACTCCGTCTTGTCGGGGTTGAGTTTGAGCCTGTTGGCACCCATCCAAACCCTAACAGCCTCCAGACATCGGCACATCACTTCCGCTGCTTCACTGAAATGACACGGGGTGGAGATGTAAAGCTGGGTATCATCAGCATACTGATGATATCTCACCCCGTGTTGTCGGATGATCTCACCCAGTGGTTTCATGTAGATATTAAACAGCAGAGGGGAGAGGACCGATCCCTGAGGGACCCCACAAGGGAGGAACCTAGGGGTCGACCTCTGACCCCCCGCCAACACCGACTGTGACCGACCAGTGAGGTAGGAGGTGAACCACTGCAAAACAGTGCAAAATCACAAAAGCAGAAGGAAAAAAACATTAATAGATTTCCCCCCCTTTTTAGATGATGCTTTCCATCACTTGTGATACATCAGTTCTAGTTATAGGACTGCAAGTCAGTAAGACGGCATTCCATATGCTTTCCCCACCCAAAAAAAAAAACAAAAAACCCTAAGGAAAAAAAACCAGAAGATTTGAGGAAAAAGAACATGAAATAAGCATAAGTGGGAAATAGGTAGGATACCTTCCATTGAACTATTTGACACTATTTCACTTAGCACTGAACTATTTGACAAAAGGGCTGATAGAAAAAAGAAGACTACATTTTGGAAAGGAAGGGGAACAAATAAATACTTTGAATTCCATGTCCAGTTAGTTTTCCAAATCAAACTTTTATATTCTTGATTTAGCCGTAACTTTCAGGGAACTGATCTAAATTCCAGGGAGAGTTATAAACTCTGACTTTAGGAAAGAGTTTGTGAGTTTATGAGGTTTTAAAGCAGTCAGAGCAAGAGTCCCCTATAGGGACTGATGAGGAGAAGAGTGGAAGTACTGACATTTTATCATGCTTAAGCAATTTTTTTTTATATATATATAAAAATTCTTTTATTAAAACAATCAGCATTGGACATAAAAACATATTATGCAGCAATCGTCATGACACTCGGTATACAATACTAAGTATTAGTCTTTGAAAACGTCTGAATTAGTAGGCCTTTCCCCCCCCCTCGCGTCTAGCCTCAACTATACTCCTGTTACATTTTATTTTGATTGGTGTTTCTCCTATCTGTTTCAATATTAATGTGATCACCATTAAACATAAGATCTTATTGCTAAACAATCCTTCTAGAACATAGCATACAACATTAGGTATTAATCTTTGTAAACATCTGTTTTAGTAAACGTTCTTCCCTCCTCCCTTACATCTTCAAGTATAATCCGAATGCATTTTGTTTGATTGGTGTTTCTCTTATATATGGTCTATCTACTGTTTCTAGTCTATCGCATATTGTACTTTTGCGCTTCTGAATTGACTTCCTCCCATTACTAGTGCAATCTGTTATAGTCCCTAACCAGCGATCCTGAGGTGAAAGTTTCATATCTTGAGGTAGAGATTCAGTCTACTTTAACAATATTAAAGCAAACATCATTAATCATGAGGTTATGTTAAGAGGCATTAGTTATAGAACATATACATTCAACATTGGGTGTTAGTTTTTGTAAACCTTTGATTTGTTAACCCTTCTTCCCTCCTCCCATCGAGCCCTAGCTAAACGCCAGCTGCATTCTGTTTGATTGGTGTCTCTCTTGGATATAGTCTATCCACTGTTTCCAGTCTGTCACAAATTGTTCATTGGAGCGATTTTTCAAATATGCTGATATTTTTGCCATTTCCGCCAGATTTGTTACTTTCACAGTCCATTCTTCAATAGGCGGTATTTCCGGATTCTTCCAGTACTGTCCCACCAATAATCTTGCTGCTGTAATTAAGTTCAAAAATAAATTTGTCTCTGAGGTAGTGATATCCTTTGTGATCCCTAACAGAAAAGCCTGAGGTAGAAATTCTATACGCTTTTTGAAAATAGTTTGGAGTGTCCACCATATCTTCCTCCAGAATGCTTTGATTTTTCTGCATGCCCACCATATGTGAAAGTAAGTAGCCTCCCCGTCTCCGCACCTCCAGCATTTGGGCTGGGTGCCCGGGTAGATGAGTGATATTTTTTTCGGGTCTAGATGCCATCTATAGAACATCTTGTAGAAGTTTTCCCTTAAGTGTTGCGATTTCGTGAATTCTACATTCCTCACCCAGATTTTCTCCCACGTGTCTATGGCGATAGGGTGTCCGAAGTCTTGCGCCCACTTTATCATACAGTTCTTGACTAGCTCGGTTTCGGAGTCCATTTCTATCAGAGTGCTGTACACTCGTTTGATGTGCATAATCCCCTGTTCTCTGATCTGTTTAATTAGGTTCTCGTCGTTCTGGGAGAAGCCCTTCTTCCTGTCTTCACGCCACCTTGACTGTAGTTGTATATATGATAGCCAGTTACTTCCTATTCCTCTGTTTGCTAGCGTTGCTTGAGATTTCAAGAGGAACCTGTTTTCTTCTCCCAGTACAAGTTCACTGTAGGGCACCACTCCTTGCCCTTGGGATGTGTTCATATCTCCTGTTGCGTGTCCAGGGATCGTCCAGATGGGAATCTTGTCGTGTAGGAGGTGCTTATATTTCTTCCAGACCCATAGCAGTGGGATTCGTAGTGGGTTCTCCTTGAAGTTCCTATCTGCCTTTTTGTCGTATACTAGGTATGCGTGCCAGCCGAATCGTAGACCATGCCCCTCAACATTCAGAACTCTATCATTTGTCATGTTGATCCAGTCACTAACCGCCACCAACGTTGCTGCATAGTAATATAGCTTTAGATTAGGCATTTTGAGTCCCCCTCTCTCCCTTGCGTCTTGGATGATTTTTAGTTTCACCCTCGGTCTCTTGTCGTCCCAAATAAATCTGTTGATGCCTTTCTGCCAATTGTCTAAGTCCGCATCCTTCTTGAGTATGGGTAGCATTTGAAAGAGAAATAGAAATCTGGGTAATACATTCATCTTTACTGTCGCTATCCTGCCGAGCAGGGACAGACGTAGCGATTTCCACCTTTCCAGGTCTGCTTGTATCTTATTCCACAGGACCTCGTAGTTATTCTTGTATAATTTCGCATTTGTTGATTCTATCTCCACTCCTAAGTATTTTACTTTCTTGACTATTTCACAACCCGTTATTCTTTCCAGGTTCCGTTTTGCTTTGTTGTCTAGGTTTTTGACTAGCATCTTTGTTTTTGATATATTTACTTTGAAGCCTGACACCCTACCATAGTCTTCCATTATCTCCATCAATTTCCTTGCTGATTGTGCTGGTTGCGACATTGTCACCAGCAGGTCATCCGCAAAGGCACATAGTTTGTATTCTTGCTGTTTAATCTGTATGCCCTGTACATCCTCAGCCGCTCTTATTCTGTTCAGTAAAATTTCCAGTGTTAGGATAAATAGCAGGGGGGACAGCGGGCAGCCCTGTCTCGTGCCTCTCTCTATATTAAATGAGTCCGTTAAGTCTCCATTGACAATGATCTGGCCTGTTTGTTTCTGGTAAATTGCCGTTATGGAGTTGAAGAACTGTGCTCCCATTTTCATCTTCAGGACCAAGTTCGTCAGGAACGGCCAATTCAGTCTGTCGAAGGCTTTTTCTGCATCCACAAACATTAGAGCGGCAGGTATCTGGTTGTGCCTTTGCAGGTACTCTATTATGTTCAACAGCTGCCTCACGTTGGTTTTCATCTGGCGTCCTTGTATAAATCCCCTTTGGTCCGGGTGTATTTTTTTTTGTAAAACAGTCATTAGTCTATTGGCCAAAATTTTTGTGAAGATTTTATAGTCTGTGTTTAGTAGTGAGATGGGCCTGTAGTTTGCGGGCTGTGTGTCGTCTTTCCCCTCCTTTGGGATTAATGAGATGTAGGCTGTTTTCCAGGATGGTGGGACCTGGCCTCCTTCTTGAATGCTGGCAAATAGCTTTCTGAGGGGTTCTAGCATCTCATCCTGTAGATGCTTGTAGTAGGTCGCTGTTATCCCATCCGTCCCGGGCGATTTTCCTGCTTTCAGTTGTGTGATCGCTGAGTGTATTTCCTCCTTTGTGATTAAGGCATTCAGGGCTTCTCTTTGTGTGTCGGTAATCGCCTGTATCTTTTCGTTTTGTAAGAATTCATCTATCTCTTTGTCTTGTATCTTATCCTCGGCATATAGTTTCGAGTAGAACTCTGTGAAGGCTTTCTTGATGGTTTTTTGTCGGAATTCTAGTTTGCCTTTGTATTCTATTTTTTCAATTATGCGGGATTTCTGTTTCTTTCTTATAGTGTAGGCTAGCCAGCGGCCCGGTTTGTTGGCCTTGCAGAATGTCTTATGTTTTGCATATTGTATATTCCTTGCAACTTGGTCCGCCATCAACATGTCAAATTGCTTTCTTAAGATCTTGAGTCCTTCTTTGGTGACTTTGTCCTCTGGTCTTTTTATCAGTAGCCGCTCCATTTTGCTTATCTCCTTTTCTAACTCTTTTCTTTTTTGTTCTTGTTGGCGACGGTGCCAGCTATTCATGGATATGAGGATCCCTCGCATGTACACCTTGCTGCCTTCCCAGATCTGTTCTATCGGCGTTCCGTTGTTCATATGTGTGTTGAAGAATTCCTTCATAGCTTTTTTGCATTCCGCCACCTTGTCTTCGTGTCTGAACAGGTTTTCATTGATTCTCCAGGATCTCCTCTGTTTCGGGCCGTGTCTTAATTCCATCCTCACAGGGTTGTGGTCTGTCAATGTCTTGGGTAGGATTTTCACCGTGTTTAGACAAGTTAGCAAGTCACTAGAAGTTAATATAAAGTCAATTCTGGAGAAGGATTGGTGTCTGCCAGAGAAGAAGGTGAATTCTTGTTCTTTGCCGTGCCTTTTCCTCCATACGTCTGTCAGTTCGAGGTCCTCCTTCATATCGAAGAAGGATTTAGGCAACTTAGAGTGTTTTTGCGGGTTCGGTGCAGTTCTTTTTTTGTCTAGAGCAGTCTCTATGACCCCGTTCCAGTCGCCCATAATGATGTAAGATCTGTAGTTAAGTTGTGTTACTTTCTTGTGTAGCTTTTTGTAGAATTTGCCTTGTTGCTGGTTTGGTGCATATACGCCCATTACTAGAATCTTCTTGTCCTCTTGTGTTATTTCAATTGCCAGGTATCTACCTTGGGGGTCGGACTCTATTAGCTTGGCCATTACATGTTTCTTTACATATATAACAATCCCATTCTTTTTTCTTGGCGCCGCTGCCACAAAGTGCGCGCCTAGTTTGTAGTTGATCAGATATTTCTGGTCTGCTGCTCTGATGTGTGTTTCTTGTAGGCAGATTATATCGCTATTATCTTGGTTCAGATAGTGGAGAATTTTTCTCCTTTTCTGGGGGGAGTTCAGTCCGTTCACATTCCAAGTCAAATACTTAGTTGCCATCATCTGTTGCAGGATACTTTTGCGAGACCATTTCTGTTATTTCTCCTGTTGTCTTCTTTGGTCCCGTTCCCATGATATCCGGATTGCTGCTCATATTGGTTTGTGCGGTCTTGCTTTGCTGGTCTGTGTGTTTGGTAGTGGAGCCTGGTAGCCTGTCCTCTGTAGGCTGTCTTGCTGCCTTGTTTTTGTTGCTCCTTGCTCTCTGTGCCCTCGCCTCTCTAGGTATTCCATTCATTTCCTCTGCCACTGCCCTGATCTGTGCCTCTGCGCTGTTTGCTCGTTGGCCTCGATCCCTCCCGCTTTCCCGTGGTCTATCTGCGTCTTCTCCCGCGGTGGGTTGAGGGCCTCCCGACTTCAGTTCCTTTTCGAGGAAGTCTTTGGCTTTCTGGACCGAGGTCAAGTAGTGTCTCTTGTTTCTATAGGAAAGTGACAGTCCTGTTGGGGTTTCCCACCGGTATCGCAGTGCACGCGATCTCAGTTCTGTGGTCAGGAATTTGTAGTCCTTTCTGTCTCTCAGCATCGCCTGAGGGATCTCTTTCAGAACCTTCACCTCCTGTTCCTCTATGTAGAATGCCTTGTTATAGGAAGTGGCAGAGATGTGGTTCCGGAGCCTCTGTGTTGTGAAGTGGATGACCACGTCCCTTGGTTGCTGCCTGTTCACTGCCCTCCAGGCGCCCACTCTGTAGATTTTTTCGATTTGCCACCCAATCTCATTGGCGCTCCTGCCCAGGAATGTTGCCAGTGCCTCTACAAAGGTCCTGAGCAGGCTTTCTTGGGTTTCGTATGTTGTCTCCTTCCACCCTCTGAATCTGATCGCAAATGACAGTTGCCAGAATTGCATCATGGTCGACTGGTCCTGAACCTCAGCAGTCTGTCCCTCTATGCAGTTTTCCACTTCTTTCATCATCTTTTCCGTATTCTCCCTTGTTTCTTGGAGGTTCTTGTAATGTGTTTGCATTGCCTCCTTCATTTGTTCCAGGTTTGTGGCCACCGCTTTGCGTTGTTCTTCCCACTTTCTCTCCAGGTCTCTCCCTTGGTCCGCCAGCATCCTTTTCATGTTTTTGTATCTTTCCTCCATCGTCTGTTCTGCTTCTATGCGTCCTTTCTCCGTCTTCGCACTCATTTCTGCCAATTTTCTCTCCATGCCCTCCATCCTTGCCACCATCGTTGCTATCGTCTCATTTAGTGTCTCAATCGTCTCTTTTAGTTCTTGGATCATGCGTGCTGTTGTGGAGTCATGGGTTGGAGTTTGGGTCTGAGGGCCTGTATTTGGGTGGGGGGGTGTGAGGATGGGGATGGGTGGGGTATTGCCTGGCTGATTAGAGGGCTGGGCCGGGGAGGATGCAGCTCCCTTTGTGTGTGGTGTCTTGGTCTGTTTTGTCCGTCTGGCTGCCATTTTGAGCTTATCCACCCTTAGAGCCACCCCTTAATGTTGAGAGTTGTGGGAGAATTGTTCCTGTGTAAGATTGTCAAGCTGATAGGATAGATTGGGTCTAATTCTTCTGTGTAAAGTTAGCAAGTGGTCATGTCTTACAGTTCATATGCTACCAGCAAACTAATAGTCCAATAAGGGGTGTAATTTCTCTCCCAATACGCTTTGCAAAACTGGCAGGGATGACACCAAGTTGAGTGGGTCTGGGGCCTGTGCAAGTGGCCCCCTTCTCAAGGCAACAGTTAGGCTCTAGTCGTGACTAGTCTTCAGGCACTTAAATAGTCAGTCTTTAGGCCCTCGAGTAGTTTCTTTTGTTCTGGGGCCTCACCTCAGTCAGAGGAAATTAGCCCTCCTCCCAAACTTTTGAATCCCCCAAGCTCGCTGCCCGCTGTGGGGGAGGAGGAACGGTGTTTCTGTGGGGCCTTTCCCCCCCTCCTTTCTTCCTTGCCGCTCGCCCGCTCGGTCTTCTCCTCCTTAAGCAATTTTTTAATAGTGTCTGTTCTAGAAATTATGCGGTTGCTGTTTTTATGGGTTACTGAAAACATGTGCTTGTGTGTGTGTTGGTGAGTGAGTGAGCAAAAGAAAAAAGCAGGTAGATTATTGAAAGAAGTTACAATCTCTCTGTTCCTCCAGAAAGGATGTTAAAAGTGTAGATGCTGAGGAGAAAGATTTATTCATTTTGGTCACTCTCAGAGTTTGGGAAATACGGTATAGCTGCAATATAGACTTGCTATTTTCAAAGCAATGGGGAACAATGAAACTCCAAGTGATACTTGCTTTGTAAGTGCCATTGATTGTATCCCACCAGGAGCACAAGCTTTGCATTGCTCGCCACATAATTGATCCAATAACTCTTAGAATCTTGCTTTGAGAATGACCAGTCCCTAAACTTCTAATGGGAAATAAAATGACCCATCTGCTGCCCTTGAGATTAAAGAGACCAATCTCTATTTGCATTTTATTTTTTTGTCAGTATTAAATATCATTTTCTTTATTTCTCTGCTAGTTTAAGAATAAGAGCAGTTCTTCAGGATTTGTAATAATACGACTCTTGTTTATTGACATGACAGTCTCTCACAGTTCAGAAAGGCAATTATTGTTTTATGGATCTCTGACCATGGAGAGTTTTTAGATATCGTCTTTTTACAGGTTCTGAGATTTCTTGTGAGAAGATAAGCTGACAATTTGCTGAAGATTTCTATTGTGTTGGGAATCTGGTATGTGAATTTAGTATATAGTGTGTACAAGTATGTAACTCTAAAGCACCTATCAGTTTGTCCAGAAAAAAAACTGTATGTAATCAAACCTGCCAATTGGAAAATTGAGATTTCTGATTCTTTTGTTGGTAATATTACTACCAAGAATTTCTTTACAGCACAGAAATATCCAATGTTATACACTAGTCTTCATCAGAAATATAGGAAACATTTTTCTACTAACTTTGTACTAACTCTCTTTTGTATTATTTGCAACCTGATAACTTTAGTCAGAATATCAGAGATCAAATAGTGACTTCTTATACTCCATTTTCTATACCCATGATGGTGAACCTATGGCACGCATGCCACAGGTGGCATGCAGAGCCGTCTCTGGGCATGCGCACCGTCACCCCAGCCCTAGGCCTTCAGCTGGGTTTTATAAAACCTTTTCACTTTAGGCCTTTGCTGCCGTGTGCAAAAAAAAAAAGGTTCAATCAATCAATCAATTTTAACTTCTCACTGAAAAAAAAAAGATCTCGCAAAGTTGGAATTGATTGATTGAACTTTTTAGTCCTGCTCAGTCTGCTATTATCACCAAAGCCATGCCCACCCAATGGGTCATGCCCACTCAGTGGGCCACACCCATCAAATGTGCCACACCCACCCAGCACCCAATGATACATAAGTGGGTTTTGGGTTGCAGTTTGGGCACTTGGTCTCTAAAAGGTTCGCCATCACTGTTCTATACCACTGAGCTATAAGGTATTATTCATAGCTATCTTCTAATATCAAATCTTTGAAAAAAGTTTAGAATGGTATTATCTGCATTTCTATTGCGCTTATAATTCTATGGAGAGCAAAGCCATCAATGTCTAAAGTAGCTTCCTTTGTACTATACAAAGTTTTGTAATAACCTCTATCTTTTACATGTAGTAACATCTTCATTTACATGTTGAAATTTATTTGTCTTTGTTAATCCATTTGCCTTTGTTAAACCATTTTAGGACAAAAGCCAGTGGCACTCCTTGATAGTTTTATCTGTGGTAAGTTCTGAAACTTTGGAAAGGCAAATGCACAGCCCTGGAAAGGATGGCATGGGGAATAACTAACATTTTCTTCTCCTTTTCCTTCTCCACTAAATATTTGAACATGTGCATTCATTACATACATCCCATGACCCAAGGATCTGTAAAACATTGTCTTCCTGGACTGTGATAGAGTAAAATTATGTCTCATCCCATAATCCATAGCAATGTGCTCCCCCTTTACCAATTAAATGTATTGCAATACTCACTCTAGGTAGAGGTGATGGTGCCAACCAGCTGTATCTAGACAAATGATAGTTGATGAATAGTAATTTTTATGCACCTGGAATAACCCTCATTAGCAGGGTGACAGACATGAAACTGCTGTGGCTCTAAGCCCTCACTTAAGAATAATTTCAAAAGTGGTTTTACTGAAGAGAGTCTGTCTGATATATTGATATGTTAGGTTATTAACACCTTTGAGAATTCCATTATAACTTTAAGGAAGCTTAAAAATTGAATTAACGATCAGCTTCCTCGTACTCAAGAATTCAAGAAATTGCCTATTCCTGTGTTTAAGGATGTTTGCAGGTCTAATTACAATACGTTACGTGATCTGTGAAATTGCCAGAATCCTGCAGTTTCTGGCTTTAATCATGTGAGTTGATAATAGAAAACCTATCAACTGGCTCTTTTGTTCTGGTAAAAATGGGACAATAGTTGTTTGCTTTTGATGCGGGAGGGGGGAAGAGGGGGTTGGGGGCGACATAGCCAATAAGGAAACTTTGAAACCAAGTCATAGCATCATAGCCAAATAATAGCAAACAAGCCAGCCATTTCTTGACTGATGATTTGTTGCTCTGCCCCAGGTTTATTTCTGATTCACATAGACTACAAGTTTGTCCTCTGAACCATGAATTTTATTGTATTTGCAGCTATAGTTGGGGGCAAGTTGGAAAAATAAACTGCATTTTAATAAGCTAAAGCCAAATAAACACCTTAAGGCAGATTCTGATAGATAGAAAGAAGACTTTCTGTTCCATATTTAACCTCACTGAACAAGCCCTCTGGCTCCCACTGACTGGAACTTGGTGTTCCTTTCAGATTGATGGTCTGATCTGCTTTCTTTCTCCTTTTCCTACCAGTGAAATTTAATTACAAAATTTGAAACTTTGTTACGTTTGTTACGTTTTCTTCCCAAGTAACTCTGCTTCCTATTAAGGAATCATGTTGGTTTCCAAGTATTTTTAGATTGCTTTCCCAGACTTGATTTCCTTTCCCTAGATTGCATGTGATTTGAGAATCACACTTCCAGCATGGGTTATTTTCCGGTGATATTTATAAACCCTTAAAGATCTTCCGATTCAGAACACCTTAAGGATTCTTCTCTGTCCTTTCAGATGATTGTCTAATGGAGTGTGATGCCTGGAAGAGGAATTCTATCCTTATTTCCATTTCCTGGCCTCTCTTAATTCTGTTGAATTTAGTAACTAGAATGGAAGGGATCCTGGTTAGCTACCAGAGAAGATATGAAAGACCCACATTTGGAATTGGTGTACAAGTTACATTAGTGCTTTTCTGGAAACAATCTGTCCACTGTGTATGACTTAACAAAGAGAGAGTGTCAGTTCTTGTCTTAAATGGCTGAACTGTTTTTGTGATAGCAAAAATGAAATTTGTATGTACCTGTGATGAAATTCCTGTTTCTACTATTGACAATTTTTCCAAGTTTTTTTTCCACATTTCTTCTTTTGGTGCCTGATCATAACACATATCAGTGACACTAGAGATGAAGCTTGTATTCAGCCTTTTAATTTTATTTTGGAATTAGCATTTTTCTTTCAAGTAATCAGTGGGCCAGCAAGTATTATGAACAGGTATGAGCAGGAATTTTTTTTGTCATAGAATGCCCAGAATGGAGTTCCGGCCCTTTTTTTGGATGGAACCTTGTAGGGTAGGCAAGGCGGGTTGTATGACGTGTGTGAGTTCCAGCACCTTTTTTTTTTTTAAATAAAAAAAGCACTGGGTATGAGCAGTCCACGATAGAATAAACAGGCTATGTTAAAATGCAAAGCTGCAGCTTTCGGAGTGGGTTGGAATTCAGATAGGTGAGGTGGGAATTGGAGTTTTCTTTCTGTGATTTTTCTTGTGTGGTTTTGTAGATCCCTGGTTTATTCCTTTGTATTCCCTTTTTATGTTTGACGTGCATATATGCAAAGACTAACAGTGAGGGATAATGGAGGGCTGCATCAAAGCAGGTAATTTGCAGGGAGATGTACCAGCCTGCTGTTTTAGATGCTAAACTTTGTATATTAAAAGGGAAGCTTGTTTTCTGGCATCTCTTTTTGCCCCTTGAAACAGCCATTCTAAACATTCAACAAAAATGGCAACTTCCATTCAGTAAGAAACAAACTAGATCAACCTTCCCTTCATGAGAAAGTAGATCTCCTTATGGTTTCATGAGATACTCTATCTATTCCCAGTTAAATATCTATTCTGAAAAGAACCAAAGTGCACTGAACAAAAAAAAAAATGCAATATTGGACTGGAAAGATGACTCCTCTGCTTTCTTACCTCCTGATGCTAGTTAGTTACATTTTCACACACAATAACTGTTCTCATTCCATGGTAAGAAAGGGTAAATAAAGCCTAATATAATAAAAGTTTGCCTGTTTTTTTTTTTACAACATAATGCTTTTGTGGCATTGAATAATGCTAAAGACCAGCAGTGTGGAGTTAAAATAAGATAATAGTATATCCTCATTAGGATTGAAATATTCCACAGATATGCCAAGATCATACAAAAGGTTTATTTTGTCCAGAAAGAAAAAAAAGAAAGACTGCTCTGCTATTTGAAATTCTTTTTATGATTATTTTTTAAACTCCATTCTTTCTTCTGATTATCCCCTGTCATCAGTGCTGACAGCTAATAAAATTATGCTGTTTGGACTAACATGTCCACTAAACAATGTAATCTCTACACAGTGAGAACAATGTATCACACAGGTCCTCAGGGTCCAGTAAAATTGAGTTACCGTTAGACAGTAGAGGAGGGATGCTGAATTGAATGTAATAACATTCACTCAGCACTCTCTGGGGAGAGGCAGAATGGAGATTCAGCCCTGGTAAGGAGGAGCATGACTTATATGTAGATTCCCACTCAGTTTCTCTTACTTCATCTTTAGATTTCCTGGGCTGCTTGCTGTTCGGTGGAATATGTGTCACAGTAAAAGATGATTAATAGTACGAAAGAGATTTTTTTTTTTCTGCCACAATTCTCTCCCTTTTGCTCCTCTGTGTACCTTCAGTTTCCTTTCTTGGCTCCCACTGACTGAAAGGCAATAGCAGTTGCAAGAAACGATGCTTTCCAAACTTGTGAGTCATAAACAAGACTTTGATTCCTGTGATGAAGACTTTAAATGTAAACATTCAAGCTTATTGTTACTGAAAAGCAAACTTTTTTTTAGTTTTTTATGTTTAGGGTTTAGTCATGCTTTTGTGTACCACAAAATCAAGAAATAACCATTTCCACAAATTGTAATGTGGAATTCCATAGTAATCAATATGAACACTATCTATGCACCATACATAAATACTGAAACTGTTTTAGTAGTTAAGTAGTGGCTGTTGAAGCTGTTTAATCTTGAGGATGGGATGAGCAGTGAAATGGCTAAAATTGTCTATTACCTCTTCACTGGTGGGAATATATTTGTATTATATTGGTAGTGAGCATGTTTCTGAAAGATGAAAAAGGGCTTGCCACAACTCTAGACTTTATTTGAGTTAATCATAAATAATTGGTATCAACTGAAGATCAGCACAATTCTAACCTGCCAAGGAAGTAGTGTGACCTTCCTATGCACTGGAAGTTGAGATTCAAAGCAGAGCCAAAATATATCTTGCATCATAGAGTTCTTCCTCCATTGGCCTCATTGTCAGCTGTAGGTATCTTGAGATGCTGGAATGTGTCATACTTTACTCAGCATAATACATAATGAATGGAAAGAGAATAGGTGAGTTGCCAGGAAAATAAAAGTCTCTACAGCACCAAAATGGCTTTCAGAGAACAGAGAAGAGAGCTACTGAGACTCAGTGTTGTGATGTTAATAGTATATTTCCCTAGGCTTCTGGGATTTTAAATGCATCAAGATATCCTAGGTGTGGAGATATTTTTTTATATAGGTAAGTCCAACATTGTTTGGACCATGGTCTTTTCAATATTATCTTGATGTAAAGTTGGACAATAAAGAAACATGACAGAAAGAAAACAGGTCCTTTTGAATTATGGTATTGGCAAGTGCCATAGGTTGATTGGTGAACAACACATCTATATTGGATGAAATTGAGTCTAAGCTTTCCTTAGAAGCTTAATGACAAGACCATTACTTTCATAATTTAAACACATAATGTGAATAGAAAGAACATTTGATGATGATTATGTGCCTTCAAGTTGTTGTCAGCTCTTAAGAACACATGATAATCTTCTCTAACTTTGTCTTTCAGCTCTTCCAAAGTGCAATCATTGCTAGTGTAACTGAGGCTATCCATTTTGCTGCTGGTCATCCTCTTCTCTTTCCTTCTTATCATTCTCAATATTATCAATCATCTCCAGAGAAGTAAGCCTTCTCATAATGTGTCCAAAATACCTAATTTGAATCTAGTTATTTGTGCCTCAAGTGAGAACTCTAGGTTGAAATGTTTGATGATCCTATATAAATATATTATGTTTGGCAACATTGAAAGAACACACAAAAAAGAAGACTTTGAAAGTAATGGAGTAATAAAATAATAACAGCTATGGATATCTCTTTAGCAAAGATTGGCTACCTAAACACAGTCCAGGGCAATGATCCACAGAGTTGCCATGACTCAACATCAGCTTGATGGCATTTAATAACAACAACAGGTGGAATATGGGGATATAATCATAGTGGGTAGGAAAGTTCTTGAAGGAACAAGGGAGCTATAGGAAACAGCAAGGCTCATTAAGAATTTTGAGTTTAGGTATAAGTAAACTCAAATTAAAACCTGGGTGACTTTGGATTATATCCTTATTATGCCTGCCCTGTTAGCAAGAAAGCTTTCTTTCTTAAAGTTACGCACTACTGGAAGCTAATCTTTCTTATTGTCTGAATAGTTGCAAAAATCTATTGAAATTTGCTCAACGGAGAGAATTTTGAGTACCACCTTCTCATTCTGAAACAGACCTTGAGGTGAGAGGCCTACACTCAATGCAGCCTTCACCCAGCATGCTTTTCTTCTAAAATAGCATCCCTATGGTGCTCACAAATACACCTAAATAGCCTGTATTTTGTTTTGCTTCTGTGTTGTAAAAGATTGCATTATGGCACAGGGTATTTTTAAAGAATTTCCAAGTGAGAACACTCTGTGAGTCTTATTAACAAGCTTTCAATTGTTTTACTTCACCCACACTACCTATCAGCAAAGCTATTATCAAGTACAGGCTCAACAAATAATCTGCATTGAATATTAGGGTCAGGATTTCCATCCTCCCCCTTTTATTATGCTTATAATCCCTTCCAGTAGGATGGGATTTGCAATCCAAATGCTTTCTGTTCCTTCAGGTACATAAGCATGTGGGTGTCTTTTAGCACACAAATAAATTTGTTGATACGGTATCTCTGGAGCTGTACTTTGCTTTAAGGTTTGCTTAAATTCTGTATTCAGATAGGCTAACAATAATAGGCTGAAGCTGTGCCCAAAGAAATGAATCCTGCTCTTAATGTGCATGACACTAAATAATCCTGCAATGTCCTGCTGGTGCAGAAACCAGGATGATTTTCAGAAGGTTGACTTCTTCAACAGCTACTAACTCCCCAAATTAGTTTATTAGGATTTTACATTTCTATTCAGGTAGAATGGAATAGGAAAGGCTGCAAATGATGGACTACATTGTGATGGGGAAGTCAGTAAAAAAGAGGTTTCAGAAAGATGTGCCTTGCCTGCCAGATATATATACAATTAAAAAGCCATCTGATAGGCCATCCTTAATCTAAAAAATATAGTTGGATGGGAAGAAGACTGCAGCAGCAGCAACATCAACTTTGTAAAAGCATGGTGTTTTCATTTTTAGTGCAAAAGGTGGGTCATGCAAGAAAGAGGAACATTGATTCAACACATTTTCCTTCTCCCACACCTCCATTTTCAGCACCTTGTTGTATTTCCAAGCATACATGATTTGGTTGGTTTTTCTAACCTGCAGAAAAGGTCAGGAGAGATGCAGTGTAGCCAGAGAGAATTGATAGCAAGACAGCAGTAGGCTGTTTTAGTACCTTTACTTCAGTGTTATAGAAAATGCTGTAAGCCGCCCTGAGTTCCCGGAATAGGGCGGCATAGAAATTTAATAAATAATAATAATAATAATAATAAATACATTATCCTTAAAAATATTTATGAATCACATCTCTGCCACTGAAAATGAAAAAAATACATTTATACAATAACATCATAACAAAATAATCTAGCCTTCCCTGTTGCTGGGACACTCAACAGAATTTCTGAATAGGGATTTTTTTTTTTTTGATATGTTGGCTCAAAACCATGACCATAGAATGTGCTCATGAACAAACTGGAATTCAGTGTAGTTGTCATCATCTCCACCTGCACCCCTTTTATTAAGCCAGGGAGAGTTTAGGAGAATGTCAGAAGATGTAGGACGAGCCATGAAGTTCTTGGTGTCAAGAGGTAATTGATTGTCCATCACATGGGTTACATCATTTCCATTTAGCCATGAATCTAGGAGGATCCTGGCAGCCAAACCAGTTGGTCTTTGAAACAGGCAGTGGATGACTATTGCCTTTTGCAGAAATAAATAGTTAAGATGGATTAGCCTGTAGGAATTTATATCAGATACATGAATGGTTCATCACAGATTCAGCAGGATAAGCAGAAAGTCTTCTTAGTGACTCCATTCCTGCATAACCCTCTCTTGTACACAGCACATTTTCAGACTTGGTGCAACTAATCAAGACCTTTAGCATTAAGTCACTTGCATGTGGGAATGAATCACCAGAGTGTGAATATGCAGATTGCACCTTTAAATCATTTTTCAGATGGCGGTGGAGGTTCACATGTCAATGTGCCAGCCACTATGCCCAAATAATATGAAATTATTCATATCATATATCCCTACACATAGTCACAGACACTCAATGGCCTGTCAATACATATGTGTACATTCAGTGCAGAGTGTTTGGATCTGTTAAGGCAGTCATTGCTCCCAAAGTCCAAGGTCCATGTAGGCCTCATTCAGATATTCTGCTGAACATACATAAATCAAAGTTATTTGACTCAATCCTCCTTGTGAAAAGGACTTATGCACACACCGTAGTGATTTTTTTTAGTTATATCCATGGCGGTGTTTGTGCTTTCAAAAAGTGTGAAATAAAAGCCATGTTTAAAAAATTACAACTACAACTACAGCATTATTGCTAGATATATTCTACTGCTTCTCAGTTTACAGCTGACATATCTGTCTTGTAATACTTGGCATCAAGTTCAAAGGTGACATCTTGAAATATTCTTTAAAAAGTACTGTAATGTGAAAGTTTCTCATTTTTTTTAATACAGCTTAGGTGTGTGTTTTTACAGCTAAATGTTTACTATACTGTGGCTTCATGCCATTTAGATGACTATGAATTATCCTGTTGCTGGCAGGCATTTTTTGAGACAAGAACCACATTAATCTGCCTGCAGATGTAGTTTAAGAACAAGAGCAATAAATGTTAATGTAGATGACCAGCCTGTCACTATTTTTCATTGCTCAACAACCATCACAGAAAACTTACTTGCTCAGTCTTTGTCATTGTGGTGTCCATTCTACTGTAGGTTCATTGTTATTCTTTGGGTACTGTATGTTGAATTCCTTTCCTTTATGGTGGAGACCAATATTTCCTATACAGCAGTGGCCAGCCAGACGCTGACAGAAAGGCTGCAAGCAGGATGGAAAGGGACTTAGTTCTCTCCCCATCCTAGAACCAAGCAGCTGAACATTGGAAAGGTGCTGCTTAAAGTTTTGCCTGGGTTGATATACAGGATTCTAAAATCTGTAAACCAGCATTGGATGCTGAATCGGTTTTCATTTCAAGAACTTCTGTTGCCCCATCTCATTTTTACCATGCTCCGAAGAAAGGAAGTTACTTGTAACAACGTTATATGTGTTACTACCAGCATTCCATTTACAAGAAAACATACAGAAAATTCTAAGTGGAAGAGTGCCAAAGGATATCAGCTGCCTGCTCCCCATATTACCAATGAGAAATGGAACCTTTTAGAGAAATAAACGAGAGAGGGCTTTAGAAGCTTTTGCAAAAATGTACTAGGGCTAGTCAGCTGATATGCAGTTACAGTTAATTGTATCTTACAGCAGTGAATTGTGACTGTATGGATATGCTTCTAACACTTACTCTCAGTTGTGCAACCTATGCTAGGTATATTTAAGGTTGATATAGAGAAGGAGAAAAATGGTACTAAATACAATACAATCTTTTCTTCCCCCAAAACAGAAAGAAGGGGAGGGATGCTGATTCAACTTGTAATTGTGAAGAGATTGTGAATTGTCATTATCTTTCTTATACATTTGAAGGGGTCTGAGAATTAGTTTCAGCAGAACATGCAGGAAACTTTCTGTCAATGAAAGAGGGGCAGGTTTTTTTCCCTCCTGTGTCATTAACAAATCACATTGTTATGTGTAGGCAGATGGGTTAGGGAACAATCTTATAGGCTAATAGCTTCTAGAGACTGAATTCTAATATTGTTTATACTCTCGTGATGAATGCCAGCTTGTTTGTTTAAAAAAAACCTCCAATAGCTGATTACTGAAGCTTTGGCATAAAAACTGCAAGGGTCTTTTTGTGTTAAATGTCTTGAGAAAAAGGCAATCCCCAACAAAGAAACCCCCCCCAATTTCCCCCTCCCTTCATCCCAGATCCCTGAATATGTGATGGCTTCTTCTTCAAACTTAATTGGTTAAATCGTTTATGTGCAAAAGGAACAGTGGCTTACTGTCTGTCTCCTTGGCATCCTGCCTGAGAGAGCTGGCACCAGAAGGAATTAGGACCAAAACAGAGCAAAAGCAAAGACCTCCCTCCTCCTCATGTTTGTAGTAAGTTTTAGATCTCCACCATGATTTGGTGACTCTATCTGTTGATCTAAATAGGATTAACCATGATGGCTTCCTGAGATGTAGACTTCATTCTGCATGTTCTGTGACTGCTATCCCAGGGAGTAGGGGCGGGCTGTGTGTGTATGTACTATTGATTATTCGTGACATTAAGGGTCCAGAAGGCTATTTTGTTTTTTGTGTGCAGTCAAGTTGCTCAGTTTTGCATCATCTGTGTGGGGGGAGACAGCTGGTATTGGAGCAGCTAATGGAATTGTCAGTGATTTTCTTTCTCAGATTAGAATAATTTTCCAAGAAATCTCCAAATGGTTTCTACTTCTTTCTCTCCCCACTCCTTTTCTCTCCTTTTCTCTTTAGCACACTCCCTCTCAATATCAACATTGTTGGATTTTTTTTGGGGGGGGAGCAGGGGAGGTCTGTTGGTTTCTTTATCTCAGATCATAGAAGTTTCACCTGACAACGCAGTCCCAATTTTATCCCGCATTCACAGCCCCCCAGTTTATTCTCACAGGTCCTTTATAGGAAAGCCCAGACCCATTCTCTGTTACAAAACTTCAACACAAAGACTGTACTGTATTAAAATCTACCTTTCAGTGTTTTGATCATTTTGTTTGCCTGAAAGGGAAAGTCCTCTTTTAATATCTCATACTTTAAAATCTGAGCATATATAGACTAAAAGAGGTGGTTGCTGTTGTTGTTTTTTCCTGCTCATTGTCTTGCCATTTTCTTCACTGCTGTCTCTGCTTTCCAATCTAAAAAAAAGCCCTAGAGGAGGAGTCTGTTCATCGTGTTATCCTTCAATATTTCATCAAAGCCTGAGAAGTAAGACTAGTTGCAGTTGCTGGACTATACAATGAATAAAATGGGTGGGGGTGGGGTGGGGAGGAGCACTATCTAGCAACTTTTAGTCAGTTTGCAAAAATAAACTCTGCAAAATAACCCTGAATCCCACCCATCAGAATATAGTTGACTCCTTCCTTCCTTCCTTCCTTCCTTCCTTCCTTCCTTCCTTCCTTCCTTCCTTCCTTCCTTCCTTCCTTCCTTCCTTCCTTCCTTCCTTTTTTCCTTCCTTCCTTCCTTCCTTTTTCTTTCTTACCTTATTTCTTTTCCACAAATTGGATGGTAGAAAAAAATGTATCAGAGCCCAGTGGAGCACTAAGTGAAATTTCAATGGAGGCCTGGGTTTTGGAGATCCAGCTGTTGTTTATATGCTGGAACATTTACTAAGTGCTGCAGTTAAATTCAATTAGTCCTCATTTAGCGACAACAATTGGGACCAGCAACTCAGTCATTAAACAAAGCAGTTGCTAAATAAAATGGCCACTGTACATATGATTTTATTTCAACTTTCCTTTATAGACCTATTTCATCAGCGTCATAACTGCGAATGGTTGCTAAACAAGGCAGTTGCTAGACTTGTATTTCACGTTGACTTCAGAGTCTTCCTTCTGAAACATAAGAAATGAACTTAAAGGCTGATTAGATTGCCAGCTAGTCAAAGAGTGGAATGTTTCCTTCCCCCAGTTGTCCCTTGCAGGAAAAGAGGTATTCTGCCCAATCTACGCACACATATATGAAGAAACTTTGGAAAGGTAAAGTAAAGCCAAGGTATTTATCGTATCTAGAATTATCCTCTAATATATTTATAAGCTCTTCTATACGTTTTCTTGAGAAGCAGGGTCATGGTTGTTGAGCGCATATACAAAAGTATCCACTTCACATTCAGTATACAGTCCACAGTGATAACAGAAAATAGGCAGCTTTAGATGGTTCATTAACCCTAGCTGGTTTTGAACACGTTAACTTTAATTTAACGTTGAGGTGTAGCCTGAAGATAGAGCTCTATTGAATTTGCAATCCTGCTTATGGAATATTCTCTCAAAATGCCCAGAATATTTGAAAAATCTTTGCAATGAGATATCACTGTTTCAGATTTGATTTTTATTGAAAATAATTATTGCTGATTATAGTTGGGACTGTGTAATGTCTGAGGTTTGTTGCAAGAATTTATTAGTTTTTTTATATATATATAAAAATTCTTTTATTAAAACAATCAGCATTGAACATAAATTCTTAGTATGCATCAATCATCATAGCACCTGGTATACAACACTAAGTATTAATCTTTGTAAACGTCTGGTATGGTAAACATTTTTCACTCCTCACATCAAGCCTCAACTATACGCCTGTTACACTTTATTTGATTGGTGTTTCTCTTTTCTATAGTTTATCCACAGTTTCTAGTCTATCACATATTATTCATCTCAGTATTAGTACAATCTTTTAGGATCCCTAACCAAAAATCCTGTGGTAAAAGTTTTTTTCTTTATTACTAGGTACAGATACGTTAGGTGAATCTTATATTAATTACTTTTATTGAAAACTAGTAACATTTCATAATTGATAACTTACCATATTTGATATTTTAAAATCATGATAAAACAATTGAGAGAAAGTTTCTAAATTTTGAATAATCAAGATTCATATTCAGATTACAATTTTTTCTCAAATTTTGCAGTAGTTCTCGAAAAAGATCTGTTTTTACCCTACATTCAGAAGAAAACTTACTGAAAGCAGATCTATTGGTTTCTAATCTAAATAGATACTACTTTATTCAAACATTTAGTTAACCAAGATCCTACATATATGTAGTCATTTGGAATGTAATTTTGTATGTGTGTATGTGTGTACGTATGTGCGTGTATGCACTCTTGTGTACGTGTGTGTCTCATAATTTCTCCTTACTTGGAGAGAGGTGGAATATGCTAGCTCAGGGGTCCCCAACCCCCGGTCTGTGGACCAGTACTGGGCCGTGGCATGCCCGCAACCGGTCTGCACAAACAAGCAAAGCCCCATCTGTGGGATGCAGGCAGCACACAAAACCACACACTCTCTGGTCTGCAGAAGAACCTTTCTCCACAGAACCGGTCCCTGGTGTCCAAAAGGTTGGGAACCTCTGTGCTAGCTTTTATGTGCCCAGGATCTATTCTGAACTTCAAATCAATCTGGGAAAATCATGATCAGGCCTTGAGATGTAATCCTAGTTTTTTCTCTACTTTTATTCCAAATGTATTCAGTCTACCTCTAATGGTATGGTATGCTGGAATGACCTTAGGAGGAAGCCTAGACAACCGTCAAGAAAAATGGTGTCTCAGCCCACCAAGGAAAAGAGGCATGGGAAACATTTCAGAGGGATTTTCCCTAGTCTTTTGGAGAGCAAAAGGAAAAGAGGGGACAAATGCTTTTAGGCTTGCAAGGTTCTGTTATTGTAACTTACAATAAAGGTAGGGTCAATACTTGTGATTTGAGCTTCTTATCTGGCCTAACCTCCAAGTGTTCACAGTACCAAAACTGATTGACTGAAATGGGCTTATCTTGGTCATATAATCAGAAGGATGTTTTAAAATAACAATATTGTTCCTCCAAGTGAATAGTAAGATTGCTTTTATTCTGAATGGTAAGCTCTCTATGGTATCCTGAACCAATAAAGTGGAGTTCTATGTTTTTATTAGTTGAACAATTTTCAATATTTGTGTTAGTTTTAACTTTCTTGATTGGATGGCAATTCCACACAATTCTCTTTAAAGAATGAATGATTGAAATACAAGAGAGGGAAGATTTGCAAGACTTAAAATAGAAGTATGTTAGTCATAAAAAGAGGAGGATATTTTCAAAAATTCCATGTAAGCAGATCTTGAATGAAAAATGGTTGAGAAGCCATGTCATATCCAATTTGTTGGATACAGAAGGTTATATGTGCTCATTGATAGGTTGTGAACAACTACTTAGATGGATTTGATAGCATGATATATCCTACTATATAACAAATATAAACTCTGATACTGAGAACATAAGTTTATATATGTTTATTTCCTTGTCTCATATGTGACTTCTGAAAATTACCAGGTTTCCTTGTGTTTACTCTAAGCCTTGCAATGGCATGGATATTACGTTAAATAGTTCAGTCTTTTAGACTGGCTCACAGTCTAAAAGCAAAATACTATTAGTCATTTTATATGCTCTTAATTGACAGATATTCTGATCAGTCTTGCACATTCTGTAAAATGAAGAGGAGAAAGAGAAATAAAACTAGCTGGGTCCCAAAAAGTTAACTTCAATTGGTATTTTTGTTATCACTGTCATAATTCACTCTTTCAAAATTGGAGCCTAAAACTCCAGGTAAAAATCAGATTGCTCTGAAATTTCTTATGGTTTGGGATGTTACCATAATGGTATCATTGTCTTTCATTTGGCTACTCCAGTTTTAAACTTCAGGCAATGGTTGTGGTTAGTGTATCCACTGTCTTATTTCATATTCTTAATACTTTGGGGGTACTGTATATGAGAAAGGCCTTGGGAGACGGGGTGAGGAGATACTGCCTAGGTTCTTGGTAAATGTGATTATTTTCAGCACTGTCCCAAATTTGAAGAAAATCTAATGGAGGACATCTAGAGTAACAGGATAGAAGAGGTTTTCCACAGTGATCCTCAGGACTGGGCATACTGCCTAGGGAATGGCTAGATAAGAGACAGTACAGTCTGCAGTTGCATAGTGAGCAGAGCAACAGATTCAGAAGAGAATCTCCTTAAGTTCTCGGACTCTAAATATGATGGTGTGAAAATTGTATTTTCAGACTTGCAAGATTCTGTTAATATAGCTTTAAGGTAAACTAGAACTAGTTTATCTAATCGTGTATCCTGTCTGGTCTAACTAGTAAGAGTGACAGGTACCAGTTAATTTCATTAGCATTGCTCAGTCACTGCCTGAAGCAAGAAAGCATTCTCTATACAAGATTCTCGAAGGTGATGGTATAACTCTAAATTAAGATAGGATGATACAATGCATGGCATAATCAACCCAGCTCTTCTTCTTTGCAGGGGGAACAATATTAGATTTATTTTTCTTTTCCTTTTTCAATTAAGCATTGCAGAGAGAATTAAAGCCCACAGCAGATTACTGAACACTTTAAGCCTTTGCACTTCTCTGGTTCCTTCCATGTGATGATCTGAGATTGTTTTACAAACATTAATTATAAAGTCGTATAATCCCCCTGTGTGGAAGTTAATAACATCAATAATACTGAACAATTTATACAACACTTTGCATGTTCAACAAAAGCCATACAAACAATAACCTTATAAATATCAAATGACAAAGGAGCAATATGATAATTCCCCATTAATCATCTAGGGAAATTGAAAGAGAAAGAAGTTTAAAAAATTGCCCAAGGTTGGAAATCAAGACAGCAAAATTGGAAATGGAACTGAAAATTCTCAACAAATTCCCTATTTGTAGCTCTTTTCACATTCTGCACCTCATCTGGAAGGGTTTACATTAATTTAAAGGAAAAAGTGAGATTGTGTTTCTTTTTTCTACTTACAAACTCTATGCTTTTATTGTTATATTGTGATGGCATCTGTGTAGATATCAGCTGTCTTGGTCTCTCTAATGATTTGCTCTCCTAGTAATGAGATTTTACAAGACAATTTTATAAAGAGCCACCTGGAAGCTTCTTTCTTATCAATAAAGACATAGAATACTTGACAAATGCAGATTCTCTTTCATGTAAATTACTTGGGTATAAACTCTACTAGCTGGTTTTATTAATAAGGAATACAGGGAGCTCTGGGTGAGGAGAAAAATCACATTTACCTCACTGTATGTACTTTCAGATATTACCTTTCTTTGATGAAAACCTGATTTTATCACAACATCTTTAACTTTTTTATTGTTTTTATTTATATGCTTGGTGGATGTTGCTTTTATGGAATCTTTTACCATGGATGTTTTGGCTTCTATCTAAGCCAGCAAGATTGTTTAAATTGCAATGGGATAGAAATGTAAAAAACAAAACAGCAAATAAAACATAGAAGATGACTCTATTGTAATGACTTCAGAACTATTTCAGTCACTCTTATTATCATGCTGCTATTCTCTAGAGATCATCTGTAGATTTGACAATCTCAGAGTGTGTGTGCATAAATACAGAAATTCCCCACTGGCATTTTCAGTAAAAAAGAGAGCAGTATGCAAGGGCTCTCCCAATCATCTTTGTAACCTTCAAGTTACTGTTGATTTTTAATATTTACTTAACTATTTAAGGTTTAAAATAAGGATGTCAAGCCTTTGAGAGGCTTAAGAAAACATTTTTGTATTTGCAAAAACATTATGAAAATGAAAAACAGTCAAAATTTTTAGCTTCATCCTCACTGATGGCCTCATTACAATATTAGCCATGCCACCTGTAGACCTTGGATGCTTGAAAAAAAGTGTAGCCCTGGAGATAAATATTCCTTCCATCCTTCTCTTAAATTAAAAAGTTAGATAACAAATGACAAAAACCCAGAGAACAGTTGCTAGTCAGAATAGATTACATAGCCTGGATAGGTAGATAGTTGACCTGGCCTGGAATAACGCCACATACCCTTCTTAACTCATGAAGTGTGGGATGTTTTCTTTGGTCACCGTGGATTGTTGTCTGTAGTTGTGCATCAGAAAATGACAGGATGAGAAGCATTTTGAAGGAAATAACAATATATTTCCATAAATTGACTGAAATAGAAAAGGGGATTAGATTTCCAGATCATAACAAAGTTTTTGCAGAAATGAGTTTCTCACTTTGTAAACAATAGCCTTGTTCAGGGAATATATTTGCCACTCCCCTCTCAAAATCACTCTGCTGACATCATTGAGGAGCTAGCCTCCAAAATGGTCTGCAGTGGGGAGCTGCTATCCACTGCTATTCCAGCCCATATATAAGTTTTCATTTGTACATGAAGGCCCATATTCTAGACAGTTACTCTGTACCCACACAGATCAGCTCTTCAAAAACTTCCCCAGTGTATTTTACAAAGATAGGCTTAAGATATAGAAGGATCTCAACAGACTTGAACACTGGGTGCTATCTGACAAAATGAAATTCAGTGGTGAAAAAAGCAAGGTTCTACATTTAGGCAAGAAAAACCAAATGCACAGGTACAGTATAGGTCAGGGGTTCTGAACCTTGGCAACTTTAAGACTTGTGGACTTCAACTCCCAGAATTCCTCAGCCAGCTGGCTGAGGAATTCTGGGAGTTGAAGTCCACAAGTCTTATAGTTGCCAAGGTTCAGAACCTCTGGTATAGGTGGTACCTTGCTCAATAGTAGTAACTGTGAGAGGGATCTTGGAGTCCTAGTGGACAATCACTTAAATATGAGCCAGCAGTGTGCTGCAGCTGCCCAAAAAGCCAACACAGTGCTAGGCTGCATTAACAGAATCAAGATCACATGAAGTGTTAATATCAGTTTATAACTCTCTCCCTCTTTCTCTCTCTCACTCTCTCAACTCTTTCTCTCTCTCACTGATTCTGAGCTGGCTAACAGAATAATAGAGTTGGAAGGGATCCTGGACATCTTCTTTAGTCAACCCCCCCTGTTCAAGCAAGAGATCCTATGCCTGTAATCAGTTTGGTTTTCTTTACCTATCTGCAAAAGATACCCAGGTGACTTTTTTTTTTAAAAGAAACCAGCTTATCTCAGCATCATCTTTTGTGAAAGTCTTGCTACTTGTACCATATTTGCCAAATGAATTATGTCTCTGGGAGAACCTTTGTTTTGTTTCTTGATATAAGAAACTGATTGAGAAATGCTTTCCAGCTGACATCCTCTTTCCTAGCTTTTCTAGTACATAAACCTTTTAGACCTTTCCTGTCAAGGTCTTCATCCTTTAAACAAGATCTATAACCTTATCTTAAGTTCAAACTGTAAAGTTGGTATGTCCAGTATAGCTAAAAATCTTTATGTACAACTTTCTGTGGGGCTGAACCTGTGTGTGCCTGTTTACAGTCTCCTGTTAAAATGTTTCCCTTTCAATCATATGTACTTTGTGCCAGCATCAGTTGAGATTTAGGAATTTATCTCATCACTTTCAGTCAGTCTAGATGTTAAGTTACACTGATTTGCCCTGCTCCTTGTGTTGTGGAGGAGATTTCTGAGCTGCAGAAGTCAACAGCTGCTAATCTGGTTAGGAACAAATCTTTCACATCAGACAAAGGACCAAAGAGATTTTAAGTTGACAGTAGATACTACAGCATTTCAATGGTTAATGTTATATTTGAGGACAGCTGCTTCAGTTAAACTAAGCTGTAGCCTTAGGTATAGGTGTTGGCTACAGAAGGATGATTCAGATAAATAGATCTTTAAGACATTGCAAAATGGCCATTGCTTCATTACTTATGACATCTCTTGGAAGAACTGCATATCCAGAGGGAATTACATTCTCTTTGGGAGCTGATTGTTGACAAGCAGAAATACAAGAATAACTAACATATGTGCAGTTGTTGCAGCTGGGCCAGCTGTTCTGCACAGCTGGATGAGCATATGGAAAAGCTATTAATGGGGCACAAAATAAACTGTTTGTTCTGATGGTCACACTATTTTGTTGCATGATTATCCAGCGGATGTGCCCTGATGCAAGTTGCTGCTATGCACGGTGATAGGGAAAATATTTCTTCTTATTTGTCTTTTTCATGGGATTAAGTAAAAACCATTGGGTATTAAAGAAATTTTTTTTATGTTTGTTGTCAAAGAAGAGAAGGTCCTCCAAAATACTTGATATTAGGTTACTGTTAAATTAAGATGGTAAAATTCAAAGCTTTTGTGACTGTCATTCTTGCAAACCCATCTTTATACCAATAAAGAATATAATTTGAGAACAAACCTTATTTGGATTAATGGTAACACAGGAAGGTTTAAATACTTATTGCCTTGTGTTTCTGCTCAAAAATGCTTCCCTAAATTCAGCTTCTCCTGGAAACTGAAAAGAGGCCACCAAGAATGGCCAAGAGTAATCAACATAGCATAGGTTAACTCAGTATATGGTGAGCTGGATTACGTTTTTCAATTTTAACTCTCTCCCCCACTCTCCAAAGAAAAAGTTTCACTGCAAATGCATATTAATATATAAGTTCAAAATGTTGGAAGGCACTTTTTAGGATGACTAACATCCTTCATTAATAATGAACAGTGCCATGGAATATATACAGAAGCAAAATACATCAAACCTTATTTAAGTAGAGTATCTAGGAATCTCAAAGTGGGTAGCAGATAATTGTGCAAAATTAAGCAGGTGTAAAATGCCATATTCTGTGTTATGATATTTGCATCTTTTTTGGTCAATTTTTTCTTGCATTAGAACAATTTTCAGCATATACTCGTTGCCACAATGTGGAAGTAATGTAATCCTGTCCTGTTTTCTAGAATCTTTTTGGCTGCAATTAATAAGAAAACTAACAAATCTTTATGTTTTGAGACAGCAGTCCCCAATTTTTTTGACACCAGGGACTGGTTTCATGGAAAACAGTTTTTCTACGTATGGGTGGGAGGAGAGAAGAAGCATACAACCTAAATCCCATGCATGTACAGTTTTGCTTGCCCACTGCTCAACTCCAGCTGTGCAGCCCGGTTCCTAATAGGCCACAGAGTGATACCAATCCATAGACTGGAGGTTGGGGATCCCTGTTTTAAGGTGTTGTCTATTTTTTATATATTTAAAAAAAACCTTAGTAAAGCCAATTTAGAATCCAATATAACAATCTGATTATGATATGTTGTATTTTAATAAGAAGTTCAGTTAAAAAAGACTGAATAAGTTTATAGATCCATCACTTATGTGAACCTGTTTCTTTGCATTTCTATGTATATTGAATTGTTTGGAAGATTTAAAAAGCAAGGAACTAGAGACACTTTCACCACTGTTAATATATCAAACCATGATATTTTTAATCATTCTCTCATTTGGAATATAAACCTCTGGGTATTTGAAAAAGTGTTTATAAATTTCAAATCTTGGTGGTTTCCTTCATCTAATTTGTATTGTCACAGGAGTATTTGTGCATACATTAGAAAAAAATGAATACTTCCATGGATTGTTTACAAAAATGCAAACAACCCCCTCCCTACCTTGATTCCAAAGTTAGTTGGTGATTGAACTTGGCATTTATACAGTGCACTGAAATTCTCAAAATGCACGTGCTCAGTGGCTCCAGAAACAACCAAGGAACATAAACCATTTTAACGCTTCATAATAGATTGAAACAATGGATGTGTATGAGGGGGAGAGTGGCATATTTAAAGCAATCTGCAGAAAGACCCATAAAGGAAATGTCTAGTGCAGATCCAAACCAAGGTTCTTTGGTCTTTTTAGGGCCAAGAATGATCAGAGATTCAGTTGAAAAGCTTCCATAGCTTACCTTCTATGTTGGAACTTAATTTCTCATAGTAATTTTAGTTCTCTGATCCTTAAAGATGTACATATCAGCTGCTAAGTTTTGTATTTCTTTTCCTGGTAGAATGTCAGTTTTTTGGGGGGGTGGGATGGTAGTGGTAATGGTTTGTATAGTACAGGCATAGGCTCTTTTATGACTCGTGGACTTCAACTCCCAGAATTCCTGAGCCAGCTGGCTCAGGAATTCTGGGAGTTGAAGTCGAGTCATAAAAGAGCCAAAGTTGCCTACCCCTGGCACTATAGTAGTTACATTTTGAAAGATTTCCTTCTGTCATATGATTTCAGGCCATCACTTACAATCCCTAAATATAGCGTTCCTTTAGAAATTAGTTTGTCAATAATAGCAAGATGATTTTTCCAGTGAATCTTATCATGTTGTTGAATTTCCTTTCCTCAAATTAACTCTTGGCACTATTGCAATGCTATTTTAGGCATCTAGTTAAGATGCCTATTATATCCTGCCGGCAACCCCATTCCATCGGCAATGGAATCAGAGTTGAGCCAAGAAATAAGGGCCAAAGATTTAGCCAGGATGTTCGAGCTAAGAGGCGTGCCAGGAATCACCTGTGCGATATTCCAAAAGCAGAATTTGGAGAGTAAACTGGTGCCAAATCTAGGACTGAAAAAGAAAAGAGAAAAGCCAGCACGAAAGGACAAGCCAGCTGATGGACACAAGAATGCACCCTAACCAAAAAGACCTTGCTCAGACAAGGATTAATTTGAACATGATTGTTTTATAGTCCTTTCTATCCAGGAACATCAATTGGCTAGTTTGGGTTGATAGGGTTATACATGCTTCAGTAATGATTTGGAAAAAGTGCTTCAGACAAGGGAAATGCAATTGTAGTAGTTCTTTAAAGCAGTTAGTTTTTTAATAGCAATAACAATAACATTTAGATTTATATACTTCCCCGTGGTGATTTACAGCACTCTATGGGCAGTTTAAAATGTCAGCATACTGCCCCTCAATAATCTGGGTTCTCATTTTACTGTCCTCAGAAGGTTGTCTATGGCTGAGTCAACCTTGAGCCCCATCAGGATCGAACTCCAGGCTGTGGGCAGAGATTGCCTGCAATATTGCACTTTAACCACTGTGCCACTATTCAATAATTGTTATTTCAAAGAGATGCTCCATTCACATTCTGCGTATTGCAAAGCACCTCTCCTGAATCGTTTTCAAAGCATACACATTTCAAATCCAGGCTCTCTGTGGCCTAGGTAAATAAGTTTGTGGCTCTGCACATGAGAAAGAGCAGGTGTAGCTTGTGGCTTTGCTTTGGGTAGTGGGCATGTTTATAATTTTGAGAGTGTGTGTTATAAGGATGCTGCAAGTGCACTTATAAAATTGTTATCTTGCACTTTCCTAAAACAGAACCAGTAACATTTGACTGATTAAGATTGTGATTATTTGTAATCTGTAAACCATTTTATAAAGGTTGAAATACAAAGCCAGAATATGAATTTGCTAAGTAAAATAAAGAATAGAGAAGAATATCTAGATGTATAAAAAATTGCTCCATGGTGATCAAGATAGTATGATTAGTAGATATAGAACGTGTGTCATTCCCACCCACCCCCCAAAAAAATCCCTGCAAGAACACCCAGAACTGTTGTGATGCAGTTGCTATCATCCCAAGGCAGCATAGTTATATGAGTTACAGTCCAACACATGTAGAGAGTACATCAGTATGTGATAAGTTCATCACACATTATTTGTATCTTCCATATAATTATCTTCCATAATTATCTTTGTACTGCTGCTCTCTAGTATCATAAGCAAAGAGAACAAAATTGTTCATTGTTCATTCAGGGACAGTACTGTAATCTTAAATGCAACTCTTTAACAACTTCTGGGCCCTGAGAAATCTACATTTCTATACATTGCTGACTGAGAAGCTCTTGATCTTACCCCTCAACTGCCTTCCATATGTTTAACTTTCAGCTAGCTTGTCTAGTGGTTAAGGCACCAGGCTAGAAACCAGGAGACCATGAGTTCTAATTCTGCCTTAGCTATGAAAGCCAGCTGGGTGACCTTGAGCCAGACATTCTCTCTCAGCCCAACTCACGCATGAGGTTGTTGGGGGAAATAGGAAGAGGAAGGAGTATTAGATAAGTTTGCCACCTTGAGTTGTTTATAAAAATAATACAGATGGAATACAAAATAAATAAATATGAATATCCTAGGTTGAACTATTAAAGGAAGCTCCACCACTAGCCTGACTTATGATCGATGATCATGATGTTTGGGAATAATTCGGTATAATTTAGCCACAACTTCTATTTTTGTTTGCTGCCTGGAGAAAAAAACAGGTGAAAGAGTGTACAATGGATACTAGGGATCAACACAGTTAATTTTCAGCCAATCATATTCTGATGCTTGGAGAAACATTCATTGATGCTCAAAGTTGATTGATTTTTGAGAATAATGAGTAATACAGACTGTACATGTAGTCAGTCCTCAACTTAAAACAGTTCATTTAATGACCGTTCAAAGTTACAGTGGCACTGAAAAAAGAGACTTATGACCATTTTTCACAATTACAACATTTGTAGCATCCCCATGATCATGTGATCAAAATTCAGATGCTTGACAACTGATTCATACTTCTGACAAGTAAAATCAATGGGGAAGCCAGATTCACTTAACAACTGTGTCACTAACTTAACATGATTCACTTAACAACTGCTGCAAGAAAAGTTGTGGGGCAAAACTCACTTAACAAATGTCTCATTTAACAAGAGAAAGTTTGGGCTCAATTGTGGTCGTAAGAAGAGGACTACCTATATTCTCTGCTGATTGCTGTATACTTTGCGTGCTGAAAACAGGTTATTAAGCAGAGGTTTACAAAGGAATAATAAATAAACTATTACTCTTCCACCTTGGCAATGCTTTGATATGATTTGATAGAAAGATTTTTTTTTCAAAATGTGATCCATTAGATTCAATTGTAAAAAGCAAGTTTTCACAACAGATTATGACAAAATCCTGTCTGTTGGAGAAAACTGAAAACAAAGTCGGTATGGATACTAGTACATTTAGAAAGTGATTCCATACAAACTGCACCCAAATAATTAGAGCCACAGATGGGTTGATGGGATGCTGCTGCTCATATATTTTTATATATATTTTGTTGTTTATTTATTTGAGAATTGTTTTTAACCATCAAATTTAGTCAAGTTGGTTTTTAAAGAAAGCAAGGAGTCACCATTGCAACTTTGTATTAAAGCTTTTGAAAAAAAGAAATAGGAATAAAATGGCTTTCCTAGTTCCTGCTTAAAGAAAGGGAAGTGGTGTAAGTCAGGATTTTGGCATCCCAATTTTACAGTCTACAATCAGTTGCGGTAAGCATTACTTGTCCTCATCAAAAGCCATCTTAGTTTTAGAACTCTGTACAAATAAACAACATGAGCAACTTTCCTGTGTTTTTGGGTTGTAAGTGCCTAGAGCAGGGGTCTTCAAACTTGGCTGCTTTAAGAATTGTGGACTTCAATTCCCAGCATGGGTGGCTGAGGAATTCTGGGAGCTGAAGTCCACAAGTCTTAAAGCGGCCAAGTTTGAAGACCCTGGCCTAGAGTTTGGCTTTCAGACAGGTGACTATTCAAATGGTTAAAGAATTGTTCCTTCTTCATTGAGCCACAGACTGGACTTGGCATGTAAAAGATATTTCAGTCTGCAAAAGAAGAGGAGGGGAGGGTGGGAGGTGCTTCAGAAAGGACACTCCCTACATTTAAGTCTTGCAAGATATTGTTCATGTAACCTCACCATAACAATAGAGCTAGCGCTCTTGTCTGAACTACCTGAAAGTGCTAACAGCTCAGACACACTAAAAGCCTTTGGGAATGCTTCGTTCTTTGAAGCGGGATAGCACCCCATCAGCTGGGCCGAACCTGGAAAAAGATGCTGGAGACAACTCTTTCAGCAAATAAGTGCTTGCAGGCCTTTATTGCCTGTTTTGCAGCAGTTAATTAAAAGAGAAAAGTCCTTTAATATTTAAGCCCTGTTAATTTGGCTGAGGTATTAAATGTCAATTTGCATTACGTACATAAAAGGATCAATAAACTCGAAGAGAATAAAACAATGGAGATGGTCAGGGTTAAGGAGGTAACAGCTCCTCTTATTGGTGGAAGAAGGAATTTATGGAGTGTTTGGCTGGCTGGCTCTTTTTTTTTTAAATGTTAGGACATTAGAAGAGAAGAAGAGGGGCTATGCAGTCCTTTGTGCACTCTAGGCTTTATAGGAATTTTAAAGAGATGCTGTGAAGATGAAAATGACTTGACAGGATATCCAGAGGTGCTGAGTATAAGTATTTCCCTCACCCCTTTGGGCTTGTTGTTGTTGTTGTTGTTGTTGTTGTTGTTGTTGTTGTTGTTGTTGTGTGAGCACTGAATGACTGATTAAACTCTGCTGGAATACTTGACATGCAGGATCGCCCCAGATGCCAGCTGCTGATGGCTTTTTAGACTGAACGGCACTGGAGGACCAATCACCATTAGTTCGTCAATCTAAAAATCCACAGGCTTATTTTCCATTTTTGTGAGCATGAACTGAGTTTTGAGTCCTGGAGGCAAGTTAAAATAGTGCCTAGCTACATTCAATTCAATTCAATCAGAGCTGGAAGGGACCTTGGAGTCCAACCCCCTGCTCAATCAGGAGACCCTATACAATTTGAGATAAGTGGCTACCCAGTCTCTTCTTAAAAACTTCCAGTGACGAAGCACCCACAAGCTGTTGCACTGGTTAATTATCCTCAGTGTTAACAAGTTTCTCCTTAATTCCAGGTTAATTCTCTCCTTGATTAGTTTCCATCCATTGTTTCTTGTCCTGCCTTCCCATTTATTTGGAAAATAAATTGACCCCCTCCTCTTTGTAGTAGCCCCTCAAATACTGCTATCAATAATGCTATCAATATCCTAAGGCTTAAAACATATTTTTTGGATGGCAGATATGGCTTCTTTCTCTTGTGGACGTGATAGAAATGTAATCACTAATAAATTACCTGTAAAAGTGTCTTAAACTATGACTGAGAATTTTCTGATGGTTTCGTTTCAAAATACATTATACAAGAAAGAAAAAAAGATTGTCACAATAGATCAGAGAATACAAGTTAAAAAGAACCTCTTTTGCTTGTTCCTAATGTAATGCAGTTGTAATTGCAGTACAGTGTTTTGTACGATATACACCTGCGTGTTCTTTTATTATTGCTGGCTATATCCAGCTTTGAGAGCTGCTAAGAAATCTTTAATTAAATATTTTAAATACCTCATGTGCAGTGAGATCTCACAGCTGCAAAGGAACATTTTTTTGCATTGTTTTGCATTTCTGTCTGGTTTTACAATTCAATATTATTTCTCATTTCATCACTGAATTCTTTTAACATCCACCCACCACCACATATTAAAAATAAATAAATAAATGTAGATCTGTACGGTACTATCACTTTAGGGTGTTCTGTGCCTCTAACGTTCACGAATCCTGGTGATTATAATGTTTTCTAAAGCTTATGCGTTGAAAAGAAAAACCCAAATGGTTTGGTAGCCACAGTATGCCTGCAGTTTTAGCCTTGCATCATACAAAAACCAGATTGTTTACAGACAGGAGGTTTTTTTAATTCTTAAAACTACGGTATTGGGATCAGAGTTTGAATACACCAAGATACAAGCTTAGTACCTTAATAGCAATACTACAGAGATGTGGACTCCAGAGAATGATAGAAGGATGTTAAAGATCACATGAAATATCAGAACAAAGTGGTCTTAAATTGCTGGACTGAGGTTTGACAAAGGTAAGAATATTTTGAATGAAATTTAAATATCCTCTCTAGGAGTTCAAGTGTGGTAAATTTTTGCAAACAGTGTGGTATATGTATAAGTTATGTTAAAATTGGTGCATTAATTGTACAAGGGGTGAAAGCATCTTTTGATAGTGATATGGCTGCATTTTTTTCCAAACTAAATAGCCAGGAGTTCTGTATGTATGATTGGTGGGAGGTGGGCAGCAGCATGTAGGCTTGCAAAGTGGTCTCTAGATTAAAGATCCTAACTTGTATTGAATGGCATGGACAAGCTTGGGAGAAAGCTAGGCTTTGATTGCATTTTGGTATACTGGTCCAAATGTGCCAAAACTAAGGGTTATGTAGGACTTACAGTTCTTGCTTAAGGAGTGGAGAGCAACTATGGTCGGAAGAACTTTGCACAAATCCATCTTGTGTACTGATTGTACCTGTTCTTGAATCAGGAATCAAATCAAGAAATCAATTCTATAGGAAGGCTAAAAATACTTTTATTGAGACAGGCTGTGATAACTGAATAACTTAGGTAAATCTTTGTTGTGCTTGACCTCCTCCTCCCTTTCTCCCTCCTCCTCCCCCTCCTGGTGTCAAGGGAAATACAACGTTCTGGTTATTGCACTTCTGGCAGCCTCAACTATTGTTATTTAATGCTGTTGTAGTGTGTCTTTGAAGTTGTTTACCACAAGACCTGCCTTCTCCTTCTTATAGTTCAATTAATTAGCAAGGTTTCTTTCTGAGTCATCTCCAGAAATTATCTGGCTGTTCTGAACTTAGATGATGTTTTACCCTTTATTGCCTTGTCAACAGAGCTTGCATATCTTTATTAAAGTCCCCTTCCTTACTCTACATCCAGGTAACGTCTGGAAAGTGGACATAAAGAAAGAGAATGTTGAAGTTGCTTGAAACAGAATCAAAAGAATTATATTGCAGACTGCCAGAGAAGTGTGCGTTGTTACAGTATGGTGGAATATGAAAAAGGATGCTTTGAAGGAATGGTGAAGCAAAGAAAACTGTGAATGACTGTCAAAAAAAAAATCCCTATCATGTAGCAACAAGTGATGAAGAGATAAATATATTGTCTAATGTGTATATTAAGAAAAAAATGCAAAGAATGTAGTTAAAAAAAGCAAAGGATTCTTAAGATTGAAAGAGGTAGAGAAAATGCAGGATAATTTTGATCTAAATTTTAAAAAAAAACCAATGTGTGGGAAGTGGATGAAGCAGACCACAGGGGACCTCCAACAAAATGAGATAAATTAAGACAAATAAATGTGATGGGGGGGGGAAAGGATTAAAACTCATACAAGGAATGCTGGAAGGACTACATTTGTATAGAAATGATAGTGAAGTTGGAAGAGTGAAATCAAAGCAAAGGCTATAAATGTTGAAGTACCAGAATACACTGATGAAAAGAAAGCCATACAAACTATGAGAATATTGAAAGATATTAAAGTGAATGTAGAGAAATGTTAAAATGTAGATAATGTTTGCTTTTGGAATTGCTGTGTCACTTGTTTAACATGAGTGTGCAGATGGTCTTTGTGCTTCATGATGGGAAGAATGCTACCGGTATTATTGCACTATAGAAAGGGAAAGAGAGCAAGAATAAATTCAGAAATTACAGAAGAATTACTCTGTTACCTGTATCAGGGAAAGTGTCTGGCACACAATTCTGATTAAAAAGGTCCAAGAGGTGTCAGCAAAAAAAAGTAGAGAATACAATCACCTTTATGCCTGGCAGGGCATATAGAATCCAAATTTTTACTCTTTAGGTACCAGAAATGAGAATGGAAGACAGGAACTTTATTGTAGGTTGGCTAAATCAGAGAAAATATATGATTATATATGAATAGACTTGAATTATGATATGTTTCACGCAAACGTGGAGTTGAAGATTGATTGCTGAATGTGATAAAAGTGGCAAACAATGGATGTAAATCATGCTTATGAATCTATAAAATGCTTAGTGACCAATTCAACCCAGAGTAGGGAATAAAATGAAGAGGTGTTGTGTCCCCTTCATTCTTTAATATATTTATCAATAAATGAATAAGGATTAGAGGTGTGTTGTTTGGAAAGTAACTATATATGTGCTTTGATAAATAGTTAATCCTGTTATTATTTGATAAATTGGATTATTTCCACCAACTTTTAAGTAGATTGCACGATAGAACAATGGACATGAATATATAAAAGACAACAATAATTGTGAATGAGAGTGGACAATTGCAAAGTGTAATAAATCATGAAAAAGGAGAAGTATATGTATTTATGTTCTTGGTAAAATATATACTAAAGATGAAAACAGTGATGTAGAAATACTGATAGAAATGTAGGGGTTTTATATATAGTCTATTGTAAAAGAAATCAACATTTGTTGGAGATAGTGAAAATAGCTTTGTACAAGATTATGCTTCTGATCGCATGAATATTGTGGTTTGCTCATATAAAGAAATAGAATGAGAATTCTATATATAAAAAGCATTGAATCTATCAAGAGAAAACAGGAAAATAAAGAAAGTTGTGGCTTTGGACAGAATTGGTAAAATTCTCAAATGAGAGATGTGAGTTTAAAAAACAAAAGACAATATATGAAATAGCATAAGGATGGACTGTTAGGATAGAAAGGTACTATAAATAGTGTTGCTATGTTCCAGATATACTTCATTTCCCCCCTCCTTATTTCATGACTTTTTCTTACTATTTTTATTCCTGATTTTCAATTTACATAATGTTGGTTATCTATTAGCACAGGTGTGCATACAAGCAATGAGGTTCTTTTTTAAAAAAAAGATTTTATTGGTTTCCCCCCCCATACATTCAGTAATATTTTTTCAACAAGTGTGCTGTCTGAGTTTACATTCGCTAATACATATTTAATTCCTAATCCTTTGTTCTTTCCTCTAGCCATCGATAAAATAAGTCCCAAGTTTGGTAATATTCTGTTTCTTCTTTTTCTTTCAGTCTCATAGTCAGTCTATCCATCTCTGTGCATTCTAGTATTTTTTTAATTATTTCTTCATCTGATGGTATTCCTTCATTTTTCCAATATTGTGCAAATATAATTCTTGCCGCTGTTGTAACATGCAAAATCAAATATATGCTTTGTTTATCAGTCTTTTCTGGCATTATACCTAATAAAAAAAGTTCAGGTTTAAAATCTACATGTTCTCCCAACATCTTTTCTAGCTAAGCATGTATCTTTTCCCAATAACTCTTTATTTTGTCACATGTACACCAAACATGGTAATAAGTGCCTGACTTATGTTTACATTTCCAACATCTATCTGACATGTTTTTAAACATTTTTGCTAGTCTTGCTGGTGGCAAGTGCCATCTATAAAACATTTTATATAAATTTTCTTTGTCAGTTTATAATTTCTTTCCCATAAATTTTGCCATTTTTCTAGTTCTATATTGAAATTTCGCCCATCTTATCATTGTTTCTTTAACTTGTTCGCTTTCCATTTTCAAAGTTAATAAGAAATTATACATTTTCTTAATTAGTTTCTCATCAGAAGTTAACAATATCTTATCAAACACAGTTTGTTCCTTATAAAATCCGTACAGTTTAACATCTTTATCATATCATATCTAGCTTGCATTTGTAACTGTGCCCACCATGATAAATTGATACTCTGATTTTCCATTTCTTGTTTAGATTTTAAATTCCCTTCAGAGTTTAGAATATCTCTATATGTCCAGATTTTTTCAAAGTCCACTAAATTTGGGCATACAAATGCTTCCATTGTTGACAACCACCCTGGAATTTTCAAATATATTTTACATTTTATTTTTTCCATGTTGTTAATAATGCATTTCTCATATAGTGATTTTGAAAGTATTTATGAATTTTATTTTTTCCGTACCATAAAAAAGCATGCCACCCCAATTGTAAATCATGCCCCTCCAGATATAACAGCCTTTTGTTTCTAAGAGTTATCCATTCTTTTACCCATGTTAATGCAGATGCTTGATAATATAAAATCCACTCTGGTAAACCAAAACCTCTATTTTCTTTGGCATCTTGTAACATTTTCATCTTAATTCTAGCTTTCTTTCCTTGCCAAATAAATTTCAAAATTAATGAATTTAAATCTTAAAAAAAATTCTCAAGTTTTATAGGTATTGTTTGGAATAAAAATAAGATTTTTGGTAGTATATTCATTTTCACTGTAGCAATTCTTCCTAATATTGACAGTTACAAGTTTTTCAGTTTTTCTAAATCCACTCTTACTTGATTCAATAGTTTTATATAATTATCTTCTTTTATTGTTGAACATCTTGCTGTTAAATATATTCCCAGATATTTGACCTTTTTAACTATTTGCAATTCTATTTTTTCTGACATTTGGGGTTTTTTTGTTTATCTGTAAGATTTTTAACTATTACTTTGGTTTTTTCTCTGTTTATTTTCAGTCCTGCCATTTCTCCATATTGTTCTATCTTTCCCAGTAATTTAGGAATCATCTCCAAAGGTTCTTCTAAAATAAATACCAAATTATCAGCAAATGCTTGTAGTTTATATGTTTTACCTTTTATTTCTTGTCCTTTAATTTCTGTATCTTGTCTAATGTTTCTATTTAAAACTTCCAAGGTCAAAATAAATAACAATGGAGATAATGGACATCCTTGCCTTGTACCTTTTCTTATCTCAGGGTTCTCGGTATAATCTCCATTAACAATCACTTTCATTGTTTGTTTATTGTATATTGTTTTAATCATATATATAAAGTTCGGTCCATTAGTTTTAATTGCTGAATTATAAATTGCCAGGAAACATTATCAAATGCCTTTTGGGCATCTAGAAATATTAGTGCCAGTTGTTTTCCTGGGTGTAATTCATAATATTCCAGTATATCCATTATCAGTCTTAAATTATTTTTAATTTGTCTCTTTGGTAAAAAACCATTTTGGTCTGAATGTATAAATTCAGTTAATCTTTTCAGTCTCTCTGCCATTATTGAAGTAAAAATTTTATAATTCACATTTAGTAACAATATCGGTCTGTAATTTTTTATCTGTGTCAAATCTGAATCTTCTTTTGGTATTAAGGTAATATTTGCTTCTATGCATGTATTTGGGAGTTTAGCCTCCAACAAAAGTTCATTGCAAACATCTTTCAATGGTTCACTTAATATATCTTGTAAAGCCGTGGTTCTCAACCTTTTTAATGCCGCGACCCCAACTGGTTGTAAGTCGAGGACTACCCAACCGGTCGTAAGTTGAGGACTACCCAACCGGTCATAAGTCAAAGACCCCAACCGATCGTAAGTCAAGGACTTTCCCTGCCCAGGAGCGCTGCGCATGCGTGGTGCCGCCCCCTGCACTGGCCGAGGCGTAGCTGGCAAGGGGCAGCAATGGCACAGGGTGACCACCGGCTGGGCCACCAGTAGTTGCTCAGCAGGGAGGGGTGGAAACTTCCGGAGAGCTCGCCTTCGCTACAGACAACTTGCAGCACCGTTTGCAGACTGGGACTTTTGGCGGGCTCAGCAGGGCAGAGACAGCCTGGACAATTCCTATTGGCTTTTGAAAGCCAATAGAATTAGACTCTATTCAAGAGAGTCTATTCTATTGGCTTTCAAAAGCCAATAGAATAAGAGGGAGTAGCACAGCTAAGGAAAAGGGGGAAAAATGGCAGACTGCGTTGTTTGGCAACCCTCATGAAATAGTCGTTCGACCCCAAATGGGGTCGCGACCCACAGGTTGAGAACCACTGTTGTAAAGGTTTATATAACTCTGCCGGTAGTCCATCTGGCTCTGGTGTTTTCTCGTGGGTTTGTGGTTTTTTTTGTCTTCTTAGACAAATTTTTTTTCCCTCTAACATAGTCTTACAGGTTTCTGAAATTTTTGGAAGATTATTTTCTTCCAGATATTGAATCATTCTCTCTCTTGGAATTTCTTCTATATCATACAATAATTAATATTCTTTAATTATCTTTTTATTTCTTCATTTTTAAATTGCAGGCAAGCTTTTTCATCTACTAAATTATTTATCAGTTTCTTCTCCTTCTGTTTTTTAAGTTTATAAGCTAGACATCTTCCTGGTTTGTTTGTATTTTCAAAAAAGTTTTCTTTTGCTTTTTTTATTTGTTGTGCCAATTTTTCTGAATCCAACAAATTTAATTTGTATTTTATTGTTTCCATTTCTCTTTTCAAAATCTTCTTTTGCGGATTCATTTGCAGTTCTGATTCTAGTTTTTCAATTTTTTCTCTTAATAGTATATATTGCTGTCTTTTCTGTTTGTTTGTTTTTTTCCATGTATGTTATAACTATACCTCTAAAGTATGCTTTGGCTGTATCCCATACATTTTGTAATGTTGTATCTTCTTTTTTATTTTCTTTGAAGAAAAACTCCATTTCTTTTTTTGCTAATTCTATAAATTCTCTTTCTTTTAATATAGATTGGTTCAAAGTCCATCTTGACTTTTTTGGTATTCCTCTCTATGTCACTTTTAATGGGTTGTGATCTGCCCATGTACATGATTCTATCTCAATTTCCTGCATACTTGTCACTTCAGATGTCATCCAAATCATGTCAATTCTGGACCAGGATTTATGACTGTTTGAATAAAATGTGTATTGTGATTTTCCTGGATTGATTTCCCTCCAAACATCTTATACTCCAATTTCTTCTATCATGTTAAAAAAAGTTTTAGGTAATCTTTTTCTTCCACTTTTTCCTGTTTTGCTACTTTTATACTCCAATGTTCCTTCCACTATTGCATTGAAGTCTCCTACTAAGTAAATATTTTGATACTCCATTTCTGTTATTTTTCTATGGAGATTTTGATAAAATTCTTCCTGCATATTATTTGGTGCGTAAATTACTACCAAAAATATTTGTTTTTGATATATGTATATTTCTACCATCATAATTCTTCCTTCTTCATCTGAATAAATCATTTTAGAATCTATTGTTTCTTTAATATATATAGCTACACCTCTTTTTTTCTGTTGTGCTGATGCATGGTAAAGTTTCTCAATTTTGGGGTATTCCAACAGCTTGTAATATTGTGTTTTTATATGCGTTTCTTGCAAACAAATTTTATCTGTATTTAATTTCTGTAACTTTCTAAAAAATTTGTTTCTTTTTGATGGGGAGTTTAGTCCATTTATATTCACTGAAAAAATTCTGTTTTCTTTCTCCATTTCAATTATTTATATTTAGGTCTTGTCGATCTCATGGTCCTCTGTTCTCTGGCAGTTCCTTCACTCTCTTGGTCAAGTTTCTCTTTCTGTTCTACTGTTTGTATAGTTGCTTCTTCAGTTGTTTCTTCTGTTTGTTTCTGATCTTTTCTCTCCTCTTGTCAATATAGCACTCCTTCATCTAAGAATGCTCGATTTCTTTCATCAAAGTCTTCTGCTTTCCAAACTGAGTCCAATCAGTATCTTGTATTATTCCAGTTGATTAAGATCCCTTCTGGCATTAACCATCTGAAATTTATGCCTTTTACAATTAGCTTTGTAGTTAGAAAGTGATATTGTCTTTGGGTATCTCTTACTCTCTTGGGGATCTGCTTTAACACCAGATTTCTTTATTCTTGTATTGTAATGGCTCATCTCTAACTTTTCTCAGTATTTCATCTCTTGTTGTTTTCTTTATAAATCTTACATGAACTTCTCTGGGTAGTTTATATTTCCTTGTGTAGCTTGAATTCATACAAAATATTTAATCTATCTCCATTTGCATCTCTGCTCGGTCTGCTTTCAAAGCCTCTGCCAGAAGATCAATAATCACAACTGCTATATTTTCTTCTCTATCTTCAGGAATGTTTTGAAATCTTAAATAGCATTCTGCTTTCTCCATTTCTAAGATCGCCAGCACTTCTTCTAGATTTTGATTTGCTTGTTCTAATTTTTCATTTTCTTGTATTAGTACTTCCATTTTTTTGTCAATATCGTCTGATTTATTTTCCATTTTCTGAATTCTTTGTTCATTTTTAACAATTATTTGTTGGTGGACTTCAAATGGGGTCCTGAATGTCTCACCAAAGTAATATTCTGATGGCAGCACTGTAAAGGAGCAAAACAAATTCCTTTTAGAGTAGCACATACATCACCAATCCCTAAAATGGATAAACATTATTTATTTTTCATACCTGGAATCTTATTAGAAAAGCCTGCTTTGAATATACCAATTCACAAAATAGTCATTCCTTCTATCTCACACTGCACTGAGAATGAGCCTAACCTGCTGCCAGAATATTTTATGATACAAGAGCAGTGAAAAATTCTTTTCTGTAAATTGTCCTCACAAAGGTAATTACAAAATATCTGAGATAATATCTATTTCCATAGCACTAATATTATAAGGTCCATTTCCTTATGCTTCTTGATTGGACCTTCAGCAGAGTTTTTAGGTTTTGAATTAGTATCATTGCAGGAATCAGTTGTCTTTACACATTTGTGCAGCTTTCAACTTCTCATCTAACAAACATCCACTTTATGTGGGTGTGCAATGTACTTGTATGATTTTCTAATGTCTGCCTAACACAGGGATGCTTAACTAATGCCCGTTAGAATATCCTCTGGACCTTCTTCCTCCTGGCTTGTTTTCTTTGCTATGCAAAGAATTTATACTCCTACTCTTCAGTTTCAAAGGGTTTCTAGAGCAGTTCCCAGAAAAATGAGAACCAGATAACCCCATTTCCATACTTAAAATCTAAAAAATGCATGATACCAAAGGAAAGAGGATTAAAAGGGGAAAACTGAGACATGAGTCCTTTCTGTTTTGTGAGAATTAATAGCATCCAACTATAATTTCTAACGGTGATGGAAATTGGTTGTTTAGACAGGCACAGATAACCCCTGGAGCAGGTTATCAAAATTCCTTGCAATGCAGGGGTTTTGACAACCTCTTCAAAAGAGAGAAGCCCCCTCTCCAATGTTAAAAACAGCAACAAATATAGTTGGCTATTTGTCACTGTCTACCTGTTATTTTTCTTCTCTTTGTCCCAGGGCCATTTGTTCTGATGATTTATGTAAAATGGAATCAGTATAGTTGGCAATTGCACACTTTGGCCTCATCCTAGTAATGGAGTAGGAAATGGGATATCATCTGAGAAGGTTTTTGATGCAGAATCCATAGAGTGGCCTTTCATTTTCCCACAGAAAGGAGCCAATGCCGAGTTCAGCAAATGCTTTGCACAAGATCCAGTTCTACAAGCCGCGAATAAGTCTTCACCCAATGGAAGTAGATTGCTTGTTGCCCTGTTTAGATTCTGATTTACATTACTGCAGTTCAGTCCTCTACATCCCTACTCTGAAGCCAGTAGAACTTGCTCTGAAGTAATTATATATTGTAGGGGTCTTCAAACTTGGCCCTTTTATGACTTGTGGACTTCAACTCCCAGAATTCCTCAGCCAGGCATGCTGATACATTGGATTTCAGCATTAGACAAATGCAGCTGACAAATGATGGAGGATTTTGTGGAATAACTTGCTTATTGTTCTTATGCTGAGGTCTTGTTTATTTTTTTTAGTGAAGTCTTGAAGGTTTGGTGGTTGGTCTGCCAGAGACAGTGTATGGCACTTCTCACTCTGCCTTTGTGTCACTTTTCTAACACAGAAGCCACAGCTGTTGCCCAATGGCATAATGTAAAATAGATCTCAACATCCCTCATTAATCAAAACACACAATGTACCTTGCGACTAATCCAGGTGACAGATGATTAGCAAATTGATATTTTCCTTCTCCTTTTGAAGGGATAAAGCATGTTTGTCTGGATTTGTCTTTCACTCCTCCGTGGAATTGTGTAGCAATAAAGCAGCAGCTGAGATTCAAAGTGCTATGCTTTCAGAAGGATCAGACCCAGATGTCTTTGTAGAAAAAGAGAGCAATTGGTTGCACTAGAGTAGTAAAGGGAAGAGGGAAAATAAAACAAATGGTGCTTCTTGTGACCTTGGAAATTATTTGATTTCAAACATAGGTGGGAGAAGAAACAGAGTGGCAAAGCATGCGGGATTGAGAGTGGCAGTGGAAATGTTTCCTTGCAAAGGATAACTAAAAAGAAGCAACTGCTTTCCAGGTTTAACTAAAAGAAGGGGACAGACAGAATCCTTTTGATCCTCTTAACTGCTCTTGTTAAAAATTTGTTATAAGTTTTTTCTTAAACAACCAACAGCAAAAGGGCAAGTATGGCAATGACAAAGTGACATAACAAAAGAAGCAAGTTTCAGGTTATTTTGTTCCTCATTTGAGGAGGAGGTAATTAGTGTTTTGTTTTATTAAAAGATAAACAGATTCATTACATATAACAATGCATCAGGCCTTATTTACATTAGTTCTTATTTTTCAAAGAAACTCATAGAAAATCACATTGTCATTTCTTAAATTTCAATAATTACAAAAAAAGAAAAAAAGAAAATTTGGTAATCACATGTCTCCCATAGTTTTTTGTTCCTCATCTTACCATGCTCTTAATTTTATTCATATATTGCATAAGTGATGTGTAGTAGTTTATACTAAACCTGCCTTCAAAATTCTTCATTTCAAAGAATTTGCAAAGGATTTTTATTTCTCTTTGCTGGAAAGTGAGCAGAATATTCCCTAAACAGTATGGACGGGTTGAGAATATTGGGAGAAAGTTTAATGCATGAAGCAGAGATCTATATATTTAAGGATACTGTCTAGATTTAATAGATATATCTTTGGAACATCTGAAGTGAGCACATAATACTAAAGTATTATTGAGCATGGAAAATATGTTTGCAATATTAATTTAGTCTGATTAATATAGTCTGGATTCGTAGCTGACTGACTGGCCATACTCAATATGTGGTCCTCAATGGAACTGCATCTATATGGAGGGAAGTGTGTACGTAGTAGGGTGCCCCAGGGCTCTTTTCTGGGCCCAGTGCTCTTCAACATCTTCATCAATGATTTGGATGATGGAATACATAAGGAACTCATCAAATTTGCAGACAACAGCAAGCTGGCAGGAATAGCCAGCACTCCAGAAGATAGGCTTAAGATACAGGAGGCTTAAACACTTCTTTGTGCAACTGGATTCTTGATTTACTTACCAACAGGCCTCAATATGTGCGACTTGGAACAAATACCTCTAATACCATTTTCTTGAGCACAGGTTCTCCTCAGGGCTGCATCTTAAGTCCGCTGCTGTTCACTCTGTTGACCCATGACTGTTGTGCTAGGTTTGCCACCAACCATATTGTGAAGTTTGCAGATGATACAACAGTAGTGGGCCTTATTTAGGATGACAAGGTAGAAGCTTACCGCAAGGAGGTTGAGGGGTTGGTGAACTGGTGTAAAGAAAACAGCCTAGTTTTAAATACCGGAAAAACCAAAGAGATCATTGTTGATTTCAGAAAAGGCAGGCACAGCCACACTTATCTATGCATAAATGATTCACCTGTGGAGATGGTTACCAGTATCAAATTCCTGGGTGTGCAGCTAATGCGTAGGCTGGCTTGGTCGCTCAACAGTGAGAAACTGGTGAAGAGGGCACAGCAGCGCCTGCATTTCCTGTGTCGCATGAGAAAAGCACATCTTCTTTCTCCTATCCTTACCACTTTCTACAGGGGGACGATTGAGAGCATCCTGTCATACAGCATCACAGCCTGGTTTGGAAGCATCACTGCTTCAGACAGGAAGGCAGTGCAGAGAGTGGTGAGGATGACCGAAAAGATCATGAGCAGTTCCCTCCCTTCCATCCAGGATATAGCACAGAAGCATTGCTTGAGCAGAGTCCATAAGATTATCTGGGACACTACACATCCTCTTCACAACCTGTTTTCCCTGTTACCTTCTGGGAGGAGGCTTCGTGGTATCCGTAGCAGTACATCCAGATTCAGCCATAGTTTCACTCCATACAGCATTAACCTTGTGAACTCTTAAGCTTCCTCCTTCCATTATATATTCAAGATGGACAGTATTTAATATTTATTTGTTATGTATATATAAGGGTGTGGGTCTATACATATGTTGTACATAGTATGTTTTAGGTGTGTGTAATGTATGTCACTTTGAGAGTGGGCAACTAAATTTCATTTTTGATGTGTGCCGCAGTAAAAAAAATTACAATAAAGGTTATCTTATCTTATCTTATCTTGACAAACCTGAACATTGAGCGCTAACTAACAAAATGAAATTCAGTGGTGGAAAAAGTAAGGTTCTACATTTAGGCAAGAAAAACCAAATGCACAGGTATAGTATAGGGCAGCGGTTCTCAACCTGTGGGTCGCGACCCCATTTGGGGTCGAACGACCATTTCACGGGGGTCGCCAAACAACGCAGTCCGCCATTTTTTCCCCCTTTTCCCCTCGGCTGGCGCAGGGGGCAGCACCGTGCATGCGCAGGGTAGCACCGCGCATGCGTGATGCGGGCCGTCGCACATGCGCCACGCATGCGCGATGTGGGCCGTCGCACCACACATGTGCAATGCGGGCCATCACACACACCGCGCATGCGCAATGCAGGCCGTCGCGCACGCGCCGCGCATGCGCAATGCGGGCCATCGTACCGTGCATGCACGGTGCAGGTCGGGGTCACGGCCTGAAAAAGGTTGAGAACCGCTGGTATAGGGGATATCTTGCTCAATAGTAGTAACTGCGAGTCCTAGTGGAAAATCACTTAAATATGAGCCAGCAGTGTGCTGCAGCTGCCAAAAAGGCCAACACAGTGCTAGGCTGCATTAACAGAGAAATAGAATCAAGATCATGTGAAGTATTAATACCACTTTACAATGCCTTGGTAAGGCCACGCTTGGAATACTGCATCCAGTTTTGGTCACCACGATGTAAAAAAGATGTTGAGACGCTAGAAAGAGTACAGAGAAGAGCAACAAAGATGGTTAGGGGACTGGAGGCTAAAGCATATAAGGAACTGTTGCTGGAATTGGGTATGTCTAGTTTAATGAAGAGAAGGACGAGGGGGGACATGATAGCAATGTTCCAATATCTCGGGCTGCCACAAAGAAGAGGGAGTCAAGCTATTTTCCAAAGCGCCTGAAGGCAGGACAAGAAGCAATGGATGGAAAGTAATCAAGGAGAGAAGCAACCTAGAACTAAGAAGACATTTCCTGACAGTTAGAACAATTAACCAGTGGAACAGCCTGCCTCCAGAAGCAGTGAATGCTCCAACACTGGAAGTTTTTAAGAAGAGACTGGACGGCCATTTGTCCGAAATGGTATAAGGTTTCCTGACTGAGCAGGGGGCTGGACTAGATGACCTCCAATGTCCCTTCCAACATTATTATTATTATTATTATTATTATTATTATTATTATTATTATTATTATTATTATTATTATTATTATTATTATTTCTTTATAGAATAATGTAGAAGAACCAGCCTTGAAACAGAGGGAAAGGTTAACAAAGAATATATATAGCAGATAATCTTATCTCTGATTTTAAAGTGAGAAACGGTAGCACAGAGAAACTGAGGATAAATTGAGGGGTCACACTCATTATACTATAGTGTCATCCTTGTATTGTAGCATTGTTGATTCATCATTTTGAAAACAAGCGCATGTTGGCAAGGTATTTTGTGTATATTCCACGTCCATTATATTCTGTGATATGTTTATGTACAGCAAGTTAAATGAGTTTGATTTGGTGGGATGCTAATTCATAGAAACTACTATTAGAAGCCACTTCTTGGTTATTTCCTTTCAGAAAGATTAAAAACTTCCTGGAGATTTAACACATTGTTCTGTTTCTCGGGAATCAGTTCCAAGCAGAGATGTCAAATATTTAGGCTTCAGAAATTCACTATGGCATAGTGAATCAAGAGGTTTTCCCTGTCAGGATGCTCAGATACCCTGAACTTGTTCAGCATATTCAGAAAAAGGAAATCAGAAACAAGACACTATATGTGTAAAATTGACCCAGCCTTGTTCACACTTAGTTGATAATTGTCAAATGGACATAACTATAACACAAACAAAAACAAAAAAGGGAGTTGTTGGGGAAAGTGACAGACATTTTTATGGGAACTTCCCAAAATCCCTATTAAGATCCAGTGAGAATAGGCCCCAAACTATTAAATGTCAGATCCCAAGTCAGCCATCAATTTGAAGTTGTCAGGGAGAAGTAAGGTCAAGGTTAATCTGTATGAACCAAAATCTAGAAAGATCACAACTTTCGCACTGTCCAAATCAGATAAATCCAAAGGATTCCCAAAATATTTCAAAACAGGTAGGGGAAGGGCCAAGAAAACATTCTGAAAAATTGGAGGAACAAAGATAAACACCATAAATTGTCAGCTGACCAATATAAGCCTTGGTCATTTACATACTCTCTCCCATAATCGCTTTCTCTTCTTTTGTTGCTTTGTTTTGTTGTTTTAACTATATTGATGGGCATGGAATGATCTTTCTTTTCAGCCATTAATACATAATATATAATTAGCCGTGGTGGCACAGTGGTTAGGATGCAGTATTGCAGGCTAATTCTACTGACTGCCAGCAATTCAATTCTCACCAGCTCAAGGTTCACTTAGCCTTGAATCCTTCCGAGGTCGGTGAAATGAGGACCCAGATTGTTGGGGGCAATATGCTGACTCTTTAAACTACTTAGAGAGGACTGTAAAGCACTGTGAAGCGATGTATAAGTCTAAGTGGTATTGCTATTGCTATAATCAATCCTTCTCGTTCATGATGGATTAAATGGTTACTGATCATATGTTATTATTTCCATAATTGGCCTCAAGCTGGAGTAAATTTTCCACTGCAAAATCTTCATCGATATTTTCCTGGCTCTCCAGGCTGATTAAGAAGAAAGCTGATTATTTGTTTTTGTTTAAATCTTTGTGAAGCTAGAAACTTTCACCCTTGATAGGATAATAAATGTCACCAGTAGAGTAATGAAGGAAAACTCCTTAGAGATGCAGTCACCAGTCTGTGTTAGATGAAAATTAACTGTGTCTCATTGTGGCAATTAGAAAGGTTGCTGTATAAAATTGTCTTTTGTATACATTGTGCATCCTCTCTAGTAGCCAGTGATCTTTGGAAGTCTAAGGTCAATACATTAGTTCAGGTAAAACTGAGAAAAATAATATGTGGAGGAACTTGCATAAATAAGATATATTGAACTACCACTCAACACCCAAGAAAATGGCACAAAGATTAGAATTTATATAGTTTGTTTGGAATCTTACAGGTTGCATTTTATAATTGCTACCGATTATGTGATCCATCCAAGTGCCAAAACTGGCCAGCAGATATCAGAAGATCCTGCATCACTTTGCAAATCTCTAAACTAGCGTTTAGCCCTTCAGATGCATTAGGATTATGATTTCCAGAATCTTACCAGTAAAATGGAGAAAACTGATCATAGATCTTGCTTGATCAGAATTAATAATGGGAGAAACAGAATGTTTTTCATTTTTTGTACTTTGTTGAAAGTAATATTTAAGGTTGGAATGAAAGAGAAAGACATCTCCTAAAATTCTTCAAGACCTGCAGTGCTGATCTGAGGGAGGGGATATTTTCAGCAATTCTCTTTCCCTAGCTCAGGATTCCGCAACCTTGACAACTTTAAGACTTGTGGACTTCAGCTCCCAGACTTCCTCAGCCAGCTTAAAGTTGTCAAGGCTGCAGACACCTGCTCTAGCCAACTCTTTGATTGGTTGATTAATCAGGATTTATCATCAGTAAAACAGTGCCTCCTATCAATAGCAGTTGGTTCTCCTTTTGCTGCAGTTCTTTCCAAATAGTAAAAATGGGAATGCCTTTCATAGCAACAATAATATTTCTCCTTCACATCACTGTTCTTTTGGATCAGCACTAGAGATGCAAGAGATAATAAAGTAAGAAATAATGAAGTAGTAGAGGTGCAAGAAAAGTGATAATATCATTTTAATACTGCACTAATGAGGTCACACTTGCAATACTGCGTACAGCTCTGGTCAACACAATAAAAAAAAGCTGCTGGGACTCTAGAAAGCATTGCAGAGAAGAGCAACAAAGATGATAAAGGGTCTGGAGGCTAAATCCTATGATGAACAGTTGAGGGAGCTAGGCATGTCTAGCCTGTCAAACAGAAGTATTAGAGGGACATGATAACTGTCTTCCAGTACTTGAAGGGCTGCCACAGAGAAGAGAGAATTGGATTAGCCTCCAAAGTACCAAAGGGCAGGGCAGAAAGTAATAAGTGGAAGCTTGTTAAAGAGAGAGCCAAACTAGAAGTAAGGAGAAATTTTCTGACTGTGAGAACAATTAATGAATAGAATAGCTTGCCTCTTGGAGTTGTGGGTACTCCATCACTGGAGGTATTCAAAAAATAGACTGGGCAACCATTTGACTGAGGTGGTATATAAGGTCTCCTGCCTTGAGCAGGGGCATGGACTAGAAGATCTCCAAGGTCCCTTCCAGCCCTATGGTTCTATTTTCTAAGTAAGCAGCTGGTATGCCACAAGCTGTAATAATTCTGCTATTTCCTCTTTAACACTTAATATACTTTTGGGGATGGGAGTTAATAGCTGCTTTATATTGAACCACACAATCTTGCTTGGTACAAACTGTTCTGACTGGAAACAGTTCTTCAACACTGCAAGCTGAGAACACTCCACCACACAGCCTTTTTAACCAGAAGTAACAAGTGATGGAACAAGTGACCTTGAAGATGTGCTCCACTTCTGAACTCCGACTATTTCTGAGTGATCTCTCCTCCTGAAAATACTCTCCTAAGTTCTTGAATAATGTTCTAATCCTATCTTTCCCCTTGAAAACTCTTCTAATACTGCAGCAAGCAACATACAACCTTTTGTGACATGTTCAAAATATTACGTTGCTAATGATATTATTTAAATATTCAGCAATCATTCTAAGTAACAGGTTTCTGCTCTTTAAAGTTTTTTAGCCTGCCCTCATACTATATAGCACTTTGTTTTGTCAGTTTCTTGGCATTGTTTTCAGGTGTTTGGTGCTACCAAATATCATAGTGTAATTCAAACAAGATGGTTTGTGAAAATACAAGGCTGCCTTACATTAAAACCATCAGCCCATTAAAATATGCACTTTCCATATTGGGGTTGCAGGACATTTCATTCAACCATACAGGAGTCTTCCACAGCCCTGCTTATACTTGCTGACAATTGAACCCAGACCCTTTTCTGCCGATGTAGCATTCCTGGGCTCTTCTGTGTGCTTTGATGAAAGGAAGAAAGACTAAATTTTGTATTCAAAAAGGGGAAACCAAAAGTTCTTGTACAGCCAAATTTTTTTGGGAGCCTTGTCACCATGTATTCTGGGATATGATCCAGGAAGCTTCATGGGCAGAAGCATCCCCATGTGCCACCTTAATCCGGGCAAACATAAGAACAGAATACAACAATCATAAATATTGAGAATGATTGTTAATGGAATGCTACCAGGTGATGATTTATTACTGTTCTGCCATGAGATAAACAAAACATCTGAAAGCCGCCTAAAATAACAACTCAGAGAATATAAACAGTGGGTTTTATAATTAAATGCCAGAAACTCCAGGCACTCGGATTTACTTCTTTCTTGGTGCCAGGTGCAAAGCTTGTATTGCTGGATGCTTCTTGCATCCAATCAGGAAAATAGGACAGCTGGCAGGTCTAGAGGACTTGAGCAGATGGCTCCTAGAAACCTGGTTGGTGAGTTCACCCTTTTCTTCCCAGTAATCACCGCATGCGTCCTCGCTGCAGGTCCTGCTGTATAGCCTTGTGCAGCATCAGTCTGTGAAGCTTTATGCTGCCTTGGTTACCTATCGCTATTGTTTCAAAAGCTTGCCAGATCATAATAGGAATCCTGTTGAGAACTTACAATTGGAAAAGGAGAAGAAAAGATTGTCCTACCAGATGTTGTCTGTTGGCACCAAGTAGATTCATCCATCCCAATCCTATATTTTGTTGGTTTGTTTGTTTGGTGTCAGCATCTTTACAAATGAGGAGAGAGTATAGTGATGGTGCAACTGCATGGAAATTAATAGAGAAATTCGGTGAATGAACAAAGTACTCCCCCCCCCCATGCTTGCTCTCAAATCTATCATGTGAGTGAATAATATAGTTCTCTGTGGAGCATTAGATGAAATGGACAAGATGGTATGATGAAAATAAGAGAAAAAGCTTCTCTCTCTCTCTCTCTCTCTCTCTCTCTCTCTCTCTCTCTCTCTCTCTCTCTCTCTCTCTCCCTTCCTCCCCCCTCCCTCCCCTCTCTCTCTTTCTTCTCTCTCAGCATTCCCTGCCCAGACATGTATGAAAATGGACTGGGGAGGAAAATAAATTTGCTTAAAGATTTCTATCAACATTGTATAACCCCAGCATTTTCTCATATTTTTGTGACTGGGATCAGTGACTGATTCCTAGATAGTCTTACACTCCATCATTTCTGTTGAGCCTAACATCTTGTTCCCAGTCAAATTTCTTAGAAAGCTCGTAAGGGATGCCTTTGCTTTTTTGTCTCCTGCATGCATGGCATTTGCAAGTCTTCTTTCACAACTTGGGAAGTAGGAAGAAAGGGAGAAGATGCAAATAATTCATCTACTTGGCATAAAGCAACCCAGACAGGGATGAGTCAGATTATTTTTCTCTGTCATTTTGTTACTGTTTCCTCATGATTTAAGTTCTGCTCTGAGCATTTGTTCCTTCTCAAATCAGAAGAACCTGAATGTTGAAAAAGCAGCAGCTCTTGATGTTTACATCTGATTGCCAGATATTTTTGGCAGAGTCTCTGAATTTCTCTTTAGTGCTGTTCCAGTGGGATCGTATAAGGTAAACAAGTGCTGTCTCTCAGATGTGACTATCAGACAACAACTTCAGGTTACTGCAGAGGAGGTGTGAGTGATGTACAACTCTCTTTTCTGTTTGTACTTTCAGATAAAAATATAAATCTCGGCAGTAGAATGCATGCTCGACACAGTCGAAACTCTTTTGTAGATTTTAATCCTTCGGGTTTTATCAGACTCCCAAGTTTGCAAAATAAAACTTAAGGCTGCCAGGTTTACACACATCCCGCAGAAAAAAATCAGCTAGTGGTAGGAATTATACACTTCCTTCATCAGGGTTTTGACTGCTGCAATGGATCTCCACTAAAGTGAAGTCCAACAGCCCCTCAATGGAGGATAAATAAATCAAACTGAAAAAGGAGACACCTAGCCTTTCATATATGTGGCTGCAGTGCATGCATAAGATGTGCCTGATTACTGTACTTACCTGAATTTGCTCCCTGCCTGTCTCTGAACTTTTCTTCTGAGCCACGGAAAGTGCAAATAAGCTTGTGGCTAAGTTATCTTTCCTTATTTATGAACCATGACCCCAAAACTCTCTTCTAGATGCCTCCACCATATGAAGAGAAGCAGGTGGTTTAAAAGAGGGAATTTTCAGCATGGGCACCCAACTCTAGAAGGAAATCCCCAGAGATTTTCCAAGCTCCTATATTTTTGCTTTCAATTTTTGCTTTCAAATGGTTATTTGTCTTTTGTTCCAAGCTTTCTGGGTCCTTTTACTGCTTGTATGTTCTTGAACTTTTATTTTTGCTATTTTTATTGGCAACTGTAGTTTTTATTTATTTACATGGATTTATGTACTCTCTGATACCCAAGGCTCTGGGTGATTTATTATAAAAGGAAAATATATATGTGAGACATGGGCTCAATAAAAATGGCTCGCCAAATGCCCTATAGTCATAGTCAGAATGCTAAAGATCAATCTTCAAACACCTGCTGAAATAAATCATTTTCGTGGCTCTTCCAAAAGGAAATAGGAAGAAGGGCTTGTGCATTTCAAGTGATAGGGTGTTCCTTAGCAAATGAGCCATTAGAGAGAAGGATTGTCTTTGGGTCCATGTCCCTTTGATCTCATAGGTTCAGATTCATAGGCAACCTTGCTTGCCTTGATATGCTAGGCAAATTCCACCTGGAAGAAATTGTCCTAATATATTCTGGAACCAACCATATAGTGTTGTATAGGTCAAAATGAACATTTTGAATTAGACTTGGAAATGTATAGTTAACCAACGCAATGACCAGCAAATTGCTAACCTAGTATAAAGGCAGCTTTTATCCACTTACATCCTGGCCACTGCACTTGTAACAACTGCAGTTTCTAGGTAGTCCTCAGAACATGAATCACTATCCCGGTGGCCACTCAGGCCACAAAATCCATAGCCACTCAGTCTTGCAATAGCTGCATCTTGTTATTCTCCATCCAGACTTTGACATCTTCCATGCATCAGGATAATGCATAGCAACGCTTAGTTCTCCAAGGGTAGAGATATATAATTGGGTGTCATCAGCATACTAATGTTGCTGCAACCCATGGCAATGGATGAGCTCACCCAGCAGCCTAATGTAAATGTTAAAGAGGAAAAGAGAGAGCACCAAGTTCTATAGTAGTCCACACAGGTCAAGGGTGGGATCTCTCCTCCCCTTCATCATCACGGACTGGAATCAGCCCTGAAGGAAGGAGCCTTCATGGTTACCAAGTACTAATCTGGGACATACTTTTTGACTGCTGTTGTTTTTTTTTTTACTGTTGGTAGTCAGTCCTAAAAGTCTGAATTCACTCCTTCAATATTTGTATTGTCAGTTCTAAGACTGCTTACTGATACGTATCTGTTATCATTAGTTGGATCTTCTTTATATTTAATCTTAATCCTATTTTTCCATTATGTTCCTTGACTTTCATTATAAAGCTTCCAGATCACTTACATTTTCAGCTAGCAGAGGAATAACCATCAACAGAGCAAGATATTGATGTTTCTTCCTCCAATTTTAACAAAAGCTAATTTTCTTCCAATCCAGCCTGCTTCAATATATATTCAGCATGTAGGTTGAATAAATTAGGAGAGATTATACACCCTTACCTCATTCCTTTGGTGATCAGGAGCCAGTCTGTTTTACCACATTCTGTCGGTCTATGGATTCTTGTTTTATTTATAAGATTTGCATGAAAACAATGAAATGTTCTGAGATTCCTCTTTCCTTAAGGATATTCTATAGCTTGACCAGGTGCCACAATCAAGTCCAAATCATCCCTTTTTTTCTACCATGGTTCCAATCTATTTTAGCCCATCTCCCTTCCTGCTACACTGGACATTAAAATACAGCACATGTCATGTGTACTTTGAATCTAGGATTAGGGTATCATTTGTTCTTTAGTCACTGATTCTTGTTTTTTTATTTTTTCTCATTGCAAATAAATTGTGCAAGAGATTGAATTGCACTGAGGTTAACACCCAAAGTATCAGAAATCAATTCACAGGTCACAGATAAATACTGGCATACAGAACGAAACAGCTGCTAGATAGGTTGCAAGAGAATGAACACACTAGTTCAAATTATGAGTAAGAGTAACATCTGCTCTAGAAACAGTAAGTGGAATCTATAGGAAATGCTTTCAGTGAAAATAAAGTGTCTTATTCAGCACATGTTCAATACTGGTAGCTGTGAAGCAAAAGTGGAAGGAGGTTATCCATGCCCCCTTTTTCATTCACATGCCACAATCAACCAGCATGTATTGCAATGTGTTTTCTATTCTGTGCCCATCTATCTAGAGGTCTTGATATTTTCCTTGTGTTTACAAAAGAGGAGGCCAGTTTAATGTAATGGTCAAGGAGCTGGAATAGGAACAGCGAAATCCAGGGGTTGTCTGCCTGCCTGCTTATTTGTCTATCTATCATCTATTTTTAAAAGACATACAAGAGTAAAAAAAAGGAAAAATAAAAAAATCAGATATAATTTTAATAAGTCACAGTAAGTGGGCAGAGAAATTGCAAAAGTTGTATAGCTGATGCTCAGTATATCACTGATAAAGTTTTATAGCAAAACCCATTGAGAAAAAAAGATTTAAAATTTATTTTATGATCTCTGAGTGGGAGATACTGGTTCTATTCCATCCCATCTGCGGAACGACTTTGGACTGGTCAAGCCAACTAACCTCACAGGTGAAGAAAAATGCAGGAGGGCCTGGTACACATGCCATCTTCAGTTTCTGAATAAAAGCAGGATTCAAAGATAAGATTTGGGTTTGGCTAGTTTAAAGAAAAGAGGAAATAGGGTGACATGATAGCGGTATTCCAGTATTTGAGGGGCTGCCACAAACAAGAGGGCATCAAATTATTCTCCAAAGGATCAGAGGGCATTACAAGAAACAATGGTTGGAAACTGACCAAAGAGAGAAGCAACCTGGAATTAAGGAGAAACTTCCTAATAGTGAGGACAATTAACCAGTGGAACAGCCTGCCCCCCAAAATTGTGGGTGCTTCATCATTGGAGGTTTTTAAGAATAGACTAGACTAGACATTCACTTGTCTGAAATGGTATAGGCTCTCCTAGAAGACCTCCAAGGTCCATTCCAGCTCCTATTCTATTCTGTTCTGTTCTGTTCCATTGTACTCTACTCTACCCTTCTCTACTTTACTCTACTCTACTCTAGTTAGCTAGTTTATCCACATATCATCTCTTCTTCCTCCTTCTCCTTCCCCCTCTCTCCTCCTCCTCCTCCTCTTTCCCTCCCTCCCTCTCCCTTTATCTCCCTTTCTCTCTTTCTCTCTCTCTTGGATTTATAATAATAAGGATCTGCACTGGAGAATTAGTTCATTGGCTACTATTAGCATACTAGCATAAGAGCAAGAACATGGAGTTCTTTAAATGTTGCTGAATTGCAATTTGCAGCATCTCTCACTGTTGCCTGTTTTACTGGGAAATGCAATTCAGGCACATGGTGACACAGATTCCTTTCCATTGTATATACTGTAGTTGTAAATATTTGTCTTCAGTAGTGGTTTAAGAATTTGCTAGCTTGGATACTTGCCTTTTAAACCCAGAATGAAGTGGGAAAAGGGTAGCTTCCCTTAGCTGGACTCTTGTCACAACAGCCAAAGTATTTTGTACTTGGCACTGTTTTGTGCTAATTCCTTCCTTAACTCTTAATTCCGAAAACTCCCACTCCCTCCTTTTTTAAAGACAGACATTTTCCTGATTAGTTACACACTGTTGCATGTAGTTTGGACATTATGTTGAATTAAATAATCTTAATTATAGCTTAAAATAAACTGTTGGTTTTAATACTGGTGAAAAACAACTTTTTTCCGCGATGCTGCTTTTTATGAACGTGCCCATTCCTTTCAGTAGCAGAAACCCTATAAACATTATACATTATGGTAATAATAGGAATGTAGAATGCCCTGCCTTGGGCATAAAGGTATTTTATACCTTTCAGTTTCCTTTTATTTTAATGTATATATACATCAAGCAAAGGGCTCATTAGAAAGCTCGCTGTAGAGGTCAAGTACATGTAAAGGCCAAACATATCCAAGAGATGCTGAGTTTCCAGGAAAGCTGAGACATACTGGAAGAGTTTGAACAATAAATGCTTTTATTGCCTTTTAAAAGCTGCACCTCTACTTAATTGTAACATGGGTTTTTCTTAATAATATCTTTTAAGCCATCCTTCCTTCCTTCCTTCCTTCCTTCCCTCCTTCCTTCCTTCCTTCCTTCCTTCCTTCCTTCCTTCTTTCCTTCCTTTTTTCCCTCCCTCCCTCTCTTTCTTTCTGTCTTTCTTTCTTTCTTTCTTTCTTTCTCTTTCTCTTTCTCTTTCTCTTTCTCTTTCTCTTTCTCTTTCTCTTTCTCTTTCTCTTTCTCTTTCTCTTTCTCTTTCTCTTTCTCTTTCTCTTTCTCTTTCTCTTTCTCTTTCTCTTTCCTTCCTTCCTTCCTTCCTTCTTTCTTTCTTTCTCTTTCTCTTTCCTTCCTTCCTTCCTTCCTTCTTTCTTTCTTTCTTTCTTTCCTTCCCTTTTGAAAGTCAGAAACATAAGCTGCTCCAAAAGAATATAAAATGTTTGCTACTTACCGGTAGCAAACGCTGTTCTGCCAATTACCATGCCAATGTTTTGGGTAACATCATAAAGTTGGAAGAGTCCCAAGTCCCATTTCTGCTCAGTGCAGGAATCCAAATTAAAGCATCCCTGAAAGATATCTATTAAGCCACCACTTAAATATATCCAGCTAAGGAGAACCCACCTACTTATGTAGTATATTTGAGGATCAAACTGTTCTTGATTACTAAGAAAGTTTCTCTAATGTTCATTAGGAACCTGCCTTACTAAACTTAAATCCATTGGATTGGATGGCTCAGGATGGCTGCCTAATCTTCATGGGGGCAGGAGGAATAGTTAAAGTTGCGTAATGGAGTAAAATAAAATAGAGTATGAATAAAATTTGTTTTAAAAAGTAACAATAAAAGATAAAGCTTCAGATTGTTTTGTTAGCTCATCAGCACCCTCTTCCCTCCCAAATCCATTATTTTTTGTCCTGCCCTCTAGAAAAATAACACTTCTTGAACTTCTGTGTTATATCCTTTCAGGAATTTGAAGAGATAAGGGTGTTATCACATTATGGCTCAGACTTTTTTCCTCAAGGTTAAACTTGAAAAATTCATTTAATCTCGCTTGAAAAATCCTCATTGTCCTTATTCTTCCTTGTTGCCCTTCTCAGAAGATGTTCTGTGTCCATGATGAGATGGTATCTGTTTCTTATAGTATCATTTGTCCCTAAACAAATTAGCTAGATGAAATAATTGTTAATGGGTTTGGATATTGTTCTGTCACATCTCTAATCCTTGCTTCTGGTAAACAAATGCTTTTTGGGATGATAGGTCCAGTCAATTCATATTCGTTTTAATTCATAATTTAGTTATGAGTTAGAAGTTATTTCTGTTTGATTTCTTGCAGGGTGCAGCCATATCCCCTCCATTGTTCAAGGATCTATTGTCTCTTCTTGCTCTTGCTCTTCCTCCCCACCCCCACCCTGTGAAACACCAAGCCTGTTTTTGTTTTGTTTTTTCTGTAAAGGCCAGAGATTTATTTCTAAGTTTCAGTGTCTACGAACATATCTCTTCTTATTGACCCTCTCATTTGCTGGGATAATTCCTTTGTTTGTTTGTTTGTTTGTTTGTCTGTCTGTCTTCCTTTTAGGGTGGCTGTGTCTATCAGCTCCTTTATGTGGTCTGATCAATCTCCATCCTGTTTCATTAGACAAACTGTAACCACTTATTCCAATTCTGGGACTATATATTTTCATGCAGGGACATTGTAAAGCAGTTCAGGTCACAATAGCAGAGTCTATTTCATTTGTCTTCATTTTTTCTAAAGACATCACCAACAAAAGGTTTTTCTGCCCTCTTATTTTCTCCTCAGGTTCAAAAGCTGGCTGTACACATACATAGATCCCTCCAGATACCCCACCAAACTACACAGAGGAGTTTTGTGTGTTCTTTCTTTCTTTTGTTCCACTTGCACTGGCTGAAAATTCATTTCTGGATTTAACTAAAAGTCCTAATTGTAATGTTTTAAATCCTAAACCATTTTATCTGAATTCTCAGGCTTTATCTATTCAGGAGGAGATAGCGCATTATAATGTCCCATCAAATGACCGATAATCTTGGAGATAGTGGATATCTATTAATGTCATCTGGCCCACTATAGCCAGTTCTTTGCCCTGATACAATAAATAAATAAAATATAATTAACTACTGTACAAACCAGAAAAGAAACCATGTAAGAGCAGTGCAGAATAATTATATGCCATCAAGTTTTTTTTTTCCTTCAAAAAAGAGGGAAAAAACAGACCCAGGAAACTACAGACCAATCAGCCTAACATCAATATCTGGGAAGATACTGGAAAAGATAATCAAAAACTGATCTGTGAACATCTAGAAACAAATAAAGTTATTACTAGAAGTCAGTATGGGGTTGTTAAAAAAATCATGTCAAACCAATCTTATTTCATTCTTTGACAAAGTGACTAAATTAGCAGATCAATGAAAGGCTGTGGACATAGTATACCGGTACTTAGACTTCAGTAAGTCATTCAAAAAAATATACCACAACTTACTCCTTGGGTGAGCTAGAAAAAGGTGGGATAGATAGCATAACCACCAGATGTATTTGTAACTGGCTGATTACTCAAGTAGTAGTCCTTAATGGTACTACATCTACATGGAGGGAAGTAATCAGTGGGGTACCACAAGGCTCCGTCTTAGGCCCAGTACTCTTCAATATCTTCATGAATGACTTAGAAGAGGGAATAGAAGGGGAATTTACCAGATTTGCAGATGATACTAAGCTGGAGAAATAGCCAACACCCTAAATACTAATAATAATAATAATAATAATAATAATAATAATAATAATAATAATAATAATAATAATAATAATAATAATAATAAAGTTGGAAGGGACCTTGGAGGTCATCTAGTCCAACCCCCTGCTCAGGCAGGGAACCCTATACCATTTCAGACAAATGGCTATCCAGTCTCTTCTTAAAAACTTCCAGTGCTGGAGCATTCACCGCTTCTGGAGGTAGGTTGTTTCACTCATTAATTGTTCTCACTGTCAGGAAGTTTCTCCTTAGTTCTAGGTTGCTTCTCTCTTTGGTTAGTTTCCACCCATTGCTCCTTGTCCTGCCTTCAGGCGCTTTGGAAAATAGCTTGACTCCCTCTTCTCTGTGGCAGCCCCTGAGATATTGGAACACTGCTATCATGTCCCCCCTCGTCCTTCTCTTCGTTAAACTAGACATACCCAATGATAGGCTCAAGATCCAGATGGATCTCGATAGACTTGAACACTGGCCCTTATCTAACAAAATGAAATTCAACATAGAGAAAAGTAAAGGCTTACACTTAGGCAAGAAAAACCAAAAGTACCTGGCTTAATAATGGACTATTGATTAAATATGAGCCAGCAGTGGGCAAAAAAAGCCAATGCAATCCTAAATTGCATTAACAGAGGGATTTAATCAAAATTATTTGAGGTACTAGTACCCACTATAAAGCCCTTGCAAGGCCACACCTAGAATACTGCATCCAGTTTTGGTCACCACACTATAAAAAAGATGTTGAGACTCTAGAAAGAGTGCAGAGAAAAGTCAGAGCAAGATGATTAGGGGCCTGGGGCTAAAAAATATGAAGAACGGTTGCAAGAACTGGATATGACTAGTATAGTGAAGAGAAGGACCAGGGATAACATGATAGCAGTGTTCCAATATCTGAGGGCTATCACAGAAAGAAGAGGGACAACCTATTTTTCAAAGCACCCAAAAGCCAGACAAAGAAAAATGGATGAAAACTGATCAAGGAGACATTTAACCTATAAATAAGAAATTTTCAACCAATGGAACCCCTTCCTTTCAGAAGTTGTGGCTTTCAAGAAGAGACTGGAGGCTTTCAAGAAGAGACTGAAGAGCTACTTATGAGAAATGATAAAAGGTCTCCTGCTTGAGCAGAGGGTTGGACTAGATGACCTACAAGATCTCTTCCAACTCTGTTATTCTGTAATTCTGTAAGTTGGTTTTGAATCCTAGCAATCACATAGATAGACTTCTTCAGGATGAATAAGAGCATTATAGACATCTATAAATACAGCAGTAGATGCTTATAAATATGTCCAGGGTTTAGATACATAAACTATGAAAATCCCTTCTGGGACATAAGAGATTTCCTGAACTCATGTCCCAAAGCAAAAATTAAGGAATAGAAAGATTTGCTTGCTCTCTGTGTGGATGTAACTCCATTAAAATAGTGCTTTGTATACAAATGGTTATATTAAATACGAATAATTTGACTGAGTATGTTTACACAATTAGATTAACTTCTATGTGATTATTGTGTTTAGCTGTGTCTTACATTTTTATTTAGCTTGGGCAATGTGCAGAGCATTGTCAGGGTACATTATAATTGAAATATAATTGTTGATAGGGTTTGTGGAGAACTTCTGAAAGCAGCCGTTATTGCTGCATTTTTCATAACGATTGTTTTCCTTTTGATTGTGGTGCTTTAAGGACATATATGGCTGTTATGTTATGTCCTCATATGTAATCTTAGGAACTTTTCCCAATGTATACAGTATATTCATAAGGCACTACAGACCTACAGAGATACGCCTTTCCTCTTTAAATATCCATATAGTGCTTAGAAACCTTTAGGTGTTGTATAAATACTGCAGTTGTGTTTGAGAAACTGAGTTACTCTGACTATACCCCAGAGGAGGAACAAATCATCAAGGGATTGGACTCAGTTGTGTGCCCTCTGGTGACAAAAAGTGCTTTGATCCTAGAGGAGATTCTCCAGAGCAGGAGAGGTAAATTTCCTCTTCTCTCTATGCTGCCCTACAGAGGATTAGTGAGGCTCTTTGGAATAGCATAGTACAGGGGGAGTTGCAAAAGGAAGAAAGGGGATTTTCTCAGATTTCTCCCATTCCCTTAATGAACTCTTAGGTAGAACAAATGGACGCAATGGAAACACAGATTTGAATAGGAGCCATAGCAATAGGAGAAAACAAACAAACTAAGCAAGATCAGTAAGTATATCTAGAAGTTAACTTGAGCAGCAGGCTCCTGTTTTTTACAAGGGTAAAGAAATGAGCTCTCCACATCAAATTGCTCCCAGAGACATTAGAGCAACTTAACAAGAGCTTAACTTCTTCTACAAGGCTAAGGAGATTTGGTGAAGTAAGACTGAGAGGATTGGAGGCATGTCATAAAAAGTCTGAAGAGAAATAGGATAAGTAGCAAGGCTTAGATTTTTAGGCAGAACCCGAATTCAGGAAATTCACTTACTGAAAAGTGTGTATTTGATTTAGAATGAAGCCCATGTAAATTACCATTCTGATTAAGCACAAAGGGAGGGGAATTAGCCCAAAGGATTTTTGCTAATATAGCCAGTAACTCAGAGGTAGGTGGAGTGACCCAGCAACCAGCTTTCAGTGATTTTTTTTTGGGGGGGGGGGGTAATATTTTTATATAATATGTACCTACAGATCTGTTTTTCACCACTACCATAACCTGAGAGAGAGATTCTTCATAGTGGTCCATTTCTGGAATTATATTGTCAATCAAAGCAGAGACAATTTAACCATATGGATCCATTTGACCAAATCAAGCACACATTTCAAAATTGAAAAAGATAAGATCAAGTTGTACAGTAATAATTTGCAAGTATGGATCACCTTAAGCTATAGTTTAGTTGGTGACATTTACTTGTGCATAGGTTGTGTAGTATTCATAAAACAGGGCTTAGCATGACAGAATCCACTCCTACCTTAACATTGAATAAATATTGAAAAATACCAGATTCATATCATAAATCGCTGCACATAAATAGCCCTTCACATAAATAGTTTCAACGATCTTGACTGGAAAGTGAAAAAGACTGTAACAGTAATCTTGCTGACTCAGGTATAACCCATCTTACTCCAGCATTTTGTTTCTTGTAGTGGTCAACTAGATGCCCCTGGGTTGCTTGAGAATACAAGATAGAGATGTATCTCTTTGCCCCTTGTCACCATGAAACCCCCCAGCCTTAATGAAACACTGGGCCTCCAAGATTGATAGCTCTTGTCTATGGAGTTTCTCAGTCATCCAGATCATGGTTGCACCTTTGCGATATTGATAGCCCTTGTTTAGACCTGTCCTCCATGATTTTATCCAAACTCTTCTTAAAGATATCCAAATTAGTGACTATCAACATGATTTGTTGTAGTTAATTTCATAGGTTAAATTATGTGCTGCATAATATGTTTTCCCCATTGGTGATAGCGAGCTTGTATGCTTCAACAGCATGCTCACAGTCAGCTATTCAGTAATGCAGTCATGAAACGGAGGGTAAAGCTTGGATGTTATGGCAAAGGAATTTATTCTCTGTGTCCTTGTTCCTTTTTCTTGCAATCTTCCTTGCACAAGCTCTAAATCCCCTTTTTAGGTTTATATAAATGTTTCATCCTTCTAATACTGGCATGCTTAATAAACATTAATCCCTTGTCCACCTGGGAAGGGCAGCCCTCCCATCTGCTCAGCTCTGCCTGCAGAGCTTTGTGCTGTGCCTTGAGTGTATTTATTTGTTAATGACAGCTGAGGTTCTTATGAGCAAAACAGCAGGAGGCCTGCAGATGTTGAAGGTAGAGCAAGGAGGGTCTGAGATGAACTCCTGTGCATTTGTTGTGAAGGCATTCTAAGAATCTATTAATCCATAATTGTTTGGGTAATGCTTGTGGAAATAGACAACAATAAATCACCAGTCAGTTGAAAAGAGGGAAGAGGGAGAGAGAAGGAGGCAGAAGAACTGCTATGCCCTTTTATTACATTACTATCTCTTTAAAAAAAGTTAACTAATTGTTAATGTGCCTATCATTCTATCATCTGAGCAAAAATGGGGGTATTTTCAAATATCTGCCTGTGAAGAATCTACTAGGTTTTTTTTTTTAAGGAACAGTGGGAGAGCCATAACAGATATATGATGAGCAGTTGTCACAGGTTTTAGGGAAGGCTATGTGGATTGTGCAAAGGGAAGGGTTATGGCCTTTGCCCCAAAGAGGGAAAGCAGTGCTGGTGATCACTAGAAACTCTTTAAGCTCACTGACCCACACGGTATGCCTTTCTATTTATCCATGTGGGTGAAATGATTTCACTGAAAGATAGACAGCTATATAAATGGTTTAAACAAAGAAAGACAAATAACATGCCCAGGTATACTGTAGTTCTGAGCACGCAGCAACAGCTGTGGAGGAGGGTGAAAGGTGGGGTCACAGGCCATTTCTTGTTGAAGGATGTGGACTAGGAAAAGAAGTAGTGCTAGAAGTGAACTAAGACTGTGCAGATGGATTTGTGTGGATTTAGGAGAGGTTGTGTGAAGGAAGTGGGGAAGATGAAGAGAGGTAATATAGCCAAGACGGGAAACTGTGGGAAATAAATATTTCAGAAACACTCTGCTCTAATTAATAAGTCTGCTTGTGAACTTACTATTTTCAAGATTATGCTTTTAGCTCAGACTACCATTAAATAGGACAGGGGTCTTCAAATTTGGCCTTTTTATGACTTGTGGACTTCAACTCCCAGAATTCCTCAGCCAGGGTTTTTCCCCTGAAATCCATGTGGTTTTTGCTTGGTTGGTGTGAGTCTTGACAGGATTTATCAATAGTGGGTCATTTTTCTAAGATGAAGATTTCTGGTATGAGATGGGCTACACCTAAGAAGAATATGGTTGGAAGGCACCTTGCACACATGTGGAAGAGGAGAAAGAACCCCAAGACAGTAGTGTGATGCCACGTGCCAGGACGAGACTAGGAGAATTATGCAAGATACACCATAAATAATGGCAGGAATAATCCAAGGCACCTGATCCAAGAATTCCAGAATCTCTATAAAGATTCAGAATATCAGGTGGAAAGAGGAAGAATTAGAAGTCACAATGCAGGAAGTCAAATATGATATAGTGGGCATTACTGAAACTTGGTAGGATGAAAGGAAAAATGAAAGGATATAACTTAATCAAAAGGCCAGACGAAAGGGGAGAAAGAGAAGAACATGATATGACGCAGGAATCTGACATTCCCAAATTCCCTGAAGCAGACATTCTGTTTAACCCGATTAGTAGCTGCAGAGTGTGAGGAGCCCCTGAGCCACACTGGCCTACTCGTCCCTGCAAATCTACTGCAGGAGCTGAGGTACAAAGGCCTTCAGGAGGAAGGAAGCCATTGGGGGAGGGAGGCAAGCAGGCATCCCCTTTTGCCTGCAACCTTCTGATTTTAAACTCTTCCCTACAGCAGCCTTCTGCTGCGCCAAGGAGAAAGGAGGCAACATCCAGGCAGTAAAACAAAGCTGGCATAATTCAGGGTCTTCATCCACTCAGTAGCCATTAATTGAGATGCAATGGGAACAGAGAATAAAGATGAGAATAAACAAGACTATGGTGTCTTTCAGCAATCGTCATGGTCTTATGATTATATGACATATATAAATTTAGTCTGCTGGAGAACTGGGACTCACATTTTTTAGTTTCCATAACCTTTACCCGCTCTTCATCCCAAATTGTATTCATTCTTGCAAATACGGAGCTAGAAATACATTGAAAAAGATGTGTAAGGCGCTGTTTTAACTTAGATTTCCCAGTTAACTTGTCAATGTACTCATAAGAACTGCCTTTTTGGAGAAACAGCTTGAAATAAGGAGGAAAGTGGACATGCACAGCAAAAACAGAGTTATATGTGACTCTGTGTATATTACGCATGCTTCTCATAATCCAGAGGAAAATTCAGCTGCTTTGAAGAAATCTGGAAAGGTGTTAGTTTGGTAACCATGTGTATCCCAAAGTGCCTTTTTGAGTTTGAATCTGCACCCCAAAGCAATTTTTTCCTTTGAATTTGAAGTCTTACACACAGTCTCTCTTGCACATACATTATTAGATATTGTAATCATTCTGTGAATGCAAATATAAGTTGAATGAATGAATTGCAGGTACTCCTCGACTTACGACCACAATTGAGCCCAAAATTTCTGTTGCTAAGTGAGACATTTGTTAAGTGAATTTTGCCCCATTTTACAATCTTTTTTGCCATAGTTGTTAAGTGACTCACTGCAGTTGTTAAGTTAGTGACACAGTTGTTAAGTGAATCTGGCTTCCCCATTGATTTTACTTGTCAGAAGGCTGCAAAAAAATCGATCACATGACCCCCCCACCCCAGGACACTGCAACTATCATAAAAATGAGTCAGTTGCTAAGCATCTGAATTTTATTCACGTGACTGTGGGGATGCTACAACAGTCAAAGTGTGAAAAATGGTCATAAGCCACTTTTTTCAGTGCTGTTGTAACTTTGAATGGTCACTAAATGAACTGTTGTAAGTTGAGGACTACCTGTATATGCTCAGGAAGGGGTAGTTTGTCACCAGCTATTTCATGCATGGCTTTAGGAGCCGAAGAGCATGGAAAGGCCCAACTTCAGGATAAACATCAAAATAAACAATAAGGGTTAGGCCAACACATAGGCAAAGTATGGAGTAGGCAGGGGGAAAGGAGAGCGTTGCCTTCTATTCATTCAGGGCAATAACATCAGCTAAGTTGGTATTCTGATACCCTGATGTTATTCACAGCTTCTGATTTAGTTTATAAGAGATTTGCTCCACTAGACTGCAATTATCTTAAATGATCCAAATATCTGAATTCATTTGTATATTATTAATGCCAATGTGACCTTATTTAACAGGTTTAAGCTTCTTGATAATCTCTGAACAGTTTAGATAGGTGGGACTGTGTTTGCTTTATTTTCTTATTTAGAATATGACTCTCCTAAGATGTTTGTTCTAGTTCTGAATTCATTTGTTACCAAAATGCTAGGTTTAGAAAACAAACAGTGCCAGTGGCCATTTAGAATGGGATGTAGATAGAAAATAGATTTCTCCTACCAATTCGGAGCGATCCCAACAGCCTGGATTTCAACTGTCACAATTCCTCCATTTGGGGTATGAGAATTTAAGTCCAATATGCCAGTTTGGAAAAGTAGATATTAATGGATCTGTTAGCTCCAGTTTTTCTTCAGTTTCTTATGTTAACAATATTAGATTATTTTCATCCTATTTCTACATGAAAATAAAGAAGTTGGCACAAAAATTGTATACATATTTTCATTTCTCTCTCTCTCTCTCTCTCTCTTTTTTTTTTTCTCCCTCCCTCCCTCCCTCTCTCTAATTCTACAACGAAATGCATTCTATATGCATTTTAGCATTATAAAATGTGAAGATCTGCAAACATTAAAGGATTTTCCATGTCAATTTACCTGTTGGTTCAGAACATACAAATTAGGTATGTGGGCAAAAGAAGTACACTTTCCACCCTTAAATGTGGATGAGAATATTTAAAAAAAACCACCTTCCAAAATTATTGATATCTGATTTAAATCAGCAGTGTAGAATCCATATCATAAACAATTGTGAATATAGGTGCTTGTGTTATTTCATCCCTTGAAGAAAAATAAGTCCAGCATTTTTGAAATACCACATGTTGCATGCTCTTACCTTAGATAGGAGTGACATATTTAAAGATTGATTTCTGCTTTGAAAAAAAGAGTTTTCTACAGCTACTGAACTTTATGCCCTGATACATCTGAATGATTCTCTCTCTTTCATGGGGGGGGGAGAGAGAGAGAGAGAGAGAGAGAGAGAGAGAGAGAGAGAGAGAGAGAGAGAGAGAGAGAGAGAGAGAGAGAGAGAGAGAGATGATACTGTGCAGCTCTCAATAATTTAATTTGTTTTGGTTTGGTGGATCTCTGTTTAAAAAAGGAATTGATTGTTCTGACTAATTATTTTTTTAATGATGGTTTTGTTTTATTTTTGTACCACTGGAAATGTGAAATAAAAATTATTTTAGGTAGGATGATTGCTTAGCAATAGGATCTTATGTTTAATGTTGATCACATTAATATGGAAACGGATAGGGGAAACACCAATCAAAATAAAATGTAACAGGAGTATAGTTGAGGCTAGACACGAGGAGTGGGGAAAAAGGCTTACTAACTCAGACGTTTTCAAAGACTAATACTTAGTATTGTATACCAGGGGTCAGGATGATTGCTGCATAACATGTTTTTATGTTCAATGTTAATTGTTTTAATAAAAGAATTTTTATATTAAAAAAAAAATTATTTTAGGTAAATATATATGAATAAAATATGTATGACCTTTTCTTATCTTCCTTTTTATTTGATGTCTATGGAGATTCTTAGTCATACAGATCATCATTGTCCCAAAGGTGCTTTTTCAAAAAGCAACTGAACTTTCTTTGTTTTTCCTTGAAGACATTTCACTTCTCAACCAAGAAGCTTTTTCAGTTCTTCAGTTCTTCTTCTTCTTATTCAGAACTGAAGAAGCTTCCTAGACGAGAAGCGAAATGTCTTCAAGGAAAAACAAAGGAACCAGTCATCTTTTGAAAAAAAAACACCTTTGGGATTCCTTTTTGTATCCATGCTTGTTCTGCTTTTTACTCTGTGGCCATGGAATTGATAATTGTTGCATAATAATATGTCTTGTCTTCAACCTAGTCGAAATCATTTCCTAATCTAAATCAATCTCCTGAAAACTACAATCTGACCCAAATTATACAAGTTCAGAAGTGCAATGTAACCTCTGTATTTATGGATCTTGGGAAATTAATGGCTTGGCATGCAGAAGCAGTGTATAGTTTGATGCTATGTGTTTTTTAATGAATAAAAATGTAACCATGTGATCATTTGATTTGCACTACCTCATACGTATACAGTAGTTTTAGCCATTGTTCTTTTTCTGGAAAATGGCATAGCCTTTATGATACATAATCTAGAGACCTTAGTGGTATTTGAAGCTGCCATCCTGTAGTGGCTTCTTAAGGGCAAGCTTCATTGAACACAGTGGGATTTACGTTGGAGTAGCTTTGAGATAGCACTGCAGATAGCTGCAAGAACAACTGGAATACGAGACAACCGCAGTAGATAGACACGAACTCCTCAGATATTTGCTTCTCAAGTTTTCTCTTTTTCTCCATAGCTCCTGCCCAGGCCCAGATCATCCATGCTGGGCAGGCATGTGTTGTAAAGGAAGATAACATCAGTGAACGAGTGTACACTATTCGGGAAGGTGACATCCTTGTTCTGCAGTGTTTGGTTACAGGGCACCCACGGCCTCAGGTAAGCTTTCTCTTCTTATCATCAGAAATGTTGCTTGGCCAGTATTCTCAGATATTGTCCGCTGTATCAGTATAGGGATTCTTCTTCCTTCTTCATCATTCTTTAAGATTTTATTCTGCTTGACTCTGAGCTACCCTGGGAAGCTCTCAATAACCAAATAAAGATATTATAGTAAAACATTTAAAATGAAGGAGGGAAAAGATAGCAAGTGCAATAAAGGGAGAGGATCTCATTCTCCCTCTCTGAAGGCTCACGTTTTTCACCTTTTCCCATTCCCCTAGCTGGCATACCAAGGGCAAGGAATTGTAGAGGTTGTAGAACCAGGAAACCTATTCATACAAGCCACACTATACACTATTCATACAAGCCACATACAAGCCACACCTATTCATACAAGCCACACTATACAAGCCAAACCTATTCATACAAGCCACACTATGCAGATTCCTGGCCCATTCAATCTTGTAGATTTGGTGTACCCTGCAGGTCTTTTACAATTCTTTTGAACAACAGGAAAGTAGTGGCCGTTTGAATCTCAGGGGAAAAATCTCATTCTAGAGTGCAGAAGTTACTACAGAGAAGATGCTCTTCTGGGGACCCAATTGATGACTTCATATATTCAAAGAAACCAGTGGTGGGATTCAAATATGTGAACAACCAGTTCTCTGTGTGGAACAACCAGTTCCCACTTCTGGAAGTCCATTCTGGGCCTGGCCAACAAAAAATTATCTACCGGTTCTGCCGAAGTGGTGCGAACTGGATGAATCCCACAACTGAAAGAAACCCATAAGACACTAGCCCTGCAAGATTGAATTGGCCAAGCAGAATATCTATTGTGTATGTGGCATTCAGAAATGTCCAATGTCTAATGAAATAAAAGACATTGTCAAATTCATCATCATGTGGTATATTTCTTCTGTTTTATTTCTTCCACAAAATAGAATGAATCGGTATATTGTGGCTTATATGAGTTGTCTTATCCTACAACTTCTACTAAGGAGAAACATTTAGAAGGTATGGCATTTTGTGTAAACACTGAGTACTTTGCAGGGCCTTCTCCAGTCATTAATTTGCAGCTTTTTAGTGCTCCAGTTTTCCAGAGTAACTACTACACAGGTATTACCACAGACTGAAGATCAAAAGATTTCTCACCTTTCCACTAAACTCACATTATAAGAGTGACCATAATCTCCTTTGAAAAAGATACTTTGAAATATGTAGGAGAATGTCCTAAGCATCTATTTTAAAATTATTAAAGCAGCTGTGTTCTTTTTTCCCCCCAGGTTTGTGTAGCTGCTTCAGAAGCTGCTTCTGGCTATCTTTGCATACAAAGTGTGTATATCAAGCCAACTTGCTTCACTGGGAGAAAAATATGGAGAGTTATTGGGGGAAAATGTAAAGCAATTGTGCCTGTACATGCATGGGGTGACTTTTAGGAGCACCTTCCAAAGCAATAATATAAATCTGGAGAAAATTGCACCTGCTTTAACAAATTCCCCCCCCCCCCATAGTGCTTTAGATATCCAAAGTATCTCTTTCAAAATATTTTTACAGCGTGAACTTGGGCTAGTATTATGTAAAATGAGACACCCACTTCAAAAAGCAAGAAAAAACTGGCTCTGGTGTAGGAGATGGAATTACAAACCACATGGTCAGCTGAGCTAGCTTCCTGCACAAAAATATAATGGATATAAACTGTGTGATCTCAGTTTTGAATGGTTTCTCTATGGCGTGCATTCTTCTAACATTGTAATGTCTTGATCTAGCCTTTTAAAGTATCTTCCTGCTTAGAGGACAAGGTTACATAGCTAGAGGCCATCAAGGCAAAGAGCTTGGAAATATATTTCTATTATTATTTAAAAGTAGAGAGAAATGGAAGATTCAGGTCTTTTTGTTCATACTATACATGATGCAGGAGAAAGACTTAGCATACAGATAAAGAATTTCTATTCACTCATGTCATGGCTGTTATATCCATGGCATCTGAATTTACAGCATAAATAAACATCCATTTTTTTTTATTTCTAGGACTCCCTCCTTTTATTTTGATTTTCTAATGAACTAGTTTTCTTGCCTTTGCCTAATATTAGGAAGGGACAAAGTTTTGAAACTCGCTTTAAAGTTCATAAAAAAAATTTTTAATTAACAATTTGAGTGATGAGTAACACACATAGGGACCCACTGGGAACGGGCAACAATTCTTTCCCTCTTTTCTCATCCTCTTGTATTGTATCTCTTCCCTCTCTCCCCTGCTTCTCAAATCAAAGATTTGTCTTTTAACCTTTGCTTAATTCCTTCCCAACTCTTCCCTCAATTAGTCATTAAAGTTCCAAAATATGGTCAAACTAAATAAATGAAGCTGAAATGAAAAAAAGTGGAGGAAAGATTAAAGAACCGACAGAAGCAGCCATGCAAACAGAATGCTCTTTAAGAGGCTTCAGGCTTCTAATGAGAGGACAAAGGCTAAACAAATCTCTCACCGGCTGCCATTAACTCTACAGGCCAAGCAAGATGGGGTTGCTTAACCTGATCACCCCAAGCCTGAAATCCAAGCCACCTTGCATATAGGCCTGTGGGCAAGGAGAAGATTACCAAAAGCATGTGGTATGCTAATATGATTGCTTTCCAGCTTTGCAGTTTTATAGGGTTTGATAAACAACTTAATTCCCATTTGTCCCTCATGGGTTTTGCCTCAGTTTGACAAATTTGTTTTGTTTAAGCTTCGGATTAGTGTCTGCAAAATGGGAATAACTTTGCCTTTCATCACACAGCGGAACATGTGAAAAGTACTTCCAGCCTGAACTGAAAATTGTCTCCAAACCCACATCTCATTTTTGTCTCACTTTTTATATCCACTCACTGCGAACCCTACAAAATATAGTACGTGAATTCCATTAAAAAAAAACACGTTAATTGTATTTCTCCCCCTTCCACTGATCCAATCCACACATCGAGCAGGGGAGGGAAGTCAAGGAAATTAAAGAATGTGTGGACCATATCATTGCAAGGCTAGTTTTGTGGCTTGAAAACTGCTGATTTGGTTTAGACTGACAGTAGCCACGTCTGGGACAAAGCTAGCCAGATTATCAGGGCTAGAGATATGGTTATGATTGTATTGAACTATGTGGGTGGAATATAGCATGCTGTTTTCAGTATTCATAGGGCTGGTCTATCCACTTTTTTTCATCTATAATGACTAAGACTTCATACTGGAAGCTTTCCTTTTCATGCTTAGAAATGTCAGTGGAAGAACTTGATGTTTTCTGTATGGCGGAGAGACCTTAGCAACCTCACCAGCATCAGCTCACATCCTATCTTAGGTTAATATCCCTGATAAATAATTTTAAATTAAAGCTAACACAATTGTTAAGGAGGCCAATTTCAATTTAATAAGATGACCAACCGTCCTCCTTTAGGGAGGACAGTCCTCCTTTTGTAAGTTCTGTCCTCCCTCAAAAAGTGTCCTCCTACATGTCCTCCTTTTCGATATTTGAAGACTAATCTGCAGGGCTTTTTTTCCCCTCATAGAACGCTCAGCATGGCGTTCCGGCACCTTTTTTGATGGTTTTTTTTTTCAACTTTTGCATGAGCTGTGCTACTCCCCCTCTGGCTGGCAAACTTTGCACATGCAAGTTGTCTGTATTATTGTTGCAATGAATAAAATGTTTCTTTTATTTACGATTTTTTTCTTCAATTTATTTGTGTCCTCCTTTTCATTGTAAAAAAAGTTGGTCACCTTAAATTTAAAGGATCCTTTTGCTATTGGTTTTTCTGTTCTCTTTAAACGTATAGGTCTAGTTGATATTTTATGAATTAGTTCTGCTAGCTGAGGAATGAAATCCTTACCTTACTAAAAAAAAAAAAGATCAAGGTAATGATAGAAGAACTGGATGTGAGGATGGAGGGGCACTGAAGTACTACTTCCTGATGAAATTGTGGGATTTGAAACTTTACCAATTCTGGCAACCAATTAGAGATATATAGTCTATATTTGACTCCACTTGTCAAGAGAAGTTGTAAGGCAAGAAGCTAGCCTAAATTACCCTGAAGTAGGAGTGCATACAGAAAAATGTCCATGTTTGCCATGTGAGAAATCTGATTTTTCTGCAGAGTAGTTAGCATGCATTTTACCTACAGAAAAATTCAGATTCAATTTCTAGTAGACTCCACTTTGGATAGAGGGAATTTCCTGCCAGGAAATCTGGAGAGTTTCATCCTGTCAACCTAAATACTATTCACCTAGAAGGACCAGCCATGAATTAACCAAGGGGCATAACCTGGCATTTTCAAGATATATCCCTGAGATTGCCAGTCACAGAGCCCTGGATGAAAGATAGCGGCTTAGACCATGTCTTCACCATAAACCACCATGTTTACGAACATCTGGAATCATGGGGTGGAGTAACTGATCTTTGACAATACTGTGAAACAGACCAGGGCTTGTTCTCCAATCTCAACATGTTCTGTTTGTGATTTTTATTAAAAGCAAATATAATAGAAGCATTAGGGAAGCTATAGCTCAGTGATGGTGAACCTTTTAGAGACCGAGTGCCCAAAAACCACCCTGCCCCCCAGCCCACCTGCGTTCTGCCCCTGCCCCGCCCACCTGCAGGGCCACTCATTGCCTCCACGGCCTGCTACAGCAGATTGCCAAGGCGGCCTTGAAATGCCATGGCTGCCACGCCCTCCACCCGCATCCCACAGCATCATCTGCACGTGATGGGGCACAAGGGTGGAGACTTGTCCTTGCTGCCCGGCTGCCATGTGTTTGGCTGCGCTGCTCTGCACGTGCTGTGCCTGTGGGACACTCTCTTCTGGGGGGAGCCACTGGTGGGGAGCCTATGGGGGGAAGCGGGGCTGGGGCAATGGCATGCGTGCCCACAGAGAGGGCTCCAAGTGCCATCTCTGGCAAGCATGCCATAGGTTCACCAATACTGCTATAGTTCATAAGGACAGCCCTGCTGGATCAGCCCAAGACCTGGTTTACATGCTTTTGTTTCTCACAGTGGCCACTAGATCAGCGGTTGTCAACCTGTGGGTTGCGACCCCATTTGGGGTCGAACGACCATTTCACGGGGGTCGCCAAACACGGCAGTCCGCCATTTCCCCCCCCATTTTTTCTTCATTTCCCTTTGGCCGCTGCGCGCGCGCCGTGCATGCGCAATTCGGCCCATCACACCGTGCATGTGCGGTTCGGGCCGTCGCGTGTGCACCGCGCATGCACAATTTGGGCAGCCGCGCGTGCCACGCATGCGCGATTTGGCCCGTCAAACCGCGCATGCGCGGTTCAGGCCGTTGCACGCGTACCACGCATGCACGGTTAGTCCTGTCGTGTCGTGCATGCACGGTTCGGGCCATCGCGCTGCGCATGCGTGCCGCAGGCCGGGGACGCACCACGCATGGGCGGCGCAGGTGAGGTCTCGGCCTGAAAAAGGTTGAGAACCGCTGCACTAGATACTTCTGGAATGTTCATGTAATAATTCTTTTTATCACCTGCCATGTATGAGGTTCCCCAGAAGCCCTTTCTAATACTCCAAATAGTGTTGGGATCATTTTGTGGGGCCCTTTTAGGAGGGTTGAAAGGCAAGCCTAATATACTCATACTCATTTTGTCCTCTCCCTTAACAGCTGGACTGAAAAGTAAGGCCTTGCACATTCAGATAATCTGAACACAGCACTGTCCATACTTTTGGATGATGATGATGATGATCATTATCATTATTATTATTAAAGAAAAAGCTTCAGTCCACTGCCTCAAGACAGTTGCACACTCTCAGTCTGTATGTGTTACTCATTTATTCTGTAATTTGATTCGCACAATATAGATGAGACCATACTCAAGATGCTCTTCCTGCACATATTTTTTATTTTAGTGCTAGTTCAGATTATGGCAGATTGACAGTGGCGGCTGATAACGGTGGCCTGCCTGTCCTTTTCTGGAATTAGAATTCCACCCTGGGTAGAAATACTATTATATGATTATTTGCCAACTTTCCTCATGTCCTCTGCTCACCAGTCTGCTGCTTCCGTTTCTGCATTTCCATTGCATCTGCCAGCTTTCTAACCAGTTTGCCATCTGCTCTAATGAAAAACGTAAGCAACATATTGTTTTTGGCCTACCCAATAATTTGAATATTACATGTCAGGTCCCACCTCCTTCTTCCTTTTCTTTCTTTCTACTCAATTAATCCATTTGTTTCTTCCTGCCCACCTGGGTTTATGTATCTGGATACCAAAGTAAACCCTTTCTAAATGAGAAAAAATTGAATGATTGCAGTGTGTGCTATTCCTTTTCTCAATATATTTCACTGCCATGTGAACATAGCCAAGCTCCCAGCCAATCAGTTCAAACCCCCACTGGCAGTTAAAAGGAAAAAACAGCTTAGACCACACATTGCTCCTAGAAGCAGAAGCCAAAAGCCTGAAGATGATGAATGAGATTTCATCGAAACGTTGCCAAGACACTTCAAATTCTACGCGGGAGAAAACCCGAAGAACCAAAGACCTATATATATATATATTATATTTATATATATAATATATATAATATATATATATATATTTGGCGACGTTTCGACGAGGTCCCACTTGTCATCTTCAGGCTGGGGTCTTCAGCTTTGTGCTTGTGTGAGCAAAGTGCGATTGGAGCTGCCGTCTCTCTATATATATTGGTGGGGGTGGCCACACAGGAAAGAAAAACTGGACAACTTCCTCACACATCTCAACAGCCTACATCCCAAAATACAATTCACAATGAAAATAGAAGCTAACAACCAACTCCCCTTTCTGGACGTCCTAATCTACAAAAAACCCAATGGCTCCCTAGGACACACCATCTACTGGAAAAAAACACACACCAACTGCTACTTAAACGCACAATCCCATCACCACCCTGCACAGATCAACTCTGTAGCCAAGACCCTCATATCCAGAACTAAACACCTAGCCGACAAAGACCACCTGAAAACTGAATTACACGCTCTCACAAATGTATTAATCTCCAACGGATTCCTAAGAAATACTATTACCAACCTAATTCAAAGGGAAACATCCCCCAAGAACTGAGACATAGAACAGTACAACGACATCACCCTCCTCCCCTACATCTAAGGCACCACAGATAAAAGCAACAAAATTCTCCACAAATACAATATCAAGACAGCCTTCAGCACCAACCCAAAAATAGCCAACATCTTAAGAAACCCAGACACAATCCAGCTAGAAAACCAAGGAGTCTATGAAATACCATGCAAAATCTGCCCAGCCACATACATTGGACAAACTAATAGGAGAATAAATGCATGCATCGCAGAACACAAGAACGCAGTCAGAAAAGAAGAAAAAACTTCCTCCCTCTTCCAGCACCTTAAAGCTACAGGACGTGAAATTGATTTTGAAAGAACCAAACTAATCTCCAAAACTGAACACCACAACAAGAGAATAATTATGGAAGCCATCGAAATAGAAAAACACCCCCACAACATGAATAAATGTGATGATACCTCCCGCCTACCAAACATCTGGAAACTAGCCCTAATCAACAAACGAGTTCTAGCCACGAAAACTGACACCGGACCCAGAACAACACATTACGCAACCACCATTCACCCTCACCAGATCCAAACCCAAGCCCAAACCCATCCCTCAGTCGAAATGCAACCACCATCCAGAAGCCAAACCATGACAACATCACCAGCTGCTGCACCTCCCTCTGACCCCCACACAAAGCAAACGGACACACGCCATGAACACAGAGTTAGACCGCAAATTCAGAGCCAAACCAAAACCCGGTATGTTACTTCACAGCCTTCAGCCCTGGACATCACATCACAGAACTCAGCAGGCTACAATGCTAAAGCTCAGGATGTTACAACACAGCCAACACTACATTAGATCTCAGGATGTCATCACACAACTCATTACCCAGGTCGTTACAAGACAAAAGATTAATGGGCACACAGCCAGCACCTCAACTACTCAGGATGTTATGAAACAGCCAAACAATCCACAAACAATAACTCCAACACAGCCAACTAATCCACCTACAGCAACTAAGCCAGCACTTCATACACCCCCACCAATATATACAGAGAGATAGCAGCTCCGATCATACTTTGCTCACACAAGCACGAAGCCGAAGACCCCAGCCTGAAGATGACAAGTGGGACCTCGTCGAAATGTTGCCAAGATACTCTCAATCTTACATGGGAAAAGACCCGAATACACATACACACACATACACTAGTGATATAAAATCCTCGAACTCTGGGATAAATGAAAATAGCTGTGTATTGTTAAAATGATAAAAAGATTGGTTTTTATACTAACAACCATGGCAACATCCCCATGGTCATGTGATCAAAATTTGGGCGCTTGGCAACTGGCATATATTTATGACAGTTGCACTCTCCCAGGTCATGTGATCAACATTTGTAACCTTTTCAGCTGTTTTCTGACAAGCAAACTCAATGGGGGGAAGCCAGATTCACTTAACAACCCCGCAGTGATTTGTTCAACATCTATGGCAAAAAAGATGATAAAATGAGGCACAACTCACTTAACAGCTGTCTTGCTTAGCAATGAACATTTTGGCCTCAATTATCATAAGTCGACGACTTTCTGTATCAGTTATCAATAAATCTATAGATAAACACCCAGCTCTCTGTCCATTAGGACACAATGGCAGGAGAAAGAGAGGTAAGACTGGCATTTGGGGACTGTGACCTACTTGGCTTATGGGACATGGTTAATAGTTATTAATTTTCTGTTCTAATGATAATTTTTCAAATATCTTATAAAACTAGATGTTCAAAGGCTGCACCCTGAAATCTCTGCCTGCTAGACTTCTAGTTTTGACTGTCAGTTTTTCAGGTTGAGACCCCACTTGCGCCGCCCATGCGTGGCGCAACCCCGACCCGTGCATGCACGCGCGACGGCCTAAACCATGCATGCGCGGCGCGCGCGCGATGAAAAAAAAACACAAAATGGTGGACCATGACAGGCCGATCTGCACATGCGCAGCGCGCGACGGTCCGAACTGCGCATGCGCGGCACGCGTGACAAAAAAAACAAACACAAAATGGCGGACCACGGTGTCCAGCGACCCCCGCGAAATGGTCGTTCGACCCCAAATGGGGTCGCGACCCATAGGTTGAGAACCGCTGGTCTAGAGGAAGCCTGACATTGATATTTGCTCTGGCATTTACCACATTGTTCATGTTTATATATATTTAATTGTTTTGTATATTTGTATGTTAAATGCTACACTGTGTACAGGTGTATTATATACATATTGCCTGCAGATGCATAGCATGATAATCAGCCTAAAAGCATTTCAAACAAATAGATGGGCCCGGAGCCCAGATCAAAGTTTGCTTGTTTCTTATGCTTTATTTCTCTCTGCTTCTCTCCTTCCCCTCCTCTAGGTGAGGTGGACCAAAACTGCTGGCAGCGCTTCGGACAAATTCCAGGAGACATCGGTGTTAAATGAGACCCTTCTGATTGAGAAGATCCACAGGCTTCAGGGGGGTCGTTATTATTGTAAAGCAGAGAACGGGGTTGGGGTCCCTGCCATCAAGTCCATTCGAGTAGATGTGCAGTGTAAGTCATTTTGCGGCCATCCAAGACTTCCCACAGTTCTACTGTGTATATCTTGATTGCTTGGCTAGTGAAATTCTGCATTGACCTAGGCTCATTCTCATACCCCTGAGGCAAAGGGACAGATCTTGTTTTATCCACGCTCCCTTTTCTGAAAGTGCTGGTCTTGGACAAAAAGTCCTCATGAACTTAGAGTCAGATAAGAAGGCATGTGTACTATAATCAGTGGCATGTTGCAATTTGATGAAACCTATTTGGATAAAAGAAATCTTAGTCAGCTGTGCAGTGATGGGATTTCCTTGCTCATTTCAGATATACCGTAACCCTGGGTTTAACACTAAATGAGGAGGCAGATGCAAGTCTGTTTGCTTCTAGTCATGTAGTCATACAGAAATCAAGAACCTCTGCGTCTTCTTTTAATTTAATTAAATGTTAATTCATCTAATGAGAGTTGGAACATTAGTTAGTTAAAAAGAAGGTAAGTCAAAGGGATGCCAACCAAATATTTTGGGTTAACAACTTCAGCTTCAGGTTGTAGCCAGGAATTAGCTTACAAAAGTCCTTCTTCTGAGCCATGGTTGTACAATGGTTAGAATGCAGTTTGGCAGGCTAATTTTGCTGACTGCCAGCAATTCCATTCTCACTGGCTCAAGGTTGACTCAACCTTCCATCCTTCCAAGGTCGGTAAAATGAGGACCCAGATTGTTGGGGGCAATATGTTGTCTCTGTGAACCACTTAGAGAGAGCTGTAAAGCACTGTGAAGCACTAAATAAGTCTAAGAGCCATTGCTGTTATTGGAATTGGAATTCAAAATATCTGCAGAGCACTAGATTGCTATGTCTTGTTTAAAACTTGATTTGCTCTTCGGCTGTTAATGAACAGTCATTGGAACTAATCAGAGTGTTCTAGGTTCAGACTTCTGTCTGGCTTAATATCCTCTCTCTATGGCCACACAGGAGAAGAAAGAAGTAGGCCTGAGACTGGGTTCTCTTTGTTCTACTAATGATAAACCATAGCTTAGTATTATACAAAATAGATCTTTCATTGTAATAATGAACTCTATATTAGATTCCGTTACATGAAACTAAAAGCCCTTCTATTTTACTTGCCTTCTAACATGAGACTCATCTAACTGGCAAAGTATTAACCCTCCAAGGTAGACCAGACTAGGAAATCAGAGTTAATGCTAGTTTTATGATAAGGTTGTAACAACAGTTTTGCAAGCCCAAATGCACTTTCCCCTCCTTCCCTTTACTTTGGTGAAAAATGGGAGGGTCTTGTCTGGGATACTTACTTGGGTTTCAGATCTGCTCCAGATATCTTTTATTTCACTGTGATTGCAGTTCTTCCTCCTATTCCTCAAAGTTATTCCTTCTACCCCTTACACAAAGGTGTTGATTCACCCAGTTGCACAAATAAACACATAAATGATAGGATAAAATGAGAACACAATGATTAAACCCTGGGGCTATCTTAATATTTTAATAAAATCATAGAATTCCAATCTGCTCTTTGGTGCAGAATCCATTAGAGCATTGCTGCATGAAGATCTCTAGTGAAGAACATACCTCTTTGTGTGACAATCTCTTCCACTGGCTTACGGTTCACATAGCTTTTAAAAATTAAATTTTCTCTTAAAGTCTAGCCTGATGTCCTTGTATTTTAGAATAGAATAGAGCTGGAAGGGACCTTGGAGGTCTTCTAGTCCAGCCCCCTGCTCAAGCAGGAGAACCTATACCATCACAGAAAGGTGAATGTCTAGTCCAGTGGTGGCAAACTTATGGCACGGGTGCCAGAGGCGGCACTCAGAGCCCTCTCTGTGGGAACGTGCACTGTCACCCCAGTCCTAGGCCTTCAGCTGGATTTTATAAAACCTTTTCACTTTAGGCCTTTGCCGCCATGTGCAAAAAAAAGAAAAGAAGGTTCAATAAGTCAATTTCAACTTCTCACGGGAAAAAAAAGATCTTTCAAAGTTGGAATTGATTGATTGGAACTTTTTAGCCCCACCCAGTCTGCCGTTACCACCGCAGCCACGCCCACCCAATGGGCCACACCCACCCAATTGGCCACACCCAGTCAATGGGCCACACCCATCCGGCATCCAACAATGCATAAGTGGGTTTGGGATTGCAGTTTGGACACTCTAAAAGGCTCGCCATCACTGGTCTAGTCTCTTCTTAAAAATTGTAAATTGATTCTAGTCCTATTCTCTCAAGCAATAGAGAGAATTCACTCCTTCTTCTGTATGATAGCTCTTCAGCTATTTGAAGATTGCTATCATCTTTCTCGTGTCATTTTATTTGTGGGCTGAACATACCCAGATCCTTTCCATTTCTGACAAACACTTCTGACCAGACTTGATTTTATACACTTCACCATCTTAATAGCGCTTCTTTGAAATGTATCCAATATGTCACTGTTGCTTTGAAAGTGATGTGCCCAAAACTAGATACAGTTCTACATAAGGGTTTCATCTATTTCAAGTTACAATTGCACTGAAAAAAGTGACATATGACTGTTTTTCATACTTACAACTGTTGCAGCATCCCTGTGGTCATGTTATCAAAATTCAGACACTTGACAACTGACTCATATTTATGACGACTGCACTGTCCCAGGGTCATTTGATCCTCTTTTGTGACTTTCTGACAAGCAAAGTCAATGGGAAAACCAGATTCACTTAACAACCCTGTTACTAACCTAACAATTGCAATGATTCACTTAACAACTATGGCAAGAAAGGTCGTAAAAGGAGGCAAAACTCACTTAAGAATTGTCTTGCTTAGCAACAGAAATTTTGGGCTCCATTGTGGTCGTAAGTCAAGGACTATCTGTATTCTCTGCGCTCCTGATAGCATTTGCCCTTTTAACATCATGTTGCTGGCTTATGTTTAACTGATAGCTGATAAGGACTATTTCACATATACTACTGCGAAGCCTAGTTTCTCTCGTTCCTATGATACTTTGCCTAGATGAATGCTTTGTGTAGAATTGTATGTAGTTCTGGGCACATCAGTTTCAAAGGGACAGTGACATACTGAGAAATTTTGAAGAGTGACTATCAAGATGGTGAAATGTCTAAAATCAAGTCTGGTACTACTACTACTACTACTACTACTACTACTACTACTACTACTACTACTAATAATAATAATAATAATAATAATAATAATAATAATAATATAGTAAAGTTGGAAGGGACCTTGGAGGCATCTAGTCCAACCCCCTGCTCAGGCAGGAAATGCTATACCATTTCAGACAAATGGTTGTCCAGTCTCTTCTTAAAAACTTCCAGTGTTGGAGCATTCACAGCTTCTGGAGGAGGTTGTTCCACTGGTTAATTGTTCTAACTGTCAGGAAGTTTCTCCTTAGTTCTAGGTTGCTTCTCTCCTTGATTAGTTTCCATCTGTTGCTTCTTGCCCTGCTTTCAGGCGCTTTGGAGAATAGCTTGACTCCCTCTTCTTTGTGGCAGCCCCTGAGATATTGAAACACTGCTATCATGTCCCCCCTCGTCCTTCTCTTCATTAAGCTAGATATAGCCACTTCCAACAGCCGTTCCTTGTGTGTTTTAGCCTCCAGTCCCCTAATCATCTTTGTTGCTCTTCTCTGTACTCTTTCTAGAGTCTCAACATCTTTTTTACATCGTGGTGACCAAAATTGGATGCAGTATTCCAAGTGTGGCCTTACCAAGGCATTGTAAAGAGGTATTAACACTTCACGTGATCTTGATTCTATCCCTCTGTTAATGCAGCCTAGCACTGTGTTGGCCTTTTTGGCAGCTGCAGCACACTGCTGGCTCATATTTAAGTGATTGTCCACTAGGACTCCGAGATCCCTCTCACAGTTACTACTATTGAGCAAGGTACCCCCTATACTATACCTGTGCATTTGGTTTTTCTTGTCTAAATGTAGAACCTTTCTTTTTTCACCATTGAATTTCATTTTGTTAAATAGTGCCCAGTGTTCAAGTCTGTCCAGATCCTTCTGTATCTTAAGCCTGTCTTCTGGAGTGTTGGCTATTCCTGCCAGTTTGGTGTCGTCTTTCAGATTTGATGGTCAGGAATGATTGTCAGGAATGGAAAGGATCTGGGTATATTCAGCCTACAAATAAGATGACTGAGAGAGACACTATTGCAACCTTCGTATCATACAGAAGAAGGAACTTTCTCTATTGCTTGAGAGAATAGGACTAGAACCGATTTACAAGGATAACTTGCATAACTTTAACAGGAGATCAGATAAATTCATGGAGATCAGATAAATTAAATAAATTTATGAATGAACAAATTCAAAGCTTAAAAAGTAAAAACTCAGTTCGCTTAATGGCAATTGTGGGAAAACATCAGTATGCCTGTCTGTGGGTGCTCTAGAGGTAATTAGTGCTGGTGAAAATGTGCCCTGGCCTGAATCCTGGAAGACTTTTCTTACATTGATGTTCAAATATCTGATCATGAATGATATAATTATCCTCACTTCCCTGCTTTCCTTAAATGTTTACACTGGTTCAGTCAATACACCTCTTGCTTTCTCCCAGGCTGCTAGAAGAGGGAAGCCACTGTTGCCTTCTGCCAGCTAGCAAAGAGCAATTGGAAAGTGGTTTTGGAATGCATTTCCCCAAAGAGAATGTTGTGACAATATATAACATTTTGCATGTTACTTCACAGCCTGCCCTGTCCCTCCCAAAATACCATCCTTACCTGTATATTATTTTTAATTATATATGTACAAAACATTAGCATAAGGAGCCCCTTTAGTACCAACTGCAGAGGAGTTTTTAAAATCTTATCTAGGAAATTAATGTTCTTTTCTTGAAATATTTAAGAGAAGCCTCACCAACTTGTCATCATCCTCATTGTTTGGAAATTTGGGGTATTGCATTTAAAACACAGCTAGAGACTGTGCCAATTTTGTTAAGTCTGGTTTAGGTTTTTCTTCTTGTCCTCCTCTATTATGTAGCTTCCCTGTGCTTTTCTTTTCTTTGTAAATTTATTTACCATAGATAATTTATCTTGGGTTATTAAAAAGTCCCAGCTCAAAAGGGAATTGATTTCTCGTGTAGTTTCCCTTTGCTTTTAGGATGGAGCTTGGATCTAAGCTGATGCAGAGTCCTGCTCTTCTTCCTATATTTCTGACCCTTAGAGCTATGGGGTAAATTGGGTGGCCAAGGGCTTTTCAATACTAACATCTACTCTACAGATGGACTTGGTAATATGTCTCTTGCTGTGTGTGTGTGTTCTGCTGTCCCAGAAAAGAATTTGCACTTTTTTTGTAACTCTTTGTTAGATGGATAGATGAATGAAAGAGTAGGAAAGGACTAGGTTAATCCTTACCACTGTTGCCCTTAACTGCACCTTTCATGATATTGTCTTTGTCTTTCCTTAATATGTAATAAACATTCCCTTTCATTTACTGTTGATGATAACTTTACAGTTACTTGTGCCCTGACCTAAAATGATATGGTATCTGAAACAATTTGTTTGCTCAGAATTGCAGTGATGTCTGTGTGCTTGTTTCTCAGATCAAGTTGTAATCATTCCTGACACTTGGAGAAAGTAAAATACAAATATAGGTAGACCTCAACGTACAATGGTACGTTTAGTGACCGTTCAAAGTTGCAACTGCACTGAAAAAGTGACTTATGACCGTTTTTCAGTCTTATGACCGTTGCAGGGTTCCCATGTTCACATGGTCAAAAAATTGTATGCATGGCAACTGGTTCATATTTACGAAGGTTGCAGTGTCCCAGGATCATGTGATCCACCTTTTGCAACTTTCTTATAAGCAAAGTCAATGGGGAAGCCAGATTCACTTAATAACCATGCTACTAACTGGAGTAATTGAATTAACAACTGCAGCAAAAAAGATCATCAATGAAGCAAAATTCACTTAACAAATGTCTCACTTAGCAATAGAAATTTTGGGCTCAATTGCAATGATAAGTCAAGAACTGCCTGTATAGTACTAGCCACAGATTTCAGATGTGACCATACTGCCATCAAGGGAAGTTCAGACCAGTTGTAAACATGATCCTTTGTTCATGAGATTTCTTCGGTACACATATAGTAGATTACTAAAAATTTAAATTACTCAATCTTTTGACCAAATTCCTAAGCAGCTTTCAGATTTCAGAAAAAAATCAGGTCGTGTGTTACCCGTTCATTCATGTAAAATGTTTCAAAGCTTCATGTAAATCCTTGTAGAAGAAAGTCAGCCAAACTGCTGCTACAGTTCAGCTGATGCCAGCAAAACAGGTCTGCTGAAGATCGAGAAAACTGCCAGCACTAGCACAAAGTCCCAGATATTGTTATTAATCATGGAAGCTTTTCCTTGGAGCTTTTCCATGCTGGGAGAAAGAGATAGGAAAGCCAGATGGAAAGTGGGGACATTTAAAAGTTATATTGATATTGAAACAACCCACATGGTTGTATCAGTTGGCAAGCTAATAACTGTGGGTTGAATTAAGCTCTGATATAGTTTTATTAAAATTTGTATTACTGTAGGCATTAGTGCATCTAGCTAGAGATAGATGAAGTGCTTTCAATACTTAAAAATATTATTTTAAAAAAATAAGTACAATTCTTTCCATAATCACCATTTCTATTGTCATCAGTAGATTTAATACTTTGATTCCTTTTTTTATTTTTTGCTGAGACATTCTGAGGCTTAATTGAAAAGAACGGACACTTGCAAACTGCTGCAGGCAAGGAAAAACTTCCTGGCTCTTCTATTATTTCCAGAGACCACTTGGAAAACAAGGAAGAAAGATGGCATTCTTCAGTAAAATTATGATTTTCTTCAGAATTTTTGAAGAGGGCAATTTTTATGATTGGAAGAGCCATTGGTGAATTTGCAACTAGCTGCATTGGTTTGGGTATCAGGATAAATAAGGATGAGAAAGGATGATAAGAAAGGATGAAAGAGCTAGTTTGGTGTAGTGGTGTACTATTTACTAGCATCAGGCCTAGTCTTGCCCTTTTGTATAATGCCAGTTGGATGACCTTGGGCCAATCACTCTCTCAGCTCTAAAAAGGAGGCAACAGCAAATCACTTCCAAAATCTTACCAAGAAAATTACAGGGCTTTTACAGCAACTCACCAGAAATCAACACTGACTCCAAGGCATCTATCTATTTATGGATGAGGAAAGTGGCATCACATGAGCAGGGCAGGGAGTTTTGGGGCTTGTAGTTCCTATAGACTTAGTGAGTACTAGATGGGAGAAATTGGCTCTAAGATAATAAAAGGCATGAACTTGAATTAAAGGAGCCTCTGACACAGTTTGCACATTTAAATATGATGAGCTTAAATCACTTCAACTTATTTTAATCATTCACTTTGACACAGTGAGGTTCCCTGCCCCCCCCCCCCAAAATACTCTAAAGCATATGGTAAGAGATTAGCGCTGTCACTGGAGACTGATAGGAAATTAAAGGTCTCTGGAATGAAGTGCAGGTGAGAACTTATTACACTAAGAGTTTTTGGGGCAGAAAAAAATTCCAGGTGGAAATGGCCAAGGGTAAGTCACCTTGTTATAACTGCTTTGCACAGCATCAAAAATGAATGAGAGTTAGGCAGCAGACAACTGAGACTTAGATCAGGTGAATTTTATTGCTGTCCCATTTGCATGTCATTGTTTAAAGCCCAGTGATGCTATTTCAGCTGTTTCATTGTCACTGATATTTTTTCTCTTTCTTTAGCTTGTGGAAGGAACAAGGCAAAGAACAATTCTGAAACCCATCCAAGTAGGAACTGCTGCAAAGGAAGATCAAAATGCAGAGGAAACAAATAGCAATGACCCATATTTTCTCACTTGAATGATGTGATCACAAAGCACTTGGGAAAAGAAGATAAATATTTAGCTACTTATAGAAACAAGAGTTTTTGTATACATTGGCATGAATAGTTTTGTGCCTAACAATCCAGAGGTTATTGTAGGAACTCAAAAATGATTTATAAAGGAAAATGGAGTCTTGGTGCTTATTTAGAAATCATCCAGGAAGGTAACATTAAAGAAGTTTGCCTAGATTAACTGGAGTAGTGAAATAAAGGTTAATATATATTGGCTGAAACTCCTTACAAAGTATTTATGAAGTCCCTCTAATCTGGCTCTACATCTCTTTTATGTTTTCCTCTGCCATTTTCAATATCACTACTCGGCTAAAAAAAAAAAATCTGCCCTTGCGTCTGAATACACTTCTAGTATTATCAGACTAACAAATCTTAACTTTTATTACAAATACTGGCTTTTCAAAATGTGTGCCTCATTAAAATATGCAAATTAACTGGTCTAGGCACATGTCTAATGGAAAATGTTTGCTTTTAGTTGAAAATAGTATCTTGTCTTGAAACCAGATTTCCAGACTTATATATAACTAAATCAATATTTTAAATTTCAACAGCATATAAGAGCTTTATGGAAGAAACTTTTGTTTCTTTATGGAAGGAGCTTTCGTGTGCTCTGTGCTCACATGTTTCAAATATGCAAGGACTTTTCTCTTTTACAAAGGCTCTGCATTTGGTCCTCATTAGCGTACATCTGGATTTTTTCTCCACTGAGTTTAATGATTATCCATCTCTCCAACCCTAGAGTGCACCAATATACACACACCCAACTGTCTGAAAGCAGGGACATATGATGCACATTGACAACTTTCATTAATCTAGTTTGGCTCTGTCTCTCCTCATTAGCAGAACATTAAATGAAGTGGGAACCTAAATGGATGGCAAGAATTATATTATTTGATTCAAGGGTTCTTTGCTCCTTTAATCGCTCAATCTTGAAAGGTATCTTGGGAACAGAAGTCTTATTATGATGCACTGAATTAGTGTCATTAACCGAATTATATACTGAGTCTTACCTGCAGGATTTTGGTTCACACAGTGAGCAGAGACTCGTAATATTGAATTTTGCCCCATGTAAAAATAGTATTGGAGACAAAGAAGACTGTTTTTTACTAGGTTGAGTCATTGGTTCACCAAACGATATTGTTTACTGGGATATTGGTTCACCAAATGACATTGTTTACTTTAAGTTTTCTGATAAGGAAGCAGTTTCAGTGTTATCTGGAGATGGCAAGGAGTTAATTTGGCTCTTCTGAATTTAAACAATATGCCCAACTACTGAGTTATACTTTTTCCATAATGATAGATGAGTTGGCCAGGAAAAAAGTGAAATAAAAACAATCTATAGAGGCAATATTAGTATTAACTGCAAGCTTTCAAGTTTCTTACAAGTTCTAATGAAGTGAAATAGTTAAAAAGCAGAAAAATGAACATGAGATTTGTGGCTAATATATATTATTCAGCCTCTTACATGAAATAACAGCCAACATCTTCAGAGAGCTATATCTTTACAAAAACCCTTGCTATAATTCAGAAACATTTTGCACCCTGCTGTATTGAACAACATCCAAATTGCATTCCTTGAGGCTGATAAAGGTTTTTAAGAAACACGAAAACTTGCAGAGATGATAAAATATTGGTTGAGCAAATAAAGATATTGCCCTTGTGGGGTTTTCAGCAGGTCCTGCTCAAATTGCTTTTCATTGTGATTAATTTGTGTTTGCATGAAGATTTTTGAATGGAGAAGCATTCAATAGTGTGATTCAAGAATAACTCTTAAAGTTCTTGATTTTGTACTAAATAAAGATCAACTCCAAGTCTAGCATGAACATGACACTAACCAAGATGTAGAAACAAATTATTGCAAACCATATACAAAAAACTAATTTAAAATATTAAATTTGTAAAAGGGTGAGCAAATTTGGGTTAGCTAGAAACTGATATTTAAAATGCCTTTCTAGTTGAGAGACCATGTAAGATGAAAGATTAAAGCTTATCTTTAATCTTTCTGAGGTAGTGGAACCTCAATTGGTGGAGCAAGAATTTCATTCAAATTTAGAGAAGCTGCAGTTTAAAGAAACTACAAAGTATCATTAGTAGAATAAAAGGGATGAAAAGATGCATTTGGCAGGCTAGGCAGAAACAACCAGATTTGGCATCAAGTTTTCACAAGCATTATTAAAGATCTCCACTCCACAATGACAGACAAAATACAAAGCACTTGAATTTTATCAACTGGCACAAAGCCGGACATAGTGCTTAAAATATCAATACGCCAAGTTAAAAATAGTCTATCTCCTGTTTTCTTTCGCCATCTGGCTTGCTAAAAGACAACAGAATGCACAATTTATTCAAAGGACTTCTGTGACATGTTCACTAGCCCCAGGACAAATGAGCTTTCCAGTCTTCTGGGACCAGATAATTTACAGACAGCAGTCCTTGTAGTATTTAATGATCAATCTGGCAAGTGCAATTTATCCTATTCCTCACTTAGCTGTTTTAGAAAAGCTCAGAGGTTATGCAGATACTTAACAGATACTAGCCTTACTTTAGAGAGGTATCACTTTGTTATAGGTCCTGTTACTGGTTTGCTTGGTGGATGGAATGAAGTTATCCAAACAATCCTCCTTTTCCTATATATCTGAAGCACTGGGTGATCCACAGACTTTGTACATTCTGACCTAAATCTCATCAACAATCTCTGTGGATTCCCTCCTTCCTTCTTTTCTTTGCAGATTTGGACAAGCCCGTCCTTACTGTCCATCAAACTATCAGTGATGTCCGTGGGAGTTTTTATCATGAGAAGACAGTCTTCCTTCGATGCACGGTCAGCTCTAATCCACCTGCTCGCTTCATTTGGAGAAGGGGTTCCGAGACTCTTTCCCATAGTCAGGATAATGGAGTGGATATCTATGAACCATTGTACACAGAGGTGAGATAGATGTTATTTCTCCACATACTTTTTGGACATTTGGGGGAACTTGGGTTTTCTTGTGACAATATATAGGTTTCAAGGATAGTAGTCACTGAGTCTTATCTCCATGAATTTATCTAATCCTGTTTTAAAAACGTCCAGTTCAATAGTTTAAGTGCACATAGTGTGAAGAGATACAATCTTTTATCTTGAATCTCCAATTGTTCAGCTTTATTGGAAGATCTCAAGTTGTAATATGAGAGAGGAGGGTAAACTAACATATATTAACTTCCTTTACATCATGCCCAATTTTATCTACTTCATATCTCTACCTTTTTCTGTTTAAAAACTAATGCAAGATTTTTTTATAGAGGACTGTTTCTGTGACCTAGATCATTTTAATTATTCTTTTTTTCCACTTTCTGCAACATTACATGTAGAATTTCCACTGTGAATGCACCTTAGGTTTTTATACAGGATTCTGACTTCTGGTGAATCCCAACAAAGATTTTTTTTTTAATGCAATACAGTAGCCACTGCGTTTTCTTTGATTGATTTATAATGATATCAAGCTGTAGTGGAGTATTTCAGATAACATAACTATTTATATGATGCTGCATGGATGGATTACTTCAGTGTTTGTTTACATAGAACTGGGTATGCTAATAATACTAATAATGCTTGATATGGGCCTGTAACTGAACTAAGTCCTAAAAGTGAATTAAAAGATTCTAAGACTGGAGAAAGAACTACAACAGTATAACATTAAGGAGAAGGGGCAATGAGGTCAAGAAAAGTATTAACTCAGGAAAGTTAATATATGTGATAAATGGGAGAGATAGAAAAGAATGAAAGAAAATGGATGGATTTGGCAATCCCTATGTACAAGTTCAAAATTCACAGCCCAGCATTCTAGATGCAGCTCTATTGCCAAATTGCTAAAAATCAATTTCAAAGACTCCCTATCTGTCTTTCTGTCTATCCCTCTATAAAAGTTTGCTTTGTTACTTTATATTATTTATGTTCATTAAGGAATGAAAGCTTGTACCTAAACAAATAATTAAGAGATTTCTTGTGGTAAGGAACAGCTTGTTGAGTACTAAGGAAAAACACCACGCTCATTCTTTGTAACCATAGCTGTTCAGACTATACGATTAACCTATGAAATCTTATGGCAGAAAGCTGAATTCTCCCCTCTCCTACCGCCAAGTGGATTGTCTATGCCTCATTAATGCTTGCCTTAGTTTTTGAAATTGATGACTGGCTTTTCTTGAGATTGTTCAAATACCTAGTGATGAAGTACTATTCAGAAAAAATCTCCACAATGAATGTGTTTTTCTTTATTTTTCTCCTTCATAAATTCTCAAAACCTTCCCATGTCCTGACTTTCTCAAATCACATGCTAACATTTTTCTTCTTTGAAGTTTTAGGAAATTGAGTTTATATTCCTCAAGGTAACCTAGAAAATTAGCCCCCACCCACTCTCCAGCTCCACTTCATATGCATACTTATAGTTAATTTCACTGTCCTTATGCAAGGAAGGGAAGGGAAGGGCAGATGATGTTGAGGTGTGGTTGCATTCTGCACATCTGTCTACTAACCTCAGGCTAGGCTCTGTTTGGATTCTGTCTGCATTTGATTTTTGCAGCATGCCCTAGGCCATGGGTGTCAAACTGCCGGCCTGCGGGCCGGTTTCATCATACTGAAGCCGCGCCCACCCCATTGCCGGCAATGGCAAAACCGGCCCGATACGTTGTGCGACGTCACTTGATGTCTGCCCTAGGCAGTCTCTCATTCAAATCATACCAAAGCTACCCTTCTGCGTGCAGAGAATCATGCTATGAGATGAAATACAGTGTCTTGGGATATTGCAATGAAGAGTAGAGATCCATGAACTACTGAAAAGACTTTTGTATTTCCAGAACAGTATTCAAAAAGGGAAGTTATGTGTCGTGCTTTGTGGAAGAAAGATGCTTCTTATATGAAAATAAAGTAAAGCCTGAGGACAGGGGAGACCTATGAATTTCTGCCACTGTTCTTTAGGTGGAAAGGAATGGGCGTAACAATTTTCCTGTTCACTTTTACCTTTGTTTTATGAAATCTGAAGCTTTAATTGATTTATCATGATAGATGCAAATACAAGCAGCCTTCAACCTATAACCATTCATTTAGGAATGGTTCAAAGTTACAATAGCACTGAAAAGGGTGACTTATGACCGGACCTTGCACTTACAACCATTGCAGTATCCCCATGGTCATGTGATTAACATTTGGGTGCTTGACAACCAGCATGTATTTACAACATGCAGCATCTTAGGGTCATATGAACCCTATTTGTGACCTTCCCAGCCAGCTTCCAACAATCTAAGTCAATAAGGGAAGCCACATTTGCTTAATAACCACATCACTGATTTAACAACTGCAGTGATTCAGTTTACAACCATACCAAAAAGTCATAAGATTGCACATAACTCACTTAACTACCGCTTTGCTTAGCAAGGGAAATTCTGATCCCAGTTGAGGTCATAAGTCAAAGTCTATATCAGGGTTCTTCAAACTTGGTCCTTTTATGACTTGTGGACTTCAACTCCCAGAATTCCTCAGTCAGCATGCCTGGTTGAGGAATTCTGCCAGTTGAAGCCCACAAGTCATAAAAGGGCCAAGTTTGAAGAACCCTGGTCTATATGTATGTTAGAGGCATGTGTAGCTGCTCTATAGGAAAACTCTTATGGTTAGTAAGAAATTTGATCCATAGAATTCATTCTGTGTCCCTTCTCAATAACATTGTTGTTTAACTTTTCTGCCTATTTTGGTGATTTCTACTAATAGTCACAGAGAGAACTATGATTCCTGGCAGGACTAACTGTAAAGGGAGCTGTTGCTTTACAAGAAACTAGAAATCCCAGTCCCTTTGTCTTCTCTTGGTTGTAACATTGTAGTTGGCACAATTGTCTATTTTGCACCTGCTTTTCTGCCTTGCATCTGTTTCCTGCTTGAATTATTTTGTCCTTAAGGATTTTATTGATTGGTTGCCGGAAGGAATTTTTTTTTCTTATTTATTAGATACCCATCCCATCATTCCTCTAGACAGCATATATAATATGCTTCTTCCACCTCTATCCTCAGAACAATCCCATGAGAAAGTTCAACTGGGAGATCCTGACTGGCTCAAACTACCCACAGAGACTGGATCCTAAATCTGCTCCTTTTCAGCAATCTAACCATTATATCACACTACCTCTTAAAATGATCTTTCTGAAAGGGAGAGATATTTTATCATTGGAAAAAGCTTAACAACTGACATGCTACCAAAAATTGCAGCTCTACAAATAGTTTGCCCCATGCTACTTGCAGAATGAGTTGGAGTGAATTTGTTGTTATTATTTTCTAGCCTACCGTCGTAATCATTTTATATGCCGATGATAGGCTAACACTTATTACATTCCTTTGACAAGGCAAAACTGGGCAGCTGAGAGAGGAAGCAGATCTGAGACAACAGTTTCTTGTCTATAATAGATCATGGTATTGCTAAAAAGAGAGAGAACAGTTTGTTTGGATGCATGATGTTTCATTCCTGTGTGTGCTTTCTGTTTTCTCAGAATTGTGGCTTACCTACATTAGTCTTTAGAAGAAGCTTAGGAACAGTTGAGTACATCAACAGATAAATTGTAAACTTAATAGTTTTAAGCTTTGTACAGAGTTTTACAGACCTGCCGGTTACACATTTACCCCATGTTTATTGATCAATAAATTAGATGTATGTAAACCATACATAAATCAGTATTAGACAGGGAGGTTCTAAATGTTATTATCAGAACAGAATAGCAATCAGAATAACAGAGTAACAGAGTTGGAAGGGATCTTGGAGGTCTTCTAGTCCAACCCACTGCTCAGACAGGAAACCCTATATCATTTCAGACAAATGGTTGCCCAGTCTCTTCTTAAAAGCCTCCAGTGTTGGAGCACCCACAACTTCTGGAAGCAGTTTTTCACGGTAATATTGTGGCCTTTTGGTATTTATCTTGCTCTAAGGCTATATTTTCTCTTCCATATTTGTGTGAATTTTGCCTTCTGAACTACACAGGCCACTCAGATGAATGCAGGTGGCTTTGCATGAGGTCAGTCTGATGAAAGACATTCTCTAAAACAGATTTACTTTAAACAAAAGAGGCAAACATTATCCGAGATCCGATTAGTAAACCATTGAATAAAAATAACAAGATATCTAATTGCCATGCCTAACTTTGGGTTAAGTTTAATATCAGGTATAGCAATTAACCTCTTCGTCTGCATTCCTTTCTATAGTAATTTTATTTTTTAAAAAAAATACAATTAAAATATAATGCAAACTAAAAATAAAAAAAATAAAAGTGCAGAAAAATAGAAAAGAAATAAAAATAAGAATATCGTAGAGAAAAAGAAAAGAAATATATAAAAGAATTACTTCCCCTTTTATCACAAGTGTAAATAATTTTACTAACTTATCGTTTTATCTTAAAATATAACAAATGATCTATTCTTTCCATATTCTGTCTCTTATCTATAAGGAAACCTTATCATTTCAAACATGATATCAGCAAAAGTTCATTGAGGATTATCTCAATATATACCTTGATCAAATAAACCAACTTCACATTCTTTCCAAGTTTATATTATCAGGATTGCTCATTTTAATTTCTTTTTGCTCTAAATGTATAACCTGAGTAAGCCATTTAGCCTATTCTGATTTAATATTGTCTTTTAGCCAGACTTTTCATTTGTATGTACATTTCATAACCATCCTGACATTATCAATTTAGTTTTGGATATTTTCAGTATTTGAATATAAATTCTCTTGTGCTGGTTAATGACCACAATAAAGTAATTTACAAGTAAATCCAATATAGGAAGATAATCTGGGTCTCTTTCTGGATTAATTATTTGCATATCCCTTTTAATTATGAAGACATTAGCCCATTTCTTTTGTGCGGCTCGTGTAACATCTGTTTCATGTCATTCTTGTAGCCTGTCATTTTTAAATCTACTTTCAGTCAGTCTCAATCTTGTCAGGTAAAACTTGTTTCTCTTCCACTACATCTTTTAAACACAATCTATCAATAGTGTCAAGCATGCTTAAAATTAACTTCTAGCTCTATTGGTCATAAATTTCCTTCAATATGTGCAATGTTCAATATTTGTCTCATTCTGTACTTGTAAGTCAAGTTTGAGTGTTCTCTTCCTTTAATTGTAATCTTTAGTTCTTTCTAGTTTCCTCTAGTGACCAATTTTAAAGTCTTATTTTCTTAAGAATTCAAAACCAAAGCATTTTTCCATGAGAAGCATTCTTTATATTTAATTCCAAAATCTTATTTCAAATTCGTCTGGGTCCTTGGTCTATTTGTAATTATCCTAAACCATCCTATTGCTTATTTCAAAATAATTTTTTTAAGTCTTTAAACTTATATTCAAAATTTCTTTTGCTAAGGATTAAAGGAAACTCCCCAGTGCTATAAAACATGTCAATCCAAAGGTTCCTAATGGCTGAAAAGCAATTAACAAGCAAAAGTTATTAGAAAATGAAACATGCAAAAGTGTCTTTTCAAAAGTGCTGTTCCCAGTTAGAGCAAGATGGCTATTCCCTCAACAGGGGAACCTACCAGAGATTGTTAACTTGCAATCTCTGTGTGAGGAGCACCTGTCTGTGGCACTTTTGGGCAATCTCAAGTGCTCTTCTTGTCCAAAGAGGAAATATTGAAGAGGAGGTCTAATGGCCGGGCTCTTCATTCCACCATAGTCATTGGTTCTGGTTTTCATGGAACTGTCTTCAGCCTGCCATTTCTTCCTTGAAAATATCTTCCTCGGTATTCTTAAGCAGACACAAGAAGGTTAGATAAACATATTTACTGTTGAGAATTAGAAAACTATAAACACCAAGTTCTCCAAGAGAAATTCTACCTTGAATCGTCAAATCTTGTTCTCTGTCTATATTCACTCTAAGATTAAATCTGTGGCCTCTTGCTATTTTTTTTTTAAACAAGTCAGTTTAGCTGTTTGTTTTTTTCCTGGCCTTGCAGCTTTCTGCAACCCATCTGTCCACAAATAGCTTCATCTGAGATGAATGAGATAGATAGAGTAGATGAATGAGAGAATCAAATTCTACGTCACCTTTGTACCAGGAAATACAGCTTCAAAAAGTAATGTTCTATCAATTGGCAAAAGGGGGGGGGCAGAAAAAAGAAAAACTGCACCTCACTTCGGGTCACTTTTTTTTCGGGAGGAGGCATGTTTTAATAATTTGAAAATCAAAAGGGAAAGATATATAAAATGGTAACATTCAGATTACTAAGGGAAGCCTGCACTGGTTTAATATAAGGGTATTCTGGCAAAATCAGAAGAGTGAAGGCAGAAAATAGACTGTGCTAGTGAATTATGTTACAAATCAAAAGGGATTTCACAAAAGCTCAAGGCAAAACAGAAGATACAATTTGGGAGTGGCGGGGAAAGAAAGAAAGAAAATGTCAGACACTCCTGACCAGGACCTAACAGTAAATCACAGACCTTTACACAGCTGAATTAATTTCCTAGGCTTGGATTTGGCAAAAGTCTCTCAGAAACACTTTAGCTAAATAAGAATCTTTATTGCAAGCAAGAATGAAACCCAACAGAACAGTTGAATGCCCAATGGCAATGTGAGGCTGTAAGTGCCTTTTATACACAATATGGTTCAGATCCATACTTCTTTCTTCCTGCTCTTCTTGAAACTTAATAAACACTTTGCATGGGACTTAGCAGCCTGGAAGCTAAGCAATTGTTCAGCATTTACATAAATTACATAATGCTTTGCATAAATTCCAAATCTGACCTGAGAACACCAGTCTCTTGGTTTACAGTACTTCTCACAGATCGTATGTCAAAGGATGTTGAAAAATAACTTTTATTCTTTTGATTTCAAGGAAGACATCAAAATTTGCACCAGGCAAAGGAATTTGTAAAGTAACACTCAAAGGGAGCCAATTGGAATGCATATGAAGCCTCTAAAGCAAACATGTCAAACTCGCGATGTCACGTGACGTCTCGCGATGTATCGGAGCTTTTTCCTCATTGCCGGCAATGGGGTGGGCGCGGTTTCCTCGTGACACGTCTGGCCCGTGGGCCGGCAGTATTAGCAGGGCAGTTTCGGTTTTATCATCAGTGTGAAAGCATACTCCATCACCACCACCACCAAAAGGAAAAAATTGTTTGGAACCAAAACAAAAATACAAGAGTTTTTTTTAAAAAAACATGATGAATACTATCAGCCTATCAATTTGATTTCTGAAGTCAGAAAGGTATTACAACAAAAGATTGCTTTTAGGGACCCTAAGGATAATGGGGAAAAAAATCAGGAGTCTGGTATCAGCTTTTCAAACACATTTTATTAAAAGGTGTAAGTTTTCATAAATTTCATCAAATGTTATGGAATGGCTAAAATATATAGAGTAAGGGAGTGGGAAGAAAGGGAGGGCAAGACATATTGCCTCTGCAAATATAGATTAATGTGCCACAGATATTATAAATTAACAATTATGATATGTTCAAGAGCCATTGTGTTTGCTGAGACCTTCTCAGATTGCCTGAAACCTTTTAATACATATGAGGTCTGCAATCTCTCACTCAAGGGTGCTGTGGAAGTCCAATTTTTCCAAAACAGACACTTTGAGGTCTGCCATAGAGTGTGTTCTGGCAGGTTGAAATACTGTTATTACTTTGTCCTTGTTTTGAGTTCCGATGTCAAACTTGTATTCATTAATTTTTTGTATAAAGTTTGTCCACAGAATCCAGAGGGACATTACTGATATATCACCTTAGAGGAAGAGCATGTGAAAAAAACTTTAATCTGGTGTGTGCACTTGTTGGGGCTTGTGATGGTACTGTTGTGATGGTATGTTGGAGCAAGTAGATATCTGGGTTTCTTTGCAGGTCCTGGTTCCTATAGAAGTCCAATTGTTGCTTATGAGAATTCACTTCAGATTGAGTAGTTGTCTGTATGAAAGTATGGACTTGTCACCTGGTGCCTAAGAAAGCCTAGTATCTGTTGTGCGTGTCTCTAGACAGGCTGGGTACATATCAGAGGATGACGAAGCACAACCAGGCCCCTCTGGGTATTTTCCCCTCCCGGCAGCCGAGCTAGACAATGAGGAGATTTGTATGCAGGATGAGTCAGACTCTCAAAGTGATGAGTCAGATTCGGATCAGGAAGCTAGATGGCTTGATCCGAGATTCCGAAGGTTTGATAGGCGGAGGAGTCAGTTAAGTGGAAAAAGGAAGTGACGTATTGAAAACTATATTAGAAGAGGAAGAAGGAACTAATTCTTTGTCACGAGCAACGTTAATATCAAGAGGCAGTCTGATGCATCACCGAGTTCGTTTAAACTCAGTTTTCTGGTGTTTTTGAAATCTACGGAAGATTAATGAAGTCTTGGACAATGTAAGAGATAAAGAGTGAGTTAATTGGAAGGTGGGAGAATGTTTAATCTAAATGTAAATAAATCAGACTTGGCCGGCCAACAAACTGCCAGCAGCTTGCTTTGAAGTGAATCTTTTGAAATGTGTTAAATAAAACTCTTAAAGAAATATTTATGTGGATTTCACTCAGCTAAGAAGGGCCAGATACAACAGTATCGTTGTCCAGTTTGGCTGTAGTTTATAAATAATGTTTTTGAGTAGTTTGAGTTATGGGTTGTAGGTGACAACTCACTGGTGTTCTCTTGCTCTGTTTCTATAGCTTTATAGTAGGTCCTCTCTGGGTATTGATCTGATTCTATTGACTTGTCTATTGATCTTTGTGGTTGGTAATACAGCCCCTAAATGGTTTAATTCCATCATTTGAACATCCCTGTCAAATGAGTCAAAACAAATGTAGTTGTAGTGTAGAGCTTGGCTATAATAGACTTGGTGCACATTCTAGATGGAGGAGGGTGTGTGCACGGTGAACTGTAGGTTTCCTATATATAGGTAGTCCTTGACTTACAACTGCAATTGAGCCTGGAATTACTTGTAATTCATGTAAGTTGAGACATCACACAACCAGATCCAATTTTTGATAATGGTAGTTAAGCAAATCAGTTTTCTCCAAGGGGTATTTTTTGCTAAAAAAAAAATGGATGCCAGAAACCTGCAAAAAAAAAAAAACCCACAAATTGTGGTCACATGACTATGGGACACTGCAAACTGCTGTCAAGATAAGCTGGTTGCCAAGGTCCCAAAATGGAATTGTGGGAGTAGCCATTGTAACTTCAAACATTAGATCATAAGTAGCTTTTGGACAGGTGTTGTAATTTAAACAGTCATTAAGTGATCAATCATAGTCAAGGCTTATCTGTAATGTCTTTGTATATGTGTTGTTTTATGATGTCATCAAGGAAGTGGACATATTCCCTAGAGCTCTGATCTGAGGTTGATGATGGGGTGGAAGTATTGGATCGATGGAAATGAACGTGTTATCCAATTCCATCATGACTTTGATATTCATTTCCATAGGTCTACATGATAAAATACAATCAATGCAATCAGTGATGATATTCATTACTACTAGACATCTTCAGATATTTTGCTCCCATAGATTAGTATGATTCCCCTATAAAGAGAATAATGGAGTGAATTTTTGCCAACAATATGGTGATTTTTTTTCACCTCCACCATGATCTTTTCAAAGACCTTCACTGTTCATTCAAATAAAGTTACCCTTGTACTACTGTATTGCAAAATACCTCAAAACAAGATAACGTTGCCCAAACACTTATGCCAAAAACTTATCAGCACCCTTCTCAGATACTGAATTGTAATTAAGCATAAAAAGAGCCAAATAGTTAGAGAGATATGGCAGACAACGCTGTCAGTCCTGTTGCTAGAAGCCTTAGCAATGCTTAATTCCTATTCTTCTTGCTTCCATTATAGCAGGATTAGTTTAGCACATTTAGAATCCTCAGACCATCTCATGGGCAACTATCCACCCTAGAGACAGCTAACATATTCACAAAGCGATTGTAATGGGGGCACACCCAATTTACAAACTGATCACATTGATTAAAAAAAATAAGCTCTTAGGGGGCTGCCCTGTAGCAGACCACTTTAGCATCGCCTTTTTTCCCAACAAAGCCATTCCTCATGTTTATTTTCTAAGAATGTCTATTAAACTTATAAGAGGTCGAGAAAGATTGCTGTAAATAAAAGTGATGTTGGATGCCAGTGCTGTGCTTTGCATGATGGTAATTTTCATTTTTTTAAAAAAAAAGTTAATGAACCATAGTGGCACAGTAGTTAAAATACAATATTGCAGGCTAACTCTGCCCACAGCCAGGAGTTCTATTCAAATGGGGCTCAAGTTTGATTCAGTCTTCCATTCTTCCAAAGTCAGTAAAATGAAAACCCAGATTGTTGGGGGCAATATGCTGACACTGTAAACCACCCAGAGAGTGCTATAAATTACTATGAGATGGTGTCCCTCCTGGCTGGTTTCTGCTAGTAGGGAGGTGACACGTACCTGGATCCAGGAGATTGTCAATGCTTCTCTGAGGGAGGGGTCCTTCCCGGCTCCCTTAAAGGAGGCACTTGTGCACCCCCTCCTCAAGAAGCCTTCCCTGGATCCAGCAATTTTGACCAACTATCATCCGGTCTCTAACCTCCCCTTTGTGGAGAAGGTTATTGAGAAGGTGGTGGCACTTCAGCTCCAGCGGTCTCTGGAGGAAGCCGATTATCTGGGGCCTCTGCAGTCTGGGTTCAGGCCCGGCTACAGCACCGAAACTGCTTTGGTCGCTCTGATGGATGATCTCTGGCGGGCCCGGGATAGAGGCCAGTCCTCTTTCCTGGTGCTTCTTGACCTCTCAGCGGCGTTCGATACCATCGACCATGGTATCCTTCTGCGCTGGCTGGAGGGATTGGGAGTGGGGGGCACCGTGTTACGGTGGTTCTCCTCCTATCTCTCTGGTCGGTCACAGTCGGTGTTAGTGAGGGGTCAGAGGTCCACCTCTAGGTTACTCCCGTGTGGGGTGCCTCAGGGGTCAGTTCTCTCCCCCCCTACTTTTTAACATTTACATGAAGCCACTGGGAGAGATCATCCACCGGCATGGAGTGAGATACCATCAGTACGCTGATGATACTCAGCTGTACATTTCCACTCCTGGCCAAATCAGTGAAGCGGTTGAGGTGATGTGCCAGTGTCTGGAGGCTGTGAGGGTCTGGATGGGCGTTAACAGATTGGGGCTCAACCCTGACAAGACAGAGTGGCTGTGGGTGATGCCTCCCAAGGACATTTCAATCTGTCCTTCCATTACCCTGGGGGGTAAATTCATAAACCCCTCGGAGAAGGTGCACAACTTGGGAGCCCTCCTCGACCCACGGCTGACATTGGAACATCATTTGTCAGCTGTGGCGAGGGGGGCATTTGCCCAGGTTCACCTGGTGCACCAGTTGCGCCCTTATTTGGATCGGGAGTCTCTACTCACAGTCACACATGCCTTGTCACCTCGAGGATCGACTACTGCAATGCTCTCTACATGGGGCTACCCTTAAAGAGTGTTTGGAGACTACAATTAGTGCAAAATGCAGCTGCGCGAGCAATTGTGGGCCTTCCACGTTGTGCCCACATTTCGCCAACTCTCCGTATGCTGCATTGGTTGCCTATCGGTCTCTGAGCGCAATTCAAAGTGTTGGTCATTACCTATAAAGCCCTTCATGGCATTGGACCAGCATACTTACGGGACCGTCTTCTGCCACATACTTCCCTTCGACCGGTGAGAGCGCACAGGATCGGCCTCCTCCGGGTCCCGTCAACGAAACAATGTTGTCTGGCGGGTCCTAAGGGGAGGGCCTTCTCTGTTGTGGCGCCCACCCTCTGGAACCAACTGCCCCCTGAAGTCCGCGCTTCTCCCACCCTCCCGGCCTTCTGAAAGAATCTTAAAACCTATCTTTGCCGGCAGGCCTGGGGATGATTGTGGATTGTTGTGTGAATGATGAATGTGTGTTGGGTTTTTATTTTTAATGCTTTTTTTGATTTGGACTTTGATTGTGAATATTGTTTTTATATATGTTGTAAGCCGCTCCGAGTCTTCGGAGCGGAGCGGCATATAAGTCCAAATAAAATAAATAAATAAATAAATAAATAAATAACAAAATAAGTGCTACTGCTATTAAATGTGGCAAGATAGACAGCAAGAGGGTGTTTCTGACTCTATTCATGCCTACAGACCCTTTGCTTTCTTATTCTTTCACTAGGCTATATTTTAGTCCATTCTCTCCACCTCCAACAACCCACCCCAAATGTTATCTCTAAACTGAGGCAAGTAAATCTGATACAATTACTTGAAAGAAATTTGGCAGCACTGGAACCATATGTGAGGTTTTCAGTTCACAGGCTAGTGTACACTAATAGTTCACTTAACTTCTCTTATCTGTTTCTTTTCAAACAGGGGGAAACAAAAGTTCTAAAACTGAAAAATCTACGACCCCACGACTATGCCAGTTATACATGCCAGGTATCTGTCAGAAATGTGTGTGGCATCCCTGATAAGACAGTCACCTTCGAGCTTACCAACACAACTGGTAAGTCACTCCCATCCATTGAGATCAACAGGAGAAGCCCTTTTAAGGTTTTCTTTTTTCAAGAGATTAATGATGGTAAAAGAAGTTGAGGGATGTTTGATCAGAAAGACCTCAGATTCCCTGGGGATCTTTCTAAGTAGATGAAAATGATTTGGAGGAAGGGGGGCATTATCATAATTACTACTGTTTCCTCCAATTCCTGTTGCTGAAGGCTGTAGGAGTCCACATTGTGGAGGGGGGGGACGGTTTTGCCAAATTTTAATGGTGCAATGTAGTGTTATTTTGGAGGTTTTCGGTATTAAGTACTTAGTTCTTAATTTTGTTTGTGGTGGTGGTGTTTCTCAGCTGCTTGTATTTTTAACTTTTATATTTGTTATTGTTTTTATTTTGTTTGAATTCTGTTCACTGCCCACTTGTTGAGATGGGTGGCCATATGAAATGGATAAATAAATGCTAGGGATCCCTGTGTGGTCCACAAGCTAATAATTGTCCACTTTCCCTTTTAAAAACTATACATGGATGTCTAATTCCAACTTAATTTCTAATATTCCCCTATATTTGCACTTATGGAAACACGTTTTTTAAAAAATAAAGTTTTGAAGATAAAAAAATCTTATGACAGAAGAAGCTCTAGTTTTAGATCGAACAGTATCCGTCTCTGTTTCGGATCTGGGTCATTTTGTGTTCTGACTTGCTTCCTTGTTATCCTGTGATGTTTTAAAAATCAACCCCCAAAATGTTTTCAGGCTTTATTTTCAAATATACTTTCTCTTGAGATACCATTCAAAGATACCTCTCCAAAATGTTTGTTTTAAACATGTTTTGATACATTTTTTTTGAAGTGCATCAGTGTGACCCTCAACAGAGGACATATCCAACTTTGTAGTCTGCAGTCTTTTGAAATCAGTGTACTAAGAAGATAATAGGGTAGCTACCGGTAGTGCCATCTCGGGAGCAGACATTCCTTTGTTTGGAAGAAGACAGGAAAAACTATCTGCTTGATATAAACAAGATGTTCCAGATGTTGAACTACAACTCCCAGCAATTCTAGCCAGTGTTGTCATTGTGTTGGATGGTGAGAGCTGCAGCTCAGTAACACCTGAAAAACAAGATGTGCCACCTTTTCTCTGAGCATTATTCTAACAACAAAGTTTCATAGGAAAGCTCACTGACTTAACTTCATCTGAGAGCCAGCCTTTGGCCTATGCTGAATTTCCACTGTCTCTGAATGCATTTTGAAATATAGCATGCAATGTGTAGATTGAGACCAAGGGTCTTTTGCATGCAGAGTATGTGTTCTTTCAGTGACATATGACCTTTGGGGATGAAGTTATTGGCATCAGGTTTTAGGAGTTTGTGAGTTTACCAAACGGATGGCATAGGGGAAAAAACTAATACAGAATCGGGTAGTCCTGCTAGAAATACTTTGAAACCCCCTCCCAGAAGGAAGCAACAGAAGCAGACCATAAAGTGAGTGTGTGAGGTCTCTAACAATGCTTTGAGCTCTAAGCACATAGCGCTTATAAGCAGCATCCTGAATACCAGGGAGAGAGCTTCCTATGATCTTCTCGGCTGTCCTTATCAATCTCTGTCCTTACTTTCTATCTGAGGCACTGCTGCCACCAAACCAGACGGCGATGCAGTTTGTTAAAATGCTCTCAATCGTGCCTCTGTAAAAAGTGGCCAGGACAGAAGGAGAGAGATGTGCTTTCCTCATCCGACGCAGGAAATGCAGATATTGGTTTGCACATTTCATTAAGGATGAGGTATGGAAAGGTGTGGAAAGATAGAAAAGCCAATGAAAAAGGAGAATGTTTGTGGCTCAAGGTTGAAATGAGGGGGTTTTAGTGCTCTGTGAACTTGGTTGTTTTCTTGTAGACATTTCATTATCCAAACTGGTAACATCAGCAGTTCTAGTAAGGAGTGAGATTTGCTCTCAATAAAGGAAAATATTTATAGCTCAGGGTTGAAATGAGAAGTCCTTGTTGCTCTCAAACTAGGTAACATTATCAGTGCTAGTAAGGAGTGCTGTTTGCTCTCAGTTTATATTCTAGTGGTCTGCCGTGTCAGTGCTGGTGCTTTTGGTCTTAAGAGATTCTTTAGATGGACTTACTGTTGGCTTGTTTGGCAGTTCGTTGATTGGGGCTTTGTTTACTTGATTGTTGGTCTGATGTTAATCTTTGAGTTAATCTATGCTCATCTGGGTGCTGATTACTGGTGGGGAAGTGTTTTGGTCTTTTTGTTCCTTTTTGGCTTGTTGATTCTCTCTTTTGCATACTATATAGATATTGTTTATATCTACGGTATGTGTCTATTGATAACTAAATTGTCAGAATGCCAGGCTTCTAGAAATTGCCTAGCATATTGGGATTTGGTTTGGTCTAAAATGGTCACAGTTTCCCAATTGAAACTATGGTTAAGTCTGTCAATATGTTGTAAAATTAAAGAGTTTTCATGTCTTCTGACTGCTAGTTGATCTTCATGGATGTGTTCTGCCTTCTGCCTGTTTATCCTACATAGTGGCTATTGCAGTCATTACATTGTATGTTCTAGACCAGGGTGCAACCCATACAATCTTCTCCTATTACTGAAGATGACTTAAAAATGGACTTTCTGATCCTAATTCAATACATTACAGATATTCCTCCTTTGATGACCATTCATTTAGCAACCGTCCAAAGTTACAACAGCACTCAAAAAATGTTTCTTTTGACCACTTGCACTTGCAACTGCCTCCCCATGGTTCTGTGATCACAATTTGGGCACTTGGCATATATTTACGACCGTGGCAGAGTCCCAGGGCCACATGCTCACCATTTGTGACCATCCCAGCTGACTTCTGGCAAGTCAAGTCAGTGAGGAAGCTGGTTTCACTTCTCAGCCACATGGTTTGCTTAACAGCCAGGGCAAACATTATGACAAAAAGGCCATAACATCCGTCACAGCTCACTTAATGACTAGATGGCTTATTCACAGAACTTCCAGTCCCAGTTGTGATTATGCATTGAGGACTACCACTAAAACCAGGGTCCCCAGTCCCCAAATCGCAGCTCACTACCAAGCCGTGGCCTATTCAGAACTGGCTCATATGAGCGGTGGGCCGGTGCACACGTGCACACAGCTCAACGTGCAGTTGAGCTTCATGTGCATGTACATGTGTGCTGGCCCACCACTTGCATGTACGCTGGCCCTCTGCTCATGAAGCCTGGTTCCCCTCTCCATTCCCACGCCCAGCTGGGACTCCAAGCTGCAAAGGCTGGGGACTGCTACTCTACACCACATTGACTCTCCAACTATTTTCTTAGATTAGTAAATGCAGCCTGAACAAATGGTGTTATTGCTAGTTATCTTGTTTTGAGGTGACAGAATAGATGAACTCCTTTGCAACTCAGACAGAATGCCTCTGTAGAAATCTTTTTGTGCCAGTTAAATTCAGCTAGAATAAGTGCTTTTCCCTTGTTCTGTACTTTAATGCATCAAAGCCTTAGAATCATATCTCAAGCCATAACTTTGGATTTTGTTGAAGTATCACTCTTTACTGCTTTTCAGATGCCGAAATGCGAATGCAAGAAACCATTGTGATTTTGCATGTGTGCCCGGTTTTTCCTGACTATTTTACTATTAATGGTTTTACAATTAGGAAGTCCAAAAGTTTGGCAGCCCACAGTCAGGACAGGGGCTGGGCAGGGCAGGGCAGGGCCAGGGTGAGAAAAGGATTATTTTTCTCTGCCTTGATTTCAACACAGTTAAAGCACAAGAAAGGAGAACTCTCCTGCAATTATATTGCAGCAAATTGGACTTCAAAGAGAATTGAAAGTCTCTTTGTTTTTATTGTGTCTCTCCTCCCTTTGTTCCTCAACTCACTTTGCCAGCAAGATTTGTGAGGGTTGTTTTTGAGAGAGAGGGAGGGGGGAGAGAATGGGAGAGAATGAGAGAGAGAGAGAGAGAGAGAAAGAGAGAGAGAGAGAGAGAGAGAGAGAGAGAGAGAGAGAGAGAGAGAGAGAGAGAGAGAGAGAGAGAGAGAGAGAGAGAGAGAGAGAGAGAGAAGGAACAAAAGTAATTGCTACAGGTTGCAAATAAATTAGATTGATCTCCTGCATAAGAATGGCTGCATGTTGTTAGTCTCCATCTGTTAACAGCAAGAGGATGGGATTCAAGGTGGACCCACAGCTGAACTTGGATTTTGTGCTATCTTGTCAGAACTCAGGAGTCTGGAGAGAGGTTGCTGGCACTTTTACAAGGTGCAGGGAACTGATTTATGGGTTTCTTTTGGCCCAGATATACATATAAACAAGCCTCGTTAGGCCACATTTTTTGACATAATGGAAAACAAAATGTTGCTACATAGGGTTTTAGCTATTAAGTCTGGGAAAGTGACATAAAATACATAATTTTGAATGGTTGCCTAAACCAGTGCTTCAGGAACTTTTTTTATTCATAGCAAGGCCCGTTAGGGTAAAAAAAATGCTTTATTTGCATTTCTTCAGGTCAAAAATCAACAGCTTTCATTTTAGGTCATAAACTGCATCCTATTCCATATTGTTCTTCATTCTTCATCCGTGTAATTATTTTATTGAAAATGGTAAATCAAGAAATCTAGATTTCCCATTAAAAGCAGGAGAAATAACACTTCACGTTTTTCCAGATGCTGAAGACCAATAAAATAATATAAATGTCCAATTTGTGGCACCATTCCTTAATCCAAATATCATACATTTTTGATGGATAGAGTAGCCCAGTATTTCCTCTCTAAATTTTCCATTTGATGCACTGCGTTCATATGCCATCACCTTAAAAGGATTCGTTGGTCTTTTCCAATTCAAAAATACAGTAAAAAAGTAATAGCTTTTAAAAAAAACCCCAAAAATTGGAAGATAAACCTTGAAAGTGCAGTGCAGCTTTCATGCATTTTAAAATTTAAAACATGCTAGGTGGTGTAACTTTAGATTTAAAAGTGAAATTAAAACTATTTTTAATCTAAAACCCTAAAAGTTAGATATTGGAGGTGGTGTCCTCAGAGAAGGGTGCTTCATAAGACAGCAAAGTTCACATTCTAGATAGAAAAAAACCACTGGCCTGAAAGGGAAATCAAAAAGACCATCTATGTTAAAATTGAACAGCTTTCCCTCAACAGAGAGGGAGGGATACCACACCACCTATTTCTTGTTTACAATGCATTCCTTTCAGCGGAAGGTTCTACACCTGTTTACACTCGGATTCAGATGTCTCTGAGATACAGATAAACCCCCAAGTGACCTCAACAACTTTCAGAGAGCTAATGACCAGTTTTCAGGGTACTACCGGTAACAGCCAGATGACTGCAAAGAACATAAATCCTTCCATTCCCACCAATTGGTTAGAACTGATAAAGCTTCTTGGATGAGAAGCGAACGTTTTCAAAGGGAAAAAAATCCAAGAAAGTCCAGTGATCTGTTGAAAGAAAAGTCTTCATCCTGGTTCATCCAAGCAGGGATAAATAAACAACATGGCCACTGCTTTGGGAAGAAGGTTGCAGTTTATTGAAGAGCCAAAAAGATGGTTCTTGCAGGAAAGACCAGAGGAAAAAGGGGCTGAGCACATGGGTAGTAGGTTTTTATAGTATCTGAAAGCCTTTTGTTTGGAATAGTTTCCTGTTCCTGTGGCATGAACTTTGAGGCTATTTCCTGTGTCACGTGTTCTGACCTGAGTTTAGGTGTGCCTCTCTGGTATTTTTGATGGTAATGGGCTAGTCCTATTATGTCCCATCTCAGGTATGCAGGGGTATGCAGATTTTAGGTCTTTGTCTTCTTGATCTCCTAGCTGGGGCCTTTCTGTTGGTTTACATCTGCATTTGTACAGAGCTGGCTCCTGCTTGGGACAGAGAGACTTGGGGGCAGGGTTGGTTTCTGCTTTTAAAAATCCTTTTGAGGAAATATATTTTTCTGCCCTTTTAATATTTCCTTCTCTGGGGGGCTGACTTCCCACAGGTCTTTTGGAAAAAGTAACTTTAGGACAACCATGACCTGGATGGTTGAGTATATCTGTAGACATTTAGATTGCTACAACTAGTAAGTGTAAACTTCTGTCATACATCACTTGGTGGAGACTCCTAGAGAAGCTTCTCCGAAGATGAAATTTGAATTTACATATTTATGTATTATTTCTTAACAAGATGTATAAGGCCACCCAGCTCAAACGGTATGGTACTGGTAAGCCTATGTGGAAGGAGATGATTCTTTTAAGTAATTGGACCCCAAATACTTCTGCACTTTAAAGATTAATACATGGAAATAATAATAAGAAAAAAACTTCAAAAATGTATATTACCATTTACTGCAATATCAAAATCTAACCTCTGGGGTGATAAAGACCTCTGTAATCATCTTTTTTTTTCACTTAGGCAAAGAAAATCCAGCTTATTCAGATTATTCAGAAAAAAATATTTTTTAGCATCCTTGTAGTTTTATAAGTTATTCACATTTTTTAAAAAAATCTTTTTTAAACTGTGTGGTACTAATTAGGAATGTCTGTGTGATATGATATAACATCTATAAATTTGCATTAACTTCCAAATTCTACTGGAAGAATAAATGGAATAATAGCACAAATACACATTACCAGATGTTTTCCAAACGGTGCAGAGAAGTATTATGATGTCTTCTAACATTGACATACTGCTTATGTTTACACAATGCAAAATAGTGTACCTGATTTGAGCTTCAGCAGCATGTGATTAAATATTGCTCAGCCCATCTATCATAAAACTGCCATCATATGAGTTTTACTTTCTTCAAGACTTACAATCTTTCTGAAACCCAAAATAAGAGTAAAGCATCAGCCCTTTAATTGGAAGGCCAAATGAAGTATTTGTATTGGCAAGCCAGACATTAATAAACTCCCAGTCATGTTTCACTTCTAACCACATTTTGGAATTCAGTTTCTCCACATATCCCAGTGCTAGATTAGGCCTAGTTGAAGCTCAGCAAAATGCCCCCTCTGTGAGCTTATGGTGAGGAAAATCAGGATGAGCATATGGGCAAGTTATCTCCTCGTGACCAACGGCCGTCCACCTCCCACTCATTGCAATGCAGACATTGTCAGGAAAATGCTCTATTGACCACAAATTCATGTTTACTCACCCACACGTCTCTCCTCAATTTGTCTGGGGCTTGGCGTTTCAGCTGAAATTTCTTTGCCTGAATGTTAGATTCAGTTCATGTTGCCATCCAGCCTTACTATCCTACCTTGAAGTCAAAACTCAAGTCATCAGAGTACTTGTTATTGTTGTTGAGTCACCTGTCACTTGATGGAGTTTTTTGGCAACATTTTCAGAATGTACTGGCCAGTATCTTCTTGGGAGCAAGGGAGAGGGAGGAAGGGAGGAAGGGAGGGGGAGAAGGGGGGCAAGGTCACCCAGTTCGCTTTTATGTTTCTGGCAGGCTTAAAATTCATAGTTTTCCTGCCTGTAATCCATGACCTTTACTTTACCTATTACACTACATTGATTCTCCCTTACAGATTGGATATAATTGACCAGTGTTTCACTCTTGTCAGTCTATATATTTCGGACTTAAGAAAAGGAATACTAGTTTTGAAAGTGTCCAGGTGTTAGCCAATCAGTTTGGATGTGGGAAAAATCAGAATAGTTGTGAAATATATATTTCCTTGCCCCTTTAAGAAAACAGCCTTCTTGTTTTTTTGTTCATCTGAATTAAAAATTCAGGGCAAAGCCAGGTCATTAACACAGGGCCCAGAAAGAAGAGATGGCAGAAATAATGATGTCATTAAATCAAGCTTTATGAATATGTAAGGATGCCTTATTTTGCATTATTACAGCTGTTACTTAAAACATGCCTTAGCCGTTGTCCCATTGATTGTTAATTTCTGAGCTCCATGTGAAGTCTCTGATGACTCCCCAGAAGGAGCTTTAAAGGGCCTTGGGAGATTAAACAGAAAACACAGAGAAAAGCCTTTTGGATCTGTGTCTGGGGATTTTGAAGAAAAGGAATTAATCAGAAGGGTTGAGGTTAAGCATTCTAAAGCAGAGGAGCTGCCCATTCATAATATGACTCCTTACATAAAGGGGAGGCTCAAAGATTTGTGAATGAGGTTAGAGCCCAGCATTTGATATGTATGGCAGTTAAACAAAGAGCTCTGAGAGGTTAGCCATAATTGCTAGGAGAAGGAGGCCGGGCATGGCACCTGGGGGAAGATATTAACAAGTTAAATGTGTTCTGTTCTTTCACTGCTATAATGTGAAGCTACTTGTAATTAAATCCTCAAGGAAGACTTTTTGCTATGCACTTGAGGTGCAGGGAATTTGAAAAAGACAGTTTCATCACAAATTGTGATTGGGAACTTCTAATTATTCTTTGTGTCACATTTTGAAGATGCACATGTTTATAACTCCAGTACAAGAAATGGCATCAAGTCATATTTGCAGAAAGGTAGTATAAGCTTCATGGGTGTCCCTAATCTGATGCGGTGTAAATAGCCTTGTTGATGGAGGATGATAGGTGTTGTAGCCCTGAAGGCACCAGATTATAGGACTGTAAAGTCTAACACGTTTTTAACAGTGGTGATATATATCATACATTTAAGGAAAACGGACCATAAATTATTGATCTACATCCCAGCAACAATTTAACAGTATTAGAGAGATCTGAAACCTATAAAGCAACAATTCAGTTATGCAATGGGGGAAAAATTAAATAATTGGATGGGATTGATGGAAATTACGTATAACAATATTTGAAAAACCAGGAGTTGGCATTGGCAAAAAGTGGAGTTCAGAGAGAGAGAGATGTTCTCTTCTTTCCCAGTATAATTTGGCAAGCTGATCAGCAAAGCACAAACTTATCTTTTTGAGCATAGCACTGTTGTATGCCTCCAGTTTTCATCTGTATGTTTTTGAAACTGACTGGGCTCTTAGTTTCAGACATTTAAGAGTTATCATCTGACCAAATTACAAGCACGGTATGCATTTTTTTTAAAAAAAAATCTAAGTTCATCAGGCTTTCTTGTGTTGGGCTTGCCCAGAAATGCCCACATTTCGGCATCACTCCGCGAGCTGCATTGGCTGCCAATTGGTCTCCGAACGCAATTCAAAGTGTTGGTTATGACCTATAAAGCCCTACATGACATCGGACCAGGTTACTTATGGGACCGTCTGCTGCCCCATGAATCCCAGCGGCCGGTTAGGGCCCACAGAGTCGGCCTTCTCCAGGTCCCGTCAGCCAGACAGTGTCGCCTGGCAGGGCCTAGGGGAAGAGCCTTCTCTGTTGCAGCCCCGGCCCTCTGGAATCAACTCTCCCCGGAGATCCGTGTCGCCCCCACCCTCTCCGCCTTTCATAAACTGCTTAAAACACACCTCTGCCGGCAGGCCTGGGGCAGTTAACATCTTGCCCCTAGCCAGTGTATGTTTGTGTGTATGTTTGTTGAATGATTGGTTTTCTCTTAACTTAGGGGTTTTTATATATGTATTTTAACTGGTGATTTCTATTTATGTTGTGAGCCGCCCTGAGTTCTCTGGAATAGGGCGGCATAGAAGTCAAATCAAATCAAATCAAATCAAATAAATAAATAAATAAATAAATAAATAAATAAATAAATAAATAAATAAATAAATAAATATTGCAAAATATGCTAATTCATATTTCCTAGAAATGAATCTTTATGTCTTTTTTTTTAAAAAAAAATATTTTTTTTTCTCTCTCTCTCTCTCTTTCTTATAGCTCCACCAGCTCTAAAACTATCTGTGAATGAGACTTTAGTGGTAAATCCAGGGGATAATATTACCATATACTGTTCGTTAACAGGCGGAGATCCTTTGCCTCAGGTAGTCTGGTCTCACTCACCTGGTCCTATGCCTCTGAACAGCCTGATTCAAGGGGGCAATCTTACCATCTGGGGCATTCAAACCGAAGATTCAGGTTATTACAACTGTACAGCTATCAACAATGTTGGGAATCCAGCCAAGAAGACAGTGAACCTATTGGTGCGATGTACGTCTTTCTATTAATCTAATTGGGGATGGAGCCTGAATTTCCAGCTCACTTTGTTCCTTTTAAAGATTGGAATAAATTTAAGACTGGTACTTCAGGACAAAAAGAGTATTAACTAAGCTTGATTTTACATTGCATTGCTTCCTTTTCTCGTAATTTTCAGATTTGTTTTCAACACATAAGTGTGTTCTTTAAAACTCTTCCCTCTCTCCTTGTTTTTCTCCTGATTTCTTTAGTCATTGCTGTCAAAACGACTTCTCTTGCCACATTCCCTTTATTGAGGGTCAAATTAATACATTATATTTGCATTATATTATATTTGCATACAAGTATAAGGTAGCCTGTTCAAAAATCACGTTTGCATCCCTGTCCTATCAAGAATGAAATTATAGCAAGCAGGGGAAGGATATTCAGTTCCCCCTGCATTATAGACTCAGTGAAAATAACTTTCCAGAATTATTTCTGCCTATGAAAAGGAGATGCTATTAAACAGAATGTTAAATTCTGTTGATAAGAATGTGAATTATATTGGTGTACTTTTTGTGCTATGTAATTACATAATTACTCAGATTTGTATGCCCTGTCAGTCAGGACATCACATGACACAACATGACATGATATGACATATTTTGACCACTTGAAGATCAGGCATTGATATATTCACCAGTTTGGCCTTTGTATTTCCTTCAGCCATGAAGAATGTAACATTCCAGATCACTCCTGATGTCATCAAAGAGAGTGAAACCATCCAGCTAGGGCAGGACCTGAAGCTCTCATGCCATGTGGATGCTGTCCCGCAAGAAAAAGTTTTCTACTTCTGGTACAAGAATGGGAAGCTGGCCAAATTCTCAGATCGAGTAGTTGTCATCAAGAATGACCCGGAACTTCCCCCCGTGACAAGCAGCCTGGAGATAATTGATCTCCGTTTCACTGATTATGGTACATACCTGTGTGTGGCATCTTTCCAAGGAGCACCCATCCCTGACCTGAGTGTTGAGGTGAACATTTCTTCAGAAACAGGTAAACTTTCATCTAATTTTTAACTTATCCAGAAGCCTGATTAAGGATAGAACACAGTTAAAAAAAGAATGTACGCTTAATCAAAATCTATCCCAGGAGCTTCATAAAGAGCCTAAGCTCTGTTTACCAGATAGGTAGATTAGCTTTAATCACAGGATAAATCCTTTTCAAATTATTTGGAGGGTTTAAGATGGAAGGCTACACTGCCAGGCAACTTCTTTCTCTCTGTTCCAAATTTTGTGTTTTCAGATAAATGACTACAGAAAAAGTCAGGCTGAGTAAATTTCTTTATATATAATACCGGTATGTCATGCTAGATAATATTATATTATGTTGTTGTTTTTCCAATGTTTTCTTTCTTAAAGCATAACAAACCTTTCAAAACAAAAAGGCTTAAGAGTTACAGCATATTAAAGTGAAGGACCAGATTCATCTTTGAACAGTTCTAGGCACATTAGAAACTTCTCTGAATCAGGAGCAAATTGAGGAGAAGGGAAAGGCAGGGTGTAACCATCTAGCCATGCAAAGTGGCTCTAAGAAAGAGTAATTTTGTTATATTCTTTGAGGATGACATTACTAATGCTTTGGGAAGTTCTGGCTAAGAGCCAAATTTGATATGGCACTAACTACATCACTGAAATAGATCAGGGTTTTAAAATAAATGTAATAGAGATGGGGAATGATATTCTTCAGGGATAAATCCAAGAGAAAATTATTGAAACTTTCCATCCCTAGGCCCTAGCCCCCTCCTCCGTGCACACATGAATTGCAATGTTCTTTTTTGAAAAAAAAAAGATTTTGTTTCTGCTAGGGAGTTTTGTTTATTTATTTATTTTAGCTCAAAACCATCCGCAGCATATTGTAGAGAAATTTCCATTGGGATTACAGTTAAACCTGCCCTCCATATGATCTGTTGTCCCATTGAAAATAACCTTCATATTTATTGACTAAAACAAACAGTGGTTTAGTTTCTAATGATTCACCTAGCATCAAATCTACTTCATTTCTCAGGGGGGTTTAGAGGTAAGGCAGTTAGAGAACAGAGCTTTCTGAAGTGTGTTTGCAACGAAGGTCACAGGTGCCTATCAGAGAAACAATGGGAAGGTTAGCGGTCCACTTAAATAAAAAGTTTCCAAAAGAAAATCCTAAGCAAGGCTCCTACCACAGAGAAATTAATACTTCGCATGATCTTGATTCTATCCCTCTGTTAATGCAGCCTAGCACTGTGTGGGCTTTTTTGGCAGTGTGTTGCAGCTGCCAAAAAAGCCAACACAGTGCTAGGCTGCATTAACAGAGGGATAGAATCAAGATCACGCAAAGTATTAATACCACTCTACAATGCCTTGGTAAGGCCACACTTTGGTCACCACGATGTAAAAAAGATGTTGAGAGTCTAGAAAGAGTACAGAGAAGAGCAACAAAGATGATTAGGGGACTGGAGGCTAAAGCATATAAGGAAAGGCTGCTGGAATTGGGTATGTCTAGTTTAATGAAGAGAAGGACGAGGGGGGACATGATAGCAGTGTTCCAATATCTCAGGGGCTGCCACAAAGAAGAGGGAGTCAAGCTATTTTCCAAAGCGCCTGAAGGCAGGACAAGAAGCAATGGATGGAAACTAATCAAGGAGAGAAGCAACCTAGAACTAAGGAGAAACTTCCTGACAGTTAGAACAATTAACCAGTGGAACAACCTGCCTCCAGAAGCAGTGAATGCTCCAACACTGAAAGTTTTTAAGAAGAAACTGGACAGCCATTTGTCTGAAATGGTATAGGTTTATCTGTCTAAGCAGGGGGTTGGACATGATGACGTCCAAGGCCCCTTCCAACTTTTTTATTATTATTATTATTATTATTATTATTATTATTATTATTATTATTATTATTATTATCATCATCATCAAATTCAGAAGTAATCTGAATGGAGTATGGAACTGTAAATACACACACACACACACACACACACACACACACAAAACAAACAAGAACATAGAAAGTAAGAACTAGAGGTGCAAGAAAAAAACGTTGAAAAAGAAAAGCATGCAACTGTGCCTTCCACACTTCTTTCTATCAAGTAATTATCATCTCCATAGCCTCAATTTTAATCACCAGATCCTAAGATCAGCCATTCATTCTTATTTTTTTTCTCAGTAAAAAGTCCATATAAGGTTTCCACCCTTGTAAAAATTTTCATGGATTTTGAAAAAGGGTTTATTATGTTTGTACTGAAGTGTGTGGATTTTCCCCCTAGTTTGACCACAGATAGAAATGGTGGTACTGTATATTTATTCCCTGGTTCTCTAAATATCCTTTCTCTCGTAAGATTTAGCAAGCAGGTCATCCAGCATAAGGGTCCCAGAAAGCCGCTTTTAATTAAAAACTTTTTAAATGCAATTTACACATTTTCCCCATAAAGAAAATTGTCTCCTGCCAGGTGAGCATATGCTGGCAGTACTGAGCCATGTAGGTGCAGCTCAATCTTCACACCATATAAGAGAGGATTTGATGAGATTCCATAGCCCACAGAAGGCCTGCAAATTGAAAATTCACCTTCTTATTGCCTAGTGATATAACTGATGAGATACTGGATGCTAGACCTACATAAATATGCCTTTAAGCTAGCTATGCGCTATATTTTTGTGTGATTAAAATCATCACACTCTCTCTTGGCCCTCTTACATTTATGGGTTACATGCAGACATTACTTGGTCATGCAGATAAAAATAAATTTGGAACTTTTACACTGCATTTTTAAATCACTTCAAAATGTAAAAGTATTACATAAAAATATTTGAAGAGAGAAAGAGGACTTCACAAAGAATCAAGTATAATTATTATTAGTTTCCATGATATTTTAGTACAGATATTCCCTACAATAATCTTTCCCAACAGATGTCCTACCAGTTTTCTGGGGTATACAACTCCCGGAATTTCTAGTGGAAAAAAAAAGTTGTAGTTCAAATATATTTGGAGATCAACAAATAGGAGTAGGCAACCTGAAGAATCTGTATCCCCTAATTATAATCTTAAAAAGAGGGCAAAGAAGATGGTGAAGCTTATGAAGACAAGTTCTGAAAGTTGAAGGAATTGAGGAAAGTAAGATTTAGAAGCAATAATTTTTATGGAACTATCACAAAGATGATGGAACAAATTCATTCTTTGTATGCTAGTCATTTGGATTTGAACCAATGGGAACAAGTTACAGACTGCTTCATAAAGTGATAAAATTTTATCACATTTTCAATTATAGAAATGTGGGGGTTGGTAGGTACCTTGAAGATCATCTAGTTCTGCTATCATGTCTTCACAATCTTTTCTCTTCTACAGACTAAAATCTCCATCTAGAGGAGTTCCTTACCACTGGAGTTGGACTATTATTTTACATTACAATGTATATTATAATGTATATTATTATTATACGTTATAATAATTTATAATAATAACTACAGTAAGGGGGTATATAATTGTTATATAATGTTACAATAATAAAATGAAGAATGGGAAAGAGACATGGCATGGCAAGGCAAAGTATTATATTGCCAATATATTAAAAAAAAAAACAACTAGCTGGCAAAGCAGATAATGAGACCTGTCAGTGGCTAAGAGCAAGTTAAAGAAATAGACAAAGGGGCTAATTCTGGGTGCCCAAAACAGAATTTCCTAATACTTTGTCTATTTTGTGGTCTCACCAGTTGTTTCTTGGTGTTGGTGCATGGTATTTCTTGAAAATATTCCAATGCCCCTTTGTCATGCTGTTGTTTGTAGTCAATCTATAAGATCTTCTTGTGGCACCTAACTAGGTGGTCCACTGTTTGTTACGTTTCTTTGCAGAGTTGGCAAGAACAAATGCGTACAAAGCCAGAATTGAAAAGACAGAAACAGGCAGCAAATGCCAACTCTGCAAAGAAACTTAACAAACAGTGGACCACCTAGTTAGGTGCCACAAGAAGATATTATAGATTGACTACAAACAACAGCATGACAAAGGGGCATTGGAATATTTTCAAGAAATACCATGCACCAACATCAAGAAACAACTGGTGAGACCACAAAATAGATAAAGTATTAGGAAATGAAGAAACTAAAGTGCTTTGGGATTTTAGAATGCAAACAGACATGCCCCAGCCACGTAACATCCCAGACATAAAATTGTTGATAGGGAAACCAAAGTTGAAATAGTGGAAGTTGAAGTGCCTGGAGACAGCAGAAGAGAAAAATCGCAATATACAAAGACCTGCAGATAAAAGTCTAAACATTTGGCTGACTAATTGATCAAACATTATAAAAAAAATTTTTTTATTTCATATCTCTTATCATTCTAGATCTTCATTGGAACTCCTCCAGTTTTTTATATCTTCCTAAAATGTAGTGTCCAAAACAGAATATAGTATTCTAGGTATGTTCTAAATCAGTGGTGTCAAATTGGCAGCCCGTGGGCCAGATGTGTCACATGCAGGCCATGCCCACCCCTGTTCCGCAATGGCAAAAAATGTCATGATACGTCACAATACGTCACATGATGCGATTGAGTTTGACTCCAGTGTTATAAATGGACTATGATTTCTTTTGATCTTGACACTATTATTTCTGCTAATGTAGCCATTGACATATCCTCATTGGATACAATTGTTCAACCAGCTCTGTATCAATCTAAAACTACCATAGCCCAGCCCATATTTTGCCATGATCCACAGTAGAATCTCATGAAAAATATTGTTGAATTTTTGCTGAACTCAAGGTACATGCTGCTGGACATTCATAGTTAACTGAACTACTCACTCTGTCAAAAATATCACATTGGCTTGTCATGATTTGTTCTTGATAACCTCATATTGGTTTTGCCAAGCAATGCATTTTTGTCTAATTGATCACTTAATAATCTGTTCCAGAGCTTTGACAAATGACAATGTTAAGCTGACTGGTATGTCGTTAGATGGGTTCTTTCTCCTCTTTTTTTAAGATAGGAATAACAGGATGAGGAAGGCTTTTTTCTTATGCTAGGCAGAAGCCAAATTCTATGGTAGCATACAGAATAAATAATGATGGTGATTGACTGAATCAGCATTGTTTAAAATAGCAAGGTCGAAGAATTAAATATGCCTTCAGCAATCTTTTACATACACATATCAGTCCAATGAGCTAATTCTTAAACATTGCTGTTGAATAATGGTTCTTTTCTTGTCATCTTTTTCCCAATAGTGCCTCCAACGATCATGGTGCCCAAGGGTCAATCCATCATTACTGTCCGTGAAGATTCGAGAGCAGAGTTACAGTGTGAAGTCCGAGGGAAACCCAAACCTCCTATCATCTGGTCCAGAGTTGATAAAGAGGCTCCTATGCCTTCGGGGACCATGACAGTGGAGTCAAATGATGGGAAGCTGCATTTTGAGAAGGTGACTCAAAAAATGAGTGGGATTTACAAATGCCAGACAGCCAGATACAATGGCTTCAACATTAGACCCCGAGAAGCCCTGGTGCAACTCAACGTACAGTGTGAGTATAAATGAGGAACTTATTTTCTTCAATGCAGCACATCTATCTTTACTGTTTTTCCAGATTAGATAGTTCTGTTAATAATAATAACAAAATAGTGTGCAGACAAGGGTATGTTTGAGTTACTAGAGCTTGTACTTCCACAGAGTCAGAAAAGTTTAAATCTCAAATTTAGTGGTTAAAATGTTATAATGTAATATATGATTTTATATAATGTATAAATATATTATAATATATAATTTTAACGTAAGTCAACTCAGAAACTTTCCTAAGAACATTTCTCAGTTATATCCCAATGTTTGTGCTATGATAGTGACCTGAATGTGTTCATTGGTATCTGACCAAACATAACTGATGAACTGTCTGCCTATGATGAGTGGGGAGAGGGATGGCTATTTAATCTCTGCTTTGTGAGCATGTCATTCTGTAAAGATATCCTGTGTGTCCTTGAATGGCCCAAGTTATTTTGATGTCAAGCAATGTGAAGTCAACTGTGTTGCTTTCTGCATGTCCAAGAAACACACATCTGCCCCGAATCCATAACAGCTGCAGAGACTAGAAAAAATATTTTAACATTATTTTATGATATCAAAACTTACTAATATATATATATATATATATATATATATATATATATATATATATATATATACTATATATATATCATACTATTGATAAAATTGCATGTATATATATATATATATATATATATATATATATATATATATATATATATATATATATATATACATGCAATTTTATCAATAGTATGATATAATTAAAATTAAAGAAAAAAGAAAATTAAACTCTTTGGAAATGTATATCAAAAACAAGGTAGTTTGTTCAAAACTTTTCTTCTTTGTTCATTTGTGATTTTTTAAAAAAAAACACAATTGAAATATTGACAAATAAAACATCATAAATCCAATGCTGAAAAGTGGGTGTAGATTTATCATTTCACTGTATTAAAAGCAATAATAATGTTAGCCATATCCCACACATGATAGATCTACGTTTATTGATATTGTGATCAATTCAAAATACTCAAAAAGAAGATCTACGTGTTCAACAACAATGATTAAATTAAAGAACAGGAAGCAAATAGAAAGCAAATCTGCTAGTGGAGTTCAAAGGAGAAATTAAAAAAGAGAATAACCAGAGAAGCTATCTATTCTGAGAGATTGTGTGTCAGTTGTGAGAAAGGAATAGTTGTCTCCTGAATAGCTGCTGACTGCAAAGGTGTTTATTGAGAGCCACAAATTGCCTGTTGTAGGTATCTCCCAGGGGTTTTGGGAGTCAGGTGGCATACACATTTAATAAATAATCAAAGGATTGCTTTCTGCTGATGAAGTGGATGATGTAGGAGGAATATAAGAGACAGCCACATTTCAGGGAGTAAGGTCATTGAGCAAGAACTAACAGTGAAATTTGGCATGGGAAACCTTATGGAATTTCTTTATAAATGAACATTCTTGACTAAATTGAGAGGCTGAGAACAGAAAAAAGAAAAATAACAGTTTTCTACTCATTGTGCAGTGAAAATTGCTAAGTGAAACTGGGGTATGCTTATGATCTTATTTCAGCTTTCCTTTACTGAACTGCTAAGCTCAAACATGTCATAAAGTTACTTTCTCATCACTGTCATAATTTCAAACAATCATTAACAAGATAGATGCTAAACAAGGACTACCTGTATCTTAAGGAGGAAAAGTGAAAACAAAACAGTAGTCTGCAGTTATGTTCTGCAGTGCTGGTGTCCTTGTGATTTTCCTGTCTGAGAATAATCCAATGTGTATTGCAGGAAGAGAAAGCAACTTTCCATTGGAAGAGAATCAAATAAAAAGAGACAAGCCAGTAAATAAAATGACTACCAGGAGCAAAACATTTAGAGAATATTCTGTATCACTGAATGTCATCATTCTTACAATATAAACAGGATCCAAATCTTCAGTGGAAGAAAGAGAGACATTGCAGGGCAGAATTAATGCATCTAGGAAAGATACATGGGGATAGAAATGACAAGTTACCTCAATAACCAACTGTCCCCTAGCTGAGAACTGCAAAGCAAGTTATGTCTTAAACCAGAGGAAATGTGGAAAATTCTAGTAGATATAAGAGGGAGCTATATTCTCATCTTGATAGGTTGCAATTGATTGTTTTACGTAGTTCTATTGTACCATGCAATAAAAAAATCTATGGAGTGTTGGGTAGCGATTCCTAAGTTTGAGCCAGGGAGTCTGACCAGATCCCTATAGAGCAGAGAAGTTAAACTCTGCACTTTGAAAGAACCCAAAGGGAAGAGTTAAGGTAATTGTCATTACCAAAAGGTGCCAATAAGGCCCATTGCCTTGTGAACTGTGTTTGTTTACCAAGAGTCAGACACAGAGTTTTGACAGAACAACTTTGAGAAATTACTTAAGTCCATTGATGAATTTATCTTTCTGCTAATACACATGGAGACAAATAATATGTAAATAACAACTACATCAGCAGGAACTTCGAAAATTTAAGATGGAAGCTTTACAGAAGCAGTATCTCATCCATTATACTAGTCCCTAGAAGAGGCTTGAAAAGGGAAAATCTATAATTGGCTATATAACCAATGACAACAGAAGACATTTGTTTTTTGAGGCCTTGATCTGCTTTGTTAGAATGATAGTCTACTGGTATGGGAAGACTGCAATTCATAAGAATGGTTTTAAATGTGTGTGGTCAAAACATGGCAAGTTCTTAGGAGAGCTTTAATCTTTGGGGTTCTCACCAATAAGAAATTAAGTAGAATGTATTAGATGTTATTTGAGACAGAGAAATGCTAATAGATACACTGAGAACTTATGCACCTTGTGTGTCCAATCACACTTGGCCAATAAAGAATTCTATTCTATTTTATTCTCTAATAGAGAGAGTACCAGAAAAAATAGAGAGTACTGATATAGTAAAAAAGATGTCTAGTACTGTACAGCCATTTTCATCTGAAGGTCCAGAGAATCCTGAGATTTCATGAGAAGCCACTAGGGGTTTCACAAGAGATCATGACCAAAACAGTAAACAAACATTTTCTTAACTTTCTGTACCACACAATATTAGTAGTCACAGTGTTGGAAATTTCTTATATGCTATGATTCAGCTGCAAGCATGCCTCTTTGCTGTTGTTGTAAAACAGCGGTTCTCAACCTGTGGGTCGCGACCCCATTTGGGGTCAAATGACCGTTTCACGGGGGTCGCCAAACACGGCAGTCCGCCATTTCCCCCCCCCCCTTTTTTTCCCCATTTCCCCTCGGCCGTTGCGCGCGTGCCGCGCATGCGCTGTTCGGCCCATCACACCGCACATGCGCGGTTCAGGCCATCGAGCGTGCGCCGTGCATGCACGGTTCGATCCGTCGCGCTGCGCATGCACGGTTTGGTCCATCGTGCGCGCGCCATGCATGCGCGGTTTGGCCCGTCGCGCCGCGCATGGGCGGCGCAGGTGGGGTCTCGGCCTGAAAAAGGTTGAGAACCGCTGTTGTAAAACATAAGTAGGTTAAAAGCAAATTGCATTGTGAGATTTTCATATTTTTGCTTTTCCCTTTCAGCAAAGGGTGTATTTTCCAGCATGCAATTGTAAAGAACTAGATAAATGGACAGGATTGATACTTAAGAAGAAGTATATATTCTGAATTGGTTTAAATCTCCAAGGCCAAATGATTTGCATACAGAACACTGAAATAAGTTGGTAATAGTCTGATTGAACCTTAATGAAAATTCTGGAGAGCTGACGAAGTGCTAGTTTTTTGGGGGGGAATGTAAATATTGTCCCAGTCTACAAATATGATGTTGGGGGAAATGGGGATATTGATCCACGGAATTATAAATCATTCAGTCTGACAGCAATAACCAGGAAGATTCTATAAGAGATCATAAAAGGATTGTTTTATAAGGACCTTGGAGACAATGAAGCAGCTACTAATGGTCAGCATGGATTGTTAAAAATGAATCTTAGCAACTTTTTTATTGGTTAACTTCTTTAGCACATTGTGAGGACATAATATTAATAATATAGTTTGATTTCAACTAAGTATTTGAGAAAGTACCCCATGGCATTTTAATAAGTTAGTAATATGTGAATGGCATTACAAGCCGGTTTGTTCTGAGAACCGGCTGAATGCACACTGCTTCCGGAAGTCCCTTCTAGGCCTCAGAGACCTGGAGGAGGCCTCCCAGGCCTAGAACAGGCCACTGGAAATGTGTGGATACCACTTCCGGAAGTCTGTTCTAGTCCTCAGAGGCCCAGGTCTGGATCTACACAGAGAACCGGTTGTTCAGGTATTTGAATCCCACCGCTGATTACAAAATGATCTCAGGGAAGACTCAGTGGCAATTCCTCATTACTTGGGTGGAATAGAAAATAGAAATGAAATTCAAGAACATCTTGAGAGTTTGGTAAATGAAAAACTCAGAATGAAATTTAATAGAGGAAAAAGTCATTTAATAAGCATAAATCAGATGCACAGGTGTAGGATGAGGGATATGTAACTTGCTGACAAAACTTGTGAAATAGAACTTGTAATTGTAGTTGATTACAAGCTGGATATGAATCAACACAATGTGTTGTGACTGCACAGAAGACAAATGCAATTTGAGACTGTAAACCGTTTCTAGATCACAAAAAATAATATTTCACTTTATTGGGCATTGAGACAGATCCCATCTTGAGTATTGTGCCCTTTTCTGAATACCACATCCTAAGAATTCAGACAAACTGGAACTGATTCAAAAAAAAAGCAGTGAGGATGATTAGAGATTAAAAATTATATCCTACCAAAAAATGTGAAAGAGCTAGGTAAAGTAGCTTTTAGAAATGAGGATGGTCCAAAACGTGTGATAACACTCTTCAAATAAGCACTTTTCAAATATAATAAAGTCAAGACCTGTTCTCCATCAGTCCATAGGGTAAGATGGAAAATAGTGATGGAAAATAGATTGAAATTAAATGTTAGGGAAAAAAATTCAGCAAGGGCAGTTTAATAGAACCAGATGGCCTCCCTTTTATAGTTCAAGTGGCAGCTAGGGGTAAGCTTTAATTCTGACTTCTGTACTGAACAGGAGGCTAGATTTAGTGGTCTAAATAGCTCCTTTATGACTCTATAAATATCCCATAGCATTAACAGTTCTGTGGAGTTAAACCCAAACTGTGTCAGTAATAGGACATGCCCAGATTATGTGAGTTAATGTTCCAACTTGTGAACTGCATCTAAAGATGATAGTTGTATTACAATCAATCCTTTATTCTTAAACCTTTTATTATAATATGACCAATCCTTATTAAACATTTCTTGGAGATTTCTCATATACATAAAACAATTTTTCCTGTTTTCTAAATACTAAAAATGATTAATCTTTCACTGATGTACAAAAGCGTAATATTTGAGCTCATTATTCCAAGTGGTATTATTTATTTCAATTATTTGGAATAACCATGAATCATTCCAATCACTTATGACCCTGGGCAATGTAGATTCAAGACAAAATGAAAATCAACAAAATCATCATTAATACAAAAGTCTCCCCTATCAGTCACTACCAAAGTCCCGATGGAATAGGAAGGGCTTAACAGTCATGCAAAATGCCAGGAGGAATGGGGCTTATATATACTTCCATACCCTTGAGATCTCAAGAGATCCCTCCAAAATATCAAAGCATTGGTAGCATATACCAATAAATGCTTAAGTTAAATGAATTTTTCAACACACCTAGTGATAAACTGAATTCAGTTTTAACTTCTGCACCAAAAAAATGTGAAACAGCTTCATGACCAATTTAAGTGAACTTAAATTAATTATAAAATTACCAGCTTATCCCCCCCCCAAGAAAATCCCACACAATTTATTGGGGTTTTGTAAATTGTTAAATGTGGTTACCCCATAATATGATTTAATAATAAGGTTTGTTTATATAGTAACATTTTATATGTAATAAAAGTGACCTAAGAGCTCATCAAATCCAAACTCCTGAATGCTGCAGAATTCATTTATGATAAATAACTTATCCAACCTCTGTTCAAAAATCTCCAGTGAAGGGGAAGGAACCACTCCTTGCAATAGCCTAATCCATTGATCAACAAGCTCTTACTGTCAATAAGTTTTTTCTAATGATTAAAGTGTATCTACATCCTTGAAGTTTCATCACATTAGTTTCTAGTCTTACCCTTTGAAGCAAGTGAGAATAAGTCCAAATCCTCTGCAATATGACAGCCCTGCAGATATTTAAAGACAGCTATTATGTCCCTTCTCAAATTTCTCTTCTACAAGCCAAATGCGCCTAAGTCTTTTAACCATTCCTTTAGGACCTGATTTCCTAGTAGATCTTTTCCAGACTTGCTCCAGTTTACAAAAAGAAAAAAGAAAAATAACTGGGATGTACAGAACTGAATTCAATACTCAAGGTGAGAGCTAACCAAGGCAGAGTAGAATGAAATAATTATTTTCCACAGTCTAAACTCTATGTTTCGCTTAATACTCCTTAAGATATCATTGTGTTCTTTGCAGCTGCATTATACTGTTTGGACATATTGAGTATGTGATCCACTAGTACACCCAAGTCTTTTGCACATAACCTGCTTTTGAGCCAGATTTGATCCCTCCTATACATTTTTTTACCTAGACCCATGACTTTACATTTCTCCTTGTAAATGTAATTAAATTATTTTAACTAAAGTAAGACTAATTATTGTTATAATTTAATTACTATGAAAGTAATAGATCCAATTCAAAATGTTGGTCATCACCTTTAAAGCTCTTTGTGGTATGGGACCAGGATATCTGAGGAACCATCTTGCCTCAAAGTGATTGGCTCATTTTTTCAGTAAAAAACTTCTATTTTACTGACCTAAAATTGGATTGAGATGGGCAACTGTATGGTCTCTATACAGTCTGGGACTAGGATATTTGAAGAACTGCCTTTCTCTCATTGCCTCTTCCTGCCGCTTCAGGAGGGGCATGCTCTGACTCTCCTCTATTAAATTGTCATCTAGTGGGATCAAAGAGCATAGCTTTTCTGTTGCTTTGCCTGTCCTCTGCAATACTGTTCCCCCCAAGATTTGATTGGCCCCAATCCTGGCAGCTTTTCAGAAAGCTTTTAAGAACTAGCTGATCTGCCAAGTATAGAGATTAGGTAAGCCTATGAGATATTGTTATTTATTATTGATGGTTTTTCTCTGGTTATTATGTTTGTATACTCATATTTTTATAATTTTCATTTTATGTTAATATATTGACATTTTAACTATGTTCCCCAACCAGGGACACTTATGAGAGACTGGTGGCCATATATATTGAATTAAACTTTTTTTGCCAAGATACCAAATCATCAGAAAAAAAAATTCAGGATTATATGTCCGGAACAACATAGGTACTTTGGCTTCTGAAATGTGAGATTGGCAGGTATTGGATTAAAAGAAAAGATGTTAATTTTACTGTCAGACACCATCTCTGCACTACTATACTCAAAGAGGAAATTTATAGTCAGAAAGCATTACTCATTCAAGTACATTTGTTTTTCTTCATCCTCCTCATATGCCACTGAAGAGAAAAGAAGCATATTCTAAAAACTTGAAGAGAGTCAAGCAAATGCCCTCAAATTGTGTTGTCTAAATTTCCCCCACTAGCAATATCACAGAGCAAATAACATCACATTCAGTTTAAAGAGATGAGGCAAGGCTCAGATTATAGCTACCGGTAGATGCTAAGAAGCAGACTGCACGCATATGTGCATTACTCTCCTGAATCAACAGAAAACATGCACTAAATGAAATGCCAGTCTAGCACAGGCATAACATTAGTTGCCTGCCATGCATCAAAACTTAGTCTTTCCCTTTCCTTTTCCCTTTTGAAAAGTTATGTCCCTTCTGGTATTCCTCAGAGTGTCCCATTATATGTACAGTGATATAAACTCTAGAACAGATTCTGAAACAAGAGATTGAAGTTGGTTTGCAGAATGTGGTCACAAAGGACTGATTTCATTCATTAGGCTTTACCTCCATGGCCTCTGCTGAAATGGACTGTGGTCTATGAAAGTTTATGCAATAATAAATGTATTATTTGTTGATGGGACAGAATTCTCTTCCTGTTTGCCCAAGAGATAAATGTAGTTATATCTTCAGAAACTTCTTTAATGGACAAGTGATGTGAAAACATAGTTGTTATAGAAAGAGAGTTGAGGAAGAAATTTCTCCAAAAAGGAAACTTAAAGAGATGGGGGGGGGGCGCGGTTTCTTTCAATTCAGTTATGAATAGTTTCAGAAGAATTAGAGTAATGGAGTATACTGGTAAATCTTTCTTCCCCAAATGGACTTTGCAGGAAATTAAGATTGTATCTCAACTGTTCTTAATGGTTCTTTTCTTTTTTTAACTCATTATTTTTCTTTACGTTTTGATCTTGCTGTTTAAGCTGCCTACTGCCTCTTCTGCAATTGAGGGAGCCTGCAAGTTGACTGAAAAACAAATCTATTATAGAGCAAAGTAAAGGTGGGGGAAATGATACAGGCAGAAGCATGCATTCCAGAATTGTAAAAAGTAAGAGAAATACTGAAATAAGCTTAATAGGTTTTGCAATTATCAGTGGATTATTTTAGCAGCATAATATACTTGCCGCCTTTTGGGTAAGCAGCAGATCAGCCTGAAGATACTTGAATGGCTCTTGTCTTCACATTTTGGAGATCCTGTTCTTACACTGTCAGGCTATGAATTATCTATTCCCATTCTATCATTTTAAAAAGTGCTTTAACAATATTTTTCCTAGTATGATGTCCACAAATGTATATCTTAAGCAAGACAAATAATAACTGAAATGCTAATTTATACCATTATCAGTAATCACATATAGGCAGCCAAAAGTTGTAATCCTTGCCAGTTGGTCATAGGTGCCCAGAATGAAGGTCTTTTTAAAAAATACATGGGCATTCCATCACTGGAGATTTTTAAGAAGAGGCACTAGAGCGGCTAGACAGTAACTTGTCTGAGGTGGTAAAGGTCCTTCTGCTTGAGCAAGGGGCTGGACTAGAAGACCTCCAAGGTCCTTTCCAGCTCTATTCTATTTTAATTCTCAAAGGCACCTTGAACAAGTCCCTGCAGTTTCCTTGACAAGATTTTTCAGAAATGGTTTGCCATTGCCTTCTTCCTAGGGCTGAGAAAGAGTAATTGGCCCAAGATCACCTAGCTGGCTTTATGCCTAGGATGGGACTAGAACTGAATCAAAATAGAGCTGGAAGAGACCTTGGAGGTTTTCTAATCGAACCCCCTGCTTAAGTAAGAGACCCTATACCATTTCAAACAGGTGGCTGTCCAGTCTTAAAAACCTCCAGTGATGAAGCACCTATAACTTCTGGAGGCTAGCTATTCCACTGGTTAATTGTTCTCACTGTTAGGAAGTTTCTCCTTAATTCCAGATTGCTTCTCTCCCTGATTAGTTTCCATCCATTGTTTCTTATCTTACCTTCTGCTGCTTTTAAAAAATAAGTTGACCCCCTCTTCTTTGTGTCGGTCCTCAAATACTGGAATACTGCTATCATGTCATCCCTAGTCCTTCTTTTCTCTAGACTGGCCATAGCCAATTCCTGCAACTGTTCTTCATATGTTTTTGTCTCCTGGCCTTTAATCATCTTAGCTGCTCTTCATTGTACTTTTCCCAAAGTCTCAACATGTTTTTTGTAATGTGGTAACCAAAACTGGCTGCAGTATTCCAGGTGTGGTCTTACTAAGTATTTATAAAGCAGTACTAATACTTGATTTTGATTCTATGCCTCTGTTTATACAACTAAGAACTGTATTAGCCTTTTCGGTTGCTGCTGCTGCTGCACACTGCTGGCTCACATTTAAGTGATCGTCTGCTAGTACTCCAAGGTCCCTCTCACAGTTGCTGTTTTTGAGCCAGGTTTCATCTAATCTGTACTTGTACCTTTGGATATTCCTGCCTAGGTGTGACACTTCGTTTTTCTCCACATTAAATTTCATGTTGTTGGTTTTACAAGCAAGGTGTTACACCTAGGCAGGAAAAACCAAAGATACATGTACAGATTACATGTACAGATTAGGCAAAACGTAACTGTGAGAGGGACCTTAATTTGTTTCTAGCCCAGTGATGGCAAACCTTTTAGAGACCGAGTGCCCAAAAACTGGCCTCGCCCCCACTCCACCCCCTGCCACACCCCTGTTCCGCCCCCACCCCATCTCCCACCCTGCCTGCCTGCAGGGCCACTCACTGCCTCCAGGACCTGCTGCAGATCGCCCAGGCAGCCCAGTAGTGCCATGGCGGCCATGCCCTCTGCCCGTGCCATGCAGCATCAACTGTGCGGGATGGGGCATGAGGGCAGAGTCTTGTCTACGCTGCCTGACTGCCGTGTCCTTGCTCCATGTAGGCCACGCTCGGGAGCGACTCTCCTCCAGAGGGGCTGCTATTGAGGGGGTCGTGGGGGGAGGCAAGGCTGGGGCAACAGCATGTGTGCCCACAGAGAGGGCTCCGGGTGCTGCCTCCGGCACGTGTGCCATAGGTTCGCCACTACTGTTCTAGCCTGATACCTTAATCACCACAGCAAACTGGCTCTCAAAGGGGTTACATAAAGTGTTTATTTTATAAACAAGAACAACTTCCATCAGTGACCAGAAAAATGAGGCATTCTTGGATCAAGGTTGATTCAAATAACCATTTTAAACCTCATTATGTAAAGTCAGCCCAAACTAATTTCATTTGATATTTGATTGGTAGCATGCAGGCTTGAATTTTCAGGGTTTCCAAGTCATAGATTATTAAGCCCATACACTATTTTTTCCCAGAAATTTTCAGGAATACGATCAGTTTTGATTTGAAAATGTGCTGAAACAATCATTTGATGAGTGAGTTCCCTTACTATGCTAAACCATAATGTAGTTACTTTGGTTTAGGTTCAAAGTAGGTATGGACAATTGAAATATCACATGTGGTCCTCATATATGCTGTATTCAGAACCTCCCAGGGTAACAGAATAACAGAATTGGAAGGGACCTTAGAGATCTTCTAGTCCAACCCTCTGCTCAGGCAGAAAACCCTATACCATTTCAGACAGTCCATATCAGACTGCCAGATCAGATAGTCAAGATCAGCCTGCCAGTGTACAATTTCCAGCTATATAGGTTTTCACTGGGTTTTTTAAAATTTTTGTTTTTGAGAAGATAGATTAAAATGCATGTATCTGGCACTGCAAGTATTAACACACCTTGTTTGCATTTAAAATAACAATAACCAAGGAACAGCACTGCAGTTCGTTCTGTGTATTAGCACCATTGTGTCACTAGACAAACCCTCTGTAACCTTTGAAGGTTTAAAAAAATAGTGGAGTTCTATCTCTGATTTAGCATGTGTTTGAATTAATCCATTTTAATTCATAATGTCATCTATTGGGACATAGGAAACATGCCTTTTCTGTTCCTGCCCATAGAGACATCCCTCCAGAAATTCAAATGGCTCCCACCTGGTGATGTTCAATAAATCTTTGAAATCCTCATTATTCCTTCAGGTCTTGGGTTAAGATGTGCATAGAACATCTGTAGAACTCTGTCTGATTAGATGGTTTTTTTCCCTGAATGTGCTTGGCTTCATTTGTATTGTTCTGTTGTTCATTGTAAGCTTCCCGGAGTCTTATGGAGTTGGACAGCTCTAAATCACACAAATAAACCAATAAATCCATAGTTAATGCCTTACCAGATGATATACGCCAACTATGGTTAAAAGGAATTGTTCCAGTTCAAATATTTCCCAGTAGATTTCGTTTTTTCTTCTAAAACAGAGGTCTTCAAGCCTTTTATAACGTGTGGCTGAGGAATTCTGGGAATTGAAGTCCACAAGTCATAAAAGGGCCAAGTTTGAAGACCCCTGTTCTAAAATGTACCATTCTGAAAGAGGCGCATTGTTTTTCAAAAAGGATTCTTATGGAAGAGAAACTGTTCGTTTGTTTTTTATGTTTCAAATTCAGACCAGCCCTAAAACACACAACCAGAGGGAAAGATGAAATATATCAAGGAACACCAGAATAGTGTTTGGGCTAGAACTGGAATCTTATCCACCACTAGATAAAACTACATTATAGCACAAAATATGAGCCAGTTTAAAGAGTTTGCCACATAGTTGATTTTATGGCATCAAAAATTAACAGAATATCAGCATATTTGAAATATCAGCATATTTGAAATATCAGCATATTTGAAAAATCGCTCCAATGAACAATTTGTGACGGACTGGAAACAGTGGATAGATTATATCCAAGAGAGACACCAATCAAACAGAATGCAGCTGGCGTTTAGCTAGGGCTCGATGGGAGGAGGGAAGAAGGGTTAACAAATCAAAGGTTTACAAAAACTAACACCCAAGGTTGAATGTATATGTTCTATAACTAATGCCTCTTAACATAACCTCATGATTAATGATGTTTGCTTTAATATTGTTAAAGTAGACTGAATCTCTACCTCAAGATATGAAACTTTCACCTCAGGATCTCTGGTGAGGGACTATAAAAGATTGCACTAGTAATGGGATGAAGTCAATTCAGAAGCGCAAACGTACAATATGCGATAGACTAGAAACAGTAGATAGACCATATATAAGAGAAACACCAATCAAACAAAATGCATTTGGATTATACTTGAAGATGTAAGGGAGGAGGGAAGAACGTTTACTAAAACAGATGTTTACAAAGATTAACACCTAATGTTGTATGCTATGTTCTAGGAGGATTGTTTAGCAATAAGATCTTATGTTTAATGTTGATCACATTAATATTGAAACAGATAGGAGAAACACCAATCAAAATATAAAATGTAACAGGAGTATAGTTGAGGCTAGACGCGAGGAGGGGGGAAAAAGGCTTACTAATTCAGACGTTTTCAAAGACTAACACTTAGTATTGTATACCAGGTGTCATGATGATTGCTGCATAATATGTTTTTATGTCCAATGTTGATTGTTTTAATAAAAGAATTTTTATAAAAAAAATAAATAAATAAAAAAAAAAGAATGGTGAACACCCTTCCAAAAAAAAATAAAAAATTAACAGAAGCAGCTGTGTGAACTCTTATGCAGTTTTGTGTCTGTTTTCAAGAGGAGGCTGGGGTTAACTTCAAAATATCTCATCCCTGTACTGCCTCCACCACGAGATCTTGTAGTTGTTCCTTGAGAGCCATCAACAGATTTCTTTTCAGAACCCCTTTCATTCTTAAAAATGAGCTTCATTATTTGGAAAACATAGCAATCGCCTCCAGGGTTACCTCTGCCCCTCCTACCTCAACCAAGAACCTCTCATTTATCTCTTTCCTTCTCATAATAGGTAGCTTGGCAATACAGAAGGGTGGGTGCACTTGCTCTGGTTAATTGAACAGCTGCTCTCAAGCATGAGCAACTCATTAGCTCTCTGATTTGCTCTGGAATTCTAATATCCTTGGGAAGGGAAACCATGTGGTCCCTGAAGGCTCTATCATGAAAGCAGAAGTTTTTCTTTGGTTTAGTGTTTCCAAATGATAATCTGCTCTGAAAGTGTGTGTGTGTCATAGGTATGTATTTGTATCTGTGCACACTTGTGACTTGTTTTTGAATTGATATGGCTTGGGAAAAGTCAGTTCTGGATGATACTTCGGTTGTTTTGCTGATTTGTTCCAAAGCTGAAGCTATATAAAAAAAAATCAATACAGCAGATCTGATTATATGTCAGAAACTGTTTCTCTGTTTCCCTTTTCTTCTTTTTCTTTTACACACATGTGCAAAGAGAGAAAGAGAGAGAGTAATCCTGCTGCACTGTGAGATGGAGTGGATGGTGGCAAGCAAACTACTAATTAATTGTAGTTGATCATCAATATATTTTAAAATTCAAAAGAAGAAAGAATCTTACATATTATTTTCAGAAACAAAGTAAGGATAGTATGTTCATGTCCATTTCCCTAAGTATTTTATATAGGATATTTGTTTTAAATTATTGTATTGGATTTTAATATGTATATCTAGTTCTGAATGGATGAAACACTTCTTTAAATATGTAAAAGGCCATTTTCTGACAAATCTAAGGTTGGCTGCAGCTTCTTGCATAGAAAAAAATAAAGCGATCTTCTTCTCCAATTAAGCAGGCAGCAATGCATTTATTTCACAGCTACTCTGTTTTTCAAAATCCAGATTTTTCTACTTGGGTTTGATGACATGACAGCAAGATACCTATCATGCAATGTGCAATGATACTTGCACTATGTCAGATAGTAAATGCTGCACAAAGGTGTTATTTGGTGACCCTCAAATTTATAGCTTTCTCTGAACACCTTTATTGACCCAAGAATCAAAAGGATATGACAGATCCTTTTAGTCTCTTTAGAACAAACCTTTTTTTTCTTTTCTTTTTTTGTACATCTTTTTCTAACTTTTAAGTAAGGATGGTTAGAAGCTGTATGCTGGGTCACATGCTTGGATATTTCTAATCAACCTACAAACAAAGAGTCCCCCTTTTACAAACCTTCGAATCACCTCTGTCTGGAGTGCTGAAAACTGAAAGCAGTTTCCACCTTTTTTATGGGAAAGGGAGATCAAAATTGTGGCCTGTAAACATTACAAGGTCAAAAATCAAAACAAAGACAAAATCCATTCATTTTGCAACACTTTATCCCCAAATAAATGTTAATTGTTGCTATACTATGCTAGGGCATGGGCATGTCAGCTATAATATGAAAATATTGCTTCCTTTAATGTAAAAGTGAAGGCATTTAATTTTCATTGCTTCTTTACTTTGCTCACACCGACACAATAAAGCAACAGCAATACATCAGAAAGTGTCACAAAAACAACAGAATGAGGTCCCCCCCCTCTTTACCTTGTGATCAGAAGCACTTTATCTTCCTCTGTATTGCTCATGATCTTTTTTTATTGTGAAAGTTTTCTCTTATCTAACTGAATTTACTGAATTGCAATTGAATCACATTGTTTGTTGTCTTGGCTTCTCAAACAGCCATGGCCAATTCTGGCCCATCTTTTCCACAGCAGCCTTCAGATACTCAAAGGCAGCATTCATGCTGCAGTCTTCTCCTGGTTAAACCTACCCAATCCTGCAACTAGTATGCAAAACTTTTTTTTTCTTCCAAGTCTTTTAGCAACCTGGTTACTGCTTTATAGAATGTTTCGGTCTGATAATGTCCTTCCAAAAATGCATTGATCAGAACTGGAACACTATTGTAAATGCAGCATGAGAAAGGCAGAACAGAGAGGAGCAGTGAGTTATTTCGATCTTGACAGTATACTTCTATTGATGCAGCCTATATTTCTGCTTTTTTTGAGAGGTATCACACTGTGGCTCATGTTCCTCTTGTGATCCACCAAGATGCCTAAATCCATCTGCATATTTTGTTGCCTGATATGGTTCCCAATACCCCATACTCAGGCCTTTGGTTTTTTTTCCTACCCAAATATAGAATTTTGCATTAATCCCAAATGTAGTTTGTGGTTTCTGCCCATGTGTTCCAGTTTGTCAAGATACTCCTGATTCTTAATACTGTCCTCCAAATTTTTTGCTCTGTCCCTTATCTTAGTCTTCTACAAATCTGATAATTGCATTAATCTTGTCATTTATAAACATATTGAACAGCATAGCACCTAGAACTGAATCCTGAAGTAAACTATTCAACATTTCCTTCCTGATTGATGCATACATTCATATAGACTTATTGAATGCAAGTGTTCAACCAGCTCTGCATTAATCTTATGGTAGCATACTGGTTTTAACAGATATACTACATGTAAGTAAGTAGTAATGATATAATAATAATAATAATAATAATAATAATAATAATAATAATAATAATAATAATAATAATAATAATAATAATAATAATAATAATAATAAAGTTGGAAGGGACCTTGAAGGTCATCTTGTCCAACCCCCTGCTCAGGCAGGAAACCCTATACCATTTCAGACAAATGGCTGTCCAGTCTCTTCTTAAAAACTTCCAATGTTGGAGCATTCACCGCTTCTGGAGGCAGGTTGTTCCACTGGTTAATTGTTCTAACTGTCAGGAAGTTTCTCTTTAGTTCTAGGTTGCTTCTCTCCTTGATTAGTTTCCATCCGTTGCTTCTTGTCCTGCCTTCAGGCACTTTGGAAAATAGCTTGACTCCCTCTTCTTTGTGGCAGCCCCTGAGATATTGGAATACTGCTATCATGTCCTCCCTCATCCTTCTCTTCATTAAACTAGACATACCCAATTCCAGCAGCCTTTCCTTATATGCTTTAGCCTCCAGTCCCCTAATCATCTTTGTTGCTCTTCTCTGTACTCTTTCTAGAGATCTTTTTTACATCGTGGTGACCAAAACTGGATGCAGTATTCCAAGTGTGGCCTTACCAAGGTGTTGTAAAGTGGTATTAATACTTCACGTGATCTTGATTCTATCCCTCTGTTATATATCAATGTTGTTTTAACTATTGGTTGAGAATTGCCCAGACTTTGATATAAGATGGGCAGCAATATACATTTTTAAGTAAATAAATAAATAAATCCAATTAACATTTTCCATCCTTCATACCAGAATATCATAAGAGAAGTTGTTGAATGCTTTGCTGAAGTCAAGGTATATTATGACAACTTCATTCCTATAGTCAAGTAAACTGGCCACTCTACTGGTCAGTCAGTCAGGCACAAGTTATTTTTGATAAACCTATGATAACCACTACTAATGAGTGCATTTTGCTCATAAATAACTCTTAAATGATTTGTTATAGATTTTTGCCTGGTTTCAACATCAAGCTACTCTTTGACATGCATACAAAATAAACTTATAAATTTTTGAAGAGCTAATCATTCTCATCATTTGAGCTTGAATGCATGTTTGAGCTAATAGTGTCTTCCAGTTACAAACTACAGATAATTACTCTTCAGATTTACTGAACCAATTGTAAAAAGATTCCCAGAATCTTGCTATAGAAATAAAAGCACTTTTTTTCCCATGTAAATGGGAAGATCTCCTCAGTTACCTCAGCAGCTAAAAGATAAACAACATGCCTCCCAAAATGAAGCTTTCCCCCAGCTGAGCTAAAGAAAGGGGCTAGGTATTCATCAGTAACCATCTCCTTTCAAATTCATAAATCTCTATTTCTTCCCTCTCCAAAGAAGGATGAAGAATACTTCCTACCAAACCATGTAATTTGTGTGTGTGTATGTTTTCAAAACACAGGTATGTGAGTGTGTGTATGTTTGTATACACACATATATCAAATAGAGTGGCTAAAGGAGGAAATACTCATATTCATCTATGGTACATTGGAACCAGTCCAATTCCTGTGCTATAATTTCTCCAGGCAGGACTATTATTTTATTTTCCACAAAAAATAAAATAATAATTGTTTCAAAGTAGTTGTGGTTTTTAATAAAAGGGACATTAGATGAGACACACTTTATTATTATAATGACAAGTTATCGAATGTGCATTGGGAATAGAGCCATTAGTGAAATTAAATGTGTCAGCCATCATAATGTATATTAAACTTGTGGCAGGCAGGTGAAATCAGCTAGGTTTTAAAGACAATCTTAATCAGGCCTATGAAAAAGAAAGGAAGATGGCAAATAAATAGGAACTGAACTAATATTTTTAGGGTATTTCACAGCATAGTTGATGGTACCTCTAAAAGTATCTTATTGTGTGACTTCCAGTTTTTTTTCAGACTGAGCTTTACCGGGTATCAAAAGAGAAAACTTGGCAGCTACATGCCTTATTGTTTTCATCTTGTCATTAGAGTAAGGGTGGGGAGAGATGAGGCTTCAGATGGGTTAAGTTAGAGAAATGAAACCTCTCCAGTTCTGCAGATGTTTGTTGAAACACAGATGTATGTAAACTTTTCAAGGACATTCTAACAATGGGGAAGAAAATAACAAGGTTCTCAAAACAATGAGAAGATGTATACGTGAACTACGTGGACATCTGGGAGGTTTGGCTGGGAGTGTCATTATTATATGCTTTGGTTAGACATCTTGGGATTTTAGAGTTTTAAAATTTCCCTCGCCTATACCATGTCATGTATTCAGTAAACAGTAAGATCTTCAGAAATGAAAGAAATCCTGAACTTTATTTGGATACTTGAGCTGGAGGTTTACACCAGGATTTTGTTCATAAAAACAGCACATCATGTGTGAGGTATGTTCAATAATTAATAATTATTCCAACTTTATTATTCTGGCCCTTTTCTGCCAAAATATTGTAGTACCACTTTCTATAAGAAGCCACATACTTTAAACAATGGATTATATGGATTTATAATAGTGGATTGTCAGGAAAAAGTAGAAAAACAAGCAAATCAGCCATATACAATACGGTAGGACTCCTCTAGAAAGCACAGAACCAAATGTTGTTTGGTATTTATGAAGTGAAAGTCAGAGGCCTCAGTATGTCACACCTTTCTTCCAAACAGCCAGCTCAGAATGTTGTTGAAGGTATCAGTTTGGGCAGGGAAGGAAGACTCAAGTAGAAGGAATGGAGTGGTTGTGTTGAATGGCAAGATGTGATGTGAATTCTCCTCACTCAGGAGAACTCTCCTGTCACTTGAACTGACAAAGTGTAAAACTAAGGAAAAACATTGGAGTGGGACCATTTCAAAGACCTCACAGATTCGGATAGGCACCTAAAGGTATTATTTTGTTGTAAACAATACTGCACAAACCTGTCTATGAAGTCTCCAAAGTGTCACCAAACAAAAAAGTGTTTAACTTTTAAGAATGAAGAGTTCATCATCAATCTATATAGGGTTTCGTTTATGGAAATCTGCATGTTGGCAATATTGATAATAAAATGACTTTTTATTTTAAACAGCCAGTCTTTCTGATTTCAGGTATTTGATCAGTGGGACATTTAAGAACGTGCCTCAATTTCAATACCATAATAGCCTATCTGCATGTTATAGCAAAAAGGGATGCTAATGTTTCCATCCTTTTATAAAAGCCTAGTTATGCATTCCATCAGAAATCCAATAATAAGTGTCCCAAAACCTTTTTCAGTCCCCTAGATCTATAAAATGGCACTGGCGCAACCAAGATTGATTTTTAGAGATAAAGCAAGCCCTATTCTCCTGAATTCCAAACAGATTTTCTTCTGTTTTGATTCCAGGGTTTCAAAGCTCCATGGGAAAAGTCCTCAGAAATATTGGCAAGGACAAAGAGTAGATTTATATTCATGAACTTTTGAGAACATGATTGTATCACTTGCAAATAACATTTCCCCCTCCTTCACTTGAATTATAGTGAAATATTATGATACAAATGACATCCCCTTTACTAAATGTAATCTGAATGTAATCTGCTCTATCTCTTTTTTTAATCTTCTTGATATAAGAATTTTCTTACATTGAATTGGACCATTGATCCACTGAACCCAGTTTATAGGGACTAATACAGATCTTCCAGGACTTCAGCCCGAGTTTTCCAATCCCTACTTCAAAATACTGAGAATTTCCATTTAAGAAAATTCAATTACAGTTATGTAGGAAAAGAGTAAATCTAAGGACTCAAAAGAGAAATTATGAACATGGAAAAGACTGGAGAAAAGCAGTGGTGGTAAAAAATACAGGATGTGGCTTTTAGAAAACAAACTATGATTGTTACCCTATATACTGATATGTAAAAAAAAATCTTTTGGTGTATGTCTTTTAAGATTAAATTAACCACCCCTACCTCATGATCCACAGAGATAGCAACTGGTTGTGATTTGTCACCCTGGCTGGGAATTTCAGAAATTCCATATACACCGACAAGTCAATCTGAATCAAATGCTTTGGCTATCCCTCTAGTAGGCAATTAGTGAATAAATTTAGATTGTCTTTCCAGTCAACCATGCCTCTAAATATTATTATTCTGCCATGTGAACAAGTGTTCCATCTCCCTTGGTATCTGGCAGTCCAGCTTGCAATGTTATATGTCAGACAAATAGTCATCTCCATCAATTTAACCTGCTATCTATGTAGCAAATGTAAGACCTGAAATTGTGTATATGTAAGGGACAGTAAATAAGCATGAAACTTCATCATTGTAAATAGAACTAAGCCTAATTCTAGTTTTATTTGCCCCTGAAACTATCTCTCAGAATTCTGTTGGGGTTTTTTTTTTTCAAGCAAAAGCAGGCTTTAATTCTCTGTTAATATTCTCATGTGTTTTATGGCTGAAAGGCTTTCCAGAAGTTTTAAGATAAATTTCTAATGATGCTGGTTCACAAAGTATGAGACCACCACTGTGCTCCACAGTGTACAGCTTGTATTGAGTACCTCTCTCCACTCAGATGAGATGACTTATTTGGTTCACTAGGTATAGTCAGTGGGATGCCTGATGTGGGTTAGGGGTTAAGCTTAGAAGGAATTAATAATGATGGAGATATTTATTTTCTTTTGCCATACTTCCTCAGGCTATTATGGTTGACTTCACATGAACTATAGTAGCAAAATAACTGTGTTTAATATAGCAAAAGGTGAAAATATGACATATGTAAGATGTAATCATATATACATAAGAGAGAATGTAAATTATACTGCACTACAGTTAAATTAAATCACATTTAATTTTTGCTCTGTTCTTGTCCCTTATGTCTTTTATTATCCACTTGTTGTAAACCATGATAGGTTATTTAAAACAGAGACAACCCTTGCACATTCCTCAGGAAAACAAGGCAGAATTACAAATTATCATTTGAAAATAAATTATTTCCCTACATTATAACTTGAGTTTAACTACAATTTTTCAGGTTTGGTTAATTAAACATTAGGGATGACACCTACTATTATTTAATGAATTAATTCAATTTCTATAGCTGCCTCTCTCAGCCAAGTGACTCTGTAATGTATGTGTTTTGAATAGTAACACAGATTATAAAAAATAGTCTGCATGAGGAGATTTTATCAAGGCAAAGACCTCTTGGGACAATTTCTGTGATGAACAAGAACCTTAATAGGAAGCTACACTCTCGGTTATTTTTTAATTCTAATGAGCCATGACTGCTTGTGACCCACTGTTCTGGAGCTTCACCAATTACTGTTGCCCAAAGGGAGGGTTTTTTGCATAAGAATGATATACAAATATGTTTGTGTATTCTCCTATTGTTACAATATTCTGAATATTTTGTTTTGATCCCAAGTTATTATATGAAGAAGGTAGGGTTTCCGTTGTTTCTAGAATAGTTTCTGTGGATATTTTAAACAACATGCAACCCTTCCATTTTAACAGAAAGCAAAGGTTATATTATTAATTTATTACTCAGGTTTATAGGATAGGTTCATATCCAACTCTAAATGGCATATGCTCTGTCTCTGTAACCAGGATTAAACAATGCAAACAAATAACCAGTACTAATAATCAAAAATCCTAAGGCCTCACAAGAACAATCTCATATATAAATGACAAATGCAAGAGGGACATCTCTGGTCCCCAAAGGCTTTCTGAAACAACTGAGTCTAGATGGCCACCCTGAATTCCAAAACAGTTGGAACCATTGTAATGACGGGTGTAATGATGATGTTCCATAGCAGTGGGGTGTCAACAGAAAAGGCCCACTTGCAAGATTCTTGATGGTAACACAGCCTCAGAAGCACTCTGAGAGAATCCTTTGTTCCCTATCTTATTGGGTGGGCAGATACAATTTGATGTAGGTATTCCTGAAGATATCCAGATCCTAAGCCATTCATGGCTTTAAAAGTCTGATCTGGAAGCCCACTAGCAACCAGTAAGTTTTCAAAGTATGGCATTAAGTAGAGAAAGCAAAAGGCTTTCTGCTTAGTACTTGAACAGCTGCATTCTGGACAAGCTATTAGCATTGAGATGTGAAAAATATTCTGGTTCTAGTGTCTCTAAGCCTACCTCTTTCCTTGTTCCTAATTTATTTTGAAATTATATTCAGTATATTTATATGCACTTATGCTGAACAGCAGCCTCGGGCAATATGTGCTCCGAGAGGAGATACAAGAGTTTGGAAAATAGAACTGTAAATGCCAATGAAGTTCATCAAATACTGCCTTGTTTTTGTTGTCATGGAAGACTCTGTTCCATCACCATTCCTGAAGTACAATTCAACTGCAAATATAGTGAATCTCTATAAGAAAAAACAAAAGGGGAAGTAACAAAATGTATTAGGTAGTCCATTAAAAAAGCACAATATAATTCTTTACAAAATTTCTCCTCTCTCCTAAAGTTCCAGTGCTATTGATACTTGCTTCTTATTCAAAATAACACAGTGAGAATCACTGTAGGAAATTGGTTATTTGAATGCATACTTTCAAGAACACACATACAGCCAAGTATGCCTGAAAACATCATGGTGCTACCGGTAGCAGTATTATGAAGACTTCATGGCTATTCAGAAATTTTAAAATAGATAATAGATAGGTTTTAGACTAGAATAACAGAGTTGGAAATGACGTTGGAAGTCTTCTAGTCCAACCCTCAGGCAGGAAGACCTATACCATTTCAGACAAATGGTTATCCAATCTCTTCTTAAAATCTTCCAGTGTTGGAGCATTCACAACTTCTGGAGGCAGGTTGTTCCACTGATTAATTGTTCTGTCAGGAAGTTTCTTCTTAGTTCTAGGTTGTTTCTCTCCTTGATTAGTTTCCATCCATTGCTTCTTGTCCTGCCCTCAGGTACTTTGGAGAATAGCATGACTTCCTCTTCTTTGTGGCAACCCCTGAGATATTGGAACACTGCTGTCATGTCACCCCTTATCTTTCTTTTCATTAAACTAGGCATACCCAATTCCAGCAATCTTTCTTATATGTTTTAGCCTCCAGTCCCCTGATCATTTTCGTTGCTCTTCTCTGTACTCTTTCTAGAGTCTGAACATTTTTTTTACATCGTAGTGACCAAAACTGGATGCAGTATTCCAAGTGTGGCCTTTCCAAGACATTATAAAGTGGTATTAACACTTCACATGGTCTTGATTCTATCAATTACTAGTTATCCTTCATGAATATGTTTGATAGATATGCAATTCAAATACACACCCTGCTGGGGAAAAAAAACATAAGGAAAAATAAGAAAAACACTTTCTGTGGATATATTATATTATTTTTTGAAGCAGTTTTATCAATAGCAAATTCCCTAAGCTAGTTTTTTAAATAGGTTTCTTTTTCTTCTAAATTCTGTATGTCACTTCATTGGACAATTCCAAATTTTGTCTATTTGCCATATGAAGCAAAATGAGGTGGTCATATTTTAAGCCTAGCTAATGAATGTATTGCCACATAAAACCATTGCACCCAATCCTTGTTTCTTTTCTCTCTGTCTTTCTCCGTCTCTTTTGCTTCCCTTGCGTGCTCTGTGTGAACACTCAAGTAAAATTATTAAGCATTTTTTTCTTATTTTTAATATTTCTTCTGCCAGTTTACTAAGCAGATCATGGCTTAAACTTCATAATAATACAGTAATACTAACAGAAAAGCGGGATTCAGTTATATTTTAGTATATAAACTTATCCTATTTTCCCAAGGACAAAGCAGATAACGGAATTGCATGATGGTGTTGATGGTACATATTTCCTTCCATTTCCTTATAAAAGTCTACTGCAATGATGGTGATGGAGGGAGAGGAGGAATGAAATGAAGTATTAAAAGAGAATCTTCCTTTTCAGGCCATATTGATGTACAACAACCGGTTGTACTCCTTTTGTCTTTCATATATATTGCATAAATCTTCCCCCATAAAATATTTACTTATTTATGCAGATATTTGCAGACAATGAACTTCAACGAAAAGAAACTTGGTTCAGAAATAATGAACTAATAAAACCAGCAATCTAACTAACCTAATCTAAGCATTTGTGCGATCAATACCCATACACCCTAAAGAGTAATAAAGTTTTGAAGGCCAAGAGGTCAAGGACTTCTTTGCCTCAGGAAGCAGGATGTTGGCTTCCAATAAACAAATTGATCACTTTAATTTGAGATAAGGTACACTGTGTAAATTTAATGATGATTGGAAACTTGTTATTGACTTTTTTGCAGGAAACAGGAAGAAAATAAAGTTATAATACATGGTTTGATGATTAGAACAAAACTAATAGATTATAGAAAAATATAATGCTATAAAGTAAGAGGCTAATTTGTATTTATATTATAACGGGCTGTAATTCTGTTTCTGTTAAGAGCAATGGGCTGGGGGTGGGGTGTGGAGCATTACCCAGCCTTAGCTGGTGCACAAAATGTGGCTATACATGTAGACTCACGGTCTACACAGGACTGCCTATGACAATGACTCTGAAGCTACAACTGGCCCAAATGGTGGTGGTCCATCTGTTAATTAAGGTGGCAGATTCAGCTATCACCACCATTTAGTCCAGTTGTACTTTCAGAGTCATTTTCACAGACAACCATATGTAGTGCATATTACAGTAGTCAAAATACAGAAGGACAAGGGCATGAGTCTCTATTGCACTGATATCCTGGTCCAAACCAGCTCACATTTTGTGCATCAACTGAAGCTGGGCAAAGCTCCCAGTGCCTAACTGTTCTTAACAGAAACTGTGATTTCAGAAGGAACCCAAATTGCAGCCCTGATACTTTAGAGGAATGTGGGCCTGTCCGCAGACAAAAGTGGAATCAGATTCAAGCTAGAACAGCTTGCCTTCAGAAGTTGTAAGTGCTTTATCACCGAAGGCTTTTAAGAAAAGACGGGACAGCCACCCATCTGAAATGGTATAGGGTCTCCTGCTTGAAGGGTTGGACTAGAAGACCTCCAGGTCCCTTCCAGCTCTATTCTGATTGATAGATTGATCAGTAACAAACAGAATTTCCAACTTTTAGGGGTTTGATCTGAGCTTATTTTGACACATTCGGGCCCTTATAGTCTCCAGCCTTGGGTGACAGTGTCCAAGCAAGTAACATCAGCATGCATTCTATCACGTATGATTTCAGGAAGATAAATACATATAAGGACAGCAACAGTAGTTTCAGCAGTTCCTGAAACCCTGGGTTTGTTTCCCTTTCCTACAAGAGTAAAGGCTAGAAAGCAGAGTTGAAAGAGGATTTTGAAGGTTTTATAAAAGATGGGACTACTGCATTTATGATTATGTCTGAAGAATAATTTGGGGTTCCAACTTAAGCTGGGGTTGTGCAAGAATAAATAAAAATGAAATCCAGACAGCTATGAGGAAAGGAGAAATATGTATTCCCAAAGGCAAAAGAAAAGCAGAGAAAACAGGATATAGAGACATTATTTTATAGCGGGGTTTGTTCTGGTGTAGAAGTATGTATGTGCTGATTCTAGAGTGACAGTTGAGGGGCGTTGATATGTGTAAGTACATATCATCTGTGATATTCATTCTTGTGACACTGCAATTCCACTGGGAGACCCTTTTAATTAACTTTCTTTGTGTTTACAGATCTTCTCCTTTGATATGTGGATAAGGTCTTATTGGTGGGTTGAGGAAATTTGAGTAAAAGATTTCCCCCCATTTGCTTGTTTCATTTGATTAACTTAGCTATTTATCTAAGATAAAGTCAGTTATCTAGCCAAGATGCTGATTCTCAGTACTTTGTGGATTCTGTTAATGTTTAAGAGAAGATGGAGACAATATAAAGAATAAAATATGTTTTGATATAAAACTTCCCATGTTACCTTTAAAAACACAAAACATGTTTGCCTGTAAAACATTGTGATAGAAACATATAGTACCATTGTGCTGGTTTCTTGAGAAATAGCTATTTGCTCCATGCATCCAATGTATTTGTGACAGAGCTCAAGGTTGAACAAAGCCAGATTCCTTGTTTCCTATGACCACAAGGCCCTTTTTTTCCATAATGGTCCACTCTTGTACAAACCATTTCCCATCGTGGGCACTAAAACAAAATGCCACACTGTTACAGTAATGGCACCAACGAACTGTCATGTGTGGTCTGGGATACCCTACTTGTATCACCAGAGGGCTTCCCCAGGGGCAATTTTGTCATGGTAGGTAACAAAGTAAGATAGACAGCTTTTCCAGGAGATCAACAAATAAGCATTGCCACAGCCAGTTTAGGAGGATAGTAACATGAAGAAATAATCATACAGAAGTAATAGCTTAATATCCTCTCCATGGTTATCTACCTAAAGCTGTCAGGTCACTCTGATTAATAATAGACCTGGCTTCACTAAAGATTCCACAATATTTATAAGTACATCAGCCTAAGAAGACATGGTATTGGTGGGGGAAAAAAATAAGATTACCTGACACAGTCCTTTGGAGATAATGCTACTTCCACTAAACATTTCACCCCAAGCAAATTACCCAATGCTTCCATTTGCTGAATAGATAGCTATTTTGGTTCCCGTCAAAGTGATGGCAGAAACTGCCTTCCTACCACCATTACAGCCCTATCTGCAGCCAAGAAATCCAAGTCATAGGAAAATAAATGAAGATAACATTTGTGCTGATTAGGGAGTTCCATACTGGATAGATATATATATAATGAAGATGTATTGGGGCAGCTTAATTGTGAGTCAAAACATAGTGGCTAATAAGAATTTAATGTAATATAGATAGATTTAATGGCAACAATCCTGCTGGGATTTCCTTTAACACTTCGTAGCATATGCATAATACATGACCTCTGGCCAATTACTTGCTGTGTGCTGTGAAATGGGAGACTGGGACTAGGAGTGAAGAAACATTAAGTGCAGGAGTTATTGCCAAACAGAGATACACAGGAATTGGAGAAAGATGAAAAATTGCAGCAGCTAATTGGCTCTAAACAAAATGATGACATTTTGAAGCTCATTTCCAACAGGTTTCCATTGATAACCATCATCACTCATTTTTTGTGTATGCATATCTTTATGAAAGCAAAAGGTTTATACCTTGGGATAAGCAGCTTTGTGATTTAATCTGCTTCTTTAGTGTCACCTACATGTAATTCTGGCTACGACAGAAAAACTTTATTGTACACTTTAGATTAGACTCTGTGAAGCCTCCTCTCTTCAGTCAAGCTGCTACAGGAAAGAAAAACTCTTTGGTTTCTCATTCATTCCTCCGGACTCTAGATTTTCAGTTTGAGGCACATTTCCCTAAACTTTCATCCATAGTCCTTAATTGTGTTTAAAGATAACCAGGATTTTGAACTTAATCTGAAATATTTACTTTAAATGCTATAATCATCATCATCATCATCACCACCACCACAACAACAACAACAACCGTGTATAAGAGTTAACCTAATTAAGGAGAAAGGTGGGGAAGCATTGTAAGATGGACCATGTAGTCCTGTGGTATTTTGAAACATGAACCATGTTAATATCTGTGTTGGCCCCTAGTCTTTCAAGGTCTTCCCAAACCTGGCACTTTACACATGTATTGAGGTTACAATATCCAATAACTTCTTGTCAACCTAGGAATTCTGGGAACTAGAACCCCAGTGTATGAGGAAGGCATTGATTGGAGATGACCAATCAATGACAAGGAAGAGCTTATTTCTAGAAAGTAGGTTTCCTATCACTAGATAGATCTTTTAAAAAATAGTCTTTCCAGTTGCCCGTATAAATAGGTTTATGTGATGAGCTACATCCATGGCTTTGGCTCCTCTGAAGCCAGTCATCTGGACTGAATATAGTTGTCAAGGAGCCTGAGAAATCAAATGTCAGAATAGATTTGTCTACTGCCTGGGTAAACTAATAAATCCTCATTGGATCAGAATCTGTATGAAATAGAGATTAAACTATGGTCCAGATGGGGAATCAGGGAGGAGGAGGAGGAAGAGAGGATATGGCCAGCTTGAGGAGCAGATTAGAAAATTTGAACAGAGACCAGTTTCCTCTTTTCTCATGTCCTTTGTTGTAGAAAAAGCCTGATAATTGAGGAGAGATGCCTCCCTAAGCAGATCAGGCAACTGTCAGAAGGCACAAAGCATTTAATCGTAGCCATTGTAAGAATGTTGCCTGGGGTTCAATCTTCATGTTTTCCATCTGTTGGGAACCAAGAAAGTGTGAAATGGAAGCATCCTAGGTATTCATAGTCCTGTGTGCTGCCTACAACATGGAGTCAAGCAATAATGTGATTAGCAATTCATTAAACTATTTTTTTTAAAGAAAAGAATCACTTCTTCACCCATTACAAAGTGAAGGTATTAGCGACCACAAGATCAATCAGGGGTTACTAAGTTAGAAGTTAGTCTCTTCCTCCCTCCCTTCCTCCCTCCCTTTCATTCATCTGCTCTTTCCCTCTATTCAAGATGTTAAACCAAATACCATAAGCTGAAAGAAGCAAAGCCAAGAGTTGTGGAAGTTGCAGTATGAAGCTCAGTTTTTCACATCAGGATCTAATTAAGTTAGTCATTGTTGAGTCAGGCCTAACCCTGAAGATTGTGTATAAAAATACTTGCTATTTCAACATGATTCTGGTGACAAATTGCACCTCTGCCAAAGACATTTCAGTAAATCTGATTGATCCACTTGATCCATTTTCTTTTATTCCTGCAACTTACCCAAGCATGGAATTGTCCAGAAACTGCAGTCATATGTATTAAGTGAAAATTTAGGTTTTCAGAAGCTTCTACACACACTGAATGTTCATTATATATAAGGTGACATTTGCTTCCCCCAGAGGCATTTTGGTTGCTTGTTTAGGAAATTGAAGATGAGCCACACAATCCTTGATGTGAATCAGTAAGTTAATTCTTATGCTTGTGGTTCTCATGCCAGCTTCTTCCATAGAGATTACTTCATCTTTACTACTGGATAATTAGAAGACCAAGCCCAGATCAATTTCTTCATACCCTTGTTGTGTTCCCTTGGCATCATAAAAAGTCTGTTTCTTATTACTAAGATGAGAAGGGAACTATTTCTGGCATTTTCCAATCCTCTCCAAATCTATTCCTGAGGACTATCCAGGTCTCTGAATAATATATGCTGGTAAATATCCTAGCTCTGGAAGATTACAAAGTTCTGTGACTATAGGTACATGGGGTTCCTTAAGCAAACAATAGAAAATAGTGACCTTCCTCATAATAATGATAGCTATTGAAAATAAAAATTATCTGTCATCTGCTCACTAGTCAGTGATTCATTAAACCCTGCAATAAATGATATTTTTGAGTTGTATTGCTTTACTTTTTGATACTGTGATCTTAACCTTCTTCCCCTCTGATAACTTTTGCTGTCTTCAGCAGCAGTAGCTGGTTTAACTTTCAATTACTCTGTGAAAAGAGAACCAAATGAACAGATGTGGTGGGGTTGCTCAAGCAGCTGGTAGCAGGCTGTGAAGTCTTTCTTCTCCAGAATGCTACTTTGAATTTAAACCAATGCCATAATGACAAAAGTCATTCCAAGCTGATAACTATTCAGTAGGATGTGTGAAAATGTTAAGGGTCCAAAGGTTTCTCTGCAATTCCTATTGGGCAACTATATGCCACATGAAAATCAGAGCCAGGAATAGCATTTTCACTATCACTGGGTGGAAAGGTTTTCTAATTTGGCTCATCTTTGACAAGTACAAGTGTTACTGTCTACCTTTTAAACTTTTCTGAATAATCTGCAGTATAATGTCAAGGAGGATGAAGTAGGAGGAGGACATAATGTATATAGGGACTTTATAGCTGCAAAGAACAATGTCATGTACTGATGATTATTTATGCAATCAAGGAGTTGCATGGTATTCTGAATGATTTACATTCATTATAGACAACAACTGCATTTCTTAATAATTGACACACAGCAATTAATCTACAAATTCTATGGCAATCAAAGGCTTGTATACACAAGTAACGTGCCGTACATGATGCATCCGTCACACTCCTTTAATCCCAGTACTACAGGTAGCAGTTAAGACCTGTTTGTACCTATCTGTGAAAAATACTTTGGCAATATCAGTACCACCACCACCAACATCATTAAAACCTGTCCTCAATTTTTTTAAGTTTCTCTTGTTAAAAAAAAAGAGTTTAAAGGGGTTTTTTGGGGGGGAGGGCAGTATACTGTATTTTACCTTAGTTTGTTGTTGGGAGTTTGCCGAGAGATTTGTTTATAGGTAGGCAATAGCAATAGTACTTAGGCTTATATACCACTTCACAGTTCTTTCCAACCCCTTCTAAGTGGTTTACAGAGTCAGCATATTGCCCCCAACAATCTGGGTCCTCATCTTATTGACCTTGGAAAGATGGAAGGCTGAGTAAAACCTTGAGCCGGTGAGAATTGAACTGTCAAACTGCTGGCAGCCAGGAGTCAGGATAAGTAGTCTGCAATACTACATTCTAACCACTGCACCACCACGGCTCTACATATATACATATAAAATATCACATTGACATAAGTATTCTGACCCTTTGGAACGACATTTGAAATTTAGCTCATGTGCCTCCCATTTCTCTTGATCATTGCTAACATGTTCCTACACTTTGATTGGAGTCGACCTGTGGTAAATTAAATTCATTGGACATGATTTGGAAAGGCACACACCTCTCTATAGAAGGCCTCAAAGCTGACCATGTATTCTGTAGCAGAGCAAAAGCCATGAGGTCAAAGGAACTACCTGCAGAGCTCAGAGACAGGATGATTGCAAGGCACAGATCTGGGGAAGGCTACGATAAAATTTCTGCTGCACTGAAGGTTCCTAAGAGCCTCCATAATTCTCAAATGAAAGACGTTTGGCACAACCAGGACTCTTCCAAGAGCTAGTCACCTGGTCAAACTGAGCAATCGATGGAGAAGGGCCTTAGTAAGGTGACCAAAAACTTGATGGTCATTCTGACTGAGCCCCAGGGATCCTGTATGGAGATTAGATAGAGTTCCAGAAGGACAACCATCACTGCAGCCTTCCACTGATCTGGGCTTTATGGCAGAGTGGCTAAACTAGAGGTCCCCAACCTTTTGGGCACCAGGGACCGGTTCCGTGGAGAAAGGTTTTTCCACAGACCGTGGATGGTTTTGTGTGCTGCCTGCATCCCACGGATGGGGCTTTGCTTGTTTGTGTGGACCAGTTGCTGGCATGCCGCGGCCCGGTACTGGTCCACAGACCAGGGGTTGGGGACCCCTGGGCTAGACAGAAGCCTCTCCTCAGTGCAAGAGAACACAGGAGTGGCTTGGGGACAATTCTGTAAATGCCCTAGAGTGGCCCAGCCTGACTTAAACCCTATTGAACATCTCTGAAAGAATGTTGACTGAGCTTGAGAGGATTTGCAAGGAAAAATGGCAGAAAATCCCACAATCCAGGTGTGCAAAGCTTGCTGCATCATACCTTAAAAGACTCAAGGCTATAATTGCTGCCAAAGGTCTTCAACAAAGTACTGAGTGAAGGGTCTGAATACTTATGCCAATGTGATATTTCAGGGTTTTTTTTCTTTTTAATAAAATTACAAACATTTCTAAAATTGTCTTCACTTTGTCATTATAGGATACTGTGTGTAAATTAATGAGAAAAAAATGAATTTCAACAACTGTAGAATCAGGCTGCAGCATAACAAAAGTGAAGTGGGTCTGAATACTTTCTGAACTGCAAAAATATAGAGAGAGATTGTATGAGTTGATTTTTAATAAAACTTAAAAAACTAAAACAAAGTAACATAAAGAAAAGAGAAAAAGGAGAGAGAGAAAAAAATACAGGTATCCTCAATTTGCAACCACAATAGAGCCCAAACTTTCTGTTGTTAAGTGAGGCATCTGTTAAGTGAGTTTTGCCCCATTTTACAACCTTCCTTGCCATAGTTGTTAAAATAGTAACATGGTTGTTAAGTGAATCTGGCTTCCCCATTGACTTTGCTTGTCAGAAGGTTGCAAAAGGTGATACACATGACCCCCCCTGGGACACAGCAACGGTCACAAGTATAAACAAGTTGTCAAGCATCTGAATTTTGATCATATGACCATGGAGATGCTGCAATGGTCATAAGTGTGAAAAACGGTCATAAGTCACTTTTCGCAGTGACGTAAATTTGAACGGTCACTAAATGAACTGTTGTAAGTTGAGGACTACCTGCACTGATCCTGGAGCCACAGAAAATGTTCTAGAAATTAAATTATATAAAAAAAATTCCATTATTGTCCGAATAATACATTACACAGTTTTCAAAATACTTCACTGTATTTTCATTCTTTTTTTTTTTAAATATATTTTATTGGTTTTTTTATAATTTTTACAGAAGAAAGAAACTAGTCATATTAAATCATAGTGTTAAAATAAACAATCATCCATAAACAAAACATAAATACATTTTTCGATACATCTAATACTAATAACTCAACTGAAAATAATCATCCCAAACAATTAACATCACTGCTCGGCACCCCCACCACCACATCCCCCCAACCCTATCCTCCCCTCACTTACCAACTAACTACCTACCTACCTTCCTCCCTCCTTCTCTTCTTTCTACTTCATCCTTCGCTATCTCCATCCTACTCTTCCCCCTTCTTATCAACTTCCACTTACATCAGCCTTCACTCCTCCTTCCTCTTTTCCATCAGATGTGGTGCCCAGAGGCCACCCGAGCAACCCCTTAATAACAGTAATTACATATATTCTTACACCAACCCCAATTACAGTTGAGAAAACATCATATATAAAATTATAAACCCTCCCTAACCCTCCCCCCCCGACTTCCCAGAGTGAGTACAGGGTACAACAAAAGAAAACCCCACTACTTCAAACAAAATTATTATATAATCCTAACAAGAATTTTAAACTATATACTATATACACTCTCTAAATCAATTCAATCCATTAAACAAAACAAACAACTCATCTTGTTAAGAATAATAATTTTCTTTTACATCTAAACCATCAATCTAAGTCAAACCTTAAATCACTTCAATCCATTGAGAGGTTATATAAAATCACCCAAACCATCAAGTTTTATATTTATCTTCCAGTAATCAACCTCTTTCAAACCATTCTTTTTTTAAAAAAATAAACAAATAATATCAATAACAATAAACCCCTCAATTCAAAAAGAAAAAATTATGTTCTTAATCGATTTAATATATCTTAATATATCTTAATATATCTTCCATTAAACATCCTCTCTTACATCTTACTTATAAAATTGGTCTTTAATTCAGCCCATAATCTTAGATTAGCCTTAATTCCTTACATTTAATTTTAAATTTCATCTTTTCAATCGACTTCTGGGCTTTCTCATCTGACAATCAATTTATTCCATTTCTAACTTACATTCCTTGAACTTTAACAAATCACATAATGCTTATCTATCCCATCAATCAATCAATCCAATGTCAAACCTAGATCATTTCAAAACAAATACATTCTTCAGCAATTTAATTATATCTTCCATTAATCATCTTCTCTTACATCTTACTCATAATCTTAGTCCTTAATTCAGTCCATAATTTTAAATTACCCATAGTTCCTTGCATACAATTTTAAATTTCATTCCTTCAGTCGGACTCTAGGTTTTTTTCAACCAGGTAAACCTCCATAACGAGGCCTCCCTCGTTAATAATAAGTCTCTCTTCTTTACTTCTTCAGCCCCATAAGTAAGTTGCTTCTTAAACTGAATCAATGTCTCTTTTTTCTCAATTAGATCCTCTTCTTGCTGCTTATCTAAAAGGAATAACCATCCCTTCCTTTCTTGAAACAAATCCTCTTCCTCCACTCCATAGATAAACTGCTTATCAAACAAAATCCATCCTTTATTCTCTTTATTCTCAGTACTATCTTCTTCTTTTTCTTGTTCTTCTTCTTGTTTAGGTTGTATTATAAAATGTTCAGCAGTCAGTTGTAAATCAGTTTCATTTGAAAAAAAGAATCTGGTTAATTGCTCTTGTTCTACTTCTTGTTTAGATTGTATTATAAAATGTTCAACAGCTTGTTGATCAGTTTCATTTGGAAGAAATACTCCTTTAATGACTTCAATAATATCTTCTCTCATCTCTAAGTTACAAGCTTCTGACATAGCTTTAAAATCTTTTTTCTGTTCTGCCAACTTTTCCTCCAGCTTGTTCTCCAGTTTATCCAGCTTATCATTTACTGAAAATAATGTAACATTTACTGAAAATAATGCAGCAGTTAATGCAGTCTGTAAATCTTTCATTGTAAGCATTTCCGGAGGAGACTGTATAGGCTCTTGAGATTCTAAAGGAGCCTTCGCTATTGCTGCCTTATATCTCGTAGTCATAGTTTTAAAAAAAAAAAGGAAAAAGAAAAAAGAAAGATTTTTAAAATTGCCAATTCCTCCCTTCTCAATTTCTTTTAAAATCCAATTTGCGTTATAGTTTAGTAAATAATTCAAGTCTAAATAGTCTCTCAAACATCACTTCAGAAAGAGAAGAGAAAATTCAGTTTCACTTTCCAGCACATTCATCACTTTCATTTTCTTCACTTTCACTGAGTACAAAAAACAATCGCCATTTTGAAGAATTATGTTGATTCAAGAAAGTTATAAGTACAAAGGCAGAAACAAAGTAACAAAATACTTGCAATACTCAAAAGACTCCTGTATTCACTCCGTCTGTATAAAAATCCTTATTATTGTCTCTTAAAAGCAGAGGCGGTCGCGACGTCTATTTCTGTCAGCCGACAGAAGCGTCTCTGGGCAGGAGCATTTCAAGTGCCTAGGGAACACACCTTCTCTGCCCCTGAAAATTTTTTCCAGGGATCTTGGAAGGGCTCAACCTTGCTCTTGAGGCTCTACACCTCTTCTTTGCCCGAAGAGGGGTTTTTCCACCGCGACAAACAGCTGATGAACGCTGTTGTTAGCGGCTTTACAAACCCAGAGAACGGAGCCTCACAGTGGAGACTCTAGCGACGCCGGCGGAGCCACCGGAAGCCACTGTATTTTCATTCTTTTTTCCTTCCCTCAAGCTGCATGATATAGTGTTGGATTTGAACTTGGACATTTGGACTAGAAACCAGTTCAGTAATAATGTTCACTGGATTACTTCAGGCAATTTTTTCCCCAAAGGCTCACTCTGGTGGTGACACATTTATTAAAATTGTAATATGTTAGTATTAAATTTTATATTTAATACGGTAAGGTTGCAAAATAGCATCTGATACCTTAGATCAGCGGTTCTCAACCTGTGGGTCGCGACCCCATTTGGGGTCGAACGACCATTTCACGGGGGTCGCCAAACAATGCAGTCCACCATTTTTTCCCCTTTTCCCCTCGGCCGGCACAGGGGGCAGCACCGCGCATGCACAGGGTAGCACCGCGCATGCGCGATGAGGGCTGTCATGCGCGCACCATGCATGCGCGATGCGGGCCGTCGTGCACATGCCGCGCATGCACGGAGCAGGCCGGGGTCACGGCCTGAAAAAGGTTGAGAACCGCTGCCTTAGATACTTGTGTTTTATGTGCACACCCATGTATCCAAAATCTGGTAAGATTGCCAAAATTGAAGTGATTTCACCACTCTCAAATGATGATGATGATGACGATGATGATAATAGAGTTGGAAGGGACCTTGGAGGTCATCTAGTCCAGGGCTTTTCAACCTTTTCACCCATTGTACCACTTTTCAGATAAGGCCATATCCGAGCACCACCACTCGCCCAGCAAGGTATCAAAAACTTGACCCAAAAAAAAAAAGAAAAAAATGAGAAAGTACAGGTAGTCCTTGACTTACAACAATTCACTTAGTGACTGTTTGAAGTTACAACAGCACTGAAAAAAGCGAATTATGATAATTTTTCACACTAATGATTGTTGCAGCATCCGCAGGGTCATGTGATTTACATTCGGATGCTTGGCAACTGATTCATACTTATGACGTTCACAGTGTCCCAGGGTCATGTGATCAATGGCCGGGGGCGTGGCCAGCTGATCACTCAGGTTGCAGGGTGTCTGTGGGGGGGGAATCCGTGGGTCTCTGTGATGGGATTGTGGTGGGTGCCTGCCTTCCTTCCCTCCCTTCCCTCCCATTGTCCCTTCCTTCCTTCTTTCCTTCCTTTCCTTCATCTCCCTCTTAGTCTCTTCCTCTTTCCCTCTCTCTCTCCCATTGTCCCTTCCTTCTTTCTTTCCTTCCTTTCCCTCACCTCCCTCTTAGTCTCTTCCTCCTTCCCTCCCTCTTTACCATTGTCCTTTCCTTCCTTTCCTTCACCTCCCTCTTAGTCTCTTCCTCCTTCCCTCCCTCTTTCCCATTGCCCCTTCCTTCCTTCCTTCTTTCCTTCCTTTCCATCTCCCTCTTTGTCCCTCCTTCCCTCCCTCTCTCCCCTTGTCCCTTCCTTCCTTTCTTCCTTCCCTTTTTGTCCCTTCCTTCCCTCCCTTCCATTGTTCCTTCCTTCTTTCCTTCCTTTCCTTCACCTCCCTCTTTGTCCCTCCTTCCCTCCCTCTCTCCCATTGCCCCTTCCTTCCTTCTTTCCTTCCTTTCCTTCACCTCCCTCTTAGTCTCTTCCTCCTTCCCTCCCTCTTTCCCATTGCCCCTTCCTTCCTTCTTCCCTTTCTTTCCTCCTCCCTCTTTGTCCCTCCTTCCCTCCCTCTCTCCCCTTGTCCCTTCCTTCCTTCCTTCTTTCCTTTCTTTCCACCTCCCTCTTTGTCCCTCCTTCCCTCCCTCTCTCCCCTTGTCCCTTCCTTCCTTCCTTCCTTCCCTTTTTCTCCCTTCCTTCCTTCCCTCCCTTCCATTGTTCTTTCCTTCCTCCCTTCCCTCTCTTATTGTCCCTTACTTCCCTCCCTCTTTGTCCCTACCTTCCTCCCCCTCGATACCCAGGAAGGGACAAGGGGAGGGGGATAGGCTGCCAGCGTGGCTGGTGGCTGTGCTGCCGGTAGCCATGGCGACATGCCAAACCTGCCTGTGCACAGGCAGAGGCAAAGGAGAGCTCCACCCAGCTCACTTGCTCACGCTTCGCCAGAAAACATGCTGCTTGCTAAGTTAGCAGAAGCGCCAGGATCAGCGCTGGGCTACAGCTGATTCGCGCTTCTGCTAAATTAGCAAGCAGCATGTTTTCAGCAAAGCTTGAGCAACTTTGTTGGGCAGGAGCCCAGGAGAGCAGCTACAGCTGATCTGCGTTTCTGGGCTGCTCTGCAGAAGCACAGATCAGCCCAGATCCTGGGCTCTTGCCCAGCTCGCTTGCTGTGAGCAAGAGTGCAGGGGCACTGAATCGGCGTTTCTGAGCACACGCCAAATCGCGCCCCTTCATTCTTCTGAATGAAGAGTTTTAGTGGGTGTGGAAAGCGAAACAGACTTAAGGCTGTATTAAGACCATAGATGTAAGGAGAGTGGAAGGGAGGCGAATTCGGGGTGGAGCAGAAAACACAGGGGGGGGAGGCATTAGGAAATAAGCACCAAGGTACATGGTGCCTTGCAAGGGATTCCCGAGTGTTCCGCAATTGTTTTTCCTCTCTTCTCTGCGCAAGAAAAACTTTCACGGCATAGATCTGAAACCAGGTGAGGTTTCTGTGAGGTGGCGCAGGAGGTCCTTGGGATAGGCAAGGACAAGCTTGGCATTTCCTCTCTCCCAATCCCCCTCCTCTTCTTCACCCCTTTCCCGGCTTGCCTGCAATCTGAGCTCACAGCTCCATGACTTTTCTTTGCCTAGCCTAGCCAAGCTTTCTTCTACCCGCTCCATTCCCAGGACCCCGAGGAGGTATGGCAGAAACACGTGAAGGGAAGAAGTAAAAAACAAAACAAATGCGGAGTTCCAGCCAGCAGAGGCTTGGCAGCCCGGCTGCCGAGGAACAGGAGAGCGCAAAGCCGAGGAGAGGAAGGTGGCGGTTTCCTCGCAAAGAGTGCTCTTTTTCTCCACCCCTTCCCCTGGGTTTGTGGGGGTGTTTCTCATCTCTGATGCTGACAGGTGCTCCTTTGAGCCCGCCGCAAGCTCTCTCACCCCCCTTTGCTTCTCCCCCTGCTTTCATGAGGATTGTGGCGCCCTTGGGAAGCTGATCATGCTTTGAACCTTAGGAGAGGAGGAGGAGTCCCTACCTCCTTCCCTCCCTCTCTCCCTATCAAGCCCCCGCGGGCGGGGAGAGGGGTCGAGGATGACGTGCGGAGTGGCAAAGGAGACCGGCGGCCGTCACCAGACCTCCCAGCTGATAAGTGCAAGTTTGGGGGGTCACCAGCTGATGGGCGCAGGAGTTCGGTGCTGTGGCGGCCTCCCCTTCGCTGACCTGCATGCACGAGAAGAAGTCAATCCAGTTGCTGCACAATGAGTCCCTGGGGAGGGCGGGGCCTTGCTCTGCGCCTGCGCTGTTCACACGCCCCCTGCAGGGCACATTCGGTAGAGTTTGTGGAGGCTGCCACCAAGCAGCATATTTTCCACAAACAAGTGAGCTGAGAAGGAGCGCAGCGGGAGGGGAGGAAGGCGACGCTGCAGGGGGGAGGGAGGCGTACCACAAGTGGTATGCATACCATCGATCGAAAAGCCCTGATCTAGTCAAATCCCCTGCTCAGGCAGAAAACCCTATACCATTTCAGACAAATGGCTGTCCACTCTCTTCTTTAAAACTTCCAGTGTTGGAGCATTCACAACTTCTGGAGGCAGGTTGTTCCACTGATTAATTGTTCTATCAGGAAGTTTCACCTTAGTTCTAGGTTGCTTCTCTCCTTGATTAGTTTCTATCTGTTGCTTCTTGTCCTGCCTTCAGATGCTTTGGAGAATAGCTTGGCTCCCTCTTCTTTGTGTAAGATGTTGCTTTGTAAATAAGATGTTGCCATTAAATTGTTAATAATAAAATATATGAGGATGGGATGGAATATGTCACAACTGTTGGTGATCTTGTGACATTTAAAATTTTGTAAACAAAAGTTGCTGACTACACTATCATGCAAAACAAGGCAATGGCATTAGACACCAGAAAAAATTTCTGCCTACTTTCTTATTCCAAAGTGACTCTATCTTATCTCATCTGAGCAAAATAAAATTGTGATAAGCTTAATAATACAAATTGCAAATGGGTTTTAGTACAGCAGAATGAGATTATCTTCATTAACTGATGCTCAGTGCTCTGGTGCTGTTTCTCTTTCCAAGCTTCTCTTGAAGAGCTTCAATCTTTCTTTAGCCCCTACCATGTTATTTAGGAGAAAAGATGGGGGGGGGGTGCAATTTAGTTTGCATGTGATTCTACTGGCATTTAGAACTCACGGCAATTTTTCTCCCCGTAGGAAATTAAACATAAATGTAAAATAATGCATTGTACTCCTGGGTGCTTAAGATCAGAGAAAGAGGACAGGAAAAAGAAATGTTAAGAGCTAGAATAAATGCCAGTGTGATCTTGTCAAGAGCTTTTTTTTTTAAAGAGTGAAATGTGGCCTCAAGTTTCTTTTGTACGTCCACTTAATCCAGAAAAAGTATTTACTTCCCTTATAGAAGCTGCTATGGTCCTTTTGCCAGCAGTAAACTTGATAGGTTTGATAAGCAATTTTTGTTCAGGTCTAAAAAGCAAAACTCAGAGCATTTTTTTTGAGTGCTTGATCTGAAGATCTTCAAGGCCTGTAGATTATCATATGCACTTAGCAAATGTCTACCTCCTCTACTGAGGTATCAAGTGCATACACATTCTGATGTTACTTATGTGCATTCCTCTACTACAGCGGTTCTCAACCTTTTTCAGGCCGAGACCCCACCTGCGCCGCCCATGCGCGGTGCGACCCGACCTGCGCCGTGCATGCGTGGCGCAACACCGACATGCGCCATGCATGCGTGGCGCAACGGCCCGCATTGCGCATGCGCGGTGCGATGGCCCAAACCGTGCATGCGCGCCACAATGGGTCAAACAGCGCATGCACGGCACACATGCAATGGGCCGAACCGTGCATGCATGGTGCGACGGGCCGAACCGCGCATGCGCGGCACGCACACGATGGGCCGAACCGCACATGTGTGGCGCAACGGGCCAAACCACGCATGCGTGGCGCACGCGCGATGGCCGAGGGGAAATGGGGAAAAAATGGCAGACTGCGGTGGTTGGCGACCCCCGTGAAACGGTCGTTCGACCCCAAATGGGGTCGCGACTACTACATATCCTATTCTGCAATCTTTAGGTAGGAAACAAATAAAGCAGTATTGCTAGAATCCAAAGAAACCATAGGGTTAAGCTGGCTCAGATCTATTGGGGATCTAGTTCTCAAGGAGAAGACGAGTAGAGAACAGAACACAATATAAGAGCTGCCAGTTTTGGCAAGATTTAGATATTATGTTGCCTAATAAGCCATCCAGAGTAACCCTGTGATAAGATGGGCAGCCAATAAATTTCACAAATAAAATAAACAAAATTAATTTCAAGATAATACTCTCTATCAAAAATGTATGCAGTTTCAATTGAGTGAAGAACCCTTACTAGCCAATATTGCTTATGTTTCTCTATCTACCATTTGATTTGTGCATATTCTCTAGACTTGTTCTCGCTGCTTAAAGCAATTTTTGGATTTGTTTATTCCATGATTTTTTTCATTTCAGCATTATATATTGTGAGAGGCAATATATAACAAATCTTGTATTTTGCCAAGTAAGATTTCTGATCTATAGTAAGATGAATTTTTCTTACACAAGGGAAATCATGATATAATGCAACGTGTGACTTTTGTGCACAGTAAATAATTTTTTCAATGGGAGGATAATGAGCCTACTTATATAAACAGATACTGATGGAAAGTGAACAAATGAGATGAGGAAAAAGTTGGATGTAGCATTGCTTTGAAATCCAAGATTTTAGAAATGATATTATATAAATTGGAAACTACATTTAGATTTTCATACGTAGTTCCTTTACATGCTGGTCATTTACAGAATGTAAGAGGTGAGTCCTTGTTCCAATGAACTTAAAGTCTAAAATTCTATAAAGAAAAAGAACAGGAAAAAAATCACATTGAAGGCAGAGGTAGAACATGTGTGATTTACTGCCTATTAAAAAGGGCAGCTACTTAATGGCATAAGCTTTCCATTCCTTTTACAGTTAGTCTCTTTTGAAGATGAATGTCTTGAGTTCTGTATCAGGAGTAACTAGTTCACCAATTGCTTCTTACATAGATATAAAACAACTCTTTTACATCTGTAAACTGCTTGAAAGGGAACTATGGACTACAGTGTCCAAAGGTAGAATCTGACATCAGATCATCGGTATGCTGGACTAATTCCCTGAATGAAGGTTTTCAAATGCAGGATGGTTGTCCACTTCTCAGGGATAATTTAAAAGGTTCTTTCATTCAACAGAAATTACTTTAATTGATCTATAAGAATTTTCCAGCTCGTACATTCTATCACAGGGGTGTTAAACTGCTGGCCTAGGGGCCGGATGCGTCATGCCGAAACTGCGCCCACCCCATTGCTGGCAATGGAAAAAAAGTCACGATATGTCATGACACATCCCGTAACATTGCAAGTTTGACACCCCTGTTCTATCATTCCATATTTCTGAGGTACTTCCCATTCTCAAACATCTCCAAGGAGCATACCAGGCTATCTGGGTGGAACTGGGAATCTGAATTCTTGGGATCCCAACTACCAATCCAGAAAATTTCCCAAACTATTTTCGCACTGTCTAATGCAGGGGTGTCAAACTGCCAGCCTATTTGCTGGACGCGTCACAAGGAAACCACGCCCGTTTGTTGGCAATGGAGAAAAGGCTCCAATACGTCACAAGACGTCACGTGACATTGCGAGTTTGACATGTCTGGTCTAATGCATCATGAAAGCATCTTACCAGTTCATAGAATCAATTGGTCAGGAATCAATTAAACAAATTAACAGAAAAGAAACATTTTGTACCACAATCCTAGTTATCTCTTCTTCCTAACATAATAATGAATCTATAGCTTTCCAGTGCTTGGGTCATTTTTTGTCCTATGCTTAGTATGGAAGAATGAGACTCCTTTAGTGCAGCTCAGCTATAAATTATTTGCATTAATAAAGTGTAGATAAGAAGGGCTTATTTCTTTTTCTGATTTTCTGAACACAACCTAAGACAGTACTAAAATTAAGAAGACAGCATGTGTTGTAATTCCAAAGTTCACAATAACTAAGCTACAGGAATGGCAGGGCTACAACTGAGTACTTCCCTTTATAGTGTCTTGTTAGCATGTTTTAATTGGACACAGCTTCTAAGGTAAGCTTCACTACACCTGGTGATAGGTTGTTTCAAGTTGAGACATTTGGGCAAGCTGGAGGCAAAAAGGTCAAACAAAATAATTCCACTCAGGATGACATTTTCTCCAGCATTTGTGAAGTAAAATCTGGGGCATGATCAATTAATGATAAGGAAGTAAGTCATTGAGTGGGAGTACCATTTATCTGAAGACAATTTGACTACTTAATTGGCTTAGGTAGGTGTAAATGCTATGAGTTCTAACATCAAGGAAGATCACTGTCATCTGTCACAGTAAATTGACTGTCATCTGTCACTCCTCTGAGAAAAGACTAATTAGCTGTACGCAATTATTACAACAATCTTACTCAAAATGCATATGTTTACACAACTCTCTCAACCTTTAGAAAATAGAACTGCCAAACAAACTCTTTTTTTCCTTCTTATTGCTATTTAATGTCAACTTCCCTCATTGTGTTATGAATAAGAGGCACAATCCAGCCAAAGTAACACACATGTTTGAGAGACTAACCCTGTGCATTGATAATTACTAAATTCAGTGAAGTAAGCCAGGTTCAGTGGTGTTCAAGCAGTAATTTCTCAACAGGAGGAAGGAAGGAAGGAAGGAAGGAAGGAAGGAAGGAAGGAAGGAAGGAAGGAAGGAAGGAAGGAAGGAAGGAAGGAAGGAAGGAAGGAAGGAAGGAAGGAAGGAAGGAAGGAATTTTTTCTCTACATACTATTCAATAAAAAATGTATCTCCTGACATTTGATCTTTCCAATCCTAGCAAACAGGAAAAGAATGATGTGAGCAATAGGAAAAAGTTTCACACTACAATGATAGTATGCCCTTTGATAGTATTAGAAATCAGGAGAAAACATTGTTTGACTGACATTTTAATTATTATTTGCCCCTTCCCTAGAATTATCATCTTTGGACTACAAAAATCTGGATGGCTCCAGATAACAGCAATGAGATACAGAAGTTGAACTCTTTACTGCTATCAGAGGGATCAACAGTTTTTTCCAGCCCAGGTCTAATAGCTACCTATTTATGAAAGGAACATGGATTTTAGATTTTTATGCTCCTCCAAATTTTGCAATGCAGTTTTCCAGTCAAAGAAATGTGAACATTCAAGGAAATTACTTATAAAATTGTATGCATTGAAGGAAATTACAGACAAAAAAGCTTAGAGCAAACTGCTTGCAAACAAATGAGTGTATTAGGAGAAAACATGTATGCAAATTTTTGATGTGAAGTTATTTTTAAAATTCCATAAGCTGAAGCAAAAGCAGAGCAGAATGAACTTGTGCATAAAACATGTGAACATTATAGAATATGAAACAGATGGATACATCCATCTCTATCAATGCTATATTATGGAAAAATGGAAAATAAGAAATTTCTTTCTCATTCATTTTCTTTTCTCTCAAGTAAGTGAGCTTAGAACTGCAACCCTCAATGATCTGCTTAATGCTGTCATTAAAAAATAACCATTGGGAATTAAAAGAATAACCTTTGCCAAAATGTTCCCAAAGTCATTGCCTTTGAATCTTTTATTCCATGATAAGGACAGGTGATGTGATACTTTGATATTTTAGAACACAGGTGGGACACCTAAGAGCAAAGGCCACTCAACCTGAAACTCCCTCCATGACCTCAGGTCAAAAAACTAACTTCCAGCACAACCTGGGTGTGGAGAGAAGCCAACCTCATTGGTCACTAGGATCACAGACCAGTATGAATACTGCTGGAGCAACTAGAATCTTCACTAATATGCTCAACAGCTAACTAACTGCATGTTACTGGATAAAAGATCTTACACGATTTGAAATTATGGGGTGGTGTTTTTTTCCCCAAAGTTCCTGCTTGAATAGAATGTTTGATTTTATACCTCCTGACATCCTGTGCAGTTGTACTCAAATTCTGCCCAGGTTGCTCCTGGTCAATATGGATTTGACAATATGACATCTGTGTCCTTTTATTCTTGGCAATACCTACTTTGATGTTATTTCACTTCAAGGTGTTGCCTTTACTCTTGTTAAAATAATGTTTTCTCACATCTCTGTGCTTCCTTCCAGTTGAGTAGAGATAATTACTGAATTTGTGAAATTATACTTCTGTTCCTCTAACTGCAGAACTAATTTGCTGGAGTCTGCTAAGACAGGAAACTCCGGAAGTAGAAGCTTGGACTATCTCAATGATGTTGCAGTGTTTTTTCTAGCTTCTGCTTCAGTTAAAATATATTGACAGGGGAAATCAGTCAATTGCTGCTTAATGGGGGGCTGGGGTGCTTAGATGTAAGAGCACAGCAGTATTGACTGGGGCCAGTTATAGGGGGCAAGTGACTCTCTTGTTAAAACAATTTTATTGTCAATCGATCTGTTTTCAGGCATAGTAAAAAGTCTTGCTTATGACTTCTATATATAGCTTGAAACAATCTGAAAGATCTTTTTGATTATTCTTAAATTATTTTTATATTAACCCTTTTGAAAATATGTAAAGGAAATTCAGAAATATGAAATGTGAAGGCAATAAACGGAGTTTACAAGCATCAGAGAATTAGATTACATTGCTCAATACTTAATTAATTGGTCTCAAGTAATGGAAATGTACTATATTGTTTTAAAAGTTACAGATTATTGTTAATATCCGAGCAATATATAAAATATCAGCAAGAGTGGCCAACACAATATAGCTCATAAAATAAGATTAAAAATTACAATAAATTCTATCCAAGCTACTAAAACATTTTTTCTGATTTTATAGATCATTTAAAGCTAGTAATATTAAGACTTTATGTTTAGAGAAATTCACAATTTATATATGGTTCAAGCATGTAGATAGAATTATCATCCAAAAATATTTTCTGTTGAGTTAATTTCTGTATCAGATTTACAGCATTATCTTGGATGTTGAGCATACTCCCATAAGAGATATTCTTCCACAGAATCTGAAAGATTTTACAATCCTTCCTTACAACTCTGTCCAGGCAAAGAAGTCTTCAGAAAAAAAATCTGCCTCTATCCCAAGGATAGGGATATGCAAGTAGGCTTTCCCAATAGCTGTTTTTAGACTTTGAGACTCCTTTCTAAGATACATCAAGCTAACTCTCTCCCTGCTATACCTCCTCTAGAAGCAAAAATATTTCTATTTAGTGAATCTGAGATGGCTAAGCTGCTGAGTCGAACTGGTTACTTTATATTGTTTCTAAATTGTGTTTTTATTGTGTTTTAACTGTCATCATAATCTTATGTGTATCTAATTGAGGCACAATCATGCCCCAGCAATGTTTTTTTGTTCTTATCTGTACAAATATCTCCACCCCGTGTCACTTCAGTGAAGCAGCGGAAGTGATGTGCCGATGTCTGGAGGCTGTTAGGGTTTGGATGGGTGCTAACAAGCTCAAATTCAACCCTGACAAGACGGAGTGGCTGTGGGTTTTGCCTCCCAAAGACAATTCAACCTGTCCGTCCATCATCCTGGGGGGGGGAGTTTTTGACCCCCTCAGAGAAGGTCCGCAACTTGGGTGTCCTCCTTGATCCACAGCTAAATTTGGAACATCATCTTTCAGCTGTGGCGAGGAGGACATTTGCCCAGGTTCGCCTGGTGCACCAGCTGCGGCCCTATTTGGACCGGGAGTCTCTTCTCACAGTCACTCATGCCCTTATCACCTCAAGGCTCGACTACTGCAATGCTCTCTACATGGGGCTACCTTTGAAAAACGTTCGGAGACTTCAGGTAATGCAGAATGCAGCCGCGCGAGCTGTATTGGGCTTACCCAGAAATGCCCATATTTCAACATCACTCCGCGAGCTGCATTGGCTGCCAATTGGTCTCCGAACGCAATTCAAAGTGTTGGTTATGACATATAAAGCCCTACATGGCATCGGACCAGGTTACTTGCGGGACCGTCTGCTGCCGCATGAAACCCAGCGACCGGTTAGGGCCCACAGGGTCGGCCTTCTCCAGGTCCCGTCAGCCAGACAGTGTCGCCTGGCGGGGCCTAGGGGAAGAGCCTTCTCTGATGCGGCCCCGGCCCTCTGGAATCAACTACCCCCAGAGGTCCGTATTGCCCCACCCTCTCCGCCTTTCGCAAACTGTTAAAGACACATCTTTGCCGGCAGGCCTGGGGCAGTTGACACCTTGCCCCAGCCAGGGTATGTTTGTTGTAAGTTTGTTTTGGATGATTGGTTTTAATCTAGGGGTTTTATAATGTATTTGATTTCTATATGCTACTGATTATGTTGTAAGCCGCCCTGAGTTTTCGGAATAGGGCGGCATAGAAATCGAAATAAATAAATAAATAAATAAACAAATAAATAAATAAATAAATAAATAAATAAATAAATAAATAATATTTACCCTAACACAGGTTTTGTTATTGATACAGTCTGATTCACTTTATCAAAAGTTCTACCAATGCAATCCTTAAAGGAGGGAATCAGTTTGTCATCTATTGGCCACTTTAGACTGGTGTGAATATGTCCCCTCCCTCCATTCCTTGGACATTGTCTTCCAGGGCCATTTTACTTTGGCAGCTTTTCTCTTGTATCCGCCAGGTCTCTGCCCAGAGGCCTGGATCAATAAATCAAACTAACTGGATCAATCAAGCAGCTGCACAGTGGAATCTAAGCTAATTTATAACACTGTTGGGATCTTAAACTCAACTGATATTCTGACATCCTTTAATCATACTAATATAAAACCCCTGCATCAGCCTATATGCTGAACATATATTAAAAGCAGCCGGATTGAAAGAAGAATAGTGTGGTCTTAAATATGGAAGAAGAAACATCAGTAATCTATACAATGCTGATGGTGCTATCTTGATAGCCAAAAATGCAAAGGCTATACAAACTCTAATAATAAAACTTAAGGGACAAAGTAAAAAAAAAGGTCAAAAATTAAATATAAAGAACCCCAAACTAATGACAACAAGTAAAACAGCCTTAGAATTTGCTATGTAGATATTTAAGCAATGGATAGCTTCCGCCTTTCAACAGTAAAGGAACAAACAGTAAAGAAATACTCTGCAGACTAGTACTTGGTGGAGCAGCCATGAAGATCTTAGAACAGGTATTCAAATGCAGTGATGTGTCTGTACCTACAAAAATAGAATTGTGCAATTCATAGTATTCCCTGTGACATTCTATGGAAGAGAAAGTTTGACTTTGAAGAAGCAAGATAGGAAGAGTGCTGAAGAATGATGTTGAAGAAGACTCGTGAGAATATAATGGACAGGCAAGAAAATAAACAAGTGAATCAAACAAATCAATCCAGAGTTCTCAATCAAGGCAGAAATGACCAGGCTCAGGTTATCCTACTTCAGATTTTCTGGAAAAGGCTCTAATGCCGGGAAAGGTGGAAGGAAAGTGAAGAAGAGGATGACCAGCAGCAGTGAGGAGGATTCAGTACAGTGGTGATGAGTGCACCATTGGAAGACATGAAAGACCAGGTTAGGGATGGATTGTCATGAAGAACATCTGTGTGGTCACAAGAAGTCAAAAATGATGCAATGAAACATAATCAGTGAAAGAAAGCTTGTTTAGCCATTAAAATGACAATGAGAAGTATCTAGAAATGAGCTTGGTTGTTTTCATTACCCAAACTAGGTAACATCATCAGTACTAGTCCTGATGTTAGCATTGATGATGTTACCTAGTTTGGGCAATCAAGATCACATGAAGTGTTAATGGCACTTTATAATGCCTTGGTAAGACCACACTTGGAATACTGCATCCAGTTATGGTCATCACAATCTAAAAACATCTTGAGATTCTAGAAAGAGTACAGAGAAGAGCAACAAAGTTGATTAGGGGACTGGTGGCTAAAACATATAAAGAACGATTGCTGGAATTGGGTTTGTCTAGTCTAATGAAGAGAAGGATGAGGGGTGACATGATAGCAGTGTTCCAATCTCTCAGGGGTTACCACAAAGAAGAGGGAATCAAGCTATTCTGCAAAGGACCTGAAGGCAGGACAAGAAGCAATGGATGGAAACTAATTAAAGAGAGAAGCAACCTAGAACTAAGGAGAAACTTCCTGACAGTTAGAACAATTAACCCATGGAACAACTGCCTCCAGCAGTTGTGAATGCTCCAACACTGGAAGTTTTTAAGAAGAGACTGGACAACCATTTGTCTGAAATGGTATGGGATTTCCTGCCTGAGCAGAGGGTTGGACTAGAAGACCTCCAAGGTCCCTTCCAAAACTATTATTGTTGTTGGTGAAAGGTCTGCAAGAAAACAACCAAGCTTAGGGTTGAAATGACCTATTGGTTCTCTCTGAGTTGGTTCTCTACTTCATTTTTTTTTAAGAAAGGACTTCTATGTTACATCAATGTAGCATTCTTTTCAAAGCAAGTTCCCCTCCGGTATTTCCAGAAATCAGTATAGATGCAGGCCAGCTGCTTTCTGGGCAACGAGTTGAATAGGGGTGGCTAGCAACTAGTTGAATAGGGGTGGACTGGAAACATTGGATAGACTACATACAAGAGAAACACCAATCAAAGAAAATGTATCTGGTTTATAGTTAAATCTTGATATATGGAGTGAAGAATGTTTACAAACTTAAATTGAATGTATTAAGTTGAATAGCATTTAACTTGAATTTTTTCTTGGTTTACATGTACAAATATATATCTAACAATAAAAAATGTTATATACTAAAAAAAAAAAATCTTTGTGGAAGACAGAATGGGAAAATGTCCACGAGTGTCCTGAAGGGCAGTTTCTTCTAAAGAGACCATAAAATAATGGCCTCCCACAAGTTTGAGCACCAGAAGCCAAGTGAAATCACATCTTTGCTTTCAGCAGCAGGGGAGCCTTTAATAAGGAAATTAAATCAGCTGAACCTACTTTCTAATCACATTGAGAAATGTTCAATTTAGCCACTTTATGAATATTGGATATTACAGAAGAATGTTCTATGGACAAATGAGAGCAAAATAGAACTTTGGTGAAAGGCAAAACTCTGCATTCCAGCATAAGAACCTTATCCATCTATAAATCATGGTGATGGAAGTATTACGGTTCGGCCCTGCTTTGTTATCACTAATTCCTCCAAGCCATTATGCAAGACTGATTAATAGTTATAAAAAACATTTAATTACCATTATTGCTGCCAAGGGAAGGACACACCACTTACTGAAAGCAAATGTTCATATATTTTTGCTACACACAAAAATGTAGCTTTGGATCATTTTCCTCAATGAAGAAATGAACAAATATGTTTTTTTACTTGTATGTTTAATTCTCTATATAGTTTAAGACCTTTATGGAGAACAGATATCATTTTAATCATATTTATGCAGAAATATTAAAAATTTGAAAGAGTTCACAAACTTTTAAGCACCACTCTGCACATTACTTTCTGCTTAGTATGCAGATCTAAATTGCTATTCATAATTTTACATGCTGAGCATACTCAGAAGTCCTCAAGCATAACTGAACTCTGGCTACCCCTATTCAACTAGTTGCCCAGAAAGCAGCTGGCCACCCCTATTCAACTAGTTGCTAGCCACCCCTATTCAACTCGTTGCCCAGAAAGCAGCTGGCCTGCATCTATACTGATTTCTGGAAGTACCAGAATGCATAAATATGAATAAAGAGACACATATAGAAATGATATGGGACGCTAGCAAGGCATACATGCGTGGGATTCTCATGTACATGAACACAAGGCACCGCTGCAAACAAGAACAAAAACGAAAGGAGTTAGAAGACGAGATAAGTAAGAAAGAGCAAATATTAATAGAAAGACCGGAGGACAAAGAAACCAAAGAGGGAATCAAGATTTTAAGGAAACAATTTGACTTGTTGATGGCAGATCAAGTGGCAAGGAATATACAATATGCAAAGCATAATACATTCTTTAATTCCAATAAACCTGGTCGATGGCTGGCTTATATACTAAGGAAAAAGCAAAAATCCCGCATAATTGAAAAGATAGCGTATAAAGGAAAGGAAGAGTTTCAACAAGAAACGATCAAGAAAGCTTTTAGAGAATTCTACTCCAAGTTATACGCTGAAGAGAAGACACAAGATAATGAGATAGAAAAGTTTCTGCAAAATGAAAAGTTATTGATAATTACCGATGAACAAAGAGATAGACTGAATGCATTGATCACATCAGAAGAAATACTTTCAGTGATTAAACAATTGAAAATGGGAAAATCTCCCGGGACTGATGGGTTAACAGCGACCTTTACAAATATCTTTGAGAGGAGATGGTAGAACCCCTTAGAGAACTATTTGTCAACATACAAGAAGGCAGTCAGGTTCCACCGTCGTGGAAAACAACTTACATATCTCTAATCCCGAAAGAGGGAAAAGACAACACTCAACCAGAAAACTACAGACCCATCTCGCTACTGAATACGGATTACAAAATTTTTGCAAAAATCTTGGCTAACAGATTAATGACAGTGTTACAAAAAATAATTCACCCGGACCAAACTGGATTTATACAAGGATGACACATGAAAACTAATGTAAGACAACTTCTTAATATAATAGAGTGCCTGGAAAGGCATATCCAGGTGACCGCTACTCTCATGTTTTTGGATGCAGAAAAAGCCTTTGATAGACTGAATTGGCCGTTTCTGAAAAAACTGATTGGGGGGATGAAAATGGGAGAACAGTTTATTAATTCCATATTGGCAATTTATCAGAAACAAACAGGCCAGATCATTGTGAATGGGGACTTAACAGATTCATTTAATATAGAGAAAGGTACTAGACAGGGATGTCCTCTATCCCCCTTGCTGTTTGTTTTAATGCTGGAGGTTTTACTGAACAAGATACGAGCGGCAGATGATTTAAAAGGTATACAGATTAGACAACATGGCTACAGACTATGTGCCTTTGTGGATGATTTGCTTGTGACACTGACCCAACCAGCACAATCAGCCAAGAGATTGATGGAGATAATTAAGGACTATGGTAGGGTTTCAGGCTTCAAAGTAAATATATCTAAGACGAAGATGCTAGTCAAAAATTTAGATAACAACTCAAAACAGGACTTAGAAAGAATAACGGGCTGTGAAATAGTTAAGAAAGTTAAATACTTAGGAGTTGAGACTGAAGCTGCAAATGGGAATTTATATAAAAATAATTATGAGGTGTTGTGGAACAAGATACAAATAGATTTGGACAAGTGGAAAACATTACAGCTGTCTCTGCTGGGCAGGATAGCGGCAGTAAAAATGAATGTCTTCCACAAAGATTTGAAGGACTGGTCCACCTTCATTCTTCACAATGGTTGTTATCTCTGCTTGTTCACAGAGACGTCTCCAGTCATCCATGACTCATACTGGAAATCTAAAACACCTCCTATTTAGTAGCCCTCCTACAACTTACACTGTGGTGGATTTCTATCATCCAGTCTTTAGATGTGTTGGACAATCAGGGATTAGTATTTGGTGAGATTTTTCCTTTGCCTGCAGTGCAAAAGAAAAATAAATTTTGAAGTGGGTTTTAGAACTTAATCATGTTCCAATCAATCTTATGTTTTGGAACATGTTTTTCTGTTAAAGACTAAATTCCAGATTTGCTAATCTCTTTAACGTGAAAAGTGAAAGGTTTTGGAATTATAATATCTATCTACTTGTTGGTCTCTTGCTTTTTTACCTACTCTTGCATAGTAGTTTTACTGAAGTAGATATAGTATATAAATGTCTATAATTGTCTTGTATAAATCAAAAATTTTAGTTTTTGCTAAAACTATTTTTAGGAGCCAATACTCCTGAAAAATAGAAGGACACAGTTTGGAACAGATTAGAACATTTAGATACCTTGGGGTGGTTTTCCACTCACAAGAGACATGGAAGGCACACCTGGATCATACATTGCCAATAGGTCCTTAAATGCAATCAAACATTACTTTTACACAGGTGGAGGCCAATTAGTACCTGCTGCCTTAAAACCTTTTGAGGCCAAAACATTGGCACAAATTCTATATGGGGCACAAACAGGAATCCTTGCAAAGAAAAACTTGCTTGAAACCATACAAACCAAATCCCTGTGAGCCATCTTAGCTGCACCCAAAGGAACCCCAAATGCCCAATTAAGAATTGAGACAGGCATGCCCCCAAATCCAGGTAAGAGCCTAGAAGATGATGATCATTCACTGGCTTAAAATGCATTTCTTTCCAGAAGGACTGTCCCCGTTAGTGCTGACTGACAACTTCCCTTCCCCCTGGAAGCAGGCGATAGATATAAACTGGGCTCTTATGGGCTCTCTTCAGTATTCTTAATGTCCCTAGGCTTTGACCAAGCAAAGCAAGTAGTTTCCAATAGAATAAAGGGCATGGAGTTCCAAGAAGAACTAAATAGGTTGCCTTGCCACAGTAGGGATAGAATCAAACAGGGTGTGTGGGAATCGGCAAGATATCTGAATGATCTGACCTTCCCAAAACAAAGAATAGCTTTCTTCAGAGCCAGATTTAACATTCTTCCCTCAACACTCCTCCAGGGCAGGTATAAGAGAACACCAATAGCAGAACGGGTATGTATATGTGGTAAAGGAGAAGTCGAAGACATCTCACATGTTTTATTGTACTGTGAGTTATACCAAGTTTATAGGACAGCATATATTCTCCCCTTATTAGAGAGATTGCCAGGGAGGGCAGACAATTTTTATATAGGCTTTCTCTTCCAGGACTCAAACCTATCACACATGCAATGGCAAAATACTGTGTTGCAGCAATGTCCACAAGAAAAAAATTGGTTACAGATTTATAGCCATCAACTTGTGCCAACTTTTTGGAGATATCTCTAATAATGTTTGGAACATTATATTTACTCACACACTAATCGGCTATCCACTCACGTAAACTAGGGAGTGACCCTAACATTTTGAGAACATGTATTTTCTTAACAGGGATGTTATTATTTACTATTAATGTCAGTACTATTTTTATTTTATTTTATTTTCTTAATATATTGTAAAAAGTGATGTCTATTGCTGGTCTATGACCGTAACAAAGTTGTTGTTGTTGTTGTTGTTGTTATTATTGTCTAGTATAAACCTTTACAGTACATCCTGCTCCAGCAAGGATAATAAGTGAATTCTCACAAACTATGTAGGATTCAAAACAAAACTGAGTAGACACAGAACTTCCGATATTAGTGAATTTTTTCTTGAAAGATAAGTGAAGTATAACTTGGGTTATTGCAAAATTATTTTGGTGTTGAAGCTAATTAGTCTGACCTCAGTTTCTGGAACTGCAGAATATGAACTAGTCCAAGAAAGCATTGCTTGCGGTAGTGGCTGATGCTCTAGCACAGTGGTTCTCAACCTGTGGGTCGCGACCCCATTCGGGGTCAAATGACCGTTTCACGGGGGTCGCCAACCACCGCAGTCCGCCATTTTTTGCCCCATTTCCCCTTGGCCATCGCACGTGTGCCATGCATGCGTGATTCGGCCTGTCGTGCCGCGCATGCGCGGTTCGGCCCATCACGCACGCCACGCATGCATGGTTCGGCCCGTCGCACCGTGCATGCGTGGTTCAGGCCATTGCATGCACGCTGCGCATGCGTGGTTCGGCCCGTCGCACCACACATGCACAGTTCGGCCCGCCGCACCATGCATGCACAGCGCAGGTCGGGGTCGCGCCGCGCATGGGCGGCGCAGGTGGGGTCTCGGCCTGAAAAAGGTTGAGAACCACTGCTCTAGCATCTCTTTCCCTGTCCCCATTTTTGTACTGTTTCTCATATCACATATTCCGTACTAGATTTGTGGCTTAATTCTTAAAGTTTAGAAAGGAAGCATTTGACATCTGCATAATTAAACACTAACATGCAGAGCAGTATATTTAAGGTACACACAGTTCAAGCAGCATGATATGAATACTTTACACATTTTTTGAGTGCTGCAAAACACAGAGAACCAAGGCTTTGAATAGAATTTGATGGGTGTGTGTCTTATTTTCACAAATATCAGTTGTGAGGTCTTTGCATCCGGTTATTTCCTACTGAGTTTCCAAGAGGCTCACTTGTGCTGCAACAGGAAAAGGGAGCAAACATTGTCTTAAAATAGGCAAATTCTTATTCAAAATATAAATGCAAATTAGCAGAAATGACTATAATTAAGTAGAACTGCTATGTAACTGGCATATAAATTAAGGAGTCTACCCAAAAAGAAGTGGGAAGCTTATTTGATATTTTTAAAAAGGGTTAATATTTAAGAGAGGCAGAGCAAATTCCCCTGTGAACTTCTCCACTGTATTGTAGACCTTAAATACAATGCATCTTACTCTAAAGCTGCACCATATGAAATTCCAAGGAAAGTTCTGTTGCCCCTCTTCTGAAGGACCAATTGGATGTGGAGCAGACCATCACTGAATAAAGTCTAGCCCAAATCAAGAGCTGTGTTCTGAACAGATACCCTTCTTAATTTGTCATATTAAGTTTGCATTTCTTTTTCTATAAGGCTCTTGTGCTTTTCAAAGCCCTTGCTCTACTGCTGATATGACCTGGAAATAATGAAAATTGCCATGCTATGAATATATCTCATAGGCCGATTGTTGCCTACGAAGCTTCTGAAAACCGCAATGTATCAGTCCTTTGGGATGGAGGGAATTGGTATAGGGGCCGACCTGGTGTACTGGATTTAGTATTGTGTAATGTCCTAAGCTAGGGGCTCCCTGGCATCATATTTTAAATTAGTCTTCCCAGAGATGACATTCTCACATAGGGCAAGACTGCTTATGGATATTTCTGGGGGTTGCAGTTTTGGTCTGTCTGGAGCAGGCCAGAACTGGAAAAGCTATTTTAATTCATCCTTGCCTTGGAAAGTTCACCTCCTGCTGGATCTCAAACTTTAAACAATTATTTTAAGATGTTAATTTGTTAAGCCAGCCTTTTGTTTTATTAGTTCAGCTTTTGATGTGAGTCATATACAAAGATGGAGAATCTGAAGGTCAAATCCCTTAAATCCCCCACTTTTTCAAACATTCCAAAGCAGGTTTTGAGGATGAAATTGATTTTCACTTTTTCACTGCTTTTGATTAATTATTGTTGTGGAAAGGGAACCTTCAACAAAGCTACCTGTTTGTGGGGTGCAAAGGAGCTGGTCATCTCAAATCATCTCTAAGGAGCTGGCCATCTCAAATCATAGGGCAAAGCAAGCTTAATCATAGGCTGGCTTTAATCTATTCTTCTATGTTAAAGCCCTACAGCTGGAAACCTTTATAAACTTGTAAACTAGGTATGCTCAGTTCAGTGCTATATGGCAGGAAAAAAATTCCATACCTCCAAGAATATATGCTTAATAATTTAAGCATCTATTTTCATCCGTTGGTGAACTGTTAAATAAAATTAAGGAATTACTCCTCTGGTATAGAAGATACAGAGTTCAGACCTGTGGGAAACACTAGTAACTATCTGTATCTTTCAGATATTTGTGTTTATTATTGTGTTCTTTCCATCCATCCTTTTTAATGTCTGGGGCAATCTTATTGACTGAAATAAGGTTCTTCACCTAGCAATTTATTTATCTATCAGGTATATTAAATAAGGTACTTCGCACAGCAATTTATTTATTTATGCATATGATTTATAAACAGGATAATGTCCATGAATTTACACATTTACACTCAAGCTTTCATTTCTTATTGATTTACACTCAAGCTTTCATTTTGTATCGTATACATTTACATCCAAGCTTTCATTTTGTATCCAGATGGCAGCTAATAACATGAAATGGAAGATAAGTTAAAAAAAAGTTCACCCTTGGAAAGAAATTTTGCATTAATACACTTTCTATTTTGCCCACAGTATAATCTGCCATAAACTCACTGAATAAGATCTACTTCTTTCTTTGGCCTCTAGTCTCCCCTGTCGTGGAACCCATCTTCCAGGATATTCGGCAAACCATGGGACGTAGTGTAATCCTTCGATGTACCATGTTAAAGGGAAGCCCTATGAAAGTGGCCACAGCTGTCTGGAGATTTAATGGTAGCCTTCTAACAGTGCCTCCAACAGAGCAGCAAGACTATTCAGAATATAAAGTGGACAGTGTAAGCCGGGAGACTAGTGGCAACTATGAATGTAGTATCTCCAATGATGTTGGGGTAGCGGTTTGCAAATTCCAGGTATCAGGTAAGTCTTACCTGTGCTTTTTTCTTATTTAGTGGATACTAGTATGATTAACTTGGCTAATGACTGGTAGATGAATGAAATGGGAAATTTGCCCACGATGAGACTCTCTAATAAAGTATCTCTCCATTTACCGAGCAGTCCCAGAGCAGCAGAAAGTGCTGGGACAAAAAGTGAATCTCCATTGGATCACCAGCTTTTCTGCAAAGAAGGAGACATTCCATTTAGGAAAGGGCAAGTCTGGATCCAATACCTTCTTGATAAAATGAGGCACAAAAAATGGTTCCTATAAGATGCCAATACTCACACTTTCCTTCACCTGCCTCCTAGGAATATACGGCAAGATGAAAACAAAGAGGCACGTAGCTCGTTGTTCACTCCAAGATTAGTTCCTATATTACATTTTGCTATCTTGTCTTTTAAGTTTGGAAGCCTGAGGGCAGTTTCTGTTTTTTAATTGATAGAGTTGATGAATAAAAAATAGACTTTATGCCACAATGCGGCATGTAATTAAATATGATCTGGTGATTTAAAAATGGAAAGTTTAACTCCTTAGTATCACTGTTGTTTCCATGACATCTGGGCTTCAGGGATCTAAAATATTCTTTGACCCTTTTATTCTGTTTTCCTGCAAAACTGTCTCAGAAAATGAGTGACTAGAGGTCAAACATACCCTTTGGACTTCCCTGATTTTTGGGGGGGGTGTCTTTGTATTAATAGACTTTGGCATTTTGCAGCCATACAATCCTTTAACAAAGTCCATTCTTTGCAATCAATATGAATTACTTTAGTCAGCATTTTCCAATCACTATAAAAGTGCTAGGTAACTTTTTACACACAACATCAAGTTTTCAGGGGGTCGGCTAATATAAGCCGTACCACGAAAGTAAGACATATTACTCCTGCCCACTTCCGCCTCCTGCTTAAAATACTTAAATACTTAAAATACTTAAAATACTTAATATACTTAAAATACTTAAAATAAAACTGACAATTGTTTTCCAATCAATATAAGCCGTACCCCGAAAGTAAGACATAGTGGGGCTTTTGGGGGTAAAAAGAAAGTGTGACCCTGTCTTGCTTTAGGGGAAACACGGTACCCCCAAAAATGCCATCTCTGTACATTTAAATAGACGTCTATGTGAATTTAATATAGAAATATGCCAGTTTCTTCATCTCCCATCGGTTGTTATAGCTGCTTGTGTACAACTTTCATTGTTTCAAAATCTATATGAATCTTTCTTTTCCGCTCTTTCTATAGCAGAGTTCATGCATGTAGAGTTCGAGGTGAGGTCCAGCATTTATTTAATTCTTCTGTGTATTCAAATAGCTGCAAAATGCTCCATAGCTGATATATATGAACAAGAGGAAAATTATAAAGAGTCCAATGAACTTTATTATTATATTACCGGAGATGGAGTCTTTTATCTTGGGAATCAATTAATTATAAAAATGGGCATAAGATAATGATTATCGTCTGTTCTGATTTTATTTTATAAATTTGTCATGAAACTTGACTTAACAGTCAATACAAGTTGAATAAGCAACAATTAGTCTCCAAGGTGGCTCTGAATGTCTGCATGCACAAAAATGTAAGTCAATAAAAATAATAAGAAAATATTATTAATATTATTAATAAAAATAGAAAAGGGGGTTCAGGAGTGAACATCAATATTACCATTCTGAGTTAATAAAAATAAACATGGAATCATTTCCATTTAATTAGAGCAGAAAAGAATGTCTGAGCTAGTAATTGGGGTGGGTAAAATAAGAATGGAAAAGAAGAAAACCTTGGGAATAAGGAATACCTGTATAATTTGTTGCCTGTCTTTGAATATTTTCCCATTGTATGGTTTTTGTGATTTTAAATTGGCCAAACGCTAGCATGTAGACAGAGTTTTCTGTGAAAAGATTTTGCTTTGGAGATAAACTGTGGGATTTGGGACCACAGTATCTTCCTTGTGAATCAGTAACAAGGGGTGGGTGAATGGAAGGACTTTAAATGTTTATAGTTAATCTTCAGGGTACAAAAGACTCCCAGCACCACACTGTGGTCTCCCAGCATCCAAGATTGCATTACCAACATTCTGCTGCAAAATAGTGCTGATGTCAAGGTTCGGACTAGCAAACCCAACCAAGCAAACACTTTCGAGTCTCTTCAGGCTCTTAATGCAAAACTTTATTGAATACACCATATCAGCACATATGAAAGTAAAACCAGCTGTGGCAGGCCCCTTTCCAAACCCCATAATAAAAGCACTAACTTCTTCCTCCTCCCTCCGGGTCAGGTCACATTGCCCAATCAAGTTAGAAATTATTTTTATGGGAAAGCATCTCTAGGTCCAGTTAGACACCTGGCCATTGTCCTTGATTCCCATGGTCTGCTTCCTTAAACTTTGAAGTTTGCATTCCAAACCTCTCCACTCCCCCCCCCCAGCTTGTTGGCAAGTTAAGAAGCAATGTCTGTCACACCAGCAAGATGGGGTTTTGAAACTTGACAGCTGCATTTGGGATGCTGTATTTTTGTTATTATTACTCCCCTCTCAAAAAAGTGTGGCAATGAAAGTAAGCCATTCTCATTTCCACCTTAACTACCCCAATCCTTCCAAAACTGCATGAAATCAATTTAGAGGAGAGCTTGGAGAGATGAAGTGGGAGAGGAGACATCTAAAGCACTCCTGGAAGGAAACTTGGAGAACACTTGACTGAACAAATGTAGAGCTGCTATTGAGGCCTATCTTGAGGTGATAAAGATGTCAAAACACCATTACTTTTCTACATTTATTTAGTGGCGTTCAATACCACTGAACATGATATCCTTCTGCACTCACTCCAGGGCTTAGGAGTTCAATCCATATTTGATTCTCCTCCTTCTTCCTAGGCCAATTCCAGTCAGTGTTTATGATGGGGAGAGATCTGTCCTCAGGCTTCTCTTTTGTGAGGGCTCAACTCTTTCCCCACTCCTCTTTAATATCAACATAAGCTACTAGTTGAAGCAATTGAGCAGCAGAGCATGATGTATTATCAATACACTGAAGATAGCTGTATATCTCTGTCCCAGTCGGCCTGGTGATACTGTGGAAATTTTGTCTATAGTAGACAAAATGCTTATAGGCTGTTGGGGTCTGGATGGAAAAGTAAAGGACTCAGCTCAAATCTAGTAAGATAGAATGACTTTGAATTTAAAGCCTACCGGATCTGGTAGTTTTCCATCTTTCGTTGTGTATGATGTCCCACTGTCCCACATAAACACAGTGTGCAATTTGAAGGTCCTCCTGGACTTATGGGTCACAGCTTCATACTATGTACTAGTTGCACTTTTTTAAAAAAGATTTTTTTATTTTTATTCCACCTTTATTTACAAATAATTCAAGGTAGCAAACATACATAATATCCCTTTGTCCTATTTTCCCCACAACAACAACCCTGTGAGGTGAGTTGGGCTGAGAGACAGAGACTGGCCCAAAGTCAGCCGCTCATGCCTAAGGCAGGACAAGAACTCACAGTCTCCTGGTTTCTAGGCAGTGTCTTAAACCATTAGATGAGACTAGTCATTTGGTGATTAGATGACTATGCAATCTATTTTTATACTGTTATTTATAGTATATTTTTTTAATCTTTATTAGCTGCCCAGAATCACTGCATTTGTGTATTAATATTATTATAGTTGGTTGCATAGTAAGCCAGATATTTAAATGGATTTGGTATTTTCATCCTCCTAGTGACTCTTTCCCAAGGACCTGGAATAGGCATATATCATTGTTTTGGGATAGAACTCAAGACACCTATTACTTTTGGTAGTATTTTTGCTTTCTTTTGCCACAGTCATTCTACTTCTGTTTGCAGATGTTGTATGTGATTTTCTCCCATTCTTTTTCTTGTTTACTGCTGTCTCCAGGTACTAAGTAAATAATAATAATAACAACAACAACAACAAAAACAACATGTCCACTATCCAGTTTTGTTGCCTTTCTTATCAACTATTTTAAGTCCAGGTTATTATGTGACCGGTGCTTGTCAGAGCACTTTAGCTTCTTTATTTTCTATTTTGTGGTCCCACTAATTCTTGACTGTAGGTAAATGATATTTCTTGCAGATATTCCAATGTACCATTGTTGCTACTTTGTTATGCTGTTATTTGTTATTATTATTATTTTGCTGTCAAACTTTGATAACATGATTATTTCAGGACATTCAGGTTAAGGGTCTTCTTTTTTTTTTTTTAACAAAAAGCAGCCCAGCAACACATCCAAGAAGGGGGAGGAGCCACTGTTTTCTTTAATAATTGGTTCTTTTGTTGAACAGCTCCTTACTATTAAGAACAGATTCATAAATGCAACTGGACTTCTTCTTCTAAGAGAGTACTGTGTATTGCATAATTTAAGGAAATGAGGGGGGGGGGAAACTGGCCTTCTTCATCAGATATTTGAAAAGGAAAAATGTATCTGCATTAAATCAGCTTTTCCCAAGATTAAATATACTCTCAGTTTCTCCCTGTAAAATATAGTTTCCATTTCCTTGATCATACTTGTTGTTTTTCTATGAAACTGTTTTAGGACCTCTAAATTAAAGTAAAATGCCAAAACCACAAATGGTAATTGATATGGGGACTGACCAATGAAGATTATAGTGGAACTTTTGCTATATTTCTCTTGACCTAGAAATTGTTCTTCTGTTAATGTAGCTTTAAATTGCATCCTAAGCAAATAATTTTGCATTTGTCTCTATTTCCTTTTCCATTCTGGCTATTTTTTCCCAAATGAAATCCAATTCTCCTATATTGGTTATCTTAATTGCTAGGGAATAAATTTGTTGTGTCACAAAGAGCAATGTTACAGTTACTACTATGCCATAATAGAGAGAAGTAACTGATAGTGGACAGATATTACATTGTGGTCTTTTCCTCATCTCAAGGCTTGCTAACAAGTAGAAGCAAAAGCTGGTTTAGTTGAAGATCGGAATGCAGAGTTTTTATTAAGCTTTATTATGATAAATTAATTTTACTAGTCATATTCCCAGAAGTAGTAGATAGTGGATATGAAGTTAACAAAATATTTTATAAATATCTAAAGAGAAAATAAATACCTATTTGGTAGATTACGTGTCCATGACCTTCCTACTCAAAGTTCTTGATGAGTGCATGCATGGATTCTTATAGTGCTCACTGAGTTATAACAACTTTCCTCTGTTCCTCTCATTCTCTTTTTTGCTTTTTAGCTAAAGCTTATAGCCCAGAATTTTACTATGATACTCCGAATCCTACAAGGAAGCAATCCAAGAACTACTCCTATGTCTTACAGTGGACACAGAAGGAACCAGATGCTGTTGATCCCATTCTTAGTTACCGTCTAGATATCCGTCAGGTAAGATCTATAATAGCAGCTTAAACACAGAAATTCAGCTGCTGCGGTAGCCAGCTTCCAGACAATAGTTGCAGAGTTAAAGCAAGAATGTTTTTTTCCATACCTACCTATTAGAATTTGATATTTGCAAAGCAGGTTAGAACAGACAGCATGATGCTTCTTTCCTCATTTTATATGGCTGAGAAATCTGTTGCATGACATACCCTTTAATTATACATTCTGATGCACAAACATTTGAGAGCTAAGAAAGTCTATTGATTCCCCTTGGAATTTTCAGGCTTTGTATTTTCACTAAAGCTATAACAAGAACAAAAACTTGTAGACATTAGTAGTTTTTGTAGATTTCATAGGCCAACCATTTAGAAGGGTGGGATTTCAAATTCTTTCCTTTGAACCAACAAAGGACTATAAATTGAAGGGCACCCCAGGTTCAAACTGCCAAGAAAATTCATTGACTGTTCATGTTGTGCAAAGCCCTTCTCCAAGCTGTTATAATAATAAGGGAAGATTATTACAACCTTCTGAAGAAAGGTTTGGGACAAAACAGTAATACAGAATAAAACAGAATCATAAACAGAACAACCAGTAAGAAGAAAATATTTGATATGCTGGATAGTGGAAATATATTCATAGGCGCATACATATATGTGTATGAGTGCATGTGTTTCTGTTTTCTCAGCATGGACCTATGAATCAGACATACAATCAAGTTCCTAAATTTCTCAGCTAATCTATAATTTAGTTAAACCAAGATTATGGAAACAATTCGGGGACTATATGCCAAAGGTAGCTCTGTCTGTGTAGAATAAGCAAATAGGGAGAGTCAGTATAAAAAAAAAAAAGAATGGGACCACAGATTCTATGCATTCTAAAATTCTTCTTTTTTCCTTATTTTTTTCTTACTGTTCTTATAAGATCTGTTGTTCTGTTTCTCTTTTTGATACCCTCTCTACACAAAGGAAAGGGATGTATTTTCTCTTTGTAGAAAAGATCAATCTACATTTTTGAGGACTATTTTTTGAAAGATTTTACCTGATCTGAGGCTGTGGGTTGCCCGCTCTGAGTTATGCTGAAGTTTGTAAAGTTTAGACCTGCTCGCCATAAAAGCCCCTGAGAAAGATTAAATTCTAAGCAATTAGTCTTAACTGCTATGATGAGAGCCAAAGTCTATGCTTTTATATTCTGTACTACTGTTCTTCCATTCACAGAATAATTCTTGATCCAGCAAAGACTATGTTGATCAAAGAAGAAAGCAATATCCCCTGGTTTCTTCTTCTCTTCTATAACTCCTGTATTCTCTAATCTATTCTAAACAATTAGACTTGTTCCAAAACATGGGAAGCGTGGTGGGGATGCCCCTATTCCCCTATTCAGGGAAATGTTCACTAGTTCATGGGCTTTATTTTAAATGGAATGGTAGAATCATATATAGTTCTTTATCAACAAAGCAGATCGATATGCAACATAATGGAATATAACTTTTTTTTCTCCAGCATTTGGTTGTGTATTCCTTTGATGACCCTTGGGTGTCATTGGCAAAATGAGCTTTTCTGTCTCTGCCCATTGTCTTTTGGGAAACATTAGAGTTCACAGCAAACCTCAAAATGCTAAAATGATGACACTTTTGCATGTTGCATGATCATGGAAATGATGGCTGTGCATACTTGCATTTCAGTATTGGACACAAATGTATATATCATAGAATTTGTATGATGCTATCATTACTCGTGTTTTATTATTTGCTGACACTGTCTTTTCCTGTTGATGCCAATGTTGGGAAGGAGAAAATCAGAAAATCATTTCTGATTACAGATTGTATTCTTCTTTGATGGTTATTGGAACTGTGGTTGCTACTTCTGAGGGATATTTTAGCCACTTGGGGGTTCAGATTATTTGCTGTGCTTGGCAATTTTTGTTTTAGTTGCTGGAATTCTGAGATGATTCTGTGCTTAAAAAGTATTCCTTTTGGCTAGATAAATTGCTTCAGCCCACAGGGAAAAATCTTTTGTCATTTCTTGTTCTTTTAAACAACTATAGTTATGAATGATACTAATGCCCATAAGAGACCAAGTGTTTAATCTTATTATTGATCCAGCCAAGATGAAACTAAAAATTAATGCCAACTAGTTAATGTTAGAATACTTTCCCCTTTGTAACATATGCTATTCTGGAACCTTAAAAACACCAGTGAAATAATTCCCAAATAATCGTCAGTTTATTTGTGGGAGTTACTATGATTTATCCTTTACTATGCATTGAACTGTGTAGTCTGTGTAATTTTGTTCATATCTGGCCTTTCTTCTGCCAAAACCAAGAGAGGATATAATCTGACCTTTTATTTTAAATTAGGAAACTCATTCTTGTTAATTCATTTGTAGTTTATAAATTGTTATTTGGTAGAAAGCAATGATTTTATTGAAATGTTTGCTAGCTATGAAATTAATATAATTAATATTACCTGCGTTAGACTCTTTGAAATAATTTTAATGTGCACTTCACATCTAGTGACATACTTTTCATGGTTATGCTGACATAGCTATTAATTTTTAAGAATCTTCTATTTAAAGTAATTTCTTCAGTGTGTTTATTGTTTGACTTCAACCTGGGCTATTTAGGACCTGTTTTAGACCAAACTCTAAACCTATAACATGAAACTGCAAAACACGAAAATCCAAAGTAACCATGCAACATTTTTCCAGCTGCTATATGTAGGTATTCTATGGCTGGGTAAATATCTCAGCTTTGTTTTCCTTTAACTTGTCATTTTCCTGATCACAAGCTTATCCTGGGCTCTTTCAACATTTGTTTCAAATGGGTTCTCCTCTCCCCCCCCCCACTCACCCACCTTTGATTTTTCTCCACATTTCTCTTTAACATCTACCATATGCACTTTTTCTACTGTGCAAATATTTCCCAAGTAATTTTCTATCAATGTAATCCATTCTTGCAGGAAAGAACATTCATGTCTGTGCATGTTATACTTCATTAATGTATTTTATGAATAGTTTATGGCACACTGTATTTTGACAGGGATGTATCTTCTACATAGGTTTATTTCAGAAGTATAAATTTGATAAGCATATGTAGAAATTTAGATTGGACAAATTGCATATCCATCTGTAAACAGCATATTAGAGCTGAAGTATGCATGAACAATACCAGTGTAGTAGCACCTAGTATGTTCTACGGTAAGAATAATCAGTACATTGTACAAAATGATGATCGTAAAGATTTAAGTTCCCCAATTTGATTTTGTAACACTGAACATTTTGAACTTTACAGTATGAAATTAATTCTATTCAGCGCTCTCTACACCGTAATAGTCTTACAGGGTCTTTTTATTGCCGTTTTCTTCTTTATTAGACATAATGCACTCTTCACTAAAGTGATGTGCAAAGATGAAGATTTTAAGGATGATGCTTTCAAAGTTGCTGGGGCATATTGTGACAGGTAATAGGGTAGGCTGAGCTTGGAAGTAAAAGATTATTTACTTTCAATGTAGAGGACAGAACAATTTCAAAAGATCTGAGCACCTCTGTTCTCTGGGTCAGACAGAATATCTTTTTTCATTCCGTTCTTTGTGATGGCTCACTCTCTAGAGAACTGTCTGCTTCTGTATTACTTTCTCATATAGCGTGGAGCACATTGTCAGTGCTTAACAAATAATAACAATTTTACCAACCCAGTACACAAGGGAACATCTTATAATGAACGTGCTTTGTCTGAGAGCAGCCTTGCTTTATGCTGAACTTTGCCACTGTAATTTCCAACTAACCATGTGCAAAGATATAGACAGATTTTGTCCTAAATGGACAAGTAGAAATTCAGATACATGATGTGCCATGCCTCCGTTCAGATGTTGTTTAAAGGGAGTCCAAATATGCAGCTTAGTAGGGTTAGGGGTGTTCCAAAATAACAATATTTTGGAACAGTCCTTAATATTAATCAAATCTGGCAGATCTTTACAATGGTTATTTCCTTATTGTGACCTCACTTTTTTGCTAGCTCTCACCTGACTTGGTCCCAAGTTACTTACAGGCCTATCTGTCTGCAGATTCAGTCATACTGGAAGAAGTATTTTAGCAGATTTTTCCCCATTTGGGGGAGCTTAGAGGAGCCAAAGACCAAATATATTGTTTTTCCATTGTTGGACTGATCATCTGGATTGGCCTCCCATTGGAGATTGGCTTAGTTCTAACCCTGTTCACTTTCTAGAAGAAGTTGAAGATAGAAGTTTTCCCAAGAGTATTTGGGGCATGATGCCACTTAATTGTTGCTAGTGGATTTAATTGACTTAGATCAGACATGTCAAACACAAGGCCCAGGGGCCAGATGCAGCCCGCAAAGTGGTTTCATGTGGCCCGCGAAGCCATCCTGGAAACAGTGAGGGAACGGCCCCCACTGCTGGCCCTGGCCCAGGCCAGCCAGGAGCCAATGTACAATTTTGTAGTGGCTATCTTGGCACTTGCCTGGTAGACCATGCCTTGGCACTTGCCCCAGTCCCACCCCCTTCTGCAGAGACCCTCAGATCTTTCCCATTTCTGCCAAGACCCCCACAGGAACCCTTGACGCGAATGATGTAGAACTGGCCATGCCCACCCAGTAGGCCACACCCACTGCATCCATGCCCACCCACTAGGCTGTACCCACTCTGGCCACACCCACCCAGCCCCCCAAGGGCAACTGCAGTGCTGATGCGGCCCTCAGTAGAAATTGAGTTTGACACCCCTGACTTAGATTAAGTGCCTTGGCTTTCTTATTATTAAACAGCTGTGTTGTAAACTGCTGATGTCTGTTTCAGTTGAAGGAAGGAAAAAAGGAAGGAAGGAAGGAAGGAAGGAAGGAAGAAAGGAAGGAAGGAAGGAAGGAAGGAAGGAGGAAGGAAGGAAGGAAAGGAAGGAAGGAAGGAAGGAAGGAAGGAAGGAAGGAAGCTCTTAACCTAGTGTGTTTATGATTAAAGCCTTCAAAACCATATTTAATTTTTCTTATAATGGCACAGTTAACTTAAATTACTTATGTCCAGCCTTCCATCCTACCAAGGTCGATATAAAATGAGGACCCAGATTGTTAGGGGCAATATGTTGATATTGTGAACTGTCCAGAGAGTGCTGTAAAGCACTATGAAGCAGTATATAAAAGCCTAAGTGCTATTGCTATTAATGCTTGCATATTGGAAAATAAGTAAGTTAACATGTTGCTTTTACCTGTCTGTAGAAGCCAGTTATAACTTACAAAAAGATTTTGTTCTGGATGAAGTCCTGATGCTGAATTGTTTGGCAAAGAAAGAAGAGGTTTGGATGCAAGAAGGCAATATATTTTATTATTTTTTGTGTAATTGAAAATTGGCACTTGCAAATCCTTTCTAATACAAATATAGCTGCTTGGATTCAATCTTTTCTCTAGACCTGGATCCTCACTGTGAGTCAGAAGACCGAGGTACTGGCCTCTCCTTCAGCTTCAAACTTTTAAATTTCATGTTTCCTGCTGTAACAGCATAGATTAGAATTCTTTAATTCTCTGTATTCTATTTCTGATTTTCTTGTGGCAAGATAGCAAACCACCTGTTTTCAATCTGGATTTTTATTTATCCCCTTTCTCTCCTGGGAGAAAGTACAAAGACTTGAGAATGCAACTGGGAAAAGGACAAAAAAAGCCCATGAAAAAATGCTTGAATAGTTCTTCAACCTGAAAGGTATTTGCATGAAAATATGTTTGAATAAATGACAAGTGGGTGTATTCTGTATATATAGCATTGTTACTACTCAGTAGAAAATCTTCAAAATTATATACCAGAAAGGCTACAACAGTTGGCTGCATCTGGATGATATTACCTGATCCCCAAAAAGCTAAGCATTGTGAGAACTGGTTAGTATTTAGATGAGAGATGTCCAGTCAAAACCTAGACTGGGAAGTTGAGAAAGCATCCAGAAGGAAAACAATACAAAGCTATTATTGTATTTCACCAAGAAAACTATCTGAACGTGTCTTTGCTGTCATGAGGAGTAAAGCGCAACTTGAGTCAGTTGTTGTCTTACTCAAATAGATAAATTGCCTTCCTATAAGCTTCCCACATATTTCAGACATGTGATGCGACACCCAGAAAAATACGGCATACTCCATTTAATCCTCCAGGGAAAGACTGAAGGCAAACAAGGTCCAGGCAGAAAAAGAACATCATGGCTTCAAAATCTAAGGGACTGGTTTGGACAAAACTCAGCAGCGCTTTTTCGTGCAGCTGCTGATAAAAACAGGATCGCCAACATGATCACCAACATCCGATAATGGATATGGCACAAGAAGAAGAAGAAAAAGCTTCCTCTCCCATCAGTATATTAATTATAAAATATGCCATTCTCAATCAACTTCTTTTGAAGAATTTTGAATATGTGCAGTTATTACATACTTACATACATGAACTCAGTGCAATATGTAAATCTTGTAAGTATGTAATATCAGACATATAGGATTTACTGCAATTGGTTGGGTTCTAGCAACATAAGCTACTATAACAGTTTACAGGTCACAGTGATTGGTTTCATTCAGTATTCTAAATCAAAACCAAGCAAACTATAGTAGATATGGCCTCAGTCAAGATACTGTAGAATATTTTGCTTTATCAGTTTTCACTAGAGCTATGGCTGAGGCCATTTCTAGTATAGTTTGCTTGGTTTTGATTTAGAATACTCTTCCTTCTTCCTTCACTGTAACCACTTCTTCAGAGAGAGATTGGCTTGAAGGTGAGTTTTACAAGATACCGTTAAAGTTCGTCTTACTCAGACAAATTCAGAAGCCTCTCTTTTTTGTCAGACACCAGGACCAGTTTCGATTGTCAGCAAAGAACTTTCCCAGTGAAGAATGAACAAAGCCCTGCAGCCTCCCATTTTCTGATTCTTTGTATATCATAGCCAAAGGTTGATCATGCTCATCCAATTTTGAAAACGTATGATTTTCAGCTATTGGATGGATGTTAGTTTTGTATTACGTTGCCACTTGATAGATCCAGGAGTATCCATTAAGTATCCTCAACATAGAAAAAGCCTTGCAGGGCTTGATAATTTTGAATGGCCCACAATTAAACAAACCTTGCCTAAAATCAATTTAGTGGGGTTTTTTTTTTCTGCTAAAGAATGAAGACATTTTTAAAGTACTTTTACAAATACATGTCTTATATACTTCTCCTTGACTGTATGGTATCCTTTTGTTAATCTGCTTTAAAAAATGAAATGGAAGATGGATGAAAATGTATCAGAAGGAAGGACTGCAGGCATGGCAGCTGTTTAAGTTTAGAGGGACAGAGGGACAAAAATCACTGAACAGTTAATTAACAAAACCTCACCTATGACATGAGTTTGTAGGAAGAGAAAACAACAAAAGCTTTGGTCAGAACCTGTCCTTAATCTTGGTTATGTCCACTGAAAAAAACCAGGAATTCTTGGGATTTTCCATACAAATGTAAAACTTTGATAGAGTAACGTGTGTCTTTTCATGGTGCATCTCCCCAAATGAAAAAGAAGCAAAGCCTCTCTTTTACCTAATCCAAGATGAGTCTTGGATGCTCCACAGGCTAGAGCATAGAATGAATGTCTCCTTTTTTATTTCATTTAGGACAGCCTCCATACTAGTCCCACTTGCTGAACCAAATCTGCACGTCAGATTAATTCCTACCAGACACCTAGTGTTTCTTTAATGAGAGAAATGCTTGAATGATTGTGAGAGCTGGAGGGAGGCAAGAAATTTCATTTGATTTTGCAATTTGTTTCCTTCCATATTGGATAAACATTCCCTGTGGTCTACAAACAGGTCTTGGGTCTAGAGTTGACTGCTGTTCATCTCATCAGACAGCCAGAGTAGTGCTAATGAGGCCTAAGGCAGTGGGGAGCTGGGCTCGCCAGGCAGAAAGACAGCTAATGGACCAGTTAAGACTTGCATGGGACAAGGGGAGTATTTCCAGAGATGTAGTAATGAAAATTAGAACAGAAGCTGGATGGTCTTCTAATGGCCAATGAAATACCCGAGATTTGTCATTAAATGTGGGTCACAGTTAAGCAGATTTTCACTTGCAATGTTTGATTTGTATATGAAGCAAAATGAGATTAATAGATTTTAATAGCATAGGAACTGTTTTCTAATCATGCACATAAATTGCTATAGATTATTGAAATTTTCCCATATCCTTACACTTATCTGCCAAAAAAGTACTGCTTCTACATATTGATGGCTGGATCCCATAGCCTTGGTAGTAGTATATCCTACATATTTCCAACCCTGTAAATAATGCTTTTATAAGAATCCAGTAGGAAAGTTGCCCAGCTGTGTGATACATCAGTTCAATGACAAAGAAACATATTTTGAATATGTAATTTATCACTGTAGAGCAGGGGTTCCCAACCCCTGGTCCATGGACTGGCACCAGGCAGTGGCATGCCAGAAACCAGGCCATGCAAACAAGTGAAGTCCCATTTGCAGGATGCAGGCAGCCCGTGAAACCACGCTCTCTCTGGTCGATGGAAAACCTCTCTCCACGGCACCTGTCATTGGTGCCCAAAAGATGATTTTTCATTTTACTTATACATGCCTTGGTTTGGCTTCATTGGACATTCTTGACCTTCCTGTTTGCCTGAAAATTGACTCCATAGGTGAGCCATTTGTAGTGTGTCTGTGTATCAAACATGCTTTCTGATGCACTCTGTCCTTGAATAGAGAAATTCTCAGTGAAAAGATGCATTATTAATGGATGCATGTTGTCTGAGTAAAAATATTGCTCTTCCTCACTGATTTCTTTTCAGGGTTGCTTTTAAAAATTGAAATAATCACCCACTCAGAACAAAGGTAATGTTTCCTAAATCTGCTGTACTTGCCTTCACGATATCAGCATAGAGTCCAGTCTGATTACCTGTGTATTACTGTAAAGTGACTCATTCACTTGATAATCTTAGACTGGCAAGCGTCTTCTTGCACGGTAGGAAACAGCAGTCATCCTTTTAATTGGCTGTAATTCACTCTCAGTGATGATATAACATTGACAAAAACATACACTGAATTAGATGAGTTGTTTTCCTTCTGTTTTAATTCATAAGAAATATGAAACTTTTCATGCTGAGAACCAGTGCATTGGTTAAGGTATTAAATTAGGACCAGAAGGGACCAAATTAAGTTTACATGGATGACTGTGAGCCAGTCACTCTCTCAGCCCAGTCTATCTCACAGGTTCCCTATGGAGGGAACACTATGAGCTCCCAGAGGAAAGCCTCTGTATAAATCTAACAAAGTCATAATTAATCTATTTTATGCTTGAACATGAACGGCTGCTTTTATCATGTCAAATCATTGGTCAATCTGTATTGGTGGTCTCTATGCAATTAGTCTCTCTCCACAGTTTCAGGCAGGAATTTCTATCTCCTAGAAATTCAAGAGATCTTTTTCCATGCAGTACTAAAACCCTGTTGTCTACCTAAGTTTTTTCTCTAAGGGTGACAATGAATGAACTTATTCAAAAGTCCATTGTAGAACTGCATGTGCAAATATCCACATGTATCCTAATTATAGATATTGGTTACTAGCTGCAAGGATGATGATAAATAATAATGAATTTTGTGTATATAATCTTATAATAATAAATGCAAGGGTAACATCACAATGCAGATTTTACCAGGAAGTAATGTCATAAGTTACAAGGTTTGCATTATAAAGTCATGTTATATATCTGTCATTTATTATTTGCTCTTTCGCCCCATGAATATGTCTGAACCTAATCTTTTATTCTTTCATATATTCTAGATGCTTCTTTTGATGAAATTGTACTGCATTGTTCCAATGAATACATGTACATGGATCTAATTTCTCTGGAGATGACATTTGCAACCACAGTTTCCCTTCCCCATATTAGTTTGATCACACATTCAAATTAACAAAAGCATTATTTTAAAGTTTGCAAAAAAAAAAAAGATTTCATTCTGGCAGTGAAAGGAATACAACTTTCTCATGGCATCATGAGAAAGAGAGAAGAGTGCTTTTGTTAGTTTGTAAATGTAACTTCCAGGGTAAATAGATCCAAGTTACACTTCTTAAAAGAAGCAGCCTCTTCAGTGTTGGCCACTGAGAATAATAGTACCACTACTACTACTACTACTACTACTACTACTACTACTACTACTACTAATAATAATAATAATAATAATAATAATAATAATAATAATAATAATAATAATAATAATAATAATAAATTTGGGAGGGATCTTGGAGGTCATCAAGTCCAACCCCCTGCTCAGGCAGGTAACACTATACCATTTCGGACAAATGGCTGTCCAGTTTCTTCTTAAAAACTTCTAGTGTTGGAGCATTCACCGCTTCTGGAGGCAGGTTGTTCCACTGGTTAATTGTTCTAACTGTCAGGAAGTTTCTCCTTAGTTCTAGGTTGCTTCTCTCTTTGGTTAGTTTCCATCCATTGCTTCTTGTCCTGCCCTTAGGCGCTTTGGAAAATAGCTTGACTCCCTCTTCTTTGTGGCAGCCCCTGAGATATTGGAACACTGCCTGGTAAGAGAAATGTGTCTCCATAGCAGGAATAGCAGTGGGGACTCCTGAGTTCTCTGGAGAGGCAAGCATTTTCAGACTTTTAAGATTCCATTACTATACCTTCCAATAAAAGTAGTGTTAATACTCTTGGTTTTGGTTTACTGGTCCTGATTACCTTGAAGGGCTAATGCCACTTCACCATGAAAGCTACAAAAAACTCCCTGCAGTTGTTAACTCCCTGCTGCCCCATGAAACCCAGCGACCGGTTAGGGCCCACAGAGTCGGCCTTCTCCAGGTCCCGTCAGCCTGGCGGGGCCTAGGGGAAGAGCCTTTTCTGTTGCGGCCCCGGCCCTCTGGAATCAACTCCCCCCGGAGATCCATATTGCCCCCACCCTCTCCGCCTTTCGCAAATTACTTAAGACTCATCTTTGCCGACAGGCCTGGGGCAGTTAACACCTGGCCCCAGCCAGTGTATGTATGTTTCTTTGTATATTTGTTTGGATGATTGGTCTTTTAATTGACGGGTTTTACAAATGTTTTATATATTAGATTTCTACATGTAGTATTTATGTTGTGAGCCGCCCTGAGTTCTTGAAATAGGGCGGCATAGAAATCTAATAAATAAATAAATAAATAAATAAATAAATAAATAAATAAATAAATAAATAAATAAATAAATAAATAAATAAATAAATAAATAAATGCTATCGGTCTCTTTGGAAATGCTCTTGTTGAGATAATGAATGCATACATAACTGCAGCATGCAAACACACCCTCCAAGGCTGCAGCTATTTATTTTCAGTAATAGTTTCTGCAACCATAACAAACTTGTCAGCCATTGCAATTGAAATAATTGTCACCAGGAACCTGTAGCTTGACACATAAAGAATTCAGATCACATCTTTCTAATTACCGTGTTAGTGTTTAATTGGATACAATTGTAGCACAACCTGTGATTTTCAGTGCACTGTATAGTTAGCCTGAAAAAGAGAAAATTAAAGAGGGGCAGGATAACTGCCTTCAGATGTCTAAGCCTGACACACTGAAGTAGCCCTGCCCTGTTCTTTATTGTTCCAAAGAGCAAGAATAAAACAAATATATAGAAATTGCTGTGTAGCAAATCATTATTATGGAATGGTAAGAACCTACTCGATAGTAGGACAAACTGCTTCAGGACCTGATAGAATCTTTCACTAAAGGGTTTTAAGCAAAAGCTGAATGAAAGTCTCAGAGATGTTGCAGTTTCATCCTGCTTTGCAGATGTTGAATGTTGAAGATGTTGCAGATGTTGAATGTTGTTGAGCTACCTGACTACCTCCCCCCCCCAATAAGTTTTTTGAAACCAAACACTAATATTTCTAAATCTGAGAAATTCACAAAGAGGAGGTTCATAAATAGTGGAGAAGGAGCAGTTCATACAAGCTGGACATGTCCGATCACAACATAGGATGCAGACCTGTCTTATCTCCCATCCTCCCACATAAAAGCACCACTATGAGGAAGATATGTGTCTTTGCTAAGTCTGTCCATATAGGTAAACTTTACAGAAGGCCGGGAGAGCAACAAAGTCATGCTCTAAGCACAGAGCTTCTGCGTAGATAAACATTTCTCAACCTTGGCAACTTTAAGATATGGACTTCAACTTCCGCAGATTCCCCAGTCAGCAAGGGAATGAATTGTTCCCCTGAACTGAACCATTGAGAAGATACGATTTTATTTACAAGAATGGCTTTGGACCCACATAAGCATTTTTATAAAATAAAAGTAATGCCTAGCTCAAGTGCATTGTTGAGAAATGTGTCCATTTAACCTGAAAAAGACAATGAGGAAAACCAGGTGAGAAGAAACATTTTAAAGGACTGGAGAAAAGCTTAGGAACAACTTTAGGAAGTTTGTCTTCTGTTGATTCAGTGTTGTCTGAGTAGCTTCATTGATATCAGCAGCCTTTTTGTATATGTGAGATACTGATAGCCCTTTAAGAGAGGCAAAGGCAGGAAAGAAGTCATTTAAGTCTTGGAATGAACTTTAATGCAGATATGGTAAAAGGAGTCCCTGTGGATTTTACTCTGCTAGTCATTGCCAACTATAGGATGCAGTGCTCATCTCTGTTTCAAGGCCATTGAGCCAGTGCTGTCCAAAGACATTTCCAGCATGACTTCACACAGCACTGTTACTTCTCACCAAAGTGGTACCTACTGTGTTCCCCCAAAAGTAAGACCTACCCCGAAAATAAGCCCTAGCTTGGGGCGAGGTGTGCACCTAAAAATCAAGCTAGTGGGGGAGTGGAGCTGCCCCACCTGGCCCGCACCCACTTACCAGGTCTCCCATGAATCAACACCTGCCTCTCCTCGCTGGCCCACTTCTTCTGCAGGCCTCTGCCTGCATTTTGCAGTCAGAGGCCTTTCTGGAAGGCCTCTGCAGCTGAGAACCAAGCTATGGATTCAATCTGTAGCTCAGTTCTCGGCTGCAGAGGCCTTCCAGAAAGGCCTCTGATGGCAAAATACAGTCCGGAGCTCCATTCTCAGCTGCAGAATGAAGCTGCTCCTTCACAGAAGAGGTGGGCCAAATGGGTGGGGCTGTCAGTGTTGCTGCTGCGAGGTGAGTGGAAAAGACTCCCCCCGGAAATAAGATCTGGTGCCTGTTTTGGAGGGGGAAAAAATAAGACTGGGTCTTATTTTCCGGAAAACACGGTATTTATCTACTTGCATTTGCATGCTTTTGAACTGCTAGGTTGGCAGGAGCTGGGGCGAGGACAGGAGCTCATCCTTTCATGTGGCACTTGGGTCTCAAACCTGGGTTCCTGACTTTCCAGATATGCAGATATGGTATTGTATTTTTAAAAAAATATGATTAATTTTTTTACATAATTACCTTAATATTTGGTAAACATCATGTTGTCTGGGTTTATATTTAAAAAGCAATCAATAACAATTAGTTTCTATAATTCTATAGTCCACATAATAGCTTTACTTGATGTTCTCTTCTTCCAAAAATGTTCTCTTTTGCCATCCTTGAATTAATACAATTATTATTTGGATAAATAACAATTAAATATAGAAATTTTTTGAATATTTCTGCAAATAATAACCACATTGATATAAAACTTTTTTTCTAACTGATCATCTTGATTGCCTTATCATAGATCCTGTTTAAAATTTTCATTTAAATTTGTTTTCCTCACTATATTCAAAACATTCTTACTGGTTAAGATTTTCATTACACTTAAGCATTTAAGTCTTTTTCCTCATACTGGCCATCCCAACACTTTTACATTTCTCATATCTTAAAAAAAGAAAAGAAAAAGAAATAAGAAGATAGTATACTACTTAAAATACATATCCCTCTTAGACCAATGTACATTTATATCCAGAATTTTTCTCTTCTTTTAAACCATATTCAAGCATATGTTTAATCTTTAAGTGCTCCATTTAAATAAATCCAATTATCTAATCTTTTAGATCTAATCAAAACATTTTTATCCATTCAAAGTTTTCTCAAGATCAATTGCACTTAAGTATCTAAAACATTTCCTTTATATAAACCATTCCAATATTTTTATATTTCTCATGTCAAAAAACAAAACACAAAGGAAAAAAGAAAGGAAAAATACTATATTACTTGAGGGGCTCATCCCTCTTAAACTAAAATTCATTTATATCCAAAATCTTTCTATTTCTTTAACCTTATTCAAACAGATGTTTAATTTTCAAATATTCCCTCTGATAGATCCCATCATCTAATTTCTTGATTCTCACCTTAGCCCTTTTATTTTGCCAAACATCTTTCCTGATCAATATGTTTCTCTGAATCAAAGAGTCTTCCCATGGTCTTGTGGATGTTGTTGTAGGTACAAAAGACAAATCAGGTGAGATTTTTCTTTTGTAGGAAGGTTTCGCCTCTTCATATTCATTGAAATTTTTTTCCTTTCTTTCTCTCTTAATTTCTCTTATCATTTTTTGTCTCTTAAGTTCTTGTAGTTTTCCTGGTAGCTCTGTAATCTATTTTGTCAAATCTTTTTTCTTGTCCTCAGACGTATTTTATGATCTTAAAGTATAAGTTATCTTTTCCATGTCCATTATTTCCTATAAGTGTTTTTTCCACTTCCAGTTCCACTTTTTTCATACTTTCTTCTGTTGTTAGGTTCCATCTTTAAATCTCTCTTCTCTGATTCATCAGTTGTCTGTTTTATCTGCTCACTCTCCATTTTTATTTTCTGAGAATTTTTTTGTTGTAAAGTTAAATTAGAGATGCATTCATTTATATTTTCAAAGTTATTTTTAATTTCCTCATGGTTTGAGACCATTGTTGTTTGAATTAGTTGCAACATAGCATATATCTCCTCCTGGAAAGTATTTGTTTTTTCTTGGTATATTCTTTCTGCAGATCTCTGGTTTTCCATGATAGCCAAAAAGCAGGGTTTTCCTTTCTCTGCAGCTTTAAAATCACAGTTGAATAAGTATTTGTAATCCAGAAAGGTCATTTTTTTCCTAACATTTATAGTTCTCTCTTTGTAGGTAGGCCAAGATGTTTTCTTTTTGTCACAGCTGTTCTCTGTTATTAAGACATTGAAGGTCACCCAAAAACAAATTATCTTTTCCTGGGCTTTGCCAATTCCTGTATTTAAGCAACTACTATATTTTCATCCACCACTAGATGTCAACACTAGTTTGTTTTTCAGTTTTCAGTTTTCAAAATAAACAATTATTTTCTTCTATTTTCATGATTTTAAAAAGAAATCTTAACACATTCCACCAATTTCAAACTTATCCAGATTTAGTTCATATTAATTTCATTTCAGTATATTTCTGTCCCCACTTAAGGGTTTAATTTGCCCCTTCTGTCTGTAGGAGGGTGGGGCAAAGATCCCCTTCCTTCTCACTTTCAGAGGCTTTTTGCTTCTTGGGGTTGTTTTTTCCCCCAGGAAATCAATTGTCAAGTAGAAGAGAGAAAATCACTGTTCTTACCCAGTTCCAAGCACGTTGTTTACACTCAGCTTAAAATAGTGCTTTTGGGCTTCGGCTGCTTGTAGCTTGGGCTAGACCAGCGGCTCCCAATCTTTTCTATACCCCGCACCCTTAGAACGCTTCTGATATATTCTTGCACCCCTTACAAAATATAATGGCAATGAATTATGCATATACACTAAACCCAAGTTTTTGCACACCCTTGAATACCGTCTTGCACCCCCAGGGGAACCCCTGGGATAGATAGATCAGCGGTTCTCAACCTGTGGGTCGCGACCATTTCACGGGGGTACCTACTGTGTTTCCCCAAAAGTAAGAACGACCATTTCACGGGTGTCGCCAAACACCGCAGTCCGCCATTTTTTCCCCTTTTCCCCTCGGCCGGCGCAGGGGGCAGCACCGTGCATGCGCGGGGTAGCACTGTGCATGCGCAATGCGGGCCATCGCGCCATGCATGCGCGATGCAGTCCGTTGCGCACGTGCCGTGCATGCGTGATGCGGTCCGTCGCCGCGCATGCGTGATGCGGTACATTGTGGCACGCATGCGCGATGCAGTCCGTCATGCCATGCATGCGTGATGCGGTCCGTCGCGCCGCACATGCGCGGTGCGGTCCATCGCGCCGCGCATGCGCAGTGCAGGTCGGGGTCACGGCCTGAAAAAGGTTGAGAACCGCTGAGATAGATAGATAGATAGATAGATAGATAGATAGATAGATAGATAGATAGATAGATAGATAGATAGATAGATAGATAGATAGATAGATAGATAGATAGATAGATAGATAGATAGATAGATAGATAGATAGATAGATAGATAGATAGATAGATAGATAGATAGATAGATAGATAGATAGATAACCTTTATTGTCAATTTTTTACTGTGGGCACAACAGCACACATCAAAAATGAAATTTAGTTGCCCGCTCTCAAAGAGAAAGACTCTGAAGTTAAGCTAGCCTTTCTCCTGCTGGTTTCTGGAAGGCTTTTCCTGGACTAATTGGATCGACCACCATCTCTCCGCACCCGGTGGGACTTCCCTCCTTCTTTAACGCCTCCTTCTTTATTGACTTTAAACCCATTTAGGGTCCCCTAGCAGGCAGAAATTGGCCGTAGGGTGCACAGCCCCACAATTCCTCGGCTGCTGCACTACTGCACAAAACCAGAAGCCCAGATATGGTATTGTAATTGAATCTTGAAAGCCTGTAAAATCCTCTCTTCAACATATACCTAACATAATAAAGGCATAGAGTTTCCTTTTTATGCTTTTTTCTTTCCTTGGACTCAGATACCTTTTCAATAGTGACTCTGCATTCCTCACTCTCTTCTCTGAGTCAAACAGACATACTTTCACAAATATACTCTCCGGTGGCAATCATTTTCTCAGAGGGCTCTCAGAATTCCAATGTGTTCATCTGTTCAAAAAGATCTTAGAAAACTACATAACTGAATCAAATTTTCTAATTTTTTTAAAAGTATATATTTAAAGCTGCAAACAAATATGTCTTAGTCTGTGCATAATGTGAAATCAAGCATTATATACATAAGTTTGCGCAAAGGCCTGTATGTTGTACTATCACCGCTCATCGTTTAATGTAGTGCAGGGGTGTCTAATCTTGGCAACTTTAAGACTTATGGACTTCAACTCCCAGAATTCCCCAGCCAGCTATTTTGTGTTAAAGTTGCCAAGGTTGGATACCCTTGATGTAGGAGTACAAAAATCTGGACAACTACTAATTAGCAGCCAAAATCTATAGGTTCTCTGTGTCTCTTGTGTGGCAATAAAAAGTATTCCCCATATGCATATAAGTTGCATTCACTACCAAACCTATCAGATGCCCCCCCCACATACACACACACACCCATAAACATATAAACTCCTTAAAGTGCCCTTATAAGAAAGTATTCACAGGAAATTGAATTGATCCTGAGTGATACCTCTATTCACAAATGCTGACTTAGTAAGAATGGATAAATAATAGGGTCAGATGGATGGGTTTCTCTAAAATATTCCAACTTCACACTGTAATTTCCACTGGGTCTGCCTTTTTTTATGTCTTTGCCTTTCTTTGCTCTGCTATGTGGTAGATCAAAGCTATATAAGCCCTGGGTCTGCCTTTGCTCATGGCTACTCAGCAAAATATTAAAGCTTTGGTGGGGGGGTGTTCCTTCCAATATATACATGTTTCCTTGAGTTATTTGTAAAAATAATAAAGGAGGGAGATATATATATCTCCCACCTTTATTATTTTTACAAATAACTCAAGGCAACAAACATATCCCACACTTCTTCCTATTTTCCCACAACTACTACTCTAAGGTGGGTAGGACTGACATAGTGTATTATTACTTCAATACAGACAAATAAAATTACACTGTATCTTCAAAGTGATTTGGTTGTTTTAGGTTTTGGCCACAGCATTTGATTTTTGGAGCCCATATCTTTTATCTGTAATTGACTTCTTTATTTATATGTTCTTCATATACAGTAGTTCTTCATGAAGTTATAATCAAAAATTGCAGTTATCTCAATTCAAGTGAAATATTGGATTTGGGCTCTAACTTGTTTGAACACTTGAAATACCAAATTAGAAATACAAAAATTTCTTATTTTTCCAAACTAAAAATGGTTTTATACTGCATTGTCATTTGTGGTTATTTCAGTACATGCATTTTAATGCATTTTCTCTATCAGCATGTAGTTTTATATTTTTTTATTGGTTGTTTACTTTCACATTTGTAATATATTCATTCCTGTACACTTTGTAAAAATTGGCAAACTATGCCACAATTGGAAAAATGTAAATATCAAATTATAAAGGCATTTTGATTTCATGTATTTGTTCAACAAATGCAGATCAGACACATTTGCATTGAAATACAAACTAACCATATTTATCCACTATTGCTATGATAAAATATGATAAAAGGGGGAAACAGACTTTTGTAACCATTCCAGTACTAGACATGCAGAGAGGTGAGTTGGAACAGAAGTCTCAAAATCAGAGGCATCAACACTGTGTGTTTGTGTATGAAGGGTGGGCTAATGATGAAAGCAACTCCATGGCAGAAGGCCTGCTCCTTTTCTGTGTGCCCATGATACTGTGAACGTATATGAAAAAGGCGTATCTTGTATTGACATGGCAAGATTGTGTTTTCAATATTTTGATGAAAGCTTTCAATCGTGCAGATGTTTCTGATTAGGACATGGCAGAAAAAACAGTGTATTTATGCTGGGATTAAATGCAAGGTGAGATATTAACTCACTTGTAGTAACTAGAGAAGAGTAAAATTTTAAACAGAGTGGGGGGAGGGCTTGTTTTTTCCTCAGCAAGCTGATTTTTTCCACCCAATATTTTTTCTCTGCTCCAAATGGTTCTGTGCTGTTACTTCTAGTAATAGAACAACTCACCAAGATTCCAGATTTACTTTCCCCCATACTTTTGAACCAGTTAAAACATATTTAAAAAGTATTGAATTCATTACATCCTATTGACTGTTACCTTTGGTCTTCTGGGAGGTTATGCTTTATACAGATTTTCTTAACATATTAATATTTGAATGGAGCGGAATTCTTAATTTATTTTATTATTGATGTATTTATTGATGTATCCCACCCTTGTTATTTTTTTACAAATCACTCAAGAAGGCAAACATATCCAACACCTTCCTCCTCCTATTTTTCCTATTTTTTGAGCTGAGAGAGAGTGACTGGCCCAAAGTCACCTAGCTGGCTTTCAAGGCTAAGACTAGAATTTAAAATCTCCGATTTTCTAACATGATTCCTTAACACCTAGAGCAAACTGGGTGTCTATTTAGCTCTAAATATCAAAGCAACTATCTCTTATCAATGTACTACTGTTAACAACATTTATTTTTAATTAGATTTTCTTTTCTTTTTAGTATCTTAAGGACTGTACTTAAACTTTTTGATTCTTCACTTATATTTTCTTTTGGTTCTTAATTTCCATATTTAATTTCCAAATTCCAAATTAAGAATTACAATTATTAAAATACAGTTTGGTTTATAAAACATTAATCAATTACCATAATAAAGTTGAATCTCAACTTGAACTACATCCTATTAATTTTCAAAGACCATAACTTTAGAAATTCCTAACAATACTAACAAGACACACTTGAATTTAAAGATAAACACAAATGAATCTTCGGATTCTGGCCACAAAAATGAACACAGAAGCCATCTATAACATAAACAAGCAGTCAGGGACAGCTTCTAAAGCACTTTGCCAATCCAAACAGTTACTGTAATTTAGCTGGAACAGCAGAGCTACTGAATCAGCTCTTTCTGTAGTTTTTTCTGGGGCTGGGGGCTGGATAAAATAACCCATTGAAAGGAAGAAGAAAAATGGTACCCTTGTATTAAATTGCCCTCTTCCTCTCTACAAATTATTGTTCCATTTACCTTCCATTGCACAAAGCATTTTTTTCATCCCTGTTTGTCATCACTGGCTACCACAGAGAGCTACAGAGGTTACAGCCTTCCCCGAACTGCCCAGCAGATATGTTGGATTATGTTCAGGTAGCCTTTGGGCATAGTGGCTGTGAGAGAGGGAGTTTCAGCCTGATGTATCAGGTAGATTCCAGATTGTAAAAGAGTGTTTACATGCACTCACATGAAAGTAAGTCTGGTTTGAAATCAGTGAAGTGTTTTGTTTTGCTTTGTTTTGTTTTGTTTCCTATTTGACAGATACAGAGTTGTGCTATAATCTTTTCTGAAAGTTTGGATAGATAAGGTTGTGATTTTTTTCTGAGAGAAAATCTTTCCTTCCTTTCCACCTCTCTCCCTCCACCCTACTTTGATTCCTTTCATTTTCTTTTCTTTTTGTTCCTCTTTCCCTTTTTAAATACAGACATAGAGAGAGAGGAAGAAAAAAAATACCCCAATTCAAAGTCAAGAGAGCTGCAGCTCACAATAAATAAAGTACATTTTACTCTGAAAAGGTGTTACCAGTCCCCCTCCTGATTTTTGGCTAGCACAGATTGACTTGTTTCTCCTCCTGCACTGACTAAAGGGTGCATGTTAACATTTGAAATAGGTCCCTTGGCTAATTAATGTATGAACAATAATAACTACAAGAATAGTAAATAATAATAATAAAAAAAGAGAAACACATGTTATCTATCTTTGCAGCAGAAAAGACTCGTTCTCCAGGGAATTTTCCTTTGTGGCAGAGTAAACCAACCAAGTGCCTTGAGGAAAAGTGTGTTTGGAAGCTGTGATTTATTTCAAGAGTGTGTCACTTTATCAAAAGGAAGGAAAGGTCCACTTCAGTGTTAGGGAGAGAAAACATTAAATGATCAAATTGCTAGAATTTAGAAGTAGTAAAGCTAATTAGAAGATATCTCTGCCGCATTTGGCATCATTTCTTTTTTAAATAATACCCAATCTTTTATCCCAAAGGTGCTTTTTTTTTCACGAGGCAACTGGACTTTCTTGTTTTTCTTTGAAGACATTTCGCTTCTCAGCCAAGAAGCTTTTTCAGCTCTGACTGGATGGTGAGGAATGTTCACATTTGGACAGAGAGGACCGCTGGTTTGAAAGAGGGGCCAAAGGGGCCATATATGTCAAAATTGAACAGCTGTCTCTCAACAGAGGAGGAAAGATCTGACATCATCTATCTCCACTCTACAATGTCATCTATCTCCAGTCTACAAAACAGTCCTTTCAACAGTTCCAAGAAGGCTCCACACCCATTTGCACTACTCAGGTGACCCTGAAGACACAGATAAAAGGTAGCTTTAATGACTCGCTAAAAGAATGCAAACGAACAGCTGTCTGCAGAAGTATAAATATTTCCATTCCCCACCATCCAATCAGAGCTGAAGAAGCTTCTTGGATCAGAAGTGAAACGTCATCAAGGAAAAACAAGAAAGTCCAGTTGCCTCGTGAAAAAGCATCTTTGGGATCACTATGGCCTGGATGACTGAGAATCTCCATAGACACCCAATCTTTTAGTTCATTTCATTTTTTGAAAACTTTGATTTGCTATTTTATTTATTTATCCAATTTCTAATGCCTCCCAACTCAGCTAAGTGAGTCTGGGCTGTTTACAGTTCTAAGGTGAAGAGATTTAAGAGCAGCTTGCAATAAACAGGCATAAACAACAGTAAAAGTGTTATTAATAGAGATATAAATTTTGCTTTTCAATCTGTTCCCCCTTCTTCCATGGGAACATATTAACACACACACACACACACACACACACACACACACACACACACACACACACACACTTTCAGGCAATCTCGTTTCCACTTCCTAATAGTTAAATGATTCCAGAATCATAGAATTCTGTAATAAAAATATCCTGTGTTATTTATCTTCTCTATTACAAACGAAAATGCATACCTTTTCATGTGGGGTGCATTGCCTCTTATCTCTTAGAGACATTTCAGTCATTATTGCTTGTGTTTAGTTATCTCAGTTCCTAAGTGCAATTTGCACATTAGTTCTTCCTTGTCTAAATTATAGTGCTTTTAATTACACAGGGACCAACCACTGAAGACAGAACTGGACTACCTGTATGTATTTTGCTAGACTAAGCGCTGAGTAGTATAGCTGTGGACTGTAACACACGACACAGCTCTGGTCGTGGAACAATGGAACCCTTTGACTTGGATGTTCCATCTCAAGGCTAAATAATAAGAGAACTTCCCTCCTGGCACTGTTTGATTTGAATTAGCACTTTTCTGCAGGTCATCCCTGCAGAATGTATGTATTTCAATATAATATGTGGAAGGCTATGCATTATGCAATGTGTTGAAGTGACAGGTGACTCCTATGATGCCTGTGACCTTTTAAAAGTCAGTTCCCATGAACTCTTATCATTGGCTATTGGCTGACGAGAATTACAGTCCAGTAGCATCAGGGCTTTACTTTGCCCATCCTCACTTAAAGAAAAACACTTGGTCTTATATGAATCTATCCAACTGTTATGAAGGGAATGGGGAAGAAAGGCATATTTTTTCAGTTCATAAAATCTCTTTAGTTAGATCATGGAAATCAATCTCTCAAGGAAAAAATGAGTATTATGCATGTTTATGTTTGAATATAGTTGAGAAAGTAAAAAACAACTTTTAAAGGTATTGTTAAAAGTATCCAAAACTAGAGATAAAATTAAATCACAGCAAAAAAAAATAAATATAGGAATCAGACCTGAAATGAAAGCATAATATAAATATTCAAAAAAGAAAAAACATTAACAGTTAAAAGAAAATAAGTTAACTGATATTAAGAAGCAGATTTAATATAAGGTTTTATCCTAGTTAGATTTTAAATATCATTTTTTTCAATACACCAAATAAATTTCCATAATTATTCTTCTACTTATAAAGAGATATGAATGATTCTAGTAAATAGACAAATGTTAAAATATTTACAAATCTATTTTACTAAAAAGAAAAATTGGGATATGAACCCAGAATACATTTCTGACCTCTAATCTATTTCCAGCTCTAAGTGGTAATTTAAAAAATTCCCTGCTTCAAAATCAACACAGCAGCTTTTAGCATATCATTTTTATACCACCCTTGACTTCTCTTTCAAGACAAAAAATCCTTTTCTAATTAGTTTTATATTCAGTCTTATTTTGACTCCATGGTTACACTCTTTTAGTTTTATGTAGTCTACCTGCTTCCTCAGCATCATATTACAATTAATCCTTTACTTAAGATTGGTTGCTTAGTGACATTGGAAGTTATGATGGACCTTCCCAGGGCTTACTTACAACCCAGATTCAAATTTACAATGGCCTGATGGGTCCTCCATGATCATATGATTGCATTTTGGGCTCTTGGCCATTTACATCTGTTTGTAGATCTAGTGGTCACGGGATCATGATTTATTGCATGTTCTGCTGGAAACTGGCCTTTACTTCTGGTTTTTGGCAAAATCAACCATTATGGACAATGGATTTGTTTAACAACCATGGTGGTTGCTTTAGAACCATAGTATTCATTTCATAACTACCACAAAAAAGTTTATAAAAGATTTCCCATTTTCTAGTCTGCTACCTTAGTTGTAGATCAGGGGTGTCAAACTGCCAGCCCGCAGGCTGGATGCGTCATGGCAAAACCGCATCTATTCCATTGCCGCCAATGGGAAAAAAGTCATGACATGTCACGTGACATGGTGAGTTTGACACCCTGTTATAGATAAATAACTATTGAAAGCTTGTAGCAACATTAGAAAACTGTTGGTTGGGATGTAGAATATGTGCATAGTTTTGTATACAGACAATGAGGTGCTGTTGCCCAAAAATCCTACAATTTAAAGTAAATATTACAGATTGTATAACATAACAATGACTAGGTGTCTGAAAATGTATCAAAAATCATTCCACCTGACAGCAAAAATTAAGTGAACAACTAAGTTCTAGTAAATAAATGGTGAAAAATTACAGCAATCAAATGAGGATCAAATTCAAAAATAAGAAGCAAGAATGGATGTGTTTCAGAGAATAGGAGACTTAAAAATGGCATAGCTGAATGGAGTTGATGAAGTCCTTAACAAAAGAGATGTGATGAGTTTAAAGCAGAAAAAGTGGTATATTAATTAGTGTATCAGTGTGATGCAAGCAAGGATAGTATACACAGATAGAAGAATGAAAAGGTATGGTCAACAGTGTTGATATAAACTAAATTTTAGTTATTTATTGTTTCACCTTTATTTATTTTTTTGTTTACTATTTCTTATTCTTTTTGTACTTTGCATAACCTTGCTTTTCTCAGAAGGAAGGAAAGGGAGGGAGGGAGGATTCTGCTGGACCTTGATGTTTAAATGGCTGATAAAAATAGGCCCCCAATCAGCTGCACATTTTATTTGAATTTTCTTCCTGACAACCTGAAGATTAGCTCTGATCTTCTCCAACACAGAAGAGGGGGAAAACATATGCTAATAAAATACGCATTGTTTCCTTATCATCCTCTAATGAAAGACATTATTGAAATGTGTAGGACATGCAGCTACAGCAATTCATGACAGCACCAATTTGATTCTCAGGGAAGCTGTAAACTGCAGTCCTCTGAGCCTAATAATGATGGGCAGTTGATTCTGTGAGCCTGTTTGGTGTGTGTGTGAGTGTGTGAGAGAGACATCTTTCCTGCAGCTAAATATATCAGAATCTACTGGCTGCTCAACAAAAATTATCCACTTGTTCTGAATCAAATCTGGAATGTCCTTCTCCTCCAGATTACACTCAGGTAACATCTGGTTTTGTTTTGCTTACAGTGAACATCCTTCACTGGTTTTCAAAGAAGAAAAAGGAAGCATCACATATCTTCTATCACGAGAGCCTGTGAAAAACGAGCACATGAAATTTTAAGCTCACCTGTACCCAAAACTGCAGTAAGCAGATTTCATGTTTTGCAACTGTGGCTGTTTCCTCTGGAAAGCTGCCATTAATCATGCTTTTTCTGATGGATGAAAGCATATATAATTGGACAGAAAATATCATTAAAACCCACAGTCATTATTTCTGACATCTCTTTCCACGAGACAGTGAATATGCAGTAAAAAGCTCAGGCTCTTTATTGAGAAGTTTTACCGTCCACTTGCTGTGGATATAGAAAGTTAAGCCAAAGTCTTGAGAAGCCTCCCAGGTGTTGGTTTCATAACTAAGCCACATCAACTTTCCCTTGCCACAGAAAACACATTATTCTGTTTTGTCTCCAGGTCTGAACCTCACAAAAAAGCCCCAAGGAGACAAGAAACTGCAGAGAAGCTGTTGATGTGGCAAAATTCCAGCCTAAAAAACAACAACAACAAAAAAAAACAACCCCAAGCTTCTTTGTAAACTCCAGGGAGGTTTCCATCATTGTAAGAATGTTTTTCTTCTCTCAGAACTGCACTGCGATCAGAGGCTGGAAGAGGCATGTTTGTTTGCATCAAAAACTCTTACAGGCAGCATTCTTAGATGAACTTGTTTCTGTTGCCCCACCCTCATGGATATATTATTGATGAGGCCTCAAAGAGCAAAAATTCGACCATTCAACTCTAGTTCATTGTTGGTGGTGTTTTGCTTTGGTTGTGTTCTCTGCATGAAGGAATTGAAAGCCTTTGCCATTACAGCAGGAGTTAGGGAAGCAGAGGCACTAAGGGTCTCCCTGCAACCATCCTATCCTGGCTGAGATGTCTGACTTTAAAAGAGGGATCAACTTTCAAAGGATTATTTTTATGGCTAGGATATTGTTCTCTGCAGATATACAGTACTAGAGTACAACTCCCCAGAACTGTCAACATTCTCAGCATTTCCCATACCTGGAAAGTACCAGGTTGGGGAAAGTTGTTGCAGTACATCATAGCTGAATATACAGTGGCTAACTGCTGTTTTCAGACATTCTGCTCAGTTGAGCTCCACAGAAGATACTTCACTATAATATTTGTTGTTGCAATAATCCTCTCTGACTCCAAAATTCTTTAAAGAGCCCTTGTGTTTACCTCACATCCTTGATTCAAGTAAACAACATTTCATCATCAACATTTCTCTCCCAGAATGTTGTATTGATTCAGCCCCTTTCTCCAGGCTTGGAGGTTGTATTTAAAAGTCAATGTGCAGCAACATTTGTCAGATGAAAATAAGTGTACTGAAGTATGAGTGTACTTCACAAAAGTGAAGAAGCTGATGCAAAAAAAAAAGAATATAGAGAAAAATTACTTCTGCTGGGAATGAAGTCTATATGTGACAGTAGCTTAAAAAAAAAACCCAAAATATAAATTTCCCATTCACAGTTATAGTGTAGGCATTACAGATATATCTAAATAGCTTGCTTAGAGAGCATGTTCATATAATAAATGTGACTGGTATTTGATATTCAGAGCTCACTTTCAGAATATGCACATATAGATGCTAGCAGACCATTATGCAGTAAGAGTATAATTAACAAATAAGACCCGTGTTGAAGCATAAAATGCATATCTGGAACTGGTAAGATATATAGAATTTGATGCTAGCATAACATTTGATACTAACAGGATCTTGATGGAAGTGTGGAAGAATGGATGGATGGGAATTTAAATAGAAGTAAATAGGATGATATTATTTGTTAGTTTTATAGCACATATCCTCCATAAATTCAGAGCAGCCTATGTAGCATTGCCTCCCAGTATTTCTAAAAAATCTTAATTGGAACAGATTGAGCTAAAAAATAGCAGCTGGGCCAAAATCATGAAGTATATGAAGGTCCGCAGGATTGTCTGGGACACTATACATCCTCTTCATGATCTGTTTTCCTTGTTACCTTCTGGAGGAAGGCTTCATGATATCTGAAGGAGAACATCCAGATTCAGTCACAGTTTTGTTCCATACGGTATTAACCTTGTGAACTCTTAAGCTTCCTCTTTCCACTATGTATTCAAGATGGACAGTGATTAATATTTATATGTATTTATATGTAAGGGTGTAGGTATATACATATGTTGTTTATAGCATGTTCATGTATGTGTTATGTATGTGTACACTTTTGAGAGCAGGCAACAGAATTTCATTTCTAATGTGTGCCAGTGTGCCCACAGTAAAAAATGACAAAGTTTATCTTATCTTATATAATAATAATAATAATAATAACAGCAACAACAACAACAACAACAATAATAATAACAATAACAACAACAACAACAATAATAATAATAATAATAGTAAGCTCAGAGAGAACTAACAGGTCATTTCAACCCTGAGCTTGGTTGTTTTCTTGCAGACCTTTCAATAATAATAATAAAAATAAAATAAAAATAATAAAAATAATAAGGTGGAGGTCATCTAGTCCAACCCCCTGCTCAGGCAGGAAACTCTGTACCATTTCAGACAAATGGCTGTCCAGTGTCTTCTTAAAGCAGCGGTTCTCAACCTATGGGTCGCGACCCCATTTGGGGTCGAACGACCGTTTCGCGGGGGTCGCCGGACACCGCGGTCCGCCATTTTTTTATATATTTTTTGCCCGTCACACGCACATGCGCGGATCGGTCCGTCACATGCGCACACGCGGCGCGGGTCGCGGTCGCGCCGCGCATGGGCGGCACAAGTGGGGTCTCAACCTGAAAAAGGTTGAGAACCACTGTCTTAAAGACTTCCAGTGTTGGAGCATTCACAACTTCTGAAGGCAGGTTGTTCCACTGATTAATTGTTCTAACTGTGAGGAAATTTCTCCTTAGTTCTAGGTTGCTTCTCTCCTTGATTAGTTTCCATCCGTTGCTTCTTGTCCTGCCTTCAGGCGCTTGGGAAAATAGCTTGACTCCCTCTTCTTTGTGGCAGCCCCTGAGATACTGGAACACTGCTATTATGTCCTCCCTCGTCCTTCTCTTCATTAAACTAGACATACCCAATTCCAGCAACCATTCTTTATATGCAGTTTCTCAAGATTCATCAGGCCTACCGGTATACACTAGCCAGCAATTTGTGTTGCTTCCAGTGCAACTTTACATGTGTCATCTTTTATCAAAGCAGTCTGCAGCTAATATTTCATTTGCTCCTTAAGTGCTCTTAGGGATTTGAATCAGGATGAGAAAAAAAAATACTTGTCGTAAATACACAGGTCTCTAATATTGGAGGTATTAAATCAAGCTTTTGTCTGAAGTTTATGAATTCTGAATGTATTTAATTCTTTGAGGCATGTAAGTCTGAAACTGCTAAGGCTGTAAAGACAGCAAAAACAAAATCAAAAAATATTGGGGAAAGAAAGTGTGAAAATGTGGAAGAGTGCACTAAAGCAACAAATATCTACACTTCCATCATCAGTTTTAAGTCCTTCTGGAATTCTACCAAGCCAATTTTCTCTCCTGACCAGTTGTTTTAAAGGATCTGATCTCACAAACCTCGGTGTCAATTTTAGACAAAGAGTGTTGTCTTCGTCCTTTGACACTAGAATTAGCAATCTGTATAATAAAGAGTTGGGGCAAAGCAAAGTTATAATAGTTAAGGTTGAACTTGGGTAAAATTCAAAATATCAAAAAAAAAAAAAACCTCAGGGTAAACCCCTCAAGTTTATTAAGATTACATCAGTATTGGGAAAAAAAGATTTTCTGGGTTGCGAAACTCAACAAAGGTGTATGTTGCTTATAGTACATTACATTTAATTTTCTATTTCCCTTAGGTCTGTGGTTTAATAAGCTTTTCAGATCTGATTCATAGCTATGCAGGATACAAAGACTGTGCACATATTCTGCAGCAATCACTCTCTTCACATTTAGGAAAATAATCATTTGTACGGCTAGTGTACTTCAAGCTTTGTTATGTACTGTATTTCTTTGCTGATTGGAATATAACTACTACCCCTTGTCCTAATTTCATGGCTAAAAAAAGCCATCACTGATTGTATGTCACCTTCTCTCTTTTCATCTCACAGTTACACTTTTACATAAAGAGGCTGCTTAGTTAGAACCTGTCAATTTCTGACTCTCCTTAATTGGTTGTTGTTTATCCACCCTGTCTTATGGGCAGCTAAAGTTATGAACATTTTTTTAACCAACAACCCTCTTGCAAAGCTTTTGACATCTCTGTAAGAAACCTAAATCCCAATTAGACTCCATTCTTGCCTCCAGACTCTTGTTGTCCCTTGTTCTGTTAGTGCTGCATACCCTGAAGATTGAACAAGTAAATGGATATAATTCAATTCAGGTTTCCAAATTACTTATCAATAAGATTCTCTGTGGCAATATGGGCAATACCAAAGACTGAGAATCTTAGGTTTCATCCCATGTCCAAAGGCCTTTGGGGTAGCAGACTTCATTAAAAACCTCCTTGGCTTGGAGACCTTAGAGCACATGGAACCAAACAAAAGAGATTTATGAAAGGTCAGAGTAAGCCTTTCACAAATCTCCTGATGTGCATCAAGAGGGTTGATGATCCCAGTAAACACCACTATACAGTCATTTTAGTGTTTGCAGCCTATTCTCGAGTTCAGTGTAAACAAGAACTTCATTTGTTCTAGCATCAGTGAAACACTGTACCCTGTCTTTTATTGCTTGACACTGATAGCAGACATCTCACAACAATGTTTTCAAACTTCACAGATAATAGCATCTTGTCCTACAAATTACCCAATCTCATGCCTCCTAGATATAGTGGACTTACACCTTCCAAAAATCTCAATTAGTGTTTCAATGGCTATGACATGATTGCAGTAATACATCAAATCAAGAAGACAATTTTAGTAAAAAAAATATTCTTGGTTTTGCTAGTTGCTAGTTGCAGATCAAAGGTAAAAAGCTAAATGCCCTTCAGATATTTTGTATTATAATTTCCAAACTATTTGGAATTATAGAATTACCGGTATTATCTGCTACCTTTAGCCATGCTGATTGGAACTAATAGCTAAAGCCCAAGGCATTTGGAAGATGTTAATTGTCTAGTTCTGCTTTAGACAATTCATAGTCCTACTCTGTGTGCATTTACTTTTGAATTCTACAAATGTCATACAGAAATTTAATGTCAGCCATCATCTCATGAATAAAAAAATTATAAACATTTTCAGACCTGAACTGGGTTATCATATGAAATTGTACAATATGTACAATTATCATATTTTTCTTAAAAATTGTCTATTTAGATCAAAATCTGATTTAGCTTTTTGCTGTTTATTTCAAATTCTTCAAGTTCTTAAGTTTATAATTATTTTTTCTTTTGCTCAGAATTGAAGCTGAATTCACTGAATTCCACTATACTTTTTGTTGTTCAGAAGGTCTCTAATACTTTTAAGTATTAAAATCATTGGAAAGTGAGGCTTGCAGATTTAGTGTCCTTTACAAGGCTTTGCCATGATTGTGAATAAGGTAGCTAATCCCTTAATGTTCTGACACTCAGGCCCACAGAGGACTGCTGTTCTGTGTCCAATGTAGCTGTCCAATGCACCTGTGGGGCATCTCTCATCCCCTCCTTGTTAAGAAATGTTCCAAAGAACTGGCTTACTCACTACTTTTTTAGTCTTTGCCACAGTCTTTGGCTTCACTTTTGTGGATATGTCTTCAGTTGTCGTGCTTCCCCCAGAAGTTGCAATTTCAATTTCATTTTTTTGTGGTTTCTTTCCTTCCTTTTTGGAGGAGTGGGTTGCCTGCCGTGGCAACAAAGAAAGTTGATTGATGATGATGATGATGACTGATGATGATGATGACTCAAGTCTAATTACCAATTAGGGAAAAACTTTAACCTCTCCAAATTATTTTATTTGAAAGCTTTACGAAATATTGTATTTTATATGTGTCAGCTTTTAACACATATTTTGTGCTGTTGATACATGTTAAATGGTCCTTCATAAGTTCAGATCTTCCCATTCTGGTTCACCAGTATTGTTTACCATTCACTGATTCTCAAGGCCAGTATATTGTAATGTGGGTAATCCATTTTGTGCCTTTTCTGTTGGTTAAATGCTACTAGAAGTTATTTGTAATGTGTCCATGTTTCTGTCAAAGGGAAAGTTAGCTCTTCTATTCAATACAATTTTCTTGTTTTAATTCGTCTTTGCAAAACATTTTCTAATAATGGAGAAAGGTGTGGGAAGGGAAAAACACCACAATACTGTTATTAATTCGGAAGAGGGGAGATATACTGGTGAACTACTGTGAAGAACATTTTAATTCTCCTTCTCCAATTCTCTATGTGATTGCTTTTAATAATTCATTTAGAAATCTTTTACCACATTTCAATTGGCTCTCAATAGATTCTATTCCTGTTCCGTAGAGCATACAGTACTCACTAAAAATTAATAGATGCCCAACACCCTAAAATACTTTGATGTCTTTTTCATCCTTAGTAGATCATGCTCCCACTGTTTTATTGAAGTGTTTTCTTATCTATAAACTATGGTGTCTCTTGCTACATTCTATGTATGAATGAATCCCATTGATATTTTTTCCATTTCTTTCCTCTTCTTACATATTCCTGTTTTAAGGCCAACAAGAACATTTTAGCAATCAAATATTTTTCATTTTTATTTATTCATTGTTGATTTCCTCTCTACTCACAATATGAGTCAATTCCACTAAAATATTCAGGACACATGGAATTGCTTGGAAAAGTTGTGTTACATTGGCTATCTATGCAACTTTCTCTAGGATAAATCTTGGAGTAAAATATGTTTAATAGTAAAATATTTCATGAATACTAAAATATTTCTTCAGCATCCTATGCAAAAAAATATTTTATTTACAAAGATGTCTTTCCTGCCTTACATCTTAAGTGTTTTATGAAGCCTCCAATGGTAAATTTACAATTAAAATCATATTTCTAAATTGTAACATCATATGAAACACAAAAATAGAATCAAAAACCAGTATACAGGAATAAAAATATTCTAAATATATTAAAGAATGGAGACCAATTGAAAGAAAATAAAAATTATATTACAGAATGCTTTTAGAAAAAAAGTAAAGTATTAGCTTCTGGGAAGTCATTAATTGAATAAAAAAAAGGGCTTTCCTGGAAAAATATTCCAAAGCTTAACCATAATTGAGCAAAAGGTCTTCCTCCTAATGTCATCTTTCTAAAAAGACTGACATATAAGAAGGTGAGCCTTCAAATAATCTGATCCCAAGACTTGAATTAGGGGCAGGAACAGTTTATGGATTTTTAGAATCTTCTAGTTGGTCCCCAAACTGCTTAAAACTGGTGCTATTGTTTGCAAACCCTCTCCCAAATCAGCAACACTTTTGGAGTAGACCTTCAACATGCTCTACCAAGCTTGGTGTGGTTCTTAAGTTGACTCAATCATGGTTATGAGCCCATTGAGACATGGTATCTCTAGTTTCTCTGTCTAAAGTTATATATGGCAATAAATCTGATTTCTGTCCAGATTATTTATGCTTTCCTGTTTATAGCCAATTAGTTTTAAAAGGGATCTCAGGCAGATAATTTAGGAATGCAACATGAAGAACATTTAGGCCGAACAAAGAATTATGACATGTAAACGAGCTATTTCAGGAAATATACTTGTTACTAGATAGATAGATAGATAGATAGATAGATAGATAGATAGATAGATAGATAGATAGATAGATAGATAGATAGATAGATAGATAGATAGATAGATAGATATAGCAATATAGAAATATGCTATCTTATTCCCATGATACTACCATTTATGTCTCACAACTGCTTCCTTCCAAACTTCCAATACTATTGGCTATTATTTCTTGATTGATTGATGGAGAGGAAAAAAATGCTGTTCTGAACTTTCATGCCATCATTTCACATTGACTGGGAAATCTATGTGTCTCACTGCTTAATTGGAGAAAAATGAATGGCTCTGTAGAGGAAAACTGTTCCTCTCCCCGTCTCCCCCAAACTAAACAGACATTCCAGTTCCCCCAAAGACCTCATTGCCTTAACAAGCACATGTGAAAACCCCATACATGCTAAGACAATACAGAAATAGAATTCTGTGAAAAAGATGAATTGAGACAGATTCCTTCTTTGTATGGAGTTTTATGGGTCTTCACCATAGGAACACTGGGAGTTATTGGGTGAAATTCAAGGCTTTTAATACATGTCATTTATCTAGTTTTTTTCATTTTTTTAATCCTGAGTATGATAGAATTTTAAGCTGTTCAGAGCTGATCAGCAATGGGAGTGGTATGTTAGGCTTAAAATAAAACATTTTAAACATCAAAGGGGATGCCAGAGGACTTACCTCCAAGTGATCAAGGGAATGAGGGATTTTTCAAGAGGAGCACCTTCACTTTGGATTCTTCTGCCCCCATTCACACAAACCTTTTCTCTTTCTAAAAGGGACTGCCAACTATCTTTTTTTACGTAATTTTGATCCTTTTTCATAGGACCTTCGGAAAGGAGGGGCTTCAGAAATGGACAGCAGGGAATAGCTGTCATCTATCTTACTTTGACTTTATTAGATTATGATGATATATACTTTTTCTGTTATTATAAGCCACTAGAATCTAGTGAGTAGGAGACATATATATTTTGTAAACAAAATGATCTAATATGCAATATGTCAATATGAAAAAGTGTTCCCCAGTGACATCTCTATGACATAATGCCAAAGAAAAGATATTAGGAGAATGTATGCAATGTAGGTGAGAGCCAGCTGGGTGCAGTGGTTAAGGTATCAGACTAGAAACTGAGAGGCCATGAGTTCTAATCCTGCCTTAGGTACAAAGCGAGCTGAATGACCTGGGCCAGTCAGTCTCTCAGCCCTAGAAAGCAGGCAGTTGCAAACCACTTCTGAAAAAACTTTGGCAAGAAAACTGCAGGGATTTGTCCAGGCAGTCTCAGAGAATAGGACACAATATAGTGTGGGGGGGGGGAAATGCAACATGGGTACATTTGCCATTTCAGTTAAGCTTATGATACTGATATGTCTCATATTCAGCTGAAAATTATTATTTGTTTGATCCTCTTATTTGGAAGAATCGCTCTCAGGAAACTAAAGTTGAACCCTGAAACCATTATACGTCTTCGGTAGAATTCTTGCCCCATACAGTATAGAGTATGACAGCACTCATGTAGATTATAGTGACATGAATTGGTCTGTTCCCAACCCTTCTCTTTTATATCTCTTTACCTATATGTTCATTGCTTCCTCATTTACACATCGATCTATACTATAAAAAGTAATTTCCATGAAAATTCAGATTTAACCATTTGGTTTATTTATTAACTCATATGCCACACTAATCACAAAGTCACTCTTCATAGCTTATACAATAGGAAGTAATAAAAACTAGCCCCGTCCCCGCTCCACCCCCTGCCCCTCCCCCACCCTGCCTGCCTGCAGGGCCACTCACCGCCTCCAGGGCCCACTGCAGATCGCTCAGGCAGCCCAGCAGCGCCATGGTGGCCATGACCTCTGTCTGCACCCTGCAGCATCAACTGTGCGCAATGGGGCATGGAGGCAGAGTCTTGTCTATGCTGCCTGGCTGCCATGTCCTTGGCTGTGCTGCTCCGCGTGGGGGGCAGCTCTCCTCCAGGGGGGCTGCTGGTGAGGGGGTCGCAGGGGGAAGCAAGGCTGGGGCAACGGCACGTGTGCCCACAGAGAGGGCTCCGAGTGCTGCCTCTGGCACGCGTGCCATAGGTTCGCCACCTCTGTCCTAGAGTTTCACTTGGGATGTCTGCAGCATGCTGCTTATGGGTATGGGAAATGATGTGTTTTCCCCACCCAGTCTTACTTTCCTCAGATGAAGTGAGAGGAGGTAAAGGCAAAGAATCAAGACTGAGAACTATTCTCCGCTTCTCCTTCAGCTCCATTGGCAGCTGACTGCACCCAGTGATGAATGAGCTCATTGCTGGGTCCTACACTGGTTCATCCACTGAGGATTGAGAATCTCTAATAAAGCTACTTCCATTTCCTCCAGCATTCTTGCTTGGCTGTATATTTTATTAACTGCTCCACAGTAATATAGGACCATAGCTCTAGGATAGTGTGTTCATGAAAGAAAGTATTTTTTGGGAGGGGGGAGAAGAGAAATACAAAGATAATAAGAGAGCGGGGTAGGAGATAATGTCAGAAGCCTTATATGAAAAAAAAAATCTCCCAGATTGAGGGATTTGATGCTGTTGTTTCTGTGTAGAAATGCCACCATCAATCATGCAGGAGAAACATTTTGCAGGACTATAATACATTAGCAGTGGTCTGTTGAATAAGAAGCCCATTGTGGATTAAAAGGGTCTTGCAAAAGATCCCTCTAGTCTATAGTTACCCTAAACTTTTATTTAGCTTTAGGTTTCTAGTGCTTAAAAGAAATAAATTGGAAAGTTAACGCTAATTTGAGAATTCTGGGAATTAAAATCCACAACTTGTTAAAGTTGTCAAGGTTGAGAAATCCTGGTCTATTCAGTGAATGAAGTTGTCATAAGACCAATATTCAGACTTCTTTCAGATATAGGAAGTCCCTTGCCTTTTGTCTTCATGTGAGCAAACAAAGAGAAAATCTTGCATTATAATTCCCAGACCAAGAACTATGACTAAACATCTGAGAATGGTTTAAAATGGTAGAACACCACGGCTTGCTCAAAAGTTTTTAATCAGAGTTTCCCAGGTTGTAATCCAGAAGATTTCTTGGTAAGTTTGCTACTTGCACAGTTCAGAAGTTTATTTATATGGAAAGTATCTTTTTCTTTATCTGCTCTTATAAGTCTGTTCTATGTTGCTTTTATATGTTTGTGTGACATAGTAGTTCTTTTTTCACAGATTATAGCAGTGGTTCTCAACCTTTCTCAGGTTGAGACCCCACTTGCCCCGCCCATTCGCGTCGCGACCCTGACCCGGGTGCGCGCGCGCAAATTTTTTTTTTTAAAAAATAAAAAAATAAAAAACAAAATGGCGGCCGCGACAGGCGGATCTGTGCATGCGCGGATCAGCCCGTCGCACGTGCCACGCATGCGCGCATCTGCCGGTCGCGGGCCGCCATTTTTTTATTTTTTTAAAAAAAAAATTTTAAAAAATCCAAAAAAAAAAACCAAAATGGCGGCCGTGATGGGCGGATCTGCGCATGCGCGGATTGGCCTGTCGCACGGGCCACGCATGCACGCATCCGCCCATCGCGGGCCGCCATTTTGTTTTTTTAAATTTTTTTTAAATTTTTTTTTAAAAAAATAAAAAAAAAGGCGGCCGCGATGGGCAGATCTGTGCCTGCGTGGATTGGCCCATCGCACACGCCGCGCATGCGCGGATCCGCCCGTCGCAGTCCGCCATTTTGTTTTTTTTATGTTATTTATTTTAATTTTTTTTAATTTTTTTTAAAAAAAATTTGCTGGAACGATGGGCGGATCTGAGCATGCGCGGCGCGCGCGCGCCAAAAAAAATAAAAATAAAAATTAAAATTAAATTTTTTTTTAAAACATTAAAAAAAAAATAAAAATAAATAAAAACAAAAAACAAAATGGCGGCCGGAGGTGCCCGGCGACCCCTGCGAAATGGTCGCGTGACCCCAAATGGGGTCGCGACCCCAAGGTTGAGAACCACTGGATTATAGAAAGTAGGGATAAAAAGAAAAGATGTAGTTCACATCATATTTTTCATGGAACATTAGACCGATGTAAGGTTTTTTTTCTTTCACAATTTTTAATCATGTATTGATCCAGTCTGAATTAAGTTTCCCTGAAGACATGATAGGAGCAGACTGGTTGAGACAATCTAGGCAAGATGGACTTCTGAAAAACAAGCCTACTGCAATAATTGGGGTTAACAGCTTCCCACTTATATTACATTAGCTAACATTTTAATGAAATAGATGTGATTTAATGTGTTTTTAATTCTAATGGTGCTGTTGCTTTTTGCATCTGCATTTGTTTTCACATATGCATATATAATCATGTAAACTATGCAAGAAAGTTGTCAAACTATGGGAAAATGCTGTAAGGGTTGATCTTAAAACCTGATATCTAAAGGCCAGGTGGCCTCTATGGGTAAATGCCTAGATATAAATGAATTATATGATTCTATCATGCATGCAGTTCGCTTTTCTACAAGACCATGAAGTACAGTTTTACAAAATCAAACTTGGAGATTACAAGATTACTGAAAAGTAAAATGCAATTCTACAAGTCTTTTATTCTACACAAACAGAGCAAGCACAGAGGAATCATCAGTATTATCAAAGTCATTCCATATCTGCAAATTATGCTGTGGGAATTGAACTTCACACAGTTGAGTATATCAATATAAAGGAACAGTTGTCCTTACAGTTAGGACAGCTGTCTCCCAATCAGAAATGCTTGGTTCAATATTGTAAAATAGCCCTTCTTCTTTGATGCTGGAATTTACCTCGGTTTTATTATAAGAGCTTATGTTGTTTCCAGGAAATAGTAATTTGAGTGCTTACAAAAGTTTTTGCTTCTGAGTGTGTTTTGCTTGGTAGGAGATCAATAGAAAAGCTGAAGTCTAGGGTTGCCATGTGAATCCCCTTTGCATTAAAATGGACTCTAGCAAGATTCCAGAAGCATAATAATTCTTCCTTATTTGGTTTCAATCCCTGAGAAGCTTTTTTATCCTAAGTAACAGTCATGCAATCAAGGGAGACTTCCTTAAGCTCTGTTTAAAAGAGCAGAAGCAAGTAAAGAGAAAAACAAGAGTACAACCTGCTTGAAGATGCACGAAGAAAAACATAGTCACTCAAGGAGCTTGGAGTTTGATCATCTTGAGAAATAACACCATCTGTAAATTACACAGCTGAATTGCAAACTAGAATTGATATAAAAGGTTAGCATTACTTGTGCAGCTTTTAAGTATTAATGCAGAGTGGGCTAAGGATTGTAGAATAAGACTGTTGCACAGAAGCAAGAGAGCACTGATCTTTCACTTCATATATGCAAACTACTACTTCAGTTAAGATCATGCAGTTCCAAATTGCTTATTAAACTACAGGAAATGTGTACAGATTATTTATTTATTTATTTATTTATTTGACTTCTATGCCGCCCTATTCTGGAGAACTCAGGGCGGCTCACAACATAATAGAAATCAACAGTTAAAAATACATATATATAAAAAACCCTAATTTAAAAGAAAAACCAATCATTCAACATACACACAGACATACACTGGCTAGGGGCAAGATGTTAACTGCCCCAAGCCTGCCGGCAGAGGTGTGTTTTAAGTAATTTACGAAAGGCGGAGAAGGTGGGGGCGACACGGATCTCCGGGGGAAGTTGGTTCCAGAGGGCCGGGGCCGCAACAGAGAAGGCTCTTCCCCTAGGCCCCGCCAGGCGACACTGTCTGGCTGACAGGACCTGGAGAAGGCTGACTCTGTGGGCCCTAACCGGCCGCTGGGATTCATGGGGCAGCAGACGGTCCCGTATTTGGGGATGGTACAATGTTTATCAGAGACACAGGATGAGTGAAAAAAGCCTTGTGTTTCTCTTACCTCTTTATATCCAGTCCAAGTCAGAAACCTCTTAATTTCTATTAAAAACTTAAATGAACATACAAAATGTATATGCATAAGATCCTATATCGCAGGGGTCCCCAACCCTCAGTCCATGGACCAGTACCAGTCTGTGGCCAGTTAAGAACTGGTCTGCACAGCTGGAGGCCTGTGGCAAGTCTGCAGGGGTTTGGGTAGGGGTGGGAGAATGGCAGGGCATAATTCAGCTTGCTCAGTGCAAAGGTTCTCCAGCACTGCGCTTGCAACTGGCTTGCAACATCTGAGCTCAGCATCCTTCCTCCTGCTGCTTCTTGTGCTCTCTCTTCTTCTACCTCCTCCTCCTCTTCTTCCTGCTTCCTCTTCCTTCTGCTATTTTTTCTTTCTCCTACTCCTCTTCCTCACTTTCCTCCTCTCCCACTCCTGGCACCCCAGCTAGGCTCGTGCTCACTTCACGCAAGTCTCCAAGTTTCCAAGGCAAGTGCGCACCAGCCTAGCTTGCAACCGGAGGGCCCCAAAACCTCATTGAAGAGGGATCCCCCCCAAGATATGTTTTTGTGAGGGTGCTTTCTCAGGGTGCAAATAGGGGCAAGGAGAAGCTACCTTTCACTTTAAGCACTGTGTCTTCAAGGGAATTGCTCTCTCTTTGTATCTTTTCTAAGACCACTGAGTTTTTTGCTTTTGTTTTGATGGTGTTCCAGGTGCCTCATGTTTCGGTAATTTCCTGCCTGTTTTTCGTGGTTTAATTTGGTGTATGTGTGTGTGTGTATGTGTGTTCATGCTCCTTTCTTCGTGCAGCTCTCAAGTTTGCAAACCAATCATGCTCCTACCCAGCGTGCAATGGGGGAGGGGGGAGGGGAGAAACTACATGTCCCTTTAGGCCCCGTGTCTCCAAGGGAATCCCTCTCTCATCTGCACCTTTTCTAAGGCTGCTGGGCTTGCACAGTGCCCCCCCCCTCTCTCTTTCAATGGTTTTCTCAGCACTTCCTCAATGTGCTGGGTCTTTGGTTTGTTTTGCTGGAAGGCTGAGTTTAGGATTGCCTCTTTTCCTTCCCACTTTCTTAGAGGCAGAAATCACTACAGTGTAATAATAATAGAAATAAAGTGCATTATTTGTTTATTTTAAAAAAAATTAGAATAAATATAATGAATCATCCTGAAATCTCCCCCCTCCCGGTCCATGGAAAAATTGTCTTCCATGAAACCGGTCCCTGGTGCCAAAAAGGTTGGGGACCTCTGCTATATTGGAAGGATCTTGGCCATGTGGTGTCTAAAAGTGGCCATTTGAAACAACTATAATATGTAGAGGTAGCTATGTTCATCTTTTGTAGCCCCCCCCCAAAATTTAAACACCACAGTGTACATCTGAATCTCTGAATTAGTGGATATTAATTTAATTTATTTTTAAATATTTATTGTTATTATATGTTTTTATTGGGTTGTAAACCGCCCCGAGTCCTACGGGAGAGGGGCGGTATAGAAGTTTAATAAAAGTAAAAAGTAAAAAAGTAAAGTGGACAACAATAAGTTGACCTGCAAGGCAGTCTCTAGCTTAAAGACCCTAGACTGAGTAGACCAGTTTAAGCATGCCTGTAATATAATTAGGAAAGGGATTGCTGCTTTGACTCATCAAAGCATTGATAGCCATATACAAGTTAATATCTAAATGCTAAATGCTGATCAGATTTTGGCTTTTCAGCAAGTCACTAAAAAAATCTATGAATACGAGGAAAATTATTGCCTATTTGTTGATATAGAGAAAACATGGGCTAACATGAATAGGCCTGAATTAGGACATGTTTTGCATAATTCTAGAGAGATAATTGCTAAATAATATAAATCATGAATGTTTAGTGAATGATTCAAGACTGGGAGGGAAATAACACAAGGGTGTTTCATATCCCTTTGGTTGTTTAATATATTTATGAATAAATATTGTGATTGTGGTCTTGATTAGGAGTGTAAGTGCATTATATACAGGCAATGACATGTTGCTGGATACAATCTGAATGTTTTGCTGTGAATATTAGAAATACTGCTTGATGAATTTAGAAGTATGAATCTGAAACTTAATATATCAAAGAGCAGGATGATTGTTTGACAATGAAAATGAAATAGAATAATGGGTGGATAGATTGGTACCAGAGGACAATTTGTTTTAAGATTGGTCAAATAGTGCCTCAACTTCATTTTATTTTCAGCAAAGATGGAGAGCCAAGAAGAGACATCTGGACTAGGCAGGAAATGGCTCGCCTTATTAGTCAGGCAGATATAAGGACAGATATACATGCATTTAGGAGCAAGAGTAAAGGGAACTCTTACTCGCCATTGTGTGGTTTTGATTTTTTCTTATCCACAGTTTAATAAATAAAAATGGATAAATGGAAGCATGCCCATTTACTATCTTCCTAAATATTGAGGACAGAAACTTGATTGGCAAGCTGTGCTAAGACTTCATGTGATTTTAGAATTGAATGGGCAAATTCAGCCATTGTATTTGTAAATCCTAGCTTAGCACCATGTCAGGGCACCATGGGTTCTAGAACAAAACACAACTAAAAGAAAGCATGGTGTAGAGTTGTAGGTGAACCAAACCAGTGTGGCAACTTCAGTTCAATCCAAATATCTCAAGAGAAATTCAATTAAAATGGGGAGAGAATTGACGGAAGAAAGAATGAGATCACAGACTTTTGTCCCAAAGCTGATGAGTCCTTATAAATATACATTTACATACAGAAGAAAAGCTGGGATTGTCCATGTTGTCTTAATATGAGGAACTCTGGTGGCACAGTGGTTAGAATGCAGTATTGCAAGCTAACTCTGCTCAGAGCCACAGGTTCAATCCTGACTGGCTCAAAGTTGACTCAGCCTTCCATCCTTCCGAGAGTGACAAAAGGAGGACCCAGATTATTGGGGGCAATATGTTGACATTATAAACCACCCATAAAGCATTATGTGGCATTAAATAAGTCTAAATGCTATTGCTATTGCTATTAATATGGACTTTCTTAAAACACTACAATTTTGAGAAATGTATATTTATAAATGCAAAGTGTCCTTGTGACAAAAAGCATTAATATTATGCAAACCACGATTGAGTCCAGCTTTTTGTTTGCATGTAACACAGTGGGAAATAGAACATCTGCTCCATAATTTTATGAAAGTACCTACTATACTAGTTACAAACTTCTCATAATCTATTCAATAGAAACTAAAGCCCAAATCCATTAGTAGGTTGAGTTTTTATTATTATTACAAAAGTTAAAACAATTGCTACTTTTTAAATTTATGAACTTCTGAGATTCTGAGGACTCAAGATCCTTTTCCATATTTTAGAATTTAGCACTAAGTCAAGCATATGCAGGAATGTGCCAAATGCCAACAGCTTTTACTCTGAATAACAACTAATAATTGACAAAGAGAAGAGAAGAAATACTTGGAAAACAAAGCTCATAAAATTCCTTCAATGTTCAATTTCCATAACTATCTACTCTTATCTAATTCAATCCCGCCTTATATCTCTGAATCACAGCTGAATCACAGGGACTTGCCCCCTAAACCGATTTCTGTGAGGAAGATGGAAAAGGGCATGTTACAGGAATACCTCCTGACTGACTTGAAGGTGCCTCAAAGCTATGAACTTCATTTGACACCCATAACCCGGTTTGGGATGGGGGACATGGCTACCCGTATCATCCACTATATAGAACGTGAGTGTCTCTTTCTCTCCATTATCTGACCATTTTTGAACCCTCAAAGGCAGGTATTAACTGAAGGAAGTGTATTTCTTTTGACAAAGTCTTAATAGACCTGCATTATTCAGAGAAATCTTTTCCCACTGATCTTTCCCATATATATTGAACAACCAATCTCAAAATTTCTTGGTGGGGAATTGTAAAAGTTATATCTCACACCTACATACAAACACCTGCGAAAAACCTCAGAATATATATATATATATAGGGACATCAAATTCTTTAGATATGGAGCTTTCTCCTACAGGATTTAATCCTCTCCCAAACTTCTTTTCATATGAAATTTAGTCTAATGACATGATACAAGGTACATCCTTTCCCAAATATTGGCATTCATTATTTCAAGTTATCTTAATTTCCACCAAGTTCCATGAAAGAATGGGATTCTTGATGTTTTCAATCCTGTGTAAACCACCCAGAGCTGCTTGATGAGTGGATAGATGGATGAAAAATAAATAAATATAATACATTTCTTATTTCTCAAAAAGAACACAATTTCTTGTGGCCAGTCTCTGTTGGGGCAATTTTCAAGATTTAAATTATAAATTATCTGCATTCAATCTCAACTTTGAATCTGCCCCGGAACAAAAGGATAAAGATATTTAATCAGATCAAATCCAGGTACTTGTTTTTTTCTCTTGCATCTTTAACTGTGTTAATATAAAAGTATTTTTATAAATCTATTTCTGTTTCCTTTCTCAGCAATCAGCTACCCTAACCCAGTAGGTAAGTGATTATTCCCCCGTGCTTTCTTTATCTTTTTATGTATCCTGCTTCTTAGAATTGAAGTGAAATCTTGATAGTGAAAAACATTCTTTGAAACTAAAATTTATTGAAAATCCTTGCTTACCACATGTAGTAAAATTAATTTAAAACACCTAGAATAATTTTTTCACATACCCAGCCACTATTTGTTTTCTGGATCAATGCCACTTTTATATGCTTTACATTTCCAAGGAATTTTATTCAAGTAGGAATTCTTTTAAATGTATCTAATAAATGAAGTGTTTACCAGCAAAGAATCAGCTGAGCCAAAGAATACAGCCAGACATAAAGCAAGATACTGTATACATACATCATAATGTATGATGTATGCAGTGCCTAAGCTTAGAGGTAGGATTAGTATTTTTAAATAAAAAGTAACAGAAAAGTATGGAAGACTCAGAAAAGACAATTTGATCTATTTGTGTCAGGTGCAAATAACTAGATTCACACATGTAGGGTATAAAATAGCTACTTTATTGCTCAAGCATATTTTACAACAATCTTCACAGACTGGCAGTTTGCCACCAGAAAAACTAAGGAAGGTCCAACAGTATTCAAGGAGAGTCGGACCTTGCCTTTTTGTGTCTACATAATGATTCCAGACTGATCCTTCCTCCTGAATGTGACAGTCTCTCTCCGTCAATTTGATCATAAGAAACTGGCAGATGACCATTAGATGGCAGTAAAGAGTCGGTTTTCTTACTGCCATCTAATGGTTGTTGAGACTGTTACAGGCCAGATTATGGCAGCTTTAATTTTTCTCAGGTTACACTCTTCATCCATCAAGTAACACATCTCTAGAATTCCATCACCTGCTACTGAATCCTTTTAACTAGAGATCTAAAACAAATCATTTATTTGTACCAACTCTGTTTGTTGTGCCAGTGAATATGAATGTAGTTAATCTAAGAGGAAGATGGCATGCAGAATTATCTGAACTTAATCCAGGGCTCTGACCCACACAGACCATACCTATGAGGGCTTCAGCCTTTAGCATATTTATCTGGATAAATGTACAGCTACTTAAAGACCAATAGGAACAGAAGAGTCACGATATTCTAGTTAGGCTTAGCTTCTTCCATGAGTCAGGTTCTTGTTTCAGTTGTATGGTTCACTTGCAAAAATAAAATAAAATAAAATAAAATCCAAAATTGAATCACAGGAATAAAAGAAAGTTGATGTTGATGGTATTGTTGTTATTGTTGTATATGTGTAGTTATTTATAGATGTACTTATCATTCAGGAAAGGCTACATTTGCTCTGGTACTTAATGCTAGAATCTCACTCTATTCATAATGTATGTATTGATTTGCCTTGAACTATAAGCTCTCATTATCTTCAACATGCCATGTCCCCAGAGTTTTGAATGGACAGGGTGATTCTAAAGGAAAATGATTATTTAGAAGAGTTCAGGAAACTCTGTAGAAATGTGCTTTCCAAATAAAGTTAACTCTTTATTATTTAGACAAGTAGAAACTAGACTAGAAAAATAATGGGGAATATGGACTAGAACAGGGGTGTCAAACTCGCAACATCACGTGATGTGTCACGACGTATCACGACTTTTTTGCCATTGCCAGCAACGAGGTGGGTGCGGTTTCGCTATGATGCATCCGGTCTGCAGGCCGGCAGTTTGACACCCCTGGAATAGAACGTTGACTTTGGATAATATTTTACATATAAAAATTATTTTTGTATGAATAATTTTAAAAAGTACATACTTCTGTTTTGCTGAGGATTCCTTAATCCTTTAAAAGTTATAAAATACTTAAAATACAACAGACATAGAGTTGAGGCTGGAAGTGAGGAGTAAAGAATATGTACCAAACCAAACATGATGAACATTTTAACATTGAAAAAGCAGACTGAATTTCTACCTCAGGTTGTTGAATTACTACCTCAGGACCTACTGTTAGGGACCATACAGGTTAAAAAATGTAACAGGTGTATAGTGGAGGCTTGGGGTGAAGAGTGAAGAATGTCTACCTATTGTTGTATGTTATGTTCTACGATGATCGCTTCTTAATATGATTGCTTCTTAATATGATCTTATGCTTGATGTTGATTACTTTAATAATGAAAAAGCAGACTGAATTTTTACCCCAGGTTATTGAATCTCTACCTCAGGATCTTTTGCTAGGGATCATAAAAGATAAAATACAACAGACATATAGTTGAGGCTGGAAATGAGGAGTAAAGAATATGTACCAAACCAAACGTTTACAAAGATTAATACCTAGTGCTATATGCTGTGTTCTATGATGATTGATTATTAACATGATCTTATATTTAATGTTTAACTACTACCTCAGGACCTATGGTTAGGGATCATAGAGAATAAAAAATGTAACAGGTGTATAATAGAGGATTGAAGTGAGGAGTGAAAAATGTTTACCAAACCAGACGTTTCCAAAGAATAATATGTAGTGTTGTATACCAGATGCTATGATTTTTGATGCATACAAAGATTTTATGTACAATGCTGAATGTTTTAATAAAGGAATTTTTATATTTAAAAAAAAGGAAAAAAGTTATAAAATACTTTTAATATCAAAATTGATATCTATCTATCTATCTATCTATCTATCTATCTATCTATCTATCTATCTATCTATCTATCCATCTATCATCTTTATCCACATGCCCAACTAAACCAATTACATTCTTGGCCATCCAAAAATCTTTAGTAGCATCTAAAAGATCCTCCTTAAATAAGCCTCTTAAATAAGCAAAAGAGGGTAATTCATTTCAAGATAGTTTAGCTCCATTGCTGGAGATTTTTAAAAAGTGATTAGACAACTGTTTATCTGAAATTTTACAGGGTTCCTTGCTTGAGCAGGGGGTTAGACTAGAAACCTCCAAGGTCCCTTCCAGCTGTTATTCTGTTAAGATTTGAATTCAGGGTCTTGGATTCTGCTACTATAGAGTGGCCTGCATCAAACTGAAAAACTTTTTCTTTTCAATGTGTATCAAACTGAAAAACTTTTTCCTTTCAGTGTGCTTCAGTTTCTCAGATCCCACAATGTAAATGCTGCTGCATTTTTCATTAATATGGTTGACCATTCCATTAAATCCTTTGTGGGAAATAATAAAAAAAAAGTTAACATACTGTGTCCCTGGATTCTGTAAGACATAATACAGAGAGATGATTCCATCTTGGAAGATTCTTTCCATCTGTTCATTTCCATCATATCTTTGTAAAAACCACCTTCATTAAAAACATATATCAAATCCATTTTGGCAACCATTTTCTCAGCATGTGCCTTTATCTTGTTCTTTTAAACCTTTTTTTCCCCTTAATTTATTTGGCAAAGCCCATCCATTCACACTTTTCAATCTCTCTAAGCTTATAAAGCTGTCAGGGTTTTTTGTTTGTTTGGTTGGTTCTTGTTCCCACCCCCGAAGTGAAGTACTATTCCTCCTAAAGGACCATTTGTTACATTTGTATTCTGAGGTGATCCTGATGGATACTAAAGATTTTTGAAGGACTTGCTAGTACTGATTATAAAGCTATTCCTTCTGCATCATAGTTTAATACACGGCAACAAAATGACGAAATATTAGATGATCTCATCAAGCAAATACTGTAATCAGAGATCAGGATCCAAATACATTATGTTCTCACTGTGAGTGTGTTGTTATTTTGGCATCATCATAGTTTGCTAGAGACACTGCTGTTCTTAAGGGCCCCCAAGATATATTTGCCCATTAAATGGAGGGCTAATAATAATACTATTAAGAGATTATAACAGCGATAAAGATGCAAATAAGCAGTATTCAAAATTTGGTGACTTTTGGTTCATTTTCATTTCCGGTTGTTGACAGTGCTTAAAATAACTTCTTACCAAAGCACACATCTCAAGAAGAAGGCAGATTTTCAGCCTCTAGCCCATCCCAAGGTACAATAAACATGTAAACATAATTCCAGCTCTCCAGCAATTTATACCCTGCAGTCAAACAACATAACTCTTCTTATCATTCTGATTTGTCAGAAAGCAGCTTCATATCTATCACCCCAAACTGCTACCACAGATTTGAAGACCAGCCTCAAGAGATTGCAGATCTGAAGGAATAAACAGGAGGGGGAGGGGTGGATAAGAGATAGGAATCCCTTTGATCATTCCTTAGCTCAAGAATTCCCCACATGGACCTATAGCTGCTTCTCTTTTCAGTGCATGGGGATTGCTTCTACAGACATTAGGACCTAGAGAAAGTAAAGAAGCTGGTTTTGACAAAGATAGGCAATATACATTACCAGAACAACGAGAGGAAAAATATGTCTTACGTTAAGAACAAGCAGAAGGAATGTGAAAATGACAGGTATCTCCCTAGTGAATATGAATATAAGAGGGTAAGAAGTAAAGTACAGTCAGAGTTGCAAGATTATGTTACTATAGCTAATCTTAATACAAGTAGTTTTGCCGTTCCTCTGGAGTTGATTCTTGGTCAGGTCTACATAATGGGAATCCAGTCCTGTCCCCTTTGGAGATATAGTATCTGAGAAATATCCATTGACAATTGCTTGAAAGAAGAAAGTATTTATGTTAAAGGAACCATCTTTTCATTTATTACTAGTCTCCCTGGTATTGTGAAGAGATCTGTTCCTACTATGTTTGTTTGAGGTGTCCTAGAGGTGTTAGACTAGCACTGATGATGTTACCTAGTTTGGGTAATAAAACATCTGCAAGAAAACAACCAAGCTCAGAGAGCACAAAGGACCCCTCATTTCAACCCTGAGCTGCAAATATTCTCCTTTATTGGTACCCCATTTGTTTAAAACAGTATATATAAGATCCACGATGAATAGAAAGTAATTTTGCAATCAAGCCAAAATGTTTGGTCTAAATCCAATTCTTGATGCTCTCAACTGGAGAGAAATTTTTTTTGCAAATTTTCTCAATTTACTCCTGTACTAAATTATCCAACTGATATTTGTAAGAAGTTGTAGGAAAGACACTGAGTAGTTGGTTTATAAGGATGGAAGGACCGTCACACATGGCTCTCCAATAAACCTCCAATGGAATTTTCCATGGATCAGAGTGAAAGGCAAAGATTAATTTGCCTATGGTAAGATTAATTCCTATAGTAGCCTGATGTTAGGGACACATAATGCTGATTAATCTATAGATTAGGTCCACAGGGGTGTCAAACGTGCAACATCACGTGACCTGTCGTGACGTATCGTGACTTTTTTCCATTGTCGGCAATGGGATGGGCGTGGTTTCGGCCTGACGTATCCAGCCCACTGGCCAGCAGTTTGACATCCCTGGATTAGGAAATAATATAATTATTTCATCATCTGCTTTCTCTTTAGTTAGTAAGATTTCTCTGCATTATTAAGGCTTACATGTCATACAGTGCTAGACATAGAATTTTATATCATCTGACCACCTAAGTTATGGAAGCTAGTTAATGGAGTGTTATTTTCCAGACATTTGTGTTGTTACAGGAATTATATCAGAACTAAATTTAATTTTGAATGTTTGCTTTCATTCTTTATTTGACTGGCTCCTTACTAGTTTTTGATCATAAAAGTTCTGAGAATCTTTCCTTCCTGCCCTCTTTTTTTTTTAAAAAAAAGAGAATCCCAGAATTAATATTTATTATACCCTTTTTCTATTGCCCCCTTAAATTTTTAATTAGCTCTACTTGTGAGTTTTTAAATAGATATTGTGTAGTAGCCTAGAAGTCCTAAGAAAATGGTGAAAGGAATACTTTGACTGAGCTGGCTGCATTATGGTCTTAAATATAAATAATTGTAAAAAATGACAAAAAAAATGCTGTTGCATATCTGGTGGACCCACATAGGAAAAAAAAATCAGATTGTAGATAGATTTGTGGTTTGAACCTTTTACGTTCTTTTATGTGCTATGTTTTTTAATCTTCTCCATTGATGAGCTTGCAGATGAACTAATTCCAGACCACTTGCTATAAAGCACAGATTCCACAAAAGCTGCCTTAAGGACTCCAGCCTTAAGATGAAAACCAGCTTGAAGTAAAGGGAAAGTGTACAAATAATCAGTTAAAAGACACAGGTATATTGAAAAGTGTCTGTGCTTACCTAAATAGCCAACAGACAATAGAAGTTGTCAGCTTTGGCACTGATAAATAAATTATTTAGCAAATCTGTTGTGGGTATGAATGGGAGCTTCCATGTCTTCTCCTCCCTTACAATAAAAAAGCAAAAATTAAATCGCAGAAATTGTTGGGTTTCAAAAAAGATAGAAAGGGCCCCCAGTGGGGTGTCCTCTATTTCTGGCCTCACAGAGAGGACTATTTGTTCTGTTCATGGCAACCTAATGCTTGCATGGCCGGATGCTGATTAGGAAGAATCTAAGACTTTCTGTTGATAACACAGTTTATTACTTAACAAGTATGCCCAAATTTGGTTCCATTTCACTGCAGAGTCTTTACCTTTCCTTCTGTGCAAAGTCAAATTTTTATATAAGTTTTGTTTAGCATTGGCAATAAATTGAGTTTAGAATTGAAATCAGTGAAATTAAAGTGGAAGATGCAAATTAAAGTCTTCTAGTTGAACAAAGCTTCTGGTGAGATTTTTCTTGAGAGAAGTAGCGAAGCCATTTGCCTACAGCAGAGGTTCTCAACCTTGGCAACTTTAAGACTTGTGGACTTCAACTCCCAGAATTCCTCAGCCAGCTTTGCTGGCTGAGGAATTCTGGGAATTGAAGTCCACAAGTCTTAAAGTTGCCAAGGTTGAGAACCCCTGGCCTACAGTCTAGCCTACAACCCTGTGGAAACCTTATGGAAATATTAACTAGACTTTACCCTACTTAGCTTCTCCAAGAAGTTTTCTAGTGCCACGCATGAACACAAAAGAAGTAGTGACAAATTCTGCTTTGCTGAAGGCAGTGGGAATGAGGAAGAGTGCTTTTATCTGACAATGCTCACAAAAATCAACCTATAATGGCAGGGTTACTATAGGAACTGGGATTATAGTTTATCCTCTTAGAAATTCAAAATTAATGCAATCATCTATAGCTGAGGTTATGTGGTGGGATTGGGTGAAATGACCAAGCCTTCCTCACAACCTTTAAAGCCATTCTGTCCTTAATCCATATAGCTGCAATTGGGATTCAATCATTTTCATGCCAATAATGCATTGGAAGATCTGTTTAAAAGCTCACTTCTGTCCCAGCCTCTCAGGACCTTAAACAGATTGTTTTTGTGATTTCCTAGCCTCACATCTCCTGTGTGCATGTTCTGCTTCTTCTTCAGTTACAGAAGCTGGGTAGTCCCCAGCACTCAGCATTAAAAACTGTGGCTAATTTGGATTAGCATGCTAATTAGAACTGAATGGACCGCATAGAGAGCACTTAGTCAGGGTTAATTAGTGGTTAAGTGGCCAGCCAAGCTCCCTTTGGCTGCTGTGTTTACTTCACTGGCAGGAGTTTCACCAGCCAGCTGAGTTTTCATGAGGTCTTCCAGGACAAGTGCTCAGCAGACTTTCACCAGTGGTTGCCCTTCAGTTCTAACCAATAAATTACTTTAAGCTGATCCTTCAGATCCAGCCCAGAGCAGAGCTGAATGAGCATGCACTGCATGCCCATTTTATTGAGTTTAAAACTAAGCCCTGTTCTATCTTGAGAGAAATGGAAGTGGAACAAAATGAAGGAGGCCAAAAGCAGGCCAAAGAAAGAGGAAAGGTGTACACATCTGCTCAACAGCCCAAAAAGATATTGACACTCATAGACTCACAATCTAATGCAAGAAAATGTGATATGCATAGAAGCTTGAGACCAGGGGAAAAAAAATACTAACCTCACTTTCAGTCTTGACACCAGTTTTTTAACACTTCACATTTGTTTGTTTTGCTTTGTACATTTCTTTTTTAAAGTTCTGATCCTTTTATTCAGGGCTGTTCTGTTATTGGGTTATCTTTCTTTATGTGTTCCATATAAGATCAATTTCCATCTCTTTCCAGTGCCTTATTTTTGAGTATCAAGTTAGATTTTTCATCCAGTCCTGGACTGATGGGATATAGCGAATGTAAAGACATTTGCCAGCCATTATTTCCCCTTTCAGATTATGACACCTTAGGCCATTGGGTTTATTTCTTCAAGTATTTTTGTGCCAACTTCCTGACAATTATGGAGGTATTATCTGAGAATTCAGAAAAAATAATATCTATATTAAAGCTTTTTTTAAGGAAAATGCTGAAACAATACTTTTAAAAGACATACTTTCTGGAGTCAGTGGAACCAATCACAGCTTCAAAAGTGCATTTTTGTGGTTACCAGAGAAAGCTATTTCTGGTTTAGTAGAAAAGTAAGTCTGTAAAAAGGTATTCCCTTTCTCCTGCAGATTTTAATAATGTGGCAAGTTCAGAACAGAACAGAATGATAGGTTCATACAAAATAGGAAGCCCTTTAGACAGATAAAATCTTGAATACCAATTGGCTAGCAACATAGGGTTTTAAAATTAGATTGGCATTATTACATTTGTAACATTTGTAACATTTAAAATTCTGGATTGCCTTCAAGAATAACAGTCCATAAAATATGTTGCAATAGCATAGATGTGATATATAAAAGGAGCATGGATAATCATTGCGAAATTATATTGACTGTAGCTAGTAGACCACAACCTACTCCTTGGTAAGCTAGAAAAAGGTGGAATAGACAACATCATCACCAGATGGATCGATAGCTGGTTGTCAAACTGAACTCAACAAGTAGTCTTCAATGGTACTACATCCACATGGAGAGAAGTTAGCAATGGGGTACCACAAGGTTCCGTCCTAGGCCCAGTACTCTTCAATATCTTCATCAATGACTTAGATGAGGGAATTGAAGGGGAACTCATCAAATTTGCAGATGACACTGGCAGGAGTAGCCAACACCCCAGAAGACCAACTAAGGATCCAAAAAGATCTTGACAAACTTGAACAATGGTCCGTATCCAACAAAATTGAGTTTCAATGTGGAGAAAAGCAAAGTTTTACACTTAGGCAGGAAAAATCAAAGGTACAAGTACAGACTGGGCAAGACCTGGCTTAAAAACAGTAACTGTGAGAGGTACCTTGTAGTCTTAGTGGACTATCACTTAACCGTGAGCCAGCAGTGTGTAGCAGCAGCCAAAAAAGCTAATACAATCCTGGGTTGTATAAACAGAGGCATAGAATCAAGATCACACGAGGTATTAGAATCACTTTATAAAACCCTAGGAAGACCACACCTGGAATACTGCAGCCAATTTTGGTCACCATATCACAAAAAAGACGTTGAGAGTTTGGAAAAAATTCAGAGAAGAGCAACTAAGATGATCCAAGGCCTGGAGACATATGAAAAACAGCTGCAGGACTTGGGTTTGGCTAGTCTAAAGAAAAGAAGAAATAGGGGGGACATGATAGCAGTATTCCAGTATTTGAGGGGCTGCCATAAAGAAGAGGGTCACGTTATTCACCAAAGCAGGGGTCCCCAATCCCTGGTCCATGGACTGGTACCAGGCCACAGCATGCAAGCAACCAGTCTGCACAAACAAGCAAAGCCCCATCCGTGGGATACAGGCAGCACATAAGCCCACACACTCTCTGGTCCATGGAAAATCTTTTCTCCATGAAACCGGTCCTGGTGCCCAAAAGGCTGGACTAGAAGACTGCCACTTCTATTCTATTCTATTCTATTCTATTCTATTCTATTCTATTCTATTCTATTCTATTCTATTCTATTCTATTCTACTCTACTCTACTCTACTCTACTCTACTCTACTCTACTCTACTCTACTCTACTCTACTCTACTCTACTCTACTCTACTCTTCTATTCTATTCTATTCTATTATGCTAAGTGTGGTTATGCAAATATCTGTAAATCATCATCCCAACCAAGTTCAGAAATTGTCAGTAAAATAATATGATTAGTTCACAAATTAATAGTCTATAAAATAGCTAAACAAGGAACTTAAAATAGTAGCTTGGGACTACAGCAAAAGATATAAAGACCAACTTCATTTGCTCCTTCCAGCTATACTTCATATCCTGACTTTCTCCTTCATATCAGTGGAGTTCAACATTATCCCAAAGCTGATCACAGTTTCATCAGATTTTTTTCCTTTTGATTTTGCTCAGCATGTCGATTTTCCCCGGTTTTGTGTAAGGTTGATCCAGCCCTTTTGAGTCCCTTCTATGATCATAATTCATAAACAGTGAGTGGTCAATGAATATTCAAAATTGGATTAGATAACACCAAACATTGAGGAGCTGGACTCCAACATAGGTATGCGTGCTTTCCTATAATCTGAGCTGTTAAAAAGCTGGAGTGTGTGTAATATTCTTGGCTTTAGGAAGCCAAAGCTATTGAAAACAAGTTAATGAATAAACATGCCTATGTGATCATCCTTACATCTGTAATTAGTTTGCTAAGTTCATTTATAGATTCACTATGGAAGATTTACAGAGGAGCCAAACGTGAGAATGCTGGCAACAAGGCGTGTATGCTGATCCTTGCTTTTTTATTCGTTGCGGGTGAAGATTGAATAGAATATTTTTGTGCATGGGCAGCAGCAGCATTTTAAACTACTTGGAAAGTCATTGGGGAAATGTTAAAAAATATCATAACAACTCCACATGTTGTCTAGATCCATCCATCACAAAAATATGATCACAGTGTGCTTTGTTAACTCATCTATAAACAGGCAGGACATTTTTCAGTGTATAGATTTTTACGCTCTCCCATATTTATTTAAAAGCTGAAGAAAAAGGCAGGGCTGTTAATTAGTTTTTGCAACTTCTTGCTAGCTTCAGTTAGTGGATGGGAGATGCAACTTGTTCCATGAATTAGTGTTATTCTCTCAGTGTAGAAGTATCATTATTACAAGGAAGTTATTTTTTTGTCTCCTGTATACTCCACCAGACAAGATCATGTTGGAATGATCTACTTATTAGGCACCTTACCTGCCTACAGGTAACACCTGCCACTTTGAAGATGAGAAGATCTGTGGTTATATTCAGGACACAACAGACAACTTTGATTGGATTCGTCAAAGCAGTCTAACCCATGATCCAAAGCGCACTGCCAACACAGGCCCCACCATGGATTTCAGTGGGACCCCCGAAGGTGAGCAAGCCACCAGTTTCCTGATTCAAAGTTACGCCCCTTGCTTTCTCCTATTCCTGCCTTCTCTCCAATAACACTTCTAACAAAGGAAAGAGGAAGTTCCCACTTCTTAAGTACTTAAAAAATGGTATTTGTCATTAGTTTTATTCAAATGTCCATCTGCTATCTTTCTACTTATTTTGAATGTACACCCCAAAATGTCTGTCTAGCACACAACAAACTTCTGTCTCTTGTATTCTTGCTGAAAGCTGGAATACGTTTAGCAATTTTTGTTGGGAATGAAACTTTTCAGTTCAGTTCTTAGTTTTTCCCATCACCCACCAGTTTGCCCCTTCCTTCTTCCTATCTGAAAGCTTCAATATTTAATTTGCATAGTTTGCAATATTGAGAATTTGCAGAAGATAGACAGAACTTTTGCCCCTAGATTTTTCCAGATCTTTCTAAGAACAAATTGTTTACTATATTATGTTATATTATTTACTACATTATGCTTCATCTTAAGATATATAACAAAATGTATAAATATAATAAAATATATAAAACATAGCTTCATGTACACACTCAGGTGCATGCACATGCACACAGACTCTCTTGATCTGTATTGGGCATGAGGAAAAGGCAGCTAATTTGCATGTTCTTATTCACATAAATAACCAATTAAAACTCCCACAGCTTTGTTTAGAGGAATCAGGAGAACATTAGTCCTTGTTACTGGCTAATTACTGCTGCCAAATGTCCTTGTTCCACTGATGCATGCACAGAGGAAAGAAGCAAGTCGCGATTGGGAAAACAAGTTTAAACATTCTAAGATGTCTGTCTGACTTCTGGAGCAGGAGTCCAATGAAGCCTCCAGAACCTTGTGCTTTCCCATGCAACTTCTCAGAAAAGGTTACAATATAAATCACGATGCTAAGTTGATTTTGGAAGCTCAGGCTAATCAACCTATCCCTTTACCTCATATCCAGAGCCCTTTTCTGTCTATGTTTCATGGTGGTTACAATACATATAAGCATATATAAGATTTATGGTAGAGAGACAGTCTTTCTATGGAAGTTTGGCTAGTACAAATTAGCATACAGTACTGGCCTCAAAGCTATGCTCCCAAGAAACATCAAACATCTCAGAGCAGCCTGAAAAAAATATTGAAATAATAGAAGATAGTAGGATTAGAACAAAGAGCAATAGTGTAGAAGAAAGGAACTAATATGTGGAGGCCCAGTTTCAAGCCCATCTTCTGCCATGAAAGCTCATTGGATGATTTGGATCAGTAAGTCCCACTTACATTCCACATAAACCAGCTAGACATCCTGGAGAAAAGGTAGATATAAACAAGTAAATTAGGTGACCTAAGTCCAAATTCTGTCACATTCAGAGAAAAGATGAAGCTGAGGCTCCAAATTCCACTTTAGTGCCCTCAAAAGGGTCTGAGTCAAATCCTTGCTTTTCTTCATACTACTGTTACTTTTAATACTGTTGACCTGAAAAGGACTGTGGCAATGTGTTACTTTTCCTAATGTTGGTTTCTCACTCCCTAGGGTATTACATGTTCATTGAAGCTTCTGCACCCCGAGTGAAGGACGACAAAGCTAGATTAATCAGCCCTATGTACAACATGACTGCCAGATTCTGTGTCTCCTTCTATTATCACATGTATGGAAAGCACATTGGTAAGTAACCTTGAAGGACTGCTGCTCATTGGAATGGAGAAAAAACACACTGAGATTTAAAAGGATTGCCTTTTCATTGCAAATTACAGGGAAATAATGCTCTGAAGTGTACAATATGCCAGGTTTGTTTTACAAGGGTGATGGTCAATTTGGATTGTTGTTTTATTTATTGGCACTGGAGTTGTGTTCAGGCAAATAATACTTTTTGGTTTTCTATTTGGAAAGCAACACCAAAGTTGAATCCTGAAGACAACATCTCCATCTCTCTCATGATCTGTGTATATGTTTCTTTCATCTCTGTTTTTCATCATTTCAAGTTCTAGTGCAGAGTTGAAATGATGGAATATGTTGTATGGAAAGACAAATTACAGATAGCTGTGTCAGTCTGATACAGAACACCAGCACACCAATGGCCATTGTGCTGAAAATTCTGGAGGTTGTGATACAACATATGAGATTTGGAAAGCAGCTGTAGAAGAACATCCACACTATTTTTCAGATAGATTTATTTCTGTACCATAAGAGATAGAAACTCGGTATTGGTGTTTTCAGACTTACAAAGATTGGGAGACTTTTACATGTGTACGTTGTTAGAGGCATGGTTATGGCCAGTGGTGAGATTCAGCCGGTTCACACCAATTCAGCAGAACGGTAGCTATTTTTGTTGCCCAGGCCCAGAATGGAATTCCGGAAGCGGCATCCACACAGAGAACCGGTTGTTCATATATTTGCATCCCACCACTGGTTGTAGCCAACTTAATTTGCTTTATCTTCTGCTTCCCATAGCTGTGATATAGCTTCATCATTTTTGCATTTCTGATTCCAGCTTCTGTAAGAAGAAGATATTTTCTTATATTAATTGAAAGATTACATTGGATTGGATTGGGTTGGGTTGGATTGGGTTGGGTTGGGGACAGTAATTGTTTATTAGGCTATTTGGGGTCTAGTTTGGAAAGAGTGTAAATAGATTCCTTGGGTGGGACAATCCAGATAGCAGTAGTGATTTTCTGGTAATCATTGTGCTTTAAAGAGAGTAAACAAAAACCAAAAATGGCAAAAATCATGTGCAAATAAGGATTTGTTTTATGAGGCAAAATCATTTCAAAGGATATCTCGCTCCCTCCCTCTTCACCTCCTGTCTATGATTGTTAAGATGAAACTGTACATGGGTAAATGCCACAAATGTGCCTAATGAGTTTTCGTAGTCAGTCAAAGAGCAATTGCTAACTTGTCATATCTTGATTATAATTTCATTAATTTGAATAATAAATGCACTCTTTAAAAAGCCACTAAGTTATTAATCACCTGCTGGACTGAGAAATTAGGGCCCATAAGTAGTATGTCTACCTATTCATAAACAAGGTTGGTAAACAGAATTAATGTACATCTTCCTCTATCTAAGCACATGAGATATCACAAGCAGAAGTTAGTTTTCTGCGCTTTTGTTCTTACAGAAAAAAGAGAATCTCTGTGTTAGACTATGATTCTTTGAAATATGAATACCCATGTGTGCCTCATTGAAAGCTAGCCAGGCATGGCAGGCAGAAGTCTTGTTCCACATTAGCTCAAGAATGCCTTTAAGGTGTCTGACACAGGCCTAAGGCAGAACTGTTTTATTTTCCTACTATCTGGTAAATTTGAGGCATTTGTTGATTAACTGATAAATTTTACCATTAAGTGTCTGACGTTAATCTGAGAAAGAATTTTTACTTCAAGTACTGGAACTATAGCAGTGGTGGCAAACCTATGGCACAGGTGCCAGAGGCGGCACTCAGAGCCCTCTCTGTGGGCACAGGTGCCATCGCCCCAGTCCTAGGCCTTCAGCTGGGTTTTATAAAAACCTTTTTGCTTTGGGCCTCCGCCGCCGTGTGCAAAAAAAAAAAAAAGGTTCAATCAATCAATTTCAACTTCTGGCAGAAAAAAAAGATCTTGCAAAGTTGGAATTGATTGATTGAACTTTTTAGTCCCACCCAGTCTGCCGTTACCACTGCAGCCACACCCACCCAATGGGCCACACCCACCCAATGGGCCACACCCACCCAGCACCCGACGATGCATAAGTGGGTTTTAGGTTGCAGTTTGGGCACTCGGTCTCTAAAAGTTCGCCATCACTGAACTATAGAAAGAAAGAACAGCTCTTTTGCATTTTCTTTAAAGAAATTTAGGATTTCTTATATATGGGAATATAATTTCTTAAAAATATGACAATGCTGGGTAATCTGGAGGTTGTGCATATTTTTTTTACCCTACACTTTCGGAGATCTTGGAAAGCACTTTGGGGTACAGCCACTGTAATTTGGTGGTGAAATGGCCATTTTTAACTTTTAAGACAAGAAAAGTAGGCTAGGAAGGGAGCACAGGGTTTTTGGGAAGTGAACCACTCCCATTTCTACCCTGTTCTACAAACTCTCCAAATTATCCAAAAAGCAGCCCTTCACTTTTCGGCTCCTGTAAGGCCAGTCAGGCACAAGAGTCATGGCTATTAGTCCAAAAATAAGGATTGATTGATGACCTCTGGATTAGGAAAATATCTTAACTACCATCACCACTTCCCTGGTTCAAGCATTACGTAGAGGTACTGATATTGGTGCAATGATACGGGCATTACTTTGGACCATTTCAGTGTATTTTTAGTTTTGAGTATGATAACTAAGAAAACCAGAAAAATATTTATGTATCTTTTCACCCACCCAAATCCACTTGTACTCTGGAGTTTTCATCATCTTCCAAACCTCTTTAGAACACTGCTAGTTCCTCCACTGAAGCTTTAGACATTTCTACATTTCCCACAAGCAATTCCAAGGATATCTTAAATTTGCACAAGGTGCTGCATTGTTTTGTTATGATGTTTTGAGAAGTCCCTGAGGGTTCTTAAGGTTAAAGAAAAATCTTCCTTGAATCAAGGTTGATATTCTGGTTGCTTGGAGATTTCAGTGTGGTTTTCTTGGCAGCCACAGAGAAGCATTTTTGCCATTGCCGTTTTTTAGATGATTGTTTTTCGGCTTCCTAATCTAGCCCACAGTCCAGGGTTTTCTGGTGGCCTTCCATCCAAGTGGTTAACTGTTGGGGATCAATCAAGATTGGCTAGATTTTTGCAACCGGCTGTGGCATATACCAAAGGAAGAGGAAATAAATGATTAAGAATACCAGTATTTAAGCCTGCCTTCCCTCTATTCTGTTAGTTCTGACATCACTTTGGTTTCTGTTTCTAATGATTTTTCTTTAACGTCTGAGCACATCTGGACTAAATCTAAGGTATATTTCTTAACAAGACAGAATGCTTCAGTAAACTGAATTAGTGTGCCCAAACAAGTGATAGCTTGCCATGATCACTTGCCTCTTGTTCAGCAATTGCTTGAGGTGATAAGTGCCAAAAAATTGTTACAGCAGTTTCACTGTTCAAGTAATGGCTTCAATTAGCATGAGATAAACATAATTCCTACTAATTCTGACTATAAAAATCATGCTTCTTATTATCCTATAACTCTTTGAACTAGTATGTGTAAATTATGTTTTAAGAGAAAAAGATGCCAGTTCTGAAAACGGGTTGGACACCCCAGTGCTTACTGGATTTTGTTGAGCTATAAATCCCGTAAGCACTGATGTAATCCAAAACATCTGGAGGTAACAGTTGCTTACTCCAGTCTAACAACACATCTTTGTCATTCATGAAATGTGAATTTGGCTGCAGGCTTGTAACAAAGATAAAATGAAACGGGACTGGTTTGTTCAACTCTTTTGAACAAACCCAGACTGGCAAATCATAATGTCCTTTTCTCAGATTTATCATGTGCATATCACCATTCCCCATCACTTGGCGGCTGAATCTCATTGCACAATGGAAGGAGAACGCTGTACAGTCTGACATGTATTTATTTTTTTAATAACCAGTTTATGACCTTTTTTTCTTTCCTGATTTTCACAGCACAACTTAGAAAGCTAGTTTGCTCTCCACAATTTGACTATAAAATATCCATAGCCATCCAGGCAAATCTTCCCAGAGAGAGTTTCCAGACACTGCTCGTTTATAATGCATATGACGAAAGAGAGATGCAGAATACAAATGGAGCGAATGTAGCCAGAGTATAAAATATTCAGTAACTAATAGAGTAGGGTGATGTTGAATATTTTTCAACTGAGTAGGCTGCGGGTGCAGGGAAAGCTCTCTGGAGGCCATTCACATTTCTTCTGATTTATCTGGCTGCTGGGCTTTCTGACTCTTTCATGTATGTGCATGCACACAAAAATGCACATCTTTCTTCCTTCCTTCCTTCCTTCCTTCCTTCCTTCCTTCCTTCCTTCCTTCCTTCCTTCCTTCCTTCCTTCCTTCCTTTCTTTCTTTTCTTCCTTTCTTTCTCTTTACCATGTTTGTTTTGTCTTGTCTGAATTATAGTACACTTCCTCTTGATTTGTATTTCACAGAGGACTTGAAATGTCCCAAAAACCAAAGAGGGGCCCCTCTCAGCCTCTTAGAACCCATACTGTGCCTTTGTAATTAATAAGAACCAGTTGTTTATTGAACCCAAAGGAAATTGATCATAAACCTGAGTAAACCAACCTCAGAAGGGCATTTTAAGTGGTGCTATTCCATATGACTTTCATGGCAATAATTCTGTATGCTGAAATGGCACCATCTAAAGAACGACCAGTCCCTACTGCCCCTCTGGTTTGGGGCACAGTTCAAAGGTTTGGTTTTCTCTTTTTGAGTCTGAAAAGGGTTAGAACAATGGTGCCAGAACTGGCCTAGTCATTAAGTAGAAGTGGTGGCTGCTGAGGTGGAGCAATGGGTTAGTATTGGAAAACAGTGGTGAGCACAGAGCCCTCTACAATTGCTTCCTATTCTCAAGAATGTGGACAATAGAGTAATATTCCATTGCATCCGCTCAGATATGATCACAGGAGAAGGAGTTCTCTGTTTTTCTTCATGGTAAACAGTGGACAATTTTGGGTTGGTCCTGACACACCCTGATGGTTTCTTACGATAAATTATTTGTGATGCTGATTAGGAAAGGGATATTTCCGCCATGGCAACTCAGCTCTGAAAAGCGTTCACCAGCACAGAGTTCATAACATTTCAAGCAGGCTAAAATTGATCCATATGCTCATGATTCTAATGTTTATTGACGGGTATGCATCTTATAGGGGCATTTTACTGTTTACTGTAGCTTTATTGCTTTTGTTCTATTGGCTATTGATTGCCCTTAATGTTTTCTTTATTTTTGTTTTAGCTAGTGGAAGTTCCCATTGTCTTCAAACAATTGAGGTTGAGATAGAAATGTTTTAATCAATTAATTAAGCAATTAATACATGAGGCAGATAAAGGAAGCAGCTAGAGAAGGCAGGATAGTAAACACTGAGTAACTGGAATGAATGAGGAATGCAGTTGAGCACAGAAGATGGAGTAAATTCAGCTTTGTCTGGAGCTCAACTCTGATGTCAGCCACCTTCTGGCATTGCATATAATTCTGTAGTAGGAATCTATTTAATATAAGCATACTTTATCCCATTCTATTAGTATAAAAAGCAGACATGTCATTTTACAAAAACTGACAAAAACACTGACTTTATTAATAGTCTGCTGAAAATGGCCCCATGCAAGATATGTAAAATGAGTATCTAATCTCTCTTAATAATTTCAATGTCCCAGAATTTAATGCAAGTACATGCTGTTGAGCCAAAGTAAAGAGCACATGTTTTTAAAACAGTGTGATTCAAATTCTTCCCATATTCTAGATAATGGTTGAATTGCATTTGGATGAACAGAAAATGCTAAATAGGTCTTGTATTTTTTTTCCTGCTCACAATTCTTTAATTCACTGATTGGATTTGTTTTTGAAAAGTGAATAATCATACAGATAGTACAGGACCTAACTGAAAGTTTCAGTAACTTCAGTTAATAAGGAGAAATTTCCTGACATTTAGAACAATTGATCAATGGAATGACTTGTCTACAAAAGTTGTGGGTGGTCCAACACTGAAAGTTTTTAAGAAGAGATTGGACAACCATTTGTCTGAAATGGTATAGAGCTTTCTGCCTGAGCAGGAGATTGGACTAGAACAGGGGTAGGCAACCCAAAACACTCAAAGAGCCACTTGGACCCATTTCCCACCGAAAACAAAACACTGGGAGATGCAAAACCCTTTTGATATCTAAAATGAAGATAACACTGCATATATTATTATTATTATTATTATTATTATTATTATTATTATTATTATTATTATTATTATTATTATTAATTAAACTTATATGCCGCCCTTCTCCCAAGACTCAGGGCGGCTCACAACAAGAATACAAGTATAAAAAATAACATAAGATAAAAACAATTAAAATTACTAATTTACAGTATAAAAACTAAGTAGTTTATTTCACTCATACCAAACACAGTCACAGTCAAAGGCCCAGGGGCAGAGTGCAGCTTACACGCCCCAAACCTGTCTGCATAAATGTGTTTTCAACAGTTTTCGAAAGCTAGGAGGGAGGAAGCAATACGGACCTCTGAGGGAAGCTGGTTCCAGAGGGCTGGGGCAGCAACGGAGGATACCATGGTCGATGGTATCAAATGCCGCTGAGAGGTCAAGAAGCACCAGGATAGTGGAGTAGCCTCTATCCCGGGCCCGCCAGAGATCATCGGTCAGCGCAACCAAAGCAGTTTCCGTGATGTAACCGGACCTGAACCCAGACTGCTGAGGGCCCAGATAATCAGTTTCATTCAAGGACCGTTGGAGTTGGAGTGCCACCACCTTCTCAACAACCTTCCCTAAAAAGGGAAGATTGGAGACTGGACGATAGTTATTTAAAACTGCCGGGTCCAGGGAAGGCTTCTTGAGGAGGGGTGCACAGGTGCCTCCTTTAAGGGAGCCAGAAAGGACCCCTCCCTCAGTGAAGCATTTGCAACAGCCTGGACCCAGCTCCGTGTCACCGACCTGCTAGCCGAGACCAGCCAGGAGGGGCACGGGTCCAGTAAAAAGGTGGCAGAACTCACAGCTCCAATGGCCTTGTCCACGTCATCAGGAGTTACCAGGTCAAACTCCTCCCATTCAACAGGACTAAGACGGGCCTCTGTCATCTCGACTGACTCATTGTCAGCCGACACTGTATTCCAATTGGAGTCCAAGTCAGCCCGGATCTGAGCGACCATGTCTGCAAAAAAGATGTTAAATTCTTAGGCATTGCCCTGCAAAGGTTCCTCCCTCCTCCCCGTATCAAGGAGAGAGCAAGTCACCCTAAACAGGGCAGCCGGACGAGATTCCGCACACGCGATCAATGTGGAAAGATACTGAGATCTTGCCGTAGTGATCGCTTCCAAATAGGTCTTTATATAAGCTCCCAATTTGGTTCGATCAGATTCGGATCTGCTTTCCCTCTATTGCTTCTCTAAACGTCTCTTCTGGCGCTTCATCCCCCTGAGTGCCTCGGTAAACCAAGGAGATCTCCTGGGTCTACTACCACAGAGAGGTCGCAATGGCGCAATCCGTAGTGGCCGTATTCCAGGCCGTCACTACTGTGTACGAGTGAATCCGGCAATTCTCCAAGCGCCCTTTGAAAGCCAGTAGAGTCCATCAGGCATCTGGGGCGGAACCATTTAATCGGTTCCGGCTCCCTGCGAGAGAGGATTGCTGTCGTAAACTCAAGCTGCAGCAGAAAATGATCTGTCCATGACATGGGCAACACTTCTAAGCCCCTTAATTTCAGATCATACCTCAACTGTTCCGAGAGAAAAACCAGGTCAGGTGTGTGTGCCCCCTCATGGGTTGGGCCCTCGATTTCTTGTGTCAGGTCCATGGTTGCCATGGAGGCCATGAACTCCCGCGTCAACCCAGAGGATTCACCGAGTGGTGGCACATTGAAGTCCCCCAAGACAATAAGTCTGAGGAACTCAACCGCCAACCCAGCTACATCTTCGAGTAGCGTGGGCAGGGCTGTAGAAACACAGCTGGGAGGCAGGTACATAAGCAACAGACCCACCTGTACACTTAGGTCCAACCTCATAAGGAGGGACTCACAACCTGATATCTCAGTAGCAGCGAGTCTGCGCAGCCCGAGTGTCTCCTTAGCTATAATCGCCACTCCTCCCCCCCTTCCCTGGGGTCGCGGCTGATGCCATACCTGAAACCCAGCTGGGCACATCTCAGAGAGGGGAACTCCTCCCTCTGGGGTCAGCCAGGTCTCAGTCACACATGCCAGGTCGGCCTCCTCCTCCAGAATTAAATCCCAGATGAGGAGAGCTTTATTTACCACTGACCTGGCATTGAGCAGCAGCAGCCTGAGTCCAGGGTCTGGATTTCGCTCATTACCAATACCCCGGAAGAGGTTCAAGGGGCCGGAACAAGAGATCGCTTTCAGGCAGCGAGGCCTTGTTCCCCGAGAGTGGCCTACCCCAGGCCTCCCATCATATCTGCCTCTTCCCCATAAGACCGGTATAGACTGGCCCTCTGATCCCTCAGAGCAAGGCTCCTCCACTTCACTAGCTTCCGCAAATGCAGACAGGTCGGCCCTTCCATTTATCATAAATCTACAATCCCTCCAATCCACACAATCACCCATCCATTCAACCCGATTCACTCCACAATCAATCAATCCCCCCCACATCCTTCATAACATCCAGAAAAAATTAAAACAGTATTAAACACATTGAATTATTTAAAATTT